>OX438601.1:4495299-6895299 GCA_949316135.1 Choreutis nemorana | reverse complement strand
GAAGTAATGTAAAGCAAACTTTATATTGTTGCGGCTTCCTAGTTATTTATTGCTAAGCTTTGTGTCCAATTATTGCAGTTTTCGCATTGTTTACACAAAGCAAATGAATGATAGCGGTGTAAATTTGATGTTAGTGAATCATACTGCTTCAATACTATCTATTCACTATAAGCTTAATTTCATTCAACTCTTTAAGATTTCCTAGATATATTATTTGTGTGGAAGTATGGGAACTTCGAGCACAGATACCAATTAGTTTCTCATTACATTATGCTATAAATAACGACACTTGATTTTCACATTTTTCAATATCATATATTTATGAATCACACACATACATCTAAATCTTGATATTAACTATGAAATCGAAGCCATAATAATAAATAGCAGCCAAATCAATAATACAATGATACTTTTGATTGGAACTCTCTCGCCCTTCTCTACTCGCCGGTTTTTGTTATTTATGACTCTACTGATATCGGTAGAGTCGATAGAGTCGTACCATGAAATATTAAACACATTACAAGTGGCATATAGACCGGAAGACGAGGTAACAAAAAACGTTTATTTTTATTCGCTTTTTTTGGTTAGAATAGTATGGATTTTTACGTTAATATTTTTTTCTTAAATGGTTAACGATAACTCTCACGAACAATATTATATTGAGCTATTTCTATTTTGGATTTAGCATAAAATTTATACTACCGAACACTATATATAATAATAATTAATTTCACATTTATTGAGAATTCAACTTCTTCATTTGTGTAACCAAACAGAAAAAAATGTCATCTATTTTCTTTGAACCATCTTCCAAAGAAATTCGTTCATCGGAATAACTACCTAATCGATGACAATTTGTCATGATGAATGAAATGAATATAACAAAAAGGTAATATAAATAAATATATTTTTTCAGTAGTTATAATTATGTACAATCAATATATAACTTAATTCACAAAGTTGTATTGTGATGTTTTGCAAATACTTTAACATGGATGGATATCCATACAATTTAGCACAAAAGCTCGTTGGAGCGTAACGCAAACTTCCTCCTCAGCCAGCTATCTCTTTCGCGGATCATACAAAACTTTATTCCTCCACTTTTATCGCGTTACCAAATGATTTATACGATTTATCATAAATAACTTATTTCGAATACATTTGCCCAACTATTGTGTCTGCATTGTATCGATCTTTAAAAGGATATTACATTCCTATATTAAGATATATTTATGTTTATGTTTGAGGATAAGTTTTAAAGAACAATTTTTTATTAAGCTCATTTTTTTTGTTTGTGTCCTCACAAAGTCTATCTAAAAAAAAGTTTTTTTTTCCATTTGAGATGTTGTGGTAAATATAATATCTTTATAAAAAACGATACTAATGTTCGTAAAAAAGATAAGCCGAAAAAAACAATATTTATAATGGCAGGATTCAATATATCTTATATTGTTATAATCTACATATTATTCCAATAAGAGCTCTCTTTCGGCCAATATTGCAGGAGAGTTGCCGAACCCTCGCAAACTAACTTTCACCTTTTATTGTTTTATTTATAACTTTGTGATTGATGGCGGTTAGAAGTCAGTTCATAAATATTGAGAGAACTCACACTGTGTAATAGTTTCAAGGGAAAGTTGTGTTTCAGACGCTACCTCATGTTTACTAGTGGTATCTCTAGTTAGTTTATGTTAACACGTAAAGGCAAGTCAATAACTCATTGTGCCGAATTAAAGCTTAGATTTCAATTGAAATATAGTCGATTTCAATCATTTGTTTTACCTAAAGATAGATAAGAAAAACAAGAACAGGAAGGCTGATTATTAAAATGAAAGTACTTATTTAAAACTGACTGGGAAAGTAACATAAATAATGCAACCAAAGTATAAAACACGTGTTTAAGTAAAATCGTTAGTACTAGGGTTGAAGGGTTGAAGGGTTTTAAATTCAGTAACGCGCATATTTAGATGTGTAGTCAATACTAGTGAATTCATAGAACAAGCTATTGTCACTGGTCACCACAACTGTCTGTGTGTTTCTTAGTAACATGTATGGTACTTATTAAAAGTCCATTTTATGATCTATTTTGTCATTTTTCAGCAAAGCTAAACAATGACTCCCTCGTGATTTCTTTAGCAAATAATTAATTTATCTAGTCGTAGGATTTTAAAAATAACTAGACATTAAAAACATCTCATAAAGCTTCAATGGCATTTCAGTTTACCTAAATTATCAAATTGTTTCAGAAAACCCCTTACATATTTCGCAATGGTAACCAGATAAACATTGTATGTATAATGTAACTACATAGGGGCCTTGATCGCCGTGCTCATAATGGTCGTTCATTGCTCGTTTAATTGAAGGGCCAGCCACAAATACCGCGTTATCAGCGGCAATGGTCGCGGAAGCCGCCGCGGACAATTCAATTTACATAACCATTTATTGCTATTGTGTTGAGCTTTTGGCTCCAAATATCTTTTTTAAACAACGACATTGCACGATACGCTTTTATAATACGAGTACTCACGAATTCAGCCATATATTTCCAAACGTTATATTTAAATTGATTTGTCATTCCATTAACCATGATGCATACTGTGGAATCAACCCGCAACTAGTTGTGGGACGAGGTGTCAGGTGTGTTAAATTGCGAAAAAAAAAAGTTAGGTTTTTTAGGCGTACAAAGAAATTATAAATTAGTAAGATATCAAAAAAATGTATTGTTCTTTTTGTGACAACTTGGATGAGACCGCCCTTATCAAAGTCATCATGACACCAAAAACCTGAAAATCCTCAACAAACCATTAACCGCTCAGGCTATAAAGGTGTCCTGACAATAGCACGATGCGATAGGTCTCATATCTCAAATGTGAATAACATAAAGGAACGTCCGCGCGGCCCGGCGGTTGATAGCACAATGCGGCAAACGACGCGGGCGCTTCCCTTTCCGGCCGCGGCGCCACCGTCGCACGATTTATGCCCGTCGCTTCCTTTGCAATAGAATAACTAGACTGGCCTCTATTTCACACATTTTATACTACAAGTAGGGCAATCAGTTTATATTGTCTATCTCTCATGTTTTATTGAATTTTTATGGGCTTTTTATAGGACTAACGTCAAAAATGGTTTTAAATGCTTATTGAAAAGTGAAATTATCAACTGGATTAAAATTATGTTCAGATTAAATTTTCAGAAAAAAAACCTTTATCGCTTTTACAAAACTTTGTTCTACGACTCAGAAAATGTATATATTACCAAGGTTCATCTCTGCACGAGCTGCAGTATTTTTCTTGGCATATGCGTGTCTGTCTCCCCTCAACTCATTTACACAAAACTGGAGTTTTTCAGGTACCTGCACCGTTCAAACGCCGCAGCGGATGTCGCCCCGCACGAAACCTTCACTGTCACGTTTTATGGTGGCATTTGCTAGAATACATTTAAATGAAGCCTTTGATAGAACTACAGTTTAAACTGGCGTTGTATATAGATAAAACTTTACTATAATTATCGTAAAATACCTTAGATAAAGCATTGTTTTAATGCATTTCTAAGGATCGATAAAAACGACAGTAGTAACTAGTACTACGTTTTTCGATAACTACGATAGCTATGTACTACGAGTTCCGTAGCAACTCGTAGTACGTAGCCTTTTGACACTCATTTTACATTTCAATTTTTAGGATGTATTTTTATTGTAAGACCATGCTCATCTATTTCTTTAAAATTGTGAAAGAAAAAAAAACTGAATAATTTGAAACAAAATTTTCCGCCTTATTAAAAGACGTAGACTAAAGTTCCATGAATAATTCGGAATTTCGAAGATAGTTCTAGTACGAAATGAATCCTTATGGCGGAAAACTGAAAATTTTTATGACATTGACATTTTTGAGTATGGTTCAAACCCTATTACTTTTTTTTTTCCTTTTGTTGGCAATAACTTTGAGTACTGTGTCTGCATCAAGTTTTGATTTGAGATGAAATGATGAAAAAATGAATTATGAAAGGATGAAAATGATAGATGGACAACGCCTACAATGTGCTAGTACGATTGCTGTAGGCTCTTATAGGTTACTTGGGAGATAGCGAAAAGAGTAGCCAAATCGTCATTTACTTTCTTCACACTTGTACAATACTACAGATATTCACGGGTTAAAACACTATCATTTTACGCATAAAGTATTTACCTCCTAGTACTTTTTTAGTCCACGTCAAGGTAGTTTAAGGGTTACGTTAACAATGGAGTACATAACCTCCTTATTATTAAAGTCGTTTAATAAACCGTCATAAACTTAATCTGACTTAAACTCCTTAGCAGTTAATTTAATTTAAAAAGTGAGATGATCCTTTTAAAAATAAATGAGAAATCCATTTAAGCTCCGTAATTTGATCGGGTTAAAGCTTCGTCTCCCAAAATAACCAACTTGATAACGCGCTTAAGTTTATAAAATATTCTGAAGCAGGTGGAAGGCTTAAAAGTTAAAAGGATAACTTAATTCCGCTGGATGACGTAATCTCAGACTTTACATATTATCATGAGCTCATACCTGATACATTCAAAATTAAACTCGATCGGTTTTAGTAACCTTAGCTTCGTTGTTTGTTGAATGCATTACATATAACACATAAATCATTATTATATCCCAAACTCGTTCTTAAAGACATATATAATTAAAATAGACCATCATCATCTATATAAAAACGGTAAAATAAATAAGCAGATAAAATCGTCTTGTCTATACATTTTTTAGGGTTCCCTACCCAACGTGAGGACGTGGTAGGTCAGGTTGTTAACCGATCGACCTGACCCAACAGGTCGTGGGTTCGAGTCTAGGGTTGCCTTGCGTTTTAGCTGCTATGTTCTTCATTGTGCTCTGATAGTGCCTACAGATTGGCAACCTATCACACTAAGACTGAACATAAACGTGCAAAATGCGTTGTATAACACCTCTGCCTACCTATTTCGAGGGATTAATTTCAATTTGAGTTTATGTTATGTGTTTTTACCCATACCCATCCCAAAGGGTAAAAACTAAGCAACTAAGCCTCCGCTGTCCGTCCGTTCGTTCTTCTATAGGATAGGAACTTGAATTTTTCAGAGTATGCCTATTTCTGTTCCCGCTATAACAGCAAATACTAAAACTATGAAGAAATTATGAATTAAAGGGGGCTCCCATACAAGAAACGTGATGTTTTAGATGATTTAAAGAGAACACGTTACGTACAGAACCCTTAATGTATGACTTACACTTGGCCGGTTCCTTTCTTTCAATAAAATATTAAATGTACCCGTACAAAGATTCAAAAACCAGCTACATATTAAACGAGAAGCGCCTGATGAGTCTTAAAATATCATAAACATACTGTATAGGTATTGAGATTCTGCGTAGCTGCGGTCTTCCTACGACGAAAACTTGAAATTTTAATTTCAATCTAATGTTTGCATGTATTTTTAATTCAAGATACTTGTCATTTAGTTCAAAAATATACTATTGAACTTTATAGTTAAATATTCATAATGTAGGCGATATAAAAATGTTCTGAATAATGTTACGTCAATTTGTTTTTCAAACGGTAAATGCTGTAATCCATATGGTATTATAAAATTTTATTGAATTATAAGTGTGTAATAATTCATCAGGTTGCGAAATAATTATACTTACAGATAAAAATCGTCGTAGCAAGATCGCCCTCACAGATCTCAAGTGAAGTTTCATATAAATTTTGCACAACAAACCTTAGCTGACGTAAACTTGGTATCTTTGTCTGCCTCGAGTCGGGTAGGTGGGCGGGAGGAAGGGGGGGATTGTTGGGGGGGTAGGTGAAACTAGCGTTCTGAATCAATCACGAATTATATGTACTTGTTGATACTAAGATGTGTATTTACTACTTGCAGAACGGTGTAGTAACCGCGGTAAAAATGAGTAAAATAAATCAGAAAAAATAATTTTCAACAAAACTTGGGCCTCAAAATACTCAAAAATATACAATAATTACCTATTTAAAAAAAGGTTTTACTCCTTTGAGCACAAGCCATTTCAAAAATGTTTCACAAATACTTTTCAATTGTTTTTCTTAAGATGAAATATCAAATGATCGCATTCGTAAATAAATTCACGTTTTATGGAACGTTTCGAAGAAAACCCCAACAACCTTTAAATGTGGAAGCCAGTTTCTGACTCGAGTTGAAGTTGCGCAGGCGAAACTTTTTAACCGTACGATTGTTTAGATTTAAAAGGAGCCATTGCTTGAACCAAAAGTAGCAAGCCAATAAAACCTTTATCACCTGGAGTATAGAGTCCAATTAAAGCCGTATAAATAACTTATATTGACGTCAAAGGGAAAGTTTCAAGTGGTTCGTAATGGAATCGTTTGGAGCTGTGTTTTGTGGCAAATTTCGGAAAACAATTAATAAATCGTTTCATAATTACATCTTCTATTGTGATTGTTCAATGAAAATTAGTTAAATCTTTACAATTGGTTTGGCTTTGATTTGATTATTTCATCGAAATTAATTAATATTACAAGGGACCATTCTTTTAAATCCTAGGCAACATCTAAAATAAATTCAAAATAACTTTACAATTTGAATGAACACAATTAAGATTTTATTGTGGAAAGTTAAGACTTTACACAATACGTGCACCTACTCGAAAGCGCAGACACAAGTAGCAACAAATCAAATTCAGAGGTAGGTACCGAGGAGTATAGTTTCTAAAGTAACCTGCATTCCAGGAGTCCTCCGCAGTTTAGACTGGGCTACACAAAGGCGTTCCTATCCGTCTGCCGACTGTTCATAACTCACCTGATAAACTTTATGTCTCCGGTTTATTCGGAATTAAATGCTTTTACCTCACTAAATAGTTGAATAATTTTAATTTAGCTGATTTATGGAAAATATTTTATTTTATTTGTAAAGAGAAAAGACTGCAAAAGCCTTAGTTGTATGAATAAGTTATTTTTCATCCGGAATAAGCCGGGAGATTTTAATCTATGATTAATGCGTATCTTCATTTAAAATTTACAAACTATACCTTTATACATAGTACAATTGATCACCTTACTATCATGATTTCCACCTTAGTAATTGCACAAGTCTACCCATCTTGAGGGCTTAGATAATTGCCTAAATAGGATCTCAGTTAGCCGGGGTCCCTTCGGGGGGTTAGCCCTTTGCCTGCTTAGCCCCCTTCATATGCATGATAAGTGCCGTTGTTGCTCCAAGCAACTCTTCAGCCTAAGATAACGGACTGTCATTAAGTCTTCAATGGCTTTAGTTGTCTGCTCTTAAACGCATGTAGGATTATGTGAAAGAAGATGAAATGTAAATATTTATATATGTAATTATTTTAAGAGTAAAATTCGGATCTGTTATAAGTTTTCTTTGAGAAACTTTGCAAGAGAAGCGTAATAATGTATGTGTATTAACGCATAAACCTTTCACCATTATAAGGTGTAGACAATCATAAGGTGAAGTATAAAGTTTGTTCAGTGCGGGTATAAATATTTAAATACTTGTCTAATTACTCAACTGACGTGTGAGCACACACAAGAAAGTGAAAAGAGGGTCTCGACGTGAACTTATCTTTGCTTAACTTATTATTTATTAACGAGTATTTACTGATCTATATAAACCTACTCATTTAGAGGAATACATTATTTAACAAAGTCTTACAATGGAATCCATTTTATGTAATTCAAAATTCTATTCGATGAAAATTCAAACATGATGTTATCATACTTTAC
This sequence comes from Choreutis nemorana, assembly GCA_949316135.1. NCBI lineage: Eukaryota > Metazoa > Arthropoda > Insecta > Lepidoptera > Choreutidae > Choreutis > Choreutis nemorana. The sequence goes on along the minus strand of OX438601.1, from coordinate 6,887,553 downwards.
ATAGAGATAAATCACAACAAGAAATTAATAAATTTACTTATGTAAACAGGTATTGTGATTCAAATCACGATCACCTATACCTAACAATCGAAGCAGGTAACGCCCGACTGCCGTCCAAATAGCGATCCGCAATAATTTTCACTCAAATCTGACACAAACATGACCGATATTCCACAAATTTGCAAGTCGGGCTTTGAATAATTTACAAGCACCTGACCGAAAGTTGAGCCGCTATGAATATGCAAGACAATGGCTTCCAAATCTTAGCCTCCAATTAGAAGGGAGGTCATTAAACCAAGGGTTGATTACATCTGCCTGTCTTAGAGACTAATGGTTTTACCATGGGATTCTACCTGTATAAATTGTATTTACATGAAATGTTAATTTAATGTCCGTTCAAAGCAAACATTCAAATATACCTACGTAAGAAATCACAGAAATGTCCCATTTAAGTCGAAGCAGTCCTACTAGGGAAGTATCAACTTAAAATTCTTGAGTTAAAAGTAAAAGAATCAGCGACACGATAATCAAACGTTATAAAACGGAAATTTAAGTAGGTATTAACAGCATTACTACGCTGGCTTTTAGACGTGTACGTAACTTGGCTGGGTTATGCACGTTAAACGGTTAGTACATACGCGGCCGGTCACTTTACGTCGGCTGGCTAATCTTATTAGTTCGGTAAACGGCCGCTGACCGGAGCTGGCCGCTGCCGTCGATGCGTCTGCTCCACACATTCAATTACCAGTTTAATTTTCCACATTGGATTTTCAGGTTGAGTGTTACTTTATTACTTCGTAGCATGTTTGTAGGCCCTTGAAATTATTACAAACTGTACACGTAATATAAGTACTTCAGCTGTCGTCAAATCCTACCAATATAGTATTAACCGCTGTGGAGCTCACAAAAAAAACGCAAATTAAACAAATAACTTAGCGTCAGATATTTTATAACGAGCCAATTATTCCGGCGAGTAAGCACGAGTAGAGGACATGCGGTAGTACCATAAATATCATGTGTAAACACAGCATTAGCACCGGTCAGGCTGCACCTTGTTTGCGTAAGGCCTAAAACAACATGCGTTTGCGGGTACAGACTAAATTTGTAGCCTCCTGGTCACTTGCTGACTCAGTAACTGTACAGGCGATGAGAAAATTTGTTCATAATAATATTAGGCATTTTATTTAATATGTTTAGTGTAACTAAATATCGCTACTCAACTACTCATATCCCTTCATAGTTTTTTTCAAAAAACTAGATACTCCGATCAAATCGGTAATGGGTGCGTTTAGTGCATATATGCTGTAATACGTGTGTAAGTTTTAAATGTTCATGAGGTAGGTAAGTTTTAATGCAAAGCATCAAGGCAAATGTTCAACCTTAATATTATTTTCCTTTGACACAAAAAATATACAAGAAACTTTACTACATGAGTGTACTCATGCGTGTCCGTGCCTAATGTTGGGAGAGAGATAAAATATTTTGAATAAAATATTATTTTATTTGACCATAAAATTCTACAAATTAATTTAATTTCATGAAGATATTATTTTTGGAAATGTTAATCGAGGGATCCTATTTAATTCGTTGTAATTGTCTTGCTTATACATTTATTGTTTTTTTTTTTGTTTTAATATGTCCTTGTTATCATGTTTGTTCTTTTCCTCTATGTATGTAGCGTTGTTTTGAGTATTTGTATATTGTGTTTTAGTGAGATATGTTCATGGTTGTCAAATTTATGTTTGTGATATGTTTATTTTTATTTTGTATTATTATTTGCAATCTGTCCACTGTTTTATCTCCAAATAAAGAAATAAATAAAAATAAATATATATATGAATTTGAATTAATTTAATACTTTATGTGAATAAACATAGAATCTGTAATAAATTTGACTTATTTGTGATGTGTGCTGTACTGTTCTAAAATTATTGCTAAGTCCTTTAAAAAGTTAAAACGAAATTACCTTTAGTTTTGTTGTGTGACCCAACTGTCGCACTAAACAAACCCTGATTTATTTATGCAAATCAACGACGGTTTAATCAGTCTTTAATGAGCAATCAGTTCTAAACTAATCATTGAAACAGATCACGTAAAACATCAAATCCAAAGCGTCATGTCGGTTTTAGCTAATGCCTTGTCGTGTTAGGTTCAGCAAATCGCATTGTATGGACACGGCCTAAACAAACAGCCATTAATTGCGAGGCAAACGTGATAGCCCCAGACAGCGATATCAATAACAAACACATTTTAATGTCGCTTTTATTGATTCACCTTTATCATTTCGCATTTCAATTTTAACAAAGACTTTGTTTCAATCTATGTTTTAAAAACATGTACGGTTGTAACCGGATAAAACAACGAAAAGGACCGGACAGATATGGACGCTATATCCGATAGTCGTTATGGGCGATATGTTTCCTTTTGACTTGACCAACCCGTACCTAGGTGTTGAATCGTAATAACCAAACTGTCGATATAGCCGAGACCGTTATAACATGTCTCGATTGTATTTTTTTTTCTAGAAGGAACTTTTACATAACTTCTTTTTCCTAAAGATCAAAAGATAGAACTATAGTTATTTAGCTGTTTTCAAGCGCACGTCGTGTATAATGATGTGTCGCATTTGGAATGCTCGGTGCGGTGGATGCAAGCTGCGACGAAAGCTATGACGAATTGCAAGCGCGTGCTAAACGAAATGCACTGCATGCCTCGCGCAAACTTTTAAACTCACATGTCCCCGTTCTCAATCAGAAAAGAAATATAATTGAATCGAGGAAATACACCATTAATCAAAATTTACAGTTAAAACTTTTGGTGAAGGGGTATTTTTTGCTTCTGCTCACTTTAATAGTCCGTTTGAGTAACGCAGTCTATGTGAGTTGTGACATGAAAATATCTTCGGTTTTCAATGAATGAGTCAGACCATATCAAAGCACAATACGGGAGATAACGTCAAATGTAGTGACAAAGGTAACGCTTCGTATCGCTAATGTGTTTCCAATGTTTATATGTAATGTTGACTATTGGCTTCTATTTAGTTCCTTTGTAATAGTTTATACATGCTTCCAACATAGATAGCAAGCAGTTCAATGAAATTTGAGTTTCATTATAGTTCTACATACAATAAATTACTAAGAAGTCACCCTGTGCAGTGGAGTAAATACAAGCTACAGTACCCATCTCTGTAACTATGATTCACCCAACTAACCCTGTCAAGCATAGCTTTACCTTCTTTTGATTTGGAAACTACCAGTAAAAAGTATAGTTTAACATTAAATGCTTTGTCCAAAAACACTGACCCCTCCCTCGAGATGGACGTAGAAAGTTAAGTTAACTTTTCGACTGACCCTTAAACTTAAGCAGTAAATACCGACGGACGTTCAAACTATCAAAAACTTAAGCACTACCCTCTCTTGTGGCCACCCTACTTATACTGGGAATTACAACCCGGATGTTTAATGTATTTATAATGCCCTTAGAAATTTTAGCTAAACAATTTCGCAATTTTAGCTAAAAAAATCGTTTTATGAAAAACTTTACTTTCCAACCTAGTTAATTCAACTAAATGATAATTTGTCAACTTGATATTTTTATTTGTTTTCACCACTATTCTAAATATTATCTTTGATTTTATAGAATTCGTTATTGCAAGTTGTAGACTGTTTCTGTACTAAACCTGTCAAAACTCAGGTATGGTTGCGAGGATTTCCGAGTTAGACTTTACCCGGAATACATTAACAGATTGATCGTAACTGTCTTGAACTAAAAGCCAATGCTGGGCCAATGTTGGCGTTACCGGGGCCGCTCGTGAATTCAATTAATCATAGTTTGGATTAGTTCCTTTGACGAGCTCCGGCACGACGTGAGTGGCGAACTTAATGCCATTCTAATTATACGTTAAAATCCGTCTATCCATAAAATCAATGCTATCCCTTATCATTTAAATAACTACATAAGAAGTCTAGGTTGCCTCCTGTTAAAGATGAACCTGGCTTAAACTAATACATCGTAATGTTAAGGTTAATCTAATGATTTTGATTATTAACTAGGTAGAATGTGAAAGTTTATTTAAAAAACAAAGTTTGAGTTTTATGTTTTAAATGTAATATAATTTAAACAATAACTGCAAAATAGAAGCTAAAACTATTTTATAATTTACAAAATCTGTATTTAAAATTGCCCTTAAGATAGGAGTGGATTCTTGGCAGTTACAAAGTTAGGAAACTTTGAGTGGTCAGTACTATAGCTAACAAGTTAATTCCGTCCGAGTCCGTCGGGAATCGAACCCCGGACGCGGGGTAAGTAGCAGATTTATTAAGAGGATACACGTAAATACCGACGGGAGAGCTCGGTTTAAAATTAAATCACGGTTTAGTTTGAAACTAAAGCCTGAATTCGGGTCTGTCTGCTGCAGATATCGAGTTTAACTGGCGGATAATTTGAAATTGTATAAGTTAGTTCATATACACACGGTATCTTAAAAACAGACGAAACATACCCATTTGAGTTATTATTCATTACAAATTGTTTAATGAATTAGACTGAAACGTATTTAAATTGTAAATATAAAATAAAATACAAATCAAATTTTATGACTTAAAAAGGTAATCAAAAACATTAACTAAAATAGAAATACCAAAAACTCTAACCCTTTAAGAATACCAAAACACTTCATAAAACTTTTTTAAAGTATTTCCTTTTGTTAAAGTTCCAAACGAAACGCGGGGAATTCCCGCAAATAAAAAGAAAGTCGGAAACAAAGACGACTTCCTTTGCCGATGTTCTGCGATTCTAGACCGGGGGGTTTCCTGGACTTTGTACACAATTCCTGTTTGTATCATACGAATAGTTTGGTTAGAGCATTTCGGACATAACATGACAACAAAATAATTGCATCTTGTTTGTTGTACTCTCACTTACTGCACATAAATTCTCATACTGTTTCTTTTTGAATAAAGTTAGTTTTTACTTTTGTTTGTATTTTTTCAACTCAATGATTACTAAAGCTAGTAGGGAGATGTATAGTTGCTAATATTTCGGTGTAAAAATATGTTTTCTTAGGTCAGCACGTATATGTAAACAGAAATATTCTATTATAAAACAAGCCTCACAAGTTTAGAAACTAGTAAACATCCCAGCGCCTAAACAAATGGCAGCTTAGCAACTTGCCGACCGTGCAAATCAAACCTATGAAACTTAACCCCGACTTAATAACAAGCTAACAACATTAAATAAACAATCCCTGGCCTAATTGATTACAGTTCTACCAACAATATAATCAATTGTAATTTGTCTGGAGTTTTGATTGTTTTCGAATGGCTTCGAACTGAATACAGGTTCAAAATTTGCAGGAATTTTGCCAATGTTTGTTTATATTTTTGTATAAATATTCCGAATACTTTTATGAAATCATACTTCATACAAATATTGCTCTTTACATTACATTAAATCTTTGAGTAATCTAATTGTAAAGATGCCAATATCGTTCAATTTATTACACATAAAAGGGAATACGCACTCGATGGATAATCAAATATGCCGAACGAACTCGACTATTTTATAAAACTGTTCTTCATCGTGTTTGCTTGTTCATCCACCTAGAGCCAAATAACAACAGAAGTAAAAGAGACGGCAATAGCAGAAAATCTGATTTTGTTTTCGATCATGATACGTAGTCAGGGGGAGATTTGAAGTTGAAATAGACTTTTTGCTCTTAAAAATTGCGAGCACGTTTCTAATATAGTGAAAACAATATTCTAGTGACCGGGTGATTTTTGCACAGATGCTTGCCCTTCCAATATACATAGTATTGGAATTTGGTGGGAGCAAAGTTTTATGGTTTTGGAATACGACTCTTATTGAATTATATTTATCATTTAATATTAAAATACTATATTCCAATCCGTGCGTTATTTAAAATAGGGGTACTACCCAAAATAAATGATTTAGAAGGAGATGCTATTAATTCTAATGTGTATTTTTATCGTATCCACAGATCACATACATTGCCTGATTCCTCCATACAACATTTAAGGGGCATTTTAAAGTGACGTTGCCGATACAGCGATATAAAAAACCCATTAATCTGTACTTATCTGGGTGATATTATTTAATGACGCGCCATTTTGTGGTTATTTGTAACATTTATGGCGTGAATAGATTGCTTTCTATGATGTACGCACATTTTCGTAGATAAGATGACTCGTATAAACCTGATAACGTTATTTTGTAGGAAAAGAATTAAATATTTAAGTAGCATACATCATTTTAAATATCTCTAGTGTCTAACTAAGCATTGTTGATACCTACATGTATGATTCGATAACAGTTGTAGTTAACAAATCTATAATAAAAAACAATTTACGCAACAAAAACACAAACAGTTTATTCATTTTGTTTTAATATATAACTAGCAACATTGGTAATAAACAAAAATAATATTTAAATTTCGAAAGCCCTAACTACAATCACATATAAATACGAAACTTTTGTCTATCGTTTGTGTCAATAAAATGAGGTCATGTTTAATAAACAAAATCTAAACGTTCTGTTTGACATGCATATTTAAAATATTTATTTCATTACATAGTTTTACAAACAGTGGTTACATTTGCATAAAATATAAAGGTGACCGCGCACATAGTTTCCCGTTGTTTATAGCGGTCTGTGAACGCGGTCGTTTTGTTTTGCTCCCCTCTGGCATTCTTGTCCTTGTCCCTTGACTGCCTTATTTTCCGCTTATTATAATATACATTTGATTTAATAAGAGTCGCGTAATGGCCACTAAAAATGTTTGTATTAGTTTCTCTTATAAATAAGGAATTTAAATGAAATTGTGAAGTGAAAAATCCGTTCAATTTTAAATGAATATTTTAAAATGATTGAAAGACAAAATTGATTTTCTAATTATCGCCACAATACTACACACACATTGACTCAGCCCTCCAATTAGATATAATCTTGTATCGCAGGTACTAAGCAAGATATGATTTAAACTACATCGATAAGAATACAACGAACAAGACCAGAGAGCGAAACAATGGGTCAATTTGAATGCTATCTTCGTGGTTTCACACCTTAAATATGATTATTTTCCAGTCTCCCGTCGCGCCTTCATTATTCGATTATCATCTGTCAATTGGCTGTCAAATTCAGAACAATGAACTTGATATCAATTCTATTTCTTAGGGTGAGTATACATTGACGAGTATATTTTTTATGTTAAAAAAAGTAAAGAAAGAAGGCCAAAGAAATTGGTCAAAAGTAATTCTTACTTTTTAGAAGTAAATTGATTTTGTCTAATGAAATAAAATTTCAGTCTATTTTTCAAATAAACAAAATATTATATCTGATCATATGTTAAATAACAGTGTGTGTTCACTCTTACAGTGACGTACTCAAGTCCGAAGTGGAATTATTAAAAAACCATTAGATCTGGGGCAAAGACCCTGATGGATGGACCCTGGATCCGATCCATTTCAATTTACTGAATGTGGATGTGCCGATGTCTCTTCACTAAGGGGTGAATACTTGACGTTTATCTTTTTGACTTTTTTAATAATATTGTACTATTGAGTAGTAAGTTTTATTTTAGAGTCGATGAAACATTTTTTCTTAGTTTCATACTTAAAAAATCATAGCTGTTATTTTATAGCTAAAGTAACGAAATGTTAATATTTTGTCTGGTAAAGTAAGAATACCTCAAAAGTTAGTAAACTCCATAAAGAGTTAATACTCCTTATTTATACCGCTATTTCTCATGGTTTATTGCGATATAAATCGGTGGTAGATATGATTTATCAACGCATCACTCCTGGTTAACTTTGAGTAATGTTCGCAAGTTATTGCAACCTCATAACATTGATATGAATATAACGTTTTTTTTATAACAATACCGACTTTCCGAAGAATCATATGAAAATATATTTATGCACATTGTTTTCGTCTTTCATAGCTTATGTAGAAAGGAATAATATTACTACGATGTTTGTACTACGCGACTACGAGACTACGTCCCGCGTAGGCCGGCTCCATCAAGCTCCACTTAAGACCCAGCAGTACGTTAAGTCGACTCTACTGTATAAAATAACCATCTGGAAAAACCGCAGTTTATCCCTCGGAAAAAGTTTCTTTGTGAGGAAAACTCGTTCTACATCCTCTGTTATGATATGTTTATGTACTTTTAGATTTTATGTGAGCGTTCTAACGCCAAGCACGAATTTTATAGGGCTTATAGAATTTTATGGCGCCATATTCCATGCAGTGGCCGCTGTTTTTCATTGTCTATTGATTTTGATGCGCCGTTGCGTTAAACTGTCGATGGGTTTTTGCTTTAAGCATCTGGATTTAGATTTGTGACTTCTGTAGCGGGGATTTAATAAAATGTAAAGTCAACATTTTAAATGCAATTGTATGAGATATTGCAATGGAGTTTTTTTTTAGTTTAAATTTGCAAAATTCACAGCATATTTACCATTGGTTTCGCCTTTTTGTACGCCTTAAAAAAATTAGGGTTCAAAAACTCCTTACTCGCCGACTCTATCATTTAAAATAGTTGTAGTTGCACAGATAAATTAACAACAGCACTATTATTTGCCGACGATTTTGGTTAAAGCGTCATATAAATATCTCTACTATATAGTGTGCTTAATGTATTTATACTGGGCAACGGACAGCGGCATCTGTAGCTAATGATATCGTTCCTCCCCCACTCCCCCAGTCCCGTCTCCCCCCCTCCCCCTCCCTCGCCCAATAGCCCCTATGACTCGGTCATTAGTTAAACACGCACAGTTGCCCGCATGTCGCAAGTTTATCTTTGGCTAAACCGTAGGTATGTGGACTCGATTAGCCCTTTGATCAAATAATCCGACGATAAAATAGGGTTTAGGAAATTAAATTACATTAAATGCCATTGTCGGTGTGCTTCAGCTGTGAAATGGCAGCGGTGAAGATTAGTTCAAATATTGTTCTGTGCTAATGATTAAATTGTATTAAAGTAGAAAGAGGTGTTGAGAGAATTAAACGTATATGTTCTGTAGTATGCAAATATTTTTATAGCCACTGTATATAACAATATATTAATTAGACCAGGAATACCAATCACAAAAATTTGAAGAAAAAAATTATGATGAGTTGGAGTTTTGTTTTTTTTAAATGCAGTTATAAAATTAAATAGGTTCTTAATATTTTTACAATCCAACTTATTTAAAATAATGGGACTTAATAAAAAATCCTATAGATATTGAAATTATTAGGTAATTAGTGAAATCTGTGCAGTCGTATATTTAGTTGTAGTATATTAAATGTGTTTGTTGAATACGATCTCGTTGCTCGCAGGTGTGGGAGATAAACCGGTTGGTTTCATTGGCGGTCAGCGGGCGGCAGCGTTACGTATGGCGCTGAAACTAACTTTTTGTTATGGTAAAATATTAAAAGTTCATGATTCGTTACTTTAAACTTTATTGATCAAATGATTGGTGGTTTTATTGTCGATTCCATTATATTCATTAATTACATAGTTGAATTTTTGCTTACGGAACCATTTTTTGCAATATCTTGGTCAGCAGTAAATTTTATGGATTGTGTGTGTGCAACAAAGTTTACAAAACAACAATTTTATAGGGCTTTCTGATTTTGTTCAAACGCAACAATCTCTAAATACTTACCTATATTCTGATGTGTACTGTTCGTTTAGTGTACCACAAAAAAACTGCTGTTTTCCAATTAAATATTTAACCATATAATGAAACGTAACAGTGACCAAGTGGAACGCAGCGTGCAGTAGACTCCTCGGTGGTCATTCGATTAATACTAACATTAATCCTACTGCCCCCGGCCGAGGGTGTTTAATTTATGCCAGCCTTTTGACAATTGATGGCGAACAACACTAGGCCAAGATATTTCGCTCACCCCTACCGATTTACATAAACTAAGATAGTACCTAAGTTAAAATTTTCCATCAACAGTATAAATAATTCGAAACAAAAGATAAATATTACTCAATATTGACGTGGACTTGAAATATGTATCATAAAAGTGTTCTTTAATAAAGAAACTGAAAGTGAAATATGTATCATAATAAAATATTTTATAGCACCAAACCATTTGTATCTTTAATAATGATTGAGAAAAATTGTCGAAGTCCCAATCTTTCCATAGATACACACGGTTGCTGCAACTCGGTAACTATTTAGTTAGTTTTGTACTACTTCTACCTGTGTATCTCCTACTTGATGCAGTCGTTGTTCAAAATCGATGCAATCGTTACAATCATAGTCGTTCCACTGCAACTTTAATATATAATAGACAATTAGACAATAAAACTAACATTTACTGACTGGTTCGTATTAAAACAGAGACAATTTTAATTTTTAACAATCACAGCCATTCCATGATACATATGATCAGATGTGTGTAATCACACAAAATACATTAATTTGCTGATTTAAAGTGTAAAAAATCCATTTATCCATAAGAACATTAAAACATTTAATTTGTTTATATTAAAACATTGACAAGGTCCAGTGTTCGCTGGCGCGGTTGCAGCAAGCAAGGCATGCGTGAACCGGCCGTGGCGCTGACTCGACTCGGCGCCGCTCTCTGCATATTAATCCGATGCCACCACCGCACGTACAACTGCTGCGAAAATACATACCATAGAAAATAGCTACCACAGTATTACCATGTCTATGCAGCCATGCAGCTTTAGGTAAAAATGTTATGACAGGGACTATGGAAGTGGGAAGTTTGGGGGAAACCAGGATATCGAATTAAACCACGGTTGATTTGTTATTGTAAAAATGGAAAAGATTTCTAGAAATTGCGAAACTATTTGTTTTTACAACTAAATACTTTTTTAATGGCAGAATCATATGTGACATCACAATGATACTAGTTATTATCGATTTTATTTCCAAATATTTTCGCAATAAAACATCAGTAAGCAATTTGAACCCTCAAATTAGTTTTGCACTCAAAATTATGAATTCGACGTTGACACACGAGGGAACAGCTCTGATACGGAATAAATTTTCAACTTAATTTAACTAAACAAACACAAAAGGCCGAACTAAAGGGCCCAACTTAATTTCAAAATTGAGGTGGAAACTAATGATAAGGTAGTTTGTGGCACTTACACATGGAAAGCCGAATCAGCGGGAAATAAGTCAAATAATGGATGTGGCATTTAAAAACTGTAATAAATTAAATTCCATACTTAATCAAACAATATTACTTTTTGCATAGAACTACTAATATTCAGTGATACTAGCAAATTTGTGTGCAAGTAAGTTAAGCAATACTTTTCTAAAATATCAATAATATAAATAATAAAAAAGCACTATTCAAGTTTCATTTATGCATTAATATCACATGTTTAAATTACGAAGATTTTGTACAACGTACCCGGAGTAAGTTTTTTTTACTCGGAGTAGGTACTTAGATATTCTTCAGCTTAACCTGACCTGACTTAAACTAACAAAAGAACAAACAAACAAAAAACACAAGCTCATGAAAATAATGCCACATCCTGAGTGTAAGGTCGATCTAGTGCGGGTTCGTTCCGATTTCGCGCTCGAATTTTCACCCGCATCTGTCGCCGTCCGCGGCTCGTCATCTTTACTAACACCCCTCGCGTTTTACTTATTTCAACTAGCACTTACATTCGGATTCGTTCGTCGAAAACTGTACTGTTTTTTTCGTTTGTTTTGTAGGTGATAAGTATCGGACTATCAGATCATATATATAGATCAGCAAGCTGTAGTCGTAGCAATAAAAAAGGGTCATGAAAGAGTTGCCTCAGAATCTATAATATGAAATGTAATATAAATCGAAATAAATCATAATCCTTATGATAATGATAGTCCTAGAAATAAACGAAATATTTAGTTTTAATTAATCGAACATTTATGGATTTGATAGGTGTACTTAATTTATCACGCAAAAATTTGAGAATAATATTTGGAACTGCATTAATTATGTAGACGTTTACTTGTAAACAAATATTACCAAAATCATTTAATTTAATAACTATGTCAGCTTTATCGAAAATTCGATGTAACAAACCGTCAGTTTTCAGTAATTAAATGATTGAAATCAACGTCCGTTTGTGAATATGATATCACGGACGTCATTCCGAGACCGCAGCCTGTCATTTACAATTTACAAATCTACATATCCATGGGTTTGTGAATAAAACACCAGTGTTAGTATGTGTTTAAAGTAACAACCGCTTTTAGCTATTTTTTTCAACTGTTATATCAAGATTTTCTTTCCTGTTTTTCCAAGTATTTAATATGTAAAATAAGAGAATCGCAAAGTCAATTACATAAGTGTGTTTCTGTAATGCACTAGTACAGGATATCAATTTACGTATAAATTAAAATGTTTCATATTTTTCTGGAGTAAAAAAACAGTTATTTGATTATTTAAATTAATATTTAAACTTTCAAAATTTTACTATGTAAATTTTAACCAAAACTTTAACATGAACCAAACAAACAACCATGAACCAGATTATACCAAACAAGACTAATGTAGCAAATAATTACAATACCCTCATTCTGTATCGCAAAGCTGCCCAAACCCCGTGCAAGTTTTCCCCGTACATTTTCATTCGGCAATAACCTCACCAAGGGATGTTATTAATAAAGCTAATATGATTAGTAGTTCTCCGTTAGTTTTGCCGATGCAAATGGCGCAGACTGCTTCTTTAACTATTAAATTCACCCGATCATAACTATTAACTGTGCAGACAAGCAGTAATATAGATTCCATTTAGTGCAATAGTTAGTGTATACATGATGTTAGTGTGAACATTACTGAAAAATTTTTTAAATTGGTCATTTGAAAATAGCCAAGGTAACTTTTCATTAGGTAATGCAATGTCCTGCTCAAACATTTCTTGATTTAAATAGTTTTCACTCTGTAATTATTCTGATACATTTATCTCATCCAGGTTATTCTAAAATAGATACAAATAAACTTAGTCTGGTACCAAGTTGTTCCACACGAAGTTTATTTATAGCTTAAATCTTTACACTTCACATTTCATTTGTGTTTATAAAGAGATATTTGTCTTAACTTATTTATTATTTAACTTTTTCAGGAAATATGATTTTATATCCGTTGACCGTATAACCGTGGTAATTGATTGATTACTTTTGGTGAACCCGTTAGCGCTGCCTACGTTATTTTATTTTAAACTGTGAGAGGTAGCCCCAGGGTGGGTCATCGGTCAATTAGATAACTCTTTTGTTTAGACACTCCCTTAACTGTACATAACTTTAAAGTCAATATTTAAGGTTGAATTTAAGATTCCTTAGGTTGAGTTAAAATAGATTTTGAACTAATGGAACTTTTTGTTACCAATTTTATTTTAAGAAAAAAAATGTAAAAATGTGTGAAATGTTAAATTCAAATAAATCTCATATATTTGTGATTTAATCAAAAAAGACACAAAAATTATGTTAAAAACATTTAGACAATATTATTTCGTTTCACTGCAAGGCTCGCACTAAATCTGGGAGAACTCTCAAACTATATTTCATGAGAGGCAAGAGTAGTTCCGAATTAAGCTACAATTAAATGGTCGTAAATTCCAAGTTTGGGTTTAGGAGGGGGTCACTCGGGAGCTCAGTGGCAATTTATCAATTATTTACGCCACTCGCTCCCAGCGCCGCCTGCCGTCACCTGCCCAAACTATCCACTTTGTTCAACCAACTGTCTTGATATTCAAGTGATTTATGTCTAGTATTAAAACGAGTACCTACACATTTTAAATCATTGTTAGATTCGAATACATATAGGATAGTTATAGATCATTCAATGGAAAATTATTAAACGTAATTGAATAAGATCTATTTTGTTCACATAACCACAAAGAGACGATTAAAGAGATTTGTAATTACCACTAAACACTTCGCATTACTGAATTACACTTTCCCTACCCACTATCAACATTATTTTCTTACACATGCTCGTCTAACTAAATAAAGATAAGCTGGTAGAGATCTGGGACCCTGTGATCCGTCACTTAGCACCAAGTTGGGGCCCCATCCATCTACGTCCACGACAGTTTGTGTTCTGCCGACCAAGATGTCTCAACAACTCTATTCTATTTATACGTAGGTACATACGAATACAAATAATGCCGAGAAATCATGAAATTCTAGAAAATTTAAATTGATTTTCACATTATTTTTAGCTGTCGTTTAAGTGTCGTCAACTCTGGGTAAAGAAATGTGTATTTGCCATTAAAAATCTACCATACTATAAACACATCGATAGTATTATAGTATTTGATATTATGTAAAATCTAATTTAATAAATTGTACAATACGACAGACTGTCACTTCTTGTCTTTGTTCTATAACATTCGTGGTTTTCTGTGTGAGACACTAGTTTTGACGCAAAACTTCCGCTCCAAGTGACTTCTCGTCCGGTATTCTCAATGTAACTGCGATGAATTTAATGACAATTACAAATTAAATATTATTACACAAATTCTGCAATAATTTTATTACTGTCTTTAATTCTGTTTAAATGTGAAATGTAAATTTCGTCTCGTAAGGTATACGCAGTAAACTATATACGTATTGCAAGAGTGAACATTTGTATGGTAGTATATACGTATTGTAAGAGTGAACATTTGTATGGTAGTTTTGAGACTTCCGTATTTATTCCTAAAATGCACACGGATTTTTGCGTACAAGAATACTTTATTTAATCATCACTTATTTGTTAGAGAAATAATGTGAAACCGTAAGGAAATCGTAGCTTTCTCGTATAACAATATGTCGTTTAAACAATTAGCTGATAATCGATTAATATTAGCGAGAAGTAAATTTACACAAAACAAAGAAAATAACTTACATTTTAACGCCTAAGGGACAAATGTGTTTCCCACTTATTGACTTACACGACTTTTTAGCTTAAATTTATGGTTAAAATTACTTCACAAATACAATATATCAAAAAGTTTGCAATTTTTTGAGTTAAGTATATTTCTACAGGTGGTAGATCTACTTATGAGATCGTCTGGGTTGGTACTGCTTCACGGCAGTAACAGAAAGGAGGGTTCCCTTGTATTTCTGCCGTGAAGCTGTTCGCTGTGATGCGGTATGAAATATTAAAGAGCCAGTGTAATTACCGGCACGAGAAGAAAAACATCTTTACCTCTACATGGGAAACGCAAGGGTGACGTGTATCCGTCATCGTCGTGTTGATTCCCATCATGTGAACCGTTTGCTAGTTTGTCCATGAGGTTGTATGTGTACAAAAATGGGTGTACAAAAAATAGTTTGTAATGCGTTTCAGATTATTGGTATTTTAATAAAAATTTGCATTGTTTTCCGACGAAGCGACGGCTACTAAAGCATTTCACGAATTCATTCAATTTAATATTTGAATGAAATTATTCGAAGTCATGCTTCTCATTGGCGTTTTCACGTTGTAAAATGAAAATAAGCGAAATATTTTACAATTATTTATTTAGCATGTTTGTTCATTCTCATACATACATCGGGAAATTAAAGTTCACGTATAGAATGCAAACACAACTTCATTGACTAGAAAAAATAAATATTAAAACTGGCTTGTTTTACAAAGTTTGCTTTGTAATAGTGATAGTATATTGTTTGAACTAAAATTAACATTAAAATTGGAATAATTCAGGCACAGGTATATTTTGTAACAGAAAACTTATTTAATTAAATTCTGTATAATGAACACTGTCTCCTTAAATACAAATGTTGCCAGATTTACGATACTAAAACAAGAAGCTGTGTTTTATTACATGCAATGGCGGCATTATTATCCAATGGACAATTAATAATAGTTGTAGAAGAACCTCATTGAAATGTGGAGATTTTTACAAAATTTGTCTTCACCTTTCATTCTTGCAGTATAAGTTTGTTATATATTATTGTTTTGGTTACAATACCTCATTAAAGATGGGATTTATTTAAAAATCGTTTGAAGGAGGATAAAGTATATTTCACATGAAAGCGTGTTGAAAGCAGGCCGTCAGCTGTTGAGACGAGATCTTTTGTAAGAATCTCGAAATAAACATCGGAGGCGTCGGAGCTAACTTAAGCCTTTTGTTCGCTAATTCCTGAGACGTAGGCAGCTTGAGATCGAGTACACTGCTGACTTAGTAATGTTATAATATACAATTCAAATTCACAAAAACAGTACAAAAATTTAAATATCAAATAAAAAAATATCAAATAGAGAGCAAATAAACATTTGCAGGTGAGAATGTGGCAAAATTCCTATCTATACATTTTTAAAATCATGTTTCCGGTTATAATGATATAATAAAAATAATGTTTAATTTAACAATAGTTAATAAAAATATAAAAATGCATTGCATTTGCAGATCTTTTATGATCAATTTCTTGCATGCAAGTTAATAACAATGGTAACCTTTTAAGAATGTTAATGCTTTAAGTTAGATTCATTAATCTTCAAGGAAGTGTATCTGGCAACTGAGCCAAACATAAATTTATTTGCAATATTCCATGATGTTATATAGTTGGCAGTGTACACACAGCATGAGAGCCTGGCATTGTCTTGGCATCATCAGTAGACGAGTGAAAATTGTAACAATACGGGATTAACAGTTGACGCCATTATAAATATTCATTTTAGGAGTATTAAATTCGAGGGCCGTTTGGAGTTACGTTTTGTTTGTGCGACAGATGTGTCGAGTGTTCCCAACAAAAGTAGATAAGCTGCGCTAAATTAATTTAGAAACAATAGAAGAAGTAGCAAGAGGTATTAGACGCTTGAACTGTTTAATCTTTTGATTGATTGTTGCTTAATTAAGATTCAGATGGCATATTACTTACTTTGTTATGTGCGAAAGTTCGTTTATTTTATAATCATTGTGTAAACTGACAAACAGACAACAGATTTAATCCTGTGGGTGAATTAGAGTGTGAAAGGATCAGAAAATCGGACTTGATGGCTTTAATGTTACAAGCGTACACGGGGACTTCGCCGTTTCGCACCAAGAGTGGTTCGCAACATGGTGCGAAACCGCACAGCGACGCATTTTGAATCTTCCGTAATTCCGTATGTTTTACATATTTAATTTAGTTTTTGCAACCTCTTTTCAATGCATTTTTATTCAGACTTCGAATCCCATCTATTTTTTTCTCCTCTAAACCAACAGTTTTTACACATATCTGCCATGTAATTCGGGTTTTGATATCATTATGCTGTATACTTTTAGATCCCTTTGCGGATGCACAGTGGGGCAATAAACAAGGTGGCGGGGGTAGGTGCACAATAGTAAGGTAGTGGAGTGAACTATCGCGGTATCTTCACGCTTGGCCGAGTGGAAGCTGCGCTCCATCGGCCGCGCTCATCGGCTCACGCGTATATGCCTTCAGTTATCACTTAGCCACTCACTATCCACTACTTATACACCTAGTTTATATTAAAATATTTTAGAATGGCATTGATTGTAGAGTGTGATAAATATTTTTTCTCTTCTTTGTTTTTCCGACTGTAATGCAGATAACGCTGCCAGTGCCAACAAAAGTTGCCTACCTGACTTAGACCCCTAACCCCCTTCTGTCCGTATTTTTTACAAATGTAATTCATGTATCTATATCATTGACATTATATTGCTGATACAAAGCATCAGTACAAATCTGAGTACGCTTAAATCCCGGGACCCTATTATGTAGTCTCACGTATCCCAACCACACTGCATTTCAAATGCAACCCATACATCTACCAGTGTATTGTTTACAAATAATTAATCGTTCGATTCAACAGCACTGTGACTGTAGGAATAGCCCTCATAAATTTCACCCAATGTGCAAGATTTTATGAGCCGCAACGCACAACTGAAATTTTTATCCTGAAATTGAGTTAAAACATTGTTACAGTTATAAACCGGTAACGAAAATTCCATCATATTTCTACCTTAACTTATTTAGATTAAGATTTTATTAGATAGGTGATCACATGTTAATAACGTAAAACTTTAACTTATCGAATTATTCATAACTACTGCAAAACTCAAAGTTAGTTTGTAACTTATGATGACAGACATAAAGTCGATATTAGTGATAATACAGGATGGTTATACTGAAGCGATGCGTGCCATTGAATAATGTTTCGCTCGCTACCACCCGATTAACGTCCAGCTATTCGATTGAGTGTTTTCAGAGTTAAAATTTCGATATAAATAAAATTGCAATATAAAAAAACCAGACAACAGATTTAATACATACCAATAATTGTTCAGCAAACGCAAAGGATACATTTCTTAATTTAAAAGTGTAAAGTCATTCCTAAAATTAAATATTTACTTATTTATTGATAGGACTTTCTACTATTCACAATATTGGGCTGCCAAGAAAATTTGTTATGATTGCCTTGGTAAAATTTTACTGTGAGTGATAAACAAAATTAATTTAGCTATGAGCATTTAACTTAATTTAGTGTCTATTTAGTTTAAACTATGAAAATATATATTATCTTTTGCTGCCTCAGAATTCTACGATTCAAACAATATTAAACTTTCACATTCTAATTACATATTAAACACAAGAGAATCCGGTTAGCCCCTCTACGCTATAGTTCCGTCAATGAGAATGAAATCATTTTGACAACTGCACCTCATATATATGTTATATACTTTGGATTTTTTTAAATTAAAGATGTAATGTATTGAATTACATGTAAGGTAATTAATTATAGAACTTCCGCTCAATATGTATCTATGAATTAGTATGTAGGTAATTGTATATAGGTAAGCCAAGGATTAAAGTGGATGCCACACGGTAAATCAATGAAGCCTGTCTGTCTAGTCAGGTTAATCAAATGTATCCACTGGGGTTTAGGAAAATGCAGTTGGTACTGTCGCTTGCAACCAACTGTAACATATTATATTCTTGTATTATTTTAATGCAAAGGTATAATGTCGTTACGGTCAAGGTTAGCGTACCCTCGATTTTATTCCCGTGGATTCTATATCAAGCGATATAGGTTATTTATTCTGTGATACAAACAAAATAGTTATACACAATTTTATTGAATTTATAAATATAATGAACCAGTTAATAGTCATCTGCGAATAATATTTATACTAAGCAGAAATACATTTCAAATTTTTAAAAGTTCAAATAAAAAAAAAACAACCGTTTTCATTTTTGTTTTAATTCACTTTTTGAGTAGGTATATAATTACTATACAGTTTTCGATTCGACTGTTCACATAATACTTGGACCATGTGAGCACATTCCTCGGATACCGACGCAATGTCAGAATAATGCCGAGTAGCTCATGAAACGAGCTTAATATACCTTTGACCTAACCACCCGCCGCAGCCCAACAAACCATAAACTCATCATTCCGACTCAAATCACCCACCACACCACCACAAGAAGAATAGACTGTTTTATCATTCAGACACAATTGCACCGTAGCTTTACGGGCGCTTCGACGACAGTGAAAAACGACACCGTCATTTCATAGGCATTTTATAGGCACAATTTCTTTCGCATAAAAATAAAAAATCGCCTGTATAAAAACATCTCTTCAATTGTCATTCATGACAGGGAAGCGCGTATTTGTCACCCGCGTGATATGGCGGCGGCGGGCGCGGACGGCTGCGTCGCGGGGCGCGTGAAATGCAATTTTAAACAAAACCCCGACGACGAATTCAAACCCCAATAAAAATAGGATCCAACGCAGAAATGTAGACTGATTCAATAAAAACCCTCATGCTTTTGCTGCGTATGTTGTGTAATATTTGGATGGATAAATATTAAAGTTTGCAAGAGATAAACTATTTAACTTACAAAACACCTGGCTTATTTACTTCTAACCCTAAAAGACTATAAGCAAATTTTACTTTTTTACTATTTAATATAGAAAATGTATATTTGATGGTTCTCGTCTAAAACTGGAATTACTTTTAACAAAACCTTCATAGTAAAATAAAATTAACTTAAAACCCAATTTCTAACTTTCCGTTACGCTTTCCCGGATCTCAATTTAAAACGTCAGTACAGTAACTGATATTGCATTCCGCAATAGCGATATCAAAAACAAATCCGATCACCAATAAATTTCGCACACAGAACCGAACCTCGGTCCCACGGGAGAGATGCATTTGGTATTCACTCCGTCGTCAGGAAGACATCAAGCAGGCAAAGTAGCAAAATATTATAATAGCATAATGTTGTCAGGTGGCGTTGTTTTGGGGGATGAGTTTTTTACATACAGGTATGAATAGGGAAGAAAAAAAGAAAAAAAATGTCTTAATATCGATACAATATTTTTAAATATAACTATAGTATGTCCACTATAGGTACATTTTTTGAAAATATTTCTGTTAATTACATATTTTTTAATGTACTCCTATGGGCCTTATAACATAGGTATCTTATAATTTTATCTATTTTGATTAATTTTATACACGTTATCTACTTATATTACAAATTAAACAAAGCTTACATTTCAAAAGCCATATATGTTTAGGTATTAAACTAAAATTATAGATTATTATATCGATAGTTATCAGCATCATCTCTATTTTAAAAGAAACCATAGTAAGTATGAACGTTGTCGACGCGACATGATGCCCTTTAAGCGGGATTTAGGCTCGTGATATGAAAGCGAATTGACGTCACAACTTTACACCACTTGAAGCAAAATGTAAACTTTATTGCCCCTCAATTGTTCTCTGCTTAGTTTTATTGCCCCGCATATCTATGCTGCGCCGTTTCACGATCACAAACAAAAACAACACAGAATATTCATACGTGAATATAAAGCAAATTCCGTTTTTACGACCGTTTGTGGAACTATCAAATGCGAGCGCACCAAAATACCGAGATTTAAACAACACGTTTGAATTAATTCAATCCGACTGAAAACTTCACCGCAACCCAAACGTAAATGTTTATTTTAACTACCGTGATTAGCTAAAATGTAAACCACGCGGTATGAAAATGGCAATTAAGAATGAAAAATGATCATTACAGTCGTTTATAATTAAAAACCCCCGTGCATATGTCCGTACGTACACTACTCAGGCTCGTCTGACTTTGATTAATATTTGGCTATGACAGTGGAGTGCCATGAAAAGGTGTAATGAAATGCTTATTAATTTCATAAGTAGGCACAGCCCACCTAGCCTTCCATGTAGAGCCCCCATCACAATAAAGATACGCAAGCATATTTTAAAATATGCAGTATTATTTTAATTATCAGTTTAGTACCTATTTATATTAAAATTGTGATAAAAACCTTTTGAAAATTACTTACACGGGAAATAAGATTAATAAGTAGTAGATATCTGATTGTGGCAATTACTTAGTCAACCAAATAAAAAAACAATAATCTAAACATGTGTATGACAAGCATTTCTAAAACTTAGGTCTTCGTATCTAAAATTATTCAAAATCCAATTTGATTTATTCAACGACAAAACAATGCAGTAAGCAAACTTCATCCCGTTCGTGATATGGATATGGATAATCCCTTGAAGTCAAGTTTAAATCGCATCCCGGACGAAAACGTCAACTTGTAATCTATGTAATTAAGTGAACGTCAGAATGGCTTTACGTCGCCCCACCTCACTTGTAACGTGATTATGACGTTACCCCATGTAAATACGTGTCCTATGCTTGTACGTACGTTTATGTTGTATTGTTCAAATTACTTTGGTGTTGGTGTATTTATTTATGCTACAAAATTTAACTGTCGTGTCCAACCCGAAAAAATACATTTTGTACAAAAAGCATACACTTTGACTAGTTCTTGGCGATAATTAAAGTAGGCTACCTACTATTTACTGTTATTTTCATAGGGTAAGTTCTTCTTTTAGATTTGTTGCCTTCCTTACTAATATATTTAAAATAATAAAAAACGTTACTTATATTACGAGCATCATTCTATATATAGATATATAAATTGATTGAAGCTATTAAAAGTTGCGTTAGATTTAATCAGCTGCATTTAACATGACAAAGTTAAACAAAGCACATCAACATATTTGACGCAGGAGCGCCAAGAAATCCGCGCTTCGAGACTTGTGAATTAATTATATATAAATGAATTATTTCCCGTCTTGTTGGCGCCAAGTATTGAAAGAGCAAACTTGGCTAAATAGTTTCGTTCGTGCCATTATTGTTGAGAACTGTCGAGAAACTAGCAAGTGACAGTGTGTCTCGACAGAATAGTTGCTTTTGAAGGAAACCAGGGATTTAATGGAGCTTGGATTCTGTATTCAGTCAATAAATTGCAAAGTCACTTCAACGCATTTGCACTACATAATTTTGCTAAGGTATGTTTTGATTTAAATATAACAAAACGATAAGATATTTTTAAGATTTAAAACAAAAGCAAATTGAAGGAACAAGAAAAATTTATCGAAAAAAACTGACATAAGTTTATTAGGTTTTAAAAATGACGTAAAAATGATTGAAGTATTTATTTCAAATCCCAAAGCAATATTCTTGAAACTTGTATTGGATCATGCATATATACCATAAAGTCCTTCCTCCTGAAATCCGCATACTCAATTACTATGTTAATGTATTTACGGATGATATTATTATGACATGAAACGGAGGTGCAAGGTGCAGCTAAATTTACAGGATATCGCAACCGATTTAAGAACCTTCCACATAACATTTATATATTGTTTTTGTACTAACATCATTCAACATCGTTCGCGTTTTTCCCTCCTTATATTTTTAGTATCTTCATTATCTACATATTGTCACCTGTTTACTGCACCTGTGTGCTGTATGCTCTCTGACTTCATTATTTTACGATATATGTCATCACCAGTGGGGTTAAAAAGCCGCAATTCGCCTTTTAGGGATCATTTTACGAATTTCCATAGGAGTGTCAAATATGCATAATGCAAGTGTCGGTTTGAATGATTTGACATAAGTAGAAAATAATCTGATTTAGGAAAAGGTGGCCTTTTTGACCCGACGATAAAGAAAAAAAATGCCGCTAAAAAAGGTCGAAGTAAAGAAGTCGTTTGAGCGTGTGACGAGAGTCAACTTGCGTCATAAACATGCTCTACTTTCACTTTATTTTTACACCCTGCATTGCAAATCAAGTAAGTTACATATACCTTCGATAGCTCAGTTGGTAGAGCGGTGGACTGTAGTTGTTTAGTAATTGATATCCATAGGTCGCTGGTTCAAATCCGGCTCGAAGGAATTTTTTACTTAAAATATGCTCTAACTACAATCTATTCATCTACTTTATTAAATTTGTAATTAGGTGTAATTAAGAAATAAGACAAAATTATTGTTTCATATAATATTATTTTGCTAAATTACTAATTAACCTTAATGCTTTTGTCGTAATTACTCAAAACACATACAAATTTACTGTTTTCAAAGCTTGTATAAATTTTTGACAAAACTTTCCTTCGAGCCGGATTTGAACCAGCGACCTATGGATATCAATTACAGCCAACTACAGTCCACCGCTCTACCAACTGAGCTATCGAAGGTATATATAGTGCAGTTTAAAAACAAACTGTAACAAATTGCAAGTGAAAGGATATATATCAATGACACGATAGTGGGGTCGTGCCCCCTCCATAAAGGAGGGATGTACGTAGTTAATGTAAAAATTACATCAACAAAATTAGCATTGTGTTACGTATACCTTCGATAGCTCAGTTGGTAGAGCGGTGGACTGTAGCTGGTTGCAATTGATATCCATAGGTCGCTGGTTCAAATCCGGCTCGAAGGAATGTTTTTGTTAGATAGAAAACATGGATGAAATGTGTAAGTAATGCTTATTAATGATTCAAGTGTACCTATCCTAGTCACTCATCGAAAAAGGGACTTTAGTCTATGATTCTGATTTACTACAACTGAAATCAAAACCTTAAGTATATGGTGCAAGATTTTCATATTTCTGTCATATTGGGTTTCTACTTTAATAAGAATAACACTGAATAAATTAATTGTCAACAAAAACAAACTCATCGGAATTGGATCATCCATACATGACACATAATTCCACATACAGAAATAAAAATTCTTAGATGCAGATTAAAGTATGAAAAGTTTTTACTGGCTATTTCAGTGTTTTTATCAGTAAAGGTTTATATATTAAACTTTGAAATACCATAACTGACATAATAAAAATTTTACTAGAAAGATTTAATCTCAAATAGAAGCATTAAATATTCCATTTCCCCTTCTTAGAATTTGGAATACAAAAACCATTGCGACATTATGTTCGTTAATTATAATTGTTTATACCTATATATATAAAACAAAGTCGGGTGAGTTCCGCCATTTATAACTCGAGAACGGCTGATCCAATTTCTATTACCTTTGATTCTTTGGATTTGTCTTAGTCCCGAATAACTATTAAAACCTAGGAAAATTTTATATAAAAATTCGAGAAATATATATAGAGATAGGCAACAGATAGTGATCATTACATACAATTCACCAATATCTACTCCATGGAAAATTTACTCCCTTTCTGAATTTGATAATCCCAGAACTCTGAAATATGTTAGTCCTTGCTAAGTAGATATACTTAAATCTAATTTTAAATCAATATTCCCTTCTAGAATTTTCCCCCTCTATATTTTTTTTAAATCATACGCCCTGAAACACTTATTTGTTTTATTATAATCTCTTTTCATCTTTCATGTCTTATCGAATTTTGTTCACAATTTCATGGGTCTAACATATTTTTTGCGCGGAACCCAATCAACATGTAATTCCTTATAACACGAGCTATTCGCCATTAAATAATTTTCAATGGCTTATTTATTATATAATGTTATAAAAATGTTGATGTAAGAAACCGAGTACACAGTAAACATCTTAGTTTCGTATAACTAAAAAAAATGTATTATACCACTTTTTTGTATATCAGCAATAAAGGCTATTATTATTATACATTACAAAAGTAATGTATTTTCAAGAACATATTTATTACATAATACTATGAGATTTTTAAATTAATGAAACCAAAAACCTATGCTGTAAACATCTTAGTGCCGTATAACGAAATAAATATGTAAAAGTTGAATAAACAACTTTTTTTGAGTTGTTTACAATTATTCTATACTAAACTTGACAAAAGATATCCTTCGAGCCGGATTTGAACCAGCGACCTATGGATATCAATTGCAGCCAACTACAGTCCACCGCTCTACCAACTGAGCTATCGAAGGTATATATAGTGCAGTTTAAAAACAAACTGTAACAAATTGCAAGTGAAAGGATATATATCAATGACACGATAGTGGGGTCGTGCCCCCTCCATAAAGGAGGGATGTACGTAGTTAATGTAAAAATTACATCAACAAAATTAGTATTGTGTTACGTATACCTTCGATAGCTCAGTTGGTAGAGCGGTGGACTGTAGCTGGTTGCAATTGATATCCATAGGTCGCTGGTTCAAATCCGGCTCGAAGGATTTCTTTTGCCATGTTTAGTATAGAATCATTGTAAACAACTCAAAAAAAAGTTGTTTATTCAACTTTTACATATTTATTTAGTTATACGGCACTAAGATGTTTACAGCATAGGTTTTTGGTTTCATTAATTTAAAAATCTCATAGTATTATGTAATAAATATGTTCTTGAAAATACATTACTTTTGTAATGTATAATAATAATAGCCTTTATTGCTGATATATCTACATTATCTGTATTGAATAATTTGAATTTAATTCAAGTAATTCTAACATACATGAAATTGTATGGGATTCTTCAATATGAGTTATAAAAGTGAATGTAAAATAAATGATAATACAATAACATACTGATTTTAGTCTTCGATATCAGTACCATATTCATTATTATCAGCTTGTCCTTCGGCATAGGCCTCCCCTAGGACTTTCCAAGTTACTCTACTTATGGTTTCTATCTATAATTTAATTATATTTTATAACATAAGGTGCTACTACTGCTAAAAAATAAGATAATAAGAAGAAAATTATCCATGAATAAATACGATAAGATTTATTTACGCTCACACTAAAGAACCTACATTTTTAAACTGGAATGACTTTA
Organism: Choreutis nemorana; assembly: GCA_949316135.1. Classification (NCBI taxonomy): domain Eukaryota; kingdom Metazoa; phylum Arthropoda; class Insecta; order Lepidoptera; family Choreutidae; genus Choreutis; species Choreutis nemorana. The sequence goes on along the minus strand of OX438601.1, from coordinate 6,861,508 downwards.
ATCAGATTTTCCACTAAACAAAAGTTCAATTTTATATAGCCTTCAGTTGTCCTGTGTATTACGGTTTAATTTAAACGGTATTATTCATCAGCAATTTAGCTGCCAAATTGACGGGTATCATATAAAGGGCAACTAAAGATCAAATAGAAGGTTCCACAAATAATTCAGGGGCGGCCCAACACTTAACATAAGGTCAACCTGACATTTCATAGCATTTCACATCCAGAGCCGCATTAGGTAATAGGTGTTTTGTTTAAAACGCAGTTCATAGATTTAGTTACAAACAAATAATGAACATACAGATGAAGATAACACAAGCTTGATAAAAAATCCTGGAATAATTTTAAACGACAACTCAAGTAGGCACGCTCATAATGTTTAAATTATTTTGATTTATAGCAAGAATCAATAGAATCTAGCACATCTTTTCTCAATCTGTTTTATATACATTAGTTAAATTAGCATTCATGAAAAAGTATTAACGGTTTTGAAATATGTATAATAAAAAAGCAATTTTTCGTTGTATTTATTTCAGTATTTACATTTATGTATTCAACATTTATATTTTTATCTGGAGACACCTATTGTTGGGCGTAGGCCTCCACCTTTTCTAGTTGGTTATATCTCAAGTATTTCGTAAACATATGGATCTAGCGACTTCTGTAGTGTTTAATTCATTTATTGAGATGCAAATATATGAACAAAATACGTATTGCACTCTTCTATACTCGTACTTACTTAAAGATAGCTACATAGTTGCGTATCTACGTACCAAAAATACCACCCTGGTAACTACTGACTACGACCCTGTTGTCAACGGCATATAAAATTTCAAATTGAAAGAGCATGCACCATTAACTCGAGTGATGTTAGAAAGCTAGAAAACAATATTTCGATAAAATACTGTAATATTATTCCAGCTAAATAGGTAAGTAGAATGTCAACTTCCTCTTATTTTCTGGAATGGAGTTACATGCTCGAGAACAATTTTTAATTTAAAATTTTCACTAAATTCAAGAACTTTTATGATGTATAATGCACGCATAATAATACTATTCTGTAAGCATGATGTTCATGCACAAATATCTCGTCTATTTCCCCCTTTTATTTGTGTATGTATTATTCTTTCTTTCCGAGTTTCAATAGAAAAAATTAATTCCTTCGAGCCGGATTTGAACCAGCGACCTATGGATATCAGTTTCTAACAGCTACAGTCCACCGCTCTACCAACTGAGCTATCGAAGGTGTATTTAATGCAATGCAAACAACCTCCACGTTCAATACGTGCGTCGCAGATAACGAGTGCCAAGAGTGAAAGGCGCTCTAATTATCTTGCTCGTCAAGTATATTGTATAATCAGGTGACCTTGTTAAGTTTGCGACCAAATATTCGATAACAACATGTTTACATTATAACAATGCAAATTCATTAGTGATTTTATTGGATTATCGATATTTAAACAATGGTTAAAACAAATGTTCGAGCAAGTATAAATCTGGACAATAATTATAGATATTCTTTGTAGGTACCTATATCTACTGAACTAACTACGTAAAGATAAGGAACTTTTTTTATTGTTGTCATTAATCTGTTAACCTTCAAATCATACCTATACATAAATAGGTCGAAGTATCGCAGTTAATTTTTCTGTTTAGTTAGCATATAATTTCACTAATAGAAAACTACTACTAAACCTCTCAACGTTAAATTTTAATAGAGTTCTCCCATACCACTTAGTGAATCTAATATCCCAACGGAATAATTGTCACCAAATACCCACCCTGAAAACCTACTCATAGGTTACCGTAACCATTCTTTAGATGTCAGCAATACCATTAGCCTTATCCTACTCCGTTTTAACAGCACCTGGATTTTACAGATCTGATATTTCTGAAGGTATAGCTACCTTTAGAAATTGGTAAGATCAAAAAATGTACCTAAATATTACAATGTTCATAATCACTAAGCTTTAAAAGATTAACCATTCGTTTAAAATTTCAAAAATCTAGTATTTCTGCAATAGAAGGTTCAAGTTTTATCTTGAATATATACAAGTGTATTGCTTAAAAATAAACAATAGGACAAAACGAAAATTTTCACAAGCTACTATTATGATAATTAAGTCAATATCTTATTAAACTCCCCGTTCTTAGCAACTTCGTTAAGAAATCTCTTGAACATAAAACGCGCGAAAATCTTAATACCATTTCACGGTAGGGTAAACCTTTCTGCTAAAGTTAACGTCTTCTTTAACTTGGATTAAGCTAATCGATTGAGAAAGCCTTTAATTACGGCATTATTTAAAGGATGAGCACCGATGCCGGGTGTACATCGTCTCAAATTAACAAGTAACGCCTTGTAATCACAATGACAAGTTCAGACATACGGAAATAAATATGCAAATCTCACTGTATGTTATTGTTAGACTTGTTAATGTTAACTAAGCGAGAATTTAAGAACCATTAGTCTATATAATTACATCACCGTTTGTGTGTGCACATGCACTTACGAAACAATCTTAAGAAAACATTTAGGTAAGGATTCTTTGATCCATAAATGATACCAATATTTAAATACCTACTATAAATTAATATAACTCCATACAAGGAATATTCATATTACCACGTAAGGGTTTACTTAAATTGATAACACAACGTGACTGGCGTAACTTGCATATCCGAGGTTAGTCTATCTGAATCACCTTTAAACCTTCGACCTGAACGTCTACTGAAGACACGACATTCTACCAAGCAAACGATGTGTGAACGCAATGGATATATACCGTTTTATAGATCTATCTCTTTCTCGCCAGTTTATAATTATGAATCTGTACTCAATAGTAGACTGTATGAAGTGTCGCCGTTGTATTAATATTCATCATAATTCCTCCTTCCTCACCTTATCCGACTTCCACTCAAACTAGAGATGTTAATTAAATTTGACAAAATTCTAAGGGAATAACTCCGCTACACTTTAGAATTTCAAGTAGTTATACGTTTCGCTAAGTTCGCGTGAAGTTCGGTTAAGTTATGCGGTTCGCAAATTCCAGCTTTATTTTGATTTAAGTATAAAACACTCTGTATATGTACTCGTATCTATCCTTCTATCCGTAGATTTTTGGAAATTGAAAAACCGTTTCCTTTTCTTATGCTACATACTAGTGCTTTTTAGCAAAATCATTACATTAATACTGTATTTGTCTAAAACGATGCAAAGAAAAAGAAAAACATATGCAAACCCTTAGCATTAAAAATAATGAGTAATATCTCGCCTTCCGTGTGACTTGCGCCCTGAGCCCGCGGGGAACACAAACCCTAATTATGTCTAAAACAATGCCGGTTTTTTATCCATTTTGTGCTCAATCATAATTACCTGAGCCCTCCCCAGGGAGGTATTGTTTCCAGGAATCATCGCGGTACCTCCATCCGGTTTATTTCATTAACGAAAACTCAGAATTCCTTTGAGGTTTCAACGAATTAGACAAATAATGTCAAGTCTTTGTTTTTACCGACCTTAACTCTAAACCCCGGGAAAATATTAAACATCCAGCGAAATGGTTTCATAACGAAATTAATTTAGAACCGGGTGAAGTAAAAACGATACAATAAAACCTTTTGAAATCAAACAACTCAATAAAAGCGTAAGCAATTACCTTGGTCCCGCATATTTATCTTTTTCCACGATAAATACTTTGTGGGGACGAACAATAGCTGCCGGCGAGAGGAGAAGGGGGAAGCTTTATAATTTTTTAATTAATACCGTTGAAAATATCAAAGTCACTGGGCGTGCCACCTACTACTACCTACAGTGGGGAATGCTATTAAATTTTGATAGAGTTTTTCATAAAGGGTTCCAATATTTCTCTGTAATATTTGGTTCACATATTCATATATATACATATCGCTCCGTTACACTGAGCCGTAAATAGTTATTATATTTTTACAGGTATCCAAATTGTTATTCTCATTTAAGCCCCATGTTTATTATTTAAGGGTTTCGAGTCATTGATCTGTAAACCACCCTTTGAAGTTGAACGTTACTCGTTCTATTGGAAATCCATGTCACATAATGAATTTAGTGGCGGCTTTGGGATATTAACTGAACTGGAGTAAGTCATTACGAAACCCTCAGGAAAACACGATGCTGGAAGGATTTCCCGCATGATGACTTCTCTTAATTGTCACACAAACATTTTTCGAATAAAGAAACTGGCTTGTTTCAAAAAGATACTTTACATACCACATTAAATTCTGGTATAGGATACCTAATATCAAAGTCCTCTAAATATTGGTATAGAATATAATAAGTGAAATCATAATAAAATACTAATTAAATGTACTTATCAAAATAGTAGATACCTACTCAGCATCAATTCATGTTTTAATGCTTCTCAATCAATTACAGATAAGAAAGAGCTCCAAAAATATTATGATTAAATTAAACCATTTCGCCACACATTTATATCGGAGATGTTATTACGTCTATGCCTAAACGTTGACATTCTGCCAAATATTCTTTCGTGTTTTTTTTAAATCAAAACATCATACCTCAAAAGAACAATGTGAGAACAATTAACAACACAACATACTTAATAGAGGGTAGATACAAGTATTTACTTAATAGGCACTGATATTAAACGAGTAATTTAGCGGGTCTGCGTGAATTTGATGAGAATTGCCGTAAAGGGTAGAATCGATGTTGGACAATGTTTGATAAAATTTTATCACCCAGACAATGTCCGATGGAAATTAGCGTCATTATTACCCTTATAGAAATTGCTTTACAAAGTGGATTTATTGTGGACGGAAATTATTCGCTCTCCTGCTTTAGTCGCCATGGATAAAACCAATTCAATTTAAATGCATCATTTTATATTCATGGCATAAAGACTTGTTAATATTTTAAAGTATGTAAAAGAATTACTTTTCTATATGATAAATACTTAATAAAACAAATAATGTGTTTTTAATATTTTAGTTTTATATTGACAGGAACACTTCTATAATCGTTACGGTTACTACGAAAGAATTATATTTTTTAGGGTTACCCAAACAAAATCTTGATTGCTTCGGCAATTTTGATTAAAATTGTAATTTTCGAGCGGTTCTCATATTGGTAGCTAGGATATAATTATCGTTTCCGATATAATTATCAGTTAATGCTGCTGTTAAAAGCTTTCGACGTGAACTTTTATAAATGAACACGCATTTTAACAATTAATAATATTTATCCTCGTCCACAATACATTTTCTATATCATGAAAAAAATCAATTACAATATTTTCGTCAGTCGTATCGCATTTCCTTAGTTTAAAAAAATCTACAACACCAAAACATAACACAACAAAAGACAAAAAATAACCCTATCTCATTATTACCTATTAAAAACATTGGAGGGTTTTATTTGAATTTCTTAGCAAGCAATTCGGCTGACAGAACAAAACCAGTGAACAAATAAACGGATCCTTATTTATAAGAGAAGGATTCCGGTTTATCTTACGGTTAATTGTGGCTGAGAGTGCCATCCAGTCGCGATTGCGGCTATAAAATGTTACGGCACTCCTGCGGAGGGACAAAGCCTTCTCATAGCGTGTACTACCTATTAAATTTTGTTTGCTTGTTTCTGCTAGAAAGGGTACAGACGAAGATTTGGAAAGTTGCCTAGGTTTCCAATTAGAAACTGTTGTAAAGGTTGCTTTTTCATAAATTTTATTTAAATAAGTAAAGATCTATTATTCCAAAGTTTTAACATTAATACTTAATGATCTTAATATTTGCTTTAAAATGATTCAATTGGGATAAAGTTCATATATTTTTCCCGTTTTAAAATTACAAGAGAGTAAAAATATAAAACTATATTTATATTTAAACCACCCAAAACCTTATAAGCCTGTATTGTTGACTGCGGGTTACAGTGCGATTTTGAATAATTTAGTTGTGCGTGGATTTGTACGCACTTTCCTCCTATTTTCACAGTGAAATCACATACAAATAATAAATTTTGATTTGTTATTGAAACGTGATCTGTAACTTTGATGTTTAGTATTTCATTTACATACAAGGATGATCCAAAATAGAACATTCTCTTTTTCATTTTAAATTCACAGATTTTTATTTTACATACAAAAAAAAATTACAAGACTTATCAACTTTAAAAAAAGTAACAAAATGTAGTCAGAAGAAGAAGTATGTTTCCCGTTGTAAAATTATGATGATATTAATGTTCCTTCTATTTTTCTTGCTGTTTCATGTATATTCAGTATTAAGTTCATTTATACAGCAGTGTTAGACAAACACTGAAGTGATTCTATGAATATCTTCACATATTCAGTTACAAAATATCGCCTACTTGTACTTTAACATAAATTAAGTTTTTAACTTAACATTCAAAGTAATAGACGATAGTCACGTTATAGACGAAAATTCGTTTTAAATTCACAGTAGAGTCCAAAAGGGTGAAATTTGTCTCGAATGTCTGTCGATGTAGTGCTTTGTGAAAAAATATCTGGTTTTGTATGCGAGGCGCATCGTGACCTGATATGACGCGTGGCTTTCAGCAAAACCGCTAGCGTTGCCACGCATTTATACCACCTCGCTTTTAGATTCGAGAAAAAATGCTTTTAACAAACTGTCTTTGTTTTTCTTTGCCCCTCTACCTGCAACAAATAGTATTCCTAGTAAATGTATTCTGTATGAACATTTTAGAATCATTTTTAAAATTCTCACACATCCACGGAGAATATAACTCCGTGGATGTGTGTGTATAGAGTTTTTCAAAATATTCGCGGAGAGTAAAATAAAAAAACATGCGCCACTTATTCCTTACATATAGAGAAAGGGGCGCAGGTACCTAACCTAATGAGCTAATTTTACGTTTTCAGAATAATTTATTTCTATTCTGAACTAAAAATGTAAAGCCGGAAACAAAATAAAATGTGAATAGCGTTCGGATGAAAGCAAATGGTATGTATTTTTCATGGGTTGTTTGGTATTTGGAAGGCACGCAGAACGGCATGAACGCCACAATCGCGGAAACCTAACCATTGACAAAATTACATGCCCTTTGTCCTACAAACTAAGGACGTATCACTCGAATTTCAGCAAAAATAAAAGTGTTCAAACTTTTTGCTGTCCAACAAAACAAATTCTATACCCAGAACTCTGGTGCTCTTTAATGTAATGTATGCATTATGCATTCTATTTCTTTTGCCTCCTATTTCAACGTGGTTCCAAAATTAAAAGGGCAGTGATCAATGATACCTACAAACAGTATAGAATCTAAATACCTAACCGGAAGCATTTAATATTACAAGAACCGTATGTATCTATGATTACCTTCCAGCAAACTTTTAACGTATGGACACAGAACTTAATCACATTGCACATTAGTTACCCTCAAGCACAACACATTTCAACAAAAACAAACCTTCGGATTACCCCTGAATGTCGATAATTTGTTAGTGCGTATGTTACAAAGAATAACATCCAGATACCTACCAATTATTTTTAATTTTCTTTTAGATATTTCATTGAATTCATTTCGTTAAAAATTCTTCTAACCATAAAATAACAGCGGCTAGCAAAGTTTTGCCTAGCACCGCCACTGGGGTCTGATGATGGACTGCAAAGATTACCACTAGAACTACCTCTTATAGCTATAACTAGGAGCTATACCTACTTATCTAATACTGCGTACTTTTTTAAGAAAATCAAAAACCTTTGACTTAAACTTGTTAAATTACAAATAAAAAGTTCGTAAGTAGGTACTAAATTCATAGTATAATTAAAAATTGACAGTTATCGATATTCATAATCGAAATGAACGAAAAATTAAATAAATCCTAAATAATAAGCTAAATGTATTTTTTTTCTTTGGCAGGTTTCGTGGGAACATGGCCCATCGACGCCACTTGCGTTACCGACGTCTTCTTCAAGGGGAGTGAAATATCTAAACGAGAGACTCTTAATGGCACTCATTTATTTCCTCTCCAAATCTCGCACTGAATGCTCGTAATTATTGCGTTTTGCTAGTTAAGTTTAACTTCGATTAAAATGAGAAATTGCCGCATTTATTTGATGCTCAACTTGATATCTTTACGCTCAAAGGGTTGAAAATTTAATTTTACGCGGTAATATTACGATGTAATTAATTTAATAGTGGCTCGGCCGCGGTAATGTCCTACTGAATTTTATATCATTTCACGTTAAAACTGAACTAGGATTTGGTTACATTAATTATTCATTTTAATTTAACATGCTGTTAAAATATTATTATATTTTTTTAAATAAGATTAACGTATTTCTCCAAAATTAAACAGTAACCTACTTATTTAAAAATTAATCACATATATTTTCGTTGCCAGTAAGGAAAAGAAAGAGATCTCTCCTTTTTCTTTCATAAAGGATCTAGCGACTTTAAAAACCGTTAATTCGTTTAAACCGAACAAAATAATGGAATAGACATAAACATACCAGTTGTAACAAACAAAACACGCGTCAAGTTAGGCGATAATCTTGTCAGTATCTCATTGTCAGACTGAAGCGATACAAAGCCAGTCTTGGCTCAAGTGGGGCAAGTGGGGATCATATTTTGCTGAGGCCCGGGGGCGAATTTGAAACTTTACAGAGATAACAGCCGAGCGGCTAAGCCTACCGCACTAAGCTCCTTTCAAGCTTTAATGTTTGTTTAGAGTTAAAGACGCTGCCTGACTGTTTAACTTTAAGTTGCATCTTGTAGGTACCTACTCATATGCCTTTATTTGAATAATTAAATAAAATTTAATAAGCTATCTAAAAATTTTACCTGGTTCTTCGACTTGTTGTAAGTACAATCATGATTTCAGATCAGTTTGCAACATGCTATGATTGAGGATAAAGAGCTTCACTTTGTTAACCAAAATCTAAATTTGCCAAGAACACATATCGATTAAATAATACCAACTTATTAATAGATATAGGTTAGGTAATTATAAAAAGTATAGTAGATGTGTAAGTAGTAAATAGTTTAACAGCAGGTAAATCAGTAAATCAACAGTAGGTTCATGTTTATTAACAGTAACATATATTCGTAAATCAATGTCCAAAGCTGTCTTGACATACATAGAATATCTCTATAAATATATGTAGGTACAAGCATGTGCAATATTCCATGCTCTGAAACGATCGAATGTTTAACTATTTCGATAGGTAGGTGGTACAAGCATATTAGATTGGCCTTAACTCGAAATGCCCGAGGCCCGCCTTGGAGCACGGCTCCTAAGACAAACCGAAATCTTATCGAACGCCGGCCATCTTAGTTTGGTTAATAAGCAAAACTACACAAGGCTCCAATAATTCACCTACAGCTATAGGTACGGTATTGATAAACCAGTAGAACCTTCCTGATTTTACTAAAGATTTAATACAATTTTGTAGAAATATAAGAACGCTTCTACAGTCCAACCACTTCCGCTAGTGATTTTTTTACGTAAGTGATGAGTCAATATAATGTCCTATAGCAAAACATGATGACAAAGTAAAGCTTGTGGTTTGGTACCAAGTTAAACATGATTTTATTGGCCCTATAGTTAGAAAAATAAACTTTTTCAAAGCATGATTCCTACTTACATGTCTGTATTAATTTAACATAATCTATGAGAATGATATGTTTGTAGAACATATTGTACCGTGCCATACGCAAACACCTTGTACAGTAAGGCTCCAATAACTTATGAGCGGTTACGACATTTACTGCTGCTCCTATGATTAGTTGATATTTAAACACACATAACGTTGCTTTGTACTTATAATTTAAAGGTTGGTGAATATAAGGTTTATTTAAAAAGGGTAGTCAAATTTTTGATATTCCTCAGACATTTGAACCCGTTGGTATCCAAGTTGCTTACAGGAAATTGTATATAGTAGTGAAACGTAGTAAGTAACATGCACTTGTATTTAAAGTTTTTCCTACCTTAATTTACAACCGAGTATTTCACCAATGGTAACTCGGTAGTCAGACAAATTCGATTAAAATAAAATCAGGGTGTGAGTCCCACGGGAGCGGTTCATTTCATTGCAATTAGTTACCTACAGACAGTGAATCCGTCACGAGTCAACGACTACCCCTTCCGACTTCCAACAAACGATTTAATGCTTTTATCGGGACTTTCTTTATCTTCAACTCTCGGATATCACCCGTTTGGATTTGATACCTGAAAAGTATAATTTGCTTCATAGATAAGCTAACTTTAGGGAAAGCTGGGTTTATAAAGTATTGCTCAAAGGTCACTCGTTCAATTAGGCCTATGGTAAAGTCGTAAAAATTGTTTGTAGATAAGAAAAAAAAAAGTAAAAAACATAAGAAATTTCCACTACAACTATCGAAAGTTCGTTAAAGTAATGTCACTATCTTGTTCAGCCCCCTGGAAAGGAATGAGACGTAAATATAAATGTTTTTGAGTGAGGGAGAGAAGGAAGCCTCTAGATAATACCCTATAATCACAGTTTTGTTTTCCAATCGGTGCTAACGACTATTGGCGTGTTATTTGGGAGCCGTTTTGAAATTGCTTTAGTGCCCTAAGACAAGTCGTAAGAAGTACAATAAAAAGGAGATAGGGTGATTAGACCGCTCTCGGTGGTTATTATCAACTTTACCCGGGATCACTCCTTTCCCTTACTTTGCTTTGTTGAAGGTAAGGTTTAAAAGTTTAAAAAGTTCCTGTAAACATGATTAACTGTTCTATAAGAGATTATAAAACTGAAAATCCTACAAGATTATTAAATTTGATATACCTAATACTTTTACAAGAAATACTTATACATGGACAAACAAATCAACAGTTTCAGGTTGGCTTTTAAAATTCATGTAAAATCTGGAAAAAGTTTCGTCTGATTCCTCTACTGATTCATGACTATTCATAACTGTACATTACATTATTCATGCTTATTTAAGTCCACAGACACCGAGCCACTACTGTTTTTTTCACCAAAAAAATATTCACAAACAATAGCTTTATCTCGAAAAGATGATAGTCTATTACAATTTGAAATTGTTGCCGGCGTATACATTTTAAAACGACTTTGTCGGGAGCTTACCGTTGAAATTAGTTTATCCCCCTTAAGCGGACCACAACGAAGGGTTGCAAAATTTAAATTACAAATAAAAGCGCTGAAAAATATCTACGAGTGGGTAGTGCCTCAATAACGATGTCTTTTAATTAAACCGGAAGGGTAATAAAGCGACTTAATTCGGAAACTTGGGGCTAGTTACCGCGGAGTTACGGGAGTGGGAACATTTTGTAAAGTTACCGGTAACAAGGTAATTGTGAAGTCATGAAACCAGGCTTGGAAAGAAACTCAATCGAATAATTCATTGTAATTATCGATGAAAAGGGAGACTTTCTCGCTACTTTGTTTTAAAAAGGTAAGGATCTATTTTATCTCTGAAGCTATGGCTAATAGTCGTCTGTTATATTCTCGCTAAGATAAAAAAATATGTTTAATTAATATTTCTATAAAACTGTTCTCAATATTTTTCATACATTTAGATAAAGCATCATACTCGCTAAAACATGTGTACCCTCCTTAGACATGTGCCAAATAACATGTTTTAATTTAACAAATGAAATGAATTTAACGAATGTTTCTAATCTCTATCGTCGTATATAATCCAAGAATGAAAAAAAATATCATTCTAAAATATACCCTTTACAATCGGAAAAATCTAAAATCCATTAAACGTGTATGCTTTACAATCCATTTAAATATATTTCAAAGAGAAAAGTGTGTGGATAGCTTTTACCCCAGGCCCGATGACAGCGATTTGCACGCTCCAACCGCCGCCGTCACGGTCCACAGCCCGCTCACTCGCCTGTGCCACATGCTCCATATTGAAATATACCAACTGTCCGTCCATCCGTCACTTAGCAACGGCCTCCAGGAATCTTACTACCAACCTACCTTAAACTTGCACGTCTCACTGAACAACAAATATGAGATATAAGAATTCTCATATGAAAAAAAATCCTTTTCAAAATTATGGAATTCGCTTCGTATTTTTCGTACCGATACTTTTATTTACAAAACTAGGTAATTCAGCACATACACATGTCTAAGCCTTATGAAACCCTCCACCAAACCCAAGTTAACTTCGTCGATGACTATACTTTTAGATTGAACTTACAATGAGTATCTCTAGAAAGCTTAATCGATATTTATAATCAAAAATAAATAAAAAGTTTGGAAAAATCCTATTGACGTCGATAATTGTAGACCAACTTATTAATTTTACTAGACTGCATGCCTCCTTCTCTTACTGGTACGTTGTAGTATGTATCATCGTAGGAAGCGTAACGTTGACTGCTTGGCTTGAATTCCAATTGAAGATAATCCCCTTCTTCCCTTCGCAATTTACCATTTTCTTTACCATCATATCTAGGATCCTCGTATATAGTTATTGTCTGTTTCCGATGTGCAACAACAGGTGCGTTTTTAGGAACTTCAGCTACAGGATTTGTTCGACTTTCCCCATATCCATAACCGTGGTTTGGTCCGTATCCATATCCACCCGCATGACGTAAGCCGTGGTCATCGTAGAACCCTGGACCGTCATAATCTCTTTCCCAACCAGGATCTCTGTTCCATCCTTGTTCTCTCTGCCATCCAGGGTCATTCCAATCTCTCCTGTTATCCCATCCTGGATCTCTTTGCCATCCCCACCCGGGATCTCGATGAACCGGTTGTTCATAATAATGACGATCATGTATCTTCCCTCTATCATGACTGTTATACCCTTTACGATACTTATTATAATCAGCATTATCATCCAAATGGTAATTTTTTGCATAGTCTTGGTGATGCGCATTTTTCCTACCAGAGTCACCATACTTTTTATAACCTCCACCATGATAGTTGTCTCGAACGTATTCTTGTCCATTATTGTGAGAACCTTGATATCTTCTGCCATCGTGATTATCATGACTATTTAGTTTGCTATTATAAGCAGCTTGATCGCCTTCATCATTAAAGTCGTCAAAGAAAGTACTTTTGTTGGATGACTCATCTTTGTGATAAGAATTTTGGAAGCCCTGCTTATGGTGTCCTTTTTTGTGACCTCTTTTAAATCCACTTGTTGCACTATCCTCTGCCTTATCTTGTTGCGCCGTGTGCCCTTCGAAAGCGTCACTCTCAGAAGCAGATTTCGTATCGTGGTCCTTTTTTAAATATTTGGCCTCATCGCTAGCTTTCGAGAATTGATTTTCCTGGCTTTCCTTTTTTTGACTCTCAATCTGGTGCACTTTTTCCCCTTTCTGCTTGTCGTGTTTCATTGCTTCAGCTGCTTCGTTGTGGGCCACATCTTTTAGGTGCTCTTCTAAGGCATCTTTGATCACAGAAGCCCCGATCTCCGAAGTAAGGAAAACCACTAACAAACTAACGTATACTTTTCGTCGCCGAATCATTTCATCACACAAATGTTGCACTGACACTTTGCACGATCGGGGAATGAATGGGTGTGCTTAAATTTATGAGAATAGTTTTATAATGTTGAGAATCGTGTTTAGCTTCACGGTGAATTCAGGCACAATGACAGGAACCTGGGTGGTAACAATGGACCGAACAAGATCAGATCGTCCATGACATGACATTATTAGGTTTGAAGCTTGAGGACAATCCGATCGAGGTCAACAGTATCGATGGAGGACGTTGACACATTGTTTCATACACTATACACCAGTAGATACCTAAGTGGCGTTAGTGAGATGTCACGGGCTTCTCCCCCGCAATTTGATTAATCCGTGAAATTAGATAACAAATAACGGAAATTTGTGAACGCTGCAATATTAATTAGGTATGTTTAAAAACGTATGTTAACATTAACATACACGCTGCGAATACCGTGGACCGTATGCCATACCAACGTGTCCATTCTCAAGGAGCTGGGAATAGCAGCAAGGCACTATCCACTGTCTGTAGTACAGACAGTACCGGACCGGGAGCTCCGGACACGTAGCTCGAAGCGACAGAGAAAATTTAGAAAAGCTCAGGTGGAGCTTTTCAAAACTTTCCGGGTGCCACTTCCTCTACCTTCACATGGGTTTCTTCTTAAAGGGATCTTTTTCCCTCTACCTGCCCAACTAGGTGGTAGTTGGATCCCACGGTAGATCGTCTACCCGTTGGTCAGATCTCATAAAGACGCTCAACTGGCCTCCCCATACCTAAAGCTATTAAGGCCGCCGAATACAGAAACGCATGGAAAAGCATGTTGCATAAAGTGACGAGCATTTCTGGCTAGACACGACCTTCAGTAAGGAAGATGCCGACTAAGATGTTTAAAAATAGGAATCTAAAGTTCCCATTTCATTTCGTTGTTATCTATCTATCCATAATCTGGTTGAGCGTAAGTATATATCACAGTTCAGTAACCATGATATTCAATCAATGGCTTCGTTTGGGACTTATTTAAATTGTCCTTCGAAATTATTAAGTCAGATTTTAAGATATCAATACCGGACTGTGAAAACCTCGTAGTGTTTAATAAAATTTTACAGAAGATGCAAAAAATTACCTGATTTTTTTTATTTATGAAGACTAATAATTTACTTAATTGTTTTTATTGATCATATGTCTATCGAGGTCGAAACTACAAACTGTGTGACCTTTGTTTTTAAAGTTTTACTTCGAAAACCATATACGTGTTGGCCAAAATATACTGATTTACGAGGTTTTCAAAGAACCGCCGTTGAACAGCTTCGTTTTGTTAAACCTCCGTTTGCTGCACTTGAGCAATTTCCAGTCCCATTCGTTTGGTGAATTATCTTTGAATTTGTAAGTTTGCCAGATACCGTTATCAATGTGTATGATAAATTTTAATGCTTTTTCGATTCTATATTCATATATTCGTATGTAGATAAGTATATAAATATAATGATCAAAAATAAATTTAATATTTCCAAACTATTTTATTTGAACCTCATGACAATAAATACATTTTAATTTATAGATAGATGTAACACAGTAAATGTTAAACAAATAATTATATACGAGTAAATGCTTTTTTGTTGGTAAATTAAGTAAACTTGCATACTGAGATGAGAATATAAATATTATTAATTACAAAAACAAACTTTAATGACAAAAACTAAAAGTATTTATTGCTTTGATACGGAAAAAAATAAATTGAAATAAAACTACAGTAGGTAGAGTTAAATAGTTTGAAAAATGTGAGTTAAAGAGAAAAATTATTGCACATACTGTCCATTTATTTTCTCGGAATAAAACGTCTCAGTAATCTATAAAATCTTAAATGAAGAGCTTGTATTGTGCAATCATTTTGATCAGTTTTGAAAAATGGCAGTCTACTGGAAAAGGGTTTTTTCTCGTTGAGAAAGATTAAGAAAAAAAGACTCTAAGATCCATTCAGTTGCGTGACGTTTAACCCTGCGATCCTGCTCCGCAATTCACCCACCAGCTTCTCCCTGGCAACTTCGTCTTCTTGCCTTGTAGTTATGTTCCTTATCTTGACAACTCCTCGCTTCAGTTCAGAGTCCCCAAGTACCACAGCAAACGGTATACCATTCTCCTCACAGTGTTGGAGTTGGTTCAACATTTTAGGATTCTTCTTATATGGCTGTTCGGTCTGTAAATAGATAAGTTTATATAAATAAATCAGTACGAGTTATATACACGACATGGTCTATTTTGCAACTCTGCCCAAGATGATGGGCGTCCCATGTTCGAATCTCGACTCGGACAGGTTAGTAGTGAGATGACCGTAAGTCATTTGTTTTGGGCCAAAGATGTTTTTATCTATTTAAGTATGATATAATTTATTAACACCTATATAACTAATTATTTTGGGAAATTTACATGCCTTTAGGTTTCTATGGAACTCTACTCACTCATGGCAAGTTTTTTTTAGAAAACAATGGATCTAATATAGCTCTTTGAACAGACATACTTTATGAGCTAGAAAGTGGAAACCTAGCAAACCCAGAATTTCTCTGGGATCTCTTACTCTCAATTCACAATCATTACATAACACACATTCAGTACCTTAATCCCAGCATCCCAAAGTTCAGAACAAATCTTCATTCTTTCTTCTAGGAAGTTCTTTTGCGCTGAGGCAACATATACGTCGATCTCATTAGTGCGCACGCGCATTTCACCCGCAGCTAACTTAGCTTCCAGTACGGAAAATATACGCTCAACACCTACACTCACACCAACGCATGGAACCTGAAAACAAAACAAAAAAAATCTACCCAACTATGCAAAATATACATACATATGTATAACACCTACATTCACACCGACGCCCTCTATCAGTCGTAAAGAAAGTTAAAGCTTATCACGATCATAAATCAAAATGGAAAATACTAAATTACAAGGATATTAATATTCAAAAACACTTGAATCACAAAACCTTTGATTTTTATTTATTTGACTGACAACAGGCCACAAACATGTAGGCCACCATAGTTATATGGTTAAACATACCTGTTTATTTTTCGAGTCGAACATGCCGACAAGATTATCATATCGCCCTCCTCCTGCGATCGACCCGACCGATAGTTCTTCGTTGCCAATTTTTATCGCATCTGAAATCAAACTTTGTCTCTGAATACATCTTTTAATGTTCCAGAAAATTACAGTGATGGACCTTTATATTGAAATTAGAGACACATTCTATAAAACTGCATACATCATTTTTTATAGGAAATAATATATTGAAAATAATTATCAATTCCCTATTCATTGCTATTAATAATTACTCTGAAACCGTCCCCATAAAATAAAGACAATAAACACTTTTATTTAGCTATAATTCAATTTTTATTCATTTTATAAACTTTTTTAAGATGCTTACAGATGGCCATATAATTCAATTCCAATTTAAAATGTTTTTTATTTAAAGAGACTTAAAATAAGTGATTTCAAATCGTTGTTTTTAATTTACCACCAGTTTAGAATGCTATCTATGGGGAAGAAGCCAGCAACCTCTGTACTTGCTTGATTCAGAAATTTACAACAGTTATTCATTACATGTTAGAACATTTGAGTTTTATAAAGATATGATACAATTTGAAGCTACTGTGACTACTTTAATATAAAGCAAATTATAATTTGTAATCTTTTTTAAATGAGTGATTTTAAGTCTACTAAGATTTTATTTAATTACATGAAACATGGGATGCAACAAATTTAATGTACAGAATAATGTGATCAAAAAGTATAATTATAAAATATTGTGACCAAGTGAGCCAGTCCACAGAAACAGAACCCAATTAAGAGGATCACATGGATTTCAGCCATCACTCTCCTCAACCATATTAGAGCTAAGCGAGCGACCCGGCACCCAACACTACCGTAAGCACAGACATTTAAGCCAACATGAACACTTTAGCTATAACTTAAATTGTGGACTGAACTGGACTAAAGACATTCAATTATTATTTTAAATTTAAAATATACTCACGGGTCAGGACAGCTTCATAAATGACTCCAGTGTAGTAATCTAATCCTCTGGCTAAACTCAAATCGAAGAGAAGCTTATCTTTAATGCCATAAAGTTCACAATAATGAAGCAGCAGCTTAATTCCTTCTAGTCCTTCAATGGCTGATTTAGTTTTGGACAGTTTTTCATCTTTTAGCAATGTTTCTACTAATTCAATACCTCCATTTAAACGTACATACTCTCCAATCTTGTCTGCAGCCTCTGGAGTTACACCCTTCTCATTTATCATTTCCGTTCTCACTTCATCCCATGGAGACTGGAAAGAAAATAACTTATAACTATCATGATTATAATTTAATTTGAATGCATCAAAGTTTTTTTACATGGTATTGATCTCGCAATTTTCGATTGATTTTCGAAATGAAACCTACAGTGAAAAGTAATCTGTATCAGTCAAATATTTGAGCTTTCAAAAAATAAAAAGATAATTGGTTTGTGATAACAAAATTAATAGACTGCCTAGCAATGGAACTAACCACAGGCTGTGCTTAGTTCCATGGTTTAAATGGTAAGGTTAATTCAATAAAATTTACTAAACATTAAAACATATGAGCTTTAAAAAGGTATGAATCTATGAAGTTGTTAACATAAATACACATTTAAGGCATAAAACTAATCTTGAAATTACCTTATCTAACTTATCAACAGTTGAACAAGTGGTCCTAAACTTATCTTCAGGAACACCACAAGCTTCAAATACTCCATCCAAGAGTCTCCTGTGGTTTATCTTTAGGACATACTTCCCAATGTCTAAGGAATCTAATATCTCTGACACTACTTTTAAGCATTCTGCATCAGGAACCATGTGGTCATAAACGCCTGCTATATCAAAATCCTGAAATAATAAAAATGATTTAGAAATTGAAGATAGTAAATATATGACAAATTATCTTTAAATAGGTTTATCACTGAATCGACTTCAGTTTAGTATCACAAGTTTAGAAAGCTTGAGAATTAATAACATTATTTTTTTGTCAGAGAAATAACACAAAACCCTAATTTTAACATTTAGCTTTACTTTTCACTTTAATAATTGGTGAAAACCCTATAAAATATAAAATTCAATGTAGATGTAGAAAATATTACATTGCATAACTGTGTTTAATACTTACACATTGATAAAACTCTCTATATCTACCCCTTGTCATGGCAGGGTTATCACGTCTGTAAACCTTTGCAATGTGGTATCTCTTCAAGTTGGAGATCTTGCTCATAGCCAGGTACCGAGCCAAGGGTACAGTCAAGTCATAGCGAAGAGCTAAAATCTCCCCTCCTTGGTCTTTTAAATCATAAATCAATTTAGAATCTTCACCATATTTTCCAGTGAGGACATCCTAAAATATAATAAATATAGTTGATTAATTTAACTAAACTTTATAATTTAAATAGTGTTTATTTGCAATTAATTAATTGCATGTTCCTTTCATGTTTTTTTTTTTTAACTTGAATCTTACACGGGTTCTTAACATGCAGGAAAAGTCATTGATTTTGCTATTATTTTATTGTTTTACTGTTTTCAACAAATATTTAAGTCACAATATTTTAGTATAAATAGAAATAAATTGTTGTGTGGCAGTGCTTCAAACCCACAATCTTTTGACTGACTGACTAAAAGCCAGCAGTTCTAACATATACAAGTAGGTTCAGAAGTTACTCTATTAAAACCAATATTTTAGTTTTCAAACATACCTTCAGTTCAAACACTGGTGTATCTATGCATTCAGCTCCATGCTTTTTGAATACTTTGATAATATTCTCCAGCACATTGTTCCTAATTGTCATCTGTTGTGGATTGTAATCCCTTGTACCTTTAGGTGTTTTAAGGACAAACTTCTGTGGGGCTGCATCTTCTGTACCTAGTTGAGCCTTTAGAGCCAAGAGCTTTGCAACTTCTACTTGAATCTGAAATATAAAAAATTGGAGTAATTGAGAAAAAATAAAAATTTAATATAAGGTGCATTTTTTTTACAAAACTGAAACAACTCCAAACTCGATCATTAACTCAATTATTAACTAAAATTTTAAGTTTAGACTACAACACAAACTAAGTCAAGCAGTAAATTATTACCTTCAGGCAAGTAGTTGTGGTAATAGACTTTGAGAAATATTGGTTAGGTGAATTTTTATATGACAAAATCATTCTTGCACGACTCCCAATGCTCTTTAACATTTTGCAGGACATTCTAAATTTAATTTTTATTTACTCCCATATGATTCTTGTCACCACTTACCGGAAATCAGAAATAATACAAAATTAAGTGTGAAATGGTAACAAATAACATATGGAGAGTTTCATTTACTTGAACATCATGCAAAAGCTAAGCTACCAATGAAACTATAAAGAGTGATTTCATTTACAGTGATAAAACATCTTTTAAAGAAAATTTTAATTAACACACCTGATCATTTATAGATTTGGTGTTTGTTGTAATGTTAAGTACATCTGGACTGTTAACGACAGGGAATTTTGATACATCAGACTCACTGAAACTCCCCATATGCATCCACCACCTCTCAAGATGTTTATATTCTTTACATGCTGGCTTACAACCAAGCTCTTTGAACACTTTAATATCAAGTACACCAGGAATATAACCAGAAATATAACTGTACTGGGATAAATGTCTATCTATAACTCCAAAATCAAATTGTGTTTTGCTATAAAATGGCTTTACCTACAAATCATTTTAATTTTTAAGTTTTCATTTAGGTTTCATCTTAAATTACAAGGTTATAGAAATCTTACCTTTTCACTGGATTCCTTCGCTGATTTTAGTTTCCTGACCAGATCACCCTGATCCTTAATCAATTGCTGTAAAGATTCTTGGTTTTCTGCCATTGCAATATTAATTTTCTTTATAAAATAATGAAATACTTTCTATTTCTAAGCACGTAGTGTGCAAATGCCTCAAGGCTATTCTACACAAATTGTTTGCAGTTCCTTTTTATTCCTTTCATTTTCTTACGCAAGCAAATTCGAAAGCAAATCAGATTTGAAACACGAAAGAAAACAATCAAAAAGTGAGGTTATTTTAGTAACGTCACCAAACCGGTACTTACCGAGTTTTACATCCACCCGATTGAAAACACACACTGGGTCATTACATGCACATCAATCACTTTGTTTGTTAAACTACTAAACGAAATATATTATGTCAATCAATGTCAAATGTCTATATTCTAGATTGAGTTTCAAGTCAAAATATTAACAATGTTATAACATTGAGAATGAGATTGTAAACTGTTCTATCTTAACAAATTAAAATTATGGATCGTTTTGAATACATTGAAGCTCGCTTATTTGAAGGAGAAAACTATCTTAAAAGAGAGAAGAATGTAAAAATCTATGACGGGGATGATAAGGTAAACAAAAAAATTCCCACTACATGTAAAATTTAACGTTATTAAAATTAACTATCTCATGTTTGTCGGTTATTTCAGACAAACTTTGTGGATGGTGAAGTAGTTTTGACTACGCATAGGATTCTTTGGGGAAAGCCTGGTACAATACCTAAAGGCCAGACATGCCTGTCACTACATTTGTTCTACGTTTTTTGCATGGAGGAAGAAAGTGGTGGAGTTTTCGGTCTCGGTGGCCCTAAAAGAATCATACTTCATCTTGGACCTACATTACCTGGTTAGTGTTATGTTTTTAATAGACAAGGTACACTCACTATTATTTCATAGTATTATTTCTATAGATAACTGATCTATTTAAGAAAATATTTATGCAACTTTTTTTTAGACAAGAGACCTGGCCCTGCTGTGACAAGCCCATTTCATTTCATCAAATTCTCATTCAAAGATGGAATTGACCCTACATTTTACAAAGCTATGAGTGGAGCTGTTACAGCTAAAGCTTGGGAGAGTGCCAAAATTTCTACATCACCAGCTAGTTCTGCTACTACCAGCCCAAAACCTTCTGTGGCACCAATTAGTTCAAAAATAAGATCTGGTATAGTTGGGATAGAAAGAAGTATTGAGGAACAACAAAGAGCCACAGATGAAACAATAAATGTTGCATTCCAAGATCTAAAGAAGCTTATGGAAAAAGCAAAGGAAATGGTTGCGGTTTCCAAAAATATTTCAAACAAAATCAGGGTAAATTATAGTATTATAGAAGAGTTAGCAAAACAACATATTAATTTTTATGCTTGTTTTCTACTTTATAAGCTTAAAACTTAATTGTTATGTAACTCAATATTGATTTATTTAAAAACCTCTTATTTGGTTTTAGGAAAAACAAGGTGACATATCAGAGGATGACACTGTGAGATTCAAAGCCTACCTAATGAGTTTAGGTATTGATGATCCAGTAACAAGGGATGCCTTCAGATCTGACTCTGATTACTACATGGGTCTGGCACAGCAGATTTCTGATATGATGGTTGCTGTTTTAATGGTAGTCATGTATTCTAGATTAATTTACATTCTTGTTGCTTGAACTCAAATTACCTGAGATACAATGTAGCCCCACATCCACCCTAAAAGTCTAGTCAAAAGTCAGATAAGAAGTTTTAAAGATTGCTTTTTACATCAGGTATATTACAAATGTTCTGTTTAAAAATATACTTTTCATAAATTATTTTAGTTTTTTAATTTTCAGGACTGTGGTGGTATGATGTCTTTGGCTGATGTTTGGTGCAGGGTCAACAGAGCCAGAGGTTTAGAATTGATATCTCCAGAAGATTTGTTGAATGCTTGCAAGTAAGTATTGCTATCATTTTTAATGTTTGGTTTTGTTCTGTTATTAAAACTAAATTTCGTTTTGTAATTGTCAACATGAAACTGTTTTTATAAATAAATACTTTGTTGCATCTCATGGTACTTATTTCTGAAATCAGCTACTTAATGTGATCAAAAACTCATATACAGAAAAGTTATATCTTAGAAACCCATTATACCCACAAGGATCTACTTGTGAAAAAGAGCTTTTGTTAAAAATTGTATGAGTTATGTTTATTTTAGATTACTTCAAGCTATTGATGCTCCAATGTTGTTAAGGAAGTTTCCCAGTGGTGCTTGTGTATTACAACTAAATAGCCATAGAGATGAAGAAGTAGCTAACACAACTAGTCAATTGGTAAATCTACATATATTTTATAATTTTCAGAACACCAAATTTTAACTTTATATGTATAATAAGCATAATTTCATATTATATGTAAGTACTCAGAGAGAAACAGAAATATGATCTTCAAATCTCAAACTGAAACCTAATAATCACAGTTTACCTCAATCCAATCATCAGTTAGGTATTTTTATTTATTTATTATTAATAATTAAACGGGTAACTCCAATAACTGAATTTTTTCAAACACAACAAAAATTAAATACAAATTCCAAAAATAAATAAATTATAAAATATATACAACACAATCAAAAGTTCAAAGAAACACATAATTATTACAGTTTCATAGTAACTAATACAAGCAGACATCAATAACTTCCATCCATCCACAAATACATCAAGTTTGGGTAGAGTTTAGGTATTTTAAGAAAGGGGGTGTGAATTGTGCTACGGTGCGACTAGTTGGTTGGGTGAACAAGTTTTGGCAGCGCCTCGTCCTGTGCCGAGTGTAGTTATCAGACACATAGAGTCTGCAGAGTCAGTACAGCCTCTGGCATGTCTATAAGTCCCTGCAGGACTTTAATCATTGTGGTTTACCCCGCCATACCTCCATCGAATTCATGTTTAGGCAGCCCAGTAAAAACTAAGGAGGGTACAAATATGGATACCCATAAACGTGACTTTAGGAAGGTCTTTTGCACTTTTTCCAACATCAGTACATATTTAGCCTCATGTGGATTCAATACACAGGTTATCTATCATTAGTGTAGAAACCTTAGACTTAAACCTTGACTGAGTATTATGATCTCCAAGTACTATTCAAATTAAATGCACTATTAATTTTCAGATTGAAGAGAATGGCTCACTGACACCAGTGAAGTTGTCTCAAATAGCTAATGTGTCGGTTCTACTTGCCCGTGAGCAGTTGTTCACCACTGAACGACTGGGCCTGGCCTGTAGGGATGAATCAATGGAAGGATTAACATTCTACCCAAATCTATTTCTAACAAAAGTGTCATAGCATTTGTTCACATTATGTTATCCAACTGCTTTAAGAGTTTATTATATTGCTTATTAAAATATTATCCCCTTTTATTTACTCTTGTTACCCTATCAAAGAAATGCAGGTTAAAAGCACAAAATATTTTATTGAACAACACCTATTTCACAAAAGCTTTAAGCTTCTTAAAACTAATTTGATATTTTTGTGACTATAATATTGGGTCCAGATATTAAACCATTCAAAATTCTTCAGAAAATACTGATTCTAACATGTGACCTAACTATTTAAATTACCTTTCCCATTCATATATTAGATAGCATAAACATTTAACACACTAAACTTAGCTTTGTTATAATATTTCACTTTCTTATATCATAGGTACTTATTTGGTATGAAAGCTACTTATTAGACACTTGCATTGAGCAATCACAGAACATCAATACTTAAGCCACATAAATACCTAACCTATTTTAATGATGGTTAAATCTAAATGTAATATAAACCTTAAAGGTAGTGCTGTTGATAACTATAACAAGCCCACAGACAAGAACACTTCATTGAATTTCTTATAACTTAATTTACCTATTCTATCCATGATAATAGCAATTGTCACCATATCAAACACTAGTACAACTACAGTGTACTCAGCAATAAGGCTTCAACAAAAAAGGGGGCAACTTAAAATAAAAGCAAACATTTTCTACTCTATTTTTATTTTGTGGAATGTAAAATCCAACTGATGAGTTAATAGTCAATAGCAGCTTTGAACTCTTTTGGCAACTGGTTGTATCTACCGCAAAGTTCCCATGCCTTAAAGTCATCACAAGAGCGAATGGAATCTGTGAAGTATTCCACTCCTCTTACAAATGGCAACATTAGTTGTTCGTTTACAACTTCAGAGAGGCGATGAAGAAATGCAATGTTCTTGGCAAGGGAATCCTTTATTTTCAGTGCCAATGGCCGCTCTGTACACTGAACAATGTCAAGCTAAAACAAAACATATTTTTGTTTATTAAATCATAACAAAAATTATGTTATCTGATCACAAAATCAGGAAACACAGAATCTGGAATTTCAAAGAATAAAAATTAAAAAGATTACTTTAAAAATTTTACACTTCTTACTTACCAAATCAAAAAGAAGCAATAAATAATTAAACTTACTTTAGCATCAATGGTATTTGAGTGTAGACCAAGATAAGTGTTGAGACACTCTGATAAGGACTGGATTGTAGTTGGGATACAACCTTTCTTGTTTTTGGAAATTATGATATGACCAACCTAAAAGAATAAATATTTTTAATTTATGTACTTTCTGGTAGATAAATTAAAAACAACAATTGATAACATTTTACTATTAATTTGACCAATTATTGATTTACCTGTATGTCAAAGACAGATGTAAGTTTAATATTGTGCTTGTGATATAGACAATCAGATATTTTTCGTGAATCATGAACTATCTTTTTAGGGTGTTCACTCTCCAGGAGTTGTTTGAGGCCAGCATCAAATACATGGAATTGCATTACTTGAGTATCAAATATATAAATTTGTTGGGGAGTTGAGAGTACAAGGAAAGGCATTTTGCACTTGCGACCCATACTTGATCCATCTGTACTAACGGCAATATAATTGTATTGATTCAAATCTTTTATAGCCTTGTGAAAGGTCTTATCAACTTGATTTATGTATATGTATTTCTTGGAAACCTTAATGATTTCTTCACATTCCTTCTGTGAGATCTTTAAATGCTTTTGCTCCTCAGTTTCTTGTAGTTTTACAATGTTTCGAACTTCAGAATCAAAGTAATGACAAACACCTTCAGTTTTTTCACCTTCAGGATGTTCCTTTACATCATACAGAGATATTTTAGACTTGTCTACGGTCATGCTATAGAAACGTCCTTCAACTGTATCACTGTCCTTTGTGTGTAGTTGTAATAACTCTCCTTTCATGTAAAGGTTGTCCATTGTTTAAGATTCTGTTCGTCCAATTAATACTAACGATGTGGATCGAATTTAATCAATCTTTACAGGTTTAGAAGGTCCTTTGTCTGTTTCACTGTATGCCCTATATATGTACATGCCTAAAGTGACGTGTAGAACCAATACCGCGACTACCGCCGAATATACGCTACTCGGTATCGCTTCCAATCCAAGGACAGAGTCAAATACAACTATTTTCGCAAGAAAGAATGAAACCACAGGCACGATAATTATAACCATACAGTACTTTATTACCGTCCTGAAGACCTGAAAGTCGGGTAGTTCCTGAAAAATAGATAGGGTTATAAAAATAAAGCGAAAATTCAACTTTTTATTTCTCAAAAGTGATACAACTTACATTTGCACGGCCCTCAATCATTATAAGTAGAACTTTGTTTTAAAAAAGAAAATAAAGCAAAAACGAAAAATCCTTTATTCGCAAATCCCATCAATAATCATGTGAAAATTGAGAAAGAATGAACGGCTGTGACTGACTGATAAGATATGGTGACTGACTGAATGAATGGTCGCAAAGAAACGAGTAAGCGAGCGGTTGCCATAATAAAGAAAAAAAACGATTGAGGAAAGGGAGAAGGAGGGGGGGAGGGGAAGCGGGATAAATTAATTAAATTGTCGATCAAGGATTGATTGACCGGACAATATGTTTTCCAACAAGTTGAGAAGGAAATATTAAATAAATCTCAACACGAAAAATGATATTTTTGAAATTGTAGGGTATTTGCGAAAACAAGGACGATTACAAAATCAAACAAATCATGCAAATCTTTAGAGTTAATTTTAGATTACTTTGCGATAGTCTTAAATTTTATAGAAGGTATTCATTATTCGATTTAATTTAGAGATGTTCCATGAATATTTGTAAAATAATTTATAAAACATACATAAAACTGACGACGATGACGTAAATCAAACTCTACGATAATTTCGTCTTTATTGAGTTAACTAACCTGACAAATATAACTAACCCTTTAGTTTTTGTTTTTGAACGAACTTTTATTCAATTTAAATAATAATAACCATAAGTGATGCGACTTGCAAATAACAACTCCGCCCAGGCGGGATTCGAAGCCGGAAAGTCTTGCGTTATACCTCTAGCTGTTGCACCGCTGCGATACAGAAACATTGTAAAATTGGTATCTGTTCTAAAATATTATTATTGATAGGTACCTATTAAACCATGTAGGTACTTAAAAGTAGAACGTTGTATTTGATTTTATTCTGCAAAGTGCTTGCATCCGGTGTGAAAAATTAAAATATTTGAATTACAGTAACGGGTACAAATAATTAGGGAAACGCTTACTATTATCTGTATGAAATAGGTAGGTAAAATATATGAAATGATAGTTGAAAGTGTTGCACATAGAGATACAAAACAATATTCATGTGTTGTGTTTCATTGTCTAAATGTGTATTTCAGTTGGCAGACGCTTTTCGTACATAAAAAATAAAATGAAACGTATTGGCTACTGTATTCTTTTTTCTTTTTTTGTAAGTTGAATTTTGTTGTTGTGTTGTATTTTTATTGAAAGTTTTCCAACAAGCCTACAAATACTCATAAATAATCACATTTTCATAAATAATACATTTTTACTGTGATGGTGTTTGCCAGATTGGGACAAATAACTCATTCTTTGATTTAAATGAAATCAAGACGAATATTTTGCAATCGTGGACAAATTACAACTTTTTGAATCTAACTGAGGTCAGAATTTTGTTCATAAGATTTTCCAAAAATTCTTTGTTTAGTTTAATAAATAGATAACAAAAGGATTTAAGAATTTATCCTAATTTTAGATTGGAGCTTTATCTAACGGAATCTTTGATTTTACTGGTGTGAAAAATAAAATTCTACAATGGAAGACACAAAAACTTGCAGCTTTGTGTCCGTCTAATGGGTACGTTTTATTTTTTATTTTTTTTGTAAACGCTGGGTAAAAAATTATCCTGTTATTATTTTTCAGGGTGCAGTTACAAAATTTATTAAATTTAGCATGCAGTACAGCACAACCAAGTAACGTAACAATAAGAGATGCTTGTATAGCCTGTTTTTCCAGTGTAACTTCAAAGCCCGAAGTCTGTACCTAACAAAATTTTTAAATTTAGTTCCTAAATTCTCATTTAAATCCACATATTTTACAGAAAACAAAATAAAAAATTTAGATTTTGCCTTTTTTCTATTTAACTAAATGACTAGGTAGGTTATAAAATTATGTTTTTTTAAGGGACCTCAAGAACTGTACGTTTTGAGCACATGTGCTCTACAATATTTTACCAACACATCCTATGCTAGCTGTGCAACAAATCTTGCAGTAAGTAAATCACTATTACCACATCAAAAATAAAATGTATGTATTAACCTGCATAGCAACGGTAATTTTTTTAGACGCTGGCCACTTCAGCTTTGAACGTTCAACCTACAGGATGCTTTATGGGTTATTGCGATTTCGTGAGGTGTATACGTCGATCTAATTCGTTGAACTTGGTATAACATAATAAAAATGCTCTTTTTAGAAATTTAGATAAATGTGTTGATTAAATCTGTTCTTTCTTTTATTTTCAGATAACCCAATGTACAAGGGAAGCTAGAACTGGGGTAAACATAACGTTGGATTCAGATAGTGTGCGATTTTTCACAAATGTAACATCTTGTATTCTAGCAAAGGCCCGGTGTGGAACATTTAACCCAATTACCGGTGAAGGCCAGACCCCAGGATATACATTATCTGGAATTAGAATTAGTAATGCTTTGCAGTTTTCAGAAGCTGGCGAATTAAGAATTCTAGCATTTTCAGCTACGACATCGGTTTCAAAATCATTTTGTTCTACATCAACTAACTTAACAGAAACGAGTTGGCTTACAAATGTATGTTGAAATAATCAAAAATGTTTGTATAAATATATAAATTTATATAAATAAATATAAACTAATATTTTTTTGACCCTTTGTTTAATTTTTATTATTTACTTCGTTAGTGGTATTTTGTTACTTTAGATTTATTATATTTTATTATTGTACTTTAGATATATATATATAATTTTATAACCAAAATTATAAAGACATATTTATATTTCGTCAGTCTTAATAAATAAATTTACAAAAATCAGTAGTTGTCGATATTGTTATAAGTTAAAAAAAAATCTTTGTATGTCGTCCAAAACAATTATGGGCTCAGAACCGAAGAACTTACTTTAAACGAAAAAACGATAGCATAACGATTACAAGCGGTATAATTTAAAACCTATATATGTAGGTTTAGTTTTCTTTCGATGGTATTGCAATCATCATGGCAATAACTAAGTATTTTGCCAGTAGCAAGTAAGGTTTTTACAAGTTTAAACGAGGAATGAAACGATGGAGAGATGAATAATGGTAGACGGAATAATGAATCTGCCTACAGTAATATCATTACATGAGCCTACAGTACATGGTAGTACAATTACTGTAGGCTTGTTCAATCTCCCAATTAACTCAATAAAGCCAACAGTATTAACATATTACTTTAGAAAGAATTGAGAATGGAGAAAATTGTATATGGGCTAATGCTCTTTGGCTTTTCCGACAAATGGAAAGAATTAAACCAAGTAGACTTGGCGGAAACGAGAACTGTCAGTGAAAATTTTCTTTTGTGAAAACGTCGGAGTTACTTGGCGGGAACGGGAAGTGTCAGAATTTTCTTATTTTATTGTCTTTTCTTGTGTATCAGCAGAATTTAATGTGTAAAATGCTAGTGTTTTAACCAGTAAATATCTTTAGTGCTGTACAAGTGGGGAGAAAGTGAAATACGACGGTTTGGCTACGCTTTTCGTCATCTCCCAAGTAACTCCTTTAGAGCCTACAATAACCGTACTAGCATGTTATTGTAGGCAGAGTCATCATTTTAATTGTTCATCTTATCATTTTCATTTCATTTATCATCTTCAAGAATGAAGAAATTATAATTACTGATGATTAGGCAGTATGGTACTAAAACCAATGCCGTTAAAGTATTAATTAAAAAAAAAATCTTTTGAATTATCTTTGTAACATAATATGTAAAATACCAGTGAATGTCTGTAGTGCTGCACCAGAGTGGAGAATGTGAAATCATGTAATAAATTACTCTTTTCGTCATCTCCCAAATAACTAACAAAGACCAACATTAACAGAACTAGCATGTTACTGTAGGCAGATTAATCATTCTATGTATCATTTTCATTATTTCATAATTTATCTCTTCATTCTTTCATTTCCCATAAAAACTTGATAGTAAATATTCCTTGGCACTGGCAAAATAATCAAAGTTATTACCATGATGATGGCAACGCCATCAAAAGGAAAATAATCCAAGTTGAAAAAGTCAATGTCAAATCTGTCAAGTTTAAACCGATAACCTAAAAGTTAAACTTATTTGAATAAAGTAAAACTATCTTAAAGTTTGTGTCCAACAAAGTTGTACATACCAATATAGTATACATACACCAGATTTAGTAAGTCGGTAAGTAAACTTCCTCTTATTATTTCGACTCAACTATGATTTAAAAAAATCCTAGATTATAGTCTCGATACTTAAAAAAAGCACTTCGACCTATCCTATGTCTCATGTTAGAACTTTATACAAATTATGGTCAATTCAAACATCACTAAACTGACTTACAGCTGCTCAAATGTTGTGTTTAGAATTTGTTTAAGTTCAGATAAATGACACTTCATGAATCTTCTTTTTACAAGGATAAACAACAAAAAGCATTAAACCAAACATAAAATATTGCTTATTTACAATTTATTAACAGAAACATTTATTACTTCACATAAATGAAGATTTTTAATTTTACAGTGTACTAAAAAAACAGGTAATTACTTTTTATATGTATTGAAGCTCTGTAAAAGCATTTTTGTTTAACACATAATAACAATGAGTTTTTTTCCATTTAACAACTATCAAAAATTTTGTAAATACATAAATATTCAATAATATAAAACTAAGTGCAAACTACTATCATGTGCTTGGTAAAAAACTGAAGTTCAAAATACTTCATGAAAAATTTGTTGACCCTTGATTTTTAATTCTATTATCAGAGATGACTTTGCTTAATTTAGGTTTGTTTGTTTTTGTTTTTTTCTTAACTTTCTTATTTGACTGTATGGAATCCTCAGAATCAGAATTTTCTGAAACTAAAGTCCTTGTTTTGTTGTTAGTTTTCTTTGTTTGTACTGCTGTTGTTACTATTGCACTTTTCCGGAATCTTGATTTAGCTGGCCTGCTTTCAATAGGGCTTGCTTTTTGTGATGTTTGTGTGTTCCTTGGAATTTCAGTAAAACTTGTGTTGTTCATATATGAAGAACTTTCAGATTTTGCATGTTTTAGGCTAAAACAAAATTTAAAAATATTGAAAGACATCTATTCTTTAAACTATTTGCTGATTGAATTTTCAATAGGCAAGTTTTGAAAGTTTTAGGCAGTGTTTGATTATTCAAAGTTTGATTATCCAAACAACTACTAAACCAAACAACTGACTTGCAGAAATATCCTTCTCAAAAAAGTGTGTGACCAAGCCAAGAGGAATTAAGGTTGGATTGCTTCAACAGATTACATTTTTAACCTATAAAAACTGAAAAACCTATAAAAACTGAAAAACCTATAAAAACTGAAAAACCTATAAAAACTAAAAATTTATGTTATGGCTATGTGTAAAACACAGTATATGTATCCAAATCAATGCTTTTTGATTATCTGAAAAAATCAGTTTTCTATGTCCTCCTATTAGTTAGGATAATCAACACTCTACTGTCCTAATAAAGCAGTTTGTACTATAATGAACTTAAATCAAAAATAAACTGTTATATTTTACTGATTTCAACATTATGAGTTTAACTTTACATACACTAATGATATAGTTTTATGATTTTTAACAATTATTTCACTAACTGACAATAACCTTGTAATTTAGGCACATTGCAATTCTTATAAGTAAAACTTACTTTCCCTTCTTTTTCCAAGTCTTTGGCAGTTTAGTGAGAGGTTCTAATATATCGTCAACAGACTTTGGCACCTTTAGAGTAAACTTCTTAGTTTTAAATTTCTTTTTCTTTTTTTCTTCCTTTGTTTTTACTACATTATCTCCTTCAAGTTGTTCCAATTTTTTTGAGCATGACCTGTAATATGGCAAAAAGTATTTGTAGTTTCATAATTGACTGTATGATTTATTCAACAAACAAAACCTGGTAATTAAAATCACTTATCATATACTTTAGCACTTTTAACAACTAAAGATACATGATAAAGATCTCATAAATAAGTAAAGGGAAGTTTATACTACAACAAGAATTTAAATGGAGAATAACATGGTGAATAAAACAGTGAGATAAAGCTATACAAAAATTATTATTCTTTAGTGAAGGCCTGACAGCAAGGCCAGCCACTAAAAGTTGTAAGTGCAGTATGAAAATACAACTTTTAGTGGCTGGCCTTGCTGTCAGGCCTTCACTAAAGAATAATAATTTTTGTATAGCTTTATCTCACTGTTTTATTCACCATGTTACAAGAACAACAAGAATTTAAATGGAGAATAACATGGTGAATAAAACAGTGAGATAAAGCTATACAAAAATTATTATTCTTTAGTGAAGGCCTGACAGCAAGGCCAGCCACTAAAAGTTGCAAGTGCAGTATGAAAATGCAATGCATTTCAATTGACCTAACAGGCAATAGGATGTTAGCAGTCTGAAGAGTGAAGAGACAAATTGTTCATTGAACATATGATTTTTTTTCCAAGTATGCATAGATGTAGCCATATATATTATAAGAAGCAGAAACGTAAAGGAAGTGTTATTTTTTCAAGCCTTTACATGGATAATTGTTTTATTTTCGACTTTATTAGGTATTTGTCAGTAATTTATGTCTCTAAAATCCTGGTTCCAAAGTTGTTGCAAATTCTGAAGAACATTCCTCCATAAATTCTTTATAAAATAAACACTTTCTCAACTCACTTACTTGTTCATGGACTTACACTTCTCTATCCAGTAATGTATATTAAACTCATTCTTCTAAAGTAAAGTAAGTAGAATAAAGAATTATTCTACTTATCATGTCACAATAAATGTCATTACTGGAGACACTAGTGTTCACACAAAGACACTGGGTTTATACACTAAAGTTATGGTGTATAGTGTTCTAGTCTACTCCTACCTTAACACCTCTCATGGAGCATCAACAAAGTGCTCATTTATTGGTTTTGATCCTGATATAATTCTTACCTCAATAAAGCTTCACTGTCTGTAAAGTATGAATTCATAGCAAAACTAGAGATACCCCAAGACAATGGACCCTTCTCCTCTCCATGTATACCAGTCCACACATTCCTTTTGAGAGAACTCAGTTTCACCTGAAGTTCTGAAGGTTGACTCATTCTGTTCTTTATTTCTGAGAGATATCTATGTAAACAGAAATAAATATTAATAAAATTAAACAGTAGGAATAAATTATTAGGGACTCACTGACTAGTGGTTACATTTGGCTGAAAAATTACTAAAGGAATCAACATTTTTAATTTTCTTTATCTGAATCATAAGGTTTAAGGTTTTTCTTTGTTTACAAAGTAGCAAAAGAACAATGACTTTGATCCACCATCTGTGGGAAATTAAAATTTGTTTTAGTGTCCTTAATTGTGGCTTTATGAAGGATGAAGGCAATCAATTATTAATTAAATACTTTGGTGGAGGCAGTCTGCTGAATTGATGCCAGGAAGCTGGATTAAGTTTTGGTTTTTCAATGTGTTCATTAAACATTGAGACACTTCGAGGTCTTCTAAACTTTGGTGATTTCTTCTCACGGTCTGAATGGTAGGGTGAATCACTTGTCTAGAACCAAATTTTATATTATTAAGTATCCTTATGTAATATCTTATGATTCATCCACATGATGCTTCTTTACAAGTACTAACTTGATTACTTACTGGTGCTCGCATTATTTTGAGCTCAGGAGGCATTTTCTTCTTTCTCTTAGGTTTAGCTTTTGCGGTGTGTAAAAGTTTCTGTACCCTTCTAACTGGACTGAGATTATCTTCTAATGATTCACCATCACTTGAAATATCAGTCATCGCATCTGATGTTAAGTCTATAGTAGCTCTAGAAACCTTTAACAAAAAAAGTGTTATCAAACAATACATAGTATAATACACATTCGCTTCCCGCTGTCTGTCCATTAGAATGTTTAGTTTTTTAAAACTAATCAACGGATTTTGATGCGATTTTTTGTAATAGATATATATAGTTTATTATATGTATATAATACATGCGAAGCTGGGGCGGTCGGCAGTTAATTAAATACAATTATAATCTTTTGCCCATTTATTTTCGGAATTGTTCCGAAACCTACCTGTAGTGTTTCTCTTTTTGTTTTCTTTTTTTCTATTCTGTTCATTTTTTCCAACTTAGGTCTTTGCTGCTTTTTCTACAAAAAAGTGAAACAATATTTTATTATCATAAAATCGATATCAGTATAAAGCTTGTTATGCTACTTACATTTTTATTTAAGTCAGGGAATATCGGACTGGGTGGCGGAGCAGGTTGCCGAATATCTACTGATCCTCTTAATCCTCCAGCATCAGAACTACTGCTCGACGTATCACCTTCATCGCTGTAAAGTATAGAAGATAGCTGTAGAATACAGATTTAACCTACCCGAACAGCCTACCTTAGGTACCTTACCTTATCTCTATTTTCTTACCTTGAATAATCGGAAAGATCTATATTCGTAGGTTCGTCTGCATTGGATCCTTCTTTAAGTAATCTAGTTACAATTTTGGTCCTGAGCCGTTCTTTGCTAGGATCTTCATCGTAAAAATCTAAAAGAGTCTCGCAAAATGTTTTTCCTAAACTTTCGTAATCCTGAACGGAGAAATGTGTTGATAGTCGACTTCCGAGTTCAGAACCACCGAACGATGCCTCCATGGTGTAACTATTAGCAACGCCTAACATCCAAACAACTACTCTTCCAGTGCCTTCTTTACTGCGTTGAATTCGGAATTTGCAATTCTCAAATGAAAACTGAAATTTTAGCTTCAATTAAATTACAGTTTCAAATATTTCTATTCCCATTATTTGCCTATATCTTTACCTTATCAGCTGCATTTTTGTGTAACATTAAAGGAAAAACTTGTTCTTGGAGTCGTTTGTCTGAGTTTCTCCTACTTTCACAGCCATAAATAAAAATGTTGTGTTTTCTAGAATGTGCGTGTAAATCTACGTACATTGCTACACCGCACTCTTCCTGTAATCTATTTTAATTAATGTTAATTGATTAAAATCTGTATTTTTAAATCGATATTTGACTATGTAAATGAAAGTTTATGCCCCCTTCGTAGGTGTTATGTACTACATAAAGCTTTTTACCTCCGTATCATTACTTTAGTATGCCAAACGGGTGGATAGGTTTCTCTAATGACAGTTCTATATTGTCTATTGAGGTCTTTTCCGGTCAACGAACATCGATTATTTCCAACAATAACCTGCAATAACGTTTTAAAATAAACACCATTTCAGCATTGCATTTTCTATAATTATTTGGTTATGAGCACTTACGCCATCCGGGTTTAACATGGGCACTAATTTGAAAATGAACTTTTCCCTGAGCTCGCGAGCTTGATTTGAATCTCCTGTTAAATAGTCCATGAATCCTTTCATCATCCATGATGAGGGCGTCTCCCCTGGGTGCACTCTGGCTGTAATTACTACTGCTTTCTTTTTCTAAAAAAATAATATATCTAAAATCTAAACATTCAATTAAAAAAAAAGTAATTCTATACCAATTGAAAATACCCTTGGTTCCAAATCGCTGGGGTTCGTAGGTGCAGTGACAGTTAAATAATACACGTTGTTCCCAGCTAAAGTCCTACACAGCAATCTTAATTTTGAAAATGTAGACTTCACAGGATGAGACTGCAATCTTGACAAGTACTCTTGTAAGTCCGAATATGTGTATGGGTAGCAATACGCTATGTAAACTGCATCATCAGCATGTGGAAATTCTACATTGAATGTTAGTGTATAGCTGGGAAACTGTTCTTCTTCTTCACATCTGTAAAATGTTGTACGTAGCTAAAGTAACGAACATTTGAAAATAAAAAGATTTGAATCAGTTCAAATACATACGTAGGATCGTTTTTGTAGTATGCTATGTTTTCTCCACATCGTCTCCAACCTATTGAATGTAGTTGTGCGTCCTTCGTCGAATATAGCAAAGGTCGCATGCCTTCATTGAATAAACTTTCTCCCTTTGACAAATTTACAATGGAAAACCTATAATGTATATCATGTACGTTAATAGATTTCTATTTCAGGCAGCTATTGTTATAAAAATGACGAATTTTGCTTTTCGATCCGATACAAAAATCCTAGGTTTTTATTTAGTTCTATTTTAGGTTTCGTACCTAAGACCGAACGAAAAAACGAAACCCGTATACGGTCACTTTGTTGTCCGTCTGTCAAGATTCTTTTTCTCGGGAACGTCTATAGGTATCAAGCTTAAATTAATTCCAATTTTACGAGGGCTGGTCAATAAGTCCGTGACTTTTTGAATTTCTGACCTCTTTACTGAAAAAGCAACACTACTCCTGTCAACAGGCATCTGTCAGTTGACTCCTATCAAAATTTGAACTTGCTGCGTTAGTTAGTTTGTGTTCGACAGCTATCTTTATCAGACTACCCAGTAATTTGAGGAAAAAATGGAAAAAGTATAGTAGTAATTTCGTGTGCTTATTAAGCATTATTTTTTTCGAAAAAAAACCATTACCGAGACCAAGGCTAAGCTTGATAAATACTATGGTGACTCTGGACCATCGATTTCAATGATAAAAAGTGGTTTACTGAATTTCGTTGTGGCCGTACAAGCACTGAAGTTGGACGCCCAGATGAGGTCTCTACCCCCGAAACAATCGAAAAAATTCACGATATGGTGTTGGCCGACCGAAGATTGAAAGTGCAAGAGATTGTGAAAGCCGTAGGGATCTCTCATGGCTCAATGGTTTCAATTTTGAATGATCACTTGGGCATGAGAAAGCTTTCCGCAAGATGGGTGCCGCGTTTGCTCACAGTCGACCACAAATGCAATCGTTTAACAACTTCTCAGGAAGGTTTGTCGTTGTTTAATCGCAATATGGAGGAGTTTTTGCGCCGTTTTGTAACCGTAGACGAAACATGGATCCATCACAACACACCAGAGACCAAACAACAGTCAAAACAGTGGGTTTCTAAGGGTTTGTCAGCCAATAAAGTTATGACGACTGTTTTTTGGGATGCACGTGGGATAATCCACATTTCACGAGAATAATCAATGGGTCATATTATGCCAACTTATTGGACCGCTTCAATGACGATTTGAAAAAAACCGACCTCATTTGTCCAAGAAAAAAGTTCTTTTCCACCAAGACAATGCAAGGGTGCACACATGTGCAGTTGCCATGGCAAAAATCCATGAATTGGGCTATGAATTGCTCCCTCATCCGCCCTATTCTCTAGATTTGGCTCCGAGTGACTACTTCTTGTTCCCAAACCTGAAGAAAGGGCTTGGTGGAAAAAGATTTGACTCCAATGATGAAGTCATCTCGCAAAGAAAGGCCTATTTTGAGGACCTCTACAAATCATATTTTTTGGAAGGGATAAAAAAATTGGAGAAGCGTTGGACAAAGTGTATAGAGCTCAAGGGAGACTACGTTGAAAAATAAAGTGATTTATTTATCAAAAAATCTGTGTTTTATTCCAAAAGTCATTACAAATATTACTCGACACCACCGATCAGGAAAATTTAAGTTGGGGAAGATACCGGCAAAAAACTTCTAAGTCAACGCAATCAAAAGATACGGCCGTTTATGCTCCGTTTTTGCTGCATATCATATATATTTCAATCTATAGGGTTACTCTTCCATACCCGTTTATCATTAAGCTAGAATCATGAAATTTAGCAAGAAGATCTGTCATAGGACAGAATTAAAGGAAAAATTCCAAAAACCGTAAAGTTGTAGTTACATCACAAAATAACAAACAATATAATCGAAAAAAAAACGGAGAAATTTTAC
Organism: Choreutis nemorana; assembly: GCA_949316135.1. NCBI lineage: Eukaryota > Metazoa > Arthropoda > Insecta > Lepidoptera > Choreutidae > Choreutis > Choreutis nemorana. The sequence continues at coordinate 6,823,888 of OX438601.1, read as the reverse complement.
GGAACCCTTGTTTCCCATGTTCGACTCACACTTGACCGGCGTTTAAAATATTCGATTTCTATGCCGACTTTCACAGTATATTTTTAAGTAAAAGGGTTTAATAAAATCTTCCTTCCTAGAATATTCCCCAAGTTTAATGTAAACCATAGATTTTTTTACTGTCATTCCATAACTAAACTAAAAAAATATTAATTACTAATAATAAAAAAGAAATTTAAAGTAAAATTGCACCTGTACATCATCTGTTTCTTTGTGTTAGTTACCCTGAAGTAGAACCATTGCATGTGTCTATTCGTATATAGGTCCGTTCGTAGGTGTAATTCGTAGTAGGCAGAAGTAATGCGGATCGCTTTTGCTAGGTTACCGCTTTCGAAGCGAGACTCGAATTTCAGTTCTTCCTCGCCACCAGCACTCGCACATGCAGACAAATATAACCTCGACCCTCCTACTGTCGAACGGCTAAACTAGAAATTTTTATGTTCCTTTGTAAACCGTAAGTCTAGCTAGCTCTGGTATTAAATGGAGATATACTTTTTTAGTCAACATTGGTGTAAGTTTCTATATTAGTATGAACGTCAAAATTAAAAAAGTCGATACAAGTTTTCCTATTTTACTGATTTTATCTAAAAAACACTAGCTAGGACTAAACGATTGGGTTGTTAATTTTTTATTGGCTATTAGTAGGTAAAAATAAATTATTTGGTGGCACCATTTAGCCTGACACAAAGCCTTATCTCAGTTTGAAATGTCATTAATTCAAGGTATAAGTAGTAAAATCATACATAGTTGACGGCGCTCATAGGGTAGTATTGGAATATAACGGTCCCTGCATCCTCCCCGACTGGTTGTGGCCGTAGTTCCTTTCCACTTTGTACATAATACGGTTCTGGTGATGCTGGACTCCATACAATATGCTGTATCCTTTCCTCCACTACCTTCAAAATAATAAGTCTTGGGAAAAAATTCACGAACTGTCTTAATCCAAACTAAGAGACACTTGTATTTTGGGTACTAATAAATTATATGCGTACTATAGTAGTATGCGTAAGTAGAAAATATAAAAAAAATATTCATGATCGCAGAAATAATACATTTCACACAAATGGTATTCGAACCAAGGAGGCCCAACTTCGACATTTAGATATATTTTAAGACGTTTAGACCTTGACTTTAACCCGATATTGGTGGTAAAAAAAACATTGTTATAGTCAAGGCAATGGTGCGTAAATCAGTATTGACAAAGCAACCGGATGACACTTGGTATTTAAGTTCCTGAGGGCTATCCGTACTTTATAAGAAACTTTTATAATGTCAATTTTATAATTTAAAAAAATCGTTATACTTGTTTTAGCACTATTTGTTAGGATAATAAATTGTTATATGTGCATAATTTGTTATGGATACGTTGACGACCCTATTATATATTTTTTTGTTTTTTTTTATAACTTTTTAATGAATAGGTTTTTTTTTAATCGCTTGTGGTACAATCGGGCACAAACGATTCTGTAACGGAATATTTATTTTGTACTTTTCTTTTATTGAACTTGGTTGCCGAACAAATTTTCATCCCCCATATCTTCTACCCCCTTGAGGTACAAACGAAATGAAAAACGGTACAGTTGGATACAAATCTAGTACAATCAGATGCAATTACCTAAAAAACAGTTTTTGAACCTTGGCTGCCAACTTCACACAGGTGTTGTTTATCTCGGAAATAAGTGAGGACGCTCTTGTTTTTTCGAAGTTTGGGGGTCACAAGATCGGCAACTGGCGCGTAATGCCTTTGTTTTAGTTCGGCGTCTTTATGTAACGATAAATGCTTACCATCGAGCGCATTGGTAAAGCTCGTTAGAAATTTGTTTTTAAATATTTTTAAACAAGAACACTACAAATGGAAATAATGTTTTAATACTTACTTGGCATTCTGACGGCCATCTTGGTGCTTGTTGTGGACAGTCAAGTTCTTTCGGCAGGGCAAATAGGTCTCTGGGTTCTTTTAATTTTGCAGTAGTGCGAAATGTTTTAATATCTGTATTGATCTCTAACTGATTAGTTTTTATATTGTTTTGTAAAAAGTTGGATATAAATGTCCCTGCAAAATAAAGTTATTCGAATAAATATTAAAACAATACGTAAAGTAAAAATAAAGTAAATGTTTATTTTGATGTTCGATTGTTCCTTGGATGTAAGTTTTTAAAACAATTAAACCAAGTTTTAAAAACAAATTTACTTGGTATGTTACTGTAGGTAACGTTAACTTAATTTATGTATCGGAAATAAGGTCTAATCCCCATACTTAAAGTAAGTTATTGCAACGCAGCTGTTTGCAACTTCACCCAATTTCAGTGAGTTTCGTGTCCCCACAAAATTAGCGTTCAATAGTATGCACGCGATTTGTTATCGACTAACTAAACGATAAGAATTTTATGAAAAGATTGGTTATTACAACTGTATGCTCCTTAATTAAACTATTAATTTATATAATTTCAATAAATGACTTCAAACTTGCTATAGATAAAATTATTCAGTTTCTTTGAAAGTGCAAGGAATGATCCTTACAATTATTACCTTTATTGCAAATTGGAAAAAGTGATGCTTGAAGTGATTTCACCTGCTCTAAATTGGCTATCATTAAATTATCTTGTAAAACTGGATCCCTTCCCATGTCATTAGGAAAACTTAGAGTTACAGACGTATTTTCTAAATATTCTCTTTTATTTCTCTCTTCTTTTTCTATCATGATTACGTTTTCCTGAACGCTCTCCAGTTGTTTCCACCATAACATTTTAGGAAAAACTTTAGGGAGCAACATTCGCTGCTTCTGCTTTTGATGGAGTAAAAATGGAAAGTCGGCGCTATGCCACTCTTATCAAAGCGGTTGATATGAAATGGGTGACCGTCGCCATGGCTACAAAACTTATTCACTATTTCGTGGTGTGGCTACCTCAAGGGCTCCAACCTGCAAGTTGCGCGACGGTCGGTATTCAACTGCCGATGTTGTGTAGCACTTCTGCTTTTGATTTTATTCAAAGACGACTGCCCTACTGTGTCATGCTTCGATCGTATCAACCTTTGTCAGGTGATTGATGACGTCAGCAGGAGGCAAAGCCTGAGTTCATTTCTCTAATATGCAAAGCTTCGTAAAGTATTTGGTCTGAATAGTTTTTGCATTGGGTATTTCTAAAGGAATGGGCACGAGTAGACACGCACCCTTAGGGTTCATGAACTCAGGTCTATCTAAGGGCATTCTGTTTAGTTTAATAACATGTACGTCGGTATGTACAAAGATTAAGCGCATACCTATTTTCTTTTGACACCACGCAATCCTTTGATATTTGTTTATTTCCTTTTTCGCTTTTATTGGTAGTATGAAGAAGGAAAAAGTTAACTTTAATATGTAATATTGAAACTTAAAAAACAGATAACCATAACATATTGCAGTCATATCATTTTGTGTCTTATTAGTACTGAAATCTACTACGTAATACTTAAATTATATTTAAAGGTTTAGCACGAAGGTTTATATTGTGTAGAAAAGTTGATGATAAATGTTTCCTTACATAATAACTTAGAATTTTTACTTTGACTATTGCATTTTACGATATCCTATTTTAAATAATTGTTTAGAAATTACAATTTCAGGAACAATTATTTTCATAGTTCACATTTTAGACAGGAAACAAATTTTAAATATAAACAATTGACGTGGTTTGGTTCATGCAAAAGATACATTTCTGTTTCGGTATTTCGTAATTACTTTTGGTCTAAAATGGTATTTTATTAATAATTCAATTATCGTTTTATGTTGTTGTCATCATAGATTAATGATTGGTAGTCGCAGTGGAGTCCAATCGTTAATGTATGGTTGTCATAATCAATTTATTTACCTTTTTCTGCTTCATGTTCTTCGGAAAACTTTTGACATTCGGAACTTTTCTCCTTTTCCTCTAACATTTCAACTTTTGGAATAGATCAACTAACTTTCATTTTATTTAATATTTGCTCTAATTGTAATAGTCATGAATTGTAGCAGACATTTTTAGACCACTTCCGAATTGCAGCTAGTGAGTGACGACGTTTGTACTGCACATTTAGCTTCGAGTAACCTAATTTTAAATCTCGTTATACCACTGTAGTTTATAAAAGTCTTAACTATAAAACTAACATGTCGTACCATATTTAACTACTATGTTACACAAATTATTTGTTTTTATGATGGTTAATTGTAAAAGTGATTGGTATATTTTTCATGTTGTTTCTGAAAATTTCCGTATTTTCAAAATTCTTGGTAACGTCCTATTCATTTGAGTTCGTAGTAATATGTCGGAAGTGTGTACAGCCGAGTGGAAAAGACTCAAGCCTTCAACTGAAACTTGCTAAGTCTTGCTCGTTAAAATCTTTTATAGAGTTAGCGATAAAGTAATTTAGTATCGGCCAAAAAAAAAAATTTTTTTGTCGTTTTGTTAACCTAAGCTAAACTGTGATTACTAAGGAAAGTTGAAACTGACTTATTTTTGAGAGATTTTATTGCACCTAAGGTGATAAAAATCGGTGTGCATTTTTTCTAATTCTGCAAATATGAAAACCCCGGAATGAACTCTTATTTTACGGCTTTTATTAAAAAATTATCATTACTTATTAACAACGTAAAGCTCTTTACATCTAAGTATTACAATTCGTAAAATCAAATAGGGTTCATTAAAAAACTCGAGTCACGAGGGTCATGAGGGATTTGGTTTTATTAAGATATAAGCGTTTAATGTCTTTTACGTGATTAAGTCTAAAATAGTCAGTATATAGTTTATACTGTGATATGATTAATTTAACATTTGACGAACAAATGTTTTTATGAAATATTTGTTCCATGATTTGTTTCTTTGAACCACAATTCTAGATTTTAACCCACTTGAAAATAAATACACATTTAGAGAACCTTTATAAAAGTATATTTTTGCTATAAACACAATTTTTTTAGAAACAGACCCTAAAATTAGTACTTTATTTTATTTTAGGACAAAAAAGTATGAAAATGACCATTCTATATGTTTTCTTATAGCTGTGAAGGCAACAGAAGTTCACCGTATCAGTAATTCAGTAGTTATAAAATAGTTAAGTTGTTCACATGTAATGCAATTTTAGGGCAATGACTTACCTATTATTTTTACGATAGTTAGATTTGTCTGTATATAGGTCACTCTCTACTTTTCAAATTCAAAACTTTTTAATTTATATCTTTATTAAACCTTTCTTTTACAAACAAAAACCTAATTTTAGTATTTCACATCAAATAGGTTTGTTTTATACGATGACATTAAATGATTACGGTGTTTCGTTATTTTATATATTTCTGGGGAAATTTGATAGTAAATAAGCTCTTGACACTACTACTTTTAATACCTGAGAGTTATATGTACACGCTAGAAAAAAAATGGATTATAGTGTATGTGTATGGGATTAGATTTACATTAATATATATGTTTATTATTATGGTATACTTTTTAGGGTTTTGCAACATTATAATTATCAAATGATGTAATTCAGCTAAATAGAAATATGCATCTATTTGATCCATGTATGTATGAATATGATTAAAGTTAGTTTGGAATAGAGTAAGTTGGTTGTTGTCATGGTAACGAGCAATGCTTGATCGAAAGTGGGAACTCATATTTTTTGCACAAGGTAAGATAGACTCTTCTATAACTTTAATATCATGTTTCCTGTATCACTATATATACCATACCTTCAGCTAGTTTTTAGTATTTTTTGCTGCGAAGCTTTGTTCAAAAAAACCATCTCACAATCGATGTAATTAGTGATCTTTATACTTTATATTCAATTATCAGTATTGTATTGTATTATCAGTACTTATATTATAATTAATAAGATAACTTACAAAGTCTTTTCAGTTCTGTGGCAATTATAAATATTATTTATTTTTTCGTCGTATGTTGGTCCGATAAATACAAGACAAGAACATTATGACAATGCTATTGTTGGTAGAATTTTAGTTATATTTTTTGCAAATCTCGAAGCTGCCGACGGTTTTGCAGACACCTACATACGAGTATATCCCTATTTTCCTTCGTCCACGTTCGTAACTAAAGATTCGTTACTGGTTACGAACGTGGAATTTTTATCTTTGTTTCGTGACTACTATATCTATTAGTAAATCTTTTTCGATCACATATTTCACCAGTAAGATTCATTGCATCCTTTGTAATTCATAATATTTTATTTTAGAATATAAACTTAGTCATCGACATAAATATTATCCCACCAAAAACCTTCTGTAAAAAAACTATCCAAGTCTCGATGGAGCTGCTTGTTTATCTCTAAAAAGTAATGAAATCTAGACAAAGTCGTGCCAAATCTGAGGTTCCTCACTGCGATTTCTTTATTATCATAGTTAATATTGTGTGACTTGACCGTTGAAGGGTACAAAAGGGTTCAAAACCAGGTGCTCCATGACACCATTGCACCAATATGTATAGGAAATTTCAAATATTACGCTTCCGTTGAGTTCAACGTTCTAAAACACGCTTCTGACCGCATTTAAAATTCTATCACTTATAAGTAGCACACAAACATCACACACAAAACATAAGTAACAAGTATTTGAAATATTTTATTATTATTAAGTAAGTATTATCAGTGCAGATTGAACTTTTCCTAGATTTTTAAGTGCCAATTCAAGATATTAATTTCAAATCATTCATATGAAGGTGACCGGGGTTTTGTCTTTCATATATTTATATATTTTTTAACATTCACGTATGTTAAAAAAGTATATGAAAACAAGTTATAATGTGAATTTAATCCCGAAGAAAGTACCAGGAGACCAAACATCAATACTTTTTTTTAAATGGAAAAAATGGTCGATTACTAGTTACGAAACAAAGAAAAAAAATCACGTTTTTCACCAGTTACGAAACTTAAGTAAGTTATGGAAGGGCTCCATTTTATTATGGTTGTGCATTATAGAGAGAGTATAGATTGTTTCCTTATTATTCGGGCTTAAAGAAATAGCATATTGGGATTGAAACATTTGTGAAGAGGTTCTCTCTACCTATAGCTAGTTTCTAGTTAAGTAGTTAGGTAGTTCTATAGCTAGGTTAAGAATTTAAGTTAAAAACTTTTCAATGTTCAAACATTTTATGAACCTGTGTTTTTCGGTTGTCAGTTTTAAAATGAAAGTTACGAGGTAGTCTTTTAACACGAACGCTGGTGATCGACTTAATTAAAGCAATCGTTACTCATGTTGCAAATTAAAAAGTTTGAAGTTAAACACAGTTAGGTAGAATATAGCTGGAGCTAAGTTACGGATTTTAGATTTTTACGCAAAGAAAAGACAAAAAAAGCTTTTATATTTCAATATGTGTATGATTTTACAATGAGTACTAGCCAAAAGTTGTAAAAGAAAATAATTTTTATTTTCATGGTACATTTTCATCCAATATAGTTGTGTAACAGTTTTTTTTTATCACCGTTCCCTTTACCTTTTGCTTAACACACTGGAAGCGTATTACGCTGAAAAACGCAAGTTTTAATAAGGATCGGGTTCCTTTACGTTCAACTGAGAGGTGATTGGCCTGCCCCTGGCACCGACCGGCGCGGATCGATTTCATACTATGTTCCCGCTTTCAGACAACCAGTCCGTCTTTTTGTCTTGTGTCACTCATGTACAATGAATGGCTACATGCCAACACGATTCCTTTGTTCCGTTTACCATCTAATTTATTACGTTATGTACCAACCTGTTAGAGATACACGTTAGATTTCATTTTTAAATCCCTTTTCTCTGTCTGATAGTAATCAATTTTTGCTTCGAAAAAGTCACAGTATATAAGCGTTCAAGTTTCGGATTTACTGCCATTCCTAAGAGTTTATGTGCGTTTAACCAAAACGTTGAGTCTAATATGTTCTTTGTTATGGCTATCTGAGCTTCTTCTCCATCGATTTTTAAGGCTTTTCAAAAACTATTAGGCTTCAGTCCCGATAGGCAAGTAGACGGTGGCTGTCAGTTGTTTAATTGACTCGAAATTGTAACTTTAGTGATTTTTTTAATCATAAAACGCTAAGTTAACAAATTGTTGTATAATAAGTCATAAGTAATATACAGTTGGTTAAAGAAACGCTGTAAACTGCGTTGAGAACTTGTTCTGCGACCGCTGATTCTAAAATGTACTCAAAGAGTGTTGTTGAGGGCAAAAAGTCTGCCGCAAGTTTAGCATTATGATCTTCTGGTTGCCTTAATTTAAAAGACACAAGGTTTTATTTTCTAATTTCTCCTAAACAAAAAGTTTTACGAGCCTAGCCTTAATGTCAAGAGTAGGATTACTAGTTATCTGATACGAATGACTGACATGGAAGGATTAATAAAAAGCAAATTTTTGTAAGCTCGCAAAATCAATTACCAATTCAACTATATTTTTAGCAAACTGATACAGAATTAGCTTAGTGAATAGCGTTTTCCTTTAACATGCACATTTCATTCATATATAACCTAGTCTTAATGATTGAAGAATGAATGAGTTATAAGAATTACCATCGATTTTTTTCATAATTACCACCTCTGTAGTTATGATTCGAAAGAGGCACTTACGTGAGTGGTTCTTCGGATTTTGTTACAGGAATTAGAAACATGGGTCGGAAAGTAACGGTGGCGGTTTGCACGCTCAACCAATGGGCCCTTGACTTCGAAGGCAACATGAACAGAATACTTCAGTCCATACAAGAAGCCAAGGAACTAGGAGCTCTATATAGAACAGGACCTGAATTAGAAATATGGTAATATGCCTTATTTGTTCTTAGAAATAATGCATGAAATAAAGTGAAACTCATGCTTAGACCAAAATGGGTGGCCCATTTTGTTTCTCTTAATATTCAAAAACTGGTCAAGTGTGAGTCAGACTCACACATGATGCGTTCCGTGCCGTCGAATAAGCTTAAACATCACGTTTCATGTTTGGGAGCCCCCTTTAATGTTTATTTTATTTACGTTTTTAATATTTGTTATAGCGGCAACAGAAATAGAAAGTCTCTTAAAATTTCATGACTGTCTGTAATGGTTCATTAAATACAGCCTGTTGACGGACAGACAGACAGACAGACAGACGGACAGTGCAGGTTTAGTAAAAGGCTTTCATGCGTACAAATAAAGGTGGAGTTTTAATTGTTTGCCCCAAATCACCATTTGAACGGAGTTCTTCAAAATAACTTCAAACCCATCTTTAATAGTACACATAATATTGATAGAAGCCGTTTAAAAGTATTATCTTTGAAAATCGTGTTTTTAATCGACTTTTATTTTTACTTTTTAGACACACTTAAGGGACAGTAAATTTGTTACAATCCCCTAATATCAATCGGTTGTTGATGATGATGAAATATACACTCGTGAGAAATAGTTTGGAATCCCTACTACGAAAGTTACTATAAAATAGAAATAAAAAATTATTAAACAAATAACATAATTAATATTAAATTGCTTAAAATAATCACAGCGGTTCTAGAAATTTACTGTTTCGAACGGAAAATGTAGAAACCAGAGATTTTCACTTATTGAATCACTTACGAGTTGTCGACGTTCACACCCCTATGAAAGAGCGTGGTTAAATGTTGACAAGTTCTCTTATATCAAAAGTCATTTCGGAGGCCGTCTATGGGCTTCAGCATGTGATCTACTTCACAAATAGTGCTTTTATAGAACTAATGCCCAAGTTTTTGTAAATTATGCCCGAATCCCTTAAAAATTTGAAGATGAGTCCAATCATAAAATCATGATTTGGTGACAGTGGTCCCACCTCTGGAGTAAGTAAGTCCTTTCGAATAAAACTAAAAAAATCGGTCCTCAATTGACGGAGAATTCGATTGACTTACAGAGAAAACCTTAGGAACAATCGAATACATACTTTTTAAGTCGTTTGAAAAGAGTGTTCCATGTGTTTCATGCTGTACAAAAAAATTCCAGTGGCTACAGCTGTGAGGACCACTTTTTGGAGCCGGACACATACCTTCACAGCTGGCAAGTCCTTGCCGAGTTACTCAAGTCTCCAACCTGCAAGGACATGCTGATAGACGTCGGCATGCCAGTTCAGCATAGAAACGTCTCATACAACTGTCGTGTGGCGTTCCTCAACAAGAAAATACTCTTGATCAGGCCAAAGATACTACTGTGCGAAGATGGTAACTATAGGGAGAGTAGGTGGTTTTCTTGTTGGACCAAAGTAAGTTTTCGTCATTATTATTTAATGTACAAATACAGTTACCCTTCCCATAGAACCCTGAAAATATTCTAAATTGGAGTGTTGGCAATTCAATCCAAAGTTTATGAAATAAAAATAAAATTAAGTTTTATTGTAAATTTTATTATAAAGACGTTTGCAAGAAATGATTGCAAGATTTCGAATGTATGATGTTAACGTAGACAAATTGTAAGATGTCATACATGACTTAACAGCCTATATAGTGTTCTTCATTTAAGTCTTAAGTAATATGGGTTAATTTTCAGAGTCGTCAAACAGAGGATTATTATCTGCCTAGAATGATAACCGCTATAACGAATCAAACAACAGTCCCTATAGGGGACGCTGTGATCGCTACTAGAGACACCTGCATCGGGTTTGAAATTTGCGAAGAGCTGTGGAACCCGCAAAGGTATTCTAATACTTTTAACATTAAAATTATCAACTTTATTGCATTCCTTTATTTGCGAGAATAATTCTAGTCTTTAGTTAATTAATCAAAAATTATATTTTCATTGCGCTTAAATTATGGAATACTACGATAGTAGAACTGATTGTGTAAATCAAATAACTTCGAAGGTATTAAGTATTTTTATTCATACATCAAGTAGTCGTGAACTAAAGCGTTTTTAGCAAATAATTTTAAATATTTTTTATGTTTTCAGTTCTCACGTACCATTAAGTTTCGATGGTGTTGAAATAATATCCAACGGTTCCGGTAGTTACATGGAGCTACGAAAGGCTTATGTGACCGTAGACTTAGTTAAGAGTGCTACTTTTAAATGCGGCGGGGCGTACTTGTTCAGTAACTTAAGGGGTTGTGATGGCCAAAGGATATACTTCAATGGCTGCTCCTGTGTTGCTGTCAATGGAGACATTGTCAGTCGAGCCTTGCAGTTCGCTTTACATGATGTGGTATGTCAATTTTTAATGAAATTGATAAATTTTGTATCTACATAAGCATAGTCAGTAACTGCTACATTTATAACTTATTATTATTATTATAATAATGAATTACTGAAAATTTCTAGCTATCTACTAGCTACTAGCTTTCGTACTAGTGACTGTTGTTTGGTGAACCTGTCATACAAGACATTTTCTTCATTTTTTTGGCCTATGTAAATGTGTGTGATGTGGTGTGGATAGAATTATAAGCTGTAGTAGAAATATAAACGATAGTCAATCCCATAATTTGACTTTTGAGCAAAATAAAAATCTCCAGTATGTTTTGGGGCATACTGACCTATTTCTATAGATTTTTCGTAGTAGGATATTATTGAATTTTAGTGTAATTCTTATAAGGTCCCAAATATAGTGACAAAAATAATACTATTTCATAGTCTTTAATCATAGTCGACTAGAAGTATTATTTCTGAAGTTTTGGATCTATGTTTAAATAAACAAAATAAAAATATCAAACTTTTAAAAATCTAACTAAAGCAATTATAATTTTTTCTTATAGTTCCTGTAAGTAGAAATTAAGATAAAAACACTGTTTCCAGGAAGTGATAGCAGCTACTATAGATTTGGAGGACATACGCGCGTATCGTATGAAATTACGTTCTAGGTCACACATCGCTGCATCGAACACGCCATATCCGCGCGTCTCCGTAGACTTTGCGTTGTCGGACGAAGACGATGTATACGCCATAGCGAGCCCGCCAATCGAATGGAAGTACTTGACTCCGGAGGAAGAGATTGAACTGGGCAAGTGTTACCTTTAAATAATTTGATCCGAAACTAGGTTTATTAGGTTAGATTTACGCAGTTTAAAGCCTTAGTAGTTGATCATAGAATTTTTTCTCGCCTAATTCGTAGCCAATAGATTGAGAATGTATCACTTGACGGTGATACTTTTTACCAGGCGAAACGAACACACGCAACGAAAACAAAACTCACTTGATTGGTTTTTTCTTTTTTCTTGCGTCTTTTTACAGTGATCTCATCTTTTATTAAACCTTGTTTTTGCCTTACCTTATTTTATAGGTCCAGCATGTTGGTTGTGGGATTACTTAAGAAGATCTGGCCAGGGAGGATTTTTCTTACCATTAAGCGGTGGCGTTGATTCCACAAGCACAGCTTGTATTGTATTCTCTATGTGTACGCAAATATGTGATGCCATACAAAAAGGAGGTTAGTGGCAATTTTATATTGAAGACTGGTTAAATATGTCGCCATTAAGGGTCTTTTACAGATTTTGGTTTAAAATTCTATTGCTTCAGTTAACTGAAATTAAACAGTTTTACTTAAGTTCAGAAATTAAATTAATGCTTTCTTTCAATATAGATAGATCTCTGATATCTGATATTTTTAAATTAATATTAATAATTCTACAGAAAGTCAAGTGTTATACGACGTTCGTAAGATTCTATGTCAGTCAGACTATACGCCGACGGATCCTATGGAGTTGTGTAACAGATTGTTGGTAACTTGTTATATGGCATCTGAGAACTCCAGTCAAGAAACAAAGAACAGAGCTAGTCAGGTAATTACGTCTTACTCTTTGGAGGTTTTCTTCTTTTTAATTGACTTAGATAGGCAAGTATTTGTTCACTTGATGGTTAGCGAGGATGTGGCCAAAAATAGTGCGTATATGTCTAGAAAATGCCTATTTACTTTCGATTTGAACCGTTATTCCGAAATAATCTGTATTCCGAAGTAGTATACCAGACGTGCAGAAGTCGTCATTATTTTATGTTAAAAAGTTATAGGTTATGTTAAGTAGCAAAAGCTCTTGTTGAATTAAAGTAATTTATTATATAAATTATCCTTTACCAAGAATCAGTATGTAGTAGATACTTGTTATTAATTTCAGCTTGCTAGTGAAATAGGTTGCTATCACTTCCCAATAGTAATAGACGCTGCGGTAAGCGCTGTAATTGGCATCTTCACAACGGCTACTAGTCTAGTACCAAAGTTCAGGACTAAAGGAGGGTGCCCGAGACAAAACTTAGCTTTGCAAAATATACAGGTAAATTTAAAATTAAAAAATAAAGTTGAGTTATACAAAAGCTGATGAAGTGTAAAGTAAATAGCTTATAACTTGCTTAGTGACGATATTATTTATACTAATATTACTGTATAAATAAGTAGTAGCGTTTTGTCTAATTCTCATTATCTACTTGTTGATTAGTTTTAATTTAACATAAAATTTCTCAGGCTCGCCTACGTATGGTGCTGTCTTACTTGTTCGCTCAGCTAATGCTATGGGCTCGAGGTAGACCTGGTGGATTACTTGTACTAGGATCTTCCAATGTGGATGAAGCTCTAAGAGGTTACATGACCAAGTACGACTGTTCTAGTGCTGATATCAATCCTATAGGTGGTATCTCAAAAACAGACCTCAAATCCTTTCTGCAATACGCTAAAAGCCGGTAGGTGCAGACAACATCTTGTTTTGTACAATAACATATTATAGTAGTAAGTTTAGATAATTATTATTGCATCAAAAATAAGGATTAATGGCGTTTGATTTATGGTTAAAAAACAGTTCTTAACAAAAAAAAATATACAAATTCACTGATATTTTGAAATAAAACAGGATCACATTTCAGACATCCCCATTTCAACCAAAAATACAAGACATAATATCCATAAAATGAATGTAAAAGTAACCCTGTTTGTACAAGAAAAACGGACTTCACGGCTTACAAATTTTCAGCTTCTTCCTACCGTCTTTATCGGAGATACTCCAGGCTCCGCCCACAGCGGAATTAGAACCGCTGACAGACGGACAGATTACGCAAACTGACGAACAAGACATGGGTATGACTTACGCAGAGCTATCAGAGTATGGAAAACTAAGAAAAACCTATCATTGTGGTCCATACAGTATGTTCCAAAAACTTGTGCATAGATGGAGTGATAAATGCACGCCACAAGAGGTAAGTACGTGCATGCGTACACATGGTTAAATCTTGCTGCCGTTTTACATTGCGTTTTGTTCTCAAGTCAGTAGTCAATAGGATTGGCAATGGGTCTATTAAAATAAGAGAAGTAATTCAATGGTCAAGCCAAATTAAAATTTGGTCAGCCCCAAAAAACAATTGCTAACAATAAAATGATAATATATTATGTGGAAAGAGATAAATTGATTGTATTCAGAATCAGAAATTTTATCGTCAATCCGCAAAATAACTATTTGATCACTTAAATTTCATAATTGGTCAGCAAAATAATATTGGTAGTAAGTCTTTAGTTAGTCAATTACAAATGGCTAGGGTAAATATTGTGTCCGCAACATGTCAAAATCGTGGATTTTAAATAAATTAACGCACTAAATTAAATTAGTTGCTAAGTGCTTATCAAAATTTTATTAAACGTGAGTCACTAATTGCAGCTTATACAGGTATAATTAATATAAGACTTTAAAAAATCAGCCTTTCAGAACGACAAAAATTGCGAATGATTGCAAAATTGACACTGATTTGCTGACTAATTATCAATTTCTGCTAATAGATTATAGATAGATTTGTCTGTTCACAAAATATTATTATTTGTAGCTAACTCTTTAAATATCACCCTTAAAATAAAATTTACAACACACATTTCGACAGTCCTGCTTTAAGATTGGTTTTGCAAGAACTGAGTAAAAAAAGTTTATAGGTACTAAATGGAGATTAGAATGTTATATTTAAGACTTGTAATGCATTGACATTTCACTTATTCGTAATATATTTCGACGACATATTTAAATAGAATATGATTCAGATATTTTTTTCTTTAAAACAGTTGCTATATGTTTTAAAACAATGTTTTAAATGAAACATTGGTTAGTATTATATGAAGTACGTATTATGTACACAAATGAATTTATTGACGCGGTCGGCTTCAATTACATTTAACATTATTATGTTAATTTTATATTTTAATTTCATTTCAATTTATGTTAAAGGACGTAATGACGTACATTTGTATGATTCATTTATTTTCTATTGACACAAGTGCTTTGCAAGTTACAGTAAACATACCATTGTGTTTCTGTGGATTTTATTTGAAGAATACTAATTAATATTACGTCTTTTGTCGTTTAATTAATTATGGATTAAAATTAATTGAAAATAAAACTATATAATCATAATAGACTTCAAATACAATGGGAGCACAGGGCATCAAAATAAAATTATGTTTCAGAGGTTACCTTAATAAATATTTTCTATTAAATCACCTTAGATCCTTTGCATAAACGACTCTGTCACTTGATATCTGCATTGCGAAATTCTATCCTATTATATATCGAGGACTAAGAAAAATCGTGTTGTAATGTTGATATTATTATTAGAAACAAGACGATCCGCCTCGGTTTCGGTTTATCAATCCGCATACAAACTTTTATTCCCAATTATTCCGACATTTAAAATCTATTTCTTAGCTGACATCTTCCGTACTAAGTTTAAGTATTAAATGTGAAAAACTTTTTACAGGAAAAATAAATAATAGTCTGTGAGTGGCATTTACATAAAATGTTACTTATAAATATAAAGTTAATATTATGTGTTAATATCAGACATCCATTCCATTTTTGCAGGTAGCGGAAAAAGTTAAGCATTTCTTCCGTTGCTACGCGATAAATCGTCACAAGATGACTGTATTGACGCCATCCTACCACGCAGAGAGTTACAGTCCGGATGACAATAGATTCGATCATCGTCCCTTCTTATATAGAGTCCATTGGAACTGGCAGTTTAAAGCTATCGATGATGCGGTATAAAACTTATATACTTTTACACATTTTATAGTTAAGACAGTTTAAAGGAGGTTCATTGAGACTTTTTAATAAATATAGTTTAAATTTGCCTTCAAACATTGAAAAGTGATATATATAAAACATAAAATATATTTATATTCGTCTATGACGGTCTTTCGATGACTTTCAGTAGGTGAATAATAATACTATACAAATAAGAATGAATTTAATAGTAACAGTCGATATGATTTCCGTAGGTTGCTCAAATGGCGAAGGATAAGCGACAGGTCACAATGGATCAGGATAGATCTCAAGTAAAGACTGATCTCGGTAAAACACCCTCTAGTGCTAGTACATCCAGTGTGAACGCACCTTATAACATGCGCGGGGAAAGAAAAGGAGTGCTTATTTAAGGCTCGCGCATACAAAATTACGCCATTCAAATAAGGAGCTGAGGCCTTCTGTAGTTCGCTATGATTCACATATAATGAAGGAAAGTGATGTAGCAGGATTGTGTTATGTGATACGGCCCGCCATAATATGCCCGAGCCTTGATTTTTTTTGTGCTATTGTTAGTTTGTTCTTATCAGCTATTTGTTTGTTTCTGTGATTGTTATCCATATTATTATTAATATATATATATATATATATCTCTAGTTTCACATATATAACTTATCAGCACTGAAAAATGTATAAATAGTTCAAAAGTCAAAAAATTGTTTTCTTAGTATTTTTATAACAATAAGGGTTGCAATTTTTAAGCTTGACATTCACAATTTTGAGTGTGTGCAAATTAACAAAAATATTGAATTGAAGATCAATCGACTAACTTCTTCGTTTTTCGTTTATGTTAAATACTGAAAATTAATTCAAGTCCATAAATATATTTGATTAAAATTTTATAGGCATTTATATTTTAGTCAATTTATTATAACTTATTAATTGTTCGTTGGAGTTTGAAATGCAGGTTAAACAAACCTGCATTTCAAATTGTTTTTTAATTCTTAGTAATAAGGAACAGCATTTTTTTGTAACGCTTTTCATTTAAATCATTTGTAAATAGCTTATTATTATTTTTTGTTGGTATAAGAATGATCAGGTTAAAATAAAATAATAATAAAAAGTCGAATCATTTGTATTTACAACATTCGAAAGTCAGCCAGGAGGCTCAGAGTCAAAAATATATACACAGTATTGGATATGGTAGATATAGTATATTCTTACTAGATACTATTAAATTTAAGTGAATAGTGAAATTGTTTACAGTATATAGAAGTAAAACTAATGAATACTATGACATTTCAGTTTCGAACACAAAGTGACCTTCGTCCAGTTGCTAAGAGAAGAATCAATTCTATTCAAGTTTGAAATGTTATTTACTCAGAATATGTAAATATACAGCATAGTTTTAGTATTTTTTTTGTTTCTTTTTACATCTCCTATCATTTAATTTTTATAATAAACAATAATCCTATTAAATTAAAAACCCACAAAGTAATTTCTTTTTCATGTGAAGATCTTGTTATAAGCAAAATTCTACAGCTTTAAAACCAGCATCGCAAATACCTTGGAATGTCTCTAATCCCTTTTTCAAAAAGTCTGAAAAAAATGGAATATAAATAGGTAAAATATGGTATTTTATTAATAGAACAAAAGATCAGCGGTGTTCGATAAAATGAAAATGGACTAAATAACTTTCGCATTTACCTAAGCAAACCCTTTCAAATTATTTTCAATCGGTTTTATCTGTTGACTTATTGCTTAAATGGGAGCTGTCTGATAGGCCCTTGCCACTCTGTCGATATGGCAACCTTGCGCTGTTCTCGCTCAAGTTACGTACCGTGCGCGAGAAGCACAAGGAATTTATAAGCTTTCTATGAGTTGCGATTTAGAGGCGTACCAAACAATTACTGTAGATGCTGCTGTGCAGCTACGCGCGCGCGTATATTTCTTCTCCGTGTGCCACTCCTGCGTTGTTCACGCGCTTCTTCCGCCACTTGCCAGGCGCATTTGTTTGATCTAGACGCACTCTAAAGCTAGGACGTAGGGCGTGGGTTACTCAAACAAATTTGTGAAATTTGAAAATTAAAAGAATCGACGCGGATGCAATGCGATGTGGTACGATGCGGCGGCTTTTTCCTACCTAATTGAATATCACAAACGGTTTCTCTGTATACATCAGATTTAACAAAGTTCTATTTCTTAGGGTGCATATTTTTTCCCGCTCTTCATTATGCTTTTTTGCTACTCTAGGAATTTGCCCGCGTTGCCCCCCCTAAATCGGGTCCTGGGTAGGACCTTAACACCTACCGTTTGTCGCTAAATTAGATTTTGGGTCTTCTTTAGTCGTTAGGAGTTGCTAGTATGGCAATTTAATATCTATTTGTATATATAGAACCTTTTTGGTCGTAATTTACTTATTATGGAAAACAAGCCTGTGGCCCGCGTGGAAATATGAGTGATAGATATGTATATAATAAGTGACAGTTTTTTAATTATTGTCTAAAGAAATAAATGAAAACAACAAGTTTGTCGAAGATTTCAGTGAGTAAATAATACATTACCTGCAGGTGGATCGGTTGGTGCAGCTGTGCCGGGCGGTGCGTTAGTTGTTGCTTAAGAAAGAAATAATTAATTAAATATATTATTTTCCAATATAAAATTTTCAACATAAGCTTTACCAAAAATAGAACACAGTGATGGCTCTTCTTTGATTTAAAATGTCGAAAAAGTGCTTTTCTAATAGCCATATGGACCTTTCGTGTGAACTGTATCGGAACTGTGACTTTACTGAATTGTGTAAATGGGCCTTACGTTTTTCCATCTCTTGGGACTCGTAACTTGAACCCACATTTTATATTGCATTTTTTTTTTGCCGTTATTTATGTATATTTGGGACATATAGTTTTTAATCAAAATCGACGGGAGTTTTCGTTTTTCCCTAATAGAAACTAGCAGTTAGGTAACTACATTCGGATAGATGTTTAGAAGTTAAAGAAACCTGACTTCAACGTGTTATGGGTTATGAACCTGTCAAATATTTTCTTCCAATCTAATCGTAGGCTACCTTCTTACAAAAACACGTATTTTCTTTAATATTAAATTAAACAATTTTGTGTTAAAGATCAAGTCAACCCTTTACCTATTTAACCGAGTCTAAGGCAATTAATTGAACTGCCCCAAGATGTTATCTATGTACGTATATAATAATAGTTAAAAATCTTACTTGTTGCAGCTCCATAAACCTGTAATAAAATAATACATTCTCAATAATATATTAACTTAAAGGTACTTAATAAAAAATCATGAAAAGAGTATATATTCCACAACACCCCATATTATCCGTTTAGTTGTTTTTTAACTTGGACGTACATATACGCAATCATTAATAAAATAGCAAAATTTAAATGTTGTATCCAGGGCTCTGTTAAATAAAACGTACAATTCTACTTTGTAGAAAAGTGACTTTGTAAACTTTTCTACAAGTGCTTTTAAAAATATTTTTGACTATTGAATAAAGTTAAATGTTGGTGTATGATTTATTTATTTTATTAATATTATAGAAGACAACCCTCATTGTTTGGTCTATGTTTAAAACTTAAGTTAATGTAAATGTTAAATAAAATTAAATAAACAAAACTTAACAAATTTGTAAGAAATCTACAAGAGAAAAGCTTAAAAATAGTAAACTTGTAAATGCTGTTCAATAAAAGTTGATAATTATAGAAAACGCCTATTATTTCGTTGACAAATTGTATTTACAAATTTTTAGTAGTCATTTACACAAAAAAATGTGACAAATCGTATTTACAAATTTGTAGTAGTAATTTACAATTCATTTACAAAAAAGTATAAATTTATGTGATTGCTTTGACAAATCCCAGACTGCTTGTAGCATTATTCTATATTTTTTTTGGAATTGTAACTGTGTAACTACAATTTTGTATTTAACCAGGCAATTTTCCGACAAATTCGCAAAATTTTATCTATAAGTTTAAATGTTTATTGAATACAAATATGAAAGATTTTGTTACAATTCAAATTTTGATTGTAAAAAAGTTTGCAAGTCATAACTACAGGGTGAAGTGAAATATTTTGCGATTCATGTTTTGTTGGCTATGTTCGTTTTCTATAAAAACATATCGGATTGTGCGGGAATCTTCGCAAAGATATAGAAAAAAACGAAGTCGCAATATTTCTCTATCAAATAAAGAAAAAAAAAACAAAAGTTCCTTTTTCAGAACATTAGCTACTAACGAAAAATCATCCTACGTGCTATCTCTGTCCATAAAGAAACTAATAAGTAATATACCTGTATAGGTAGGTACTTACTACTATGTTTAAAACAATTTCCCAGAGTAACTAACTTTGAAAAATCTATTAATAAATAAAAAAATCTACTTACTTGTGATAATATGGCAGTGAAAAAAAGAAGTAGTAAAAATTTCTTCATTTTCAAGAAATATAATGTCCTATTCAATCGTGTCAAGAGAAGGGAGCTATGCAATAGCTTCTATTTAAATGAAAGTAACTGCACTGGCATAAGATTTAAAAATACAATAAAATGCACGTATCAAGTATGTACCTAAGCATGACTCAGAATCAATATGTTTATGGGTGCAATACACTTTAAAATAATTAAATTACACATCGTCTATCTAATATTTAAATCAATATATGTAGGTATCGTATTTTAATAACATGACCAAATGTGAAAAAGAACACAAAAGAAAACATTACTATTTTTATTTTATTATAGTTTTTCATTTATATCATTGAGACTTATTTAAAACAATAAGTCGGCATGATGATTTTTATAACATCCTTAAAATATAACATTTTTAAACTAAGTAAAAGTTTCAACTAAGTTCGTTTTATAATAAATAGTGTCGTTCTTTAATATCTGTTTCACAGTTAATGACAGTAAACAATAATTAAAATTCCTAAGTTAGTTGTATGAAAACTAAATAAAAGCTTATTTAATTTAAAAACGGATTTGTAGCGTTTCTGAGAAAAGTTTTATAAATTCCCGGGTCCTAGGAATTCCCGGGAAAGGTAAAAAATATTTCTCGATTCCTGGGAAAGGTCGAGAAAAGCGAAACCCTAATTAAGGAGTGAAGACGGGTGAGAAGCTTTATGACTGCCTCTTGATGAGAGTAGATGGCAGATATGACTAGTTCGATATAGGACTAAATCGTGATTTAACTAGAAAATTGGACTAGGTTGCATTCGGGATATATCGTAATAATAACAGGTTGCGTTATGTTTTAATATAACTACTCGTAACCCGTCAAGAAAATTTGTAAACATGGCCAGGGTGACATAGGCTTTTTACATTTATTAAAAATGTATATGACGGAAGCTAAACTTCAGATTCTAACCCCGAAAAAAATGTAACTGAGATAATCATCAAGTGTTTGGTATCAAAGGAAAGGTCTTGGCGAGCACATTACAAATTTTGTATATGTCAAATTGATTAAGTCATAACAAAGTCAGTTTTAGAATCTGGAATCGGGAAACGGAAAAGTATGATATGAAAAATAAGTTTAAAACTATTACCCAACTACGTCAAAAAACATGCTTTTTGCGATACATTTGCGATGTATTAAGCTGAAACTAATATCAAATACTTAGGTAAGCAATACCTTGGAGCGCGAAAAAATCTGCGGGACTCGATTCTCCTGATGAACGAACTACAAGTTTCTACTGAATCCTCGATGCACGAGTCCAAATCACACTTGATCGGTTTTTTATGTATCAAATACCTACCTACTTAGGTTTTTATAAAACGGAAATACAAGTAATTAAAGCTCTCCCTTCAATAAATAAAAGATTGAATAGTCCTTTATTTTTCAACTTATTTCTTGTAAAACACATACATACAACACAGAAACGTACGTTGAATAGATTATCCTACGATATAATATAAATAAAATAAAAAAATCCTGCTATAACATTTATAACAGCTATCAAAACACTAATGATCAAGATATTTTTATTTTCATCGAAAGTCTTAAATCTTACGCAAGGAAAGGCCAAACATGCATGCGCGGGGTCGAATTTTCTTTCTTACGAGACAGAAAGGTCGACCCCGCGTCAGATGGGAAGACGAGATCATAAAGACAGCTGGTCTCATCTGGCTTCAAATATCACAAGAGTGAGGGGACTGTAGTAAATCTTTTGAGGAGAGACCTAAGTACCTACTTAATTAGTCCTATCAAAATAAAATATAGTAAAGTTACTACATGAACTACTGGACTTGCAACAAAGACCCAACTGATGAAAGCTAGCAGAAAAATAGTTTATTGTTCTGAATCTCCATTTCATGAACCATGATTGCAACTCCTGCATTTCAACGGTCAATAGAGGTGCCTGTGAGGGTATGTATGAGGAAGAAATATATGTTATCTACACTTACACATACACATTTAATATTATAAAGAGGAAAGATTTGTATCTCTATATTTTTATAAGGAACAAACATAAAAACTACTGGAACGATAAAAAATCAATTAGAATGTTTCATTATCCCTGACAACATAGGCTATATTTAATAATAGAAAAAATTGGCGATAGTTGTCTACTCGTCCGAAGTCGGAACAGGTCGCTAGTTCACAAAATAGTGGTATATAGGTTCCCATAGGCACCTTTTGGGTACGGAACCCTAATGAGGAGAATTTCCATGATTGTAAAAATAAAAAGTGCCATATTTTCATTAAATATTGAACCTTTTGAAAAAAACAATAGATACTGTTGATCTGGAATTCTCGTTAAATTAGGGCCATTTCACATGTATGTATGGTCGCCGGATAAAGCAAAATGTGTTGGCTATTTAGAAAGCTATCAAACATTACACGGTACCGAACCGGATAAAAACCGGACAAATGAGAGTAGCATTTGGTCAATAAGGGTGGGATCACACTTGTTAGCATCGATTAGCGTGTTACGTATCGAAAATCGCTTTTTAGTAGGAAATTCGTAAGCAACGGAAAGCTGAACCTATGCGTACGAATCGTCATCTAAATAGCAATTTTCAAAAGATAAATAAACACATGGATTTGTAACGTTTAATAATAAACCAATTACAATTAATCAAAATTAAAAAAAGTCGCCTTTGATTTCGTTATTTCATCACATTCTTTCTTTTTCAGTCACAATATACGTCTTCCGATATCGAAAATGTCATTAGCGCCTTGTTGTGCCACGTCAATCATGTCATCGACTAAAGCTGTAAAAATATTTTACAAATGATGTATTAGGTACTAAACCAAAATCAAAAAACTTTTTCAAGGCATTATTTATTACTATTATTAAGACAAGAATCAACGAATGCAGCTTTGCACTGAAGTTCACTGAAGTAGTGCCGGGATATGGCTGACTGTCTAAACATCACAATACATTACGCTACTGCCTACCAATCTACATCAAACACAAGTATATTGGTGACAAAAATCTCTCTTTCGCTGTAACGTCCAATCAAACGCACTCAGCTCAGTTTGCATTTAAACTAATATGAGCTGTTTCTATGGTAGAGATAACTTACATTGTGGACGTGGTGTTGTTGAGCTCGCACCGGCGGCAGGTTTAGGGGTTGTTGCTGAAATGTAAAGAAAAGTAAATAATTATGACGTAAACAATATTTAGGTAGGAAGGTACAAAATTAAGTATCCATTGTTTGAAATCTAAGGTTAACATTTCTTAATATAGGCGTATATTAGGAGTATAATTTGGTCCTTAGGTACCTTTAATCTTACTAATTACTCAAATATCTAGTCTAGTCTTCTTGTACTAACAACTTAAGTAGATATTAAACGTAGGAAATTTTTTAAGAAATGAATCTTCATGTAAATTGTAATTTGATGTAAGTTTAAAACTTAAATTAACTGAAATCTTACAAAACTACAACGCTCTGAACACTTAAAATCAAACACTATGAACCCATTATCTTATTTTGGTCCATTTATAAAAATTTGTTTCAATTGAAATGTTTCGCAATTTTGATGAATTAGATGTCTACTTTTTGCATATTTCACTTACTTGCAGCGGCGTCACACTGAAAGGAAAGAGAAATAATTTTAAAGACATGGACATCAGACTTTTTCACTTAAACTTATTTATTTTGTATTTAAGATAATATTATGAGTTTCATAACTTACAGATAATGCAGAGATCGCTAAAGCGATCAGGCACATTGCGAGCACTTTATTCATTTTGGTTTCCTTCACAAGTTCACTTGTGTAATTCTCAAAAGAGACTGGATCATTTTGTCAACTGACGCAATGATTTTATACGGAAACCTTCACTTAAAGGAAAAATATTCACTGTCGAAAATACTTCAATTGGTTCATGTAAATTAATATTTGCGTATTCAAATTTGTATTGTTTAAACATGGAAATAGCCTTTGTTTTTCCAGAAGTTGTCGCTTTAAGCTAGTGAGGAACTAACAGTTTTAATGTTTTCCAAATTCTTTTTGTACTAGACATTATCCACTGAAACTAATTAGGTAGTTAACAAACGTGTTATTTATTTCAGGGAAAGAAAACACTATCTTGAAGGTTGTTTTTAATATATTCTTTTTCGATTTTATTCTCATCCGACCTTTATTTTCACTCGAACAATTAATCCATGAACTAAAAAGCTTAGCGGTCCGAGTTATAAAAATTAAATTGCTCTGTCCATTTTAAATTATGAGTATTATGTTCATATTATGAGTATTTCAGACTCAGGCTATATTTGTATTTCCTAACATTGATTTTATTTAATTACTTAATATACTCACTAGTTGATTTGAGAAAATTGGTTGCAGGCATTAAATAAAGGAAACAAGTAAGAGGGTAGGTTTAAACTGTATTTAAGTTTATTGTTTTTTTGTTAAGTTTCAATGTTACTTAAACCACGGAATAACAAATAGTACTTCCTAGCGCCAAACCTCTTATATGGGTGTTTTTCGTGACAAGATTTAACTATCGTCCATTAGGAACAAGGGCTCCAAGAAAATCTATAAGCACTTATTGGTTGATTGGTTGTTACTCATCTCTGGCAATTCCCTTTTAGTCAGTTTTTCGTTCCCTTGGACCTTAACTCGTGGATATATCGTGGACAAGCTCAAAATATAGTTAGTGTTTAAAGGTCGACAGGATGAAGCAATTTTACTTTTGTATAGTTTTAAATTTATGCAAATTTTTCATACAATGTGCACACATGTACTACGTCTTTGTAGACTGTTTGTGCCGACATTAAAAAATTTGCACCAATTTTAAAAAGCGTCATTTAATATTACAATGAAATTCAGGAATTAAGTGAAGACAGATAGGTACTATTAATTAATTTTAGTAATACTGCAAATTTTAATTACTTACTACTTTTATATCAACACATACTGATATTAAAAAAAAAAATCTTGACACTTTTAAGTAGCAATGTTACAAGGTATCAAACATAGTGGATACCAAAAAAAAAAACAGCTAATTAAAAAAAGAGGAGGTTTGAAGTCCATAATTTCTTGTTCATAGGCTAAAAGTGAGTCGGTCGACTGTCCATAAGATCTGGCAGCGTTTTAAACAGGCCGGCTCCATAAAAAGCTAATTATGGTAGAAATCCGATCACAAAGAGAGATAAAGCTGTACCGACCCAAGAAAATATCGTTTTCTGACGACTCAGTCGTCGAGAAGTTTGAAGTCAACTTTTCGTAGTTGGACGTGAAAAAAAACCTCTAAGAAATATATGGACTGGCAGCAGGAGGCTTCACGGTGCCAAAATTCGCAGTTATCGACTGGCCCGCCGTTTTTTTTTATTTTATTAGGAAAACCAACATTTTTACACATTATAACTTACAAACTAAGAACATCCTAAATTAACATATTTAATGTGAAAAACAATTATAGGTAAACACATCGTGCTTAATTTGTAATCTTATAGTATACTGTAACAAATAATAAAAAATCCAAATATTTTGAAATTGAATTAGAGACAGATACAAAAACCAACACATATTAGAACATATCTCGGAAAAAAGTATTCTATCTTTGCAAAATTCTGTTGCGTATCTCACTTTGAGTCATGGAAAATATCTATTATATCACAAATAGTTTAGAATTTTAGACAGACGTGGAATAGCGGAGTTGGAACCCAGGAGTGTGTAACGAAACGGGAGAGAATGGGTCGCCTTGGAATCCGTCTCAGCACCCTAATTCTAAAAAGAGATAGAAGGTGCTGACAGTTTATTTGACCATCGAAGAGGTTAGACAAAAAAGTCAAATCCAATAGATCTCGCCTTTTGTCCAGTGATACCATCTTGAAGTCTTTCTTGGTAACTTTTAATCTTTTTTGCTACGCCTGTCGAGTACGCAAGGTGCCACAAAAACCTCTTCTGTTTTCGCTCTAGCCGCAGTTTATAGGCGCCATACAACACCGTATTCCAGAATACTGCGTACAAGAGCACTATAGAGCATTATTTTGGTTTGCACACTTTTGAACAGTTTCCCGTTTCTCATAACAAATCCAAGAGTTCAAGATGCTTTCTGCATTACGCCATCTACATTCCTGATGTTACGGGTAAAATGAATCTGTACGCATTTTTGGGCATTAAGATGCATACCGTTTTCCCTGCATCAGAAATCTAAGTTATTAAGGTCTTCTTGTAGTAGTCTTAAGTACCTACATAAGCACCAAGATGCCAGGTTTAGCTTCGCTTGTAATTATGAGTAATGGACTCAATAAGACTGGGAATATCTTTGTATGGTAATAATTGAAGTTGGCACTCGCCAACAACCCCTGAACCTCTCCGCCACAGAGGTCGACAAAAAAAAGCGATTTATTTGTCGACCTCTGTAGACTGTTACGCTAGAGGTTCAGGGGTTCGAATCCGGAACTTTCTGTTTTTTGCAAGATGCATTGTTTCGCTTACTGGTCTTGGATGTAGTATTCTTATCTATGTAGTTTATACCATATCGTTGCTTAGTTCCTGTGACACAAGTTCTTACTATACTTACAGCAGGGCTGAGTTAACGTGTTTGTCGTAGTGTGGTTTATGTAGGTTTAAATTTTGGTTTGTTAAGATAACAGTGTAGTAATTTTGATTGAATAGAGCAAAATAGTTTAGGTATATAATGTTTTATTATTATCTAGGCTCACATTTTAATCTAGGTACTTATAGTATTAAATCATCAGGTTTAATTTTCAAATATTTAATGTGGTGATCACTGGGATATTTCGGTGAAATCAAAATATTATTTAATAGTTTCATGCTCTTGGAGTAATCATTTCGATCTGTTTGGTTTCAAATTAATTTATTTCCTGCACAATAATTGTGATATATATTGCAGATGTTGTGTCAACATAAGTGAGCTATGTGGAACCAATTCGCACACGAGAATCTTTTCACGAAAAATAATTAAATACAGTGAAAATATTAAATTACGGTAAAAGAAATACAATTAGCAACTACATCAAAGTTATTTAAAGTCAGTTCTTTGAGTGAATTTTCTATTAATATTTCATAGATTCAGTATAAGTAAATATAGACAATTTCATGTCAAATCATATTCAAAAATCTTCTAGTTTATATTTTCATTACAAGATGTAACTGTACTACTTCTACATCGCGGTATCAATGTTTGTCAACCGAGATAACACGGTGAAAATAGTTGCCTAGTGTTTTAAAAAATAAGTTTTTAATTAATATACGTGTATCGTAATTGGTGTGAGTAAACAATAGTTAAGCTATAATAAGCTATGGAAAGTTGTCAATTTCGTTAATTTATCGACTTCTGTTGGATGTAGTTATAATCGTATTTAGTTTTTTTCCTTCAATATCAATTTGTAGTAGTGGTTTACATATGTACATAGTAAAAAGAGCAAAGACCCCATAATACAGCCTTGAGGAACGCCGTGTCTGACAATAATTGTGTCAGAAAAGTATGTTACTTCTGTTTTTGACTTTGAAGAAATTCATGACATTACAGTATTTACCAGATATTAGTCAATATTACATTAATCAAATTATAAAATGCATCGTTAAAAGATCTATTTTTACGAAAAACTTGTTATTCAGCTAGAATGTTTAACATTTCTAAATATCTATTGAGATTTTTGAAATAAGTTTTTTGTTTATGTAAAATTGGTGTATGTATTGTAAGCGCTAAGTGCGATGGTTTTATAGCATGACATTTATCTTGTCTTGTTTTTGCAATACAATATATAAGTTATCAAAGTATATAGTGGTTTTAACCATTTATCTGGTTAATTAAAAAGCAATATAAAAGTTTAATCCACAATATGCCATTTTGTGTAGAAAACATGTCGTATGATAGATTAAAATTAGATTTGTCTAAAAATAAGATACGTCTGGGGACCCAGGGATCTTACTCTATTTTAAAGACACCTACCATTTTGAAGTAAATGGAAAAAATCATAAAAGATTAAGTTACTAATATAATTACTATTATAGTTTAGGTCTCGTGCGTTTAGGGTGTGTGGCAGTTTTAATTTCACAACAATATCGGTAAAAACAACCACGTGAGTTGAACTTACACATGAAGGATTTTATTTCTACTATAACTACTACACTACTACTTTATTTGATGTTCATAATTTTGAAATACATTCGTAAAAAAAATTGGAAGGTTTTTTGTATGGGTAGCACAATTTTTTTTTTTTCACGAAAAGATACAGATTCGTTAAATCTTTTTGTCTGAAAGTTCTT
This sequence comes from Choreutis nemorana, assembly GCA_949316135.1. Lineage (NCBI taxonomy): Eukaryota > Metazoa > Arthropoda > Insecta > Lepidoptera > Choreutidae > Choreutis > Choreutis nemorana. Next base: position 6,795,254 of record OX438601.1, on the reverse strand, counting down.
GAGTCGGACAGAAAAATAAAACCAAAATATGGTTTAGTCACGTTTAATAATAAATCAACTTGTGAATACAGATATTTGTTTTAAAAAGTCGCCTTTGATTTTATATTTTCGGTCATCACTTTTGATTCGATTCATAGTATTCTCTCTCCTATATCGAACATGTCTTGAGCGGCATTTTGTGCTACGTCAATCATGTCATCGGCTATAGCTGTAAAAAATATTTAAATATTTGGATATATAATAGTAATGTAATGTAGATCCAAACAAAATCAGTATATAAGTTTGACAAACATTCATTCTTTCCCAGGCATTTTGTGATCATTGTATTGTAGGGTTATTTTTAACGAGATTTATTCAAACATAACCTAAGATCTGTTTTGAAGGCGGATATGTCGAAAATTACTAATAGTGTCGGTGCAATACTGCGCGTTGATGATGCTGTGGAAGTTAAAAAAAAACAAATTGGGAAATCACTACTAATGAGATACGAATTGTTAATTATTATTTAGTTTTTTCAGAGAAATGAATTAATTTTGCTTTTACGTGTTATTGTCTGTTGTTAGTTTCACTGAATACACGACCACCGACTATATGGCACAGGGTAGACAGACTAAAAGTACTTCTATTTCCTCCTATAATCTACGGATTTATACTAATAACTTACATTTTGGACGTGGGGTTGTTGAGCTTCCACCGGCGGCAGGTTTAGCTGTTGTTTCTGAATCAAATGAATATATTTGTAAAACATTATTATTCATAAATGTAATTCTAGGTAAAGTTATTATTGCAATTAACTTTTGTCTTAAAATTTGGATCAACAAAACAAACAAACAAAAGTAAAACAGTATTTATTGTTGAGTTTCAGGGTTTAGGTATAAGTTTCAGGGTATAGGTTGTACAGCCTTAAATATCGGAATAATAAGTAAGATGTGTTTTATATTTATGTAGGTATGTACTTACTAATCTTAAGAATACCATTTTCAAATTAATGTCTACTTGCATCACCACGTTACTACTGTATTTCGATGAAATTAAAAAATGTACAATTCGTTAAATTAAATTGTAAATGAAATTGCAAAACATGAAGACTATTTATTGGAATTGACTGATTTCTTACAAAAGTCCCCTTTCTCTTTTAAGTAAGTATTGGAAGTAAAAAGATTCAAAACTTACAACCCTTGTATCATTTATCAGGAACAAACTCATTGAATATTTCACTTACTTGCAGCAGCATCACACTGAAAATAATTAAAAATAAATTTTAAATTTATTAGACATCAGCTTTCATCACTATATAAACAATTTAGTTTTGATAACTTATTTGATTCCGAGAAAGGTATTGAGTAGGTAAGGCATAAACTTACCGATAACGCAGAGAAAGCCAAAGCGATGAAAAAGATTGCGAGCACTTTGTTCATTTTGGTTTTCTTTACAGGTTCACTTGTGTAAATCTCAAAAAATACTAGTTAGAATTGTAAACTTGCGCCATGGTTTTATACAAAATTTGGTTAATGTAAATGAATATATTTATTATTTGAATAGTCAAACTGTTATTGTTTAAACATGGAAATAGTCTTTGTAATAGCGATAGTTACTGAGGAAATAACTTTTTTTTGTTATCCATATTCCTTTTATTAGTGAGACATATTTCTACTGAAACTAATTTTACAAAAGATAGTTAACAAGCGTGTCATTTGTTTTAGGGAAAGAAAACACTTTTGTGGAGGTTTTGTCTTTAATTAATTTATTATTTTTCGATTTTAGTTCTAATTGAAAAACTTGTTTTTTTCCATAAAAACCAACATTTTGTTCAGTATGCAGGCTTCACAGTGTTTGGGATATCCTGTTTAGTGGTTTATTTATAATCATTACATTAGAACGTTAATTAAAAATATTAGAAATACACGTACTTTGTAAGTTAAACTTTGTAATTCAAGCAAAGCAAGTTGTTTTCAAATTCCAATTTCCACCAAGATTTTTACGTCGTTAGTTCTTATGTCATGTTTAAAAGCCGATAGGAATTTCTTAATTTGTAACTCTATTCTGATTTTTCATACAATAGCTATGTACTATGTCTATTCAAAGTTCATATCGTCTATTAAATTTAATGAGGTTTTCAAAGCAAAAAATGTGGCTAAATTATGCTATTCTAGAAATTTATCCAGTGACAATAGAAGCAGCCTTGTATAAAAAAAGCTATTCTTACCATCCCGGTCAAATTATCTATGAAATAATATTAATATTTAAAGTAAACCGCAAACGATACTGACTTTCTACTTTTAGGACAAAAAGTAAAAAAACAATAATTTTGAATGATTATATTAAGATTTATCTACCGTACAATAGTTGATTCCTAATTCTTCTATTCGTTGGATTTTTTTGTTTTTGTTAAAGATATCAGAGTTATGTTTGTTTTAAATATATAACATGGTGTTGACTAATAAATAAGAGTTACTACGAATTAAAATGCAAATTTAAAATAAAATTTGTACTTGTACTGTAACGTACAGGATTACAGTTGCCAAAGCTATCATGTACTGCCTTGCATCAAATGAATAGATTCCGAAGATACTAACGTTGTGATTCCTTATTTTTAGAGTTTCCATGATTGTTTTGGTGAGTTTATAAATGTTATCTGAAATAAAAAGGTATACATGAGCAAAATAAATGGTGTTAAATCTACGTTATTGTTTTAAACTATTTCTTTGTTACTTGTATGTAAAAAAGCGTTTAAATCTTTTAAAACTAGTAGGGACTTAACGTTAGTTACATGTAAGTATTTATTATTTCCCGAATTTGTTATACATTAAACGTCATACAAATTTGATAAACCTATTGATTCAACAGCATATTTCATTATGATTTTTTTTTTCAAAAACACGATAAGATACCTTGATGTTATCTTTAAGATTTGCTTTCATTTAAGTAAAATACATTTTAAAAAGCCAATAAAATTTATTCATGAGTTGACATGATGTTTAATTCAGGCTGCGGCGCGGAAATTACCGTAAAAGTAAAAAATCATCAAAAAAAATAATAAATAATATCATGAGATTGGTTCAAGATTTGAACCAATTTTGATGAATGTTTTGTCTATATTATGTGAATGTCGCTGTCTGACAATATCAAAATGTAACAAACGAGAATAGCGGATTTTTGGCGCCAAAATGTAGGTACGTTTCCAAAAAATAAAAGATCATAGCGACATGGGTTTCAAATTAAGCGTTTAAATGCGCGAGGGTTATAAATGATAAAAAAGGACGGATGTATACGCCAAATTGTATGTTAAAACCAATAAACAAAAGTAGCCATCACAATATGGGTATCAAACGAAAGCTAGTAAATAGAGTATTCTGAAAAAAACATTTCATAACACTTCAATTATACTATTTAGACACAAACAACATGCTAAAAAGCGTTGTTTTTTTTTTTTCACAAAAACAAAAACCCATCTGCTTAAAATGATGAATTGAAATAAACACACTTTTGTATTAACATTTCATGAGATGGATTTTGTTCGGGTAAACCTTTATCATTAAAAAATATTTTAACGTGACCAAAAACCTGGGTAATTTGGTCCCAGCTGTACGTATGCACAAATAATTTGAGTTTGTTCAATTTGCCGTCGAAATACATCCACCATAATAACGAGTACTCCAGTAACAGTCCAGCTAGCCGCTACCCATATTACCATTACGATCGTTCTATCAAAGTTTATTTCCTGCAGAAAAAAAACTAAATTGATTATTTAACTGAATTTTATGACTAATTTCATTATGTTACAAACCATTGCTGTATGTGACGAGATACATATACCCTGAATACATATATTTAATCAAAATACTATAAACTGTTTAAATTAAAACAAGAAACCGATTTTACCGATTTCATATACATCCCAATTCCTTGGACAGCCACGAAAGTACTTAACATGACAGGCACCGCTCCTATTATAACCTGAAATATTTGTTTATCAAATATTTGTTTGGAATCTTAACTGGCTGTAACTATTATGTGAATATATAAAGTTCCATTTATTTTTAAGTCTATAACTTACACTCCAAGCAAAACATTTTGCGACCAATTGCTGTATGCCACATATCATCTTGTAAGCTTCTACGAAACTGTTCATTTCTTTTTCCTCATGAAATGTACCAAATTTGTCATTTTTATTTCTCCATAACAACTTCATTGAAAACGATTTTGGTATGTAATTGATTTCCATTTTTGTCAATTTCATTAAAGCAACATTTAAATATCTTATTCTGAGCGTGACAAATATTATATTCACATAAAAAGCTGCATAATCAAAGAAACATAAAAACACTAGAGTCATAAATATACTGAAGCTATAAATACTTCCTTCGGGGTAAATGTATTTATTTACAAAAATGCAACTTGCATAAACTTCGCAAACACCAATTATGGAACAAAGTAATAAATAAAGCTTTCGGTTCAATTCTCTCATGAACTTAGTTTCGTCTACTCCTAAAAATAGGTCGATTTTTAAACAATTATTCAGAAGTTGTGTTTCGCGATCCCGATTTATAATTCCAATATTAAATATTGATGTTGTGTACATGACATAAAAAAGAAAAATCATAATAATCTCATGCGTATTTAAATATGGCGTTTGTATTCTCATCTTATAGACGATGAGACCAAAACAAATAGTGTGCAGTAGTATTAAAAACATAGTATACATGTAGTCCCAAAACGATTTTTTGACAAATTTTCGATTTTTGTAATCAATCTCGCATCTTGCGAGACCTACAATTTTCAGTCCCAAATTTAATAAATATTGTTTCTTTGTGATATATTCTTCAAGTAATTTTTTTTTGTGATCATTTTTAGCAATCTGGCTCATTTTTAGAGTTTCGTTGCCAAAGGGTACTAACAGTACCCTGTTGCTAAGCCTCCGCTGTTTGTTCGTCTCCAAGCGGGCAGTATTTCTTGAAACGCAACAGCCAGACAGTAAAAATTTTGACAGAAATTGTTTTTCTATAAATTTGAGGTTGTTTTTGTATAAATCACTACACAGCTCGTCACCATGAATAGTTTAAATGTGTATAAATATTGAACACTATTTCTAAAGGTTATCAATCAACTCTGTATGGTACATCGTCGTATGATTTCGGTGGTTGTTTGAGCACATGACGACGATGTGTTAGATTAAATAGCTTAGCTACGAATAGATTAGCTTTTATCAAGATCTTAAAACGAATGCTTTATAAAGTTTCATATATATTATAACTCTCCTGGGATATAAAATAAACAATTTGAGTTATTGTTGACTCACATAATTTTTAACAAATCGAAAGTTAATTATAATTTTTAAGGGTTGGTGTCTTAATATTGGAATTTAAAAAGTCTTTAGGGCTTTTTATTTTTCATGTGTAAACATAAATTTGGTGTCCTAATCATTACTTTATCGAACCTCTGAAAGGTTTGATAATTTTATTATGTTGTTATAGTTATAGTAGCAAAATAAACAAATACTAGTGTGCTACTTTTGTTTGAAAGAATGAAGTTAACGATTTTATTCCTTTAGTCTAATATGTATACAATTGTAGGTATTACTACTCGTATGTATGGACTTTATAAAAAAACATTATCTTATATTTTCTTGAAATAAACACGTGGTGACCACTGGAATTGTTCGGTCATCAAATCAGAACACTATTTAAACGTTTAATGCTCGTGGGTCAGTCATTGTCAATCACTTTGTGTACGTCAAAAAGATAATTAAGTATGCTATCGCTTACAGAATCTTAATTGATTTATGAATAGATTAAAAGTTTATGTTTCTTTATTATATTGGTTTATTTTGTTTATCAATTTGAGTCAAAATTGTTGTTTTATGTTTGTAAAAGTAATTTTAGAAAAAAAAAAAACAGAATAAGTTGTTTGTTAGTTTTTATATTTAATGAGAAATTCTGATTGATGATTTTAATAAACGAAATCCGATGTGATACGAACTTGTAATGCATTTATTGTTTTATCCGGCTACGTCAAAGCAAACATAAAGGTTAATATTTTGACCGGTATTATGTATGAATGTTAATCTGTTCCCTCATAACAACTAAACTACACTCGGCGTCAAAAATATCGCCCCTCGCTGAAATTCAGCATCAAGCTCATCTAACTTTTATAATAAGAACTCTGGCTAATAGATCATGGTGTCAAATTAAAGCTTGTTTAATATCCCTTCAATTAACATGTTGTTTTTTTAAATTAAACGTCATAATTTCCATGTCGAAGAAGTTGTAAGAAAATGTACCAAAACACTCGTTTCAAGGGTCGCGACTTGAGCTCAGTTCCAGAGCTATAAAATGCCTGGACAGGGTAAAATGTCAGTCATTCGCTATCCAGACTTTGAAGACTACACACATGGAGACCACCGCGGCTGAATCTGCTCAAGTTGTTGCTTTACTGCAAGCAGGAGTTCGACAGTGTGATGTCGCTCGACAATTGAATTTGAGCCGCCATGCTGTCCGACGAGTGTTCCAGCGGTTTCAGGAGACTGGAGCCTTCGTTAGAAGACGTGGAGCTGGTCGGGGACGCTGCACATCTGAGCGGGATGACCGCTTCATTGTGACGTCGTCCCTGCGCAGTCGAGGTGCAACAACGTCTTCGAGAAGCTCGCAGGACTTCAGTTAGCGTCTCTACGATTAGAAGGAGACTGCGGGAGAAAGAAATTAGGGCTTACAGGGCTGCTACTGGCCCTAAGTTGACTACAGTACATCGTAGAGACCACTTACAATTCGCCCGAGATCACGTCGATTGGACGTTTGAGCAATGGAGGTAGCTCTTCACCGACGAGACAAGAGTCTGCCTTTATTGAAACGACAGGCGTGCAAGGGTGTATAGGAGGTCGGGCGAACGATTCGCTCAGGCCTGCATTGAAGAAACAGTGGGTTACGGAGGTGGCTCGTGCATGTTCTGGGGAGGCATCTCTATAGATGGCAAGACCGACCTTGTCTGCGTTTCATCGACCAGAGGGACTCGCGGCCAGGGGTCTCTGACTGCTGGTCGCTACATTAATGAAATACTGGAGCAGCATGTGGTCCCATATGTGGGTTTTGTCGGCTCTGGCTTCAAATTAATGCATGACAACGCGCGATCCCACACAGCTTTAATTGTGCGAGAATATCTGGAGGAGGTTGGGATCCCTATTTTGTCGTGGCCAGCCAGAAGTCCTGACTTAAACCCCATAGAGCATCTTTGGGACGAGGTAAAAAGACAAGTTCGGTCACGAGATGTCGCCCCTACCACCCTACAGGAACTTGAAGATGCCGTCATCGAGGAATGGGACAGAATTCCGCAGGAATCGGTTGTAAAGTTGGTGCGATCGATGAAAGACCGTTTAGAGGCGGTAATAAGGGCAAGGGGGGAGAACACTAGGTTTTAAATTAGTTTTGTTTTATTTTGTAACTTTTTGTATTTTATTTTTGTTATTTTTTTGTATGATGAAATAAATGTTTTTTTTTACTGTTAACAATGTCTTTTCAATATTTTTTGACAAATGAGGAAATCTTTATTTTTTTCTTTATAACCATAAAAACCATTAAATTACCTTTCAAATGATACCTTTAAGTCAATACTTGACCCAAGATTAAAGTGAAATAAAGTTGGTTGAAAACATTTTTTGCAAAGGGGCGATATTTTTGACGCCGAGTGTACTTAACATAAATTGAAGTATGTGGTATCGTTGGACGTGTTACGATTGTCCGCTAGATATAGGCTAAATAACTTTACATTAAATTGAGTATGGCGCCCTCTAGAGGACATCATGTCATGAATTATTATAATACTGATATAATTGCTACATCACGCCTAAGATGTGAATTAAATGTCTCGTGTGTCTCTAACCCTACTCAAAGTCCATAAACAAATACTTTTTCATTACAGATTACACCAAAATAGTAAAAGTTAAAAATAAGTTAATTAACTAAAACTCGATTAGTCTAATCCCCGCTCAAAAAAGCATGAAATAAGAAAATATTCTCAAAATGTTAAGTTAACTATTCAATTTAGCCGTGAAGCCAGAAACTCCGAGCTTAGCCCTGTCCTTTGCTTGTTGAGTGACTTTGAGCTTCATGATAAGGCCAGTTGTAAGCCACCACGTTTTTATGCCATAAGTTATGATTAGCTCAACCTAGTACCTTCGTCTCAGACATTGCAGTTTTTGGAAGAAGATATGTTGCGTAGTTTCGCCAACGATGCCCAGCCGTGTTGAATTCGATAGTAACCTCTTCCTTGAAATTCCCAAATATATAGTTAGTCACAGGTAAACATATTGCTCCACAACTTCGAGCATAGAGTTTCTGATCTTCACAGGAATGGGTGTGAAATGGACGTTAGACCTGATTTTTCTGTAATCGATGTTCATCTTTACTCACTCGTAACTAGTGCAATTTTGTATTTACTAAAACCATTGTGAAAAGCAGTTAGGCCAGTCGTTCTTAATCTAACTCGTTTCCATTTTGTAAATCATAAACCTCGAAGCTTATCTTTTTTATAGATGAAAATAAAAAAGGTCCGCACTACATAGGGTATCTGATATTTGTCATTTTGTCATGTCATTTGAAGTCTTTAAATACGTCTTCGTTAGATTAATTGTATGTACGGGTTATCGTGGTCAAGGAGAATTTGCTTCGAGGTTACTTTTTCTATTACCCTGAGCAATCTATAGTAACTTTCTTTTGATCTTGAAGCATCACTGTTGTGTAAAGTCCGCTTTGCCATCGTTCCGCAGCATCCCGCCCCAGCTTCGTACGGATATTACGCATAATAATAATAACCACATCACGACACACACATTGACTCAGCCCTGTACTAAGATAAAATCTTATATCGCAGGCACTAAGCACCGAAATGGTACATGCTACATAGATAATAATACACCATCCATTATACACGTGTAAACCTTCCCCTTAAATCATTCTATTTATTTAAAAACCGCATTAAAATCCGTTGCGTACTTAACGTAAAGATCTGAACATGCAAAGGGACAGACAGGGGGAAACGACTTTGTTTTATAGTGATGAAGATTTTTCATACTTTGGTTATGCATACTACGTTTGTTCAGAGCTAGTTTTTGCCGTCATATTGTCTATAATAAAGTTAGATGTTATATTTGAAGCTACAAAGTTTCTCGTTCCCACAATATTAAATAAATAAGAAAGACAATTATTTAAGATTTGAGCTACTGAGACTTTGTTTTATTATTTGAGAAACTCTATCCCAACATTTATATAATTACTTCTAAGATTCCGATAGAAACTATTTTTAGAATCAGGGGATCATCGGGGGTTAAAAATGACATTTAAATTTGTTTGTAAAAAATAAGTTTTTTATGGATATTAAATAAAATAAATAAATAAATTAGAATGATTAAATAAACAGAATTACGTTTTTGTCTACTGATTCTATCGGATGTTCCCTTATAGATAACCATTTTGAATCAGAGATAAATTTATTAGGGTCCCTGATGATTTCAAAGTACTTATTTTATGTCAATTTGTAACTAAAAACAATTAATCTAAAATATGCTCGCCATGGGTCACGGACCTCCTCCAAGCTTTTTCACACTGATCGTGTCTGTCCTAAAATAAAGCACTAAGCGCCAATTCAAAAACTTGACCACGTCAGTAAATACTTATTTTGATAAGATGTTAAAATATTTTATCGTTTACTGTAACTATTTAGATATAGATTAGCTTTATACAACTGCATTTTAGTGTGATAAATGTAAAATCATTATCACAAATAATTATTTCAAACTGACATAGCAACATTTTATTTTGGGATCATTTGTATCCTTTTTATGAAAATTCCACATACAAAAGAGTAAGAATTTGGTACACTTATAGTTTATGTGATGAAGAAATGAAAAAGAACATATTTTATATGAATAATATGCGTATATATATATTTCTTAATACTTATACTCACTACAAAAATTCGACATTGGTATAGGGTTCCTACGTAGCGACAACTGACATGTGTTACATTAGATTTTTGAGATACTCGTACATTACTTTGTGCTTGGTTAGTTTAATAAATTAGTTTAAAACAAGATCCGAACAGTTGGCGGTTCATGCATGCTGCCCATATAATTACTTGTTTAATGTGAGTAGCATGTATGTTAAAAGCTAGTATGGTACATATTTGTTCTGTCACTACAAGACGTAATTTATTAATAATTTAATTTATAAATTGTGACCCTAGACTGTAAGATGTGTTAGTGGCTATAAGTAGAAGTATTAAAAAACATGTTCATATAATAAATTACAGAATCTGGGGTTTCTTGCGGTATCTTCCCCCACATACATTTTCCGACTCATTTTAAGAAAAAATAAAATTAATTTGACGAGTCTAAGTACTTTCTTTTAAGTTGATGGAATAATGTTATTTTGATTTTGGTTAATAAAAGGCCGCTTTTGTCAAATTTCAACTACGCGGCTAGCTCGAGTTTGTTAAAATGGATATCACACAAAACATGGTAAATTGTACAAAACATTTAACACTCACATTTATGAAATTCAGGAATTTGGTAATTTTAGGAATTTTCCAATATTGAATGTTGATGTAGTGTAGGTACACGTACATCACATAAAACTCAAAAATTATCAAAATCTCTGGCGTATATAGAGTTATATATAGAGTTGTATTTTCATCTTATAAACCCAATAGTGTGCAGTACTAATAAAAACATAGTGTATGTCGGCGCGTAGCCAGAAATCTCCTCAGGATTCATTATTAAAAAGGCTCCAAGACAATTAAAAAAATTATTTGATTGAAGATCGACTTTTCTATCTTAAAAATTGACAAAAGAATGCCTACATCAACTTAAAATCCCGCCCTTTTTGTCCACGTCAATAACAAGCCTATTTAATTTACAAATATTGTTTCTTGTCACAGATAAAAAAACACAAATATAATTGAATATAATAATAAATCTGAATAAAATTCTTATTAAGTATTAATTGACTTAATTATTAACAAACTAGTTTTAAATAAAAAAATGATTTGACTTATTCAAACAGAATTCAAATAGAACCAACACAACACTCTTAAAGTTGCAATCCTAGCTCCATTTTGGGTATTTAAATTAAAATAAATAAAATAAACCAAAATAATACTCAAAGGTACAAATGATTAATCATTCACTTTAATTGCAAATAATTCACATTAAAAGTATCTCAACAATTTCTTCACTTAATTTTAGTTACTAATTCTAACAAAAGGGTTTTTAATGCAGATAGAAACTAATAGATGGCGCTTTAAAAAATTAAATTAAAAAGTATACATTAAACGCCCATATGTACCTACATGTAGTCCCAAATAGAATTTTTCGTTTTTTGTAATCAATCTCGCATCTGGCAACGCCAACAATTTTTAGTCACAAATTTTAAAAATATTGGTTCCTTGTGATATATTCTTCAAATAATTTCGCTGTGGAATAATTTCTCGAAATCTGTCTTATTTTTAGAGTTTTCTCCTGAAATGGTGTTAACTGGTACTTTATACTAAAGCCTCCGCTGTCTGTTAGTGCGGGCTGTATTTTTTTTACCTCAAAGACGGTTGAAATTTTAACGCAACGTGTATCTCTATAAAACTAAAGGAACCTTTTTCTAAAAAACTTCCTCAACACAACTCGTTACCTTGAATTTTGAATATTATTTTTAAGGTTTTTGACACTCCAGTCGATATATCGGGGCACACCCGCCACTCTGTCCCACCACTGCAACTCCTGTTTATCAGGATCAACAGTGGCGTCCTTTGATCGAATAATCAACGAATAATGCAGCTGTGCAGTGATGCACAGGCTGTGCCCGGACACCCTACCGGCTGTCTTGGGACCCGCAACGAACTTAATCAGAAGAAATAGGAGGTAGTGAGAAAGCGGTTTCAGACGTGATATGTCATCGAACGATTTGGTGGTTGTTGGTGAAGTGGTTCCATAAAGCACGATCCTTTTAGCTCGATTCGAGCTTTTATTAATCAAACGAATGTTATTTTAATTTCAATCAATTAGTGGATTTAAATTATGATTCCGTAATTTAATGTATCCATAAATATGGTTTTTTATTTCAATAAACTTAAGTTAAAAGTTTAAGAAAGTATTAAAAAAAAGATGTTAAATTACTTTACCAAGGAGGAGTTGTTTGCATATAACGTTTACATTTTACTTGTCATACCATAATTTTTTTTATAATTGGGAACGAAATTTTCAGGCGGGTTTCAGGTAGGCAACTTTTGTTAATTCGTACTTACAATAAGTTACCAGAAAACAACTTACATCCTAAACAGATTCACTTGTGTTTATCACGCAAGCCAGCCGGAACTTGAACCTAGCCGCGCTGGCAGGGTCACATTCATTCTCAAATTTATTTATTTACAACTTAATGCAATTGATTTTCAAATTATAAGCATTGAATGTGGAGCTTTTTGGTCTAATTTTGTCAACTAAGCTACGAGTATGTCGGAGATCTGCCTGGACACCTTAATTTTTCGTTTTGCCTGTATTTTAACGGCTTAATTATTGGAGTTAATCTGCCTGGTCGGTCATACCTAGGAAAATTGTTTGTTTAGGGTTGTTCTATAATTATAATAGGGTTGTTCTATAATTACTATTTTATTTAAGACACTGCGACACTCGATAGTGTTTGTTTGCTTTTTTTCTTTGCAAGGAGTTTTGTTAATTTTGCCATTGTACGTGTACTTGTTTCGTTCTCGACAAAATGCCATTCATTGATACGCAACTTATAAACTTATATTTTTGCCAAAATCTATGAAAATTTGACGTGAGAAAAGAAACACACACACTCATATCGAGTTTTATACTTTAGCAGAAAGAGGGAATAACTTTAATAAATACTTACAACTTGCAATCAAATTCACAAGTCAAGTCAACATTATGTACTGAGCATCAGGATGACTAACCAAAGTAATAATAAAGTGTGAGCATGAGGTACTACCAGTATTTGATTCTCAATTGATACCTTGTTTGTAAATTTTATGTTTCATTTACGAAAACATTTAGTTTAATAAGTGATCAGCCATTCTGACTTTTGGTTAGCTGACAACTTCAACAATTATTTATTTATTGTTATTATTATTACAAGGGAGATCCCAATTACAGTAATAATAAGAGTCAATACATGCCGTTTTATTCCCATCGTATCCTTCCACTATTATTTAGTTCCTATTATATGTTTGATTCAGACACCTATTATTTTCCTGCTTTGCTATGATAAAAAATAAAAAAGATATAAGGAAGCAAAATATTTAAAAATCAACGAATAATGAACCTTCAGTGCTCTACACTCTCCAATACTCTCATTGAAATAACATAATAAGCTGAAACATCTCTCAAAATTTAAATAGAGCCATAAAACACAGATTTGTAAATGCTTCATCTGGATCTGATTGTGTTTGGGTGTTATTTTCAGAATAATTATTGAATTCAAAGTCTTCCCTCTTTATTCAATTAAAAAATATGAATGATTCACCAACAGATATCATTTCGTTGGTCAGAATAAATAAATATATGTGTAAACTGCTTTTAAATATAATTTAAAAGTGATACAAAACTAAAACCATAGATTAGTGATTGGTAGTCGGAGTGAATATATTTTTTACTGATTTATTTAAATTTTACAATTAAGGAACTTGTATCTATGGGCTTTGATTTAGGTCACTATTTTAAGTTATTATCCCTTTTTCTATAAAATCCGAAAATATATTTTAATTGGTTTGTACTTATTTTATTTACAATATGTATACCTAAAAGGGTAGGTCATTCTATACATGGACATATATCCATATATTATCCAAATTGGTTTAACAAATAAAACACAAGAAATCTTTTAATCATGATATATTGCTTATCAATACACTGTAACAAAATTGTTTTTAAAATTATGAAACTACAGTTTGTCTATGAAGTAAAATGCTAGTAAATGCAACAGACAAGGTATTTAAAGGCATTGCGCTATCACAATATTATTTTTTCTAATCAATGTATGATATGCCAATGAATTATTTTGATTAAAAACTTACCAATTCTTTACAATACGTTAACATAATTAGTTTTTAAAAATCTCATTTACACTAGTTAGGTACTATATTCTAACTGATAGGTATTATAATTTTAATAAAATTTACTATACTATTTCTAAAATTTAGACATATTTACAAATTGTTTGTTTACCCATCAGGTTTGCTCCAAAAGCGCAATATTTTAATTGAGCAACATACGGTTGTCATAGTGCCCTCAGAGAAACTAAGAAGTTCTTTAAAGTTCACAAAGAAATTTTCCTTATAACAAGGACAATTAAATAATACAGTTACACAAGAGATACTCACACACATTCACAGCACGAACTGTAACCGATTTATAAAATTAAATAATATAAATATTCCTAAAAATGCATTTAGACTTGGTACGACATATAAAAACCATTCAAGGTGTCAATGATTAAAAATAATAATTAGTACTAACAAGAACAAACATAACATTTACATACACTTACAACTTGTGACGTAATTTGTGTTCAAATTTGAGATATAATTAGAAGCTAGTATCACTAAACTGAGGAAAAGATCCCTGGAGTCAATTTGTTCCAAAGAAATACAATCTTTGATACTTTATGAATCGGACAAGGAGTGTCATCCAAATCATACTCGTTTCATTTCAAGTCAGCAATTTATCGTCTACTTTAGCACCATCTATTTTTATGAAACATGTCATTAATTACTTGCATCTCGCATTAGCTGTTTTGAAATGAAACTTACAAAAAATACTAATACTAATATTATAGAAATTCGTAGATTCTAACGTTTAACTACATTAATCTTTCTTAAAATACGCTTAGAAATAATCCCGTACCAACACCAATGATTGCACATAATACCCGATACTTTGATTTTTTAAATTCAGTCATGCCTTTTAGTTGGGGCAGTGAGGTTTTATATAATGACTGTTAAAAAATTAAGGTATTTATTAAATTAAAAAACATAGATCGTTGAACTAAAACTTGTAAAATACCATCTAATTTGTGGAATGTTTACATTAAGTTTGGAAGACGACAAATAGCTTAGCCAGTGGATTTCAATACAAAATATTTATTGATATTCCATGCTGCCTACCGTATAAGGACGGAATAAGTAGTTACATTAAGTATCTTTAGTGGTGTTGAAAAATTCCTTATGATTTAGTTAGAAGTTAAAAATTTCCTTTGTTTCCACTTCAGTTGTGTACTTGCATGGGGAGCTGTGACAGAAGCTGATTAGCGAAGGTGGCGTTATTAAATTTAAAATGTCTTTTGTCGTAAAACTTAAGAAGCGCGGGAGAATAGGGATGCTGCTTCTTCAAATGCATGTAATGCTCTTCAGGTTCTGATGTTGTGTGCCCACATTCTTCGCACACGTACATCTGAAACGGTTAAAAAAAACATAAATACAAAAAAAAAAATTCAAGGCACAAAATTATCGTGTATTTTTAATTTTTGTAAATCTGTTACAATTATTGAAATTAACTGAGATACCTAAAACCTACCTTTGTCCTTCTTTCTTTGTAGGCATAAGTATGTTGAACTCCATGTACTTTCAAACAGTGTGATTCTAAGGAGCATCTTTGCGTGAAGGATTTCTCACAAAGGTTGCATTTGTAGGGTCGGACCCCAGTGTGTGTTCTTGTGTGGCGTTTTAAATCAAATGTGTCATTAAAACCTTTACCACAGAAGGTACAAAGGTATCTCTTGATGTCGGAGTGACATTTCATGTGCCGGTTCAGGAGCCTTTGCAAAGTGAAGTTTTTGGAACACACTCGGCAGACAAACTTTGTGGGGTCATCCTCGCTTACTAAAACTTGCTTATTTTTCTCTTCTTCTCTTTGTCTTGCACTAGCTTCTGTAGCTAAAGGATTTTTGACTCCATGTCCACCATTGATAAATTCCAAAGGATGTCCGGGTGGTAATCCCAACTGTAAATGAAAGTAATAATTATAAATTTGTGACACATTAAATTATATTATATCTTAAAATGTAAAGAAATCTTAATTTGATTATTTCGCCATAAACGTTATTTATAAAATAATAACATTTATAAGGCTGAGCTTAATCAAAGAAATATATCCTCTACAAAACGAAACGGATCTACGGGATTACGAAATAGATATGCAAAAGTTAAAGCATAATTGATTTAGGCTCAGCATTATAACAGTGATCTTCATAAAACATTCATGTCGTAATTCTGATACGTAATTTCAGAACGACGTTGAAGAAGAAAACTTTGTGAACGCTTTGCCCTCAAATCAAGTAATGCTTACCCTTTGGTGCAAGATCTGAACTTTGCCATCCCCTGAGCGTTTCTTGAGACTTACAGCAGCGACGGGGCTAAGAGCCGATGTCTCCACGTGGTTTCCACCATCCACCGAGCTGTTGCCGCCAGGCGAAGGCAGAGAGACGCCTGTTGGTGAATCCAGATCCAAAGAGTGACTGGCAAATGGAAATCCAGGTGAAATTAGCTGCTGTCTTTGTTGAAGTTGTACATGAATCTGTAGTTGCTGCATTTGGCCTTCGTTTGGTTGTAACAGAGCTGGATTAAGTTGCATCAGTAATTCAGGTCGATCCTTCGCGAAATTGTAAGTTGGACTCTGCTCCTGGCTCGCATATGCTAGATAATTAGCTTTTTCATAATACTGTCTACTTAAATTGACTTGTTCTGCCAAAGTTTCTATATCTACAGAATTATGAACATCTGGAGAAATTGATGATGATTCTCGTAATTCTGAATCGCTAATTTGATTGTTCAATAAGCTAGCAAAGTCATCCGTTGAGTCAGTGAAGTTTCCTAATATACCTTCATTTGGTTGAAAGGTAAGAGTAGCGGCAAATTGGTTGTTATCTATCACGTCATCACCCATGTCAACAACCATTGAATCATCAAAATTACTTCCATAATTACTAATGGCTCCGAGGCTCTCCAGTTTATTTTCATAATCAATATCTTCATCTTTTAAGGCTAGTCCGTAATGAGCATTTTGCATAAGTGAATACTGTTTAGTCTGCTCCGGAAAGTTTGTGACATTGTCGTTATTTTCACAGTCCATATTAAATCCATTAATAACATTGAATTCACTTGAAAACGTGCCATTAGCATTGAATGAATTTTGTCCGCCTTTAGTTGATGGACCAAGAGTTTCATAAAAAGGTGGAAGACTTCCAGTTGGCGGACTGTTTGGACCATAATTAGAACGTCCGTCTCGACCATTTCCACCACTTCCTGAACCACCACCGATGGCACCTCCTCCACCAGATGAAGGAGCAGTGCTGCCGCCTCCGGAGTTAAAACTTGCAGCGCCGCCACTACTTTGCGATCCTGCATTAGAACCACCACCGCTTGTAGATCGTCCGTGTCCTGCAGCAGCATTTAGAATCCCAGGTATTTTGTTAGCCGGGTTCGAAGGACGATTTCTTAAAACTAAATTAGGTCGAGCCAAAATACCGTTGGCTATCTTGGAGCTGCTTGTTCTTCGTTGCTCTCTTATTTTTTTTTCAACTTCTTCATCTTCAGATTCACCTCTTTTTTTTGCTATTACGTAATCGATTGGCTGGTCTTGTTCGGGTTCAGCTGGCAAAGTCGGAGGAATTGTAACATTAGATAGCTCTTTTTTACTGTCTCGAAATTGTGATTGTGACGGAGTTCTTTGAATAACTGATACCTTTTGACAAATTATACTGTTATCAGTTTTAGGTGATGGAGCAGATTCTGGTGAAGGAGATGTTCTAGTTGGCAGAACAACTGGATTTCCTTCAAGTGGATCTTTCTCATCTTTGATCAAGGGTTTGTCATCTCTTTTCTTTTCTTCAGCTCCGACAGGTAAGTATTGTTTACGTTCTGCCTGAGTAAGTACATGCCCTCTATGGCTCCCATAGGGTATGTCACCTCCAAGGATTGAAGAAATAAATCTTCTCGGTTCTTTTGTGGTCCTGTCTTGAGAGTTCCTGTTTCCGTTACTGTTTCCAAAGACGTCACGATCTGAAAAAAAGAAACATTGATTTTTATTTGTAATAAATTATGAAGTTATTTTACTCACTTAGTAAATATGTTACATGTCGCTTTAATAACTAACGTATTCGAGTTGCGTCGGAGTCATGAGGCCTTGTTGACGTCACTTGTAGGTATGTGCTTCCATAACGGTAACAACCGCCTCCACACACCTACAGTTTTATTTTAGTAGTGTGTGTGAAATATTATTAAAAATGGCGGCGTTGTTGTGTTAATTTTAATATAAATGGAACACACAAAAAATTTACATACATTTCTAATAATGAAAGATTGCGATGCGGTTTATTTATGTGTTTACTTGGTTTTCCATTATCTGTTACCAGGATTCCTAAACTAAGTAAATAGATCATGTTCATTAAAAATATGTATATTATTATGCAGAGGCAGTGAAAGTCCCAAGGTTGGTCCAAACGAGTTCCTTTGCCCTTTCTCGGCTTTTGTTAGGGTTTCAAGGACACTTCCCGCATTGTTAGAGCTCTTTTTTGTGCAGTGCCCGTAATTGTATGCGTCGGCGCAGGCAGCCGTGACGTAGTGGATTCATTTCTGGAACCTCTCCTCTCCTTTCATACTGCACCGTTTTTGTTTGGCGTTATTTTCTTTAAGGACGCTTCGAATGCTTGAGCACGTTGGCTACGTTTATGACGGCTATTAAGTAAAAGATAGACAAACATTTTAATACAAGTTTTAAACAGTTTCTCAGAAGTATAAATTATTACGAAAAGTAACGAGAGATCCTATCTTCACCTAATACCTACATGTTTTCAAGTTCAACTGAATATATGCCGCTGATGACATTTGGTCGACCCGTCTGCCCTTGTAAAGGACACTCTTGTCAG
Source organism: Choreutis nemorana (assembly GCA_949316135.1). Taxonomy (NCBI): domain Eukaryota; kingdom Metazoa; phylum Arthropoda; class Insecta; order Lepidoptera; family Choreutidae; genus Choreutis; species Choreutis nemorana. Next base: position 6,776,337 of record OX438601.1, on the reverse strand, counting down.
ATTTACGTGTGCTGTAGGTTGTAGACAAAAGCTTCCTTTTAAGATAAGAACAGTAAACCTATTCACATTGCTACGAGAATAAACTTGCCAATTAAAAAGGGTTGTGAAAAATAAAAACATTGTGCCATTACTCGACTAAAATCCTTTATACATGATAAGATTAAGACATGATAGAAAAAAATTACGCGGATATTTCTGCTTAATCCACATTTCATGTTGTCGATGCAAATGCGATGGTCGGTTGCAAATAAGAATGAAGTCGGTAAAAAAAACAGTTGTGACTTTGAAATAAGTCACGAATTTGGAATAAAACTGTCCGAAGAAGGCATGGAATGTCGTTCCTTGAGCTCTTACGGAGTAAAGATGCAAATACTGGTAGATACAAAGATTCAAGTGATAATTTTTTTTTAGTATAAAACGATTTAAGTCAATATCTAAGATTATTTACAGTAAAAATAAGACATATAACAATATTATTAATTTTTCCTCCATAATATATCACATTGACATTAGCATGTTGTGTTTTGTATAACAGTTCATATTTATTTTGTATTTTCCATGAATATAATTGATAATAACTTAAATGACATTTCAAAACCTGATTTGATTAATTTTATACAAACCACACAATTTGCTGACGTTTCTGCGAACTATCCCAAACAACTTGATTAGATTCTATGAGATATATTCAATGAAAATGGTCGTGAGGGGTATGTGAGTTTTAAGTAATTTTTCCAGAATATTCTTGCTTTTAGCAATATTTTTTCTAATTAATTTTTATTATTCTAAAAAATATAATAGAAATCAGTCGGTTGGTTGCAAGACAATGGTTACATATGAACCTCTTAACAGCTTCTCTTTTCTCCTTATTGCTGTTTTAGATTATTTATTTAAAACATTTATACTTATATTTCATTTTTAAAACACGTCGCGAGTCACAGTTAGCTAAATTGCAGTGTTTCTAATTTAACCGCAAGTGCTGTTGTTGATAATAAGCAATATCCCATTGTTCTTTGGAGGCGTTATGATAAAGGCAATTTTGAAGTTGGTAGCGAAGGTCTTTTTATCGATTTACAAAAACAAGTCAGTACATATTCTAAAACGGTTACTTCAAGGCCTATAATCACCGTGTTCGTATCTATTCAGAACTGTATGTTTCCTGCGAGAGGCTAGTTTGTAACCTTGAATAAGAACACATACTATTTGGCCGTTTATGGCAAGTTCTTTGCTTTAGTTTTGGCAACAATTAGTGTGTTCATTCTGACTCAAATCGATCTTCTTCAGTGTGCTATGAATAAGTAAATAGGTATATTTAACGTGAGTTTTTGAATTTAACTTCCTGAATTAGCAACGCATAACTAGAAACATTTATTTAAACAATCAGCCAGTTATTAAGTAATATTTTGTAGATTTATTTTTATCAATCAATTTATACTCAAACACCCCACTTAACCCTTTTGTTTGGTAATTCAAAATAATCTAAACGATGATTACTCTTATCTTACATATTTTGTAGTTGCACTTAACATTTATAATGATTGTTCGTTATAATTTTAGTATCATTAATCACCTGTAAGAAGGGGTACAGTACGGCAAAAATAATTTATTAATAGCTTCAAGCTTGTCTGCCACAAGTATACCGATTAACAACGCAACCTTTAATTCGGGCATGTCTAAGCGAAACCTTCAGCCTGATCACGTTTTCCTCAAAGAATTCGTGTCAGTTACAATATATATCTCAACTTTTATATAAGCTGTGCATACGTGAACCATTTTATATAACCCATTAACAAATCTACTATCAAAACTGAAACGTATAATTTTTGTAGTATTATTTTACAAATATATATTAAAAATATAATTATGATACTTGTTCAGAATGAACGTGTGTGCTTCAATACAAAGAACCGGCACTAAAACTCGCCCGAGGCAGTATAAAAACTAGCCGTCGAGTCCAGCGGGCGGCATCGGCAGCGCGGCGCGGGCTAGCTTGTCCTTGCGATCAGGGTTATTGGACCCTCCTAGCATTTAACGTTTTATTTAAAACGTAAGAACCGCTCCTACGGATCTCATAAAATTCCGTTGAAGCCTTTTTACCATAAGTACCGATAGCACACGGTACTTTCGGAGCGGCTCATCGGTTAAAAGGTTACGATACGAAGGACTTTTTTGTCACTGATTAACGTTCGTTTTTTAATATGTGGTGACCGTTAAAAACAGCGTAAGGAAAAGAAAGATCTTTAATGTGCTCATATGAATTTTGATAACATTTCTTTGGTGGTCGACAGCATTCTTCCGAGTCCGACGAAACTTTGTTGAGCCGTTTCTTGCCTACGAATGTTTCAGAACTAGGTAGTAAAAAATAGAAACTTGAGATAAAACTTAAGGTCTGCCCGTACATAGTCGCGGACTGCAGCTAGTATACCAGAAAAATTAAATTGATCGTGTAATTGTCAAAAAATTTAAAAAGCAAGTTACTTGATTCTTTATTTTCTACTTTTATTTTTAACATGTTGGTAAATGACGTTTTTTAGAAGCGAAGAAAATTATTGTTTTAATTAAATTTTATTCTATATTTAATGTAAAATCAATAGGGCGTTAACGAATTCAAGTGTCATTTGTAAACAGCAATTCTCTTTTTTACATTTATCTTTACTTCGAAATGCCTTTATAAGTTACTTAAGTATAATTGCCAATCAATGTTAAAATATAAGAACTCGCCTTCCGGATATCTTCGACATCGCTGTTGGTGTGGTGGTGCAAAAACTGCCGATTCTAATGGCGTCTCATGAAGAGAACGTCCGCAAAAACTTTACAACGCTTTATTATTTATATTAGATAGACCGTGAATCACAACCAGATTTGGCAGGGTTAATGACCCAAATATGTATAGAGTGAAGTGTCCAAGGCCAGCATCTACTAATTCTGACTAAAAAAATACGGTAACTCAACAACTAATGCTGTTGGCTGACTCGTTAGCCATCGCTTGATACTCAACATCATTTTATTATTTTTATCCGTTAAGGAACTTCCCGTTATTTAAGTTTTACTCATCCCATACCACTATAGCCTCATCTTAAAATCGTCTAACTCAGCAATGTATTATATCCTAGCTTGTGACTATTCCCGTATAGGAACGTTTAATTTGACAGTTAAATAGGTCAAGATACACTTGAATTACAACAAGACATTGAATTCAGTATAAGATTTTCAAATTATTGAAATAAATTAATGACTATCCGTATACTTATAGAGAAACCACAAATTATTTAGTCATGTATGTTTCGTAGGCGGTTTTTTGTAAGGTTAAAACAAATTGCTCCAAAAAACACGAATGAAATGATTATCTTTTAAAGCAGCACGACATAACAATGGCAGAAACGACCTTCTTTGAAGCTGGTCTTAACCACTATTCTATAGAAGCATATTTTACTGAGACTCTCGCCTCGGTTCTATAATCCGTATTTACGACGTCTTTTATGATAAATGTTCCTGGTAAATCCATTTTAAGTAATGTTTTGAAAGAATAGATAAAATTATAAATTATCCTTTACTGGTGGTCCCTAAATGTGTTTGATAACGTAAAGTGCTCTTCATGATGACAAATATCATCTTCTACCACTATCATTTCAAGACCATTATCAAATACTATAAGAACATTGACTTCTTACCAGTTAAATACATTCTGAAGTATAGATTTTAAGTAACCTTTATTATTTGTCGAATTATTAACTGAGTTATACCTACTCACGAGGTTGCCATTGTCCCTGGTTTGAATCTTGGCTCGAAGATGGTTGGCGAGATAAATTGATATAAAATAAATACTGTCTTATAATTTTTGCCAACTACGTGTATGAAAAGCTTGTTCATTCCAACATGCGAATTATAAAATCTAAATTTGTTTTACTTAGTTTACTAAATAAGCAAACATTTTGAGGAGTATTGTTGATAAATTATTATTTTTTAAACACAAACGACTGAAGGTTATTTCAAATTGCCGTTTTAGATGACAATACCTATTCGGGGAAATATCATTTTTGAATTTAGAGTATGCTTCCAATTGTATTTACCGTTAGCACTAGCAGACTGTGTAAAATCATGTGGTTTATCGTTTTATCTCTGCAATTTCAGATCACGTGAGCTATGATGTTAGGATTATTGTTTCCGCAATATAGGCAATTGGATACAGTCTGCCCCTCTCTTTCCCCGCACAGTTTAACCGCTAACCATAAAGACGTAAAGCGTCCATAATGAAGTTGCATTTTAGTTAATAGTTTTGTGGTTATAATTACGAGCCATTATGTTCCTTTTGCGAAATGGTCGATTGATCGCTTTTGGAGTCAAATATTTAACTAAATGACTACTTAAGAAAGTAATAATCTTGTTCTACGTATTTGGTCGAATTATATTATTTTCCTCTGTTTCAAGCAGATGCTTATGCTAAAACAGTCGCGGTGGGTGCAATTAAAAACAGACTGGACCCGCATATCTTTGAGATAATAGAACCGGTGTGCCTATCTACAGCGACATGTGTGAACGAGACCATTCCTAGAACGAGGACCACATGCACAACATCTTGACTGTAAAAACCGAGTCAGTTCAAAACACTTAAGTCCCCAACTTTGGTTGCTGTCGAATCAGTCAATATCCTCAAATAAATTGCATTAATATATAATAATAAATATTTTCTCGTGTATCCTTTGATTATGACTAGGATCAAAGAGATTTTAGTAAATTGAAAGTTCATTAATTTGTCATTTTAAGCAATAACAAATCTATGCCAACCACATATCAGTTACCCATACCTAGTATTTTTAGGTGATGCTTATCAATAACTGAAAAGAAAAAAGTCAAAACGACTCGAAAGGCGAACAACACAATAGCTAAGACTGGCCACATGGCAAAACAAAATCAATTTTTGTTTAGAAAAAAATGGTTAGTTTTTTGCCAAACTACCGATTGTACTCATTGTTTTGATACATCTGTAGTTCTGAAGTAGAGGCAAATTATTTGAATTTTATAATCTTTCTACGTTTCATATGTTTGTAGTTGATATTTACGCCTCGGTGATCATCGAGTAATGTAAAGCCACAAAGACCTAAGTTAAGTCAACAGACGAACCCTTGGCCTTAATGCAAACGTCAACAATGAATACGTGCCCAAGGAACATGAAGACCACAATATTAAGTGTCAAGAATACGTCAGTTATGAAAGGACAATACTTACAAATGTATGCTGATCCGATCAGTGATGTGAGGACATATTTTAGCCTCTCAATAAAAACCGTTAAAGTAGCTGGTAACAACAAATAATACACGCATCTACGGAGACGCCAATTTTAGTATTAAATATTTACTAACTGCAGTTTAATTGACCTTTGTTTTGTTATTAACGAAAACCGTTAATGACAACGTTTGTTGTAAATTGCAGAATTAAGTCAAGAAACCAAACAGGTTTCCTTGAAAATACCAGTTGTTGGAGACGTAAGTACCAAAATTAATATTTAATTATCCAATATATAACACGCTTGCCTATCATCTCTACCTGTGGCACAAAACTTATTTTAGCTGCGGCAGCCCGTTGAAGTCTTTCGTGTGAGAATAGAAATGAAACAAAAAAGGATTTGAAACTCTGAAGCTTTTTGGTAATTATCAGAATATTCTATTATATCGTTCAAAGATGCTGAAAATCAAATAATAAAGACTTATCATAATCGGTTATGTAAATAATCCCTTGAAAACATAATCCGAACCGTTCTTCCTTATCGTTTTACTTCTTAATACAAAAGCAGTTTTGTCTTGAACCCTAACGATTTCAACTTCCCCTTTAACTGTGTGCATTGGGCGTTGCACTTGCTTGCATTACCGCCAGGTAGGGTCTTTTGACCTTCATTGCAAGTGTACGCCCTTTAGCCCACAGGTGCCACATCAGCTGTAATTGCTCCATAAATTTATTTTTACGCCCTTAAAAATACTAGACAGTTTCTCGGCGCAGATGCCAAACTCATTTTTTGTATCATATCCTATAGTCATGTTATTAATTTTAACGATTCCTGTAAATTATATTAGTCTACGCTATGTCGTCTCTGCCGCATTCATCAGCATAACAATAGCAAATATTAAAGCAACAGGTTTATTATAATTATCATTTGAAACGTTCACCGTTACAAAAGCGATTTTAAAATATTAGGCAACAACGTCATAGAGAGATCAGATTTGCGTGTTTACGTACATACTGGTGCATATATGGTGTGGCTAATTATATTGAAATGGTAGTCAGGATCGCGGTGACTAACCTAAATACAAAGCGAGTGGCAATGACTGGCGGCCGGAAACCAAGCTATTGTGCCGCAATCATTGACACCTCAACGAGCTCATCATCCGGTTGAATCCTGACTCCATTCATCATTATTTTGTATTCTACGTAACGGTACATCTAGGTATTTGCTCAAAAAGCCAATACGCTTTTTGCAGTTTTTTCCTTCACAGGTTGTATCATTCATGTACATCTTTTGGATCTGTCTTGATTGGAATATTTTTTTTTATTAGCCACAACCTTCTTTATCTCCTTCATTTCTCTCGACTAAAACTGTCTAATTTTAAATCATGTTTGATTCTCGTTCTTCATCAAATCTTCAGAATGTAAAAAAGAAGGAGCAAGGCCCAATGATGATCCTTAACTTTATTCAAATGCTGGTTGACATAGCATAGGTTAGTATAAGAATAACGCAAGCAAGTCACACATGATCGCAGGTAGGTAGACGTCCCGGCCCGAGAACTGGATTCTGTACGAGTATCCTTTTTTTTCGAGCAATCAAGTGGCCGTTATCGTGGCGACGATGACAAAATTTAACGTTATTTTCCGATATTTTTGCTGTAAGTACAAGGGTTTGATATAACTCATCTCGTCTCCAAGAATTTGTATACATACATCAGTAAAGTAGTAATAGTATTATATAAAGTTACGTTTTATTTTATAGTTAATTTAATTGAAGAAGGTGAATAGGTTTGTAGACTAATGGAAAGAAAAAATTGCATTTGAAGCCATATCACTTACTGTGTTTAAGAGATTGAAGAAAGCTTCAAGAAGGGGAAAAATTTAGTTTGGACATAACTTACCGGTACATTCTTTATCCTTTTTGGAGAGAATTGGGCCATCGTCCAATGGAGATCCAGGACAGAGCGTGTTCGCTTTACTGGCCAGCAGCTCCTGCCCTTCTTGCAACCCAAGCTGCTGCTCATGCAGCCTCTTCTTGATCATAAAAATCTTCGGCATCTTGATGAATTATTTCACACTGCACTGGTTCCTTAAGTTTATTTTAGTCACTATGTCCTTAAAAATTCACCTCGTCCACATAAGATAAACACAAGTCAGCATCGTATCACTGCACGGCAAGTTTCCTCGCGTTGTTGTTTATTTTGTGTGCATCAGCTAGCGGCACGTATGGTACCGTTGGCCGCTGCAGTGGGACTGAGCGCGAGTGCGTGTGGCGGCCGGCACCGTTGCCTGAACAGGTCTGCCCCCGCCGCCGCCCGCCACCCTGCGCCCGCGCATTCACCACCGATCGCCCGCCATCTCCGCAACCTACCATCATATTGCTGTACAATGTAGATTCTAGTAAAAGTGCTCTTTCTGGGATGAACATTGTCCTGTCAACATTGTTACAATTATTACTTTCTCGTTTTTGTTGTTTTATAAAAGGTTTTGCCTTCAAGACATTCAAAGATTCCAATACTTTTTCCAAAAAAAAATGAATTTATGTCGTAGTAAATAGTACTTATATTTTAAAAATTAATATTTTAATGTTAGGGAAAATTTAAACTTGGTTCATTTTCCATGAATCATACAAATCTGTGTCAGCCAAAAGTAATGATTCATCAGTGTAGAGCTCTTTCCTTGCTCATAAACCTCATAAGAAAAGGAACGGCATTATTGAGCTTTGACGAACAAGTTTTCGATTATTTGTTCCTTTTAACATGTTGGCATAACATTACATTTAAATATTCATAAGATAGTTTATTTCAGGTATGGACCTCGTAACATCCTTGTGTCGGCAAGCTTTCAATTAACGGAAAGGTCCGAAACAAAAGGATCCATTGCAAACAGACAGCTATCAGCTCAGTGCATTTTTCTTAAAAATAAATAAGGATTTACAGAATGAACGGTTATAAAATAACTACAAAAACGTTTATAGCTCTTTTTGTTTAGGGGGATTTTGACGTAGAAATTCATGTCTATTGTTTAGTTTTCAGACGCTCGCGCCTAAGGAAGGCAAGGGCGGTTCCTTTTAAAAGCAATTTTGAAACCACGTGCTTCATTCTATGACGCCACTTTTTTCATTTACCATTGCATTTTCTAAAACCTTTTGCATGAATTCTCATTCACTGAAAATGTCTACCACTATTCCATGCTCCTACCTGAAATGTTTTTCACTGTAGTCAAGTTATTGCAGAAATTGGGGATTAACATTTTTAACAAATTAAATTTTTTTTGGAATCCTTTTCAGAACTTCTAATTATTTTTCAAACACCTATCTGTAAAGGGCTTCCTCCGTCTTTATTACAATATCCGGTGTAAAACGGATCTCAAGTTTGCATACTTTAACGTATCTTTATTCTAGGTTTGTTTCGTAAATGTCAGTAAACCGCTTCAGATTATAAAAAATGTAACGAGCTGTGAAATTGTTTGCAAAAATACAATGTAGATTCTGAGAGTTATCCGCTCCTAGCCACAAAAAAAGAGATTATGTGATCCGTTGTACTCAAGCTTTACAAATTAATGTAAACCTTTGGTAACGGTTACTTTCAAATAGATGAGCACTGTTCCAAAGTTTGAAGATTTAACATAGTTGATTGTTTACTTAAACCCACATTTTTATGTGTTAGTTAACTTCGTTCAGAGGTGGTAACATGCAATCAGATCTCAGTATCAATAAGAAAAAAATGCACAATGATGTTGAAATCATGTAGTTCTGTATTTTTCTTCTTCTTTTTATTAAAACTATTTTTGTTTAAGAGCTCATAAATCATTTTTTATTTGAATTACAATTTAGGACTCCGCAAAGCGGCAAGCAGTTAACGAAAATAAACAACGTTTAATACGCTACCGAATTAGCTTTGTTCATTTTTTAGGTTCAAAAAACTAAACTCGTTGGTTTCTGGTCGTTTTAGGCATTCAAAATAAATAATTGTCAATTTTTTTCCTTATTTAGAATGAAAAATATATTTAATAATATGTTAGTATGTTCTAAACTTCGATGCCTATCATGTGTGTGGTGTTTATGTTATGTAGACAGTCCACTTTTACTTTTAAGCTATTTTTTCAGAATATTTTACTGCATTTGTAATCCCCAATAATGATAATGTTAATAAGGGGTTGTGTGGGTAAATTATCACCTATTTTAACGGGCTGAAATCGTAACCAAAACTTTTCCATTGAACATCACCGTAGTCGGTAAAAAAACTGAACACAATGAACTTATAAGCAATATTAATCGGGTAGGACGATTTTAACTGATTTTATCTCTAGTTAAATTAAAAAAAAAACAGATCAATGCTTCACGTTTGTGCGGTGTCGTTGCGCAACGTATCGCTGCTATAGCCGGCTCCGGCGACTCTCAAGTTCTCGGTTACAACTACAACCTCCTTACTTTATCAAGTTTACGAGGCCAATGCTGTGGATTGTTTAGTTGTCTATGTAGAAATGCTTATATAACTGGCATTTATTTTAACTGGAGATTGAAGAGAGAGCTAATAAATAGTATAGTTCAAACTTTCGCGCTTGATTCTTAGCTTAAACATCCAAACTTTTTTTTCCAAATCCAATCCAAACTTTTAAACATCCAAAGTTTTAAAAAGTTACCAGGATAATGGCAAACAAACAATGAAAAAGCATACAAGGGCTGTTTCATCTTCGGAAGTTATAGCATCGAAATGGTGTTTGTAAAACCAAAACTCTTTTGATTTATAATAATAGTGTATTTTTATTCAAACCAAAATTCATTTACAATTTTCAACTGACAGACACTGGATATATTAGTCATAAAACTCAGACGCAGCTATTTTCGCCCATCTCCGGAAGAACAACATATCCGGTATTAAATATAATATACATAACTATGAATTCAACGCATTTCATAAAAACTTGAAATCAATTGCAACCGATCGGCTACGTCTTAGCTTTTAGCTTACAGATTCAAAGCAAAATGAGGAGTAATTAAATAGCTACATCGTTGTCGGAGTGTATCGAGAATTTAATTGGAATAAATCGTCCCTACAAGCAATATTGTTTAATTAAGTTAAAACACGCGAGCAAGCGTCAGATAGGTCTGTGAGCTACGTGAGTTGCACTATTGATTAGTAAATGCCCACGCCTTGTTCGCTTCATTACTATAAAACGTATAATAACCTACTTGCAATTTATTGTTAATTATGAACCTTGTAAATCTCACATAAAATTGACTGATCAAAAGTAGGATATTTTCATGGTTTAAACCAAACCCTAATTATCTTCCAGTGTCTTATTCATCTGTCTTATCTGTCAATCATGGGACGACTTAAAGAACATTAGTAAAAGTTAAAATACCTAAGAGTTATGTTTGAAACCCTGTGACTTCGATTCTCGTAACTACAGCTATTGTGTAAATTAATACAATAGAATTTATTAATGAATCAAAATTTATTTAAATTCAAATTTTTAAAACTATGCTAGGTCTTTGAAATGTTGTATTTATTTTTGTCGCTTTTCGACTGAAGACTTAGACAATACCTAGACAATATAGTATTATTTATAACGGTTTCAATTTGTTAATAATTTATTCAAATATTATTCCGTCTTTAAGTCAATATCAAATCGGTCACCTTTTGTTTAATTTACATAAATCTGTTATATGTATGTGTTTAAATTCTCTATTCCGAACTAGGTAAAGAATAGCCTTGTTACTGGGTGGTATTTCATAAATATGAGATATAGATTCTTTGAAGACAAAAAATGATTAATTAGCCCCAAATTGTATGAGTACCTGTAAATTGAAAGAGGTCAGAGTTTTTATTAAACTATGGCAAAATACGGCTACGAGTTTCTGTGCGATTTCTATGAACTTTGGAAGTTCTAGAATGATCAACACATCATAGCGAATGCAGTGACTGTGTCGATAGTCGATATAGATCGGTTCAACGCAAAGCAACGGTACAATACAAATGCAACACGAGTCTGATTGCAGAGCGCACGCGCGACGTAACAGCGCGAATAAATTGCAATATTGCAAAATGGTTAGAACCGGTCCGATGGTTACAGTAGCACCAATTTTACCTTCATACCATTTCTGCGCTAGTAGTCAACAAACTAGACATTTTTCGATATTATTTTATTAGGTCTGTTGAATTATGACTTCATCAAAAGTTTGCAATAAAGACACTTCCACATATTATTATTCAATTGCCCACCAGCCTTTTACAAAATCTTCGTAACGTTACGTTTATTGCACTCATTCTATAGATAGATTATTTTTTAATCGAATAGATCTACCACCATATTTATTTCGAATATTATGTGTGAACAGATATCCCTGAAATCGTAGGCTAAATATCGTTTAATTTTAATGTCACTTTATAAAACTAAAATGGAGTAATATGAAAACAATTTGATTGTCATGTTATTTTCAAAAAGGGTTTATATTTTTAAAAGCAATACACCTCTTTTAAATTAACAATAAAAATGTATTTTCCAAGAAAGTATTTCCACTAGTGGGTTTATATAAAACAAAAAAAGCAATACGAATACACATTTACAGGTTACAAAACACAATTTTAAAATTATAGTTTTTAGAGCGGCTTCAATGATTAATTTTCAATAGTATAATGAATAGCATATGATTGACTAGTAATCTTTTTTGGTTAAACTTTTATATTATTAGGTTTCTTTAAAAGTACACATATTGAGTTTTATAAAATATTATAATTTTACCTTATATGGAAACAAATTTTAGAACAGTCTGTTAAGTTCATCTAAAGGCTGTTTAAGTAAAACAATTCCTAATTAAAGATAGAACCTATAATTTTTAGTATTCAGATTACATTTCTGCCATTATGTAATTGCACGTGTTACCACAAAATAAAGAGATTAATGTTACATTAACTGACATCAAATAAAAACAATATTAAATTTGAAGGTACATGTCACTAGCAACATTCACATATTTATATTTATAATGAAGTCTGTATTTAGTTATCATTATCAAGCAAAAATTCTATACATACTTAAGTTAGTGGGGTATAAATGGATTTGATTAAAATTAAACTTTAATTTAAAAGTTTTGAACCGCAACTTCGAAATGTACTTACGTCCTTTTAACAAAATGAAACTTAAAAATGGAGTCACGTTCAAAAACTATTACGAGTTCAATTGAAAGGTTGCGGGAACGCTTCGTTACGTGAATTAAGAATCAGAAAATTCTCAAGCAGCCAAGTCCACGTATATACCGGTTGTCAAAATATATATGTACAGAACAGTAGTCAATTTCAGAGCTTCGCGAAAGTAATTAAACTTTTTTCCATATAAAAAACTATTTATCAAATATATAACTTGCTATAGAATCATAGTTTTAGAAGGAAATATAACTTAATCATTATGTTATAGACAACATGTAATACTACTCTACTGTTCTAAGTGTGTACACCAAAGGCTGTGGAGGGGGAGCTATAGTGCGAGGTGAAGAGGGAGGCGTTGTTAGGGTACAGCGACCGCAATAGCGTTGCCAACTTGCCAGCCAACATCATTGCCAAGATCACGGCCTGCGCCCGCGCTCGAATGTCAGCCACGTCACGAACGAGCTTTGTGCTAACCAATCGCAGTTCACATTCAAATTCTACTGGAATACTCACTAAAGATTATTGTTGATCTGTTTATTTTATAAAAGATTTACTTAAAAATTAAGTGTTTTATTTAAGTATACCTAGCTTATTAAAGATAGTTGATGTGTTATGAAAATAAAAATTATGCCCGTAATGTTTCAAAATAAGTAAACCAATCACGCAATAGCTCAGCCGGTTCCTTAAAAACTATTATGGAACTGATTCCAGAATTACAGGGGTTTAAGTGAGGTTTTTTGTCTCGGTATCTCTACGGTACAGGCAGCGCGTTTACTTGCCATCTTTGTATCCCTATCTCGGCTTGGCCGGCCGCGGCCCCGCCACTGCGCGCCCTATCTGTATATGGGCCGAGCCGTAGCTCGCAATCCCTATTCAATACACGTAAGGTAGCGGCCCTTAAGACCGGGTTTTTGTAACGCAACAGGTAGAAAGGAAAGGATTGCGGGCGGCCAGAGCGGGACCGAAATCTTATTTGAATTGGCGTTCTCTATCGCACACCGCGGCGCAGGAATGCCGTACGATTTGTGCTTGCTGCTTATAGATACTGTTCTGTATGGATGTGTATGATGTTTGAGTTTAACACACACTGCCCTAATGCGTATGGGTCATGTAGCGGGATTCACGGAGTTTAGTGAGTGAAATTATATCGAAAGGGAGTCTGATGATTTTTGACCATTTTCGATTTAGTACTTTGTTTGGTTGACCTAAATATTTTTTTTTTCCTTTGTCATGACTCACTTTGATACCTGAAATTTATTTTTAGCGTGAATTTTATGTAACAGTTCAAAAATATCACTCATTTTTTACTGAAAATGATAAAAATATTACCTACAAGTTTAAATAAAACTAATCAGTTTCAAACACGAAATCTGGGAGCCGATTAATTTTGTTTCTATAATGAAATTTTACCTTTTAAAATTATTTAACAAAAATATTTAAAATAAGAAGCAGTTAATAGCAAATTCATTTTACACCTGGAAAAATATATATGTAATGAAATGATCATATTTTTCACTTCACGCAAAAGAAGACTTTACATATTTCTTCAAGGAATACACAATAAAGTGGAAATACTAGTCGTAAGATCATGTTCTTAGGTGAACATACTTACACACTTGAGACGGGCATATAAAAAATCCCCCCACTCTCCGATCCGGTACTACAACTCCGCGGGTTCAACGACCTCTGCACACCCGTTTGACTTATGAAAATGACTTTTCTTACATCATACAAAGAGGCTGGCCCTATAATTATAAGCTTTAGGCCATCTATTAAGTAGGGTTGATCTTATATAGTTGAAAATACTTTTCAACGGTTTTTATATCCCATTTTTCTTGGCATACCACACCAACCACTGCAACTCTTCTATCCAGGATCGATAATGGTGTCCTTATGTCCTTTGGAAGGAGGAACGAGGAACGATATTCTACCGGCTGTCCTGGAAACCATATCGAATTTTATCAGAAGAAATAAGAGCAAGTAAGAAACAGATTAGCTATATCGTATAACTGAATGGGAAATTTGTTTTCCTAGCCTGTTGATAAGCAGATAGCCTGTGAAATACTAAAAAGTTCATCTACCACACATATTGCTAACCCACAACATCCCAAACTGACATGTTGAAACAAGACATGTTTGCAAAATTATTATTTTTTATTTGTCTATCAGTCCATGCCCATTGTGGTGTATCATTTTTTACTGTATGACACTTCAAAAAGATAAATGTTTCATTGCAATGTTCATTTAAATGTAAATTCAACTAAGATAAAGATAAAAACGAAAACCCATGGTTTTTGCTATACATTGAATTCTAGTGAAATATTTCTATGGAGATTCCATTCTAATTGTATTCTACGTTTTTAATAGCAATAAAAAGTACTTGAGCATTATACTACGTACACTGAAAATTTGTTTTTCTACAGATACCTCATTAAAATTTTGTTTGATAGCGGCTATGTTTTTTAAAATATTACAATCTAGTTTTGTATAGCATTTCAATAGGCGAGATTTTGGTATGTGACGTTAAAAATAAGATTAAATTAAACATAATAAATGAGCAAATTATAATAATATGCTTGGGTAGTACAATGTTTTTGAATAAATATTAAAATTTGTATATATGTACTTTTAGTTGAGATTATAACGTGAAGGTGTAGTCGTATGCCGTAGTCTCGCGTAGTCTCAACTGTTCTAACATCAAGAGTGTTGTAACGTTATGCATACTCAAACATTATGCGACGCGACTACGGACTCGGCCGCTGCATTCCTTATCGTGAGTGGACTGACATAACGATGCTTTTACTTTAGCAAATAAAACATTGTCCCCAGATGAATTTTATCAAAATAGGACATGAGATTTTATGAGTATTTGGATAGTAATCTCATTGCACATATTTATATAATATATGCATCTCTTCATTAAAAACACAAATTTCTTCAAACATAAAATACATAATAAACGTCTGCTTCCAGTTGAAACCGATAAATCATTTCAACCACTTTCAATTAGAACCGTTACTCCGACATCCGAGCGCTGTATATTTTATAATATGAAAATCAAAGCGTCCGCGGTACCTGTACTGTACAGCTTTATTATATGAAGGTCGGAAACCTATTACAGAGCGAATGATGTTGCAATGCAAGAATCGGGCTGGTTTAGCGGTCGTGCTCGGCGGTGCAGCACGATCTAGCGTTCCGCTGAACGCCTGGCGCAGGCCCCCTGTATCCCCTCACCCCGAGGCCCCCTCAGGCCCCTAATTCCCCCCCCCCCCTTGCAGGGGGACTCCACCCGACCCCCGCGGCCGGCCCTGACCGAGACACAGGCCTCGCGCAGGCGAATATTACGAAATTGACTATCGCTTCAAAACTCGTTTCTGTGAAGGGCTTGGTTGATGCTGTGTAGATATTCCACATCTATATAACACTGATTCGAGGCTTTCATTTGCGTTAAACCTTTTTTAGCCCTACTCTTTATATTAATCAGGTACAGCTACGCAAAACGATATTTACATTTCCTTTTAAAAGTTTAAAATTTGAAACTAAACTACATTAATTAAAGATTCCATTCTAACCAATTTGCTTTGGAATTTAAAATTATAATTACTCTTATTAAAGGTTGCAAAAAGATGCCTGTGTTTTGTGCCTGACATTTATGCCTTCAGCTGCCTTAACGAGTATTTTATTTTGTTAATATCTTTATAAGCTCACGCAGGCAGGAGTGAAGGAATCGGTAATTGGCTCACTTCTTGTTTTGAGATCCAATTTAAAATTGAATTTTTAAATTATAATTGCACATGAAATGTAGTTATAGATATAGTTATATTTAAATTAAAACAACTATAATGTTAATGATATTTTAACTTATTTTAAACAAGTGTTATTTATTATCATATTTTAAAAACAAAAAGTTAACATAGTTTAATCCTTATTTATATATCTATTTTGACTTCATAATTAATTTAAGGAAAAGTGGATATTCTTATCCTGCCTTTGTTTATGGTCTGTGATAAACATTCAAAAATGTCTGGGAGTCAAATTGCAATATCGCAGGTGCAGTCGTATTTAGAACATGATTTTGAGTTGAATTTCAGTCATATGGTTAGAAGCAACGCCTCGTCCTAATTATTATGTTTGAAATGAAAATTTAACACCTGCTTCAAGCAACATGTAATAATGCTGAATAGAATTGAAATTGTTAGTATCATAAATGTTCGAAATTTAAGGAATAGTTATGTTTAATAAGTCTAACTCTGATCCATATATCTTTTATTTTAGTAAAGAAAATGTGAACTTAGCTGGCACAACAACTGTATTAGTGAAGTTATTTGACGAAATAAAATGTTATAATTATTATCAGACCCTGTTTGCTGAGTGAAGTTTGTGCTCTGATTAAATGCAAAGGTGAGACCAATCGTCATAAGTATAAGTGCAAATTAGTTATTGGTAAGAACTTCCTTAATGTAAAATTAAAAAAAAACTAATTTTACATTCGTTCCTGTTTATTATAGATGTAACGAAACCTAAAATTTAGTCATAAGTCGAATTATGTAAATCCGTATAGTGAATGTATATAAAGTTTAGAATAGCAAGTTTGACAAAGACGCCATGAATATTCATGTTCGCGATCTCTTTAGTAATGTTAGGCTGACACGGTTACCGGTAACTATTGGAGACACTCGATTGTTCCATGTATTTTGTACAGATATTCATGACTGTTTATCGCTTACTATTTTTGAGTTTTTTTTATTATATAGTTAAAATAGTTTAAGTCTAGACAGCGAAATTTTTAATTTAATTTACTTGAGATAGGAAGGACTTTTAGTTTGAATAGTAAGTGATAAACAAATTGTAGAGCAAGCACAAAGAACATAACTAATTAAGAAAAACACAAAAGTACTCTATATTATCCGAATCATTCTAATGTCGCTCATATATAGCTTTGAGGACACACGATCCGATATTTTTATAAATCCTTTGGTTATAAGATATGGAAATCGTCAAACATCAGTTATGTTAACTTCGTTTCAAATTATGGTATCAAAATTGTGCAATTAAAGGTCGTAACATTTTTTGTTCTATTGTATTTCGGGAACACATTTGTAGTTCTGTGTCATACGAGTATACTTGTCAATGGGTCATGATCGCCTCCTTGAGTCATTGTTTTGGTAGATTTAATTTCGTAATAATGATTTACCTCAATTATTACGCAACAAAATTTGCCTCCTAAAAATCTTTGTATTTTATGTTGTTTATTTAAAATTATTCTATCGTTCGTAGCATTGATTTATGTAATACCTGAGTATACACTGTATAATAAATATTGTGTTAAAAGAAGGCATTAACAAAACCTTTAAATCTTATGCAAATCAGAGCTTGACATTCTTGAACTTCTGAAATGTGAAAATTTAGATTGAAAGTCTGGGCATTTTATATCTTTTTTTTTTCTAAAAATGAACAGATTGATGGTAAAAAGCAGGACACTACAAAGTTGTTAACAATATAATTAAAGTCGTAATTAAAAATATCTAAAGAATACACATAGGTTGGTGAACATAATATGAAGGTGTATATACGACTAACCAAATTTAACTAAAATATCAATAGCCAAATAATTTTGTATTTAATGAAATAAACTACAATCTGATATCCCGTGTCAATAAACCGTAAAGGGTTATTTAATTCACATATTCATGATAATTGTGGAAGTGAATATCCTATGCTATGACTGTAACATACCAATAACCAGCGAATGACCTCTTTTTGCTTTCATAAATAAATAATAGGTAAAATATTTTGACAACAGTACGCATTTTGCCGTTTATAAATTATATGAATACAGAACTATGCGAAATGGTGAAATAAAAAAAAAAAAAATATTACCAAACGGTGAAATTTGAATTTGTTAAATGGAAGTCGCATTTTGTACGAGTATACTGTAGTTTCTCTTTGGATAAACTTTGCCTTTTCCTGAAAGTATGTTATTTTCCGGTTTAAAAACATCTTTGCTCATTGTAGGGCAAACCAACCTAACACAACTTAAGTATTATTTTTACTAACACGTTTGAAGTATTAAATACGACTAAGAATCTTAAGACTACACACAAAATTAATACCTTTTCGTATGTACGTGTCTAAGCTTTATAAAGCTCTTTTATTCAATGTAAAAAACGAAGATATACTCATAAACTACAACTTCCTAAACAACTATTTGGTAGTTTTAACATTTTTGACTTTGATGGATGTAGGTAAATTGTTATAAAGGTTGCTTTGTACTCGCGGAAATTAACCGTTCAATCTCAAAATTAACATACAAATGTAAAATGATGATGCAAAATAACATTAGCAGAAGCGTAGTTCGCGAATGCTTCATAGATTTGTACACAAACAATGATACTCTTTGCCGAAGTCATGCAATTTACAGTTCATATCAAGACGAGTGGATGTTAAACATTACTTGTAATAAGAATAAACTTGACGACTCATTTTCATATTTTTCAACTGATTCTCGTGTAACTACATAACTTAACATAAGTATTTAATTTTGGCTAAGTATATGTAAATGTTTTCGAATACCTTCATTTGAGGAACTTACAAAATCATACGCTCAGAAAACCGCGCTTGAAAACAAAACTTAATTCTTCTTCGATTAGATAAATACATACTTGTAAGTAGTAAATACAATAAAATCAACTAAAAATTATCATTATCAGCCGTAAAATGGTTCATTATAATGTCGCACATATATTTCCGATCCGATTATACCTTTGTATATTAGACTTTTATTATACCTTTGCATCTAGAAGTGAAACATTGTTCCAAAATTGAATACAAAATTTCATATTGTTTTTCCTACTTAAGCTGACGATGAGGTGTGCAGAAACCAAAGCACGTTCGAGGCACCGTGCCGGCAACAATGGTTGCGGAAGTATCCGCCGACGCAGGCGTCCGGTGCTGCCTCCAGGCGTTACCCACAACGACCTGGATTACTTACTACGTGTCAGACTCTTATCGTACAATTACACAAATGTGTTTTGATATAACCTAAACCGACCGATATGAGAATATCTGGTGTATTGTGATGGCATTTCAAATTGAGTTTTCGAGTTTTTTACTAGGGTAGCTATAATTTATAATGTACAAATAAGTAGTAAGTCTATGGAGGCTAAAGTATAATCAATAGTAAACGGAAAGTTTGTTTATACTTTATGTTTTCGTAAGATTAAAATATAAATTGTTTGAATATTTTATGTGAATAGTGACTGACTGAACGGAGCTAATAACATCTGCATTTTTATGTTTGGTTAAAGCAAAAAAAGCTAATGTACGTACATATGTAGGTATAACGATAATCAGTAGTTGTAAAAATAGAATGATCAGTGAAATGCCAAACTGCTGCGGGCACCCTTATGCGTACAGGAAGTTCTACTGACACGATAAAACATATTTAACAGTAAGATTAGTTTTATTTTCATTTGTCACTTTTAACTATAAAATATCAACTAATAAAATCTACTACAAGCTTATATTCAGTTTATAAATCATAAAATAGGCATCACTTCAAAATTATGGAAACGATTTCTTACATACAACTAAAGTGAATCAGAAAAACTGTCTAATAGTGACAATATTTTTTTCAGTATTACAAAACATAACAATATGATCATAATTTCCTCGTAGCACATTCCAACCAATAATCAAGAGTTGGAATTATCTTAAAAAAGCATTGTCAAGATGAGTGGTGCCGCCTCCTATTGTGATTATCTTTGGACACTGTTGGCTTTTGACGCAGTGATGTTGTTGGGTATGCGAAAAGAGGTCGCTGGGGCGAGAGTGGTGGGGGGAAGGGGAGGAGGGGCGGACAATGACCGAGCGTCAACCTTCGTGAGCCAATGTCTAGGGTATTTCACTAGATATACTTCCACAAGACACTGCTTTCGCCCAAATTTAAACTCTAACTATAGCTTAGATAACGCTTCAATGAAAGCATTATGTATTGCTCAATGTAAATTTCTGCATAGAATTGGATTTAGTATTTATTTGTTACTTGTTATCTTTGGGTAATTCTATTTTCTTCTTCACGTTTTAGGATTTTTTACAACTCGAGTTAAAGTTTGCTTCTTTAATAAATATATAAAACAAAAAGTAAAAGTATAAACTTTTTATAATAAAATACTTTATTTTTCAAATTATTCACATTATATACCTTAAATTAATATTATTTAATGTACATGTAATACTATTTGGAACAATTTATAACTTTTCACAAACTATAATAATAATGTCCATCCATATAAGTTTTCAGGATCATCATTTGAAACATAATTTGTCGGTGACTTAAACATTGTTAAAGCATTTTCGAGAGGAATTATCGCGACATACTTGCAAATCTCTGAAAGCATCTCGGTTGACGTAGTTGAGTGAGCTTTGTAGATTATCGTTTTAAAAGTAAAGGGAGTCTGCGATGTGTTCTTTGAGTCGGCGATAGTTTTGGCCGGTGAAAAAAGATAAAGCTAGATGATTTCCATCAGAGAGGGTAATGCCCTAAGAGCTGTTTGCGGCAAAAAATGAGGACATCAAAACCGGCTCACTTATTTTGGTTAGGTTATGAATCAGCGTGAGAAAAACAATACGATTTAATATTAGTTAAAACTCAGGTGTTAGTTCCAAATTAAAATACTCGACGCTTTGCCATTGGTTATTTTGAATTTTAAATTCAATTTGACTGGTTTTGTTTTTAAATTTATATTACTTAGCTAAAACTTCTTGTTAGAATGAATGAAGTGTATTGAAATGCTTATGCTATTTATATATATATATATATATATATATAAAGTATAAGTGTATATATAAATATATATATATATATATAAATGTCGTAACGGTTTTTATGGTTAATACAAAAACTATAGATTAGTTTAACCTTAACATCAAACCTCTTATGGACTTTGAGAACCAAACAAATATGTAACGTTCTCATCCAAATTCATGAAAATGTCCAATAACACTTAAACGCACATTATATATTCATAATTCAATATTATTTAAGTGGATCGTTACTGAATTTCAAGTGATGCATATTGGAGCGGCGACAACGACCTAAAAACTATATTCAGAACGTAAACAAATCGCGAGAATTGGTCTCATGTGTTTCACTTAACTTAAGTTCTTCCTGTTTCATTGTTTGTTTTATTAAATTGTCAATATAAATTGTATTTTTCCCAAAATAGGTAAAATTTATATGAAAAAAACTCATCCATTTACATTTATCATTAGTATTTAAGTCGTGATAATATCTCAATTCCAAATGTTATAGGTTTTCACGAGGTGAGGTTTTAAATGGAAGTATTAAAACCTGTATTTATTTGAATATATTTAATACATTTTAGTTACAAAAATTATGATTAAAGATGAAACAAAATTAAAGTATTAAAATTCATGCTTTATTTTATTTATTTTGCACATTGTCTAAAGAAGTAGAAAAATGATTTTATGTCAATGACGATCGTTCATTACGGGTAAAGTTTTGAACTTGCAATCCCATGGATACCAAAGACATCAACGGGATCACTGTGCTTGTTTCAAAATAACCAAGCTTAAAAGTGTGTGGATTTTGAAAACTATTGGAAAATTGGTGATACCAAAGTTTAAAAAGATGCCAGAAGTACGTTGTAACGTCACGAGCTATAGCTTAGCTTAGCGTACTTTACAATGCTGAAAACTTTAACGCCATTTTTCGCGTTTTAATGAATAAACCTAAGATTGGAAATGAAAAGATTACGTGAGCTCAAAATTATAAATATTTATGTGAGGATATGAAAAATTACTGTAAAACTATTTGATCGATTGTTATAGATCTATTTCGGTTCAGTTTTTTATTCCAAAGATAATAAAGTTAAACAAAATTGTGCTTCAATCCTTTTATAATTAGAAACCATTTTAAAAATAACAATAATCTTCAATTTAAAAATAACAATTATCTCTACTGATTTTTAAGAGGCAAAAAGGGAGGTTTATGACTTTGTAAGATCTTTGGAACTACTCATCCGATTTTAAATATTCTTTCCCATATATTAAGACTGGGCGTTCAGTGTACATTTTGACAAGCTAAAGCTTAAATTTGTCAGCAAATTGCTAGTCCAAGCAATTTTCCATGAAACTTTTCATGAGTGAATTGGTAGATTTTCCTTGGCGGAGGCCCTGCGCGCTCAGAGTAACGGTACTGGTCACGTGTCTCCGAGATGCCATCGACCCTCGTCGGCCTCTGCGCAATATTCTACGACATACTAACATCTATAAAATCAAACAACTCTCTACAGAATCATTCGATTTTAAGCCTTATCATTCAGATCTCAGAGCTTTATTGAATTTGGTAAATTTTGGTTTTTATGACCTTTTTTAAATTTAATTTTTGTTTTATCCGTGCTGATTGGTCGTATGTAAGTTTTATCAATTTCAATTTTGATTTTATGTAGTAGTGTTAGAGTTTAAAATAGATCGATTTGAATGTAAAGAACGAAATTAGTGTATTTAAATGGATATTTATATAGCTGGGTATTTTTATGTTATTTTTTTCAATTGAGGCCAATTTGAGTATTTTCGTATGTTTGCGCGAGCAGCGGAGTGGGCCAGGCCATTCGTTCTTTTGAAAAAGTAGATCATAATGTAACCTTTTATGTATAATGTATACCTAAACTAAAATTTGCAATTTGTATTTTGCCTCTTTAAATTCTTATATAAAACGGCTACGTCCAACATTTAAAATTAAAATCTTTAAAAAGCGCTTATGTTAATTCATCATTTTAAATTACAAATGTTTACATAAGCCTCGTAATATTGTTCTAAAATATTTATAAGATTCAGGTATAGCCGATAGTTACATTTTATTAAAAAGTTACGCAATAGGGGTAAAGACCGTGCATATAGAACATTATATTAACATATGATAGAATAGTAAAGGACATACCAGCCAATATTACCGCCGCTCTTGATTACTTAAATATACACTATATTTAAGTTATCAGAATCCTTTTCTTCCTTCCTTCCTTCCTTATAATTGTCTGTGGGCTATCCAACGAATTCAATTATAGGACATACATAAATTAGATTATAGTGTAAATAACCTAAAAGTAAAGCAAAATAAACCGTTATGGAATCGATCGCCGCCGAATAACTAATATACATGTGCAGAAATAAGTCTGTCCATTTTTGCCTCCACCGGGATAAGAATAATGGTATTTACGACAATGGTCAAGTAATATTAAAATAAAAAGTATAGGAAAATATCCATCAAGGTGTATTATGATATGATTCACGTTTTCATTTTAAATTATAAGTTTGTTTTTTCAATCCTCTAAAAATTGTCAATTGCGAACATAAATTAAGGTTTTAAGCAAGTATCCACGATAGGTACGAGAACAAACAAAAACGAACAAATCAACTACTTCCTTTATTGGATCGGAGTAATCTTTGAGATTGTGATTGATAATCCTTTTTGTTTGAAATATCTATGTAAAGTATATGTAAGTGTATGTGTTATTACATTTTCGTAGGTAATTTTTTTCGAAAAAAAGTTCTAACGTGTTTGTTCTACTTCAAAGAATAAGATGAGTTTTTAAATCTCTTGTATAAAGGTCAATTATACGTAAAGTGGATTCGCTTGAAGATGACAAAAGACTGAACCTCTTTTGTAATGATGTAATGTTTTCTAACACGTGAGGCACGTGCGATACGTCAACGGGAATGGACCGTTTGCATTTATTATTTCAAAAACAATGCAACGTAAATAAGTTTGGAGAATTTATACAATTATGTAACTTTGTATTTTTCTTGATTGCACCGGAATTATGCTTAAACTTAGTCATTGGGGGACGCACAAATGAGTGCCATATCTAATGCTTCTAAACAACTACGGTATACATCTAGGCTACGCTAATTGTTAACCATCTGGAGATCTGTAAGCTTGATGACAGTATTACATATTTAGCTAAAAGTTTTAATGTGTTCATCTCGACAATAACAAATTTCCCTTAGATTCTCAGATAAGCCACTGAATTATCATATTAAAATAATTATTTTTTGGTTAAGATAAAGAATGGTCAAAATCATATTCATAAGAACATTTTATAAATATTATGCAAGCAATATTATGAAATAAATAGTCAATGAGTAAATTGTCTAGTGATATGTTTTTTCTAATCATCTCTCATTGTCATGGTTTTGATGGTTAACTGCCACTGCATCCTGGTGTCAGAAAGCTACAGGTGCCACGACATTCATTGATTCATCTCATTCAATCGTTCCGTTCTCACGGTCAAAAATTATATCAGAGGTATTGTGTTTCCACCCCTGTTAAATAAAGTTGGGGGTGAGGCGAATTACAGGTAGTCGTAGGTGTTATTTGAAATAGGCACGACCAAAATGAAACCTTATTCTGTTTGTTTCTAGGTCTGATTTCGTTTGTTCGTTTTCTGTTAAATGTAAGAATAGCTGTGATTATAGTAAAACGTACGTTGTGATCGTTGGGTAAGTAAGTATTATTGATTTTACTAAATCAGAATTGAGAACAGTATTTTTTTCATTAAAATTTGCTACTCGATCTTATAAAAAATTCCCCAGAAACTTATTTCATTAAAAAACTCACATAAAAATATGAATTGTGAATGTTATGTGAACATTAATGTACAAAAAGTTGCAAAAAACCTGTATCTGTGGTTAAAGCAAAAAAAGCCAGTGATTATCTCGAACATACTCAGGAGACCATAAATCCACTTGCGATTGTTTCACTTTAATTATTAAATATCCGTGATCGGGACACGGAAGTAAAGAGATAATTTACCGCTGTACAAGCAGGACTGTAAATTCATACACAGCAACAAAATTTTCAGCTACCATGATAATAAATTAATGATTATAGTAATGCAATTGCTTAGTAAGAATAAAAACGTTGGAGTACAAACGTATATTGAATTTATACTTAAACAGATTAGTCATTGATTAGTTAATTATTACAATTTAAAACAAAAAATTTACGTAAATAGTTGCAAAAAATAGAGCGACTACTTTTAAAAGATCTATAAAAGAATACAAAAACAAAACTCAATTCAATTGAAATCGTGCCCTAAGAGAGATCCGAGTACATTCATAGGCAAAGGTGATCGAACCGAGTTAACATTTTACAAAAGGTCCCAAAAGTCGAGTGCAGACTGTACTTATTCACGTTCGTGACTGAAATTCGATACAGATGATGATAAAATATAGACCATCATGCAATCTTGATGTTCATGGCAGTCGTTCAAAATTTAAATCCTATTGCAGTTCTCTTCATTAATATTTGAAAAATCTATGTAAGAAACAATAATAAATGTAAGAATATAATGTGTAACATTTTGTTATACTTTATAATAATCATTGAATTTAAATCAAGAATTGAAAATAAGTCAATAGGTTATTTGCTATTGGAAAAGCTTTTAAAAGAATAATTTATTAAAGCGTTGGTTCTTTGTAAGATTTTAGGTTATGAAAGTTACAGAATAAGTTATGAAAAGCTAAATGCCACGTCCTTTGAACAAAGCCTTCATGTAAACTTTTTAAAACAAAAGGATTATCTTTCGAGGCAAGGGTAACCAAGTCATGCTGCCACAAAAGGCGCCGTGAAGCCATATCTCATGTATTTTAATATTTATTACAATCGGAATTATTACCATCGTTTCTTGTAATATATAATTTTAATAAGTTAATCGCTGGCTTTATAACAATCAAGCCGATTGACCGAGAGACTGTTTCGCATTTTATAATAATATAGTTTCAATTCACCTTCACATTTTCACTGAAGTTCACGTAAAATTATTGTGAAATCGATAAAAAAAATATTTAATTGAAAATATAATTGGTACTCGTATATTAAAAGAATGTGCATTTTTTCTTCTTTGATAAGGTGTTTTTTATATCTTAAATAATTATATATTATACAAATTTCACTAAGTACTGTAAGTGTATAAACATACAATTGTAGTTTAGTACAATAAAAAATTGTGAGAAAGACAGCCAGATTTACCGGAAATAAAAAATGTGGCTGCAACTTCAGATTGTGATTGTTTCCCTTCAATGACATAGCATGTTTTTTGCTATTATGAGTATTATGAGTCTCAATCTTCTTCCTCAAAGTGTACTAATAGTAACTGAATTAATTGCTGCTGTCTTTTATTAGAACTTCCCAATTAGGATGCTCTGATATAACCTATAACCAATACAATAACCGATTATATTTTTAATCGGTTAAAATACGCTTACATTTCAGTATAAATATAGTAACATATTATAAAGCTTTTTTCATAAAACTTCACAAAGAAGCAAACGGTATAGCTAATGGAAAGTGATACCGCCGCCTATTAACACGACTATGCCCCTATCGTGAAACACCAAGAAGGCGTTGCCCATGTGGAGGTAAAGATGTTATACCTCTCATGCCAATAATTACATTAAGTCTTCAATCCTTACATACATCACACACACATACATTGAAAATAATATTATGCGGGTCCAGGTATTTAACTAGTTTCATACATACTCAGTAGGTATACTTACCACATACACCTATTACAGTTTTTTGTCAATTACATTTCTTGATTTGCTCATGACATGATCTTCGTTTCAACAAAACAGTTTTTCAATAGATGTACAATTTCAATCATTAGAAAGAATGATAAGAGAGTAATTTGATACGATGAATATGCAAAACTAATGTAATGTAAAAGATACATGTATATTATATAGGTCAATGACCTCCTTTTCTTGCGCAGGTTTATCATGTCAAGATTTTTACTATAATTCATTATCCATAGATTTGTCATTTGATTTGTAAAACAAGGACCAGTTATTGTTTTACTCAGTTAAATCACTACATACTCGCAGCTTCCAAACCATTATACTTTCGGCGTATGTGAGTAAGTTAAGCGTTTATTACAATATTCGTAGAAGGAGGTACCCAAGTTTTATGCGCATCTATTAAGAAAATGAAGCAAGCTGGCTAGTGTATTTATATTGTAAAGTACAATGTACAAAATGAAAAGCGGTCAAGCAGCACCATCTATCAAAGCAGCAGAGTAAACTTTTAGTCCTATCTAAAAAGCACACAAGCATAGTTATACAAGGAATGCTAAACACATTCACTTCTAACCCACACAAACAAACGGTGACATAGAAAAACAAGCGATACACCCACACAGACGTAGACTGTTACAGCCTCTTACGTGAAGCACGTAAGCGAGTGCGGAAACCAAGATGGCTGACATTGGCAATGGGAGGTCGATGAACTCGCGAGCAGCCTTCAAGCTTAGATCTTGTATTAGAGTAGTCGTTATTTTCCATCGCGCTCTTTTATTTTTACGAATTTACTGTTTTTTGTTCCCTCCTATTGAATAAAAGTTTTGCCTTTTGTAAAATGCGATTGCATTCAATTAGTCGTAAGAATATGAAGGCCACATCTGTAGTAAAATGTTAAGTAGAAATTAATTAGAATATAGATTTTCATTAAAACTTAACTTATTAGTTAATGAATGGATAGAATGTTGCCCTCCACTTCGTCTATGTAAAAATAAATTTTGTATCTATTGGTACCTGAATTTTAAACCACGTTTTAAATTAAATATTTTATTTCGGTTGAATACGTTAATCAATTGAAAAACTCTAAATATAATTTTAGTTTTATTTTTTTTGTGGCCTCAGTGTAGAAAAACTAGTTTAACTTTGAGCTACTGAGGTTCTTAATTTTTATTACCTACCTACGTGTGGTAGAGATTTAAAAATAAATCCAGTTATTCTAGACATCCGGGGTAGACAGGTAGATTCACAAGAAATGAGTGTAATCTTGTGAAGTGCGACATAATGCGACAGTGGCTCCGCGGTGTGTGCGCTGCAGGGAACCGCGGAATGTAGCTCAAGCTAACGGTGCTCGGAAAAAACACAAGTTCACTATCACGGAAGATTGCGCGCGCCGCCATTGCCATTACCACGCGGTTACGTCGTCGCTCACTGCCGTAATATAACTATTATACAAGTCTTATATTTTATATAAAACGGAGAGGTAACTGATTTATTTATCACAAACAAATGGCTGATGGTTCTTTTGTGTACCTACTGTAATGGTAACACTTGAATCAACAGGATTCAGTATTGTAATTAAAAACACAATTTTCTTGAAATTGATTAGCAAATACGTACATACAAGAAAAGTTATGTAGTTTTCGAATTTTATAAAATAACAGCTCAATTATACAAAAAAGTAAAGGATATAAAGTATTTTTTTATTAAAACGTCATACATATCTAATATCCATTGTAATATTAATCATTCAGTCAGTGCTCATTGAATTTATAATGTGTATATAAATGTAATAAGACTGGAAATGCTGTTAGTTACTAGAAATACCTGTCTGATGCGATAAGTAACAATAATTCAGGGTTCTGTAAAAATATTCTTTATATAAATCCAATTTTTGACTATAAGTTGACATAATATTGGATATCTTTAATTATAAATTTGATTATTGTTTATGTACGTTTACTGCACTATCGCATTGGGTCTTGACTGTAATGATAGTGCTGATGTGTAAAAAAAATAGCGATACATTAAGAAATTAAATTATTTTTGTAGTACGAATACATTTCCATGTTGGACCTACTTCTAGGACTATTTATACTTATTTTCAAGCTATGTTACATTATTATGGATTTTAATCATTAAAAAAATTATATATTTATAAAACTGTAAGTATGCAGTATGACTACCATGACTTTTACCTTCGATTTTCACTTGCGACGGTAGTTACAAATTTGTATGAACCTTTTTAATGCGCCTCTAATGGATCTATGAGGAATAAAAAATGTTCATACTAAATCACTGTAGTAATCTATGTTACCTAATGTATTAAAAAACTATTAATTCATGGTACACAGAACCCTTATAAACGTTTCTATAAAAGTTCAACTGCATTCGTTACGAACATCAGAGGTACCAAGTATCTGGAATATTCTCCGAGGTACAGACTGTTATGATGTGAGAAACTCTTTGTCTGAAATAATAATTGCTTTAATTGTGGGTAAGAAGTGCACACTTAAAATTTAAATTATTTCACACTGTCTAGTTTCTGGTTTGCGGTTTCGGCTACTTTTATTCTTTGTCTAATCGTTAAGATAAGGCTTAGTAAGGTTTTAACAAGGTCGATATCGCGTGAATGTAGCCTCTGGTATTGTAAACGTCCATACGCTACGCTGACTGCTTACCATCAGGCGGACTATATGCTTTTTTGTCACTTTAAATAGTATGTACTAGGTACTTGTTTGCGATTTCATCCAACTTTATATTAAACTTCATACTAACTTTGATTACATATTAGAATTAATCAAAATGGTCATCTAAAAATCGAGTTTGGCCTTCAGATCACTTAACCAATACTGATGAAGTGGTCTAAGATTTGGATTGAGTTAAATCTAAACTTTTAATTTTTAAAACAATTTGTAAGTTGTGAAACAATAGGTAAACTCATTGTAGTTGGTGGAACTAATTATACTCACCATTTGTTTCTGATAGTAACTATTTATTAAATTAATGGCACAGTCCACTTAAAATGCAATCAATCTTGAGGATAAAGTTATCAAAAACTCAAAAAAATTGAAGACTACCACTTTCAAAAATCCAAGCGATACGTTTTAACAAATGAGCCGCTGCTACACCAGGCACCTGTCACTAATTTTCCACCATAAAATAATACTAATTAGATGCCGTGTTTTAGAAAATTCATTGCCATTGCCTGATTCAGATATTCACATTTATAAAATGCTGTAAAATGAATAAAGAAAAATGAATTCTAAAATCTCAGCACTAAGTCTGATAATAAGTTTAGATAGTAGTTATAATTGACCTATATTTCGTAGCATATGGGTCGATAGAGAACAGCTGATGGTAGGTCAGGAATGAGTTATAAGGGCCATAATTTAGAATGCCATTATCGAATATTGATTTGCTTTGTTTTTGGTTATCAGTGGAAGGATTGCCTCGGGTTCTTCGTAATAAGGTGTTCGATTTCTTTTAGTTTTGCACCTTGTGCTATCAAATGCTTTGCATCGAAAAAAGGTTTTATTGAAAAAGGTTGATTGAACAGGTGAAATTAATGTTTTGCTAATCTTTATTCTCTTTTGATTTCAACATGTCATTATTATTATGCCATTATATTATAATGCATTTTATGTAATGATGTAACAAACAAACAAACAGCAAGGAATTTTGGTAAGATGTTAACTTAGTTTTAGCAGAAAAAATATTAAGTTCTATATAAATTTTAAATACCAAAGTTCTACGCTCACGTTGCAGACTTTGTTGCCATCAACAAACTAATTTAGTTTGCCATTAGATCTTTATAAAAGTTAGTGAAATTTGAATTAAGTTTTTTGAACATTATAAATAACACTCTTCATTTCACATAATTACCATCGCAAAAAATAAATATCTTGTAAATTTCGCTGCACATTTTTAAACCTTTATATTTTAATAATGATGACAAGATGTAACGAGGCATCTATAAATTTGTAATAATTTTAATGAAAAACTAACCATCCACATAATTACTGTAAAGAAAAAGATCTATTTCATTGATCGTCATCTGCAGGCTGCATAGGAAATGCGTCTCTTTGTAAGCTGCCACCTGCGGCAGGCTCCCACGGCCCTATGTCGTAATGTTCATGCGTGTTATATTACCTGTCTTAGAAAAATACAAAATAATACTAACAGGTACTGCAGAAAATATAGGTATTTGATCGCATTTTGAACACAGATATTTATATTTTACTCACCAAAACCTTATAATAAGGATAAGGATTTTTAATATTTAAAATTGAATTTATGGTAATTTAGTATACCTTATCAAAAGATAAGTCAACCAAAAATATGATAAAAATCTATTGGATAACATTTAAAATAATGAGATCATAAATATGACGTAAGTAGCAAGGTTATCAAAGAATGTTGTAAAGATCGTAAAACTTATTGCCAGGTGTGACGCAGTGATTTTAAGGGTTGAGGTAAATTAGCTTAATTGACAAGGAACCCACCCCGAGACTTAAATTAAACCCACCCGGAGATTTAATCCGCTCATTATGCTTCCATTTAATATTATATTCTATGGGTTTTTGAGACCACCTTGTAGTTATTTATGTGAAATATTATCTTTTGAAGTAAAACAGAAAAATCTCTCTTTATCTTCAATAATAATCTTGAAACAAAGAATAAATGCTGAGCTCATTA
Organism: Choreutis nemorana; assembly: GCA_949316135.1. NCBI lineage: Eukaryota > Metazoa > Arthropoda > Insecta > Lepidoptera > Choreutidae > Choreutis > Choreutis nemorana. The sequence continues at coordinate 6,744,673 of OX438601.1, read as the reverse complement.
AATCCTATTGCCTCTTTTAGCATTTTTATAATGTGTCTTTGGTAATATTTTCTGACATTGTAACTGGATTTCAATATTTATGTAATTGTAATCATTTAGTAGGCATTAACCAAGAATCTTAAGTATATTTTAACCATATTTTTGCATGTGTTCACACAAGCCTACAATAAAGGTCTTCGCACATCATACCGACTCAATGACGACTTCACTTCAATTCTCCTAACAGCATGTCATTGAAATGTGAGCTTTGTATCGTGTTATTAGATAATATGTTTTACAGATAAGTGACACGAATACACGTTCACAGCGCGTGGACCATGCGCCGTCAACGTGAACTTTAATGTTCAAACATCTACTCTAAAAAATACGACATATAGCTGAAATTTCAATGTCATACTATGAGTTGAGTTGGAGTGGAATCGGTGTAATATGCGAACGCCTAACTCAGACTAATTTCAAGGATACTCAACTCCAAACCGAAATAATTTTCCCACGCTTTTTATAAAGTAAACTAAACTTTCACTAAATAAAAAATAAAAAATCTGTACGAATCTGGCGTTTAAAAACCTTTATAATATTGTAAAAAATCCCTTTCGATTTCCGCTGAGGCGCCATCTGCCGCATCACTCTTGTCATGTGTTTGTTTGAATTAGGTTTTTTTGCCGTTTTTTTTTCAATCCCTGAGATTTCACCGGACGTCCTTAGTTTTTTAAATAAATGTGGTTTGATCGCTGGGAACATTTAATTTTAAGCATTGTGTTAAGGATAAACAATTTTTGTGCATTTAAATGCTAGTGATATGCCTGAGAGTTAAATTGTAAAAAATAAGTATTAAATTTAAACGTTTTATTCAGTCACATAAAGAAATCTTCTTTATATGTGTTTTGCCTAAATAGTTTTAAATCACACGTGTAGCTCTTTAATTTTTAAATACCTTTGAAACCTTTCAAAAAACTTTCACTTGATTACGAAGCGCCTATTACATAATATGTTACTGTACTTTATCTATAGCAATAAAAACCACCCTTTGAAACTGTTCCAACAAACAATAGTAAAGGGATAATAACACCGTTTGTAGTTACACAAATACCGCTCATCATAATAAAAGTAAACGCCACGCTTTACAAAAACATAGTCTTCTACTGCACTCTATTTAAAAATAAAGAATAAGTTGCATGAATTTCTTCACGAAATCCTTCGAAGCGATAAAACCCTTGCGTCAAACAGGTAAATATTTTACTTTATCCTTTTATTAAGACATCATCAAAAGTACCGAACAATTTCTCCTTCAAATTCTCAAAGTATTTTTTTATTTCATAAAAGGTTTCGTCAAAACAGTTGGCCGTTACAAAACTGTTACATTTTACATTTGAAATTGTTTCAATTACTTTATTTAAGTGATCCATTAATGTAATGTTTCCGGTCGATAAGAAAAAATCTCTTTCGACTGTTTAACTACAACAACGTAACATGTATTCATAAAACATTAAATTTATTAAGCATTTTATTACTCACTTAATATCAGTAAATCTTTGCTCAACTGTGTGTGTACGAATTCCATTATAGTTATAATAATATATATGTTATAAGGTTTTGTACCAATTAGTATTTTTTTTTCAACTATTTTACTTTAAAAATACACCACGAAAAATGAAAAAAAACACTTGAAAAGTTTTATGGCTTTAAATTATTGTCAAATACTTGTAAACAGGATTAGAATTTAACTTTGTATGAAAGTAACTTTTAATAATTTAATTTAAATAACATTATTTTTACAACCATGTAATTTTAACATTGTTTTCACAAATTTTAACTGAGTAATTTTTTTTTGGTTTGTAAACTGTATTTGTATTTTTATTAAAAACTTGAAGGTGTAAATTAGAGTTATGGATAACAAAAAATATTGGTTTTGAGAGCTTGTGAATTTTTGATTTGTAAACACAAAAGTGGCACAAACATCAAGTGCGCCGGATGTGTTACTTTACATATTGTTTTGAAGGAAAATGCAAAAAGTTTGGAAATTGTTGCAAATAAAGAGATCGTTGCTTCCTGCCCTATTGATCATATATCGATTTTTGTACTGTTCATGCACGTGGGACACCATGTTACTTAAAGGTTAGGGATAAAAATAAACTGATTAAACACAGGTTGTTAATATTTATGCAGAGTCCTATAACACTACAAGTCCTTTATTTCGTGTTATGATGTCACAAGAAATAAATACCTTAAATACTAAATATCTTAGGATTTTGACCTTGCGAAAAAATAGCATATCTTTAGAAGGTAGGTTTCGTACTTTATGTTAAACAGTAATGTTAAAAAACAGTATGTTTGTGTTTTTTTTTTCGCCCATCGCCCACGTTTACGTATAATGTCCAAAATTTTCAAACAGCATGGTGTTTTGAGCGAAGGGTAGATAGAAAAAAGGTTGTTTCGTGACTAGAAGTACATCTGGCGAGGTTCCCACGGGCGAAAGGAAAGGATTGCGGCTTTTATCCTATACCTCTACCACTACACTATAATGCCATTATGCCATGGGTAAGATTGCTTTACCTGCAAACCTGTGTATACGCCATGAAATTAAATAGAAAGTGAACTGTCCTTTGTTCTAAGTTAAAATTTTTGGCTAAAAAGATAAAATTTAAGAAATTTAAGACTTTCTTTGTTGGAACCTGTAAAAGATATCAACGCGTTCACTAAGTTCGATTATGGCATTTTATACTGTATGTTATAATGTAATCGACGTGTGTGATCGCAATATGTTTTAAATTGAAACCCGTCTAAAATAACTTGCAAGAACATTTGCATCTGCCTTTTAAATACCCGTAGGAAGGCACCGGGATGGAAGACATTCAAATTGCCTTTAAATATAATTACGTAACCACCGTCTCGCGTTCACCGAAATTTACTAAAATGCTATTTGCGGTGCACTTCACCGGCCACCATAATAACTGGCATAAAGCGTCAAATGGTTTTACATTATGAAAGATTCTTTTTTCCATGCAACAAACCGCCACTTAGAATTCACTGGCAAATGTTTATGAAATATAGTGGAAACGTTTTTGTATTCCATGTTGCATATGCTTTTAACCCTTGCACAAAACATCATGTGAATTGTTGCATTATCATCCCAACCACAAGCGCAGATTGCACAGTTTGGACACAATTACTTTTTTTTGCTGTCAACAAATACTTTTGGCTATTTGCGAATCGACGCGAAATATACTTTCAAATCCCTTTCATTGGTTTCTTCTAAATTGTATAATACTTCTGTGAGAATTGAAAGGTGCAAGTTATTAGACATGGTTATTTTTGATCTGTGACATTTTAAAAGAAACCATCGTTACCGATGCAAACACATTGCGAACATTTGCATTGCATAAACCACATGCTCACAAGGTGTTGTAACAAATGGATCATTTGATAATAAATAATACACCATCATTGTACTAGAATTGGTAGCTATTAAAAAATTTACCTATTTAATAAAATGCCTTAAGTAGAAACGTAGAAATTACCTATTATTTCGACATTAATAAGTTTATTCAATTATTGTAATCATAATATAATTCTGTACGAAAAGGAAGTAGAAATATAATTAATTTCTTCGATGAAACTTTTTCTATGAAGTGAACCAATAACAGTATTTTATGGCTTGAATAAATAAATATATATGTACATTGTATGTTATTGTAACAGTTTATTTTTTATTTAGTTAGCATAATAATTAATAGTTTTATAAAAAGTAAATAGCATTAAAGGTAAAAGGTTTTTAGGGATCACGTCAGAACAAGGATTCTTCTTCTAAAATTATGTATCTAATGTAAATAAAAGCACCGGTCACTTTGTACTAACAAAGCCGGATTTAATGTTTAAACAGCCTTAATTACAGGGCAAACATCATCGCCTCGAGCATTGCGAAATGTTTGTCTTTAGTGCGGGGCATATTAAATAAGTTACTGCAAACGGTAGCATGCAGGTGGCGTAATGATTTAAAATGAGCTATTGTTATGGAATAAGACGCCAGGATAACCGGAATTAAATAATGACCGACAAATGGGGCTCGAAGATAGTAACCAAATATATAGTTAATAGATTTTTTGATTCATTGACACAAATTTATTGTAAAAGCTGTATTCGGTTAGTTATTTATAAGCCCCGTCAAATGATAATGTTGCTGAAAACTTATCAAATACACGTCTAAAGGGCGTTATCAGGAACTAAATAGTACAGATATTGGACGGTAATATGAGTTTAATGTCATGATGTTATGTCAATTTGATGTCAGCAAATGGTCGCCAGGCGTAGGGAAGGGAACGGCACGCAACGGATGGATCGGAAGTTTAACTATGTCGTCCGACATGTTTGATATGAAAGCTTTGACCAAAGAGCATAATCTTGAGATGTAAAACCTAAATCTCATTTACATTTCAGGAACTCCCGGAACTGTAAAATCAAACCAAAACATCGAAGTCATATTGAATAGTTATTTAAATGAAATAAAACTAAGGCGTTATAAACTTTCTGTTAATGATTCGTTCTGTGGCCTCACTATTTCCGCAAGCCGCTACCTTCATCCTCTTCTATCAATTGAACAAGTGCTCTTAGGTGCAGAAACATCTTATTAAGGATAAGACATTCTGTATTAAAAGGTAAGCTTTCATAAAAAGTTACAGTAAAAATGTTGGGTTAGAAAAAAAAAGGTAAAATTGTTACGTTATACCCACACAAAATGATTTTATGAAGGAGTATAAAAAATATATATATAGATATATATATATATATATCATATTAAAATTTGAGAAACGGAAAAATATTTAGAATCATTTATTTTATAGGAATTTTTTATTTCTAGCAACCAAAATAATTAATGTCAAAAAATCTAATCCATAGTATTAGTTCTCTAGTTTCGAGTGGGAAAGGTCGATAGCCTTTCTGTCCTCAGCAAATGGAATAAATCAGAAAACCTTGCTGAAGTTTGAATACTCTGCTTAGAAAATTTACTTTGATTTCCTGAACTGTCTTGTCACTGTCCAACTACAATGTATTTATCATTCTGTTACAATACAACATGGCTAGAACGCAGTATGCCTACATCGCCTAGGGAGGAAAGCTTTATCATGTAAACTCAAGTTTATTTAATCAAGTAAATTGTATTTTGGACTAAAATATAAGTAGATATAATTCTTCTTTACAATTATGTATAGTACAGTTTCCGAGAAAAAAATAATTTCCTTAAATATTATCGGATAAATTGTAGTTATGTAAATATATTTTTGAAATTAACAAAGTATATGTAGATATAGAACAACTAAAAATGTTGGTCCAAAAGAAAGAACCTACGTAAAATAAACTTACCAAAATTGACACATCCGTCATTTAAAAGAGGAAACCGGCATCGTAAGTCCAAAACCAGCCGAAGTTGTGTAACGACTACTAAATTTTACTTACAAATTAAAAGTAAATAAAAAAAGAGATGTAAGATAAGAACTTTATAGCCCCATCCCTTTTCAAGACTGTTTTCATCTTAATGGCCTCTCAACTGTTCGACCTACTCCGCGAATGTTGACCCGCACTGTCATTCCACAATACTAACTTATTTTTGATATCAATTCACAGACTACCAACCAACAAGTTCCTAAGAATTTGATAATGAGTTTCATGTGTTAGTTATGTTAATATGGAGAAAAAAAATGCAATCGGTTATTATTAACTTGGCCTGTGGAAATACTGATCTGTCAGTTTTTGTTTACTTTTTTAATGTATCCTTTTATTTGTAGACGACTGAATGTTATTCAATTTAGAATTTTTAACTATACTCTTAATACTTATTAAGCTTTAATTGAGCTATAAATAATATTCTTAGGTTATCTAGAATCAAAATGAAATTTAATATCGTAACATAATTTTAAATTCTATTACTGATTGTATTGAGAACGACAACCTGGTAGGTGGTTTTCGTCATCCATTTATGCATACTCTAACTGGGAGATGGTTTCATTTCACATGGTGTACGATTTAATAGTTTTCCGTCACGTCATGTTTGGTTGGTTGTTCAAATTTAGCACATTTTGTGTCGTGACGAAGAGGTTGAAGACCCTCGCAGTGCTTTGCTTTCTCATTAGAGCGTTACATTTCTTAGTTTTGTTGACATATTTTGAAACACCGTTTAGTTTTACTAAGAATATTGACGTACACCTGGACAATTAGCCGGCTATTATTTTATTTTGCAAATAATTTAAATGTTTAAACTACTTTTAACACTTTACTTTTAGAACGATTAAGCTGTGTTCGTTCTCTTTAACCATTTTTTCCCTATAATAAAAAGTTACATTACGAAATAAAATTATTTAAAAAACGTATAAGACCAAATCTAAGGGAGTAACAAAACACCGGATACATCAAGAAGCGAGTTCAAATAAATCGACCGCAAATAGATTTGCTAGTTTTTATCGTATCCCTTATTAACGGCCGACCAACACTCATAAAAGGCTACGGTGCCAATTTACAAAATGCTATGTTGATGTCTTATTCATATACCTTAAGGTTACTTGAATAGGGTTGAAAATTGAATAGTTTTTAGGGTGAAGGCAGTTGGATCGGCGATGTTGTAAGACAAGTTCCAGGCACGGGATAACCAGGATACAAACCGGTCACTAAGCTCCTGTAAACATATACAATTTATAAATTCAATTATACATGTCTTGATAAGCGATAAAGCCGACTTATTAATCAATTTGATTTTTAAGTTCTTAAAATGGTGTACGTAGAGGACATCACTAGCGCGTACAGTAATTGTTACAATGAAATAATATTTGACATTTTGCATCTTTACTGTTTCTTTATGCTTTATCAAATTATGTCCTAGTACGACCTCTGCTTTGAGCTTAGCGTATGCTACCTATTATTTATTTATCTAAAAAATTATCATAAAACTTACTGTTATATAAAGATACAAGTAACGTAACGTTACAAAAGGTTTTAGTTGCAACAATAATAAGTTTTCGTTAGCTAGAGAATAAAATATGAGTAAATAAATAAGTAAGATCATCCTATCACTATAGAAAAGCTGGTTTTTATTTCGTTTTTTTGTGTGTCAGTCCTTATTGTACTGTTTTTACCGAATACATACTCTTAGGTTTAGGTGAAAACACCAATTGAGTGAAAAAAATGCTCATAACTAGATGTGGGTAATGAAAATGACCACGACGATATGTGGTATTGCAGAATTGCCATGACGCGAACTGCATGACGTATTTCTCATGATAAATTACAACATAATAAAATTTTGTTTGCCATCAGTAAATAACAACAATATTCTTAAATTAATTACTTATATCTGAAGCATTAGTGCATAACACGTCATGGCATTTATACCACATCTGCAATACAACATCGCGTAGCCGTTTTATAAGAGCCATAACCCGACATTCGCGGAGTGGATGGAACTGCCGTGACGCGTTGTGACCCGATTTTTTGCTCAAGCGGTTTTGATCTGGGAGTGTTACATAACTATAAAAAAATATACGAATACGGAATTACGTCTTAAAAATGACTAATAGATAACAAATTAAATTCTAGGAAACTTTCTTCCTCTCGTTATGGGAATTTCCAAAATATGATTCATAAGAGCCTCTTTGCAGTAAACTGTATTTGGTGCTTTAAACCAGCTTGGGTTTGCTTGACCTATTTGTGAATCTGGATACATTATATCAAAACAATTCTTAAAGCTGGAACTAAACACAGCAATATTGTGAAAAAATGGTTTTGGAGATTAGCAAGAACAAAACTATTGGATGAATAATTAGAAATGAGTTAAAACCTACTTAATAAGCATTGAAATCTCGATTTAACTTGTTAACTTTTTTGTAAGGAGCCCATAAATACTGTAGGTAGGTGCTCCAAATGGTTTTCCATAAAAATTTCGATGACCCTTCATTTACTTCCATGTTTGAGTAGAGTAATGATTTTCACATGTCAACGTGTAACGAACGCTATAGAGGCCGTTATAGCTGAGTGGTGGGGTTATGGAATGGAGCGCACCGCCCTGCAGTCACGGTCAAGGTCTGCATATACTTAGCTGATTACCCTCGCATGTCTACTGGCTATTTCATGTGGAAGCGCACTTATGTAACGCCTATTCTTTATAATGGCTTTGCATCTGACCACCTGGTAGAGGAAATGCAAGATTCTGACTAGCGCAACAAGCACGACTGATTTTATGCCAACAAATGCCAACTTCTAAAGGACTGAAGATTAATGTAATGAAGTGTTGACTTCGTTTATTTAAATGTATTAAATTGTGTCTTTTTTGTGAAAAGAATAGAAAAATAGAGCACCAGTTATTTTAAGTTAGGCAAATCAAATAGAAGACATGAGTAAAACTATAGCAGTTGACATCAGAATAAACACACTTGATGTAAGTGAATAAACAAAGAAAATAAAATGCCATAAAACAAATATTTTGTTAAAAACAACAAACCAGACAGTTCACGTAGTTAGGTAGGTAGGTTACAGTAAAGATGGTGAACGAACAATCATCGGAACTTGATAATGACGTCGCTACCGTTACATTACATACTCGCTCATGTAACAATAAGAGTCGACAACAAAACACGGCAATTACCCACGCCGCGGCATCGCCTCCGCCCGCCGCTCTGTTCCGTACAAATACTTCGTGCTATAAAATCCTAGGAATCACATGAATGCCTTGTGAGAATGACATTTCGTTCACGTTTTTGTTATTAACTGGAATGTTGTATGCATAAGTAGCTGTATGTATTTCTTGTTATTCTTTAACCTGGAAAGAAAAAATCCTTGCTATTCTAAGTCTTATAGGTAAAGAAAAATGTACGCTTTATTAAGATGGAATACATTTTCTACACATTAAAGGAGACATTTTCTACATTAAAATAAGATGAATACTTATTTCCGGCACGTGCACAAAAGAAAAACTAAACACCTGCGTAGGTACTGTTGCCTGATATGAGTATGTTGTCTTTTCCGCTCCATCATTACATTATAATCTAATTAAGTTAATTAAATACCATTACTTTTATAATAGTTTTTCTTGTAATTAAAATGATAATTTTAGTTGACTCAAGAATGAACTTTTTATATATCTTGTTTATAATTTTATAAAATAAAAGTGTTGTGGAAGAAAATAAAAGTCGATCATTTTTTTGTCATTTATGTAGACCAAATGAAAAGAGTTCAAATTAGTTAAAAACCAAAACCCTTAAAATGGCAGTCCAAAAGTTATTTATATACTAACGTAGCTATAGCCACAGTCGTAGTTTAGCAAATAGTCGGGTTTTAGTTTTAACAAATTGTTAGTTTTAAATATTTTGATGTTGTGTTTGATAATCTGTAAGAAAATGTTACATTTGGTTCGCATTTGAGAAGTATTTTTTTAGAAGTTATTATCGGTTGCATGCAAGTAAAGCTGCGAATTTGCAAATTAAGCCCTTTCTTTTGACATTCCACTTGATATGGTAGCGAGATCGGTTTTTTAAGGCGTCACTTTTTCCATTTCACTTCCGCCATATTGATTTTTTACAATTAAATGTTGTATCCTATACTACAAATGACATTACTATCTATCCTTATTCATCATAATTGATTAATTCGTTTAGGAGCTATGGTGGAACACACAACATACAGACATACATAGACTCATGAAACATTATCTTTCCTTTCGGCTCTGCGGGCCGGTTATCGGGTAAAAGAACATTATTATATACACTTTTGTTATTGGGTAATACTTTATGACTACCTCTCGATAACACTAGAAAGCAGATATTACTAGTTATGGATAACGAAGCCATAACACATAGACTGACTTATCAGGGAAACGTTAATTTAAAGACAGAATATACCGACTACTTAAAATCTTAACAATAAATCAAATAATCATAGAAGGTTATGATTGCTATATATGTTTTATTTTTGTTGTTTATATGCCATGCCGAGTGCATGGTATATAAACGTACTTTTAAAACTTGGTACACCTTATGGTGCCTCACAAACTAATTTGCAGAGGAGTAAAAAATGCACAGAACAAAACATAAGACCTGTGTGGGTTTATTGTGTGCGGCTCATTTGTAAACATTGTATAGAATTGAATGGCCCAGACTACGGCAAATGGCCTCTTTGACTCAAAACGATGCCTTTGCTCGCGTCACTAACCCAGTCATACTTAAAGACACATGCAAAACGTTTTCATTGTAATTTGTTAAAATAAATTATATATTCATGACGGTTTACATTTTGGTACTTTCTGCTGCGCAGTTGACGGTCATTATTTTGAGTGCTTCTGAAACATTTTAAGAAGTAATTTTTTGTTTAAAGCCAAAGCTTTTTACAAGGGGAAAATGTCTGATTTGGCATTTATTATATATAATTTTAATTAATTACGCAGTGTACATGAATGTAACATACTATTATTATGCCTATGCGCTATGAGATTTTCTTGTTAAGTAGTAGAAGTTACAAAGCTTTTGAAAATCACACATGCACAATAAGTAGGTTAATAAAAAAAACTTCATGTTTTACATTTTTCTGATCACTATACCTTTAAATTATAATGATATCATCCTATTTAATGGAGATCATTCATTAGTTATCTATGAAAATGTCTTGTCACTGTAATTAAAATGGCTAACTTGAAAATAAATTACCGCTAGAACTTTGCCATATAAAATAGTAATGATGTACAGAAATATCTTTTTCAATTTATTTTCATCATTATTTAACTATGTTCTTGAATTCAGATCTTTTTATCGAAACAAAATAAATTGATATTTGTTGCGTTAAATTTGGTTTCATCAAATCAATGATAAATCGAGTTAATTTACGCATAAATTCAAATCCAAACAAAAATGTTCACAATACAACAACTTGCATGCAAAATACGTATTTTATTAAATTGTCTATTCATAATGGATATTGTTAGTTTAGGTTGAATCTACCTTTTATGTATTTTTGTACCGCAGCTAAATAATTTTTGATAAAAAAATATTCAGCATGACCAACTGTTGACCGTGACTTCTTCCGCATTGGTTTCTTCTTTTGATTTATCTCCTATCTAAAATTTTAAGGACTTGGTCTACATAGGACTAAAAAGGTAACAGACAGTTCGAATAACTATGCTATATTTGTATGAATATTCGTTTTGGCTAATTAAACCATTTAGTTCTTGTGAACATAGAACTCAATTTATTAGTCAGTTGCAACTTAGTTGCTATCAACTCCACGCACATATCCAAAGCAATTCGTCTAATTCATTAACCTGCGATTCGCTCCAAGTTAATTGACTCGCTAACTGGAGATAAATGACTACAGTTTACATAAGTTAAGGTACTTACTGTTTAAATGCATTTTACATTATCACCTAATTGCAATTCATTTACTAACCCAACTCTGCAACGAGCTACTCGAAAAGTAATAAAGACGTTCGTGGTTAATCGAAAAAGGTTATATGTAGTATATCATTTTCATGATTTATAAAAATAATGTTTTCTCAAAATCGGTTTGGCAAGTAGTCGATTCCCCTCCTCGATGATATAGTTCCGAATCGAAGCTATGTATAAAAATCTAAGAAATAAGTAATAAAATTCATCAAAATATGAAATTGGCGAGGTGTTAACGATATTTGTGACGACGCTGCGCTGCTCCGAGCCGAGGACGCGACGACGACGCGATGGATGGCTGTGCGGAAACGTACGATCCAGTGATCGCTCGCGGTAAGCGCTAGGCCAAGGCCGCGTGACATAACATGTTACGTGTCGCCCGTTAGACGCACGCGCAACTATAGCGGTAGTCGATACTTGTTTACACATATATGTATTTGTTTTTTATTTTCATCCAATTTATGATAACTGTTTTTCGGTAAAAGTATTTAACAGTAAAACAAGACTCAATTTCTCACTGACAACGTATATGTGGCCTACCTCACTTTAAACCTAATAATGTCTTGGTTTTAAACTACTGTTTTGCTGAAATAAAATAGCAAGTTCAAAAAATATCCTAGCTGTACGCTTTCAGACAAAATTTTATATTCCAGTTAGCACAACTAAATAAATATCGTTTTAGATAAACAAGTATGTTTCAGTATTTTCTCGACGTTTCGACGTAAAGTAGGATAGAGTTAGATGTTGCACAGCGGGATGTCAACGAGCGGTACCACCAATCAGAGATTACTTGGAAAATAGCAGTCCGAAGCAAACTAGGAAGGAACGTGTTCGTCCAAGGAATAAGGACACATCACGTCAACGCACAACTCTTACATTGCGATTGTACTGCCAAGATCTTACTCAGAAATTTACAGTTAAGTTTTTTTGCTCGTAAGTTTATATAAAAGTCAAACTATTGGCTTGGCCAAATAAATAAATTACAATAATAACTGATTTTATATTATTAATTTAGAATGTGAATAAGATATTTTAATAATTGTGTATACTAGTTTTTTCCACGTATGTTTTTTTTTCATTTTACATCCCGCAGTTACAATACGTCTTATAAGTTAAGTCTTCATAAATTAAACATTCATTCATTAAATTATATATTTAATTGTCTACTGTGCAAAATTCATGTCCATAGTACATGTGTTAAAGCAAGGATAAAGTGTGTAAAATAATGCGGTTCATTAATTCTAACGGTTGTCGACGCGGTGATTACTTAGTAAACAACATGCCAGATCAGCAACATGTTTGTAAAGCTTTCAACTATATCTTACTTACTGCTAACTGAATTTCAAATGCTCCTTCTTTTATGCAATAAGAAAAATATATAAATGTAGGTACATGATAAAAATGTTTTAAATGATTAAATAACACATTCTTCGCCCCGACTTCTTGTAGGTTGTGTTAAGATGTTTTGAGGAGCTTCAACGTTGCACAAACAACAATCAAATCTTCAACATTGCAAAAGACTAGAAACATTTTCTGAGTATACATATTTTGGATTCACTTAAATTTTTGGGTAAGTGGTAAGTACATCTAGTAATATTTATCTGTATTCTGAAGTTTGTTACCATCTGATTTGTATATTGCTTTTTGGTTGATTTGATCGATTGCCTGCAAAAAGTTGATAAACAAAACAATATTATTCTCACTAGGATTTTCGTATCGCCATAGTTTTGTAATATATTTGTACAACAAACAAACTAAATGAAGTGTTAGAGAATATGCATGACTTTCTTATTTATTTATTTAAATTCGATACAACGTATTAACAAATACAAATCCGTGAGATTTTCTCAAATATTTGTCTTATTAACTTAATTATAAAGTCAAAGTCGTTGGTTACAATATGTACAATGACGTCAAAGTACACGGGCGATATACAACTTCCATAGAAAAGGTTATTCTGATGAGCGAGATAGATATATTTACTTTTAATGGTTATCTCTCCCTGGTTTATTATATAATTGTTATTCTGTTTTCACTGTAAATATAAGATTTCTACATAATTTACGATGAATTTATTGAATAATTCCCTAATAATTTCAGACATATTCCCTATTAAAAGAGATGCCATTGAAAATGTCTACACCAAAGAGTGAAGAAATAGCGTTGACAGTCTCAGTCTTCCTGATACCTAAAGATTCTCATTACCACAGCCATATGAAGTCAAGGAGTGTCCTTGCCGGTAGCTGGCTGTAAACGAGTAGAATCGATATTTGGTACCTGTACAGTTAGTTATCGATTCGGCGTCGATTTGGCATTGTCTTTGCTTGGCATTCGGAGGTGCGATGCGCGTGACTGGAATCTAATTACAGCGACGTGAGAACCAATGTCAACTCACTTAATGTCTAATAGTTATTTAACCTGAGCATCATCGGTGTCATCATTATTTACTCGATTTTCGTGATGCTACCCGTTTCGTCTTCGCTGGTTTGCGGCAAAAAGATATTTTGGTATTTAACATTCTCCGTCCGTAAAGAACACACTTTTGAATCAATAATATTTGTTTGACCAATGTATCTACTTCCATTGGTTGTACAATTAGTTTTATGGCCTTAAATTATATCTATGTATGTATCTTCTCCATTGCGGGTTGATAAATAAAACGTATAGGTACACGTACACATATACACATACCTTTGTATAAAATCGATATTTAATTTTGAATACAAGTCGTACTCATATGCGTCTACTTATTCACACATCATTCATGTTTTCTAGAACTATAGAAGTGTGGTTAAAACTTACGATTTATATATACTTGTACTAGACAACCCACCTCAGCTTCCCCTATACAGTATGATTTTCATACTGGGGCACACCCGCCACTCTGTCCCAACACTGCAACTCCTGTTCACCAGGATCAACAGTGGCGTCCTTTAGATTAGATTATGATTTATTTGCTAAAATAAGGTAATACAGGTTGGTAATTTACTACAATGGTTTCACTTATTCTACCTATCTAGCGTGCAAATGCTTATTACAATGACTAATTCTATTATTTCAACTATACAAACACTAAACTAAAATCATTAAAATCATTACATATTACGAATTATTTAATTAATTAAATATATCAATCAAATCAAATCAAAGACAATAATATCATTATAATAAATTGGATTACAATTTTTCATTTAAGTATTCTGATATTTTATAATAACATTTACTTAATAGAAATTAATTAGTTTTTCCTGAACGTTGTCGTTACTACCAAATAATCTACTGATTTTAGCCCTATCCTTCGGTTTAAGAAAATCTGAACTCATACCATTCCACGAATTATAATAAATTTCGGCACGCCGTTGTATTTCTAAATCTACCGGTAGAACACCCGCAAGAATCGGGAGGGCCTCAGCGCTGACGGTTCTATATGCTTTACAAAGAAAAATTAAAGCTAATTTCTTACTCTGAAGCAATTTACATCGCGCAGCACCAACCGTGGCTCTATCCGCCCACACGGGGGCTCCGTAACAAATGCAACCCAAAAAAGTAGCAGTATAAATTATTGTTAATGATTTAAAACCCCAGGTTGAAGTTGATATTGTATTTAATGCATAAAAATTTCGTTTCGCTGAAATTTTTCGCTGACTTAAGCATAATTATCTCAATAAAATGAAATTTCTTTTCAAGTATCAAACCGAGATAACAAACAGTCTTTCTTTTTGACTGTAACTGAATTAAATTTAAAACGCGGTAGCCCTACTAAGTAACCTTTTAACATTACGAGTAAATACTGTGTTTTGTGAGCTGCATGATTTTCATACTGTAGGGATATAGTCCAAAGAACACATTCTATCCAAAACATTCATTTATCACCTTTAATTCAAATATAATTTACTTTATATGGCGTTCCCATCATCATAGTAATAGCTTTAAGACCTTTGCCAGTGTCAAGTAATATATATTTTTTTAATTCAAGATCAGGCAGGCATTTGACCCCAAACCCGCCTGATGCTAAGCGGTGATGAGATCTAAGGTGGATCATGTGGTAGAGGCCCAAGTAATATTGGTCAGGGAACACATTGGCAGGCAAAGAATTCCACACCCTTGCAGTACGTATTATGAAGGAGCTATCGAAGCGTTTAGTCCGGCGGATATTTATTATTAAGTATTGATGAGGAATGAAATTATCAATAGTGATGGATGGAACAATGAATCACCCTACGGTAACACGCTAGTACGATTATTGTAGGCTCTAATTGGTTACTTGGGAGATCACGAAAAGAGCAGCCAAATTGTCGTATTTTACTTTCTCCACACTTGTGCAGCACTACAGATATTTACTGGTTAAAACACACATTTTACACATGAAATCCTGCTCGTATACGACAAAAGAAAATAAAATAAGAAAATTTCATCTGGCACTCCCGTTCCCGCGAATAAACCCCTTTATTTACTTAATAAATTACATCTTCACCTTCACCAAACGGTCACCTTGTAACCGTGCCCGTCATTCATCAATAAGTCAGCGGAAGTCACGACGTTTTTAAAACGTTTATCCTTTAATGTTAACATCATCATTTAAATAGAATAATTTATTTACATAGCCCATAATACGAAACAATCTGAACATTCTAACATCTGCACCGAACAATACGAAATTTCATCCCCTATTTATTGTTCAGGGTTGACTTAAAACCCTTTTTTATGGCAAATACTACCAAAACTGTCAGTTTTCATCTTTCTGGACGTAGTTTTAATAGCGCTGATATTCAGGACAGGCGATTATATAAGTAGTCTGTGTAAAAAATAAATGAATTACAAATAGATGATTTAGCAATCTATCTCCCGCTTTATTTAGCGTTGATGAATAAAATGTGGTGTAATGCAGCCGGAGCCCGAGTTTGAGTCCGCCAAGGCTTTCGATTCACGTGCACGTGCACGGGACCACGGGAGAGGTGTGCTTGGACCAACGTGACACATCACACATTACCAACCACCACCGCGCCTCGTGACATATTCAAAGCCAAAGCATTTAAATGTAGATCTCGTTACACTCTTCTATAAATTACGAGTAGAGATAGAACTTACACTTCACTACTCACTTTTATACACTAAAGCCGATTCCTTTTTATTTGTCGATGCGGTAGTGTGCGGTATCGGTGTTCTTTGCAGACGCGGTACCAAAAGTTTAAGGCTATGCGTTTACGAGTATGTTTCAATTCAAGGAAGCGTTACTGATTGGCACGGTAAGCGTGGTACAAGTTCGGTACCGCACAAATCAGGAACGCCCCAAAAAATTAAGAGAGTTAACTCAGCGTTAAAATTATTTAGGTTATTTTTAAGAATTGAGAGAATTTATTTATAATCCAGAGTTTAAGTAATTTTACCGAATCTTTACTTATTTGTGTACTATAAACTATCTAAGATTTAAGCTAACATTAAAAAAAATCTCTTGCATTGAGGTATACCAAGATAGACAATATTAAAATCCAGAGCAATAAATACGAGTATATATGATAGTATAAATACAAGCATGTACTCGAAAGTGCATTTAAGAGACAGAAATGAATAACTTCCTTTTCTGTCGTCGGTATAAATAAGGCACGTATGTACCTTACTTACGTAAGTCATTTGTTTCGTAACACAAACTGTTGGAAGTGTGACCGCTTTGGTCCTCACCTATTTTATTCAACTAGGACACGGTGCATTTTTATTAGTGAGTTTACATGGACAAAAACGTGAGTATCCAATACATGCGTTTCAGGTCAATCCCTATAATGTGAACCTATTCTTCGTATATTTTACAAAGTTTGTATATTTAAACTAATCTTAATAATATTGTTTTAAAACATTAACAATAAATTAATTGCATTTTCCCAATCACGATAAACCGATTTAAATATAGAAGCCTGTTTAAGGAACCATACTCCCAAAATAAGTGTTTGCCTACATATTTGCGATATTTAAAATAAAAACATAAATGTAACAAAAGCCCAAAGCCAAACGATTTAGCATTGGGTTGATACTGGCAAGTATTTTCACAAATTCTTTTGACCTTTTTAGAAACTCTAGTTCCTAACAGATATAGGGTCCAAAATATAGGTGATTGGAATGCCTGAAAGAAGACACAGTAGTTTACACAAAACAACTGCTACTGGTCGTCTGCAATAAACTGCAGTATACAATTTTTAAGTCGTTTAAGATGACAGCCGCGAATCATGGCTTCCAACGCTTACAAAAGCAATGTAACTATTTTTCTATAATATCTCTCTATATTTATACATTTATTTTATACTAAATCATGTACAAACAAGCAGGCGGTTCACCTGATGGAAATTGATACCGCCGCTCATTGTCACGGCAATGACCTTGATGTTTGGAACGCCAAGAGCACTGCCAATGCATTGCCGAAGGAGAACAGCATGATGCCATATCCGCACCAATCCTCAGACATTTTTAGACACATGTGTATTTTACAAAAACATGAGGCCGGTTACTAAATCAAGAGACTGTTCTTGTTTATTAATCCTTAGTAAACAAAGCTTTATGCAATTTACAGTGATGGTACCTTCAGGGTGCGTTTCTACCCGAAATTTGCCAGGATGGTAAGGAGGAGTGTGTTTGTTAAGAACCAATTAATTTACAGCTCAGTGGAGCGAGGTTTTTGTACATACAAAACAAGGGAAAAACGAGTGCTACGGATGTTTTGCGAGGGATGTGTGCGAGAAATGTGTGCGAGGGATGTATGTAGTTAAACCACTCTACACTCCGAGCACATCAAAAACGAGCCCGCTTACTCTCTTCGCACCGCCCATCCATGCACCGTTTCACAGCGTCGCTACACATCCTCGCACCGCTCAGTGGCCTAGCACATCTCCGATGGAAACACTCACAATGTTTCACAGACACCCGAGGAATCGACACTCTCGTGAAGAAACACAAATTAAAAATATGTTGTTGAAATATTTTATATAAATTCTCGATCCTCCAAGTATTATTGAATCAAATACGGGTATCGTCTCAACTCCACCCACTAGTGTATTCCCACGTTTTGTTCTACACGTGAATTCAAATAAAGTCCTTGAATAATAAAACTACACTTGATACGTACCATTTTATCTCATGAATTTAAGTTTGAAAACAACATATTTTTCAATCGAAACTAGGCACTTTCATGCTGATTCAGTTATGAATAAATGATTTACGATAAATTTCTGGAATTAAACGTGTTGCACGTTTTCAAGAATATCGCATACATTTTAAATTTTTCCTATGACTTGAGTTTTGTTGATCTTAGAAGAATGGCAACTTTTTGTTAACCTATCATAAATTTAACGCAACTACTAGGCAAATTGCAGCATTTATTTCTTAAAATTTTGTTGGTAGACTAATGTACTGAAATAGAAATATTGCGGTTGCCAGTTAAACAATTGCATACAAAATCGTAACAACCGTAAAGTTGCAAGGACAATTATATTACCGTTTATTCCTAAAAGGAAGGATTTTCGGTTTCACTCTATTGTTATATTATCCAACTGATTCATTAGAGGAGTGGACTTTCTATTTTAAAGTAAACTTAAAACAAAAGTACTATGGCAATAAATATTTCATGGAAGTCACCATACTGACAAAAATGTACAAAGAAATCTGTATAGTAGTCCAATATATCAGTTTTTTTTTAGGATTTCACTTTTCTTTTTTTTTGCACTTTTGACATTGTAATACTTGAATCATGACAAATGAATAAGAATTCTGTAAGCAATGCAAAGTAAACATGTAGATAATTGTGTACCTACCATGAGTTTTACCATCGATTGTCGCTTGCGACTGCCGTTACAAATTTATGCCCTTATGGGATAGTTGAGGAATTAATATTACTCATACAAAATCACTGTAGTAATCTATGTTACCTGACGGGTAGGAAAACGATGCGAACTCATGGTAGACACACTGATCGAATTACTGAAGTGAGCTATTATTACCAAATATGTCATTTTATTATTTAAATTATAAGGATTAAGGGGTTTTCTTTAGGGAGAAATTAAAATCATTCAATTAGAAAATCTAAAATACCCAATTAACCCTCTAAGTCAAAAGCCTACCTAAGAGTACCTAACCAAATCAATACTATTGAGTTGAGTTTAATCGTCTACTACGGTAGGTGGCATATGACCACGGCTGTAGTGCAGTTTACTGAAATATACTAGATGAACATACTCGTATTTTCTGGATTCATGATTTTAAGTCTTTTGCAGTATTTTTTTTTCGTTTTAAACTTTTTAACCATAAATTCAAACTAAGTAGGTAATCTTTGCGTATTAACCCAGATAAGCCTACTGTCCTATATTTAGGACAGTAGAAATAAAAAAAATATCAGAATACCCTCTTTATCTAAGATTATTTAGTCTTATGATTTGCAGTAAGAAACGTGTCAGCTTTATTAGAAAAAATAAAAAGACAGTTATTTTAACAGTTTTTACCTTATAAGTGTGTAATAAAAGTGCGTTGCAGACATGGCAAATGACAGGTATGTATAAAAAGTTATATTTTACTCGTGAGTTGTTTTTTTCTGTGTTAATATCTAGTTGATAACCTTAACTTTTGTACTAAATAAATATTCTAGCAAAATAATATAAATAAATTACGTATAACTTGTTACAAATACTAGCGTACAATATATATAGGACAGTAGGATAATATACATGATTTTAGTACAATAATACAACTTTTTCTTTACAGACCGTTAGCTGCGCATGAAATTTTAGATGCTTTAGAAAATGTTTGTGATAATGAAGAAGATTATAGAGAACGACTGATATGTATTCTACCTCCTCCTGTTGATCCTGACTGTCTCACTGACGAAGATTCGGGTGAAGAAGATAATGTAACTTTGAATAATTTGCCACGAAACATTCTGCTTCAACCGGCTGAAGTAATGATTCAAGGGCAGATTATGGTGAGTGATACAGAAGAAGAACCTTCTGATTCTACAGGTCGAACTAAACGTAGGCGTACCTACGCATGGAGAAAACGGGACTTGGAGAAAAATCCCGTGAATTGGCCAGATGTTCAAGGCGCTTGCCAAGATAAGCGCCCAATTGAGTGGTTTGAAAACTTCTTAGATGAAGATGTTATTTCGTTGTTGGTGTCAGAGAGCAATAAATATGCTGTCAAAAAGAATGTGCCTGGAGACATAACCACTGAAGATATGAAATGTTTCATCGGCATATTGTTGGTTAGTGGTTATTCATGGCTCCCCCGTAGAAGAATGTATTGGGAAAACTCCCCTGATACAAAGAATGAATTGATCAGCTCGGCTATGACTAGGGATAGATTTGACTTTATTTTTCGCCACCTTCATGTCAATGATAATCTGGATTTGCAAGACAAATACACAAAAGTACGCCCCCTAGTTACACTTCTAAATAAAAAGTTCTTAGAGTTTTCTCCTCTTGAAGAGCATTACAGTGTAGATGAGGCCATGATCCCCTACTATGGTAGACATGGCTGCAAACAGCACATAAAAGGTAAACCTATTAGGTACGGGTTCAAAGCTTGGGTTGGTGCTACACGGTTAGGGTATGTTTTATGGATGGAACCATACCAAGGTGCTACAACTATGTGCAATCCAATATATAAAGAATTGGGGCTGGGTGCAAGCGTTGTTCTCACTTTTTGCGATGTGCTGATTTCACGTGGCTTCGACCTTCCTTACCACGTAGTTTTTGATATTTTTTTTACTGGGACGCCCTTGCTGGAAGAGATAACAAAGAAAGGCCTTCGTTGCACTGGGACAGTTCGAGAAAACAGGACATCTAGTTGTCCTCTGATTACATCGAAGTTACTGAAAAAAAGGAACGTGGTGCTGTCAATTACAGAACGACACATGACAACACGTTCATTATTGCTAAATGGCATGACAATAATATATTCAGTATTGCTTCTAATGCTGTAGGAATAAATCCTAAACAATCTGCCAAACGCTTCTCACAAAGTGAAAAGAGAAACATTGTCATAGAAGAACCACATATGGTGTCCATCTATAACAAATATATGGGAGGAGTGGATCGGTCTGATGAAAATATTTCACATTACCGAATTGGTATACGAGGTAAGAAATGGTACATGCCGTTGCTCACACACATGATTGATCTTGTTGAACATAATGCATGGCAGTTATATAAAATAAATCATGGAAAACTGGATCATCTTGGCTTTCGCAGAAGGGTAGCAATTGCTTTGATTGAATCAAACAGAAAAAATGCCAAAAGAGGGCCTAGCCGACCCTCCCATCATGAACATGCTGATAGTTGTAAAGACCAAATGAATCATCTGGTTATTCCTCAATCGAAGCAAACACACTGTCGTCAATGTCACAAAAAATGTTTGACACGTTGCAAGAAATGTGATGTTGGAGTGTGTGTCAAGTGTTTTGAAACATACCATTCATAAATAGTGTTAATGTAGTAAATTACATATAACAATGGGTAATATAATCAATAGTTATCTAATAACACTACACTTTTTTATTACATTCTGTTTTGTCATAAATGGTCTTTTATTTCCTCTTATTATCCTACTGTCCTACATATAGGACGGCTGTTTCCCTGAAAGCCTTACACTTAATTTTTTTTATGTTGCATAAGATCTAATAAACTAAATAATGTAACTTTTTTCAAAATTTTCAGAAAATTTTAGTTTCAGGCTTATCTGGGTTAAGCTGAATAAAAAAACTGTTTTATACTTTTATAAACTATGAGTTATATCTAGACTGTAACTTTGGTAATATCCTTAATCTAAGTCCATGTTTTAGTTACATACATAGATACGTGATACTTATACAAAGTAGAATTTCCAAAAAAACTTTGACTTTTCAACTTTTTATATCAAATGTATACTTTGATAGTTTAGCTATGAACTTACCTACCTACATATAACAGCAGCAACCATTTATTACTGATTTTACATACTTACTTAGGCTCATTAACTACGTGAAGCAACCTAACTCTTTTTTTCACAAGTAGCATGACCTCAGTGGAAATGTACATGTCAGTTGTAAATTCAAAACGCGTTCTATATCAAAAAACCGTGTTTGCGTACGTTTGCGTCCAAGTTCAACAGCCAGCGGCTCTAGACGTGGCCTGCTGTGGCTGCGCGGCGGTGTGGTGAGGAAGGATGGAGCCGACCCACTTGTGGTTCCCTGACCTCCGCCGCAGCCTAGCATGCCATCGCCCGTCTCTCTCACTCCTCTTCCGAAAACAACACCGTCTCTTTCACTCCCGGAATATTTTTGCACCAACACAAACACGTTTGGAAAATGGCGCAGAAGCACCAAGGCAAGCTCATGGGTCGAGTGACAATGAAGTTTTTAAGGGTTAGATTTACCGCTATGATTATTTTTCTGTGCTTTTTGTATCTTTAATTAATTTTGTAAAAACAAAAATAAAGTGTTTAAAACTATCCTTTTAATCATTTTATATATCAAAATAAATGTTTATTTCAGGTGCTTAAAGAGTCATTGATCTCTTTGAGAACGTAAAACTACTTTCGACCATCAATTTAAAATACTGCAATATTAAGCACAATACTAAAAGTAAAGAGGTTAAGGCACGACCATCATATTTTGAATAGTTTCTGTGCCAAAACCTAGTCTCAAAGACTCAAATTGAAAACCTAGGTAGTTGAAGATTCTACATCAAATTATTTAAACCCTTTCTATTTACAAACGGTGGTATTAATTATAAGTTGTCGTTAGTACTTCAGAGGAAAAAATATCAAGTAGGTATTACCTAACTTACTTCACGAAAATAATGTACAATTGTATATTTTAAAATATGGATAGATTAAGTTGGGCTTGTAGTCGCGATTCAGTTTTGTCCTTCACACAATATGCGAAGTGGTTAAAGGATGTGACCTTAAACGTTACAACAATAGTGACAATAGGTCCGAGTCAAAAGCATAACTTGTCCATATAAGGGACGACACGGAGCGTGCCGATTTTCATTTTCTAAAACCCGATTACACGATGAGGTGACGCAAGGCGGGCTGGAGGTCGACTAACGGAGACATAAGGCTCGAAATCGAAAGCCTTCCAAGTTGAAATCGAAGGGAGTGATCCCGTTATCCTGCCGGACTGACTGAAGGTACTTCACTAACTCTCTATTGTAACCACTCCAATTAAAGTTAAAGTTTAAACAACGAGATAAACAAAATAATAATTTGGAGTTACCCTGCCTACAAGGGTAGCTGGCCCGTAAACGAACCTCGGCTTTGCAAATATTTTAGTGATGAACTCGAGTACTTTCAGTAGACATTAAAGAACACTCAATTAGTAATATAAAATTTATACAAGTAGAGTACATAGGGCTAGACGGCATTTAAAAAGACTAAAAGCAATAGTTATTTAAAAAACCCTGAAATTTTGTTTTAAATTACCTTAAAATGTTGAATTCAAAGGATTAATTAGGAAAGTTAATTTAGCACAGTATGCGCCTTGTGATGACATGAGTCACGACGCTGGACTGCTGGTTGGCTCTCAGCTGCAACTCCGCAACTGTACTTTATTGCGCAACGCCCAAGGATGCGTTGAGGTTGTGTCATATTAGGTCACTAGGGTGTAAGTCCAAACTTTTAGTTTTCATGTTTTTACTGCTGACATCATTTATCGATTTTTGTAATTTATATACGACGAAGATAATAATTTGAAAACTAAAATATTTGTTTATTTGCACTGAGTTACAACTTTTTAGAAGATATTGATTAAAACCTTATTGGCAGTGGATGATATTATTATCATTAGTTAATAACATTAAAAAAAATCATCAACTGAACATTGTAATACTTTTACAGATTACGTAGTAGGTAAGTAATAGCAATAGGCGTCGCGGACGCAGGCGTGTGATCACATCGACCTACTTGCAAGTAACGGTACATGGGTTCGAGTCCTGTCCGAAAACAACAGGCGTGCCAATGCCAATTAACTTTTTTGCCATCTTTGAATTAAACTGATTTTATATCCTTAAACATTTTTATATAGTATCACAATTTTAAACCAAACTAGACGACCTGCACCTGCATCATCTTCTTTTGAGCTCTCTTTACGAATTAATTTCCTATTTTTCCACTTAGGGGATAAATTAAAAAAAAAAGAAAATCCATATAATGTATACCTGCAAAAGTTCAGCTTTCTTGACTTTTGTACAAGTATAAATAGAATAATCGTTTCTTTAAGAATCGATTAAGATTATAGGTAGATATTAATATTGTGTTTGAATTTTTATTCAATTTTGACTCACTATCATCGAATCACAAGGTTTTCATGTGTTTTTGCTTAACAACGCCATCTATTTAAAAGCAGCTGAATTAACAAGATTTTCTTAATGTGGAAAACATTTAAGAAACCGTAAGACACGACTACGCCGTAGTCAACGTAGAGTGAATGGTAAGAAGTGTTACTAAATGCCAATAGATGACTCCATTGTGTTATCCTCTACGTTGTGCAAAAAAAATCTTGGAACAGATTTTGAAACAAATTGCTAATTGCTTCGTTGTAGAAGTTATAGTATACTTAGTTTCTTTATATTTTTCAAAAATAACACCAGCCCCGTCCTGAAGAATCATCTCTATTTTGGGCCATATTCTATCATTTTTATTAAAAAATTGTAAATATTCTAAAAAAGCTGTCAAGCGCGAGTCGGACTCGCGCACCGAGGATTCTATACATATTTCAATCTAGATAGTTCTTTCATCACCAGAATTGAATGATGTTACTACAAATTTACGGTTTTGGGATTTTTTCCTTCCTTGACTAGTAATCTACAATAAGGCTTCTATTGTTATAATCCTAGGTCAACGGGAAGTACTCGAATGGTTTTGATCCCCTTTGCAAATGTATGGGAAATGCGACAAAAATTACCATATCTTTTGATAGCGTAGACTTACTTTATTTTTTCACAGCTTCAAGGGACCTCAGTATTTGGTATTTATTTCAACTTTATACCTTTACGCGTTCCTGAGAAAAAGCGCTTGCCCACGAAGTGATCTTATAAGGGTTCCTTTTTCCTTTAGAGGTACGGAACCCTTAAAAGGCCAGAAAAAACAATTCTCCTTTGATCATTATAAGAAAAATGCAACTTATTTAAAAGCTTATAAAGTCAACAGTAATAAAGTTTAGTAATTGTCTGAGAATCTGCAACACCGTGACATTAGTTATTTTCCAAGCATGCAAATAATATAAATAGCATTCATCATAATACCGGTTCTAAGTCACTACTAGTTTTCCTTGCTAACTTGAACTTTTCATTTCCTCCCTATACTTTATCATGCAGATTTTCAATCGTCTCATTCTACCTAAACAATATGAACATGAAAAATAGGTAAAAAAAACGTGACCTGTTTAAAATATAATGCAATAGAACATAATATTTCTTCGTTCTTTCCACTGATATATTTTACCTAAAAGTATCAAAAACCATAAAAATGTTAAACAAGATCAAAACAAGTTTAATTTTAATCGCAAATATGAGGTGGATGACTTGAAACGTACATTATGTCAAGCGTCCAAATTCAAAGCAGTCCAAAGTTCAAATATTCTTGTTCAAACCTTTACTAATCTAATTTTTTGCGCTTCAATATTTAAATTTATTTCGCATATTTGATAGCAAGGTGTTGTAGTTTTTCTTGAAGCTACGAAAATAAGTTTAGCATTGCGGGCTGGCCTCTCATTGACATCATCGTATACGAAGCCGAGGTTGAAACTGAGTCCCGGTGGAATTCTTTTGGAGCTTGACAGAGAGAGGTTTACGTACTTAATTTGCTCCAAGTCAGGTATAAGCTTGAAAAGTTTGATGTAAACCGGTTCTAAGACGAGGTTAGAGAATATGATGTGTTTAGTTGTGATTCCTCCCCTTATGTAATCAATATTAAAATGGTTCGGATATGAAACTACCTTTGTCTCGCACATGTAAGACGCCGTTTTCCGCAGTGGGCTAGAGAAAAACTTTGATATTTCGATGAACCTGGCAGCTTCACTCTGGAATGCTTCCCGTTGTTTTGTTGTCTGAACATCTTCACGGCTTTCCGACTTATCTATTGTTTTGAAACTTGTTGATTTCAACAATTTGTCATCAGATATTGGGAAGGTTTTTTTCTTCTTATCTCGGATTGGTCTTTTTGATTGTAATGATGTCTTAATAATATTTTTCTTATTTAAACTCATTTTAAGAATTACACAGATATTTTAAAACGAAACTGTAGATACTACAATAAAATTTGACATGACAATAAACTGTTTAAAAAATGGTTTTTATTCAAGTGTTAAAGGAGGTAAGTATAAATGTTTTTTAAGTTTCAGTCAGTTTAGGAACACTTCTTTTCGCCTTTGTTATATTTTATAGCTGCATTTATTTTTAGTCGTAAGCTATATGAGGCTATAGGTATCTTATAAACGAGCAAATTTTTTGTTCATTTCAAATGCAATGGAGTTAAATAATGGGCAAATAAACAAACAACAAAACCGCAACAAAGCTTTTGCAACGTTCCCCAATATTACATTATTGAATTAATTTTAATGTATTTGTATGTATTGCCCAGCATAATATACAGATGAACATAATTTTACTGAGAATTTAGTAATAATTGTGAGTAAGATTACATAGAAATTAAAAGCATAAAACAGAGATGACATAATTCAAAACAAATATCAATCGGTAAAGGAATAATATAAATAAAATTAATTAAACATATAATATCATTTAGAACAGGTATCCTATCTGCGTACATAAAAACTAATGACGTCAAACACTCGAATTTACGGATGAAGATAAAAAATATTTCCAGAACGAGTTTTTAATCACATTAGATAGTCCAATATACAGTTCATTTGAATGTAAGGTAGATTTACAGTAGACGTTTTAAATAACGTAACGTTGTCAATTTTAACTTTTGATAATCAATAACATAAACCGATCATTTAAAATTTTAACTTTTTTATCTAAATACGCTTTTACCTCATTTATAAACTATTGAAACTCTAACATGTTTTGACATGTTTTTAGTAAATAAACAACTAAGCTATTACTTTGTTTTCTTAGTAGTAAACATATTACATCACTACAATACTGGGTATACAGGAACAGGTAGTGGTGTAATCGTTTTATTTTATTGGTACCTTATCTAACCTACCTAAAACCAAATTTCAGTTTTTTTATAGGTTTCAGGTTTCAAATGTGCATGGATTTGTTATTATTGTAATTTTTATTGTAGTATGGGGACACATAAATCTTGATGACTCTTAAGACTTAATAAACTAACTAGAAAAACCTTTTCCTTCGTAATAAATAATAAAACCCGGTGCCTACGTGTGCGTCAAAACATCCTCGAACAAGATCGGTTTAAATTTAGAATAGTTTACATTGGCAAAATAAATTGTAACCATCAAACGATCTTTATTTGTTTATTGTTATACAAGGGAGATTCAAATTACAGTAATAATAAGATTGAAATTTTCGTTAAAAGACTAATTAACAGGTGACTTTAAGCATCGTTATGTGAGATGTTTCTATAGAAAATAAAACACACACATTCTTTCACAAAATCATGGCGTTGAATACAAATTTGCATTTCTTGCTTCGAAAAAACTTGTTCAATATTGGCCATTTTATTGAATATTTATGTGTTCTGGTCACGTTTGCCATTTGATAATTTGTGTTTGTATTTGTCTTATATACTTTTGCCATTGACTTATTTACATTACTTAAGTTACGAGGTACAGATCTCTTGAGAATGAATTTTGTTCCGATAAACAAACAATCTGTATTTTATTTATTTTGACAAAGGCATGTGTCATTGTGTATGGTCAAACATAATTTGAACAGAAAAACTTAATAATATAGATATGTAGTGGCATTGCGTTCGCAATTGCTAGTTACCTTCGACTTCAATATTTTATTACAAACAATAATTAAAATACAAAAAGTGATTTTTGATAGGTTACAACAACATTACAACAATGTTAATAACGTAGTACATCAATCTCTATAGTCTACGGTAACTGCTTGCCTTTATTCTGTCAATATGCTTGTTTGCAACCTCCGTAGCAAATAAAACCGGTCAAGTACGAATCGGATTCTGTCATCAAGAGGATCGAATTTCGATTTTCTCCAGTTTTATCGTATTTTTTATGATGGTGACAAATTACCGGTTTTCATATTTTCTTTTAAGTATGCTATTAGACATTGCTTCTTGCACAATTTCAAGATTCTAGGTCAAAGGCAAGTACCCAATCGGTGTTGATTCCCTTTGCGAATATAAGGGAAATGCAACATAAACGACCGTATCTTTATTGAAATTGGTCTTCTTAAAGGGCCGACAAACAGACAGACAGAGAACGAAGAGATTTTTTGGGTTCTTTTTTTTCTAAAAATGTACGGATCTCTAAAAATCAACCGAACGAATAGACTAAATGCGTTATGTTCATATACTAAATGTTAATAAAATTAAAAATTTTCGTCGGTTTGTTTAATATTTTTGTAAGACTGGCACGAAGCCTTTACTTTTATTACTAAATTGTTACTGATGTTTTAATTCCATTAAAAAATGTACGAACATATTTTCTACTCCTAAATAAATTTATGACATCCTTTAAGTTCATGTAGGTATCGGATAAAGGGAAATTATACTTTTAATTTATATTATACTTTTATATAAATTATACTTTATATTTTCATTTATATCATTAGATAATATGTATAAAAAACAGAACGTCTTTCGTGTTTACACATGCTATTCTTGTTAACTTTGTTTAAGCTATACCTATTAGTAATAGAAATTGATTTGGTCTGAAATATTTTACACATTAAACATTATTAGATATAGATATCCTATGCGGTATCTACACGATTCTTAATCAATAAATTATCATACAAATAAAGTTTATTAATCATAAGTACCATATATCACTGTATGCAACAATGTAAATAAATTTATCTAACTGGCTTATGTACACGTGGAGAACATGGTGGTATCGCCCTCTAAGGAATAATTAAAGATCTTATAAAGCGTCGCACATAGACATGTTTTCCTTGGACACAACAAACTAAGTAACGTAAAGTTCAGGAATTTGTCGATATACTCGTATGTAGATGAGTGATTCTGCAAATTATGCAGTAATGCTATGGTTTCATTAATATTTTCAATTATTAAATGAAATAATGAAAATTACAACAAAACATGTAGCATTAAAATAATTACAGATGATTGAAAACTTAAGTAAGGCACCATCTAATATATATTATCTTAACTTACTTAGAATGTTATATTCGCGACCAGTAGCTAACAGATTTGTCATAAAGTTCAAATATCAAAATTGGTATTTATTTATGTGAAAAACTAGAATCTAGATAAATAAATGAACATTGATTAGTATTTATAGTAAAATTAATGATAATTAAAATTAATGATAATTAAAATTTTAGACATAAAATATCAAAGTCCAAGTAGCGTGTCTTTTAAATTTTACATTAGAATTTCGTCGAGATCAATTTGAATGTTTATGAGCTTGATATTTGCGCAATACGAGTTTAGCAGACATCAACGACATCTAAACTTCTGACGCAAAATATCAGGTTTCGACTAAAAAGAAAATAAATTCAACTCAATATTCCCAAATAAGTATCTCTTCAACCTTACCCTTGTGTTATACTTTATAACTACCAGCTGTTTATGATGTTATAAGTACTACCTGCAGGAAGACTTTATATCTTTACTCAAATTAAGTACAAAGAGTTAAATTTTACTACTAAACTACTTATCAGTATCAGCAATTACAATTATTAGCTTAGAATGGACTTATAGGATGGCTAGCTAAATTTATTTTTACCATCTTAAACTGAATTGATTTTAGGAATAGAAAATATCCGCATAAATATCGACCTCGTATGCTGTCATCCAAAATTGAATTTATTCGAAGAATATTTCATTTCACTTTACCCATTTTTAAAGAATATCTTAAAATAGGCTGAAGACAGATATTGGGAAATGCATAAAGCATTTTACACTGAATGTCCAAATGACGTCGTTTTATAAAGTTTTACTTCGGAAAGACTCCTAATTTGGCTAAACCGGAATTTAGGCTTCAAAAGGGAATAAAAAAAAGGATATGCATATTTAAAGTTAAAGATTTACCAATCTAAATCGGATTCCCTCGCAACTGGTGGGGTGAAAACTGTAATTTCAACAAATCTGTTACTTTGTGGGACAAGATACCTTTATACGAACACAAAACAAATATTCGCATTTAAAATCTTTACATTTAATTTCGACCGACATAAAAAAAGGAAGAAGTCATATTTTATTGTCCCCATGTATCTTTATATACAAATATTCACTGATTTTCAAAGCTGGTTAAAAACACTATAAACAAAGGTAAAACTTATAGCTGGTGCCTTCTATAAATATTTTGTCGTCTGTAGATTGGTTTCAGATGAAAAAATGTTTAAATTATTCAACACTTTTTGAAAACATTTGTTTTTAATTTCTCTATGGTAAAGCGTTGTTTAATTTAAATTGTAAAACTAAATTTTACTTTTAATCTTACAACATTCATAATTATTTTTGTTTAATAGGTAGTTTTTTGTTATAAGGGATTTTTATTTCTCAAAGTGTTTAAATTATGATTGTCGTTTAATTTATCCGCAAATACTTAGATAAAACGAGGTTGGATCAAACGATCTTTTTAATTAGATTGTAATTGCTGGTTAGTTTAATATCGGAGCGAAAAGTATATGAGTTAGTAATTAATTCAAAGAAATGATATTATTTCAATGTGAGTAAATTTTCCCATATTATTACGTAAATCGGATAATGTCTGAACAAACGATCAAACCTTGTTATAGGTATCGATATACTTTATGTATTATTCAGACGTAAAACAACGCAGAGTAGACCGGTTCTATTACAAGAGAAATATGTTTATTTGTTTAATAATATGACTACAAACTGCAAGTTCCTAGATAGAGCATTTGGTCCTTGGAAATTTTAATTTTAATCTGAATTGGTAAAGTGTATCTAATTTTGAGAATAAACACCTAAAAAAACCTTACTTTCAAGTTTTATAAATAGGCGGAAAACTTTTGATTTCACTTTTTCAGAATTTACTTATTACCTACGTAGATCCCTCTTAATTACCTTAATAATCAACTTTTAAAAACACTGTAAATTTCCCAAGGATATGCACGCAGTTGATATTAATCACATAATTATGAAATCTATCTTCTACGGCTTTTAAACTTTGTTAATTTTTAATTACTTGCTAGTTTATTAGCAAGTTAAAATAGTTTAGCCATTCAAAGCATGTTCAAACTTAAAGTATACTTAGGATTAAGTTGATAAAAGATTAGCTTAAAAGAGGGAAGAAGTCTTAGCAAACAACTAAAGCAAAAGTTTAGCTAATCGTGGAATGTTTAATCTATTTTGTTATTTCTTGGCCACGTGGGAGCTCGGGAAGGAAACAGGTCCGGTGTTTGTTTCGAGAGTACAAGCTAAGTCAAGTACGAGTAGGTACCTACCTACCTACCAAACAGTAATCACTACCTATATATACTACATGTACTAATATTATCTTTACATTATTTTTATTATGAATTAACACATTCGTTATTATCTTCTTCTTATCCCGACGCTCCACTCCATGGCCAAACATAATTTCCCGTCGCACTACCGCTCTCATGGGTTGATTAGTATCATTAATCAAAATTTCCCTCAGCACAGCATTGGCCGTCGTACTTCTAAAATAAATGGGTAATTCTCACCAAATCCTGAAATTTTAGTCCCAAGCTATTAGTGCTGAGACACGTGAATAAATTTTCGATATATTATTTTCATTTAAATACAACATATCAATCCTACTACTTTTTTTTAATTCAGTATATTTTGATTTATAAAAATATATGGTAATTTTGATGCCCTGAAAACATTTCCTCACGTTGTCCCACACCCAAGTTAAAAGGATTGAAAAGCTGCCTTTCTCAAATAGAGTAACGATCTTATAAATTAAAAACTGCTTATATATCCGAAAGATAGTATTTATTGTCTTTCAGAAGTTTTTTAAGTTATGACAAATACAAAAATCATAAAAGTATTTTTAAGTCTTGTCCCTGAAAAGAAAATCATTCCCTCACCATGTTAAGGATATTCGCTTTATGATTGTACCGAATAAAGTTGATGAATCCATGCTAAAGATTTGAAAACCTCGCGACATTGTTATTATTGTCAATGTGGCTTTTTATGATATCTTTGCCCCTTTGTATAAGAACGCATTTTGGTTAAAATATTATTTAATGTTACATTTCTCCGCATCAGTATGTCAAAGTGTAAACTCAAATTGACTTTATGAGTCTGTTTTTTCTTAGGATTTGTCTGAGTTCTTCATTCCCTCATGAATTCAAACTTAAAAGTGAGGGAATGACATAAAAGTGTCTTAATTTCTTGATAAAATGGATTTCTTTAATGGCTAGCTTCATACTTTTTAGTCGAATTTTAATTTTAAACTGTTATTTCTGGTACTAAAAGTTGTTTGTTACTATGATAATGATAAATACAAATAATTCCCTCACTCTTCCAGTCATTCCTGCATTTTATATTTTATTTAAAATATGAAGGACCATTAATTACTCTAAAATATACATTACATAGCTAATCTTAAGGTTTATGCTGTGTAAACAATTTTTTTCAACACTAAAAATTACATGTATTCCAATCTGAAATTTCGCGATTTGGTGAGAATTACCCAAATAAACCCTAATAATTTATTAGTTGATCAAAATTGTTAATAAAGTAAAGCAACTTAAATTAATTGTCTATAAGTATTTATAATAAATAAATATATATATATATTATTATTTTTATCGTTCATTGCATTGTTTGAATAATTACAAGATTACTAACTACTCACTCAATCTCAGTGGCGTGAATATTCTTTTCATGGCACTACTTTTCTATAGTGCCACGGGAAATGGTGTTATGCTCGGCCCACTACACGTATTGCGACGGGAAATTATTTTTGCCCGTCGCACTCGTGATAAGTAAGTTTAATTTTTAGGTAAGTTCCAAACAAGTCAATAAAAAACATTATTTTTTATTAAATGTTACCTACAAATTGTAAACCTGTTATTGGCCCATGTGTTAGTTATAAGTTAAATGTTTTGTATACTTGTTTGTGCCTTTGGTTTAGTTATTATAAATAAAATATTTTCTCCAATGATTTGATGAAGTAAAACATTTTCATGACATTGACATGCCCTTAGATTAATAGAAAAAAACCTTAAATGTAAAGGGAACTTTAGTTCATAAATTTAACAAAGTTCAAAGTAAAAAATTTCAACTCCCAAGGAGTCTTACATATTTTAAGAGTAGATAAGAAAAAGGATTTTTTTAAATCACGTATAAAAAAGTTTCTAGGATAAATCACTTTTACTTTAAATAAGTATTGTGCTCGTTGCTGCCGCCATTTCCCTCCCCCTCAAACCTTCCTTCCTTTCCGTTCTTATTCACTTAGAGAAATTCAAGATTATTTGATTGGGATCTACTCTTACAATAAAAATTAGGCTATCCTAGCGATTTATTATTTTATGGGTTGTCCCAAAATCTACTTAATATTCGACAACTTAGACAAGCTTCTAGATGGACCACTGAATATTAAACTTTTATTGCAGACACAAATTTCTGAAGAAGAGGAAAGCCTTTTTAATAATGTTCAGTTATATATGTAACATAGCTGCTTACGCTGTCTCGTAACAAAAGCTTTTGCTTAGAGCTTGGCATTGGTTATAATAATAGATTTTTCTTATCGTAAATTTTACTCTTAAATTAGAAAGTTCAATTCTTTTTATACCTCATTGCAGGTGTGTTAAGTTTCAACTAGGCAACACAATAAATTAAATTTAAACACAATGTTTTTACAGAAAAATCTTATTTTAATTGATGTGCAATAATATTAGCTTGTTGCATGAACCGACAATTAGTCAAAGTTAATTATTATTGTATTGGGTAAAGGGAGATATGATTTATTTAATATGAATTTACTCAAATGGAAAGATTTGTGAAAGGTATTTGAAACAAAATATTTTAGGGTAGATTATTTATTATTTAAAATGTATATTAAGGTTTATTTAATTAAGAAATAAACTATTGGGTTTCAAAACTTTACTCTTTGATTTCTTATAAACTAAAATACACTTAAAATTATGAATGTCCTTAGTACATTTATTTTGGATTGGTTCGATATTGCCACTGGGTCGTTTTTCTTTTTTACTGACATTGAATCGACGTTTTTATTTTTTAGGTTTTGGAACTTATGATAAAATTTTGGTTTCAGTGTACGATTTAAATATTGCATTTGGTTTTTCATTAAGACTAATAGCAGTTTCCTTTTCATATAATAGTCCTTTTGGAAATGGTGGTTTATAAAATAACGTGACAGAGTGGTCGTTTTCAGTGAAGACCACATTTTGATTTAGCTCACATTCTACGAAAAACAAATGTATAAAATGATCGTTGGAGATAGTGAAAGATACCTACATAACATTTATAGATAAGTTAGAACATTATGAAACCGTTATTATCAATCATCTAATGATATGTCATAATAAGACGAAGGACAGGCTATTGTCGGTAAAAAGAGGAACCCCACTGTCAATTTATTCGAGTACTTAGTTCAATTTGTATTACTAAAAGTTCTAAATAGAAAAGCTTAGGGGCCACTGAAGCCTAATTAATTTAAACGGTATTTCATAAATATTTACGAGAAAAGTCTTAAAATACATCTTTTTTGCATAAATAATGATGTTTTGGACGCATGAGTTTGTCGCATGTATTGAGCATCGCTAGTGACGTCACGAGCTTCTATATAGACTCCCGCGCCGGAGTTTCGCAAGTAGTCTTGTTTGAGACACGGTGAGCTATCTACAGGATAGCCACTAAGAGGCGGATTAATAAAGTGATCTATTGGTGGTAGCCGGTGTATTCTCCAACGATCGAAGGTAGGGATAGTGATATATCGTGATTAGTGTGTGTGCATGGACTAACCCCCGACCCTTAAGTGACAAAGTGATTTAATCTGTATTAAGTGATACCAACTGTCATAAGTATTTCTTGTTAGTAAAAAAACATTAACTTTTGAAACCTTCGACATTAAACAATATCCCTCCAATCCTAAAAAATATATCACAGGGATTTAAAGATTATTACGCAATTTTTTTCTAAGGAAAGCTAAAATAATAAAATGTTTTTAATACTTAACTGAATATCTCTTAACACGAAATTGTAATAATGCAATGGGTTAAAAGCTTGTCTACGATATGCGTTGTACAATAACACTTTACAAACATCATTGTAAGAAAAATTTATATGGAAATAGACTTTAAGTCATAGAAACAAGAGTAACAAATGCTTTGGAGCTTCCTTTCAGGAAAACTATAAGGATTACTGCATGAACTTGGACATAATAGGAAAAGACTTTTATTTCACCCAATTTTGCTATACTATATAATTATAAGCCTTGGCGTACGACCTTGGGTAATATCTGGATAAAAATTTTAATATCGTTGCGTTTTACTTATTCACTATACCAGAAAATAATAAAAGTTGTATTTATATATTACCTTACTAAATATTATGGAAAACCAACAAAAAGTATTTTATAAGACTAATGTGTGAACTCAATTCAAAGTTGCGTCACTTCCTTATTTCATAAATGCAAGAAGAAAAATATCAAACAAACTCGGATTGATAGAACATTTCACAAAAAAGTTGCAATTTCTGGGTCATGGTATTACACCCGATGTTGGTAAACAAATCTTGCAGTTGCAATATTAATAAGGTTTTAAAATATATAGATATACACATTTTCTAGTCATATTCATTTATGTGTTATATTATTTCAACGACCTATTTCTGAATTACCAAAACTATTAAGTCAATGGATGCAGTTAAACTTTACGGGCGTATGCAAATTTTTTATTACGTGTTTATTCAAATAAATTTAGTCCAAGTATAGTTTATTAAAGAAATATGAATAAGATATGTTTTGCTTACCTGTAATTTTTCGCTATGTTAGAAAAGTCTTTTAACTATCGTGTGCAAACATAGATTAATGATTGGACTCGGCTGCAAAGGAGCACTGTGACTACCAATCATTAATTCATGTGTGCAAATATTTAAATAACTTCGGTCATAATTAAATTGCTTGTATTAGCTTCGAGGATAACGTTGTGTTTATTGTGTTAAGATTTTCCACTAAGACTGAAATTTGATTATATTAAGTCAAATTCTTTACACCTGATTATGTTTCCTGGCACGTCCCAGCAGTGTTTCTGAATTAGCTCTGCAGATAACCAACACGTCCCGTCACTTATTCATCTAAACGTGAACAATGGTGTTTATTCTATTTTAATCAACGACAGACTTAATAAAATTTGCCCTTAACAAAATTAATCAGTCGAGTTTTATGAGCTAAATTGTATTCCCTCGAAAATAAATAATCCGATTCACCTTCATACGATTTACGCTAAAAGTTTGATAAATCTCTCACGCTCAACTCGCATGTTTGCATTAAAAGAAACGATTCAAGATTTCTTTTTGGCAGGTCGATAACTACTAAGAATGAACACCGCAGCAGAAAACCTGGCTCACGCCAGCACCTGGGCTGCTACCAGCATGTTCTACATGCTGTTGGTGCCAGCCCTGATCCTCTGGTATGCATACTGGAGAATGTCCAGGCGTAACTTGTACGAGCTCGCCGACAAACTTAGCGGACCCCCTGGATGGCCAGTCATTGGAAACGCACTCGACTTTACGGGAGGATCATCTGGTAAGAGTCTTTAAAATAATGCATTTAATCAAAGTCTTAAATTGCTTGGCAAATTACTATATCAGATCGCTGATTAACAAATAACCTTATATTTTGTCTGTAGACATCTTCAAGAAAGTTGTAAGCAAGAGTTCACCCTTCGACCAAGAGGCAGTAGTGAAGATGTGGATCGGGCCCCGTCTCCTGGTCTTCTTGTACGACCCTCGTGACGTTGAGCTGATTCTTGGCAGCAACATTCACATTGACAAAGCTGACGACTACCGTTTCTTCAAGCCTTGGCTTGGAAATGGTCTCCTTATTTCTACTGGTAAGCATCGAACTAATGTATTTTTTCGAGCGTTTCATGCTGGTGTAAACAAAATATTTACATTTTTTATATAATAGGTCAAAAATGGCGTTCTCACCGTAAACTGATCGCTCCCACTTTCCACTTGAACGTGCTGAAGAGTTTCATTGACTTATTCAACGCCAACTCTAGGGCTGTTGTTGAAAAGCTGAAGAAAGAGAGCGGAGCTTTTGACTGCCACGACTACATGAGTGAATGCACCGTAGAAATCCTCCTTGGTAAGTTCTTGCTTTCGAATGTAGCGATTGCAGAAAGTTTGCAACATTTGATGAAAAACCCTGGCGACAAATTGATTAATTATACAAAATGTTTAAATTATTCCATTTATAATCTGCTTATTCAAACATAATAAAACTAGTTCTACTAATTTACGTCATCAATTTATATGAATATTAATAGTTTAGAATCAACATATTACAATAAAGTTCTTAAAGAAAAATCCGGTGAACAATCACAGGTTTTGAATACAAATTAAAAAGTCGATAGTTGACATCGATTTTTGTCACGTTTAAATAAGAATAAATTTTCCAAAGGTTTTGTGATAAAACTTAATTAAATCACTCATTAAAATCGAATTCATTCATGTTATGATACCCACGTTAATGTTAAACAAACCAAAACAAAATGTAGTGAAACAGGATTACGGTAACAGGGCTTCATAAAATTAAAGATATACCTATATGACAGATTTAATAATGTGGTGGCAAATGTAAACAATCCATTTGAGTTCTGGTCACGTTGAAGTCAAGTAACAACAGCTGAATCGCCACCAACCGGAACAGACTTAGATATTTTTAATAAAGTTCAAATTCAACCAAATAACAAAATCACTGAAATTGCGCACAGAAAATATGAAGTTTATCTTTAAATAACATTTCCGGAAGCCTACTTAACTCAAACTATCAACTTTTCCAATGAATTACAAAGAATCCAAAGCATCATGTTACGCAATATTATTTAATTCCGATTACCTGTTTTCCGTTAGAAACGAGGGGAAAAGCATTTTCTTTTACTACCTTCTTACAGATTTTAGTGACTTAATGTGATGATTTCATAATAATTATAATTAAAAAAATATACATATAAAATAATACTCCTTAAATGATAAGGCATTGTAAAATAATGTTTTGATAGTTTCTCACTTCTTACCAGGAGGTCAATAACTAATTATGTTTTTTTCTTAATAAGTAGTTCTCGTACTACATTCGATGACCCCCCAAGCAGCGCACGTCTTATTAACGACCTATATAAGCCATGAACGGTCAAGATGTTGCTTGAAATTATGAGCCATTGTTGTGTATCTGCATATAACCTCTGCCAGTGGTTTCGAAATCAATGGAGGTCAATAGCCCTATTCCTGTGCCAAAAATAGAGTTCATTTCATATTAAACGTTATGCATCTAAGTATTAGGATTAGGTAATTGAATGCTAACTATATTTTAGAAACCGCTATGGGCGTCAGCAAGACCACTCAAGACCAAAGTGGATTCGATTACGCAATGGCCGTCATGAAGATGTGCGACATCCTCCATTTGCGACAAACCAAGATTTGGATGAGACCAGACATTCTTTTCAACCTCACAAATTACGCTAAGAGCCAGACTAAACTTTTGGACACCATCCATGGACTTACAAAGAAGGTGCTTAATCACTATCTACAGTTTATATTTTTAATAAGTGTCGTTTTATTTTATATGTTTTTATAATGCATTTTCTTAAATTACAATACAATACAGGTCATTAAAAGGAAGAAGGAAGAATTCAAATCGGGCAAGAAACCATCCCTGATTGCTGAAGTTAGCGAAGTATCTACTTCTGACACATCTAACCTTACATCTGTCGAGGGTCTTTCATTCGGTCAATCAGCCGGTCTTAAGGACGATCTGGATGTCGATGACGATGTTGGCCAGAAGAAGCGCCTGGCTTTCCTTGACCTTCTTTTGGAGAGCTCTCAAAGTGGAGTGGTCATCTCAGATGAGGAGATCAAGGAACAAGTTGACACCATTATGTTCGAGGTAATAAACTTTTTATTATTTGAATTTGTATGTCCTCATGTATTATTTAATACTAAATACAAAATTGACTTACATAGCGAGCCTATAGGTTTATGTATAACTTAAACCACTCTTATTTTTAGGGTCACGACACGACTGCTGCTGGTAGCAGTTTCTTCCTGTCCATGATGGGAGTTCACCCTGAAATCCAAGACAAAGTCATTGAGGAGGTTGACAAAATCTTCGGAGACTCTGACCGTCCTTGCACCTTCCAAGACACCCTCGAAATGAAGTACCTGGAAAGGTGCCTCATGGAAACTCTGAGAATGTACCCACCAGTACCTGTCATTGCCCGTCACATCAAGCAAGACATTACATTGCGTAAGTTTTTGTTTGAAACGAATATGTTATCAATTTAATTGCAGAGCTTTGCTAATAAACAATTGTTTCGATAGCTTCTAATGGCAAGAAGGTTCCCTCTGGAGCAACAGTTATCATTGCGACTTACAAGCTTCACCGCCGTGAGGATGTATACCCCAACCCCAACAAATTTGACCCCGACAACTTCTTGCCTGAACGTTCTGCTAACCGTCACTACTATGCCTTCGTACCCTTCTCTGCTGGACCTAGGAGTTGCGTCGGTAAGTTTATTATAAAAACTTCTTAGTTATATTTTTTACAGATAAATTTAAAATAGTGCTATCCCATTGCACTTTTATGTAAATAAATGATTATTATTGACTTTTCAGGCCGCAAATACGCCATGTTGAAGTTGAAGATTATTCTGTCCACCATCTTGAGGAACTTCAGAGTCAAGTCAGACCTTAAGGAATCCGACTTCCAACTGCAAGCTGACATTATCCTCAAGCGCGCCGAAGGTTTCAAGGTGTCTTTGGAACCTCGCAAGAGGATGACCAAAGCTTGTTAAACATGTACCCCAAAAAAACCCCCTAAAATACTGATTAAGTTAGTACCCTGTAACAAGTGTGCACATTTTTACAGCTCTAGTTTTAGTTTGTGATACTAGTACAGACTGTTTTTAATTAATAATTGTTAAGTAGCTCTTCCTTAAGTGGTGGTAGGAATCACCGAAGAAAAAGTGGATGACGGTGCAGAAGCAATTCATATTTGCTCAAGTAATTTGTTAAAATATTATTTTGTAAATATGTTTCTAATGATGATATTTTGTTCAGTACGCTAAACTTGAGTGTACTTAAGTGGTGATAAGTCAATAAAGATTGGCAAAGAAATTATAAATCTGGCTTTATTTTTATCAATATTTGATACCCTACATTGTTTTACATTTTTTTGTTTCTCTACCGAAAACTACTATGTAACTTTTTAAAGTCTTGTAAAGTATCTGCTCTTCCTAATGGAATGTTTTCTTCATCAGAAACACTAAGCTTATCACCTTCAGCGAGATTCAATTTTATCCTGAAATTAACAATACAATTAAAACAAAAGTCTGTTGCTATGATCACAATAAACTATCAAAGAAATGTTTATCTTAATCAGTAAAAAATAACGGCGTTCGAGCAATAAATGTATGTTATCATAAATCCAGACTTTTTATTTAAACCGTAAAATTATCAACCTTTTTCTGTTCCAAGAAACACGAGTTTTAACTATTCTTTCAAATAATTTAACGTATCAAAATATTTGAAATTAAAAATACAAGACTGAATCATGGCTGAAATTTTTTTCATTAAAATCAACATAAAATATAGAAAACCTCAATATATCAAGAGGAGTCCTATTATGTACTGGACACATGCAAGGCCACAGGTCGTGATGCCGCCGGTGATGCCACCACGCTGCTCGCGAAAGCTTCCACTCAATCGTTTTTATTTTAGCAACTCCACATCTACCAGCCTCTCTTATCAAACTGAAATAAGAAGCCATTCGTTCTTGACCTGCAAAAATAGTGAAACATGAAGTTTCACACATTGAAATTAAGAAGATTTAACGATAAGGTTTACCTGCCGATATTCCGGTCATAAATCTCGATTGCTCTGCCTCATCTATGAACTTGTAAACTTTTTGTTTTTCACATATTACTTCAAGGACACTATACCCCTCTGGGTTCATTTTTGGCGCTTTTTGGCTGTAATGCTTATAAACAACGAAAGGAAATTAAACATACGCCAAAGGATATTAACTTCAACTCATAAAACTTAACTAACATCCAAAGTATCGACTCCATTCAATGAAAGCCAGTTGTATCCCATAAAACAGTAGAAGGCTTCTCTTAGATGATGTGTTCCAAGTTCTGGTTTTTCCCTCCTAAGATGAAGCTCACCTAGTAAATGTAGAGCTCGCCCTAGTTGCCTTCGTAAGCCATGCTCCATCGCCAGACTTCCCATCTCCGTCAACAGCATAGCTGCATCATCATAATCTCCAAACCTATAAGTTACCGCGTAATTGCGCTTTATTTATATTCCTGTGTACCAAGATAAATTGTTGGCAGACTATATCAAAGTCTTACTTTTGTTTAACGGCAGCCATATGCATTCTAACCTCACACAAACCAGCAATATTTTTATTGTTTGTATGAATTGTAAATGCTCTTTCAAAGGTTTTTTCGGCGCTGTTTAGACTATTCATCTTTAGCTGGCATATTCCAATTTCTATGATAGCTTCTGCTGTTTTAGTAGTTTCTTTTGCTACAAGAAAAGGAAATCGCAAAATGTTATTTCGTTCAAGACAATAAAATACGGAGATGTTATATATGTGGTCATTCACCATCAACAGCTCGCCGTTCTGCCAATCGACATAGCCTTTCAGCTTTAGAAATGTCTTCCTTACGGATTTTTCGTGCCTCAGCAAGAAGGACTCT
The DNA here is from genome assembly GCA_949316135.1 of Choreutis nemorana. Taxonomy (NCBI): domain Eukaryota; kingdom Metazoa; phylum Arthropoda; class Insecta; order Lepidoptera; family Choreutidae; genus Choreutis; species Choreutis nemorana. The sequence continues at coordinate 6,702,222 of OX438601.1, read as the reverse complement.
ATGCAGTTCTACTGCAGTAGCAACAAATAACAACAATTCTTCCATTGGTTTGTCTTGACACACATCTTCATTTTCATCTGGTTCATTTAAAGGCCACGGCTAAAATGCATGAAACTCAAAACTAAAACAGGAATCGATATCGATAGATAATACCTTTAATTTCTCGAATTTCCGAAAAAAATTAACAGTTTTATTTTAATAGAGGTTTAATTCTCATACCAAATCTAATATTAGCAAAGATAAGTAAATCATTTATCGGAAATTGTATTAGATTTTATAATAAAATACAACGGTATATTACAGATATGTCAGACACAAAATTTAAGATGCATGTTAAGATATTCTAATAAAAATACTTACAATTAAAATTAATAAATATATTGATGACAAAGATATTTGGAAGTAGGCTTATCTATCGTAGGCATCTCTATTGACCGTTGAAGTGCAGGAGTTGCAATCATGGTCCATGAAATGGAGATTCAGAACATAAACTTTATTTCTGCTAGCTTTTATCAATAGGGTCTTTGATGCAACTCCAGTAGTTCATGTAGTAACGTTACTACATTTTAATTCAATAGGACTACTTAAGTAGGTACTTGTTTATTGTTTTATTTCGTCTGTATAAAATGTTTTATTGGCATTTGTAGATATTATATACATTTTTTTTTGTAACATTTTATACTTTAAACTAAGATTGTAATGAAAGATTGTATTATGATATTGAAACGTGCAACTACGGAGGTTTCTTGCCGGATTCTTCCCCTTAGACAGGCATTCCGAACCGGTGGTAGTTTAAAAAGAATTTTGACAATTTTAAAGTCCATAAGAATTAAAAAAAAAAAAAAATTGATTTTGGCATCTAGTTTCTAGTTCAAATGCAAGAACTTATGTTATATTGCTAAAATTATAAACAAAAACTTGGGCAATTATCTTTTAGTCAGTGTAAAATATTTTTTAAATAAATTCCTAGAATTTGTTGAAAAAACAAGAAACTCGTTATTGTAGTCTTAATTAACATTAGGCCGTGTCGTAAACATGGAAATTTACACTGGATCTCTTAATTTATTACTAACAGTTTTAATTTCTAATATGATCTTCACTGTAGCAAATATACATATAACATGTTTTACGCGACTTGTGTACTTCGTTTACGTGATTTCTTACTGTAGGTATACGTCTCCACAGTACATTTAACTTTGATAAAACGTAATATTCGATGCCTTTGAACTGCAATGAGAGTCACAGGGCTTATCTCGCACTAAAGAGATTGCTTTCTACCTTGGAGCAGGTTTGAGTCAAGGCACTCCGTCTAACTGAATTGTGATTTGTTTTTTTATGAATGAATTAGTCACTTGCGGTACAGGAAAATACATATAATTGTTTCATTTTGCATTGGACCTTCACGCTTGACAACATTTAACAATAAAAAGCATGGGTGCCCTTTATTTGTTTATGCTTTAATTTAAAACAATAAAACGGTTTCAAAGAAAGAAAAAATCTCAATTGTTATGCATACTTTTTATGAAAAATCTGAGTAGCTCAAGTGATGGTGATGTCTAGCTAGCTGCAGAAAGTTAACTCGTCTTAAATGACTTAATGGTAAATTTGAGGAAACTTACTTCGGTTACAGGTTTTCGTCTTTAAACAGTAACCTTATTTTTGCCATTACCTACAAGTTACTTGCGATCTTAGGGTAAATTACCTAATACAACTATATAGGCACATTTATTGCGTAAAAATATTTTATATCCATTAATATTTTCAAGCATAAGTCTAGGAGTTACATACATATGAATTGGTTTGAATTACCTTTCCGATTGCCGCATCCCTTACTTCAGTTAAAATATTAAAAGGCTCTTCTGTGTCTGCCTCTGGAACTTAGAAAAACGAATATAGACTGTAGCAAAAGTTATATCAATTCAAGGTGTGGTATGACATATCAAAGAAATATCGATATGAATCTTTTAGTATTTTTTGTCAACATCAAAACTTTAACAATGACAGATTTGCGTGAATAGCTTGTTTAATTAATGGATTTATCTACTAAACATAACTTAACGTTTCCTTTGCTTTATATGATTCCTACTATTTTTGAAGTATTTACTTAAAATATGACCTACATTTATCCAAGAGGAACTTTGCGTAATGGTACTTGCAGCATCCCTTCTGCCGTCCCCCATCAGTCATGTACTGGCTGGATACAGCGATGGCTGCCAAAAAAAACTTCTCTGCCAACCATAAAATACCTTTTCCTTTCTCCGCGAATTCCAGTGCTAAGGCGAGAAATATTAAAGCTTCCTTTTTGGTATTGTCTGAAAATATTATTAAATAATCGTAGAAAGTTCGTGCGATTCAAGAAATAAAACAAGTTTCAAAGTTTTAAATTTTTATAATAAATGTAATACGAAAATTCTTTGATATATTTATATATATTTTTTCAGTACCTACTGGTATTAAACCTATAATTGTTTTATTATCGATTTTTAAGCCACAACAATACCCTCATCATCATTACCGCCTCACTTAAATTTAGATCTTAATTGACATCTCAGTTTTGAGAATTAATTATATTAAAACCCAATATGAAATGATTTCTTGAATGATTAAATACTGGATAAGATCTAGTTGCAATTGCATAATGCATTTCATGTTTTTCAATACTTTGCGTTTTTATTCAATTTTACTCATCTAAGACAAAATTTTAACTTTAATGATGTTTACATATTTTTTAGTCTCTTTTGAGTTCACTACATTATAATTTGTGCTTCAAAGACTTTACAAGAAATGACAGACAGATACTTAACCGATCACACTCAGATTATCTATAATCTGAGAAATCACACTTGTCTTAAATTAAACTTACTTTTATCTCTTTCTCTCTCTGCTCTTTGTAGCTCCATTCCTATATGCTCGAGATATTCGTTCTTCTTTCTAAGATCAACAACTATACCTATTTCATCTTGTTGCAATAATTGTATGTTGTCATAGATTAGATCTTGGAGGTAATCAGATGATTGAATAAACCCAGCTTCCTTGAGTTCCAATATTAAACATTCATGTAAAGCTTTTTTAGTTCTAAATTTAAAAAAGTGTTATTAATCATAGGTTCCTTAATATATATACTACTCAAAACAAAATAAGGGCCACGAGGTATTTTTTCATTTTGGTGTAAATTATTAAACATTTACATATTGAAAGTAGTAAAATATTGAGTATACAGACTCTTTGATACCTAAACTTTTTAATATTGTAGTATTCATCTAATGCTGGCAACAATTTTAAATAAAATTTGATTTAAAATTATTTTTGAAAAATATTGATTCCATTTTCTTTGTCGTTTTGCTTTTCTTAGCTTCTTGGTTTATTAGAAATTATCAGAGTTCATTGATATCTCCAGTCAGAAACATCTTTTGCAATATGCCACAAGCACGCAGGCGTCATATGGACTCGCTGACAGCAACCAGAGCCGTTACAATTATTGAAGAAGGTCATTCGCAGCGATCTGTGGGTTTGCAATTGGGATTTTCTCGAAGAGCTATTCAAAATCTATGGAATCGTTTCCAAGAGACCGGCAGTGTTGGAAGAAGACCTGGTTCGGGCAGAGTTCGCATTACAACAGCTCAAGAGGATCGTTACATTCGATTAAGTGCGCGCCGAGATCGCACAACGACGGCCCGCAAGCTGCAAAATCGTTTACGGCTCACAACGGGTACTCGTGCCAGTGACTAACTATTCGTAATCGATTGCATGAAGACCAGCAGCAAATCGTTTAAGATTTACCCGTCAACATTTTGACTGGGACATAAACCAATGGGGCATGGTGCTCTTCACAGACGAATGCAAAGTTAATTTTTTTAACGACGATCGGCGTATTAGAGTATGCGGCGACAGATTTTCAGAAGCTTGCATCCCTGAAGTCGATCGTTTTGGTGGTCCAAATGTAATGATTTGGGGCGGGATAAGCTTACACGGCAAAACTGAGCTCGCTATTTTAAATGAGGGTAGCATGCAGTCCAGGCTTCAGGAGTGCGTAGCGAAACGAGGAGGGCATACTCGTTACTAAAAGATGAGCATGGAGCATTTTCTTTTGTTTTCAGTAACTTTACATTGTTTTTATTTTTAACCTTGAATGTGATTTTTGCTTTCAAAAGCAAATAAATTTTTTAATCATTATTATTGGAATAAGTTTATTGGTATACACGGTAAAAACAACATTAGTTTTCGTTATGGAAACAAAAAAATATATATTGGTTTTATTATTTTAATGGTACAGACAAAATACCTCGTGGCCCTTATTTTGTTTTGAGTAGTATATCTTCTATCTATATACATACTATAAAACATAGTACCCCGCACGTCTGTCTGTCTGTCAGTTTCGATGTATGTTTAGGATAATCTCAAAAACGGTCAAGTGTGTTCCGTACCATCTTATAAGATTGAATTTACATAATTTTTGGATAAGCTCGTTAAAGATACAAAAGATTTCTATAAAATTACGTTTTTTTTCTATGGGAGCCCCCCTTATTTTTTTTATTTTTAGTATTTGTTGTTATAGCGCCAACACAAATAGACATTCTCTGAAAATTTCAAGAGTCTATTATTGTTTATGATATACAAACCACTGACAAACAGTCGGACAGACGAACAGCGGAGGCTTAGTAATTGGGTCCCGTTTTTTACCCTTTGAATACGGAAACCTAAAAACTAGCGACCGGGTTCTTAAAACGGATGTCATCTTTTCGCATAGAATTTCAGAGGATGATTTGTGAGAGGTTTGTGTAAATTGGTTGAAATAAGACGATGGTTGTTGAAGATGTCGGAAAAAATCAAGGCATCTGGAAGCTTTAATCGAAAACACTGTCTAATTCTGATTACAACAAACGGAGATACAACAAAATATGGTGGGATTGTTTCTGTTTAAAGGTTTACAAAAAGTCCGCGATCTATCTTTAAATGATAGAATACTGCAGCCATACCACTTAAAAATATATGAATAATAAAGTAGTTTTAATTTTAATCAAATTGAATACGTTACTTTCTTTAAGCATCACAAATACATTATAATACGTCTTTTAAGCATACGATAAATTGTAAAATAAATTGTTAAAAAGCGAGAGTCAGCACGATTTTTTTTCCAATGCGATGTGACTAAGGAAATCGCTTACTACAGCTAATACAGCCATGCCAATCGTCTAGCTCCAAAATCCGCGGCCCTCCAACACCCCATGTTGAAAAAAAGCGCGCTTCTTGTTGAAGGTTTACTACATAATTTCAATGAAAAATTATTTCCGTAAATATTTAAAAAAAAGGTTTAAAATAGGTATATTGGTTATTTGGTCACTCTATCGTTTAATATTAACGGTAAAGAAATATAAAAATTTATTGTCATGAAATTTGATTATAAAACATTTTATTTCGTTTATATTGATTATAAACGTCAAGGTCGCATTTTTGTATGGTGTTTTCTTGATACCTATTTGTAAGCTGTTTGAAAATATAAGAAACCCATACCTTCGAATTCCTTTAAAATCCATGACATTTATGCTAAATAACGCTTTATTTCTCATATTCTCCAAGCTGTTTTTAGTCATGCACGCAACAAGCTTTGGAAGCTTGCGCTTATTCGGTAGTGTTTCCATGATTATTTTAATCACTAAAAATCTCTCTCTCTAATTATATTAATGAAGTTGAAGAGATAACAATAAAAATAATAACAAATATATTGTTTGTTTACCATTGGACTAAATGTCAGATTGGTCAATAAGTTTGAATGTGACAATTTTCCGACGCCGACAATTGATAATTATCCTTTTTCATTTAATAACCTGGCTTACTAGATAAATAAAATGTATTGTTCTTCAAAACTTTTATTTTCATGTTAGTTCAACAAATTTATATCGAATGTATTAAAAATATATTTTACCATCAGGATTAAAACAGAGTTAACACAAACTGACAATTTTTGTAGGTACGATAGTAAACAAACCACAACTTAATAATAATAGGGTAATTTTCATTGTGGGTGAAACATTTCTTTCTTTTTGTCGAAATTCACATTGCATTTTGGTGAACTAATCTCGATATTTTTTAGATAAATTGTATAGAGACTTGTCAGCTTGTTAGTTTTTATGAGTTTTCTTGTTATGTTTTAGTACTGCAACAGCTGCCGAATGTTCCCGAAATTCTCTGAGGAGCAACTTGCGGCCGGAAATTGTGATTTCATTTGCAAAAATACCAATATAAAAATGTCGCATTGTAATATTATTAGAGAGGCTTTTGTTCGTTATTTTTTCATCCATTTCTAACTTGCTAAAATACCTACTCCTACCTTTTAATATCTATGTTGTCTTTTCAATTACAAAAAGGTAAATGATAACCTTCAATTAAAAACACACAAAGATACCATAAGGTCTTGTTTAAGAACTTTTCTTTATTAAACATGAAGTTATTGTTTTCCGCGATTTTATATACCTACCCTAAGTGTTAGTCCAGTTACATGGCCCTCCTATGCTCCAATATTCCACAGATTACATATGATTGAGGAATAACAATCTAACCATTTATTAAACAAGTATTAGTGAGAAGTATAATAATGATATATTAAATTTAAGTGGTGTAATATCAAGCAGGTGCTGCCCTTCCTTTAGTAGTAATGAGATGATGTTTTTGGTGCCGACTTAGCATTAATAAATAATGGAGGTTTGTGGTATGGAAGTAGGCATTCAGTTTTACCTATTTTCTCTGGTTTTTATGTTAGCACTCACGTAAATAGGTACTTAATGAGTATTTTAGTATTGTAGGTGTTATTAAAAAAGGCTTTGGTTTGGATTCTACTTCATCACAACTGTGTCGGCATTGTGTGATTTTGACTACGAAATAATAATTAATATAATTGATTTGAACTTAAGATAGGCTTGATTAAGACCCCAAGTAAATGTTGAAGATTGAAATAAGAGATGAGTTGTTATTATGGAATTCAGATTAAAATAAAGTATTTTTGTTATAATATACTTTATATTACTTTTATTACACATGTAACAGCACAACTCACTAGAGCGTATTATAAAGACAATATTTATGTAGTAATAAAGATGAAATAAAGTTCTAATATAAGTGCGAAAATAATAGCAAGTTTTTTGATGAGTAAAACGCAATATTTCATGTCCCAATATTTCACACCCCTCACATTCCCTAGGGAATGACAATTTGTCGGTATTGTACATTTTGTATCGCACAATCTATGAGGATCCATTAAATTGATCGCATTACAATTCTTAGGGGCAATACAATATACATAGTCTATAAAATATCTATATTACAGGCAGTTAGAAACATATTTATTGGATACTTATGTATAAAACTATTTCCTAAACATTTAGTTCAAGGAATATCTTCCAAAATATTTAATATCCGTTTGTTAAAAGAGTATTATTTTATACGCGAGTCATGCAAAAATACTTTTTGTCGAAAATCGAGAAAAATATGTATCTTTACAAAAACACAGAAACGAATTATCTTTAGATTTCTCTAAGGTTTTGCCAAACTTTGTTATATTGTTTACATCCGTTGTTTTCCTAAAAATATTTGTTTTTTGGTTGACCCAAAACAAAACCTCTATATTGTAGGTAGTCTGACCTTGTGATTGTTTGTTAATGTTCAGGGACAAGAGAAAATTTATAATGCATGTGAGGAAAACAATAAACTTTATACGACCATTAGATCGAGGTTAGTATCTAGTTATGTTACATATATATTGCATGTAACTATACAGTAGTAACGGGTTATTCTTGCTTATCCATACAATTCCTCCCCTTATGTCTGTTTTATAGTCTCGTAAATGTTTTTAAACAGTAGTGAATTTATTTTATTTTGTATTTACCAACATAAATTGATGGTGGTTGGTGAGTGGTTTACATCTTCTCATAGTAAATAAATAAAATGACTGATTACTAATATCGGTTCTACCAAAATTTAATTTTATCGGTTCTAAACTATTCCGAAATGTGGTTGGTACTCGTAAGTCGTCCCGCTATCAGTAGAATTAATTATATTTCATAGAAGCCATCATATTAATAAGTGAAATTGCAATCCAAATGATAACTGGCTCTATATAAGCTTTATGATAGTTAGTAAACATCAATATAGGTATAAGGTTCTTTTAGAATGTAGATCACAAAGGAAAAGGAAAACTGTAATGAGAGATGGCACAAAAATATTTTTTCTCGTGTGAAATAATAATATTTCTTTTCGAAAAGAACGTAGGTTGTTGAACACGGATTGTGACGGAATAAAGGTAATATCAAAATTTATTTACGGGCCTACAAGGGACAGTTCTACCAATCCTTTTTTGGTATTTTAGTTGTATCTAGACTACATCTTAGAATTCCTTCGATCAGTAAAATTCAGGAGGAGACGCTAGCTCAGTCTGTAACCGTCCGGAACCAACAGGTCGAGGGCTCGAGTCTCGGGTTGCCGTACGTTGTAGCTGCAATATTCCTGATTGTGTCCGGATAGTGGCGACAGATTCGCTATCTGACACACTGGGACTCAACATAAGCATGCGAATTGCGGTGTTAAACATCTCTGTCTGTGTCTATCTAATTATTAAAATTAAAATATTTATAGTAAACATGCATTTTTTTTCTCACATTTCAATTTAAAGTAGGTTTACTTTCAAAGGTAGTAAAGTTCACGTGTTATCCAAATAGTAGTCTATCTCGTTTCTGATGATTTAGTGTAAATGTGCGTGATTAATGATTGAAAACAACACAAACGAGTTGTTTCCGAGTGGATTAAAGCATTACGCAATGTATTTACGATCTACTTTTATGTTGGTACCTACTCTTTCTACTGATGGATTTATTACGGAGGAGAAAAAATGGGGGTTTTCCCTTCATTTATAACTATCTCCACTATATTTTATGTGTACCTGCCATCCCAACAAATATGAAATATTGGACGTTTAGGTTAGTTGCAATACAGCGATTGTAAAGTTTTTGTAAATAATGTCGGGGAAAATGAAAGCTCAAATGGAAATTAAATAAAAGGAAGCCGCAACTTAATTAGTGCCTATTTACGACGTAGCTTTATTTAATTTGTTATCGAAATAAAGGACGTGTTTACAATTTTCCTACTCCATTTAGACAATATTATTCTCTTATTTGTAACAAAATGACGTCAATGGTGAAGATTGCTGACGCTTTAAGCAACTTCTGTGGAAAACTTGTTTGATTTCAAAACCTGTATTATTTCATATCTTACGCACTAAAAGCTAATGCTACACATTAAAATTTAATTAAGTAGGGGGGCCATGGAGGATTTCACTATATAAACTAACCAACTAACTTGACCACCCTACTCTATCTCTATCGTGGGTTAGAAATGTAATACTAATGTTCGATCATTTGATGACAAGTTGCTCGTAAATTTCCTACATTTGTGAAATAATCGGGCTATTTTTTGCATGCTTAGAGGGAAAATGTGTTTTTGCTAAGACAAATGAAATAATATAATAATAATTTGTTTAATAATTTATCGTCGTCTTGTAAACTAACAATCTTTGTAAAAAATAAAGCTTAAACATAAGATTTAAACGGAAACGTAATTGTGGTAGAAGGTATTTATTCATTATTCAAAACGAGTATCTGATCAGGTACCTTTGAGGAGAAGGAGCATTCCACCTCAGTGAGGCACTTTATTACTCAGAATATACTAAAGGAAAATATGTTATAACAATATCTTTAAAAATATGTTTTATACATAATTCAAAGAAGGTAATTTTTGTTTTATTTGTTTTAATAAAATTATGGTTTCACTTGTGTAAATAAAATAGAATTGCAATACTTAAAGAGGAAAATATATATTTGCAGCAATCATTTATTCGTATACATCATGTATTTACTACGATATTAATTAAATCAATAAATTTCGAAAACTTGGCCACACTAAGAATTTTAGCTATTACCTATAAAAACAAAAAAAAAAGTGTTAATAACATTAAACTCACCCACATTTAAAAGTTGAATGACTATATGAAACCTCGAATTACCTAGATTTACCGTACATTTATATTGTATTGTTAGAGGCCAATTTAAAAGATAAATTAAAATAATTGTGCATCCTAGTTGCCTAAGAATCATTTATGAATGCCTATTCTTTTGGTGATTGTTTAAAGTCATTTTCCAATTGTTTTGGATTGGATTTTATTCTAATAGGTAAAGCAGTTCCCTGCCCAGAATTTGAATCTTCTTGCGGGTTCTCATTGTAATCGTCTTCACTGTTTTTTTCACCACTTTCTTTTTTCTTCTTAGCCATTTTTAGAGCTGTCAGCATCTCTATAAACGTTTAAAAATAATTTTACCATTATTTTTTTAATAATCATAATTAACTGTCTTGTTTAACTTTAATGGTTAAATTTGTGGCTTTCGGACTATACGCGATTTACTTTGAACGCGTAATGTGTTTTTAACGCGAGATATATAGCCTATTTGTGGGTAATAAATAAGAGCCAAATAGATTGAATAACATATTTACTTAGTTTATTATGAGAAAGCTATTTTATAATTTTGTACATACCACGTCGAAAGTTGGCAGATACAGGCATTGTTGTTATTGAATATTTATATTATTAAATTAATTTGATTAACAATATAGAATATTATATGTCAGAATGACACAAATACATCCATTGTCATCTCTACAATTAAGAGATTAAGAAAAAAATCCTAATCTAACATTAAAGGAGATCGAGTAGGAATTAAAGATTTAAATTCTTTTTCCTTCCTACTCTCGTTACAGCTAAACAAAAATTTGCAATGTTGTTGTTGAACCAAATGAACCAAAACGTAAAACACAAGTATTTCAAATTATTACGCTGGTCAACTATTTTTTTGGCGTTTCTTTAACAGTTGTTGATTTAATGATGAGTGTTGATGACAAAAACATCACAATATAACAGAACTAGCTGCTCTCGTTTTTAAATTACACACAGATTTCAAATTGTCCAAAAACTCAATTTTAATACACTTTATTTTATTAAGTTGATGTGAATCCGCACAAAATAGTCTTTATAAAACTTTTTTGAATGAGTAGCTTACTCTAAATTCAGACAAAGATTCCAAAAGTAATCAGCTATCTTATGTGTTCATCTCCCTTGATACATATATCGTAAATGTAGAGTAGATCATCGAAAAATTTGACCTTTTATCCTTGAGGCCTTGTTATTTGACTAGGTATGAAATCCGTAGAAATGGTTATTCTTTATTTTCCTCGTTATTATGCTCAAAATAAGATGACGATGACACAAGTGATTCACCGGAATAATTTTGAAAAAAAATAAGCAGAAACTTCTCTCGTATATGACCATTAGTTTCGGTTTGACGAGTTTATCGCGCAAAATTAACAATCCTCACGATGATAACAATTTCCTCCCAAATCCTTAACGATCAGAATTTGAGGACTAACTTTCTTGACCATTGCCCTACATACGCAACAAAATTTTACCACAAATTGCATTGCCACTCATTGTGGATTTAAAAAATCCGCTCTAATGTGTTTAAACAACTTTTTTTCGATTTTTCTAGGAGATATACGATACTCTGTAAACTTTTATTCATTTAGACCGTCAAACAACGTCTCTTCTTTAAAATAATTTATTAAGTATCATACACATTATATGATGGGAGGAGTAAAAATTAAAATTCCTTTTTTTTTTTGCCAAAAATCAATATTTCAATAACTACATTGATTTTTAATCAGCGCACCAAAATCCATTAAAATTTACATCAATTCAGGCGATCAGGCAAAAATCACATGTTCTGTAAGAGTTACATCACCTTTTTACGTTCGAACTCTCTATCTGGAAAAGTTAATAAGCATAGAGTTAAGGAAAATTTTGAAACGTTAAAAAATGTTAGCCAGTGTTTAAAGAAAAATTACTAAAATAGAATTACGATGTAGAAAAAAGTTGTAAAATTTATTATTTTAAATAAGATATCGATCGTAACATTTTGTTTAAATATTGATACAAAAAAATACTCTACTAAAAGATTTAGTACTATTCTTGTAAAAATATGAACTCATTTCATTATTTGCAGCAGGCGACACCAATTTTTCTACAATTTCCCAAACCAATACCATTCTCACTGTGATATGAAGTATCCAAGAAAACTCATTTGGTAAAATCACCCGCTCAAGGCACCCTAGATTATGAGGGTATCGCTCACATTGGAACAATCTATGACCCTCTCATAAAACTAATACAATAACAAGAATAAGTAGTGACCGACTCAAGATTCAGTTTCAGACATTTTTATAGTAGGATTGGTAGGAATTTGATCTCAATCATATGATTAGTGATTGCGAATTTTGTTGTTGAGTAAGCTTTGAGTTTAACCAACAATGTCAAGTCAAAATGTTTTTTATTCGAATAGACTTTAAGTATGTATATACATATGCACTTTCAAATCGTCATTTTTTACAACCACCGGTTCGGAATGCTATTTCTACGGGGAAGAATCCGGCAACAATCCTACGTAGTTGCTTTTTTCAATATTCAAATACAATATTTTCTACTACAACTTACAATTTGTAAAACATAATAATTTTTTGCTACACTCCCAACTGTCAATAAGATAAACCTGTGTAGCTAATTTAATTACTTCCATATATCTGTATCCTCTACATAATTTTGAATTTATAGTAAGCCGAAGGCATACACTCACCTCTATAGTATAATTTATTAGACGACTCGCCTTAGCGTCGCTTGAACAATTTCCTTGCAAACGTTCAACATATTCATCTCATTTAGGGGTTGAATTTTAAATAGCCATTCATAGCTAAAGTTTTTCAACCACAACAAATTTCAACTTTCTAGACTTAGTAGTTTTGGTTTGGGTTATTCAGAAATTGCGTTACAAAAACATCAAGATAGTAGATATTCATTTTAAAATAGTTATATCATTGAGTTTAAACGATCGAAAATATTATATAAATTCAAAACATAGAGTAAACGACTAGGTGCATTATGAATAATGTGAGATGTTGCGTGCAGTGTCGTAACTCGTGGTGCAATGTGTGGTTAGCAACAGAATGTCGTCGGCAAGAAACATTGTTCTAAGTTATAGCGATATCGCACTTTGCATACATGCAGCAACAAATACACAAAAATGCCATTTTAATTCAAATTCATAAAACTTTGATAAAAGTTTTAATGTAGGTTTCTACCTACCTAAGTAGGTTAAGTTAGTTTTATTTAACATTAAGGTTTAGTGAAGCAACTATCTACCTACCAATAACAATACATACCGATCAGTAAAATAAGTAGGTAAGCATAGTAGGTACAGTCTTGTATCTACTACAATCATTACATATAGTTATGTTATTTCATTGTTAATGATATTTTTGAACTATGGTAAGCTTATTTCTGATATACATTGCAAAATTAAGCTTATGCCAAATTAAAATATCCGGTGTTAGCATAAATATTAATTTTAACGAAATCCAATTTTGTGGTGTCTGACGCAAGCGTAGGAATTATGTAAATTTTATTTAATGCTCAAACAAAATGAATATTGTATGTTGCAAGATAAATTTGTTTAATCCCTAACTTGGCTTGCTTGAATTCAGTACCTACTACGTTTCAACCGTTATGTTAGCAATTTGGCAATACAAAATCTTATTTTAAGTTATTTAAATTTTAACTAAAAATAAAATAAGGACTTTTATTTTAAGCTCTCGTACTCAGAGCGTGCCAATTTATTAAGCCTTCGCTGTCTGTCTGGGTTTACCTATGTAAACGATAATAGGTAGGTAGACAGAAAAATAACAGGATATATATTTATATACCTAGATGTAGCCTTAAATCCTTTACATATATTTCTTTATTTTATTTTTAGTTTAACGAGTCACTTGGCTGGTTTTTGTATTTATTATGCATTAAATTTGAATTCTATATCTAACTGTGAAACAGATACACATGTAAATTAGTAAGAAATAAATTAAATCATTACCAGATTTACCAGTCAACTTGAAAAGACGGGAACAAAATTCAAATTCCTCTTGTCTGCATTAAATAAACCCTCCTCCTCCGCAAGACTTATTTGAAACAATGTTCCTTCAATAAATTCCTACAGCACCATAGCAAGGCTATCTGTAAAGTACGTAACATAGTATATCCTGAAAAGAGAATCTCTCGTTACAACATGAGCTTTTATTTATAGTACGAATGTTAGATAGGTGCTACCACATAGAGCTTTACATAACAAGTGCAATTTCAATACTTATGCTGTACAACTAAAGAACGCTACAAAGTTCAAATAGGTTATCATCCATGGCCGTGTATTCTGACAGAATAGTTCAAGTAAATCATTTTTAAAACCCACTATGTACTTATGTAACCTACCTTCCTTTATAGAAAGTAGTTCAGAAAATATAAAATCATTTTTTTAGTAACTAAGGCACTTTATTAAAATAAGCTTGTATGCTAAGTCAATGACTTGTATTAACCTGCATTCACCTAATGAATGAGTTATGACTTGCGACTTCGTAAAATTAATGACTATAACTTGATTTTCATTAATATCTGCCTGAAAAAAACTTTTATAACGTATGTTGGTAACACATATTGCTAGTAATAAATTGTAGGCGCCTGCTGTTTCGTTCAATCCGTAACCACCCTAAACTCCGCCTTTTCGTCGTTAATTTGAAATTCGAAGGCCTCTCTTGAGTAGTTTTATATAAAATGAACTTTACACATTTTATTTTTAAGTCCCATGATTTTCTACGATGAAACAAGACCTAGATGCATTAAAAGTTAGATGTAGGTATTTGAGAGCAAAACCTTACCTTTATGACCAAAAAAAGATCATTAATGTAGTAGGATGACGGATTTCTATTCTAGGTAAGAGAAAACCTATAACTTATTATGAATAATAGAGATTTGGTTTTGATTTTTTAAGAGTAATTAGATATCTTTCCACAATACTCTTGGGCGTTTTTTATGTTCTTATAAAACAATTGCAACATTGCTCTCTAATAGCATAGAGAAGTAGGTACTCGTATAATATGCTTAATATACTTACTCATTGAACAAATCTAAATGTAAAGGTGTACGAACGTTAAGATCAACTCAGTAGAGCTAGAGAAAATGAATACGGATTAATTAAATGTCTGCTGCAAAATCCATCCGTTTTTTTACAATTTGAGCTAAACAATTTGCTAAAAAATATGCTATAGTCATAATACCCATGCGATTTATGTCCGCTATGCGAACACTTGTTTCTAAATGTTCCATTACCGATAAGCAAGGATTTAACACTGTAATGTAGGTACACCTTTCCGTAATGGTATAATCAACTATTTCATCTAATAAATTCCGCCTCAACAGGCAACCCACATAATAGCTTTACATTTTATTATCAGTTTCAGGATCAACAAACATATCATACTTACTCGCAAGCACATAGCACTTGACATGATAATTACCACCTAAGTGAACTGTTGTAGGTTTTTCATTTTGGAAGTTTTTTTAACTCTGCAAGAAACCTTTTTAAATAGAATAGCCATTGAATAAAAAGAAAACTTGAATAAGAAAGATCACAAAACTAACTTCATTAAACTTTTGTTTGTTAAAACTATAAAGAGCCAGCTAAGAGTTAAAGTTTTCATTCGCTTTGGTAAACGAAGCGGTAATTACATCTGCATCTGCATTAATTTAGGAGTAGGTTTTGTGCTAGAAGCTATAAATCAAACTGAAAACTCTTGACACCTCGAGAACAGAACTTACCAGAGCCGTATGAGATACCTGAACTTAACGATGTACAATAGTTAAATTATATTTTTGTTGATTTTATAGTGATTAGACCCTATTATAATTTTTTATCACTGCACTGATACAATGTGACCTTAAAAATATTGTACGTATGTATGTACTGGAATTGAATATTGTACGTATGTATGTACTGGAATTGAATATTGTACGTATGTATGTACTGGAATTGAATATTGTACGTATGTATGTACTGGAATTGAATATTGTACGTATGTATGTACTGGAATTGAATATTGTACGTATGTATGTACTGGAATTGTAGTTAGAATGAATAAAATAATATCGATGATGAATTTTAATATGAAAGGCCCACAGGTGTTTTTAGGAATAGCTACTAACAAAATGTGTTACAGTAAATTGACTTTGTATGTTCGTGCCATTGACTTCTGCGAGTAGCGCATCCATTTATGTTTGTTTATTCTATACTCTTTGTTTTGCTGGCTGTTTGCCATTTCCCTGCATCATTGGTCTACACAGCTTTCTATTGAAATTCTATAGGGGAATCTAGAAATTTCAAGATTTTGATGTTAAAATCTGGGCTTGTAATAAAATCGTATTAAAAAGCTTATCTCTGAAACCATATGAATGTAAATGATTGTTAGTTCCATGGATTTTCCTTTTGAGTAGTTTTGTTTAATAACAGGAAAGGACATTGAGTAAATCGGCAGAAATTTTCTGGTAATACCTGGAATTGTTGTTTTCTATGGAATACAAAAATAACATATATATATATAGGCACAAAGGTAAAGGTAAGTATTTATATAAGATGTCACTATTTATCTACATAAAGTTCACTTCATACAAGATTATACTGTAACGGTAACAAATGAAGCTTATCCTTTCGCAAGTTTCATCTTTAGATTTACACCTCAGTGAAGCTAAATGTAACAACTTGTAAGCTTTTAAATTTATAGTTTCAGTTACGTAGGGATACCTTATAATATACTTGTACTTTGATTCAGTTACAGTAGGACACTTACCAGACATGAAACTCTTCATATTTTATTAATTTATTTGAACGTTAAAGACGACTAACGACAATAGCCACTGTACTTAAAATAACCTAAATAATAAATAATTTGAACATACGCAATAAACAAATCCTTAAAAGAATCGATCTTGCAGAAAATAGTTGGAGAAACAAGTGAGAAATTTATTTAATTGTGTTAAATTATAACTTTTACTAGTATTAGGGTATTAGTAGTAGTAATAAGTTTACCTCAAAATCAAGACAATTTCTCAATCTTTTCCAAAACGAAAAGCACACACTTAATTGCTTTAAAATAAAACAATAATGATCATTCAATAAAAATAAATTTATTAATACTATCCACCACACACATAATACTCGTATAAATTCAAATATTAAAAAAGCTTGGCGATGCATTGCGTGGCAACATTGAATAACTTAATAAATTGAATGTGTCGCAGTGTCCATATATTTAAAATAAACATTTTTCATTTAGTGCTGTGATTGTTCCGTGAGATATACTCGTACCTACCTACGTATGCACGTTCAACGCAGTTTGTTACACGCTAAGATTACCTACAGTACGAACAAAAGTTATTTCTAATAATTTGTCAACAACAACACTTGTTGGTACGTTTAATGATTTAAAACTAAATTGTTTAGATTCTACAATTTACAGTTATCTTTGAAGTTGAGAAAGCTGAAGGTAAGCGAATCTTAATTTATTTGTAAATTATACTGATGTGCCAAGATTTCTCGTCCCAAGCATTTGTAACTTCAACCCAAAAGAACCTAAATCCTAGATTTTATCAGACCAAGCTTTGGGATTTCCAAATGCTTATAGTTTCATGAAAAACGATCCCTTCGCAAAATCTACGTTTTGGATCAAAGTATAAATAACATGGATAAATTCAACCAAAGAACACTCATTCGCTATTCTATTTCATCTGCATTAATTTATCTTCCTCTTTTGTTATTCGTTCGGTCAACCAAAACAAGTAAACTGTCCTGATAATCCTGAAACGTTATCTGACTATTTTTATTCGTCCTACAGGGAAACTTTTAATTTATATCCTATATTTTATCGAGGTCGAATGTTTGCTTGTTTTGTCATAAATATCCATCAAGAGATGGTGGCGCCACTTTGGTTACGTCCTATTAGCTCAACAGTGTAGGGGGGAGTCACACACATATCCCATATAAGGAAAACGTGATTTGGAATATATTTTGAAAACCATTGCGTTAACAGTTCTCAAGCAATCCGTAACAGCCTTTTCATAAGAAAGCAAATGAATTTAAATCTTTCTTCCCAGAAAATACCAAATGCAAAAAATAAGGTTCATTACAGCAACAGTAACTAACTTAAATTATTCCATTAAAAGACCGAGTTAAGCTTTAATTGTCGGTTCTTCTGTTTTGTATTTTAAAAATGTAATAAAATAAATAGAGTTCATTTCTTTCAACTTCTTCTTTAGTAACAATTCCGTGCTAATGGCTTTAAATAAAGGCTCGGAGGAAATGTACAGCTTTCTGAGGCACTACGAAACCCGTGACTTGAAAGAATAATAGCTTATTTATCTTTATTTAGTCATTCGCTTAAATTACAGGAACAACTGGTTATTTTCTTGAAGTTTGTCCTTAGTTTATGAACTACTTTAGTACTTTACAAACATAGAAAATCTATGTTTCATCATACTATGCATAACAACTAGTAATGTAGGTGTATGTCGAACTTGGATAAGGTAGAAATTTATAGGGTGGGTATGTTTAGCACGAAATTTTATTAATTATTTTTTTTAATGAAACGTGTTAGGTAACAGAAGTGAAGACTAAAAGGCGCTTGGAGAATTAAGTACAGTTTTTAAACAAAATGAGCTTATTTCAGCTTTTTAAAGATGTTTAAAAATTCGTATATTCTCTTAAAGTTATAAGTTTTCACAAGGACTATGAGTTGAACATTGTTTAATAAAACAATTTTACACACAATGTTAACAATTTATAAAAGGTCAGTTGTAGGTCAAAAACAGTTGAATTTTATTCTGATATTCTACTCGGTCTTTGAGAGAAGGCTGAAAGTTTTGACATTATTAGAATGGGCCAGCGAGTCGCATCTCACGGAGCAAACCGTTCCTACTGGCACATAACTCTGGCTCTTATTCCCTACAGAGATTAAGAGGGCCTAAATCGTCAGCACTTGTGCCTACTTAACACTGGTTTCTAAGTATAAGAAATAAAGTTACTTGTCGCATTTTTTATTTATGCGTTGAAACCAAAATATTCAAGTTTGAGTATCCAATCTTGAATACTTTGGTGGTAGTTTTTGGTAGGTAGTATTATGTGTTAATATTCTTCGCTAATTAGCTATATGTTAAGTAAACTGTTTTATATTTTCGTTCTTTGAACTAAACAGTATATAGGAGAATCCAAGGACTCAACTACTTCTGCAAAAATTATTCCGTGAGTATAAAGCTGCTAAAAGAACGTTACAAACGGATATTACTTTTCGTAGGGGTAAAGTCCAAAGTCTAAATGTAAGAAAATATATCAATTACAAACTTACTTCTTCCCTGCTTTCCAGAGACAATGTTTTATATTTGTACCAACCACTAAGCATTATATCGGCAACGCAATGACATGTGACTAAGTAATTTAAATACCATAATGTAAAGAATATTATTATACTACAAAGTTTCTGAGAAGCGACATATTGACCACTGTGCGAAAGAGAAGGTCAAGTTGTATGAATAAATGTAAATCCCTATAACACAGCTAAGAAATGTAGTCATGTGTGTGTGGAATGCGCTAATGTCACTATACCTAGTCTACATTATTTAAGTGGTGTTAAATTGAATAGGTAAGAAGTGCCGACTGCAATATGCTTAAACTATTCTACGTCAATTCTGATCTCACTCACGTGAATTTCAGCGTTTATAAAATTAGATGATACTGAACAGATTTCACATGAAAGTGAGCATAACAACTTCCAGATAATGCCCTTTTTCTGAGAATATGTTCCCAAAGCGATTTCTTAACATGCTTATTCAGCTTTGTGATGAATTTATATACACTTTACCTTGGAGTAAACCTCTCACAAAGTTTAATATACGAATTACAACGGTAGAGTTCTTAATGGAGTGTATAATGTACTGTATCAAAACTTCTTGTACTCGTATACTTTCTTGACTGACAGCATAAGCAATTGAAATGGATTTTCACAAATGTAAAGTATGTCATTCGTTAACTTTTATTTTAGGAAATTCCATGAAATTTGTAATCAAGAAGACAAAATATTAACTACTGATAAAAAGAGCTACATGAATTTACAAAACACGATCAACAATCGAAAACCGCTTACATTCAATTTAAAACTGAAAAATCATTGCCTGTATTATACATTCTTCTACTTAAATGAGGATTGATAGGGTTTCCGAAGGTGACCTTTTTGGAATGAATGGTGAAGGTATGACAATAACCAATCTGGTCACACCCCTGTTAATTACGAGAGTCACGCCTGTATTCAATTATCAGTTCGGTGTCGAGTTGTCCACACACGGATTGAGTTTTGTGGTTCTACGAAGTCAGGGTTATCACTTTATCATAATAATGATAACGACTTATTTCGATAGTTGAGTATAACTAATTTAATTTCTATTGAATCACTCATAGAGATACATATCTTTAAACACAAACTTTTTACCCACCGAACTACATGTTACGAGTGCTAAAAAAAATTACGGAGATAGAAGACGTTCCCGTCCACAGCACTCAACATTTACATTTTAGTTCCAAAAAAAAGGCAGATAAAATAAATCTCGTAAAAAATCTAAAGCACTTTCAGTCAAAAACATATTTTTAGATTAATGTTAAGGTGTCAACCCTATTGACATTAGTTACGTAAAATCACGCGTGTGTAATATCCCTACCCTTTCTTACTTATACCTCTTAAGTGGGAAATGTATGGATGACTTTTTTTATTAATTAAAGGAATACGTCATTAAGCTTAAGTACCTACTATTTAAACTTAACTATTAACATTCTTAAGAAAACTTAACTATAACGAAAAAATCTGAGAACAAAGAAAGGACAAACAAAAGATCGTCGCAGAGAGAAACAGTTTGACTTTTCGACGAAGAAAATCATTTCCACCCGCGTGCCCCGAAGGAATTGCGGAAATATCTATTATGTTAGATTTTTCACGAACATAAAAGCTTAGAAAGTAAATTCAGGCATCTTTTGCATACCAAAATGCCGAGACGTGGTTAACACGGGACAAATAAACTTTCATAATAGGGCAGATAATCTCATAGCTCATAGAGTTAGGTTAGGTTAGGTTAGGTTCTGATAAAGGTGAAAAATGTCATGAGGAAGTCTCAGATGCGTCGGCACTCGACATTTATTCACGCGCTAAATACTCTGGATTCCGACTGCTCTCGCCAGTGAAATAAACTTCTACAAATTGTTTCAGCACACAGCCCGTAAAATCTAATTTATTGTTATTTTACTTAAAACAAATCTTAGGCACGATGAATGTTGTTATTTGATTTAATGAAATACTGTTATCTTTGAATATGTTTTGATCGTAATTTTTGTTGAGTAATGACATAGCTCTGATCTATTGTTGTTGCGATAGCGACGCCTAATTGATGGTGTAGCATCTCAATTCATCAAATTTGAAACAATTATTTAGCTTTCACGTAACATCATAAAACAGAGTATCAACATTCATTCATTTTAATATAAAATACATATTTGTTATGTTATTAGAAAACACGAAACCTTTAATTAAACACGTCTTTCTATAAATCTCAGGCAATATGTCACCAATTGACGAAAATACGTAAGAAGCTACAATTTTCTATCAGTTTTCTGAGCGAAGATGGGATCACGTTTCAAATCGATACAATGATAGCTAAGTATGTTTGTTTCTGAAATACTTCGTACAATACTTTTTTTGTTTTATTGCCGTCTCAAAAGCCTTTTTTTTTCCATGATCTGATGACTTCTACACCGATACTCATACTTTTTAAACAGTTTTACGAGTCTCTCCTACACATATATACAGAACCAATTTATACATAAATAAAAACGAAAACCCAAATACTGAAAAAGAATGAGACGTAAAATATTATCATCTGTAAATTTTAAGTAAACTATTCAATTTAGCCGTGGTCATATGCCACCCACAGTATGAGGTAAACTTCCTCACTTTTATAATTTTTATGATAGGTAAGGTTTGGTAAAGGCAGATAACCACAGCTAAAATTATTTTTTTCATTTTCTATGACACATCCAATGATTCCTCATTTGTCAATTTACGATAATTAGTTTAGAAGTTATGAGGGAACGGATGAACATTCATAAATACATACACTAGTCAAAATCATATCCCGCCTTTTTGCTTACCCGAAGTCGGATAGGAAACGGATTATAAACAAATTATTACAATTAAAAAAGTACAGTTCTTTACTACCTAATACTATTTAAAAAGTGGAAAAGAATAGTAGGTAGATAAACTGAAAACATTTTCTACTATTTATGATTGTACTAGGAGTATATTCCTTCATGATTGTGTATATCACTTGGCTTTGTAAGACTTGTATCAGAATATTATTATTTTTACGAGTAGTACGGATGAACAGTGTTATACCTAATACTCCTAATCGTCTTCTTGTAGAACACGTGACGTCACGTGTATGAGAGGATGTGATGCAGAATATTAATGGCTTTCCGAGCTATGAAAAGGAATTCTTTTAACATATTTGTGGAAAAAGAAATAAGTAAGGTAAATAATTTGTTATAAAACCTTAACTATGATCACACTTTTTTCCCGACTGCGGCGAAGCAAAAACGAGGGTTATGATTTTGGTCAGTAGGTTAGTAGTAGGTATAAGTATAACTTCTAAACTAATTATCGTAAATTGACAATTGAGGTATCATTGGATGTGTCATAGAATACCTACTGGGTCTTTTAATTTAGATTACCAACACTGTAAAGAGATCTTTGCTTGTAAGATATGAGTATTCAAATAAATATTCTTACGTATCTCCATAACCAACAATTTATGCCTACCATCAGTGGGCTCTGAAACTTGTGAGCTACTTTCATGAAGCAGACATTTAGTTATTAAAAAATAATACCATAGCAATATTTGAAGTCATGAGATATTGAAGACTTTTATGATGAGTTCCATCCAGGAATTAAAAAAAAGTACCTGCAAAATATATATATACCACAGGTATCCCTATATAAAGGATCTTAAAAAGCTCAATAAAATCTAACCCACCCAAATGTAAGGGCTAATTTGAAATGGCATTTACAAATGAGGTCGAATCAGGGGGGCTTATCGAGGCGTGTCTCTACACCGGAACACTGAAACTGAATGGATTCTTTTGACAAATCGTGTAGTCGCACCCTAAAGCCGAGTGCACACTAAGCCAACAAACAATACAAGTTTTTTAATGGTTTGTTTTTAGATGATAGATGCAAGTAATAATTATTCATTCAAAACAATACAATTCAAAAGTTTTAAATACACATAAGTTGAATCACTATTTTCGAAGATAAAATTGAAAACTTGCGTTGGAGTAATTATTACAAAACACTTCAGGATAGAAAGATAAACTACATACTCAATCTCTCTACTCAAAAGAAAAACATTTTAGAATATACGAGTATAATAGTTTTGTATTAATAAGTAGATTTCCAACAATTTTTTCAAACAAAAATGGAATTCTTACAATTTGATTTCTTGTGTGGATATAGTCACTATTATAAACATTAACATCAATGGCTTTCGATGAAAGACTCTCATAAAATATACGACATTATATCGTTATAAATGTATTCTCAGGCTTACGACTGTATCAGAAAATGTATTTATAATACGAATTGCAAGGTATTTGCGTTTACATAAATATCGATGACAAGGATTTTATAACCAATTCGGTTTTATAAAAGGTTTTTCTTTGAATAAAAATAAGATGAATCGCGTCAATATTTTGTAATCTAGTAAAGATTTAAAATGATGAAAGAACAGATAACATCAAAAGTGAAAAAAAAGCGATTGTTTTACTACAATATAAATTCAGTTTAAGGTTCTTTAGCCTAGCTTTATTAAAAATTTACTGTAAATCAACCCGACTAAGCTAATTAAACAAAGTGAGCTTATTAAAGCTAAACAATGTCATTAGCCCGGCGAATAGTCGCCGAAGCAGTCCCTTTTGAACTTTCATTTTAACAAAACAACTTATAAAAAGTTCCGGGCAAAATACGAGTATTATTTACTCTGAAACTCTAAACTACACTTTCACATACTTTGCCAACGGGAGTCAGAAGCCAAGAATTTTAGTCAACGTGTCAAAACTCTAAACTTAGAACAATAAGTATTTTTGTAACTTCATTTATTTAGTGGGTTAACAATTACTTTAAGATTTTACACAAGAATATTTAAAAACATGTGTCTATTTTCAGGTCTCCTTTTTCCTACCTACCTACATATAGATCAGACCTCAATTACATTTTTAAATTATTGTTGTTTGTTGTTACCGAGTGGGAATAACCCTAACTATTTAAAAACTAACTAAATAGCAGGCAGCAAATCAATATATTCCGTCAGTGTCCAGACAAAAACACTTCCGCGTTTATCAATTCAATATATAGGTACCATTTACCAACAAATCTACCGTTTTATAAATCCTAAGTATTCGAATACTTACTAAAATATGCACCTTATATTTAAATGGCTTCCGATATAACCTATATCCAAATACAATATATAAATATTTGTCTAGATAGTATCGAAGTGTATAAAGTAAATGACACGATCTCCGAAGCGACTTTGTATTTAACAACGAGTATATTTTACGATGCCAATTTTCTTTATCGGTATTGAATAACTATTTCAGTGGAGACCAGGAAATGACTCACTCACACGTCAATCAAACAACCGTCGAATTGAAGAAGCTTCTGCTAAAATAACAGAGAATTTGTACCCAACTGTAAATAAATAAACCATCACATCATAAAGACTTGTATAAACAATTGTGATGGGAGACTCGTTTAGAAATGTTGGCTGCCTTTTGGGAATTCAACTCATATTTTCTTTTTATTTAAGTACTTACATACATTATATTTTAATATTTATAACGATTTATTATTTGAGCAGCGAATCTAGAAACATTAAACTAAAAAGCATACCTATACATACACCACAAGACACAAAAGCACTTAATTCCAAATTTTAACTGTAATTTACCAAGAAACCACTGATATTAGCACTGCGCAGCAAGTACTATGTGAATGTATGAATTAAAGGAGTATACAAGGATGTTAAACTTAGTTGAAATAGAAAATGTACATTCGTGACTCCTGCGCATTCAATTCCCCACATTTCTAGTGTTTACGTTATAAAATATAACGGTACACAAACATTGGGATATGTTTTATTGGTCCATAAAATCCAAATACATTGGAAAGGAGCGGCTCACCATATCTTACCACGAAATGTATCTAGGCACAGAATAAATGGAGCAAGGCTACATTCATGGTTAATTTTAAAAGGTTAACAGTAAAAAGACTCAATATAAACCAAAAATTTATTTACATCATAAAGTGAAAGCTGTTAGGAAAATTTGCTGCTGCGTTGTGTTGAGAGCTGAAACCTTAAATAATATTTTACAATTTTGTCTTTTTTATGTTATAAATTTACAAATATATCAAGGCATTTACTTGCATCAGTGGCAAGAGTATTAAAAACAGAGGAAGAAGTTATTATTTTTAGAAAATCTATAAACAAACGATAAATCTTCACTAATTTTATCACATACTGTGTCTTAAGTGCTTACAGTATTGCCAAATTTTTAACACAACAGAAAAGTTCATTGAACACAAAAACGACTCGCATTTTATTTTAAAGTTGGCACGCACCATTCCCCTGCGTTATCGGATTATTCTCACGCTTTTCAGTTAAGCCCTTTTACATTACCACTTCACTCAAGGCACTGTTCAAATAGAATCATAACACTGAGATCTATAGAAAAGCTTTACCCAGTTTTCTTTAGCAAACTAAAATTTTTAAATTCAGATGCAATAAAATTATTCAACAAAAAGTATTCCTAAAGCGTCATTGCGTCAAACTAAAATGTAAAGGTCAAGGCGATATTGAGCATTAAGGCGTTAACGAATTAAGTAGGTAATATAAAAATGTCATGCTGAGTAAGGGCTGAAATCCGTGATATTGCCTTTTGCTCATAGAACTGTAAACCACCCAACCGTTTATCGTAGCTTATATTAAAACTTTGTAACTAAGCAAGATTTACCTCGCAATAATATATGTAATTTTAGTTGTTCTGAAAGATTATTATTTTTTTGTATCATAATCAAGGTTCAAGATTTACGGAATCTGGAACTACACTTTGGATTCAATCTAAAAAAAATCACCAATCAAACACCTCAAAAATAAAAATAAGTTTTTTAAAGAAGATTTTCATTTATATTGCAATCCCGAGAAATGAGCAAACATTTTCGTTCTTTATTCTGCGAAAAATCCTTAAAGAACCGATGACATTTTACAAGATCAATGTTATATAAGATAGACAAGAACGCTCGTCTGTAAAGAACAATGTGTATTCTTTGGAACGTAGTTTAGACGGACAGAATAACAAATTATTTTTCATTTAAACAAGTAAAAGCTCTTTGACGGTCGAAATGTTCAAGCAAATGTTTTACTTTTCAGCTAGGTGTTCTTTTTAAATTTAACTGAAAAAATGCAATATTCTATTGTGTGCTTCAAAACTTATGTTTTGCATTTTGACATGGCTGTTACTATGGATCTCGTTAGCTAGTTTTTAAGAGATACCTTTTGACCTTGAAATATTTTTCTGCTTGTCGTCTGATACATCTTAGCTTTAAATTGATCGATTAGTTAATTGAGAGACTTTCCCCTTACGATGATTGATTGATGATTTTTCTTGAAAACTTCAGACTTTGCATTATTCACACACAATTGAACACTTGAAACTTTTAAGTTGATTGACAGCTCTCAATCATTGTCTAGACGGATGACTCGTATATAACGATCTGGACTATCGGTGGTTTTTTCTGCGTTGTCGATGTGATGTCCCTGATCACAGCTTCTACGGCTGCTTCCCATTCCAGCTGCCGTTTGTCTGACAGTCCATCACGATTTGCACTGAGGCGTGGCATGGTAACCTAAAACAACAAAAAACGAGTTAAAATACACGAATTTTATTCAACACCAGATAAATTTCGCATCGGTTTGTACAATTTCATAAATAGAATAGAATCAATGTATTTAATTAAACACGCTGTTTAGTTTGTTTTGCCGTACCAAGGTCAACTGCAGAACTTTATTTCAGGGTTGCCATTGTAAAACAAGGACAAACAAAATAGATGTAGGTTTAGATATACATACTCTGGCCTAGATTTACTATGAGATTGTTGAAGCCCGAGTCTCAGAAGCTTATCAAAATATTGGAATAACATTCTGCGAACTTTAAACTAATTCACTTTTACTTTAAGTTTCAGATTCTAAGTAATGAGTGCATATTAACAAATCCTGTTTTCATTATTTGTACAAAAAAGGTCCACAAACATGAATAATTATTTAAACACGATCACTATTTTGCAGGAAAATTTAAATTTCTTGATGGCAGCAAAGAAGAGAAGAAAAGAATTATATCAAATGCTACTACAAGAATATTTACTTTGAGTCGATATGACTTTACTTTTAGTCATATTAAATTTAACTACTACTGAATTAAAACTAAATTGCAGGATTAGCATCTTGCAATTAACATCCCAGATCCTATTTTTAACCGACTTCAAAAAGGAGGAGGTTATATGGGAGTGTTAAATTCAGTTAACTCATGATCAACCTATTCTTACCTTAGGCATCTTAAAATGAAATAAAAATAATCTTCTTCACCACATTCCATTACCTAACTGAATCTCTGCAGTTTTCAGGAAATTATATCTGTAGCTACACTAGCAAAACCAGAAGTAGAAAACCATTTGTTTGATTTATTTTTCCCTGCTCTCATTTTATTCGAAAATTGCTTGCTAAAATCGTAACCTACAGCACTCTGCGAAAAACACAAAAGCTAACAAATCCTACTTATAAAAGTATGCTGCAGCTTTTTCAATTCATTTTCCGTGTTTTGTTAAAAACACAGCAGAAAGTCGCGTTTTAAACTTTTGACAGAACAAACAATTTAAATACCTGCCTATTAACAAAGTTAAACATGCAAGTCGTAGCTCTGTTAACCTCATTTCAAAAGAGAAAGTTTGATTCCTTTGTTTTATGTAACTTTGCAAAAACATTGATTTTGAAATCACAAAACAGTAAAAACTATGCCTTTATGGCAAACTGCCTAGTGAACAAAGCAAGTTTTAAGTCATGCCCATTTTCATTAGTAAATTCATAAAACTTGGAGTCATTATGGATTCGCTGGAAAACGTTTCAGAAATTACAGGAAATTGTTTCATGATAAGAACAACAAATTTGTTCAAGGGAATTTTAAAAGTTGTTTTAGGTTATATTTATGTGGGATGGTGAAGGCGAAATATAGTCAGGATCCAAATTTATAAAAATAATGGGTACATGTAATTTTGGCTCGACTAAAAGTCCCTTTAATGAAAAATGCAAGTTTAATTTCAACGTTCAAAGAGTATGTTATTTATTGTTCAATGATTTTATACATCGTAAAATTGTAAAGTGTTGTTTTTTGAGTTATTTTTAGTCGTTTGCCAGCTGTAAACTGAGAGAGGCATCGTATCCTTGATGCTCGTTGCCAGTGCGTTGTCACAGATGTACCGGGAATAATTACTCTTTTTTGTAGTCAGTTTACATAAGAGGGAAATCACATGTGTTTAGAGTTTGTGTCTATCAATTAATGAAGTATATCTAAACATTTTCACTCGACTTGTAATTACAATTACATTTTGCATAGCCATAAACAGACAGAGACAAAAAATGTAGCAATATGCTTCTATGATTATGGTTTTTATAACAATGCAGTCGTTCTTTAAGTAGGACAAACCAACACATTTTGATGGAATGTGTCCGAAATGATTCTAGTAGAAAATCTTTTTTTGGCAAAATTAATTATAATATCTGTCTTATTAACGGCTTCTCGTCAAAGCCGTCATCGTTCGAGGCTCTATTTTTATTTAAGTTGTCTGAATTAGGCTTAAAATAATTGTTAATTGTTTGTATTTGTTTTTGTAGCTGTTTTGCATTTCTTGCCTTAACAGGGCGATATTATCGCTTAGCGACAAAGCCCTTTTAATAAAAAAGTAGGACAAACAAAATACTGTTCAGTTTAAAATAACATGTGTGAGCTCTCCATTATACAAAGGACCGGTGAAATTCCGAGCACTTCATTTATCCTCCCCGCCGTGACATAACGTCCGAAAGCAAGCTTTTCGCATTTTAATTAACGCAGCTAAATGAATCTTTACCTACTTTACACGTTTAGTTTATACTCCCTATAAGGATAGGTAAACCTACAGGTTGAGTCACAAGGATTATGTAATACGATTGAATTATTTTGTATGAAGGTATTATAGATGTAAATTAAAGTAAAAATATAAATCGTAATCGTATCGTAAGTAAGTTTAAAATAAATTCGGTAAGTTTTGTGTTTATACCGGTATATTTAAAAAAAGGGCCAAAATGTAATTACATGGGGAAACAACAATAGTGGGATGGATAAAACAATATTCCATTCTTTTCATTCCAGATATCAGATTGAATGTAGGCAAACTTAATTTTCATAATATTATTTTGTTCTCGATAAAATCTAAGATAATTATCTAAATCAGAAAAGTTTATTCAACACAAATATGTAAGTATTTTAACTAATAGCTGTGACTAATAATACCGTTAATTATAAAATTGCGTGATTCAAAACTATTTCTCGAATATATAATATTAACATGCAAACATCTAAAACAGTAAAAGTGCTTATTTAGATAACCATTTGAAAACCTTATTTTACAAACTGTCCAAATAAGTATAAATAAAATAAAAACTTATAACAAGAACAGGAAAATTATTAAACGAAACGATCTCGGGAGATTTCTTTTATGAGCAGCACTAGATGAAGATGGAAGAGACTCAAATGATTGACGTACTACTTTAACAGCTTCCAGTTTTACGATCCTCAGATCGAAAACTTATAAAAGTACACTATTACATATGTTATTGACTATAAAATGTATCTATTTATACGATGGGTTTAGTTTAGATTCATATCGAGTGGAGAGTAGACAGTGTCGGTTACGTAAGACTGTAAGTGACCATCAAACTTTGGATTTGGCTGCTTACAATCCAGAACTTGGCTCTATTCTCAGTAGTTGAAAAGAAAATTCAGTTCCATTATTCAAATAAACTGGGGTTTAGTCACACAAAAGGTTTTAAACTTACAATTGACCTTCTATTGAAGTTGAAATGTGGACTAAAGTTACGGTTAGTAGATTTTGTAAGGAAAATGAGTGGTGGCCACTATTTAGTAATCTGCGGTGAGGTTGGCTACGCCATTCACTGGAGTTTATAGGGTAATATACTTTAAAGGCCATGGCATTGAACATTGACCGAAGTCTATCTCGACTTTTACAAATGTTACCATCAAAAGGTTCATTTTCCCCTAAATCTGACAGATTCCACTGCTTCAGTTCCCCTTCTTTGTAATTAAGATTATATATTATGTACTTAAGATCCCAACTATTTATGCCCCATAATATAATACACACTATATTTTTAGAAAACACCCACAACTTTAAATTTAAAGACAAACATCGCATGATATCATGGCCGAAAACGAATTCCTTTTAAAAATAAGTGCAAGAAAACACGAATATTAATAAATAACGGATAATTGGATTTAAGAATGGTTTATTCTGTTATTGTAATTTAATTTGAATAATACACTTGCAACATATTCCACGGTTGAATTAGGTAATCCTTTTTTACTAAATTTGTAAGATTTTAGGCAAAGTGTACTTGACATGATACTATACCTAAGTTCACATACTGAACTGTAGAAAAGTATTCATGCGTGAGTGCATTCAAAGTTTCAGATTAAAACTGGTTGTCGACGTGAATTGAAAAATCAACATTTTATATAGAAGCCTCTAAATGTTACTACCTTATAGCCCCCAATAAAATACTCTTCTTTATAATACATTCTGCTCCATAAAACTGGTTACTTTAGTTTTCTCTGCCCCTAAAAAATTCACGGATCCAAACACTACTCGAAGCGAAAAGTTAAGAGGATTAGATTCTGCCAAAGAACGTTTTAGACTGATAAACCCGCAAGATTCCTACATAACGAGGCAAGCAAGCTTAACTGGTGAACATCCACAGAAGTTATAACTTTAGAAATTATTAGGCATTATACGCATCAACCTTGGCACGATCTTCATTGATCACCATTCGCTCACTCATAAATAATAATGAATCGCTACATAATATGAAAAAATCCGAGAAACCTACTGAACTTTATCTTACAATAATATACCTACCTTAGTATGAAGTATCATACGATTTTTACGTGGCTTATTTTAGGCAATAAAATCACTATTTAAAACTGGATATCATTCAGTGTTTTATAGACAAATCAAAAACTTGCGTTTTAATTAGGTTTAGTAATTATTTACAAATTGAATTAAAATCTTTAAAAAACTTGGTACTATGCGGCAAACAGATAGAAGTAATTAAATAAGTAGCTTCCGAAAGTACCTAAATAGAATTGTTTTCAATTGCAAAACAAGTTTAATCCTTTTACTTGTTAATTTATCCTAAACTAAATAACTTTTAGGTCCAACCTTCCTTTTTGCTTCCGTCCGATAATTCAATTCAGCCGTATAAAATAACTTACCTACTACCTACTCCTATTCCTAATATACCTATATTGTAAACTTCTTAACAAGACCAGGAAGAAAAAGTTTTTGTATATGTGATATCCCTGAAAATATTATATATTCTGGGCACAACTTATAATGTAGGTAAATTGTGTATGGTATAACTTTTAATAGAGCTTGATAATCAATCAGTCGACAGGCACGGACGAGTGTTTACAAAATCTATCACTCACTACACAAACAGCCATGTAGTACTCAAGTCGTTATTTATTTGCAATAGAAATCAAAACATCGTTAGCAATTAATTTAAAACACTGGCACAAGTGGCACATTACCGGCGTATTGTGTTTATCCACGATTATATCTAACATAAAAATACATGCGCTATATTATTCAACATATACTGTCGTAAATTAAATATTGTATCTCCTGTTGAGGATCCTATTGAATAAAAATAAAATAAAATATGTGCCTGTCAATCTCCCCTTAAAATTGTTTAAAAGTTTTAAAGATATAAAAATGGTAACGATCACAGATTAATGATTGGTCTCCGCTGCGCTTGGCGACTACCAATAACTGATAAATGGTAAAGACAAAAAAAAAGTAATTAGATACAGTCCCAATATCTAATTACCCATTACATATTATTACCTATCAAGTGATATATTAATCCTTATCCCGTTCAACTTGAGAACGGTAGAACATCTCAACAGGTCAGGTTGATCAATGGCCGTGTTTTCTTGAAAGATGAAAAAACAAACTAATACCTTTAAATATAAACTATAAATTGAAAAGGTTTTATGTTTAATAACAGCTTCTCCAGCTTCACTCATAATAAAAATAATCATTGGTCTTTTTTTTTGCCATACAACATCATGGGCTGATGCAGCGCAAGCAGACGGAAGATTTAAGTATGCAAACATAAAAACGTTGATGATACCTACTTGTCTGTTGGCAAGAATGAACTTTAGTCAAATAAATAACGAAATATTTAAATTAATATTTCTTTTATTAGCACTCTGTATTTTGAACTGTTTGTTTATGTCTGCGTTTTATCAAGGTGATTATGATTTAGCCTTGTCCTTAAATGCGGAAGGTGATTTTGTATTTCAAAAACTTTTATAAAAACATCCATAATTTAACTTATTTATTTTCTTGCCTTATGTTTATAAAGTTACGTATTGTTTTATTTCTACATACTTTTAAACGGTTGGATAGATTGATTGAACTTTTTCAAACTAATAGTGTTTTCCATTAAAGATTTTCGACTTCATTTGACGTGCATCTGATTAGTATTAAAAATAAAATGTTTTTAATATTATGTAAGAGCTACGAACGAACAAGACAAGAAAACATAAGTTAAGTACGAACATTACGCAAACTGAAAGCAATCTCAATTTATGCTAGAATTAGAAGATCAATGATTTATTCCAGACGCATAGATCCGGTATTAGGGGCCGTAATAAAAATTTATTTAAACTTTTGATACCTCAATGAAAACACATGATGTTTGCAGCAACTTTAAAGCTTGGACTTACAAGTTAAAATCGATTTTAGAATGAAAAACCTATTTATATATCAAACTTACCACAGTGAGAACCTTCTGCAGTGCCGACACGTCCACCCCCCTGCCCGCGTCCCCGAGCCTGCGGAGAGTGTCCGCCAAAGGCCCCGACAAAGCCCTAAGCTGCTGCCAAGAACGCGCGTACTGACGCCGCACCAGCTCAATTATAGTAGAAGTCAACGCCAGACCAATTAGGATATACAGCGTGCACAATAACATGTACTTTGGCCGTTCTGTGGACAAGCGCAATCGCTAGAATGCGTAATCGTTGGTAAAATTTAAAAACAAAATAATACATTCCATAATGCAACTACTTAAGCTACATTGTATACGTTTGTAACGTTAGCGGCAGTCTAATCTTGTTCTTGCTATTACACAATGCGGATGTACCTAAAGGCTAAGTTATAAACTAACTTGGAACTAAATCTCCAAATCCGATAGTTGTCATAGTGATAAAGCAGAAGTAAAATCCATCATAGAAGGTCCAGTCATCCTCCCACATTTTAAACAATCCAGCGCCCGCTGACAAATACACGAAGAGAAAACACACCGCCCAAACAGCATACAGCGACCTTTGACCAGCCGGATTCGCTTCCGAAACTCGACTACAACATTCTAGAAAAAACAAGTTTAGTCAATTAATCAAATCAATGTTTAATAGTGTCAAATAAGACTTAGGAAATATATTTATAAAACATAGAACCAAAACTAAGTGAATCCTTTAACATTAAGATATCATGGATTATTTACTTCCGAACTAATTTCCTGTATCTTATCTTTGTACATCTGTACTAAATAATATTAATAATTCAAATCAGAAACTCGAATTGAGATCACTTCCACAATCAAAAATGAAATATAATATTTTGATACGTTTATGTAAACTTACTCGGCATGGGCGGCATCTGCTTTGCAATCACTGAGACTACAGTTGCAAATACTCTGCCAAGATCTGCAATAACTGTCAAAGTTAAAGGGATCCCGATAAGCGCATACGCAATGCAGAACAAACGACCCCAGAACGTCACAGGAACTATGTTACCGTACCCTGTGGAAAAAAACGATGCTTTAGAGATCTCAGAAAAAAAAATCAGATAATTTTATATTATATTTTTTTTTGATTCAGTTAGGCTCTCAGGCGAAAAGGGAATTTGTTTACCTGCGCGGACGATACTTTTTGCTTTTGTTTTGTTTTTTTCAGACTTTTAACCCGTGAATGCAATTTTCAAATTGCAACATTTATATAGGTGTGGAGGTTCAACATACACAGCAATAAAAAGAACAGAGTATTCAATACTTTAGAAACGGGGTGAATTGTGTTGCACTCTGGTAGAGCTAATACAAAATTCAAAAATAACTTCTAAACAAATAGACGTCGAGGCAAGTTTTACTCATAATAATACTTTTTACCTCAAAATGTTTAATACCTACTACTAAAATGATGGTAAGTAAGAGGAAAGGTTCAAATCCCTAAGTATTTTAACACGATAATCTTCACACAGAAGGAAGGTGTTGTTGAAGTGCAATTGTAAATACACTGTGTATGCTTACATGATCTTACACACCTATAGTGGTGAGCACTGTTGACGAGAAGAACACCGCTTGTAATATACTCCACTTTTCTTCTAATGGTGGGAAGTTCCTTTCGACTTCCAGAGATAAACCAATCGACGACGCCTCCTCCAGAACCTGTTTAAAAATACAATAAATAATAATTATAATTTATAAGGCTAACAATTCTTACATTTAAAAGCATGGGGTTATGCCTCTTTTTAGGTATATAAAATAATCTGTGCCAGGAGACCCAGGAAACGGGGTGTAGTCTGTGCGTATTGCGTGTGTGTATGTGAGTGTGTTCTTGTAGGCATAGGTGGGTACGTATAAAAAATATATGGTAATAAGTATTAACCTATTTTAGTAAAATAATATAATATGTTGTTAGTAATAGGTAGGTGTCGTGCTTGTTATTCGAGTAAGAAAATTATTATCTCTACCAACTATTAAGATTCAAAAATAAAATAAAAACCAACTTCAAAGTTTAAAAATTACCAATATTTTTAGCAAAAATTAAACTCACTTTTTCATAAATAGATAAATAGTCACTTAGCACTTTTTCAAAGCCAACGTTGTCAGTTCTGTTGACTGCGAAATCTGACACGAATCTGACGAGGTTCCACCTTTCTGTCACAAGGCGCTCCCTGTGGTACTCCTGTTTTGCCATTTCCGCCGGATACTCCAATGCTCGAAATACCTAATTAAAAAAACGATTCCTAATTTTAATAACAATCTCTAATTTTATCTAAATACCACTGAATTTTTATACAATTAAATACTGAACTACAAACAAACACTAATATTAGATAGAAGATGGCTAACCTTAAAAGTCTTTGAACTCTTTTTCAAACAAAATCACTGATGACTTATTTAACTTAGTTTCTGGAATTTCTTGAAAATATGAAATATCCCCGACTCCATTTAATATGGGTAAAAAAGGTGGGTGTTCCCTTTGATTTAATGTTTCTTGCCAGTTTGTACTTAAAAACCAACTGTGGCTCTTAATATCATAAACTCCAGTTTTTAAAGATCCGAATCGTTTCAGTGGATCAACTTGAAGTAATTGCTTTATTAATTGTCTACAAGTAATAGAAAAGTTTTCTGGAGTTTTGAAATGTCCACTTAAAATTTTTTCATAAAGCTCCATCGGATCAGAATGATAAAACGGTGTATACCCGGCTAACATTTCATATATCAAAACTCCAAACGACCACCAATCTACTGAGAAAGAGTACCCTTTGGACAAAAGTATTTCAGGCGCCAAATATTCGGGTGTTCCTAGTAATGTCCACGTTCGAGTCTTTATGACTTTGCAAAACCCTAAATCAGACAACTTGATGTACCCATCTTGTCCAATCAGAACATTTTCTGGTTTCAAATCTCTATGAACGACACCGCAGTGATGGAGATACTCTAATGCGAGCACAACTTGTGCAGCATAAAACTGGGCTAAGTTTTCCGGAAGTACACTAAATTTCCTGAGAAGATTAAAAAGATCCCCGCCAGCTTGAAATGGTAATACAAAATAAACATATCTATTATCTTTTGACAAATAGTCGATATTTATCACGAAGCAAAAGTTAACTGACTGTAAGATTTTTTTCTCTGAATACAACTGCTTTAAGCAATTTTTGGTTATAACCATTTCTTTATCGATAGCTTTCATTGCATGATATTGTAATGAATTTTTATCTCGAACCAAATATATAAATCCAAAAGCTCCTTTACCCAAACCGTGAACAATGTCAAAATCTGCTGGATTTTTATCAGCCAAGATGTTACCCGCAAATATTCGCTGAAATTCTAACTTCAATACATCTAATTGCCGAGTGTGAAGTTTTTGTGCCTCATATGGAAATGCTTTAAACTGGGCCTCCGTTTCTACAGTCATAACATAGGTATTTTTCTTAGATAATGTTTATTAAATGTTACATTGCATACCTTTGATAAATTTTCAAAATAAACAATTTAAAAAACGACTCTATATAATACAAATTAAAATGACTTGTTCATTTGACTTTGTCATGCCATAAACACTTCCAATATATTTTTTGTAGTTTTGCATGTTTAACTTTTGAATTGATATAACATGCCATTCGAATGTGGACAAATTTCAACATTTTCAACGAATTCATTTTGTTGTAAAATGGATAAATCTTATTTATGCAAATAAATCAAATTGCAGTCTCTGTTTATGTCACAACCTAACAGCTTTTACTTAAAAAACAACAATTTTAAATTTTTTGTCGATCTGCCCTGTCTGTTTATTTCGGGTAATTTCTGAAACGGCTGGAACGATTTTGAGAGGGCTCACTGGTAAAAACTTTAAGGACGTAACAT
Source organism: Choreutis nemorana (assembly GCA_949316135.1). Taxonomy (NCBI): domain Eukaryota; kingdom Metazoa; phylum Arthropoda; class Insecta; order Lepidoptera; family Choreutidae; genus Choreutis; species Choreutis nemorana. The sequence continues at coordinate 6,665,081 of OX438601.1, read as the reverse complement.
TGGCTACTTTAATTTATTAAAAATAATTAGGGTTCCGCGAATAAAATTACCCTTAAAATTAAGAACAACATCCAATTGAGACAGAAAATGGTTTGAATATTTTTACTTGGGGGGGAAACGGGGAGTGTAATTTTATTGGCATTTTTAAAAGATCTTTTAAATGGGATTTCTATCAATTTATCATTAATAAATAATGTTATGGCTCAGGGTTTTTGGATACTACAGTCAATAGCTAGTTAATTACAAAACTTTCGGACGCATGTTCAACAACATAACGAAATTAAAAACAGAAATAGGTGAATATATATTTTTTCAGTCAAATAAATTAATGTAAATCTTAATAATAAGTTATTAGAAATATTTTAAAAATCTTCAAATTCTTGTTCAAAAAGACACACAGGGGACGTCTTAAGTCTAACATCACTGAGTTCAGGGAAATTACTTGTGTCGCCAGGTGAAGCGCAAATCGGGACAAATTGTGATTTCTGCCTTCGATGGACAACGCAATACCAGTCTACGTCAAAAAACCATGAATGAGTTTTAATATCAAAAGCTCCACGTTTTAGACAGCCAATTCGTTTTGTTGGATCTGTTTGAAGAAGGCATTTAATAAGGTTTTTACAGTTTGGATCTATTGTATCTGGGCATTTATATCGACCTTCTAAAATATTGTCGTATAGTTTACCCGGTGCTGATGAAAAAAATGGAGGGTAACCTGAATTCATCTCAAAAATCATGATTCCAAGAGCCCACCAATCAACTGAATATGAGTAACCTATGGATAGGATTATTTCCGGGGCAAGGTACTCTGGGGTACCACAAAGTGTCCACGTTTTCTTGGAAATTATTTTGCTAAAACCAAAATCACAGATTTTGATAAATCCAGAGCTATCAATAAGGACGTTCTCTGGTTTGAGATCCCGATGAACAATATTACAATGATGTAGATACTCAAGAGCGACTATGATTTGACAAGCGTAAAATTTCACTAAGTGGTCAGCTAAACCACCATGTTTCTGGATGTGATTAAATAACTCACCTCCAGAAATAAACGGTTCTATAAAATAAACATATACATTATCTTTAAATGAAGCATCAAGTGATACTACGTATGGAAAAAATACTGATTTTGTGATTTTCTTCTCTAAAAGCAAATGTTTAACGTGCTTTCTCTCAACAACTATACTTTTTTCAACCACCTTCATAGCGTGATACGTAAATTGTCTTTTATCTCTAACTAGGTATACATCCCCATATGCTCCTGCTCCAACTACTTTAATGGAATCATAATCGTCTGGTCCTTGACTATTCATGCTGGTGTCCTCGCACTTTTTGATGAAATCGCTTTGTAGTGCATCCAAATATTTTATGTGGTCCTGTTGATTTTGCCAAGTAAATGGTGATGTTTTTGCCATATGTTTTTATCGGAATCATGAAGTAAATGCGTAAATATTAATTACTTAGAGGTTTACCTCTAAAATGTGCAACTTCATTTCAAAACAGATTTTACAAAAGTTTTACAGATTGACATATTGATAATTGTTTTGACATTTACGTTTTATTTTTGATGGTTCAACAAAATTGGTTGTAAATATTAATACAATTTATGAGAATGCCTAATTTTTCTACAATTGTTCTGACCGTACAAAATCTTATGACAATGTAATGCTAACATTTTTGTATAATAAAAAATTAAAATATTGTGATATTGATTCAAAAGAAGTTTTCATTAAACCAAGAAATAGCAAATTTAGCGCTCTATTCTTTGCGCAAAATTTTAGAAACGAGGTCGAAATCTGTGATTAATGTATTCTTTATTATCATTATTTTGTCAGTGATATTACAGAGGAGGGGACTACTTTATTTCCACTGAATTTTACTAAACATATTATTGTCTATAATAATAAAAGCTAAATAATATAGAAAAAATGTTAAGTGAACAGCCAATGTGGCATTCTGAAGAAAGTGGATACTCTCATGTTAAACAAGAACAATATAATGCTTATCTCCGTAAGCTTTACCAACATTTTTTGGAATCATGGACTATGAAATTTGAATACGATGTAAAACTCAAAGATTTTGATAAACTAACCGTCATAGGTAATGGAGCTTTTGGTACAGTATACCTTGTGAAAAGAAACGATCACGAAAAATTTTATGCAATGAAAACATTAGAAAAGGAAAAAATCGTTAAATTGAAGCAAATTGAACATAGTTATAATGAAAAAAAAATTTTGTGTGGCCTTAATTTTCCATTTGTAGTCTACATGAAATATTTCTTCAAAGATAATGTTTATTTATACTACATCATGCCCTTCGTTAATGGTGGCGAGATGTTCACACATTTACGAAAAATGGGAACATTCGAAGAGCATGGTTCCAAGTTTTATGGCGGTCAGGTAATTCTAGCTATCGAATACTTACATGCCTGTGATTTGGTTTATCGAGACCTAAAACCTGAAAATATATTGCTAGATAAGACTGGTTACATAAAATTAACTGATTTTGGATTCTGTAAAATACTTCGAGGACGGACTTGGACATTGTGTGGTACCCCAGAATATTTGGCACCAGAAATAATTAACAGTAAAGGATATGGTATGTCAGTGGACTGGTGGTCACTAGGTATATTACTGTACGAAATGTGCGCTGGTCATCCGCCCTTCTATTCCACAAATCCTATGAGAATATATGAGAAGATAGTATCTGGGAAGTATCGAAACCCATCACATTTTAGTAAAGAGTTAAAAGATATTGTCGCCCGATTGCTTCACGTTGACGTAACGAGAAGATTCGGCACACTTAAAGAAGGAGTATTAGATATTAAAAATCACAAGTGGTTTAAAGATACAAATTGGGATAGCTTGTTGAACGGCCGTATACCTCCACCATTTATTCCTATAGTGCGTTCTAGTGGCGATTTTTCAAATTTCGATAAATACGAGGATGAACAGATGAAATACAGTCCCATCAATTTATATGAGAACGAATTTGCTGATTTTTAACAGCTTATATTTTTAATACTATTCATGTAACGAAATGTCTGAAATGAGAGTTAGGGGAACGGTATTATTTTTATTTGAACATTGTTTTACCTTAATATAATGAAGTTATATGCGATTTTTTTAATATTAACGTAATAAACAACACTCACGATAATCGATTTTAAATTAGTTAAAGTAAAAGTAAGGCTTTGTAGATTTAATAGTTGAGTTGGTAGTAATAGCAGGGCTGGATGTCTCGAGTACGATTTCCGGCACCTGACTGGCTGTATTATATGATGAACACAGGTAGGTATGACCGCTATGTATGGCCGTTTTATTAAATTGAGTCTCGGACAGTTATTGGATTTGTCACAATGAACAAAAAAAAATTAAACATTTTAAAATTAGTGTATGGATAAAATATCAATAACTACTATTTTAGATGAATAAATCAAAGTTAAATGACAAAATAAGGTAATTTGTTATCCCACTTAAAATGATAACATAGACACTTAAGGGTATTTTGTCATAGTTTTAAAACATCCCATAACCGGGGGAGTTCGAACTTGATTTACGATATATGGCCACACCTTGCCTTTCGCCTGTCGGTAATGAAAATGTAGTAGCATCATAAATTAACGCATTCAAGGAGATGCTATTAAGCCGATTTTCACCAACACACATACTACATGTTAATGTACTTTATATTAAGAAATTAATTTCTAATTCAACATTTATAAGAAATATATACTTCATATGAAATTTGCAGTTTCTTTAGAATTACAGTTGACGAATGTTATTAAAAAAAAATTAATTAAAATAATAGTTTGACACTTACCAGTCCTCCTCCTGCAGTGTAAAGCATCAATGCCACTAGGAGTCCAACGTGGGATAGTGCCGCTCGAGGACAGAACCGATCCCACCCCGTAGGCTTCGGCGTCCCCATCAGAGACTCCGTCTCCCATGCCACCGTTTTCACACCTTTACACATTATAGCAAACGGTTCTGCCCACAGTCATCATCAAGTAACATAATATGTTCACACTTTGTAAGTCATTTTTAGAGCTTAAAATAACATCCAGAAAACGTTATGATTTAAGCTTTTCTTTCCCTTTTCTTAGTTTTTATAACCTACACTTTAGACGAAGACTTTTGTGTGAAATCAAGAAAGATGAGTTCGGACAATTCTTCAAGCATGAAATTCAACAAATGTATCGATTCTTGTTGGAAAATACTCGTATCGTACTTACTTTTGCCATCGAATAAATAGATTAGTAAAACAAGTTCTAGGCCACCTATTTTTGCTCTTTGAGACAGGAAAGATCATTCTAAACTTAAATGAGGGTGCCTAATTGTCTTCCATTTCCACGAACTAACAAAATAAAAGTAATTACTTTACCTAGTATAATGTAACGACAACATTTTTATTGATACTACTTTAATGTAATGAACTCAATCTAGGTATTTGATTCGGTTTCCCTATTTAAGAAGTATGTAATTAACTTACTTTATTTGTATTTCTTAAAATCTTTTTATTTAATGTATTCTACATTTCTGCCCTGCGACGAAAACACAAAAAAACCTGCAGTATTACATAAGTTCCGTGAAAAATACGTTAGGCCTAGTACGGTAGAAATAAAAACACTGCAAAAAAATCCAAATGGCGCGGTTCCAAATCTAACTAATAATTAAGTTACTGAACCCTGCTGAAACGTAATAAAATAAAAGTGAATTTTCTCGTAAATTCCTCATTTTACATCGAAAAACATATTGAGTAGGTAAACGTTCTATTAATTTTATACTTTTCCGTCAAGCATTCATTTAAAATACCGATACTCGATTAATAGCTTTCCTATCGCCCCTAAATTTAGTTAAAAACCAAAACACAATTAAATACCTCTTTATACAACTAAACCTTTACGTTAAATCGAAATTTCAAACTAATATGACACTCACACTAAATGTTTTAATATTCCCGAAACAAAAGTTAAATTACATAGTCGCGAAAATACGGATAATTTGACCAGCGCGTCTGTCTGGATACACCACCGGCTGCCAACTGAAGTGTGCAACTTTCATAAAGTTTCAGAGGACTGCGGCCATTTCAGTTCATTTATTCCAGCTTAGTTTTAAATAAATACTACATTACAAAGTTGTTTTTAAGACGTAAGATCATCTCTCTTATTCATTAACGTAAGTCCCCTACACATCCCCGAACCAAGAACTAAGTTAGGAACGCCTAGTCTCGTAGGCAGCTAAGCTATTTCGTCGTAACACATACTAAAGAACTTAAGTTTTTAAAACAATAGTTGCAGAAGTTTGCAAGTAATGATAAAGTTAACGAAAAAAATACATGTATAGAAAGTAAATATTCTAGTCCCGTTTCAAGAGAAATTCTCTCTAGAACGGTCTGGGTACTAATAAAATGTCATAAAATATTCGTTTGAACAAATATTCTCCTTGTGAATGAGAATTATGACTTGTGACTATGTTAACACTAAAACAACCTCGCGATGAAATATATTTACCTACTTGAAACGCTTCTACTAAAATATTGATCATTGTTTCCTGACTAAGCTAAAGATGGTTAAAGCCTGGAATGTTAATCTGTTTGCGACAGAAACATAATGAAGTGGATAAAGTTGTTTAGAGACAAAATTTGAACTACTCCACGAAAATTTTCATTTATAAATAATGAAGAGAAATATTATGAGGAGAAAAAATTTTTAGTTCGCCTTATAATCCTCGACATTTATCCGAGTATGAAATATTTCACAGAAATAAGCTCGGTTGTGTAACTGCAGTTATACCAGAGTTATATGTTTGATAAGATTTACTTTTTTTACCATTTACTCCGTGTACGTATAATTTAGGAATGCTTTAAAATATCCGAATTTTAAAACCAGCTTTTTTATTTCAATTATTTTAATATCATAAAGGGAACAGTAATCTTTATAAAATTTGCTTGGACTGGCTTTTAACAAGTCATTGATAGAAATCGATCTCACTCGGGTTAGGTATTGATTCATCCACTGAAGTTAACTTACGTTATTTACTGCAAGCAAATAAAACAATTTAGCTAAACCATTCACATATTAACATACGAGTATCTTTGAATTTTATATTTGGTCATTATAGGACTTTTCCTACTTCACATACCATGGCAGCATTTCAATAGATCTACAAGCTTAAACAAACCTCAGGAACAAACTTTGATGTACCGGTCTTGGCCCATTTTCCAATATCATTAAATGTTTTTAAACGATTAATTAGTATTCCACATTACAAAAGTGTTTACATTACAAAATACAGTGGCGTTTCGATTTAAAGGAGTACCTACACACTACACTATACTTAAGTCAAATTTCTTAAAATACAGGAGTTACTAACTTTTGATGGAGAAAATATCCCCTTACGAAAATACAAAGCCAACCAACAAAACAGAGTGTAATTTAGAGAAAATATTCTCATCAGAAATTGTTTACTATTTAATTTAGCCGTGGTCATATGCCACCTTCACCTACAGTACTGGGCAAACTTACTCACTTGAATTATTTTACTATGTTAGGTTTGGTTTTCAGTAGTCGAGTTTTAGTTTTAAAACTTAGTTATATTTTCACTATGTTGGGATATGAATGAATATCTGTAATGAAAAAATAGTAGGATTAGAGAGAATATACGTTCACTACACATCCTAGGCTTGATTTTAGAAATGTATTATATAAATGTAAGTGCTTATTTTGATACCAAAACACGGTCACATTGCGCGAAAAATATATAATCTTTGTTCAGGACTTTATAGGGCCCTATATAGGGCATAAAGTCCTTACTTAATTTAAAGTGAAGTCATATAGCATTTAACTAGCGGACGATCATAACACATCCAACGATACCTCATTTATCAATTTATGATATAACTTTAGAAGTTGAGTAGAACAGATGAATATTCATACACATACATCAATCAATCATTTATTGCATAGAAAAGATAAATTTTCCTTGTAAGAACATAACATAGTGGCTTGGTAGGTATTTAAAACTTTTAACTGTTGCCCAAATAAGCACGAAAACGGACGGCGGCGGACGAACGAACGGCGAGGACGTCGTAGCTCATTTTGTTACGTGCATTGGTTAACCGACCGATCTGATCTGACAGGTCCAGGTTTCGAGTCTCGGGTTACCGTAAGTTATATTTGCCATTTATTATTTCTATTTTTTTTTATTTATGTTTTATTCAAATTTGTTTTTATTTTTATAAATTGTTACTCCGTAACTAAAATTTGTTGCTTTTTATATATTTTTGTTATTTTATTCTTTAATTAATGTAATGGGTGCAAGTGCACTGTATTAATTAAATAAATCCCTCTCGGGATTACGACGTGAGTTGTGTTGTACTCTTATGTTTAAGGTGAGAAGCAGTCTCGCCTGCTAAATTCCTATCTCGTCCGAAATTCCGAAAGTCCGAAAATATCCATGTGTGCGTGCATGTGTGAGCGCATTGTATGAAGCTCTACTTTTTGTAGCCAATTGTAAAGCGGCGCAAAATTTGGATACCTTGAAAATTTAAGTTTTTCCACTCCATCCATCCAAAGAATCTATGATGATTTATCATCAAAGTTTTAATGTAACTGACAATCATGTTATGAAAAAATTAAGTATTCCAAAAACCTGAAAAGTTACACTCGTTTGGCCGGTAACAATAAGTTGTTTTTATAAAAATGAAGCTATTGTTAAATATAAACAGACCATATTTGAATCGTAGCAAATAAAAATACTAAACCTACGAAGGGAAAAGACAGGTCAAAGAACGTGTTTCCGCAGTTTTTTTAATTACTCACTTTAAAATAAATACAAGATCAACCTGTCGTATCCTCACAGTAGGTGACCGACACTTGAAGGAAACGTTATTTTTAATTCAACATGAAGACTCTCGTATCAATCGCGCTCTTTGGTGCAGTTTTTTTTGCTGCTAATTGTGAACACGTTTTACGTAAGTGACTTTTGTTTACAATAACTGTTAACTGTGTTATGAAAAGGGATACCCGTAGATCAGTAACAATATCAGATTTCGTTCTCTTACTCATAAGTCCAGGTTTATGACATATTACCTACATACCTAGTATCCCACCAGGGAGTTTATGTCATAGTACAGGCCTATTGTTGCACAATATAATATTTAATCTACAAAAATTTCACAGCTTAAATTCTTAAAATAACCGTTGTAAATATTTAAAACCACGGACTGTACAAGTACATGTATATTTATTTTTCTTATTATCATTATTTCTGAAGAAAATTCAGAAAGCAGGGTTCTGTGATCGTTGCGTGTAATTTATTCTTTATCGAGATTTTTTAAAGTGATGAATTATTTTTTGAAAAAAAATGAGTCCTCCGCTATGTAATGTAATAAAGATCACGCATTGGATTCTTTCGTTTAATAATATAATAACTTATTTAGTCGACACGAGATACCTTTCTCTAAATTTTCAAATTAAAGATTCATTGGAGTGGAGTCATGTAATTGAATATTCCTACTAAATTCAAATTAGATTTACTGTAGGTACTGTAAGGAGATTTTAACCCTTTGGAATTTGCTAGTTTTAGATGAAGAATATTCCATAATTCTAAAATTGTAAAAAGACAACGATCTTCTGAGATTCCTGTGCAAACCTTGAGTTTGTAAACATAACTATCCCTTGACAGTGAATTAAAAAAGTATATTAAAAAGTTATTTGTTAAAACTTTCCTGCGCCACTGTAAACCTTTGCCTTATATCGAATTAAAATAAGCTGAAATGTAGTATATATTACCGGAAATTTGTAAAATTCAGACATTCTATACCAGTGCTGTCTTGACGATGAATGACTGTCCGCAATTCAATTCTTAAAGAATTTATTGGAATTAAATAGATAAGCCGTAATAAAATTTGATTAGCTACAAAAAAACAGCATTTAAATTATTAAGTTACCATACTACCTAGATTTCATGATTGATCAGTAAAAAGATAATACTGGTCTTTAGTTTACAAATGTCAATTACAAATGTCTAGTTTAGGTTAGGTATCCACAACAAGGCACGAGCCGAGCGGAGCCCGGTAGCGGCTGGAGAGTGCAAAAACCGACAACTTTAAATAAATAAACACACAAAATTAGATTAGTTGATAGTTATTGCAGCTTATATAATTAATATGCTGAAATAAAAAAACAAAAAAGAAATAGGTATTGTCATGAAGAAATCATTTGATTTAAAAAAATAACGTGTAATATCTTAACCGTGAAATGCAATAAAAACATTATTATTCTGCACATTTGTATCTATCGAAGAAAAATGAAGGTCAATAACATTATGCAAATACAATGAATTGTGCAATCACCCTATATAGATATAATTAGTAGATAAACTTTTTACATCTTACGAATAACAATGATTGGAAACGATTAAAATTACATTGTGTGTGATTAAAGAAACTACTTTTCAATTATTTATACAAAAGCCTAACAACATTTACAGACTAATTTCCTCCCATATTTTTGGAACCCACGTAACTTTTCAAATTATTAAACTTCCAGCTTCCTACCTTTCGAAATGTGATCGATTCGACGATTTCGAAGATTGCGTAAAGAGGCAGATCGAGATAGGTTTGGAAAACTTTACGATGGGTGTGCCGGAGCTCGGCGTTCCTTCCTTGGATCCCATCCATCTTGATGACATCCTGGTTGATGGGAACGGGCTTAAACTGGAGTTCACGGACCCACTCATGCACGGCCTAAGCACTGCAAAAGTAACTGATTTGAAGTAAGTTAAATAAATAAAACAAACGTAATGTTCCATAAGACCTAGTTTTGAAGGTCTTAATTTTGTTTTCGTACAAAAAGCAGATCTACTTATTTGAACAATTTCAAATCCATCTTTGTACAGACGGCCACATAACGCAAAGCAAAGCTTCACATAACTAGTTCAATATCAATCCTTATACTGAACAACTTAAGAACGGTTCAAACACAAGCCTAGAGTTCCACCACCAACCTACTCAATGTAGGTTACTAGTACTAGTAACCTACCGCGCTACCGATTTACACGGGTTCGATTCCCGTGTGCTACAAATTTAACTACGCTTTTTCAGGTTTCTTCTGAAACTACAAAGGTTTTCGCAATCGTTCAGAAATCCATATCAAAAAAGGCATAAAGAGTTGGTATTAATTATAGTTATAACTGTTCAAAGCTACGAGATTTCTTAGTAGGTAAATAGACGCTTTAGTAAATAAGTTTAAGCATTGTATGTTAATCAATAACTCTATATAAGGTATGTAATGTACTTCTTCCCTTTAATTGAACAAGTTGAGCAATTGTTCTAACCTAGAAGGTGGAAGAAACAATCTAAAACAAAGCACATGTCGTTATAAAAATACCTACTTATCAACGACTAAGCAATCCTATAACTGCATAATATTCTATTGACTGGCTTTACTTTCGTAAACAATGTTTACGTCGTCTCTATCCTACGTCTCTAGTTACTTTTGTCTCCGTAACTACGTGTTTTATCAATTACGTACTTTTCTCATCAAAATCACTAACTTTATCGCAATTCTTTGATGTTTCATTTTTTTTGTTTGTTTCAGAATAGACTTAGTAGCTGAAAATTTTAAACTCGAATTTGTAGCTAACATGAGCCTCACTGCTAAATATGAAGTTGATGGGAAAATTTTGATTCTTCCGATCAAAGGCAAAGGAGATGCAGATATTCAGTGCCGTAAGTTACTATTCTTGAGTGGGTTAAGTAATATTAGGTTATTATGTATGCATATCGGTCGATGGGTTCCTTGTCACGCATGAAATAAACATAGGTACTATAACTTCCTACATATATACTCGTAGGTACCTATCTACTGTCAGTTAAAGTTAAAGATAATCTAATAATCTCGACCAACGAAAACCTAAGCAAAATTGGGTCACATTGAAGCTAAAAGAATAACAAAGAACAAAACCATCGCTCACCTATTTAACTATTAAATAACCTTAAGCACCTATTAAAAATAATTAATGGATATATCTACACGTGGAAGCAGTCATGGATCATAATTACATAAGTACTAAAATAAGTAGGATCTGATTGTTATGTAAAAACCTCATGAACTGTAACTGACGACTACAATAAAATTCGCTGAGAACAACGATTTGTTTTTCCCGTAATAAAAAAATTACTCGTCTTTAATATGTTGCTAGCGAGTATTGTAAGCCAAACCTGTAATTAAGCATGGTTTCTTACACTTAACAACAAAGTACAAAACCAATCAAGGAATTACTAAGTTAGCTACCTATATACTAGGTTTTTGCTTAATTGTTAAAAATAAATAGATGTAGCTGGATTCTAACCACCGACACTAGAAAAACAGAAAAACTAGAACGGGGCTTTTATTGACCGTGAGTTAATTGTTATTAAAGTTGGTTCTCACATTAAACATTAAAACTGTCTTCATTTTAATCTAACAAAAAAGGATTTCATGGTGCATATGCCCATTATGTGAAATAAAAATATACAATTTTTGTAACAAAAAAAGGTACCTTGTGACTCATAATTGTTTTTAGAGAACCTGTTAGTTTTATTAACTAAAAATCTTGACATTGAATTTAAATTAAGGCTTTATTTTGCCTAATCCCAATGCCTTTTCCTTAACCTTGACTCTCAAATTAATACCTTACTTATTTTTTTGTCCGGTAGGAACTGAACAGGTATGCCACAAAGCAGTGGCGGATCCAAGGTTGTCATTAGAGACGGAGGCTCTACACTCTCAAAACTAATGACCTTTTTTAGAAAAGCCTTGGGGGGTCTTAACGTCACTAACGTTGAGTTTGAAATTGCTACGAGTCCGAAGAACTCAAATGCTATTGGGGGGGCTTGAGCTCCTTAGCGCCCCCTCCCCTGGATCCGCCAGTGTTATAAAGTATGGGGACTAACATTCAAAGACACTCTGATTTTTGTGATAGCTAATAAAAAATAAAAAATAGTAGGTACAATTTTAAGTTTTCGACTTTTATGTCATAATTTAGACAATGCGTTGTCTTAGTTGGTAGGTAGTAGATGGGTATTTTATACCGCGACACTTCGTCACGGGTTCGAATTTTCATAACCCGTTTCTCCTGCATTTTTAGATCTTAACAAAATCGCTATCTATTGGGATCGAAACTAATTAATCTTACACTTCAACATAAGATAAAAATTAACAAAAATTTATTGAAACCGGTGATTTTTCCGGCAAGGACAATGAACATTTACAGACATGGTTTCATACAAAAAGATTTAAAAGACACGATTTTTTTTTTCAGTAAACGTTGACGTTGAGATACGCAGTGCAATGAAACATCAGAAAAACAGCGCTGGTGAGGATCATTTCAAGCTGACCACTCCCTCCTACAGTTACAACATCGAAAAAATTGATATTCCAATGTGAAGTCACGAACCCATCGTGGTGCGTTTTGCGTTTTGAATAAATATGTGACCTTTCAATTTATTAAAAAAACATTAATATGCTCAATTCATGCTATAAATTTACCCAAGCTTAGCTACGCACTACCCCTCCCTATCCCCTCTGTATCTTTTAAATGTTTAATGTGTTGCTTTAAATGTACTAAAAAAAAAGATTTTTTTTTTGGACGAACCCTATACATTCTTTGAAAATGTTTCTTTCGTTTAAACAAAGAGAAAACTTAAAATTAATAAAAAAACAATGCATATTAGGGATATTTAGGTATGTACTTACCTTATGATTGGTATTTATTTAACTTCGAACTTTACATTTACATTAAACAATCTATAGTGTATTAAATATCATGATTACAGCTGAAACTACTCACCAATTTGCAAATGACAACTGGCGCCAGCTCATGGACGACTTGGCTCCTCCAGCGATCAAACAAATTGTCAAAACAGGAGTAAAAGCAATGAACAAGTTTTTCACTAAAGTGCCAATCAAAAACCTGATCAATAATTACTATCAATAATTGTTATTCTTAGAAGTGTAACTTAAATATTTATAAATATCTAGCTTAATTTATCATTTTCCATTTTTTTCACAATTGGTTTTCGAATTATCATATTAGGTACATTACCTTTTTTGTGTAACTTACCAAACAAACAATGTTAATTTAATTTAAAACCAAGTTTTTACTTTACTTGTTTTATAAATTATGATAATTGATTGTTTCTTTCAGATTACAATTAATTAGAAAAAGGTTCCTAATAAACGATTGTTTCTCTCAAAATTATTTAAACAACCATGTTATAGCCAATAAACTATATTTAACTTAAATTTAGATTTCAATAAGTTATTTTTTACAACCTATGAGGTAGTTTGAAAATTAATTAACAGTTTATCAGTTTTTTTTACTTTGATCGGAAGATGTGGCAGCACATCATCTGCATCTTTCATTTGAGATGTGGGGATCTAAAAACAAAAGAATTACTACATAGATAACTTGGAAATTGTAGAAAGTAATAATCATATTACATTTAAAAATATTTCCTTTGAAATTCAGTGTGGGTTTTAAATTTTCTGTTCAATTGAAAAACTTTTTTTTTTTTATTAGTAAATATTTACCAGATTAAACACTCATATACTCACAGTAACAAAGAGAAATCCCACCTTTTTTTTTTTTTTGCAGTCATATTTAATAACTACATATTATATCCCTTGTCATTCTCATAATTGAGATGATGAATCAAATAACATCTTATAAGTTGACATTTTTAGAGCCATTTTTTTTTACTGTGGACCCTGCACTAGGCGAGCCTGTATCGCAGGCGTCCAACTATCCAATCCAAATACAATACTTTACCTTTGCCATAATAGGGAATAATAAGGTATAAATATGTTTTGTGCTTTCTAGATATTTTTTGTTAAAATGTATATGCAATATTTACTATTTTTATTCTAATATCTGGTATTATATTGTGTTTTCTGTATGGTATTACCTGAATATCCTGAGCCTTAGCCTCTTTTGTTGTGAACTCTCTAAGGACATAATCTGTGTTCAGCAAATGGAACATCCTTGTCTCATGAGATCTTACCAGCACATCATCAACCCTCAGGAAATATCTCAGCAACACAAACCAGTTGGTTGGCATCACTCTCTAAAACAAATTTAAAACTTGAATAACATCTGCAATACAAATGACTCACAAATGTATGTCTCTAGATGCATTAAGAGGAATTTGATCATTAATGTTATGATTAGGGCACTTCACTCAATGCATTTATTTAATTGGAAACAATATCTTTCTGATATATTTGAACTCCAATGGTATAGCAAAGATTGTATAACACAAAAAAAGATAAAAAAAATATAAAGATAAAGATTGTATACAGGATAATTTTCTATTTAAACACATTTTAGGAGCATTTTAATTCACCTCTACATGAGCAATGCATAGGCGATGCTTTTAGCATTCCACAACTTCTGAGGCATCATGATGTCAATAGGCGGCGTTTTCACTTTCCATCAAGTAAAACGATTGTTGATTGCCCATGATATTTAAAAATGAGCCTGGTTCTACTACTTTAAAAAGGAATTATATACTTACAATTTTCACTGAAAGTTTAGAAATGCCATGATCATGTAGTTCATCTTCAAACAAAATCAAATCATGGTAAAATAGGATTTGATCTTTTCTCTTTAAGATCTCAAAATCAATCTCTTCATCCGTAGGTTGCACAATAATGTCCTTAGACAGAGTTCCCTTGTAATCGGTTGAAAAGGTCCAATCAAATGGTTTCTTTTTCTTTTCTGCCCCGGGCCTTAAACAAATAATAAAACACAATACAATTCCACTTCAATGTGTTTTAGAAAAAAGTCATCAAAACTTTTTCCATCTAAAAATGTATAAACAGAGATAAGATTTATCTAAGATTTTTTTGCAAGTTGTATTTCATCTATCTCAAATACTTTTCTCAAGAGTATCTTGTACATCTCTAACTATAAGTTTATTTTATCAAACTATGCAAAAAAAAATAATTGAATAATACCAAATAATTATATACTGATATTTATCACACCTTGACTCCAGCCAAGCTCCAGCACAAGCTACTTCAATAGCATCCATAGTACATGATACTCCTTTCAAAGCATCCAAGGGGTTAAAATTGATTGTAGCACCACTACTATGTACTAAATTTAAGATGTTCTTCGGAAACACCATATCTGGAAAGTGTGGTATACTTAGATCTCTGCTATATCTGAAACAATTGGTTTGTTCAATTATTTTATTTATAAGTGTGAGCCTGACAAACATGAGGACTCCCAAACAAATGGCTCATATAATGCAAGATACGCACAGAAATCCATTTTTACAATGATTATAATGCTCATGATTTAGTTTATGCCAATGATGCATTTTTGGTCAAATCAATATGGCAAGCACTGACAATATTAGTTCAACAAACAAAAATATTATTTTACAGGATATGCATGCATGTAACCTATGTAACTCTAGATACAATGGAACTTCAATACTCTCCAGATCATCCACAGAGTGATTACTAACTTTCTCCATTATAACAAGAAAGTTTTGGTGTGAAACCCTTTAACACAAATAACGAAGTTGAGATGGTAGCAATCAAGTCAAAGTTTCGAAACAAGAACATGTTGTTTTTATATGAATTAATATCATATTTTTTCATGGAAATTTACTTTTGAGAGGCCCCTTGTATAGACTTATGACACCGGCAACAAGCAACAGAATGGTGTATACTAGTGATAAAACAGATAGTTGCTTGCCCATATACCAGATAACAAATATTTATCAGACTTTAAAGCAAGATGGCCAAATATCCAGCAGCCGAACATCCAACCTACTTTCTTTTTGCATGTCTTTGTAGTAAAAGTGTGTTTTTAACTAAGTATTAAGATAAGATTTTGACTAGTACATAATTAACTTTTAAGAATTTTCGAGTTTTTAATTTTATAACTTAAATATTTATTTATCATAGTCAAATATCTATTTTTGTTGCTTTTTAACCGACTTCAAAAACAGGAGAAGGTTCTCAATTCAATTGTTTCTTTTTTTGACAGTTCAGGCATAACCTTTTTGTTTATTCACCTTTAAATAAAAACCTTCTTAACAACAATCCATTTTAAAATAATTTACCTCACAAAGATTCATAAGCTTACTTAATTTTATGACATTACCAGTTTTTGAGCATCTGGAACAAACATACATTAGACAACCATTCGGTAGTATCTCAATATCCGGCCGGATAGAAAAATTCAGAGATAAGAATACGACATCCAAGACCAGAAAGCGAAACAATGTGATGCGAACCCAGAACCTCGTCCATAGTAGCCAGTTGTTACAAAGCTGCCACATGGAGCCCAAAAAATAATACCTCAATTAATTATTGTATACTTACAAACAAAATTGGCAGAATTGATCATCGTCCCTGTCGCAAACAACTTTGGTGGAACAAACACTTGGAAGAATGCAACTCACATCATATGATATAAGCCATGGCCCAAATTGTATTGACTGAGAATTTGTTTTATACCGCCCAGAGTCTAACCGATAATCCTGAAATAAAAGTAATCCAATATTTTTCAATGTAAACAATGCATTCTCCCGGTAATCTGTAGCTATCATACTTACTTCGTCCACCAACATTTTACAATAGATCACACACTTATTTACAGCACACAGCTTAAGGGATAAATCAATTAAGAGTATGAAATCAATTTATCTATTCTTGTTGATACAAAATTGCAAAAGCGTACATTAGTTTCGGGGATTGATTTTGGTTGTAATCGAATTCGGAATTTCAGATTTTACCTTTGCTTTTTACTTTATAATTTTAGTTTTTTAAATTAAGGCAGAGAGCGTTAGCAATGAAGCTATCAATCCAGTCAAAACTACAACAATATCAAAATGAAATGGTCTCTGTTTCTGGATATTATAAGAATGAACTACACAAAAACAACACAATTTTTCACAATTACGGTGTTTTTTCGTTAGAAAATCAATTCAAAAGTAACTAAGGTTTTTTACTACGTCAATTTTTTTACTTCTGTTTTCAGTTTCAATATCATTAATTTCTATTTCTCAGTCAAGGTTTTGAAAATCAAAATTTTTGAAGTAAATTATAACATGATAAATAAAACTAGTAACCAACAAAAACTTCTAAATGTATTTATAAAAAACCATTTAACGACGAATCAATATGGCCGACAGTTACCGGTTGGTCTGTCTGTTTTGATAATTTAACTGAATTTTAAATTTTTCCACACATTAAAAAAAGTTTGACTACCTGTCTAATTTGTTTTTATTAACTTTTTCCACCATGGAAGCATTAATACCAGTGATCAATAAGTTACAGGATGTGTTCAACACCGTTGGAGCTGATGCTATCCAGTTACCTCAAATCGTAGTTTTAGGGACCCAGGTGATTATAATTTATATAAAGTTGCATAACAAAAGTATTTACTTCTTGTCAACAGAGTTTTGTGTATTTTCTCAAATTAAAAATGATTATGTAAATATGTCAGTGAACCCCTTTGTCCTAATTTTATTTGTTCTAACCTGTCATTTCAATTTCAAATAGTTTATCTTTAACTTTAATACTATACAGAGCTCAGGCAAGAGTTCAGTGATCGAGAGTCTAGTTGGGCGCTCGTTCCTGCCAAGAGGTCCTGGCATCGTTACTAGGCGCCCTCTCATACTTCAACTTGTATACAGTCCAAAGGACAGCAAGGAACATCGTTCTGCTGAAGAAGGTATGTAATCTTTTATTAAATATCAGGAATAGGGTATAGTAAACAATGAATAGAATAAGTACTTCAAGATTTAGGAACCTAGAATTAAAATATCCAGTTGATTTTAAAACTTTGTCATTCTATTATCTTAACTTAAGCAATACATTCAAACAGATATTAATGATTTAATAACTAGTTATTGTTTATAAGTACTTGTATAATTATTTTTCCCTATGTGATTCTTTTTTATATTTGATGACAACAAAAGATGCAGGAAAACTAATGATTAACAATGACAGAGTTCTCAATGCCAATGTTAATAATGGTATTGCCTTTGTGTTGAACTTCTGATATCAAGACTGGCCACTCACTTTCATGTTTGACATGGCTATATAAACAATTATCTAAATTCTTTTAATGTTATTTCAGTGCTAATATATACTTTTTAAAAAGGTATTAAATATGCTGTTTAATATAATGAAGTACATATTAAAACAACTGAGCTTAGATACAAAATATTGGAACTAAATAGCTCATTATTCAAAGTACCTTTCTTTCACAAGGTTTTAATTTTAATTAACAATTTGATTTTTATTGTCTTATATATTTTATCATTTACCTTCAGCATTATTTTTACAAACAACTGTATTATAACATTTACATTTATATATTTTAAAATTTAATAAAAAGATAAAGCACACAGAAACATTTTAATAATATTTGAAACCACAATTATAATACTCTGACACACAGACTCCCAAAAAAAGGTTACAGCTTATACAAAGTAAATGTATTGGGGGCAAAAAAACAACTGCTGATAAAATAGTTCATCTAGATAATGTTATCTTTTTGCCATTACCATTTACTATATTAAAAATTAACACAATATGTAACTTTTTGTATAGAAGGCAACCTAATTTTTTTTCAGGTACTATCAATCTAGAAGAATGGGGCAAGTTTCTACATACAAAGGACAAAATCTATTCAGATTTCGATTTGATCAGACAAGAGGTAGAAAGAGAGACAGACCGCATGGCTGGCAACAACAAGGGCATCTGTCCAGAACCTATCAACCTGAAGATATTTTCAACCAGAGTTGTCAATTTAACTTTAGTAGATCTGCCTGGCATAACTAAGGTAAGGTTATTTTTTTTCATTCAATAGTTTAAAAGAACATTAGTTTAATTCTTTATAGACAACTTTACAACATGTAATCAATAAATAATTGATCATCAACCTCGGTGGTGCAGTGGTGTAAACAGCTGACTGCTACGCTAGAGGGTCCAGGTTCAAATCCTGGCGGGGGCAGAACATAGTGTTATTTGCAAGACTCATTTTTAGCTTACCAATCTTGGATGTTGTATTTTATCTATCTAGTTTATACTTTATTGATGCTTAGTGCCTGCATTTCAATATTATATCTTAGTGCAGGGCTGAGTTAATATGTGTGTTGTGATGTGGTTATTTTTTTAAAGATATATATATATTTTTGATGTATTTGAATTCTAAAAACTAAAACAAACTTATTTATACCACAAAATTGGAATTTTTGGTTCATTTGTTTTTCTTAAAATGGTGTAAACATTTCATAATTCATTAATGAGAGGTGTTGTAATAAGCTAACTAAAATGTATGAAATTTGTAGGTACCAATTGGTGACCAACCAGAGGACATAGAAAACCAAATAAGAAATCTTATTATAAAGCACATTTCTAACCCTAACTCTATTATACTGGCTGTGACTGCTGCCAACACAGACATGGCAACCAGTGAAGCCATAAAAATGTCTAAAGAAGTAGATCCTGATGGAAGGAGAACATTGGCTGTGGTCACTAAACTTGATCTCATGGATGCTGGTTAGTATGATCACTTTTGCTTAAAAATATATTAACTACTAATAGATATGTACTGCTAAATTGGTAAAAAATTGCAGTGAAAGTATTATAATAATGGAATTCTTAAGTTTTAAAACAATTTTAGCATTTGATTGACTTAGTTTATCCTTAACTGTAGGTATATGTTATGTCCAATTCATATTATTATTTATGTAAGGTGTGTACAGATATTCTGTTGTTTCTATGGGAACTGGTACAGTGTGATGGATGTAACTGATGAACCATTGCAAAGTATGTAACAATGAAGCAATAAACATTGTTCTTAGGTACTGACGCTATAGACATCCTCTGCGGACGAGTTATACCGGTGAAACTAGGCATCATTGGTGTCGTAAACAGATCTCAACAGGATATCATCGATAAAAAATCGATATCGGTAGGTAATTTTTTATTATTTGCCATTTGATTGGTTTTTAACTTGACTGCCAGGTAAGTTTATGTTTTTCGCGTGTAAGTTGTATGTTATTGTAAATGTCTTTATTACCACGTATCTTCCAAACGGCTGGATAGTTAAGGTATAGATAGATTTGTCTGAAAGTGTTCATGAAAACCAAAATTAAAAGTATGGCGCGAAAATGCATGTGTAAAATAAACAATTGAAATGAATGCTAGTGAAGAGGCGAATCAAAAATAATCTATATAATGGCAAGATTCTTTTAGTATTGAGACATTAACAACAAAAAAGCGATAAATTAAAAAAATAAATATAAAATTCAAAACAATGAAGTGATCTGTCAGCTCGTTTGCCCCCTATCTTCCTGACTGCATATAAAATATAAACTAAAAAACAAGTTCTTCAGTGTTGAATATACAAAAATTAAATTGCTTAGTACATACTATCAGATTATTGCTGAAAATTTTATTTGTTGTTGAATAAATCATCTTATTTATACAGTGACTGACCATTTTTCTTTATTTTAAATCAAATAACTATCAATCGATTAGTATTTATATTATTTGAACTATCAACATTCTTTAAAAGAATAAATGCATTGTTTGAATTTGAACTATCAAAGCACCAAACATTATAATTTGTTTGAATTAAAGGATGCGCTTAAAGATGAGGCAACATATTTACAACGGAAGTATCCAACCATAGCTACAAGGAATGGCACTCCATACTTAGCAAAGACGCTCAATAGACTGCTTATGCACCACATCAGGGACTGCCTACCAGAACTTAAGGTACTTTAGTACTTATTTATTAGTATTACTTATTTATTAAAAACATGTGCAATGTTAACTATCCTTATAATTTATTCTACAAGTTATTAAACGCCTGTAACTAACAAAACCAAAAAATTGATTAATTGTTAATTGATTATTATAACTATTTTGGAATACAAAAACAGAACCAAGTTTGTTCGAATTTAATTGACCTAATGCCATTTTTTTAAATACAACATGCGTCATTGGCAAAAGTTTATATTCTGATTTTCGTATGTTTTGTGTCTTGAGTATTTTAAAGTCAATGAAATATCATAGTCAAGGTCAAGTCAAAGTCAATAAAACATTCTCAACTTGAGTTGTATCAGAATTTCTTTCCCCAGGTGCGTGTCAACGTGATGATATCTCAGTTTCAATCTCTACTGAACTCCTATGGTGACGATGTATCGGACAAGTCGCAAACATTACTGCAGATTATCACAAAGTTCGCCAGCGCCTACTGCTCAACCATTGATGGCACTGCTAGAAACATTGAGACCACAGAACTATGTGGAGGAGCTAGAATCTGTTACATCTTCCACGAAACCTTTGGGAGGACTTTGGATTCCATTCATCCTTTAGTTGGTATGACGATTTAATAAATATTGGGATGAAAAAATATAAAGGAAGAAAGTAAATAGAACAAAAAGCCATAATTTATTCAGGTGGTCTCATACGCGGCGCTACGAAGGGATTTCATGTCATCAATTTGCTCTAACAAACAGTTTATCTATCTCTCATTTGGATATTTTAATTTTGGAAATGCTGGAACTGATGCATTTGCTAAATAATATTCTAAAAATATATTTTCGTATAATTCAGGTTATGACTTAGTCCTATCTATCACGAAACGTAAGAGAAATACTATATTTTTAACCTTAGACGCAAAAAATAGGGTGTTAATAGTTTTACGTATCTGACTTTGTGACTGTCGGAGTGTCTGTCTGTGTATCTGTGTGTGTCTGTCTGTGGCATCATAACTCTCGAACGAAAGAAGCGATTTTAATGTTTTGTTTTCGTTTGTTAGGTGAGTTAATCGAGCGTTCTTAGCTATGTTTGATTGATATTGGTTTCCCCATTCAATGGGGATGAACCATTAAATATACACAAATATGTCCAATGGAGGGTTTTTAAATACATAATTTGAGGTTGGAGAAGTATAAATGTATGTCTGATAAACCTTTACAAAAATGTTTAGGTCTAACTCGTATGGACATACTGACTGCGATCCGCAACGCGACGGGTCCAAGGCCAGCGTTGTTTGTGCCTGAAGTATCCTTCGAACTACTTGTCAAACGACAGATTAGAAGACTTGAAGATCCTTCACTTAGATGTGTGGAATTGGTAAGAAAGTTATTCGGTTTATTTTTTACCTATAACAGAACTATTTTTCTTTGTAATGTTAATTTCTTTCTTATAGTAATTTTTTTAGCGACCTTTATCCGGGATTCAAACAAAGTCGGAATTTGAAATTCGTCAACTGTTAAACTTTTTCATACACCATTACCATACCATACCATACACCATATTGCACCTCAATAGGGAGAGTAATTTTCCTTCTATTGCGCGCTCGTAAAAGTTTAGTTATTTTGTGGTATAGGTGCATGAAGAAATGCAGCGCATCGTGCAGCACTGCGGCACGGAGGTGCAGCAGGAGATGCTGCGTTTCCCTCGCCTTCACCAGCGTATTGTCGATGTTGTCACTCAGTTACTACGTGGACGACTGCCGCATACCAACTCTATGGTAAACATCTAAATACGTCAAATTAATATTTTTTTTACCAGATTATGATTACGACTTTGTCGCACAGAAATGTATTTTCTCAGGATCTATTTTATGTCAAATTTTATTGAAAATATTAACGTCTTATTTGTTATAAAATCGAATGTAATGTAAATGTCATAGACAATTACATACACATTTCTTATATTGATGTGTAAATGGAGGTTATTTAGAATTACTGGTATTTCCCAAAAACGAAAATCGAAGGCTAAACTAAAACTAAGACACTGGTCTGCTTTTCGTCTCGCCACTTAGTTTCCTAAAACAAACGTTGTATTCTAGGTGGAAAACTTGGTGGCCATCGAGTTAGCTTACATAAACACGAAACACCCGGACTTCCACCGTGAAGCCGCCCTGGTCTCTGGCCTTCTGAAGAGTACCGATGGTTTGGATGAACACAGCCCAGTCTACAGGCAGAAGACTCCAAGATCCAACCCCTCGCCGGTATCCACATTTCTAAAAGTAGCTATTTTTTGCTTTTTTTGCCTTTGTAGTCGGGATGGGAACTAACTTGACACTACTAACAAGGTAAGTAGAAAGTAAGTTTGGATGTCACTAATAGAATAATATATTTATATAATGATAAAAATAATAACAACCCCATCACACACACATTGGCTAAGACCTGCAGAAGGATTGAAGAGTCTTGTATTGCAGATACTAAGCAACAGTATGGTATAAACTACATTGATAAAAATGCTACATCAAAGATCGGTAACCGAAAAAAGTCCGCCCTCACCGGATTTGAACCCGTAACCTCTAACACAGCAGTCGGCTGTGTGCACTTTTGCGCCACAGTAGCCGTCATAACAAATAGCTTTTACTTATTGTTTGTTTTGGTTTTTATCTATTGAACATCGGCTTTCTTTGCTTTATGGGTCTTTTCTTTGATTATTATTTATTTCTTTGCCCCTTAATCCCTAGCAAACGACAATACGATCAATTAGGTTCTATTTGAATGTCATTAATAAACATACAGTTAAAAGCTAGCATGAAAAGTAAAAAAGTAAAGCTTTTGAACGTAGGTGTAACTAGGTGTATGCTATGTGATTTTAAAACCTGATAAGTAAAATAAAGCGAAAATGACGGGCTTATTCTAACTATGATAGATAAATACATTCAAATAGGTTAACATACTGCCTAAACTACCTAGTCACGCCAATCAGTGTTTGAAAATTGTGTGATGGTTGCTAATTGTTTGTAGCTGTTTCTACGACAAATGGGAGAAAGAGGGTCCACCCTTGTATTCTTGGCGAATGTATGGGATGGATATAACCAGGTAAAAAGTATGCGAGAAAGTGTGAACTACTGCTGTATGTACTAAAATATATATTTAGTCACATCGTCACTAAAAACTGCTTTACGTTGATAATACGTTCACATTTCAGCTTGGAAAAACCACGTTGGGCTCTCTTTCGACCATTTGCTAATTATCATTAGTTTTCATGAATGTTTGGCATGAGGTTGATTTGAATTCGCATGTTGCTTAAGTTATGGTATATATGACGACATCATGTGATGATTTTCAGCAAGTTCCTGCTATAACTGACGGGCAAGAGAACAGGTCGCCACAATCACAAACCGGTGATTCACCATCCACCCCTCAGGTAAAACTTGTCACATATCATATTAAAAAGACAGATTTTCATCTATGTTTTTCGGAGTTTGTATATGCTTTTAATGATTAAGGTATAACTTGACGCATTCTCGCTATATCAAATGGTTAACCTAATTTTCATCTTTGTTTTATGGCGTTTTTATATGGTTTAAATAATTTGTTTTATTCTATATTAAATTATTAAGAAAGGAGGAAGGTTCTTAATTTTACTGTATTATGAGCATAATTTATCATAAAAAGGGAATCTCAATGGTTCCATTTTAATTTTATTGACATAAAACTTGAAGATATACAGTTAAAGTATTTTTACAGATGAATGGAAGTCCAGAGAACAGAGTATTGACGCCACAGAAACCGGTGAACCTGTTGCCTGAAGTACCGAGCCACACTTCACGCAAGCTGTCCGATAGAGAACAACACGACTGTGACGTCATTGGTATGGACAAATATTTTTGACATATTATTTTCGTACTAACTATTACTCAATTTAAAAATTTCCTCTAAAATGTTATTGGTTGTCCGTATATTGGACGTAATTTTAACAATTTGCATAGTTGTCTCGTCTCATTTTGTTATTAATAATTAAAACAAATGGAACTGAGAATCCAAGAATGCTGATGTTATGAGAGGATTAACGGGCTATGACGGCATGCGCTTATAGAAGTGTTTGTGACGTAAATTAACTTTTTACTGTTTATAAAGATCAATATTGTAGAAATAAAACTAAAAATCTAAAAAAATAGTTTTTAGTGTAACCATCAATTTCTAACATCATTTAAAAAACTTAACAAAATTAGAAATAAGTTTCACGATTCATTTGTTTACGATGTTAGGTGGCCGGATCGAGACAAAACCTAACTCCCTTCATATCGAAGGGATCAACATTATGCAACTGAGCCATATGGGTGATTTAGTTGGTGAGAGTTTATTAGAGAGAACCTGTACTAATGCTTCAGTCATGAGACCACTAGCTCGTTTCCGACCACCTGTCATCTTGCCTTTCTGCTTGCTGCTTTATCTGTTTTTTAAATATAAAAAAGTAGTTGTTAAATTTTGTTACTACATTTTTCTGACAAAGAATTTCAAAATAGTGAAATTATGTTTTTTTTCTTGTCCCCCAGAGATTATTTTCTATAATCAAATGTTTAAAAAAGCATAAACGATGGCATGTGTCGAATCTTAATTTCTGCGACAATCTGCGTCAAACACTGAATCAAAAAAAGTTTGAGTCGGTTTAAGATGATAGTTTTTCAGCTAATATAAGTTGAAACATCAATGCATAATCGAATTATATTTTTTTCCTTTTATGCTTTCAAGTTTTAACTAATTTAGAAAAAGATCTCAATACATGTTTCATTAAAAAAAATATTTGTTAATTTTATGGCAAGTTAATATTGTTTTGTTACTATCTGTTAAATGTTGTAGAATTGAATTATTATTTTAAAATTATCATTCATTAAAATGTTGAAAAATGTTGAAAAATTGCTGTTCTTTAAATTAATATTAGTGTACTATAGATTTAATTAAGCATGTTAGAATAGACAATTTTGTGAAGGTACAAAAGTATTATTTTAAAAATTTGTTCAAAGTTAGTTTTATATTTTCTTATCTATTCTGTTCGAAGACTTAATAAAAAGAAAATATATCACACTATTGCAAAGTTCAAGGATGCTTTAGGTAGCACTTGCTTTTGTCATTAGCAAATACGTGAAATTACCACTTTATGTTCTTAGCAGAGCAGACGAGTTTATTCATTAAAAAATATATTTATTTATAATGCATGAATTAATTGCACAATACGAAGCAAGTATAAGCAATACAATAAAATACGATAAATATTAATTTAACATATACTATAAAACGCATGGAATATAAATGCACAATCCACGTAATAAAATAAATTTAACTTGATACTTGACCTTTTAAATTCGACTTATATTTTCATTTCAGAACGACTCATCAAATCGTACTTCTACATAGTTCGGAAATCAATTCAGGATTCAGTTCCTAAAGCGGTGATGCACTTTTTAGTGAACTATGTAAAAGATAATCTGCAGTCAGAGCTGGTTACACATTTGTATAAATCAGACCAGGCGGAATCTCTGCTGAACGAATCCGAACACATCGCCCAAAGACGAATGGAGGCTGCCGACATGCTCAAGGTAAGTCAAAATAAATAAGAAAGCAAGTATCAGTTTAAACAGAGGTTACTTCGAATACTAAAAATAAGTAAAACGAGTATTGCAATAAGCTGTTACACCAAAAAGGCTGTCATATATAGAAATCAAATAAACAAATAAAATAAACAGCTAATGTGTTATTTGTTTGCAGAATTTTTTGGTTCGAAATATTATACACTATAAGAAGGTTACGCCTGCCTCAAACAACGCGTGTTACTTGGGTTATGTTAATCATGTATGTAGATATTTATCACTTGCCGTTGCAGGAATTCTACTTTTGAATTTCATTCATGTACGAAAAACGTGACGACGGATTGCACGATTTTTGAGAATACAGGCGTTCATGTGCTTTCGTTTAATCAAAATTGAACAATCAAATTTGGATGACTGATATAGTATGACTAATCTGTAAACCATAACAATCGTTGTCTATATTTTTTTTCGTATATAATCAAAATTAAAACTTTAAATGATCCTCATTTTGAATATGTTTTTATTAATTTCAGGCATTGCAACGCGCCGGCCAAATAGTAAGCGAGATACGAGAAACGCACATGTGGTGATGGATGGCGAATGAAGAAGACTCTAGTCTGAATTAGTGAATTTAAATAAAAGTGATGCTTCGGGATTTAGACGATTAGATGGTCAATATCGCGCACGCATTAATTAAGCTATTTCTACACAAAATCTTATTATATCCAATGTTTACAACGTTTGGGTGCATTATCCACTGCAAATATGTGAAACATCGCACCAAATAGTAGAGGCCTTTGACTTATTCTCATATACAGTATCAAATAGTATTCTTGTTACAAATAATCATTTTTGTTTGACATTTATTTAAAATTAGCTCAAAGCCCTCGAAGTTATACCAAGTATTTATTTAAATGAAGCTCAAACCAAAGCTAACTAGTACATATGTCTATACTAAACCAGTAGAGTAATGCGTGTGTGTTAGACGAATGTACATATTTGATTACAACATCAATGTCTGTCATGTAACCAACGGCAATCCACTTGCATGATTGTGTAACTTCTACCTTATCCATTTAAATTTTGGTGTTGACAACTATATTCATCGTCTAAGTCGCCGAATGAACATACTCCCCGTAGTATAGGTCGGTGCATTAGGCTTTTTACTTAATCAATTTTGCATACATTTGCTTTCTCTATTTATTCGGCTCTCATGACAAACTCTAAAGTACGTCTAAAATAACTGGACTAGCAAATGCATGTGGCTTAGTTTTACTTTTTTTTACACTTTTTGATTAAGCACTCGTTTTGTGATTGTTGAGAATATTGTCACCATGCTTTTAGTCATTTGAACAGTGCCAATAAATTATGTTAAATTATTATAGTTTCTGATATTAAAAACATAACCATTGTTTATTGTATTTGATCAGCACTTTGTTGCGTTAGTTACCAAGTTTTTGTTACGATGATGCACATAAAGTAGGATAACTTGGAAATGTACTCATTATTACATTGTAGTTGTAACGCAGTGATATTACTTTTTAACATTGCTTTATACATTTTTGTATGAGTCTTACGTGGCATGACTATTTTAATATTTAATTGAAAGGATGATTGTATGAAAATGCCCTTTGGTAAATTATCTACTTAACAATGTAAAGGTCAATATTTTTTTCAAAGGGCATATCCGCGGGTGCTTGCGTTTTGTGAGTGATGACATCACATGAATGTTTCGTTATAATGCTTTTTCGAACACAGGGTTAGCTTTTAATAATTTCACCTAATGTCTCCAAACAAAAGACATTTGTAGGCGTGTACGTATTTTCAGTTCCTTCTTTATATTTTAGGCTTAATTTTTTGGCATGCTGTGTTATACATTTCATTAGGGTGTAAAGTGTCATTTTATAGAAGTGATATGTTTTATTTATCGTCAAGTAGCGTAGAAAGTATTCCAATTTACATTGTATTTATTGTTATTGTCTAAACCTTGGGTTCAAGGTATGATTTTGATAATATCGAATGAAACCATTTGAATGTTACAAAAGTAAGAATGTATTTAAAGTCTGTTATTATAGATTATTTGTCAAGGTATCGCATTTTTTTCTTTAAAAATATCCTTTTTCTGATATTATAAATCAATAAAATGTTAAAAATTCATTATAACGTCATTTCGGCTCGTCGAGGGTGTCAAGTGATTAAAGAAGAAACCATCTCATAAAAGGAAATTACAATACCTACCTCTAAGTCTTTCATTTATTTCTGCCTACCCCTCTCGAGGCATCAATGATGACG
Source organism: Choreutis nemorana (assembly GCA_949316135.1). Taxonomy (NCBI): domain Eukaryota; kingdom Metazoa; phylum Arthropoda; class Insecta; order Lepidoptera; family Choreutidae; genus Choreutis; species Choreutis nemorana. The sequence continues at coordinate 6,636,414 of OX438601.1, read as the reverse complement.
TGAGGTTAAATTTACTTCATGCAAAAAAGTAGTGTGTATTTCTAACGTTCCGTTGGCGGTATATTTGTTGAACACAATGAAAACTTAAAATAAATTTTAAACACAAAACTCGTGCTTACCCCACAGCTGCCTGAACAGAGTAAAAATACAGATAAAGTAATTTCTACCATTATGAAGTTCCTTCAAAAAGACAGGTAAATAGGATCTTTTATCTTCACGAAAGCGGGTAAGCCATACTTGTAGTATTAATACGTACCGACACGCACTTTATAGTGCATAACGACGAGTAGCGTCAACAACATCGATAACAAATTATCCAAGTTCTTAAATTCACTGTAAGTAGATATAACGCGGCAAAATAAGACCTTAATTAAAAATATTTTGGTGACAAATTGTTTCGCTTACCGGTCTTAGATGTTGTATTCTTGTCTATGTAATATATATCAAAACGTTGCTTAGTGCCTGCGTTACAGGATTAAATCTTAGTGCAGGGCTGAGTCAATGTGTGAGTCGCGATATGATGATTATGGAATATAAATTCTAACTACATTGCAAATTGTACTGTATTACATTTATTTATTTTTATTGGAAACCGCTGGGGCAGCATTAAATAAGGAAAAAATAAAGTAATTTGAATAACGGTTACAACAGCTCTTTGACGAACCTTCAATAAAACAAATCAAATGAATCGAAGCCCCAGTCATGAAAGTATTTCAAAAAAATCTGTTAGTTTATACAATTTCACTCAGGTGAAATAAATATTTTTAAATGTAATAATTATTACTAATTACATAAAATTAAACTCAATTTAAGAGTTTTATTTAAAATTTGACTATTGCATTTGAAAATAAGGGCTTTTCTTATGCCATGAAAGTTTAATGTATAAAGTGATTGAGTGATGGTGTATTTTATGCTCCTGGTAAAAAGAGAATAGGGGAAAATTAAACATGTGAAACATATAACTTTTTCATGCCTTGTAGACGAAATATTGTAGATACTATATTTTTAACCGAACATTTAATTTACACATATTTGCAAATAAAGTATTTTGAATATGTCATAAATTGGTGCAAAGGAATGGCAAAGATGTTAATTAAAGCAAAATCGAAAATAATTTCACAGAGCAAGACTAAATACATTGAAATGGTAAGAGTGATTAAACGACTTTATCTTCATCATCCTCTCACTATGGATTGTATGATTTAAATTATATAAATAAATATATGTTAAAATGAATTGACATTAATGTTTTAACTAAATACTCAAATAAAAAATGTTTGATTATATCTTGTAGTATTTAAAACTCGTTAGTAAAGTAATTGGGAATAAACAAACAATTAATTGATGACTTTTATTAGAAAAATGTACTTCTAATATTTACAGGGTTTTCACTTTACGCAGTATGTAAAGACACAAATTATTATTTAGCATTCAATTGATCGTCATTACAATATTAAAATTTAATACAACAAAAATGAACACATTTATTAGTTACAAAAAACGGTGGATTCGTGAAGGATTGCTAGAAGAATTTGGTCCAAATGAGATTCAATTTAAACAATGGCACTCAATATAACGAATTTAATCTTTTAAGCACTACGCGAGATTAGGCATCAAATTAACACAGCCAATTTAAACAATATATATTTTAACAAGAATAAAAATCGGACCACTAAAAGTAACATACATATTATGAATTTCTAGGTGGAGTCTAAAAACGTTTTTTTTGAAGCTCTAATCATAGTTTTAATACTAAGGCTACTTCATCTTTATATAATAACATGGCAAACAACTATGTACTTTTTAGTTTGTTTTTTATTACGTTGTTGGTCTCGTGATAGAATAATTATGAATAAAAAAATATATAAATATTTGTTTAAACTGGGCAAGCACAATAAGGCCGAAGGTGGATGCTTGCCTTAAAATATTCCAAATTTTGTCAATTTGTTTTTCAATTCATAAATAATAAGCAAAACGAACCATTCTAAACATAACATGATAAATTTGGTTTTAGGAATTCAATGTCATGGCATGGCAATTGATTGAGATTTATGGCAAGGGAAATGTTTCACTAACCTATTTTAATTGGAGTTAAATTTTCTTACTATCTAAAAGAACTAGTACTTTTTTTAAAATTATCATGTATTTAGTTTACAAGCACAAATTATTACAAGAGTTATCAAATTTTAGAATTCTGAATAAAAGGTATTTATACAAAAATACCGTCCACATAATATGAGACATTTAATTTGTACTTATAGGAATTGCAAATTTACCATGCTTCAATAAATTATACTTCATGGATGGAAAATTGATATGATTTCGGTAATACTTGTTAGAAAATATTTAGGACAATTACATTAATGTGAATTTGGTATGTAATTCTCTTTGTCGAATAATCTTTATGTGAACATGGAGTTACAATAAAAGTTAAAAAAGCACGCTAGTGTGCGCACTATCATAGAACAATAAGGAATGATTGGTACATAACATAACAGGGTACTATTTTATCTATACTATAGGACTATAGGAAATCTTATATTATATTCCGCACTTATTGAGGTATAATTTTAGATGTTATCAATTCTTTCGTAACGTTTGTGACTTTAGTTTTTGCACACCAGCGTTAGATCACATTTCATTATGTCCAGTTGGTGATAGTTTACACCATTGTTATAGTTTTACTGCGCGAACGCATCTCTCGACGCTAGGAGGATGATGTTTTCTTTTCGTTGTCCAAAAGTTTGTCGTCAGCACAAAACTTCTCAAGTTGTTTAGCGTAATAAGTATTAAAGTTCAACCTGAAAGTATTGTTTAAATTAGAAAAATATAATTAAATTAAATTAGATGGACAGATCGGTGAAAATTATAGAAAAACACAGGTACCATCGAATACTTAAACTTCTCCTTTTTGATTTGGATTAATAATAATATAGGTATATAAAGTCAACTGCTTGAGATTACAGTATAAATATAGAAAGTTACTTCATTTCAACGTAAATAAATAAATTTATTTGTAGTAGTAGTAGTAGTATTTGTAATTGTTAATTCAGACATAGCAGAAGACAAAAATAAATAAACTTCAAGTTCTGGCTAAAGACAACAAGGAATTGGTCAATAAAACTTTTTCAAATAAATATTGAGGAACACCGCACACTCCGACGATAAGATATTCATTTTAGGCATTTATGTAGTATTTAAAGTTTCCGTCGCGTAAATATTACCATAGGTATAGGATATGTATACTTATACTGTGAGAGGTAGAGACAAGCCAACCTTGCAGATATGTTGAGCAGTTTGTTAGTGTTGTTGTCCCGTGCCATGCGCTCTATGATCGCCAGTACCGACAGCAGCGCTGCAGTGAACCGCAGCCCGTAGCGAGCCACGGACCGAGCGAACGAGTCCGCCGAGCCCGCCGTACCACCACTGTTGTCGCCGACATTAGCACTCTATACACAATAAACATTGTTAGACCCTACATCATGTCTTTTTTTATTCATGACTGTCCTCCCAAGAGCGCTATATTTCGGAATTTTGAGTAACATCACTTCAAACAATCAAAAAAGTCCTCAGTAATTTAGAGATTATACAGGCAGATAAATTTACTTACATTAAAGGAGGAAAATACGAAAATTATGATAAGTTTCACAGTAGTCAGGTAACAAAATACACCGAATCGAATACGTTCTGAAGGCGATATAGAACATGCGAACTGCAGTCAGTTGCCGTAAGCTTGTATTTATGAATAAAGTATGCATTGACAAACTATCCTTAGGATAGATATAAGGTTCTCAAAAAGATTATAAAGTTATTTGGGAGTTTCCCCCAGATTAGCAGTGTAGGATTACATGTCTCATTTATTTAGAACTTACCATTATTTTAAACGTTAACCTTTTATTTATTAATATAAGTTTAGTTACTACATAATAAAATTATTTTACTACTTTTGCCATTAATTTTATAATTACAGTAAAGACATAAGCAACACCAAATAGACCAAACACTTACCGATATATTCTAAAACAGAAAAGTCATGAAAAATAAAAGTGAAATTTTATGATTTTGACCATCACAAATACTACATGGAAGCGTCACTATTTACTCATGAAAATGTTAAACATGAAGTTAATTACGTAAATTAAAATCGTATCATTAATGTTCTTATCAAACTTTATTTATTTTATTAAAATAGGTTTTTTTTTTTAGTGTAATGAGCTTGAATTAATGTATAATTATACTCCATTCCACGAATCGAACTGCGATACGAGCGCTGCTAAAGAGGACAAACAATAGGCGAAGTTATAAGAAAAGCTCTGTGTTCGAATCCCGGCGGGGCGGAAACTTAAGATATTTTCAAGACACGTTGTTTTGCTTACCGGTCTTGGATGTACTATATTTATCTATGTAGTTTATACCATATCTCTACTTAGTTCCTGTGACAAAAGTTCTTACGATACTTACTGCAGTGTTGAGTCAATGTTAGTGTCGTGATGTGATTTACTATTATTATTATTCTTACATGTGCGCATACTCAAGATACTTTTTGTGAGAACGTTTCGTGGAAAGGAATATAGTTGTGGTACAAATTAAGTTTGATAATATGAATTTCTTTGTCGAACTTGTTAAGGCACTGATAGAAGCTAACTAACGCAGTAATTAAGCCCACCTCATTTTCTGTACATAAAAATTCGAGACAAATTTTGAGTTGCGGAAGTAAACATTGTTAAAGCTCTTTTAGAAAAAAAAATAGTTCATATGTCTAATTAGACAGCGAATTACAAAAGCTCAACGGCAAGCTCTACTACCAAAAAAAACTTGAATAAATTTACTTGTCAAAAACATAAGTTATAAATTTTTGTCTTGTTTTAATATAAAATGAGGAAGACCTTTAGACGGGGCGCCAGTTAGTTCCTATAAACGCGTCAACAGTAAAGTGCCTCTATGACTTGGTGCTCTTATTGTGATACAATGTCTACTTTATACCTCACTATAATCAGTACTGTCATACGTTGATCCGAGCATACTGTTTAGTTCTGCGTCCACGAAGTACTTGTGCATCTCCTTTTGCCAATTAAACGTGATATTGGTAGCGTTAATGGAAAATATAATAGAAATTAATTTTAGGAAACATACGTGCAGCTAATAATAAGCCCGAAATTTATGCCGCTACAAAATAATATTTACGCAAAACTAAAAGCATTTTATACATCATATGTTAATAAATTAAATAATAAAGAGTTATAATTCTTAGAAAACACTAGATAGATTTTATTCAGACAAATTTTTTTTTTTTTGAAGAAAGTCTACAGAAAATAACTACCTACTTTTGTATTTTACTAGACGAAAGACGAAACGGATTATAGTTTCATAATCAACTAATATTAACTGTACAACGTAGATATCAACTGAGAAAAGTAACTTTTAAAATGTCTGAATTTTATTGTTTTGGGGGGAAAACCCTATTAATGAAATAGAAACGTTTTTAATAAGACGATACAACGTTTTTAAACATGAATAATTTACACAAAACATGCTGTTAGAAAAAAATTATAATAGTTTTAGAAAAACTTAAATAGGTACACACAGTTAATTGTTATTCAATGTTTTATAAATTTTTCTTCCTATACTAAATCCTGTGAAAACATTTTGATAAACGCATAACAAGTTTTAAATAAAATCCGAATAGCCCTAAAATAAATCAAATTTAATTTAAATACCTACTATTCAAAAATATAAAGGCTTGGCAAAAAGATTCAGAATGATGGTGGGATTTTTTTAATTATCTAAATACAAAACATTTTATGATAATTTTGTTTAAAAATTATAAATTACCTGAATAAAAGAGCAGAACTGTACGCATACAAGGCATAGCGTGGTGACAGCTTTCAACAACTGTGGACTGGTGAGCATGCAGTCGCCCAAACACGCCTCTAAGAAGTCGTTGTGACGCTCCAGCACCTCGTCCACGTTATTCACCTGGAATATTTAACAATTAATATGAGCATGATAGTGTGAACATTAGTTTGGACACAATGAGACGGGCGACATTACGCCGACATTACGCCTAGAAGTGGTACCTGAATGTTTTAAGAACACACCCATATTGAAAAATCTAAGGTTTTCTCAAAAAAAAATTGGGGCTAGTAGATTTTTTTTTTTTTTTTTTGTTACATACATTTCACATAATTCTTTAGTTTTCTTGTAATTATTATTTAAGGTGATTTTTTTCTTATCTTTCATTAGTTTTGCATTTACCTAGACTTTTCGAAGCTGTTACCAGGAAAAAATCTTTTAAATTGTATGTTTATTTATACTTTAAATGGCCATGCAAGTTCAAATATAATATAAAATAAATTTGTTACTATGTAAAATTAAACAATCGCTTTTACTAGATATGTGTTTGTCATTAATAACTAATCAGCAAAGTAAATGTTTATGTGTGTTTATGATTATTTACGTTGTTCTTGATGTATCTGTAACGACATTTGATATGCCAAAGTTTTTTGGGATTGAAAAATTACTTTAAAGCGTTTACTTCGACTATTCAGATACCAAACTATTTTCTAATAAATTTAGTAACACCGTATAATAATATCGTTTTAACCTAGTTTAAGTTATGAATTCATCTGTTTGTCACGATGTAGCGTTTGACCTAACTTCTTATTTTTGGTATTGGCAGGGAGTAAGAAATCACCAAACAACGTTTAACATCGTCGTCATTGTTTGTTGGTAATGTCAGTGACTAACAGAACAGCCTTGTTATACGCCGAGAAACGCCTACAAAGCAAGGAACCGCTCCGCCCACAAAAAAAGCCTCCGATTTGGCAAAAAAACCTTATGTAATACTTTAGTGCATTCCTATTATAAATTCGGCCATTTCGAATTGCAACGCTTTGACATCATTTCACAGTACACATACAATTCAGTAGGTATATTTTAGAATGCATATAAAGTACTGTGTGTGCATTTTTAATTAACCATTTTGCTTGAAAACACTGTTTATTTTCAAAGATTAAAAAAGCAAACAAACTCCTTCATTTGCGAGCACACCACTTACGGCTGCTTCATTAATAAATGAATAGATAACATTTTCGTGATTTAAGGAAAATGTAATTTAGTCTAAAAGGTGTTTATTTTGAGTTTAAATGAACTATTTAGTTAGTAGTAGTATAGTTGGTGCAGAGTATAGTTGATTGGTGTGGCTGTCGGGTCGGTAATTGTATTATTGGTCATTCAGTAGCGCAGGACCATCAAGTAAGTCGCCATCCGCCTCCCAACCGCTGCGCGCGCGCACCGTCCTCCCTCACTCCGGCAATGAGATCGTGAGGCGCGGTACTCTAACATGATACTTTGTGGACTCGTCATTTGAAAAACTTTGCAAACTAGTGATTTGTCTTTAGGTGGGTTTTACATTTTAAATGTGCAGTGTAAAGTTTAAGTGATATACGCAATTCGATATCCAACAACAGTGTCGTTGGTGAAGTACGTGTATTCAAATCGTGAAAGCGGTCATGTTTCCATTGAGTTGCAAATTTATTATTTCAAGTTAGCTTTCAAAAGAATTGTGCATTAACTAACTTGTATTATGTACGTATTACATAAATTCAAAACTTAATAGGGAACCTAAGCCTACGTCGCAATTCGGCCATTTTAAATTTAAGTTTGTTCGCTTGCAGGTACTTAGCCTTGATAGAATTTAGCCATTTGTATTAATCCTAATAAAACAAACAGTACTAACAGATATTAAGTAATAATCATTTTACACATGGCAGGATCAAGGGCTGGAATAGATACAAAGAACAAATGTGCAAGGGCTTTTACATTTAAATGTCAAAACTCATATCAATCAGAAGGTCGTCTGTGTTTCTTGACGTCATTGAATACAAAATCGGGACATGTGGGTAGAATCAGTTCCTGTAGGATGCATTATACAACGTGAATATGAAACGAGAAGGTACGATGCGTCATATGGAATCAGACATAATGGAACTAATTTAAATAAGGATACGTACGTGTTGCCGCCAATGCAAATTGGTTTTTATAAGAATATCCGGTGAAGGAAAGACTTTGTTTTGGAATTTGCACTGCAGTGTTTGCAATCATTATGCCAAGTATGCAGTCAAGCAAGTAGGCTGCACTAAGCAGATAGACTGATAGTGTTATTTCATTCGCTTTCATGGCCTGGTAATGGTGTGGTATAGAACAGTATCGTTCAGATAGAAGCTGGGAAACCCTTAAAAGTTGTTGCAACTTTCTACTTAATTAAATAATGGAAACTGAATTTCTCGTTGAATCATTTAACTGAATACAGTTGATAATCAAAACCTCTACTTGTGAACCCGAAGTGAAAAGTGAATTTATAATAAGTTGACAGACATCAGATGGCCCGCGATGACCTCGCATTAGTCAGGCTCTTGTATTGGAAAGCCATTAATTTTAAAGTATCCTCTATAGGAAACACATATCCCTGTTGATGTTTAAAATCAACTTTTAATTTCTTAGCAGTAAAAACGTTAAGTTAGTTGTATATTAAAGTGGTCATGATAGTACGTTCAGTCGTTCCCACGTTAATGCTGCAGGTTTGGAAACTAGTTAAACATTATCGTACGTGTAGAGATTAATACAAAATAATGAAACACGGCATAGCAGTTTTGTTGCTATTAGTAACGGTCATTTATTATGTTATGGTCGATGGATCTAATTCATACATTGTCTGAAACCATCATTGAAAAAGCTGTTATCCAGATGTTTTGAAGAAATGTAGCGTCGTTATACATTACTCATTACCTGCAATAATTATTTGCTAAGCTAAAATCATATATGAAATAGTATCGGTAATGTATGTACAAATACATGGCCAGTCATTAATGTTTTGTTTGTTTGAAGCAAGCTGACAGATTCAGTTCGCAGGTCATCGAACAGAGCATACGTACCAACATACAGACAAACACACATGATGACGGCACTCGCCCACACATCCCGATTCCGCAATTCCAAATAAGGAGCCATATAATTTATTACCGAATAGCCTTTACGTGTTCTAACATAAAGATCCGTTTAGCTTCACTAGTACCTATTTACTTATTTTTCGACCACCAAATTTGAAACCGATCCAAATATATAGGACATTTAGCGGAAAATTAGTTAACGCGTCGCCGTAGAGCTGTTAAATAATTGTTTTATTATGTATAAATTTGTTATTGATGTTATATGAACATGCATAATATTCTGCAATTTGATTCTTAAGCGATTTGACCAATGATTTTAACAAAACAAATAACATTAAACAAACCAATAAAATTGTGCAGTTTTTTTATTAACTTATTGACAAACATGTTCATATATTTGTCCTTTGCATTATAGCACAGCTGCAAAATTCGTATCAAAGAACACCACTGTTAATGTTGGTTAACTCGAGTTGTAGGTAATGGGATAGTGTGACGGATGAGTCTTGATATACCAACCTTATGCTAACATTATTAATTTATAAAGCCATTGCATTGCATGCCTATAAGTTTTCACTACATTAAAATATTGAAACGAAACATAAGTAAATGTTATCAAGTCATTTCTGAAATCACAAAAAGTATCTGTTTTCTTTACAAGTCAAAATTCGTATTGCAGAGGAAATCATTTTAAAATGTACACTGATTTTAAACTATTTAAACAAACTCAGTGTGAGCTATACTAGACTATCTTCTTATTAGAAAAGTAACTATTAAGTAAGGTACAATTTTGTCACATAATATTTTCAGCTATATAGCAAACAAATCTAGTTTAATAATCCTCAAAACGCATAAGTTTGAAGTATGCCTCTAAAAAGCTAATTACTTCGGAAATAGAATCTTGAAATTTTATCGTTTTTGCGTTAAGGGTCATAAAAGATTCGATATACGATTTTATGTGCAATGAAACACTTTATACCGGAGAAGGTAAAATGACTAACACGTATCATTTTCTAAATACAGTAGAATCGTAACCATAATTTATCTTTAGATTTATAACTGCGTTATTAATCGACGCAAACCAGCAGGAGATTTTAAATTGAAAGCAATATATTTAAGAATAATTATATTTACCACCTAGCATAACTTTTTAAATAACTAGCATTGAATAAACTTTCTAAGAAACTTAAGAATTCCACCTTACGACACCACAGCGAAGGAAATCAAGCACAAGTTGACAAAAAGCATTGAGTAGCAACCTGCTATTTAAAAAGCATGAACTGTAAAAGTATGTTATCAAAACACCACTGTCAAGAACCATTTTTTTTCTACTTTTCTTTCTAACAAAGTATCCCCAGTTTTCTAAATAAACTTGTAAAACTTTCTACAATCCTAACAAATTGAAATTTCGTGTGCGGAACGGATGGCCTTATACAATTTACTTGGTGAAGCACCGGATATGTGGCAATACTACTTGAAAACTTACCTACTTGGTACCAATTCAAAACGCTCGTTTCAACCATTACTATATAAAATACACCATATCATTTAGTCCATCTACTACATGATTAATAACATAACTTATCATGTTTTTATTTACTTTTCAAGCGTTAAAATTGTTTTGTGATTTGAACGTCGAACTTTTGTAGTAAAGTTTTATAAATTTGATTCGAAGAATAATCTGGTTTAGTAAATTAATTTATTCATGTGATCAGAACCATGACACGGACCGTTAGTGTGAAGAGAGGTCTGGCTGAGCCATATCTCACTAAACTCGTTTAACTGAATATTAATATTACAGTCAAATTTAGGACAAAACGCTAAAAAACATGTTTAAGATATAACTCTTTTTAAACACTTAAGATTATTAAAATTATACTTTCACAATTAAATGACCAGAATTACTATACCCGAATATTTCGTTATTCCTACCAACTTTTTTTCATCTAAAACCTTATTCTGATATTAGTATTCAAAACAAAAGTGAGGAAAGGATGAGCTTTCCAGCTTACAGCAATATTTTATTATTATTATAGATTACGAAATCATTTTGTCATATGAGCAATGCATTTACGTTCAAGGTGGACAAGTTGCATGCTGAGTCATAAGAATATTTAATATAAATCAATATAACATGACCATCAGCAAACTTGGCCGCCTACGCACTATCTGGAGAATTGAGGCGCCAGTAGTAAAAGTACACGAAAAGATAAATATTTATTCAATGCTTTGTTGCAAAAACATAGGTTTTTATATAATCATTCTGAATAATCAGAATATACAAAATGGAGGCAAAAAAATTATGATGTTGTTCTTAAATCGTAAAAAACAACAATCTAGTCACGTATTTGATTAAACCGAGACGTAATAAGATCACGACTAACGCAGCATCAGTAGCTTCAGAGATAATTTTCCAAACAATTTTGGACTTTCACTTAATTTAATAATTATAGATGGCAGCACCGTGCGTTGCTGTAATTGAGTGTGGAACAGAAGCAGTGAGTTATATTATTCTTATTTTATAGAAGAGGCGTGACCGACTATTAGGCCGAGACGAGAATCCGAAGCAAAAAGGGATAAAACTTAAGAGATTATTGAGAAACAACGGAAGCTACTAATTGCGATGCTCATTGCCTTTACAAACCGGTCAAGTGTGTGTCAGACTCGCCCATAATGAGTTCCGTACCATCTTCTAACATTAAATATACTTTTAGTTAGTAGGTAATTTCGTAAAAGATACAAGAGAAAGCCAAAGATGTCTGCAAAATACGTTTCCTGTATAGGAGCCCCCTTTAATTTTCGATTTGTTTATGTTTTAGTTGTTGTACCGGCAACAGAAATAGAATTTCTCTGTAAATTTCAAGAGTCTATTATAGTTTATGAGATACAGCCTGCTGACAGACAGATATACAGATGGACAGCGGAGGCTTATTAATAGGGTCCCGTTTTTACCCATTGAGAACAGAACCCTAAAAACAGTAAAAGCGTTCTGTATGTAGGTTTAAAACATAATAGCGAGTACCGTTTTATTGAGAAAAAATCTTTAGTAATGATAAAAACCAGTCCAATATAGAGAATAAATAAGGGCGTCAGGGGGTTAAAGATGAAGATAGAGAGAAGGTGAAGTGGAGAAGAGAGAGAAGATGAATGATATTTCATAACTTAATGTGATTAACTTACATCTCAATTCCATATGCATGATATAAGAATTAAAAATCGTTAAACCTTCTTTATGGGATATAGGAAAAGAGGAACTTTTCATCAGGTAAGCAGAAAGGAGAACTATACGAGTTCGTCCGTAATAACAGAATCCTGGTTTTAGCTATTTAGCAACTTCATATATAAAACACATAAAACAGCAAATCGTTATTAATTGTAGCAAAATAATTTTCCCAGCACTGAAACATACTACTACTAACATTGCTACTAATATTTCTTGTATATAATTATTTAGAATTTGAAGTAAACCTATATTTGTAATGAGAGCAAGGCATACAATGAATACCTAAATAAACAGGTCCCCAGCCTCAGTAAGTGTTTCATCGCTCAGAACCGGTGATCGAGAACACATTGTTCCAAAAATACTTCAATGTTTAGGACTCTTTGAACTTGGACTTTCATCTTTTCGCAAGCTATTTTATCATTTTAGATTTAATTGCAAATTGATTTTGATTTGACATTTACATAAAACGTTGTCATTAGAATAAAAACATAACGAAGATCTTAAAAATGTAAAGGTCACCCCACGTAATACCCAGCTTTCAAATATATGATATAAAAGTTTACCTAAGAAACTATTGAACTAAAGATTTACCTAAGTACAATTCGGACAAATATTTGTAATAAAAATCTAAATTTTATTAAGTAATACACATTAAAAAGTTATATATCTAGATATTCTCTGGTTGTCAGATATTACATAACGTTCAAAATGAATGTTAGAATTATGATAGGATTATTCGGTATTTTATCATTCTTAAAAATATGATCTTTATTACTGCACTGTACTGTAGGAAGGATTATTCATAGTGTACGTAAGACTTAATCCAATGGCTAATATTATTCTTGAACTAATTCACGGCATAACGAATGTAGCTACTTATCTTGGATTATGTCATTTTTATTTGAAACATTTAAAGAAGAGTAAACAACCTTAGTGCATTAATAAGCTGCTTCTGGTTTTTTGACTGTCTAGTTTGTTATCATTTCATGAATATGCGTAAGGGAAAGCATGTTGGAAAAGGAAAAAGGTCCACTTTTTACGCTTGCATAGAAACGTTTCAAATTAAAGATATTAAATTTTTAAATTGTAATTAAAGACATGAGTAAGCTCGACTGTGGTCGTGCCGTTATCACAAACAACATTTATAAAAGCTATAAAGGTTTTAACAACAAAAAAAATTAAAGAACTTTTTGTTAGATGATTATAGTTTCTATTGTAATTGTCGAAGGTACACTTTCCAAAGAAAATTACCAGGCTTAATAACACAATTAAAGACAATGAATAGGATCGATATTTAGAGTTGTTGAATTAAGTGGCAGAAAGCATACGCACGCGCAACACATTAGTTTTATGGCACCACGCTAGAAAAACGGAATAATTGCCTATTTAACATGTTCTAATTACTTCGAAAATGTACTTTGTGTACGCTTAAGACTAATAAGTATGTTTGAAGTATCGGTAGTATAACAGCAAAAAGTTTATTTCAAAATATGCAAACATAAAATGTACATTAAATGGAAAAACTTTTACATTGAAGTGAAATATACATCTGTTAATTATACCGTATACTGTACATACGGATAGTAAATGCTTTATTCCCACGTATGTTAGTTCAATCGGTTAGTACTTTGATGTACCAAAGCCTCATTCTCGAAATAAATAAACATTTACTACATTTATCCCGTTTTTAAACTTCACAGATGGTCAATACTAATTATAATTGATTAGATAATTGTAAAAGCGTACTCTACAAAACAATTTACTTCAATGAGAAAATTGTGGTAGTTCGCTAAACGAGCCTATGTATTTGATTCCAGATGCCAGTTTCGGATGAGACATGTCGCGGGATAGCTACGAGATGAGCTCAAACCGGCTGACTCGAGGCGGGTCGCTTTTCGGGACTGACCCTCAAGTGCAACTCAGGGCAGCCCTCCGCAACAACGATTATGGAACGTTCAAGAAACTTGTGAGCTACGGAGCTGTCGATCTCGAACATGTCTACCAGTATCCGGATTACAAAACTTGTCTCGAAATAGCAGTCTCAGAACCCAACAGACAAGAATTCGTCAAACTTCTGTTGCAGCATGAAGTCCAAGTAAATAATGTAAATGAAACACACGCAGCAGCACCGATTCACTTTGCAGTCGACACTGGTAATATAGAAGCTCTACGAGCGTTACTCGATGATGATAGAATCGACGTCAATATTAAAAGTAAAGGAAACACAGCACTACTCCTGGCTATAAAGAAAATCGAAGATCTAGAAGATGAGCGTGAGAAAGATTTGGAAACATACGAAGATATGATAGAGCTTTTATTGAAAGCTGGTTGTAATGCTAATGCTCCTGATTTAAAAGGTATTACTCCAGTGTACTCAGCTGCTAAGCAAGGTTTGGAAAGAGTTATCACTTTAATCTTGGATTATGCTAAAGATCCAATCGATATTGAAAGTTACATCGATCGAAGAGGAAGACCTGCACGCTATTATTTAAAAGAAGCTTTTCCACATCTTTTAGCTAAATTCGAATCTGCAAACGAAACGGTTGAAATAATTGATGTTGATAAACTATTTTCATACTTGAGTCGCCACGAAGAAGATAACTTTGTCCGGGATTTCTCAAAGCTTGTGAAAAAAAATGAACATAAAACAGCTCTTGCAGCAAACAATGGGATGAACACTATGTTACAAATGAGTTCAGATAAAGGTTTTGAAAAAGTGGTATCCTTGTTGTTGAGTTCAGGTGCAGATCCAAATTCAACCTGTTCAGGTAACACGAATAGACCAATAGCATTGGCATGCCTTAATGGATTCTGCAAAATACTGAAAATGTTCATTGATAATGAAAACACTTTATTTGATCCTGTAAATGGCGAATCGCTTCTTCAAATAACAATTAAAGGAATGCGTACCTATTCTAAAAACTCTAAATCAGACTTTAATGGTTGCTTGGAATTATTAATTAAAAATCCGAAGATCAACACGAACGTCAACCACTTAGACATAAAAGACAATACTGCTTTACATTACGCAGCACGAAATGGTGACCAAGACACAGTCTTAGAACTTTTAAGAAATGGAGCATGTGTAGGTCTGCGAAATAAATTTGATGAACCACCCTTGGCAGATATTAATGCACGGACTCTAGAGACATTCTTGGATGAATGTATAACTACAAATGGAGAACGACCTAGCGATGACGATTACGAAATTCATATGAAATACCGATTCTTGGTTTATCCAAACAACTCCTTAGAAAACGAACTAAACAAGCCTTTGATGCAAACTTCAAATAATAACGTAACGGAATACGATGCCATATTGGCACCAGAAACTGATGCTTTATTATACATGACAAGAAATGAAGAACTGAGACCTCTTCTCAAACACCCAGTTATAACGAGCTTTTTATATTTAAAATGGCAGCGAATAAGTTGCCTCTTTTACGCGAACATAACATTTTATTCACTATTATGGCTCTGTTTAATACTATACATCATATTAGGATATGGTGTAGAAAAGAAACAATCCGACGGCATTGAAATGTTAAACGTGGTGACTCATGTTGGAGCGATAATCGGTTTAGTTTTGCTAATAATACGTGAACTGTTTCAACTCTTGGTGTCACCGGTAAGGTATTTACGGAGCATAGAAAATTGGATAGAAATCGCTTTGATATTTGTAACTGCATGGATTGTATGCTATGACTCGGCACAAGAATCCACAAAACAACAGCTATCAGCGATTGCAATCTTATTGTCGTCAGCAGAATTGGTTCTATTAATTGGTCAGTTCCCTACTCTGTCAACAAACATCGTGATGTTGAAAACTGTATCATGGAATTTCTTCAAGTTTTTGCTTTGGTATTGCATCTTGATAATTGCTTTCGCTCTGAGCTTCTATACCTTATTTAGAAAGGTAGCAGAAGATGAAGACCAAAAGGCACCTAATCCAAATACTACTGGCAAAGAAGATGACGAAGAGGAAGACTTCTTTGAAGATCCAGGGCGATCACTATTTAAGACGATTGTAATGTTAACCGGAGAGTTCGATGCCGGTTCCATAAAATTCAGTACATTCCCTGTTACAAGTCATATCATTTTCATTGTTTTCGTATTTATGATTCCCATCGTTCTGTTTAATTTACTCAACGGTTTGGCAGTAAGTGACACGCAAGAGATCAGAGCGGATGCCGAGCTTGTTGGACATATTTCCAGAATCAAATTAATATCATATTTTGAGAGCGTTATAATCGGTAGCGCTAGGTCTTATACGAAACGTTCATCTTGTTATACCTGGCTACCTGAGAATTTACAAAATTTACAATTCATAAAACCAAAAATGTTATGTATTAAACCTTTCGCTAAGCGCATAAGCCTTTTCCCGTACTTTTTACCCAAATTCAGGATTATTGTTAAGCCTAATAAGGACAACATCATTGAGATACCAAACGCAGAGCCGCTTGGTAAATTCGGAGATGACTATGAAGACATCGAAAGTGGTGGATGCTGTTTTGAAAAATGCCAAAAATATCGGTTGGAGAGAAAAATCGTTAAAAATGCTAAAATTGTTGTAAGCAAGAAAACAAATATCTCAGAATTTGACGAACTTAAAGAGAAATTAAACCACTATGAAAGTAAGATCGAAAACCTTGAAAACACACTTAAAAAGGTGCTACAAGCCGTTGAATCAAAAAAATACTAATAAGTTAAGTTTAAACTTTAAGCATTTCTATACATGTAACTAACAAAAAAATTATACCTTCGGAGGCATTTATGTTTAAAATATAATTTATTCAGAACTTTATTAACATTTACTCTTATTAGTAATTTTGTAACAATTACTTTTACACAAAAATAGTTATGTATTTAATTAGTTATTTCACTAACGAAAAACTTTTTTTAAGTTTCAGTATTAAAATGATTTTTATTAACTTATTATTTTATTTGCTTATTTACAAATTAATTTTGAGTTACTTTTATTACCATCGATTTTATTACTTATAAATGTATGAAACTGCAATTTTATTGTATGTTCACACAGGATCAAGGAAAATGCAAAAGTAGTTTTTTATCTTGATTTATAAATATTAATATAGCAAAACTTACTCAAATTTTTTGACTAACAGATTTTTATACCTTAAACCTGAAAGTTTTCTCTTAGAAGAGGGAATGTTCCGATTGTCAAGTATTCGATCCAAATGTTACAGACTGAATTGACATCGTTTAGGATTCGACTCAGAAAGTATTTAAATAAAAATGCACATTCTTCCAACTATTCCTAAAAACTAGCTTTTCAAATAAAAATACGTCCAAAACAAAATCAACTGGTGTTACCTATCTTATACCTAAAAAATCTTATAAATCTCTTAATATTATTATTTTTCAAGATCTCGCCATCCTCAGAGCTCTCGGAAAGTTTCCGATGAGAACTGTCGCGTTTCCGAAAACAAATGTCAAATTTATACGAACGATGAATGCGAACAGCGTTCGAACAGTTGTCGAATCCGAGTCGGGTCCGTGTTCCGAGACGATTGTGAACTGACCTGCAGGGCTATCTTATGCCACTTGTATTAAGCGCCTCATTGATCTTCTTTGAACAAGCCGACCGTCTCATGATAAGCAGTCACCATAACCAAATCTTACTCCTTAGAAGTAATCATAGGTATTAAAAGTACTTAAAACTCTACTTACATTATCAAGGCTGTGTATGAGCTGGCACCAGGAAGGTTCCAGTACTTCAACGCACATGTAGTACTGTAAGTGCTGGACGCAAGACAACATACGCTGGCGCAATGCGAACGCGTCTGCATACAATCGCCCCTCAGAGAACCGCTTCACCACCTTGTTGTACAGCCACACTCTGACAAACATCCATTATTTATGATAGATAACTACTTTTTATAAATATCTCTATACACATCTGTATAGATGTAGGTCAATTTGCTGAATCGAGAGCCTTTGAGGATTTGAGCATTGCATATTTTGTCACCAAAGGGTGTCAACCAATGTTTAGAATTATGAAGCATCCACATTTATCTTTGTCAGTGTATATTAAAAGTCCAATACGTCATATTTTCTTTGGGTACTACCTCGATTCAGTGAACAGGATATAGGTGCCTACAGAAACCTACTAGTGTTAATGATTTTAATTAAAATCACTTGAAAATAGTTTTTAATATTAAGGGTGTGTTCCGATATACACCACCACTTTAAGCTACGACGTGGAGTTTAGTATACTGCGAAGCCATTCCTTTACCAAACGAATATATTTTAAGTTAGTTTCTTTAACGTTGCCATTGTTTTATTCACAGCCACAAACTTTAATTTATTTATAAATAAATCAGTGGTTCAAACTGTTCTTCCAGTCAAAATTATTGTTTGCACTGATCACGTTATTAAAGCACTGCGAGCACCCTATCTCGGCAGTGCTCACAGTGGATATATGGCGGCGATTCATAACGTCAGTATTTCTCAAGGGCACTATGGCAGTATACTGCCAGTCTCTAACAGAACGAATTTTGCAGTGCAAATCGGAACATACCCAAAGTAAACTTATTATAGAGTGAAAATGTTTGATTCTTACCTACAGAGTAATCTCTCCACATGCTTGCAGTAGAATAGATGTCGGAATATCATCTGGTAGCAAGCGATGGCCTTATGATTCAAGATGAGAGAAACTGGCCATTTAACTTCCATGCCAAACGAAAATGTTTCGATGCCAGTTAATGGTAGACAGTCTTTGTTTTGTTTGTATTCTGTAAAAAAATTAAATTAAACTGCCCATATCAAGAATTTCTTAATTAACTCAGAACATCGTACTTGATACAAAAATATGTTATGGCTTGTCAGACAAATTCATTTTAATTTGAATTTCACAAATAAAATTTTAATATAGCTATTAAAGGGTTAGGGGATATAGTAAATTTTCTTACCTTTTTCGTCTTCTGTTTCTATAGACAATATCTTAAACATTTGGAACTGCAGATCATATGGGAGAAGCTCCACTCGCATGTCTTCATTGTACGGATCATGGCTTGCAGCAGACATCCTAACAAATAACACAATTAGCAATAACAAAAATTACATACAGGCAAGAAAATTTATAAACCACTCTATACATAGGTATAGGTCAAAACTAAAGAAACGAGAACCTTTATTTTATTTTTATTGATTTATATGTTTTTATTAAATAGTTAGCTAAATCCTTAACATACCTAAGGCAGAGTCCCAATAGCGACTCTAACTTTGACGGGATGATATCATCAATTTTCTTTGACAGTTCCTGTTCTGTTGCATCCATAAACTGGACTATGAAGTCACCTTGACTCATGAGGAAGTAATTTTTCACTGATTTCAACCTTCCCATCAAATCGTATTCTTTGAGTAGTAGCTCTAGTAAAGATTTGCTCGCATATGCATATCCTTTTTGTATGACGGCACTGTAATTTTGTTCCCTGAGAGAGTATTTTACTTCTTCTGTGTTAGTTTTTGTGACCGATTTTCCTATAGCAAAAGAATAGATTTACACTCACAAGACCAAAGACATGTTTGATCTATGTTTATAGCATTTTCTTATTGTGTGAAATAACGATGTTGCAATAGTATGCTAAGTTGGATTTGTTGCACATAATCCAAACACAATATGAGTATGAATTTTGATTGGTTGATTAGTTGTATAAGACTAGACAAATATTTGCACAAACCAAAATGATATTATATTAAATATATTGAGGACTAAGATGTGGAAAAATATAGTATTGTGTATCAGAGATCAGGTACCTAAGTTGCTTAACGCTTGGTCAATGAATTTGATCTGAACTGGCATCTGACAAGATGATCAAATCAAATTCATTGACCAAGCTTTTAGCAACTCAACACTTGAAAGTGATTTGATAGCTGGTTAGTTATTTTTTATGTCGATTAGGCTTTCAGAAACTGTATTTATTTTCTAAATAAAGTATCCTTAACAATAGCGTTAGTAAATATTGGTACTCACCACACTGACTTATCACATTGAGATATTTCCCTGTCCTTAATATAATGTCTGTGAACTTGTCAAGGAACTTTGGCACTCTGTCTCTTTGCACAATGTACCTTTTCTCCCAATAATCTGCAGAATAATCAACTGGAAGCTCTTCCTTATTTATTAGTTCATTATCTTCAATCATGAATTCCTACAGAACAAACAAATAAATTACATTAACAAATATTTTTCTTACCAATAACCATGTTTATTTGTAATTAATTAATATAATGTACAACTAGAATGCAAAATTCTCAATTGTTTTTTTACAAGTACAAAATACAAACTATTTTCTACACCATTTAGATTTACTTTTAAACAATCAATAAATTAAAATAAATTTTCTATCAATAGGTAAAATAAGGAATAGATATTTTGTACCACATTCTTCCAAAAATAATAAATTTTATTACCTGAAAAGGGTCAAGTATAGTGCCTTTATGAATCCACTGATCTAGTATACTGAGATAGGGCCGGCATGATCTCTCTGTAAGGAATAATGATATTTCCTGAGCCCGCGCGTCACCCATTAGATTGTTAGTTTTCTCATGCAGCACTGTCAATACTGCTCCACCTCGGAGTTCACTCTGAATCAAGATAGGGAAAATAATAAAACTCAATTTTCGAAGGATGTTGCAATGTATACTAATAAATAATAAGGGTTCTATTCCATACATTCAATAGACATAATTTAAATATATTACAAAATAGTAGCAAAGATTTCATGAATAAATATTCAGATGGGGAATAAAATATTTGAATTTAAATATGACAAAAAGAAAAACATGCTACCTACCTCGATGATACAAAATAAATAATTTATTTGTATCTTATTACCTTTCCAATACTGGTGACTATAGCAGCCAGGACCTGCATGGTGTGCATTGTGGGAAGGATGAAGTACCATAACTTCTGCAATGTTAGACTCCCTGACATGTGCTCTGTCTCTAACTGAGCTAGCATTGTCTGGAATAGAAAGAATGATACTTTAATAGTAAACTTCTATGCTCATGTGAATAAAAAATAGAATACATCTTTAAAAACTCCTTTAAACATACTGGTAACTGTTTTTTGTGTTTTATATTTATGTATTAGTTTCTGTTACATTATTATTGATCATTATGCATTTCAGTTATGATCCATCCCACTGTTTTCATGTTACCTACATTTCAGTTATGATCCATCCCACTGTTTTCATGTTACCTACATTTCAGTTATGATCCATCCCACTGTTTTCATGTTACCTACATTTCAGTTATGATCCATCCCACTGTTTTCATGTTACCTACATTTCAGTTATGATCCATCCCACTGTTTTCATGTTACCTACATTTCAGTTATGATCCATCCCACTGTTTTCATGTTACCTACATTTCAGTTATGATCCATCCCACTGTTTTCATGTTACCTACATTTCAGTTATGATCCATCCCACTGTTTTCATGTTACCTACATTTCAGTTATGATCCATCCCACTGTTTTCATGTTACCTACATTTCAGTTATGATCCATCCCACTGTTTTCATGTTACCTACATTTCAGTTATGATCCATCCCACTGTTTTCATGTTACCTACATTTCAGTTATGATCCATCCCACTGTTTTCATGTTACCTACATTTCAGTTATGATCCATCCCACTGTTTTCATGTTACCTACATTTCAGTTATGATCCATCCCACTGTTTTCATGTTACCTACATTTCAGTTATGATCCATCCCACTGTTTTCATGTTACCTACATTTCAGTTATGATCCATCCCACTGTTTTCATGTTACCTACATTTCAGTTATGATCCATCCCACTGTTTTCATGTTACCTACATTTCAGTTATGATCCATCCCACTGTTTTCATGTTACCTACATTTCAGTTATGATCCATCCCACTGTTTTCATGTTACCTACATTTTTAATTACATAGTTATTTTCGTAATTTTATTTGCCAAGTTAGTGCCACCAATATTTAATTTTTTAATCTATTAGGGTCTCATAACACTGGCTTACGCCTAGTGTGACGGCTTACGCCTAGTCTGTAAGGGTAATGTAGGCTATTGGAAGGATAAAATAATGGTTTGTCCACAATTGAATTTTCAGACTAAAATGTGTACTTTTATCCAAATTCATGTAGCTATAGATAAAATCAAAACAACTCACATAATAATCCTTTAAAAGTATCTCAATTGCAGCAACAAAAGCATGCAGCACTTGACCAGACCACATGTTGCAATGTTCAATAAACCTCCTAATAATTGAGTAGTTTGATGCCAATGGTAACATTTGCTGAATGATCTGTCGTAGGGCATCATCAATGTCATCTGATATTGTAAAGGTTCTTGCATCAAACAAGTCTTTCACTGGACGGTGCACTATGTAGTTACCAGGTATACCAGAGAAGATGTAAAGTAACTCATCTATTATAATGTTCTCTTGAGACACAACAGGTACTCCAGCTATGATTAAACAAAAAAAATATTACATTACTCTAAGAAACTAAGACACACACATACAAAAAGACACAAGACAACTATTTGTTCAGTAGTAGTGCTTCAATTCAAGAAACTTTGTCAAATAAAGATAAGTAAGTTTTGATACCAAGCAAACCAGCTTTAGAGGCTTCTATGAAAGTTATTCTGCCTATATCTGCAATAGATATTTTGAAATAGTCTTATATAAACTTATAGAAATGTTTTCTTTTTGCAATAATATAAACAGATTGATTAATCACACTTTTTTGAAAAAAAGAAAATAGTATTTAAGGATTTCAATATAAGGAAATATATACTATTTGTAACATAAAAAATCACCTAATGCAGCCACAATAGGCACGGATTCTTTAGGAAAGTCCCATGACATAGCTGGATGGTCTTTCTGCCAACTAGGGAGATCCAAACTATTGAACCAGTTTGGTCTAAGTTTTGACTCTTTCTCTTCAAATGACTTCATGACTAGCTTCTTGCTTTCATCCACAGCTTTCAATAATTTATCTTTTATCTGAAAATTTGCAGGAGTATTATACATAGTATTCTTTTTCAATATTCAACTACACTGTTTTTAATAAAATTATAAATTATAACCTGAGGAAGATCATCTTTGGTAATTTGGTGTTTGTTTTCACCTAATACAGGCTTAGGCGCAACTTTTGGTTTTGAAATCTTTGCCCTCTTCTCCTCAATAACCAATTTGTAGAACAATGAAATAATATCTGGCAAATTGTCAGTACTGAAACATAACAATTAAAACATTATATTTTTTCAATATATTGAAGTGTACAACATAAAATAACAGTAAGCCTAAGCCTAAGTAAGTTTAAGCGTTTACTTGCGACTCTTGAGATCTTCGTATTTTTTCAGAAACGTTTTGGCATTGCCTGCTTTGAGTGCCAATCTTTGGGCATATTCATGAACTTGTTTGGAAGACAAATTGCTATTTCCATAATTAGGATCATTCTGAATAAAATCAAGGACCGTGTCGGCATCTAGGTTACATCTGAAAATAAACAAATGATATATGTATGTCTTGCTCACAGTTCTCAACTAAACACAATTGAATCTGAGAGTGGAAAATTTGAAAAATCATACCCGAGAGCATCAAGCAGTTCTTTAATGGTTGTCTGCATTTTATCTTTCGGTAAAATCCAGTTTTGAAACATTTATTTATGAAAATTATGATTAAATCCAAAAAATTTGTTCATTTGCTTCTGACAGTTTTCATTTCAAACAATTTAACCATAGTTTTTTCTCTTTTTTTTCCGAGTCGGGCTAGTGAATCAACAAACTGTCAAACATTGCCCACAGACAAAGTAGAATCAGCGCTGTACTTGTTTCCTACTTTTGCTATTATCAGGCAGGTGGCGTTAGACACATTTTTTAAGAAAAAAATTGAATGCAGAACAAATTCCTTTAGCTAGCTATATTTGGCTGTTCTTTTTTTTACTATTGCTGAGCTAATATAAAAACTAAATATTGTCATAGTCTCAAGTCATAACTACATGATATACTAACAATATTATCGTAATAATATCGCAGTATTTCGATCCAGTTTCATGCAAATATTGATGATCGCAGTCGCATTTTTTCCATTTACACTAGAACATTACTATGGTCTTTGATGAATAATTTTATAGAGACGTTATTTTTACTTAGGACTTTAATTTAGTTCAAGTTAAATGCGAATTCTTATTTTTAACCAACTTCCAGAAAAGAAGGAAGATCTCTGATCGACCGCATCTTTTTTATGAGTGTTCTTGAGCAATCAATTAAATACCTATGAATTTATGCGATACTAAGCAAAAATAGGTATTTCATTAAAATGTAAAATGTAAATTTACCTACCAAGGCTATTCGGACATATCAGAATTTTATTGACAATGTCTGCTATCTATGAGTATTTGGCGGGAAGGGGAAGTAGCGGTTAAATATTCTTATTTAGTGTTTTTTTTGTATATCAGCAGAAATTAATATGTAAAATGCAAGTGTTTCATCCAGTGAATAGCTGTAATGCTAGACAAGTGTAGATATCGTTAAATATGACGATTTGGCAGCTCTTTTCGTCATCTACCAAGTAAATAGCTTACAGTAACAAAACACGTTACTGTAGACAGTTCATCATTACATCTATCATTTTCGTTCTTTTATTATTCATCTCATCGTCTTTTCATCATTATCAAAATTTGATAATAAATATTACTTGACACTAGCAAAATACTCAAAGTTCCATGATTTCCTACACCTACTTAAGTTTCGTATTACCAACCGACATTCAAAGAAGGAGGTCCTCAATTCAAACTTGTCGGCTCTGATGAAATAAAAAGGACTTTTGATGCATTTTTTAATCCGATTTACCTTACTGTCGTTCAATAGAACGAGGAAATAGCGTAAAAAGTGGTTTCTCACAGTATAAATGTTGTGTCACAAGCGTTAAACTTTTTTCATGTGTGTCGGTCGGCAGTTTACAAAAGCTTTTACAATACTATCGGCAGCCGTTTGAAAGCACATGAAACGATTTTTGTTTTGATTGTTTGATAAGAAAACTAAAGATTCGGCACTTGTATAAAAATTGTCAATTTCACAACACAAAAGGCTATGAAGTGAACATTCAATATTTTGCTATATTTGTTCCTAAACAAAAACTTGCATTACGCGAGCTCTTTGCAATTCGAGTTGGTTGGATCATTTTTCTTTTGAAGTAAAGTAGACAATGGTTGCTTGGCATAATATGATGTGCATTTGTTTATAGTGAAGTACAAGTTAGAAGATTAATTAGTTAGTTAGGTGCTTACGTACCTATTTACAATAGGTACCTAGTTGTTTAGTAATGTGCCTTTAGTTAGTATTAAGTTCCTTATAGTAAATCCTTAAATAAAGATACAGCTAAATATGTTAGTTCTATAGTAACACAAAAATAAAAAAAATGACAATACCCCATAAACACCTGAGTTTATAGTTCGAATGAAAAACTGCGTTTCTTTGAAATCCATTCGTGTGATGTTGGACGGGACCGAGTCATTCTTTCACGTCAGATTTATGCGTTTTAAGACGGTTAGTCTATAAATGCCGCACTTTTATTGGCCGTCAGACATTTACTGATTAATAAAGTGGGTTGCGGGAGATGCGGAAGACGCTAACTATGGAACTTCCTAGAACTGTTCTCGACCGCTATTTTACTTAATTAATGAACTATTTAAAACCCCAGCCCTTTTTACAGTATAAAAGGGAATTAAATATAAAGACATCGTAAGCGATAAAAGCTCAAAGTGCTTCAAACAAAGCCCAAAGCATCCGCATTGTCGCATGCCAAGTCGTTTGTTTCGACATTATCTGAATGACAATGTTCGGAATTCACCGAGTCCGGCCCGTCCCCGCCTAGCCCGCGCCTCGCCGCCGAGTCGTCTCGCCCATACACAATCAGACAGAAGCAGCTTTACTGTTAACCTAACCACTATTGTCATCGACTCGGCGACGAACAAGTACATACCAAACAATGTAATTTTTGCCAAATATGGAGGCGCTATTATGTCAGTGAGTGTGTTGTGTTAACAGAGTTGCCTAATACTAAGTGTAGATAGATATACATATAGAAAGGAACAAAATAAAATACTTGCAGAAGTTCTAATACCCATGTGGCTCTACTTTCTCGTTGTCGTCGGTTCTGGGTTTGATTCCCGGAAGGATCGGATTTTATAGATACTCGCATTAAACGGTTTCCGTTTGGTCAATGATACATTAACTTTATCTCAATTTAAATTAATGTCTCTTAAAAATGTGTTCAACAAACGTCAAGAAATAGGTTATAACTTTAGGACATTCGCCTTGTTTGTATAAGTGCTTGATGTTGTTTAGTGTTACATCAGAGAACTATGATACCCACAAACAACTCAGTTACATACTCGTTACTCAACTGTCTATGTACTTTATCCTCACCTTATTGACAATTTCTGATGGTACCTTTCTATACCTTATTTAAAGTATAGGTATACTGTTTACCTTAGATTTTTTTCCGTTAGATGTTTCTTTGTCATCAATTACACCGACTGAATTGGCCGGTTATTAGAAGTAAGCTTATTAACTGGTAAGATGAAACTTGCACTTCCAAGTAATAGTACATATCTACTTACTTATCTTACCAGAGTAGATATTTAAATAGGCAGATACTGAGGAACTTCATTTGCAGATCGAGACGAAAAATCTTCTTCACTATCCGTCTCATCTTGTATTAACACATTACAATAAGCCCTTGCGTGACAGATACCTTCAATAAATTTTTAATATCTCTTCTGATAAGGCAGGATAGTTTGTTAAGGATTGTGTTACAAAATATTCAATATACAATAAACAGTCTTAGAAGAAAATTTTGCGAAACCAATGTTTGCTGGCGCTTACGCACGTGGTCCGAGCTTTAACCGAATTTTATGAAATGGAACACACTAATCAAAGGAATTTTCACTTTATGTCCAAAGCGATAAGATAGGCGAATACAAGATATATATCAAGGCTGTATCAGTATAAGGTGCCGCTTGTCTTTGTATTCTGGTAAGGCTTTGGACTCCCAACTAGCCAGAATGGCGCGAAACTATTCATGTTGACACTTCTCGAGTACCTGTTAACAATAGTTTTTTATGCATTGTTGTATTTAAACAGGGGTCATTGTTCGTATTGAACTTGCATATTTAAAGGTAGAGGTACTGAAACATTCCGAAATTATTGACAGTTAACTTTTTGTTAGACTTACCTATAAATTTTGATATTAGAAAAAATAATGAGTTTCTATTGATTACTCTGCCCTAATTTTTTTGGTAAACTGGAAAGTATCTGACTCAGATATGTAGATAGACATCTCAGTAGTAAATACTTACATATTTAGATTTGCCTGTTGGTTTGTTATTTTACTACAATTTTATTTGTATTGTGTAATATTTCATTATTACTTACTTTTGTAGGTTGAACAAGCTATGCATAAACAATATTTTAAAGTGGTTCCTAGTTCCTTGTGAAAAGGCAATGCGTAAGCTCTTACGAAAGCTTTTAACATTTTGTAAGGTGGCCGCCTGCAGGTATTTCTCTTTCACACTTCAATAATAAAATAAATAGGTACCTACTTAGTATTCCTACCCATTTAGTTTTCATGAATACGTTATACGGATGGGGTTAATTAAATATCAAAATACAATTACTTACTATTTATACGTAGGTATTTTATGTCAAATTTAACGATTAGTGACCAAAACAAATAACCATAAAAGCAAGTAACTTTGTCTGACTGTTACATTTTCACGTTAAAACTATTGAACAAAAAAAAATTGGTGTGATCTAGAAAGACTTGGGGGACATATATATGTAGGACGGTATATAGCTTAGATACCTTTGAAGGCCGATGCGAGCGGGAGTAGGCAAAGTCAAGATTAGTTTTGTTGTGTATTATAAAGTAAAAAACTCAATCATGTTATGTCGTTTTAGATTCTTGCTATAAAGTCATGTTAAAAATATTGGAACCTGTTTTCCTTAGTTTAAATGTCGTAATTATCTACACGTTTTCTTACGTCACGGGGATAAACTTCTGATTAAATTTCAACAACATTTATCTGAAAAGGAAAATGTTGAAAAAAGTAATGACCTACTTAACTTCTTCATGGGCATATCAAATAAAAAGAAAATCTATCAAAAATATTTTTATTTTAATTTGTGTAGAATAGAAAGGATGCTACGGTTACCCAAGCTTCAGGGTCGTTGACTCCAAGGCTCGATGCCAAAATGGAATAATAACTATGTACGGAACGACCACGCGTGTCACCACAAAATTGTATTCAGATCCTGGTTTGAGGGTAGCATGATAATGAGCAGCTTGCGAACTTGAGTATTCCTGGATACCTTTCTGATGTCGTTGGTCGTCTGCGACGAAATATAAATATTTTAAAAGCCTTTTGCACGCCTACTTAATGCCAATACTTAGGTTGGCAGGTATATTCTTCTGAAATGAGGGAAAAACAGGAACATAAGCCTAAAACCTGAATCGCAATATTTACACATTAGGTGCCTCTCAAATAACTGCATAATTAATAGGTATGGGTAGAAATTGTTTATTTTCATAATAATATTATTTTACCAGATTATAATGATAATTTAGGCTTTTATGATCATTTTTAAAAATAGCTATTTTGGGTACTTAATTCATAGTGATCGCGAGTTATACGCAATAACTCTTTATTTGATATATATTTTTTATTATAAAAATAAATTATCTCCTTAAATTTTACTACTTTAAAAAATGTGTACATGTACATATATAATTAACTTCTAATCATGTAAATAAACAAATTAAATCACGCGTACAGGTGTTACGATAGGTCGTATCGAGTTCACTTGCCAATTCAAAGTCACAATACGTAATTTACGTAATGTTTTATACAAAGCGATAAATCAATCAATGAATATTATTATATTGGATAATTTAAATATTCAAATTAATTCCCGTGGCGTACCTGCCGCATCCTTGTTTAGGCTGTGAATATTACTAGTTAAACAATACTTTTAAATATTATTATACTCTGCGCTTTGAAATGTAAAAGAATGTTCATTTTAATCATTAGGAATGAATGCTAGGACACTGAACTTTGTGTCTAACAGTCAATAAATTGGCATATTGTTTTAGGTTCATGTACGTTTGAGTACTCATTCAATTTAAGAATAAAAAAGCTTTACTAGTCTAAACTTTTGGGGCCGTTTGATAAAAATCTTATCTCAGAAGGTCGATATTGACTATTGTGTGAATTTGTAAATCGAATGATCGCATGCTGTTTGACTGGAAGAGGTGTGTTTCTTTTATAATTTATAGGTACCTACTTACTGCACTTTTATTAAATACATGGTGTTGCTCGGAAACTACCTTATTTGAAAAAAAAACATAAAACTAAAACAATTTCATTTTCAAATTTTACTCACGTCGTGAAATATTTAAAGATTTTTATCGTTCCCTTTTGAAAATGATATCATGAGGTTTCAGAAAATTGGTACGCCAAGTATTTACGGTATTCCCATAAAAAATATAACAGGGTACTAAATCTGGTGACTGAACCAGCCCTTAAGAGATAAACGTTGGCGATGAAATGCATGCTGTATGAGTCGTGGAGCCATTTTGTTGTTACCAAATATTCATTACATCCATTTATAATCATTTTCAAGATTCAAGAAATAAAATACTGTTCTATCTTAAACGCTTTTAAGTGATTTTAAAGGGCTGGTTTGGAGTTATCATCACCCCCAGATCTAACACACTGTGTTTTATGGGAATATCGGATTACAGGGCAAATTGAATCATTTTGAGAAAAAAAAAACTATTATCGCGCCAAGTAAGACGCATTCAAACTAAAATCCCCAGAGAATGAATCCTTTTGTAGTAAAAAAGAGGAGTTAGCATATCTACCACATTACCATGACAAGTTACGTTTCTACTTATTATAATAAACATTTTTATTCAGTAGGTACCGAAGCACAACATTTCAAACAAAAGTTATTTACACATATAAAAATATAATATTACCTACTGAATTATACGCACTGACTGTCTTACTTTACACCTACGCGTAGTATCACGTACAAAGCATGTGAAAATCGCTTTATAGCATTTGATACTTGGAACATTATCATAATTGCTTCCGGTCACATAGGTTCTTTGAAACAACTCATTGTTCGTCTTCAGTTTATAAAGTAAAGTGACTCAAATCAAATAACAAAGACGTTCATTTACTAAACTGACGAATGGAAAAAATCTAATAGTGACTTTGAAATTTTGACATGTGAAAAAATGCTATTCCTCACTAGATGGCGCTAGGCGTTTTAAAACAATATGGAAACAAGTAATAAATCTTCAGACCTAACAAGGTGCTAGTGAATACTATTAAACGAGAAAAAAATCCAGAATTCTTTTCCATCTGGCTGTTACCTGATCGCTATATCCTCCACATGAAAGAGTAAGAATTTCTAGGGCTCTTTTTTTGTGGTATAGGGTTATCAGGCACATGTAGTTGCGGTCTGCGGGCACATTGTCCTGCTCTCTGCATCAATGCACTTAAGACGGATTCAACTAGTCGGGGAAGCGTTTTATTTATTTAAGCGTTTCAATCACATCCAAGTGTCTTTCAATTGGAGCTAGAAGATGGGACGATTTCTTTTCGAATTAAATAATTTGAAGCAAGTTAAATTTTCGTTAAATAACACCAATTTTTAACGGATTCCTGGAAACCAATTAAAGAAGACAATCTTTGAAGTTAAAATTAAAGGTATAGTTTGGTTCCTTCGAGTATAAATAGAAAAAAAACATTTTTTAAAGAATACTTAAGGTAAACGTAATCTTAAGTCGGTTAGGTATCACATCTTAATAATAAAAATCTTTATTTACGAGAACCGTTACTACCTACTCATTTGTTGATGTTCCATTATAATGATGTTAGTACTGACTGCAGTATGCGGATGGAAAAAAAATTACAAAGACAGGTAATCTAACCATATCATTTTTAGTGAGAATTAATTTAAAAAAAAAAAAACAATTATTATTAGTAGGAAATTACCTCTTTTTATATTCCTTACCCTTCTATTTAAATATATATAAAAGTAAGGAATATATAGAAGAAAAAGAATTTTAATTCACCACAAATAAAAGAAAGAAGATACATAAGACATTTTACATTTAGGCATATAATATGCATAATAATAAATAATATAAAATTTGATACCTACCAACTTAGCGAAGACAACATGTCGTCCAATGAGGACAATAGATGTGAGGCATTATTTTTAAAATATCCTTAAGGAGCGTAGGTAATTTTCGCGGCAACCTACTAATGTTACTTGACTTCCTAAACGCCTGCAAGCCTCTACGATGGCGGACGACGGACGCGAGAAATGTCAAGGTCGCGTACCGCTCACTTCCCTGTGTCAGTCACAAAGAAAATGTGTTCAACCTACTGGTAGGTACATACCTACCTACGTGCCTAGTAGTTCTTATTTCCCTGCTGTATGTAGCTGTAAAGTAACTAGAACCGTGAACTTGAACTTGACTGAAAACTCTGATTAGCTATTGTAATCTTATCTTTCCTGAACATAAAAAAAGTATGTGAAAATGAATTCATCATGAATCATACTCGTAGTAAAGACTTCGTTTAATAAGTGTTTATCATCCAAATCCAGAAGCACTGAAGTCCATGGAATAATTGGGTAGGCAGAAGGTAGTGTGTATATAAATAATTAGTAAGTTCACCACAAATGTACACGTAGGTACCAACGCAAGTAGCAAACTTAACAAATAAAACTGTGCGATATGTTTAAAAGTATCTATAGCTCTTTTTTTTTTCTTTTCAGCTGTTCTGAATCTATTGACCACTCATTCATCAAAATCGGTTTATTAGTTTTGGAGCTACGTGGAATAAACAAAATACTAGTAGGTCCCAAGTAGTTTTGGTTAGCGGCTATCCCACAGGGTTCCCACCTCGGACCATTGAGTTTTTTGATCTTTATTAATGATATTGGGTCACACATAGCGCATTCTAATTACTTACTGTTTGCGGACGATTTAATGATATATAAGTAAGACCATCTCATGTGTTGATGACGTAATTTTACTGCAGCAGGATATTGATAACATACAACGTTGGTGTAATCTTAACTGCATGGTCCTTAATGCTCAAAAATGTTACCGCATATGTTATACTCGAAGGGAAATAAATACCCCTAAAAATAGCTATAAACTAGATGACATAGCATTGAAGACAGTGCAAAGTGTGCGTGACTTGGGTGTAACCATTGATTGTACTCTAAAATTTGTTACTCATGTCAATAATATAGTTAGTAAGGCAGCAAAAATGTTCGGGTTTATCAAAAGGAACACTAGGGAGTTCAGATTGCCACAAACAAGATTGTTACTTTATAATGCTTTAGTTAGAACCCATCTAGAGTTTGCTAGTGTTGTCTGGAATCCCCAATACAGTGTTTATTCTCAAAGAATTGAAAGCATTCAGAGAGCTTTTACGCGACATCTAGCCTTTCATACTCCTGGTATCTCCCATCGCGCCACCTACGACCTCAGGCTGAATCATTTTAAAATGAATTGCCTTCATAACAGGCGTAAATATTCCGATTTAATATAATTTCCGATTAAATATTACGCTTTTTCTATACAAAGTCATTAACCAACAAATATCGTGTAACCATGTAACCAACAACATCCAACTCTATGTACCACGCTCTACGCCACGCCACCCCATCACCAAATTGTTTAATGTTCCTTCGTCTCATACCAACCTTGGTCACAACTCTCCATATTCAAGAATATGTAAACAGTACAACTCACTGCCAAAAACAAATAACTTAGATATTTTCGGTGACCACTTTAACATGTTCAAGTGCAAGTTGCTGGGAATACTATGAATGTCTATTAGATTTTAATTTTTTTTGTATTCCTTTAATTGTTATATATTTGTTTTCTTTCATATCATTGTTAATTTTCTCTCAATTTTACTTCATTTTATATAATAAATTCTGATTCAATTATGTAGCTAATAATTTTGTAAATGTTGTTTAAGTCCTTAATTGGGACACACATATGTACCTTAGGCGTTTAATTATAAGTTATTTTCTGTGTCTGATGTGTGTCCTGTGGATTTATTAAATAAAAAAAATACAAACAAACACAGACTGATGAAATCATTACCCTTCCTTTCGGCTCTGCCGGCCGTAATCGGATAAAAAACACAGAAACAAAATACCTTCGTGAAGCGAATGCTCTGTCGAATGGAGATGTCAACCGACACACAACAGCGAAGTGAAGGGTTAGCGTAACGCCGCGCCATTGGAGCGGAGATCCTGCGGGCCTTCTTATTAACTACCCGTGATTTAAGAACAGAGAAATACGTAGAGCTTTATAATTTTCTTCTGTGCAGTTTATTTACGAATTATCTACATGGGAACTGCATAGAAAGTACTCTGGCGTTCTCAGACATCAAGGGCAAAACGTCGCAAGCTTCACTTTCCATCCGATGAATCGTCAGCTTATTTGGCCAAGATGTTGTATAAAAAAGGATACTTATATAAATTTTACCTAATATTGATCCGGTAGTATTTTAAATGAGTGTTAGGTACTTATATTACTTATTTGATCATCATATATTACAAAACTGACATCGAGCGTTACCGAGAAAACTAAGGTCATTTTTTGTTAAAAATAAACTTCAATCAACCGTAGGTATAACTGCGAGGATTCTATTATATAACGGAAGCCGAAACTTCCTACGCGGAAATCGGGCGAAAGAATTTTGTACATCCTGAATTCATGTAAATTCTAAAATACGGAAATATTTATGCGCTCATTCAATTATTTGCTTCCGGCTTGAATTGTTTTTCACAGATTGATTAAGTTTGAAGATGGGAAAGTAAGTTAACATCTTTGAGTAGAAAACTGAATAACAGTTTTGCTACTAATTGATAAAATGGCTACAACAGACAGCTAAACATCTATTTCATCAGATAAAAAATGGTATAGCAAGAGTTCTGAGATCAGATATTTCCGAATATAAAAGTATTTCAGTTCACGTGTAATACCAGTTACGTACTCATTGCGTTGTTCTAATATTTGTTATTTATAATAAAACCTACTAAAGTGACGCATCTATTACTCTCAGTTTATATTCAAGGGGATTGAGAGGAACAGTTTTCGTGTTTTGTGGGGCGACAACTGTGTCCAACGTGGCCGCCTATCAGAAACTCTAAAAGCATAATAAAATTATATATAATAAAACCACCATGGCGCGGCAGTCTACCTTTGCATTAATTAAAAGTTAAAGCAAAGCATTTTCTAAAAACGTAAAACAATGAAATCGAAGTGGATACTGCTTTTTTTCTTTACAATCACGACTTAGAATGTGATTCCGATTGTTTAAAGTACCGAGGTTTTTAAACAGATTACGTCAAGTTGCGTGCAATCATCTATCGTCGATGCATGTTACTCAGCGAGAGTGCATTCTCAGCTATTATATTGACAACAACAGGCCAAAGTATCTTCGCTTTCCAAGTTCATTGACAACGAAAGTGTAGCGCTTGCGTGAAAGAAAACTCACGCCAATTACAATTTACTGCGGGCGCATTTTCTCGACAAGCTAGCTAACGAGATACAAGAGTACGAGTGAGGTAGAGATAGTGAAGCGTATTCGTCTGTTTCAGTTTGTGGCACTGCTTTAAATACAAGTAATGAGTGAGAGGTGTCCGCTGGTTACCGTGACGATGGATGACTGTGTGGCCGGGCGGCCGCTTCACTGCCAAGGCCACGGGCTTTCTCTACGAGCTGTTACGTCGAATTTGTAATACAATTGTAAAAGCCGATGTAATTGGAATTCGTTTTTTATCTAACCTAGTTACGGCACGCCAACTGTGATGTGGTAATGATCAAATCTATTTATGCAAGTAACGTTGTATGGCAGTTAGCATGCCTTTCAGGGTTGAAATACAGATTACCAAATGATCTTTAGTAATTAAAATGTAATAAACTCTTAAGTAATGCGCTACAAGGAAATTAAACGATTCATAATAAATAGAAGTAAGTTATCTATAAGTG
This sequence comes from Choreutis nemorana, assembly GCA_949316135.1. Taxonomy (NCBI): domain Eukaryota; kingdom Metazoa; phylum Arthropoda; class Insecta; order Lepidoptera; family Choreutidae; genus Choreutis; species Choreutis nemorana. The sequence goes on along the minus strand of OX438601.1, from coordinate 6,601,131 downwards.
TGTGGGTAAAGCACAAGTGAGATAATATCTGTATGGATACCTGACTACTAAGAACATTCGCTACCTACCTTATTTGCGTCATTTGAGTTGTAGATCGTAACAAATTGACTGTCGATGTTTCTAGTTAAGGTTTAATCAATTTTATGTATTTAACAAGTTGCACCTACATATTACCTATAAATATAATTGGCCTCAGGGCTGTAAATTAATCTGGTGGCATTAAATTAAAAACAAATGAAATGGTAGTTGGGTATATAACGGAATTCCAGTTTTTCATAAATGAAAACAAAATTCATGTAAGTATAAAAATAAGGTAAGTATGTATAATATGTCAGAAATTGATGATTTATAAATATCGTCTGACTAAGTAGATATTTATGTAAGTAATTTTGGACATGTGTTCGGTAAACAATCTGAAGCATCACGCTCGAAGGAGCGGAATAATTGTTCCTCTTATCATTTTCTGTAAGCATCTTGAAAATTAAATTATGTTCTGTAACTATAACATGCACTCAGCTTATGTCTAAATTAAAAACCCAGACTAAAACGTGGTAAAAGAGTATCTCATTTTTATACGAAAGCGACTGTCACAGATCTAGGTATAAGCTATGTTAATCGTGTAACTTTGAACATATACGGCTCAGATATGCATGCATAACTTTAACATGATTGTATGTTTTTATTAGCAACGTACTTAAGCGTTAGATTAACTCGGGATTTCCTCCAACATGTTTAAGTGCGGTGTTAATGAGGAACCAGTTTTCCAGCTTTTCATATTGAATAATATTGATTATGCAGTTAAGTTACCGAACGTTACCTTGGTTATTTAATCATCGTTAAAGGTTTGATCACATTGATAATTTAAAATTTATGGTATTCATTAGATCAGCCGGCCGTTAGAAATATATCATGGACCTGTGTTATTGACCTTTTAATAAAGACAAAAAACAAAAATCAATCAATCGGGGCACACCCGCCACTGTGTCCCACCACTGCAACTCCTGTTTATCAGGATCAACAGTGGCGTCCTTTAATCGAATAATCAACGAATAATGCAGCTGTGCAATGACGCACAGGCTGTCTTGGGACCCGCAACATACTTAATCAGAAGAAATAGGAGGTAGTAAGAAAGCGCTTTTAGACTTCCCTCCCAGCAAAGCGGAGACAGCAATTGAAATGGCCCAGAGGCCCAAAAATCTAAAAGGGAGACAGTCAGGAGACGCCTGACGTTCTAAACACAACGGTATGCCACTAACTAACAGGGGATAAATTAGATACTAAATTAAATCTTACACCAGTAATATTGGTGACAAAACTTTTTGAAGGCACGGAAGTTTCCCTTCGTTTTCACAAGATCTAGGTAATAAATAGGACAAAAAACAAAAACCCGACTACTAAAATCACGCTGTAAAATGTATGAAACAAGAAATTATATTCTCATCTAAAATTGTTGAGTAAACCATTCAATTTAACCGTGGTCATACATATGTACAGTATTGGGTAAACTTACTCACTTGTATTATTTTGTTATGTTAAGTTAGGTTTGGTTAAACATTGTTAAACATTCATACATACATACCGGTCAGAATCATAACCCTCCCTTTTAATTCGCTATAGTCGAGTAATTAATTAATAATAATAATAACCACATCTCGACACACACCGTGACTCAGCCCTGCACTAAGATACAATCTTGTATTACAGAGACTAAACAACGATATGGTATAAAATAAATAGATAAGAAAACAAAATCCAAGACCAGTAAGCGAAACATTGCGTCTTGTAAGTAACACAAAGTTCCACCCCCGCGGGGATTCGAGCCCAGAACCTCTAGCGTAGCAGTCGGCTGTTTACACCACTGTGCCAATTCCACAGAGGTCAATTTATAAAACATGTCTCTTAAAAAAAAAAGAGTTAAATTCGTTTCTTCTGGCATTGAGGAATAAGTCACGAAACACGAAAATGAACATCAGTGTAGTCGTACCTCAATAAAATATTTTATAGGGATTTCGTATAATTTTTGTGTCAAGTTCGCTGCTTGCCTCGTTCAAACTTTTAAACAAAAACGACATTATATTTACAAGGCCTTCAATATAATATAAGTACAACATGGTTTGTAGGTGAGTATGTACCAAACTACCGATTTAGGAACTAGATGCGGAAGAAAATACAACATCCAGGTACCTACAGATATTTTAATAACGTAGTTAAAATACCTACCTTACATTCTACTTCCATTTGTTTCCTTTATAAGTAAGACAAACATACATATAATGCGTTTGAAGTGTCAGAGGTATATCTACACCTAACCTACGTTAATGCCACAGAGTAACTAATAGTACTAGGTAATACTGTGCATTATACTAACTTAAATTGGGTAAAACTTCATCTTTAGAAACAAGGATCAGTAGCTCAAATATCGCGTTGCCAATTTTATAAAATAGGTATGTGTCTTATTGCAATAACTCACATTTGAATCACCGTTCCTTGAACTAAATCACAATCAACAAATAATAAAAGAATACCTGTTCGTTTTCATGATGAAGCAGGCTACAGTTTCTTTCTTAAAGCTTGTAAAACATCAGAAACATTTAAATCAATGCATTAAGGTTATATCCAATTATTAACGACTTGTATCCGTGTATAGGTAACTCAAATAGCTCACAATAGGAAGTGATAATCAAATGTCGAGAACCGAGATTTGATTCTGACGCAAGTCGATCGAAGGCAGTAGGTATTACCCGTAATAAACATCGGTAAACAATTGTGATCTTTTTGTCGAATGACTTTAAGTTCAATAAAAACAAGAAAAAGGCTTCGTGTAACTAATACTATTAACTCATGACTTCCATGCAATACCTATCACAGAATGAATAGGTAAATTTTCTGTAGAAAATATTTCCCACGATTTTTCTTTTTCGCATAAAATAGGTAGGTCGGAATGGTGAATAAAGGTAAAGCAATTAGACATTTAGGTATCCCCAACTTCCAATTAACATTTAATTCGTTAAACTTTAAAATATTAATTTCGTTGTTATTTTTTACGAAAAAACAATCAAAATGTAAGTGATAATTTAAAAATGCTTCCAATATAATTATTCACATCTGAATAATAAAGCAAGCTTGGGAAAATTTAATTACCTTATTTTATTTCGTATTTTAAAAATGACTTCCGTAATTACCATACAATGTCCCGCAAGTAAATGCACACATATTAATGAACATATAAGTAACATCATATTTAGTGACACATAGTTTATGAATCGGGTTTTTCAATTAGAATTCAAGAAGGTACTACTTTTCTTCTCCTTGAGTATGTTATTTGTTTTCAGGATGTGTTAGAATACCTACTTCTTGTATCTACTACTAAGCAATGCACCTATGCATTTTCTATAGCTAAAACTTAGTTCATTATTTATTTCAACGGTTGCTGGATAGTCCCAAAAAATATATTTCATTGTTTTCAAGAAAACGAATTATACTTACCTCAGGTACTTATTGCATAAATAGACAAATCGATTCATATTGAAATGGCTTCAGTTTAAAACCATGATGCACGCATATAATCTCACTCACGTAAACCAATATATATTGAGCATTAATTTTTCTATAAACTCGTGTTGCTTTTACTTAAACAATTATGAGCCACGCGTAAGTACATCAATACCATCTTGGTCCGAACATCAAAAATAATTTGGGCGTATCTTTCAATACCTCTGTCCATTCATGAGGCTGTATTATTGCAGATCGTTGCACATTCTCGCATAAAAATTGTTGAACAATACGTGCGTAGACCGGACACCCACGATGCGACTCCTGTGCATTATCTCCTCAATCCCACGGGCTCAAGTGAACAGTGCAGAAGCCAAAACTGGGCGGTACTCTGATACCGTGATTTTACTTTTTTCAAGCAAGCATTCTTCTCAGCAAATCACGTGTAAGATGTACAGCAAACAAGATTTCTTAAGAATTAGTCTCGTAAAACTTTACTCAGTAGGTCTACTTAAAACCTCATTCCATATAAAAGCTTCTACAGAGTGTTAAATTGTTTTAATAACAATTTTGGCTGTTACTTGCATATCAATAACAATACTATATTAATAATTTGTTTATACTAAAAGAGTTTATAGGAAGTATTTATAAAGCGCACCATTTTCAACATAAAACTTTAAAAGTTTTACTATTAAAAATACACCGCGAAACCGGCTACCTACTCAAACTAGAAAAGTGTTTTATAATGAGGCGAATAAAGCTGTTATCTTGTGGCTATTTCATCTACACCACAAGTAGGACGTAAACTATCCTGCAGCATCACAGACGATCATCGTAAGATAAATAATTTACTTGTTATTGCTTAGGGACCACCAGGCGTGTTAGGTAAATATCTAAAGTAGATATCCCCCGCGAAGACTGGCTCCAATCTCTGCTGGCTGGCACCTACATTAGTGTTTTATTATTATTTTTAAACAGCATAAACAGGAGTGCACCACATGTGCTGCCACCTGACCTTTGTGAGCTTTCCCACGCCGAACTTCATCAAGCCCGTTTAACAAAACCTTAACGTTTCATACAGCTGCATAAGTTTACTCAAACAAAATGACAAGAAACGCACAGATTATCATACTGAGTCGGTGAGTTTACGGGAGAAGATGTCTCGGTGGCAGTGAGCCTTAAAATCGTTTTTTTTTTCTGATCCCTTAAATTGTTTTGTGATTGTTTTTTAATTTATTTTGTCGCTCAGCGCCTGCAGTCATGTGATTCCAATCACAGCTTTGGGATCCTTTTTTTTCATACAGCGCTTTTACTTTTGTAGTGTATTGTACAGTATAGATAAAAAATATTTATTTATATAAATAGGTATAAGCACTTGGTTGAGAACCTATAGAAACATGATGATGCTGATTCCTTTACTTCCAGTTTTGGTTTTTTAAGTAGGCACAAACGCTTAGATGTTATGATCAATTTTATGAGCTTTTGAATAGAACTTTTCGCATTTTCTTCTCATTACGTAACAAAGGGGTTCGCGAAAACAATATATGAAGCTATGATCAGCAGCATTGTCAATGAAACTCTGCTCAACCCTTGGACACCCCACTGCGACGACCCTTATTTAAACATCTGTCCATTCAGGACAATTTCATTGTTTTGTTACCGATATGTATGTATGATCGGACATTGGATGGAATGGTGTGCCTTTTTGTAGTAGAAACTACAGCAACTATACCATACATTTTATTTCAAGGAAAATCCCCAAGTCAATTGAGTTTTAACTAAATAAAAACAAGCAAACACTTATAGCAAACCCAGTTAGATTACCTACATATTTTTGCAAATTATTTTGCCAAAACACGTCATCCAAAACTTTACCTAGTCGTATTAGTTAGTAGTATTTCAAGTAATAACGTTACAAAAACACTGTAGTAGACCCTTATGTAAATTTAAATATGCCTAAGTATCTCAGTCAGGAAATGTAATGTAATAATGAATCTATTACTGAGTTGCTGTACCAGTATTACCGACAAGGAAGCTAGTTTGCTCTGCTGATGACGTCATGTACTAAATTAACCTGATTCCACGAACACGGACTGTTCAGTAGAAGTGTGTGAGTGTCTGAGCTAGTGTGCGAGCATCTTGCACTTGTCTTGATCGACGGCACACGTGTGGACACCCTGGCCGTAGATTTATTTACAAAGTGTTCCGTCGGAAACATTTTGAAGGACGGACGTTTCATTTTACAACTGCGAACAGAGAGTTCATTTGTAAGAGTTTTATGTTTCTTTCAAAATATGACTCACAACGGCTATTTTACGTACCTACCTTAAATAAATACAATTTAATTAATGAAATTAATTTTAATGATAAAGATTACTTTCATAGTTTGATAGTAGGTATTAGTTTGGTATGAATTTTAACTATAGTGACTGACCATGAGCCGAGCTAAGCCCATTTTCAAAAGTTTCTGTGCAAATTTAAATATTTCTGTCATTTTTACCTGATAAAAGCATTTATACCGTAGCAAAACAAAATCAAGACGCGAAAGTTAACCTTCAACACAAGTTACTGTATACACAACACAACATACTGTATTTATGTTTAATAAAATTACAGTAAAAATAAACCATATTCGCTCTCCCACCGTGTTCCTACTACCACGAGTACCACGTACTTAACTATTATATCTACTATAACCTATCGGTGTTTTAGTAAACAAAAACGTCTTCATAATTTCGTGTAACTGTTTTTTTCAGGAATTTATTGTGCGTATTAAGTTTTCGACACGCTACTTTACTTGAATTAATTAATTTTTACTTGAAAGAAGTGCAAATATCTAGAAAATTATTTAGAATTCCATTTAATATAGATTTATAAATAATATCCAAAAATTAGTAGGTATTTTAACTACTTTCAGCTCCATTAAGACCGCAGTTCCTGTAAGACTAATGAACTAGTATAATATTATCAGTCGTCCTTATCAGTACGAATGGATATTTTTCTGTCACCAAGATAATGAGTACAAGGTACAGTAGGTACAAAAGAGTGCTCTCTAAATGTACCTATGTTCTAAAACTATGAGTTCAAAAATACATATATTTTTGATGGTTCGAAAGGCACATTATCTTGACAAGATACGTAGTGGGTAGAAATATTAAAATATATAACATTTTGTAGGTACGAGTTTAAATAAAATGGAGGTGATGGCCGGCAGTATTTTAGTGTAAATTTACCAGTATTACACACTTCTGATTGAAAACCAAACCCCCTATTGAAATCTTACAAATTAACGATTAGGAATGTAAATGACAAAAAAAACATAAAAAGTACATACATTAATACGTAGAGACATACAATCTTTAAACTCTTGCGAAAAATATAATCAAAAACAACAAAGCCTTAGTATCGGTCTCTTTATTATAACTTTCTAGGGACCGGACTTCACGGAAATCGGGTACGATACCGTACCGGAAGGAACATCCCGGAAGGGCGAGGACATCGGGAAAAGTTCACTCCACTTCGTCCCCCCATAGCCCAACACTGTTCCAATGTCCTCCCTACTTTGTATCCGGTCACAGAACTTCCGCCACCAACTTTTGACAGAGCGAGCGTTGGCGGAAAAATGATTATACTCGTAGTATCTATGATGACTATGTTACGTACTTACATAGATACAGAGAGATAAAGAAAATGTACATAGATACCTACAGGTATGAAACTTACTAATTCAAAAAACAAATGTGTACCATGTGGAGTTTTAGGAGTCTAAATCATTTCATGGTCAGTGTAAACATATTGATTATAACGTTTGTCATCAATGTTCATAAAAGGCGGAACTTTCGCATATGAGTAAACCATCACCATAAAAGGGTCAACAACTTGAAAGTAACGTTGGTATGACAGGAAAGTTCTACAGTTAACGATTATTGCTTATAATCAGGTGGGCTTAAGTCAGACATTAAAAAGTAAATCGTCACCTAATTTGTTTTATACCTTTATAAAATTGTAACTGGAGCCTAATCCAGTCGATTCATTGCACACAATAGAACGCGCTAGCGCAAACATCTCAACTTGCCCAACTGACTACCACTAATACTATTCGATATATGATACTATCGAATGAATCCTTTGGAAACTATTTGCTAAATTAGTTTTTAGGCAAAGTGATGAACACTGGTTCGTTTTATGAACTTTAATATGACCTTAATGAAATACATCATAGTCGATCATTCCTGAGCTAATTGAAAGAAATTAACAAAAACTATTGCTAATTGCTATTGCTAAAAATATCATGTATGTAAGTAGATTTTTGGTATAGATGTATATTCAACAAGCTTAATTAGCATAAAGAAAGAAAATAAAATATCTTCCAAATAAATGTACAACAAACAAGCATTTAAAAGCAAAAAATCACTTACGCATTGAATGCGTGCTCATTTGAAGCCTGGGTGTAAGTTACAAGACAGACAAAGCAGCTCTGTCTTGAACTGATTTAGCGAAAAAACTTTCGGAAGAAGTATAATCTCTTAGGGTTTATCGAGTTTAGCCTTTATTATCTGTGCTATTTGATATTTCATCGGCAGATGCGGCGCCTACTGCTTCCGAAGATTCCATCTACGCTTGATTCGATTTCATCGCGGAATTCGATATTTTACTGATGGTAGCAAAGGCTAGCATTATCTGTTAATCTGCAATGTCTCGTGCCCATGTCATGATTTTGAAATCCTTTGTGGTGTAGAATGACAATTGGACAGCATGACTGTGGACAGCTTGTGACTGTCATAGCTTAAAAGACAGATGTATCTAAGTTTGTTATATTACTCCATAGAATCTCGAATTTCAAAGTATCTTGTGGTATCTACATATTTTTAAGAGATATAGAAGAAAAAGTTACGAGAAACTTGTTGCTTGATGAGATTATTTTTGCATCATGATGACTATCTTACAAACCCTACCTCATCGTGGTTGAAGGCAGTAGTAGACAGTTTTGATTTAATTTTATAGTACCTATTACTAACTGCAGCAGCTGGGTAAATGTAAAGTAAAATATTTCGAATACCATGATTTCTTTCTTCCATAATTTTATTATCTTCAATAGCAACCAGACACCGAAAAAACCTACGTCTAAAGGCGACGTCACATATAGGATAAACACATGCGACACGGCTCCCTAAAAAACGATGGTCTGAAAAAAATGTTGGAAAAAACACACTCGAACGTTGAAGCTTGCTTTTCTGTCAGGAAATATGATATTTTATTTTGGGCGTGGGATCAAACCAAGTCGATAATTTGAGTTCAAAATAGATCACAAGCGACGTCGTCGTAATGAAATTGTTAAAGACATTATGTTATTAATACAGAGAATCTTCCTTTGAGAGCTCGTATCGTAGCATGTTTCTAAAGTTAGTTACCGTAGTGAAAATATTTGATCTATTTTGTAGAATGCCTGTCGTTGCAACACCAACACGTTTTGTTTACCAGGTCAACATCGGGCAACACCGTACAAGTGTAACATGTTGGTGTTACTCAGTGTAAGTGTTCTTTAATAATAGGAATCAATATCAATCAAATTCAATCTACTCTTGGAAGCCATATCGTTGCTCGATCTGATTGTCGATGTCCAGAACTCCAATTCTCTTCTCAGATAATATAAATGGGTAGTTAATAGGTTTCTATTAAATTAAGCATTGAAATCAAAATCATTAACAAGAACCGATTGTAAGGAAGGTTATATGTTATTATTATTACATTTTGACATAGTATACCTACTTATTATAAGCCTACGATATAATTATTATTCGTAGATGTAAGCGTGAACAGAGGTAGGTACCTATAACTATACCGTACCTTTAACTAAAGAACCTTATAAATATGAATAATGCTAATCTTGATGAAGTTACATTTTACCACAGGATAAAATTAAAAGCGATGTCTGAGAAACAGGAACTGTATTTCCTTGGAAGCTGGTGGACCGTTGGATGTGCTCGATTAACGGGGCATTTGGTATAATCGAGCCGAGCAGTGGTTGGTTACAAACGCTCGGCTATATGACCGGTTCTTAGAGTTGAGACATTGGCGCCTTGCCCCATACCGATGTTACCGTCACAGCTAACTCATGTGCCATGTATAGGACTGCAACAGTATAAAACTAGTGAAAAACTTCAAGTCTTGTATGTGTAAGTAGATCTAGAACTTAAGAATTTTGGTAAGATATACCACCAGTTTCATTCGGTTACGAAAACAAAAAATATACACAATAAATTTACATTTCCTTGTAATAACTCAGGTGACATACCTACTATGCAAACATTTGGAACATCAAGAGAATGTTTTTTCATATAAACACCATAAATTAAAGTTTAATTATTTCATTTTATTTCTGTTTAAAAAAAGATCAAGATCAATCTGAGTTGTACACCGATCGGTTCCGTATATAAAAACTCACCTGTAAAAAGTTAGGACTTGTTATTTAATACGAAATTATTATAATTCGTATTTACAACAACAAAAAAATGTCCCAACGAGTCTTAAAAAAGGAATTTTTAAAAGAAAGATTAATATTACTGTTTTTATAATTTGTAAGATGTAATACCAGTACACATATTTTTAGATTTATATACCTGGATCTAACGCAATTAATGATTTCAGAATTTGTAGGGAATTCTAAAAAGTAGTCCATAAATTCTTGAATAGAACGAGATGTCTTTTCCTCAATCTCGATGCTCGACTTCTATTATGTATTTCACAACAATTTTTTTTCGATTTGTTATGGAAATGTGAATGGATGTTTTTCTTCGAGAATTTGGTTTTAAACAAATTTATTTCTATTTTTCGATTTTTTTTTAGAATAAAATGATTGACAAACCTGCTTCATTACTCTAATAAAATATTGTAAATTGACCAATTTAGGGTTCCGTACCTCTAAGGGAACTAAAGGTAATAGGAACCCTTACAAGATCACTTCGTTGTCCATCTGTCCGTCAAAACTCTTTTTCTCAAGAACGCGAGAATGTCTCAAGTTAAAACTGATATCGAGTCAACGCAATCAAAACCTATAGGGTACTTCCCGTTGACATAGAATTGTGGAATTTAGCAAGAAGCAATGTTTTATAGCAAAAGTAAAGGGGAAATCCGAAAACAGTAAATAGGTTATTACATCATAAAAAATGTTTTTTACGAACAAATTAAATTAAAAGCTATGAAAAGTCTAAATCTTAAAATCTTTCAGTATTGAGTAGTGGTAGGTATGGAACCCTCAGAGCGCGAGTCCGTCGTGCACTTGCCCGGTATTTTTATACAATCAGTTTTTACCTTAAAAATTAATTTAAATACCTACATATTTGTACGTCCCTTAAAAATTTTTTAGTTACCTATGTTTTTCTTCCTGAAGTACTAAAACTAAAACCATGAAAAAGTTGAAATTCTACCTTAAGATTAGCCTAAGTCACTATTAGTCATTACAATGCACCCTCGACCCTAGGTTAATCCTAAAATGTAAAATGAGAAGTGTTGCAACTGCGCCTACTGGTTCTGTGTGTCGTTGTGCCTATAAACCGGCCCAAGTGTAAACAAGCGTAAATATTGAACACGCACTCGTAAAATCTATTTCCCCCGCACGCCGGCTACTGTGCCATGCTCATGAAGTTTCGAGAGCCATTGGGACGCTCATTTAAACGTCATTAAAGTAATAATTAAACTTAAATATTAGCTTGATTAGCCAGATACAAATCACGAGAATTTATGGGTAGGTACATATATTTAGAAACTAGAGAATTTCTGAACTAATAAGATAGACCAAAGCATTTTAGTTTCGTTTTGACAGAGACAACGAGATATTATTGTCATTCATCAGTATTTAAGTATTTAGTTATGTTGGTTTTCTCGCTAACATTTGGACAAAGCGGTTGAGTCATCGACAAAATAAATAAGGTTTATGTAAGAGTCAAATCAAACGCAAACTAGTCACTATATGAACCGACGCACACATGCGTCCAATCCATGAACTCGCTCGTGCTTGATTCGTGTTTATTGCTATTCCGGGCGAACCACCTCCTGGGTATTTCAGAAACCATATTGATGATGCAATCATTAAGGAAGTGTAAACGTAGATATTATCGTAGTGCATCTTATGATAAAGCTATTCTCAAAATTGGGACTAATAGAGATAAGTTATATTTTATCATGCTTACTAATAGACTTCGGAAAAATGATCAAGGTAAAGGAAGGTACTACATCATCTTATTAAAATACAAACATCTTTCGTAGTAGTTTCTTGGTAGCTCTTTAATAAAATTTTAATTTCATTCAACTTGTTCCCCTTCGGTGAAGATATAATTTAAAAAATTTACCTTTATGGGCAATTGAAAAGAACTAACACAATTACTTCTCATATGAGCTGCAGTTATTTGTAATGTCATATTGGCTACAGGCATTAACGGATTATCCTTGGGGACAGCCTGGATGGTGAACTGGACGTTCATCCCAGGCGACAAGAAAAATCTAGTTTTAGGATAATAGTTCCAACGAGAAAATAAGCGAACAGTTCCGTTTGAGAATCCACAACATTGGACATAGATAGATCGAGCACATGCGTTGCAAATTCTGAAAAATAACAACATCAAATCAATAGAAATAAAATGTATATCAAATGAATAGTTCATAAAATCAAGAAAATAAGAGAACTTTATCATTTAGGTATGTAAATTTGTAAGGCTAATACCATCATATATCCATAAATTGATCTAACATTATTTTTTTACGAACTGCCTTCTCATCTAACTTGAAACATAAATCATTAGGATGCCAAACCAAATTTAGAGGATATGGAGGACTTGGACATCTTAGTATTTCCTCTATTTTGGCAGATATACTTCTTTTATGCTGCCTCTTTGTTTTCATATCACACAAGTCTATTTCTTCTACCGGTAGCTGAAAAAAAAGTTTTTAGGCTTATATCGATAAGGAAATGTGGACAACTTGATAGAACATATAAGATATGTGGGATATGTTATGTCATAACGAGTAAGTAGATATTTATTGTGGTTTATCACATATCACAAGGTACACACAGCCATGGATAAACCTAACCTGTTTGAACTTTTTTCTTTGTTTTGATGGTATTGCCATTCAAGAAATATGTATTATCAAGTTTTGATGAGGGATGAAATAAGATGAATTATGAAAGGATGAAAATGATAGATGGAATGATGAATCTGCCTACAGTATCATGGCTAGTACTGTTACTGTTGGTTTCATTGAGTTTTATTTCACGTTAGCCACGCTTGTACAACACTACAGATTTTCACTGGTAAAAAAGCGCTGACATTTTAAAAATTAAGTTCTGCCGATATAAAGAAGAGACAATAAAATAAGAAAATTTAACCGCCACATCCCATTTCCACCATGTAACTCCTGTTTGGACTTTGTATCGTTCTTAATTTGTTTGTTTAGAGTATCTTTAAGATTGATGTTGCTCTAATTATGTGAAGCTATATGTGTGACCGTCTGTAACTATTGATGGTTACAAAAACTATACCTGTTCAGGTGAAACAAGCTCTCTAGTGTTAGTTATAATAAAAACTGGCACATTATCTTCTTTTTTCGTTAATTCTTCTAAGGAATTCATGGTCTGCTTAGTAATAAATATTTTAAATGATGCAAAATTTTGACAACCTACTTTTGATTATGTCTTTCTTTTTTGTTTAATTCGTCCCTAAGGTAAAGAGTATTATACAGCAGAAGCATACAGCAGAAGTCTTCAATAATTACAACCTTTTCTTTCTTGAAGATGACAGACAGTAGAGCAGCCAAATCATCTTATTTCATTTTCCCTACACTTGTACAGCACTACTAACATGCACTGGTTAAAACTGTTAGAGTTTTACACATTAAATTCTGCTGATATATAAGAAAAGACAATTAAAATTAAATTGTATCATTTAGTTAAAACAGTTTACACGGCCATATTGAAAAGGGAATTTAAATTTAATCAAAATAAGTTCATTGGGTTAGTAACAACGGTGGGACACATAAAATACATGCATAGACGAATTAAATCAAATCCTTTCAGCTCTGTTGGCTGTACTGGATTGACTACTGGTTAAAAAGTTTCAAAGCATGGAAGATGGCTAACGAAAAAAACTACGTAAAGTAAAAATGACCGAAAACAGGGCTAGCTAACCAACCAAAACGGTCCCAGTCACCATGGCAGCTTAGTTTACCGAAGTTTTTCATAGTGAGAATGTGGATAGTAAAGTCGGTCGGTATTGCACGGAGAGTGCGCAAGCGCACAGCATGACCGACGAGCCAGCGACTCCCGAGGGAGCGGAAGTCTTGCGTATTTCCTGCGACCACGGCCCAGAGATCCGGTCTGTGGCACCTTCTTCACACTGCATCAAATAGAAGTAACCTACAATACAAAGTTAAGTATAAAATCGTGGAAACACAGAAAAGATTCAATACATTTATACGTACCTCCAAAATCAAAAGCCATGTCAGTCATAACAATAATTTTACTAGGTCAGACTGAGACTGGCAATACAAATCATTATTGTGATGGAGCAGACATGTTTTTAAAGACGCGTCATCACCGTCATTATAAATGGTTTAGGTACATATCAAATTAACTCAACAAACGAATGATTTTGGTCTCTTTGATGTTAAATTATTCAGCCGATGCGTGATCCGTTGTTGCGGTGATATTGCCTAGACTAAACAATGACATCAGCGGGACTTCAATTTGTAGTGTAAACACCATCTACTAGATGTGATTCTGTTATTTATCTGGCCTTGATAATTAAAGGCATTGTTTCAAAAAGAAAGATTTAGGGGGCAATCACATTTGTCTGCTTTGTTCAGCATTTTATGTATTGAAAATCGCTATTTAGTATGAAGATGCTTAAGCAGCGGCAAGTTGAAATGATGCGTACCTACGCATCTTCATACTAAATAGCAATTTTCCATGTTATGTAAGTAATGCTGATAGATGCTGATAAGTGTGGTCCCACCCTAAATCTTTCTTTTTGAACCAATCCCCAAACAATTTCTCTGAAAACAATTACATTTTTGTTCCACTAGACATAAACATTATTTGTGATTGTGGAATGTAAATGTCGGTTATGTTAGAATGTGTTCCTATACCTACTCGAAACGAACTATATCCAATGACAAATTAAAACCAACTGGAAACCGGTCTAGAATGATGATGACCAACAGAACATAGGTCAGAGTTGATTTCCTCACTTATGCCAGTAATAGTACTAAACTTCATTACTAGTGTACCACCAAGGTACAATTTTGTACATCTACCTACAACCTTTATTTTTTTCCGAAACGATGACTACTGCGGCCCAGAGGCCTTAGCAGCTTCACCGAGAAGATCTCTCCCTATACAATCGATCAGACTGTATCGTCTTTATAAACACAACACAACAAAACGAAAAGCATAGTGTACATACAACCTATAGGAGAATAGATAGTGTAGTGGAGTAAAGGTTTGAGCGGATTGTCCGGGAGAGGAGTGGAGAGGTGTGTCGAGCGGGTACGGAGGTGCGGGGAGGGTGGGATCCGAGGTGAAGTAACGGATGAACGTCCGTGGGAACGGCCAGCACTTCCGCCGCGATACAACACTCTCAGATGCTTCCTTCTGTATCGCAGGTCACGATGTTATTACAACTCAGGACAGCTATTGTATAAAGCGGTGGTGGCACGAAAATCGTAGTCAGACGAATAATGGCAGTAGTCGAAACTAGTAAAAATGCATGTAAAGTAAATAAATAATGTAACATTCAATTCGAAAAATATTTATTGTCAGAAAACATCAGTAGAATTTTATTTACTACTCATGTATACTGGAGATGAAACGAATATCATCCCTGAATATCGGGATAGTGGACAGTAACACAACTTTCTCTAAGTCTTCAATACGTAATTTATTCAGTTTATTATTGTTATCAGAAAGTGGCACTGTATCTCTAAAATCTCCAAGGAAGCTTTTATGTAGGTAGTTTTATTTGCTACCGAACGTCTTGAATATACATCCAAACGACTTCCTAAAGTTCAAACAGCAGAACTCGAGAGAAATACTTAGATATTTACAAAACATTGAAGATAGCAGAAAATAAAACCTGAGATATCATTCTTTGTCAGATTACCCACACAAGAAAAGTAGGTTCCTACCCATTCTGGCCATATTTTACTTTTACGGAATCTTTTTAAATCAGAACGCAAAGGTGTAGGTGGTTTGAGTAAACGGTGGAACTCTTGTAAGCAGATCGGTTGCTAAGTAAGTATGTTAATTGATCCATTGAGCAAGTCCGTTGACCGTTGGCTAGCAGGTCGGTAGTTAGTTGCAGCGTTCTTTCTGTTATCGAACGGAAGCGGCGACTCGCCGGAAACGCGCAATCTCGACCAATTGGACGAGTGATGTCACGGTGGCCGCGCATGCCCCTTCTGCCTTTCTTCACTCTTGCGCACTACACGGACGGACGGCCGCGGCCGAGTCGTGAAATAAACCAGTCTGTAGGTTTGCACCGAATCCATTTGCAGGCGTGTCCAGCTAGCAGCAATCTTGAACACAGAAGATTTTAGCTTAAATAATACATAATAACAACAACACACATATGACTTAGCCCTTCACTAAGATATAATCTTGTATCGCAAGCAGTAAGCAACGATATGATACATAGATAAGAACACGATACTCAAGACCAGGTAGTAAAACAATGCATCTTGCAAATAACAGAAAGTTCCGCCCCCGTCAGGATTCGAATGTGGAACCTCTTTCGTAGCAGCCGACACACCGCTGCGCCATAGAGGCCGCGATGAATCTATAACATTAGTATCTCGTGGTATACAACTCGACTTAAAATGTCATGTGGTTACTATGTGGCACAAAGCCCTACCGAATTTGATTGCAAAAACCTCTATCCAATATCTCCTACAACATTCGACTTAAAGAGTAGTCGAAAGATCATTCAATAAGAAAAAAATTCTATGAGTATAAAATGTGCGAGTCCATTAAACAAAAAATTGTCCAAAATCACGTGAGAAGGTACTTTCTCTAATGCTTTACGAAATATCATTACAGTAATTAATCATTTATTCAAAGCTAACATGAGTGTACTAAATCACCCAATACCTACATGTATTTTTTTAAACACATAAGTTGATTCATTTAAAAAGCTGAATCAATGCACAGATTGATTTGGTTACTATTTCCAGTTATAATATACTTACCTAAGTGTTGATATTTAAAGTAGGTACTTAATATGAGAATATTCTTTGTGTTTAATCTACTTTAGAGCTTTTGTTTCCTTAGACACGTATCGACTCTACCACGAGTAAACGAACCGGCAACCGGTGACCATTTCACTTTGACCCACGCTACTCGTGATACTGTAAAGAAAATAAGAATGTCTTACGTTTATCTAAAGTTCACAGTTAATTGGTCACGTCCGTAGACTTGACATTGACCTCTAGAGCGGTTGGAGAGGCCTCTCTCCGTGATCATACATATTCAACGCATTCATCTGCATATTAATGAAGGCGAGATGAAATACCTAAGGAGTGATAGGTAGGTAGCAACTAGTATCACACTTACCACGCTGCCCTGACTTGATCCTTAAGGTGTTCTGTTTGTTCTTATAATTTGTCAGAAACTCATGTCGGATGTAAATAATACCTATACCTTTAAATGAGTCTGTCTATAACAACATTAACCAAAGGTTAACATAACTATTTAGGTACAAGTAAGTAGCATAACACTTCTTTGTTTGTTCATTCCCGAACTTGTCAACATCCTTAAAGAACAACCTATATACTTACTTTGCTTATTTCAGTTGTTTCGTGTAAAATATTCGATGGCAAAAAAAGATTGCCTACACTTCTTTTTTACTTCCTTTGTTACATTAGCACAAAAACCGCACCACGGCCGGAGCAGCTAGATAGACCCAAGTTCCGTATGACCTTCAACGGTGTCCATCAATAAAAAGTAGTTTCGAAGGATCCGCCTATGAGATCGAGCGAGATGGAAGGTGTTTTAATAAACAATGTGGTCGGAAAGCCCAAGTCATCTCGTTTTCGGAATAACACTTGCGGAACCGGTCCGCCGGCGACGAACACGCCAAATAACAACTCGTTTCCTTCCTTGTGTGTTATACCTCTCTGCAGCACCTAGCTACTAATCGTTTGATCCAACTCGCAACGCTATTTTATTATCATACAACACGTAAAGACACTCGTTGCATTATCAGATCTCAATTTCATTCAAAAGAAATACTAAAACCATTTTCGTTCTACTACTTCTAGCAAACAACTTATTTTTCTACCCGACTACCGGCCCAAACAGAGTCAAGCGAAAGGGTAATGATTTCATAAGCCTATGTATGTCTATATGCTGTGTGTTCCACCGTAGCTCGAAAACTTATGAATTGATTGTTATGAATGAGGTGTCAATCGATTGATTACTGTTGGTGACATAGGATACATTTGGTGGTAAAAATTATATGGTGGAAGTAAAAAAAAAAAGTGAAGCGTATTTTAACTATAGCTGCCATATTGAGTGTAGTATCACAAGAAAGGACTTAATTAGAACATTTTACAAATACATACATATGTGTATATATGTGGATATACAGTACACATACATTTATATTTTTAATTAACTGTTGCTCGCCACTTAAATTAGGGATAATTTCGAAAGAATCAATCTAGCAAATGCAATAACCAAATCGATCACGCCCGGGAAAACCAGCCTAAACTAGTTTCATTCCTAAAAGTAAACAGGAAGCGGAAGTCGTAAGTAAGGAACATGCAAAACCGAACGGATTTATCGATTGCTGTCCGGCGTGATGGCGTCGTTGTATTTATCTTCTCAGTAGATTCCACCTTCCTTCCTGGCGCCGCGCTTCCGCTGATACGGAAACGGTTTCGGCTCCGTTCAAACCCTTACCGTGGTTCCGGTTTCCGACTTCCTTGGAAAATCCCTTTGCAAGTGAACTCTTTAATCGTATTGTTTAAAGTTGGGTTGAAGTTGGGGTTACACTAAAATGTTTAAGAATACGATTTTTGAAACCATAAACGACACAAATATAAACTATATACCTACTTACAATTTTAACTATTATTATAGGTTATATATTGTAGAACTACGTTCGAGGTCGTTCGTCTGGAATAGTAACGCCCTCTTTTCTATTTGCAGTTATTTGTATTTCGCTTTGAATGATTGGAGAGCTAGTGTCATTAAGCGTAGATATAATAAAACATAATTTTGTTATATATGGAAAATGTATTGGCGGTGCTCTAGGCGTTCTAAGCTATCAATAGCCTCCTTATGCCAATATCAGTTGAACCGTCAGCTTGATCCCCATACCCATGAAGCCCAAATAAAATAAAGTGACCATTAAGTTACGAGAATGTAAATATGAAGACACATATTAAATCCTTAGTTAATACAACTCTAGCTACAAAAAAGATCTATCTCAAAAGTCTTTCACTTTGTCTTGCTTTTTACTTAAGTATAAGGTAGTGATTTTCGAATTACATTCTTTTGTTTTCCATTCGCTTCGTCACGTCGCGTTTCGCTCATCTACTGAAAAATACGATGTGCTAATACTTATGTAACTTAATAACATTTTAACATTACCAACTAAGTAAACCGACACGATTTAGGAAACCGGTCAGATAACAAATTTCATGAATATTGCGCTTTTCCTTAGAAACTGAAGGTGCAATTGTGAAAGGTTTCAGATAACTAGCTTTGACCATTATTAGTCTGTAGGTAATATCTGTTACTCCCTTGGTTGGATGCGTAATAGCATTTCAAGTAGGTATGGTATTAAGGCTTGGTGTTGCACTGACATACTTACTTACTTCCTACATTGCACCATCGCATCGTCGCGTCGTTTCGAGTCCACAAGTCGCCCAATTTCTTCAGTTGCGCGTGCGTTCCAACATTACTTCCTGCGCGTTGACGCAACTTTTGCGGTTTCATTGCAAATATTAAACAATTTGCTTTGATGCAACTGTAAAACTCTAGAAACGACCAGTTTGCTTGACATATTGAACCTTTATGAAGTAAAGTTGAAGTTTATAAAAAAAGAACGGAAGGATAAAACTTAAGAAGTTTATACCTAAATAAAGGAACGTCATGTTCATCGTGAACTTGACCTCCATGCCTGTTTACATTTTAAATAATCGCAACTGTTATTTAACGATATTGCACAAGAGATTGGTTTCGGCTCTAGCGCATCTCAAAACGCGGCCTAGTTCGCATCGTTCACCGTATAGTAACTACTCGTTACGTCATCGCCACACGCAGATTGGGTCAACAACGCAGTGGCGCCTTCGTCTTTCCAACGCTCTTATGTCATACATTAGGTATACCCACTCACGTGAACGTACGTATGTGTAATATCATGCTGTAATTCAGAACGTGATATGTTTTGCTTGCGTGTTAAAATATTGTCATTCAGGAGATGCTTCCTCGATCATGATTCTTTGTTAAAATTATTTTGTTGAACTATGCACAGTTTCATTTGTTTTTTTTTCTCGCACTGAACATCTAGCACAGGTGTCTATAAATTTGATTTTGTCACAGTTATACCAACACTACGCTAGGAACCCCTATGATAGGTATCAATATGCGCCACCGTGTTGCCAATTACAGCTGAGACCTACTTTCTTACCTTCGAACTTTTACTTCCTGCGGGCCAGGCGAGGCGGCCGGTCGCACAACGCAACGCATTACGAAAGTGGCGCGAAATACTCGGCCGACATTCGAGTGCTTGCGCCACCTTCAGGAAGTGTCGATGCCGTTGCGGCGCGGGATTACGTAGCTGTATGCGCCCGCGCAGCCTTACGATCCCTGCTTGCTTGTGAAACGCGGGAACCTGTACCCGACTACAACCAATCTAAGTAGCTATGCACTACCAGTTTACACGTTACCTAATAACTATGAGATAACATTGTACAAACGACTCGTCGCTATTTACTTTGCTTATAATAAAAAGTAGGTCGATTTTGAATTTCGTTTTTAATATTGCTTAGTAAACACACTAAAAAAATCACTTAAACATTCATCGGTTAGATTTATTTACATCTGGGTACCTGTATTTTAGGTAAAGGACAGATCACAAAGTTCAAAATAGGGCACTGGGATTCAGCCCAATATTACGTAACTTAGTTTCTATGTATGAAACCGTAAGTTTACATTTGCCTACATACCTACCTAGTAATACCTACTACATTTACCAAAAACTCAAAACCAAAATGTAAGCGTGACAAAGTTTGAATACTTACTGTCCTGTCGTCAAAGCAGGGTGTATAATCTTTCTCGGAACTATACAGTGTTACCTAATCCTTACTGCAGGCTTGCCTAACATTCTACTTGTTATGAAATTGTAACCAAGAAATGTTTGTAAGAAAGACCCTCATTTCATCATAGATCCATTAAGCCCTTACATACCTACTTGCCTTTCAGTGTTGGATAATAGTTCTCAAGTATAACGTGTAATAAAGTACCTTAATTTGAAAGTCACATGTAAATCTAATCTAAATAATCCAATGCATGCAATACTTAGTGCAGATAATTATAAGCTGAAATCACACAGGAATGAACACGAGCGCTTTTATTGCACAAGACGAATGTTACAGAATCGGAAAAAGTGGGCAAAAACGGTATTAGGGCGAGAAAATTCACATGGAGTGTTCCGTTAGAGGCATAATCCCATCTTGTAGGTAACGTAACGTGCAACGGTGCGCGCCCGATCTCGCACGACCGGTCTATGAACTAGGCCGACACTTTTTGTTACCTACCAGTATTCCGTAATTAGCTGATGTGGTAGTTAGCTCACAGCAACAGGGATTTTTAAGTAGATAAGATATTAGTGAGGTGTCACTGAAATATACTTAGACTTTATCCATACCAGAAGCCCTAAAGGGACACGGTGACCTTACTAATTTGAAAGGACACCATTTAGAAAGTATAATAATTCCAATACGTATGTATTTGGCTACATACCTACTACAATTTTTTTTGAGCGAGTTGTTTTAATCTGTATACGAACAAGGTATTAATATAGTTGGTATGCGAGCGTTCTTTTGAAATATTTCAAATAAGCAATTAAGTAAGAATACGACGAAAAAGATCTAAAATGTAATATTGCACGTTTTCAAATCCAACACAGTTTTTTTTTCCTATTCTTTGTGACTTTTCCCCGGGACTTCGTCGTCGTTTTTTATAACGGAATGTAGCCTATCTGCACCTTGAAAGTCTATTTAAAAAATTGGCATTAGTATTCTTTATTGGATGAATACCTATTTTGTAAGATTACTTCTTACTTAGTACCTACAAACTTATTATCTCACCATCTTACAAAATCATAAGGACATCATGGAAAATATGCACTTGATAGATATTATAAATATACTTACCTATTAATGGTAAATATCTATGCACATCACTTATCTGACTTTTACACAGGTAGCTAAATAAAAATAAAAGATATCTTAGGTCGCTATTAAATATCTACCAACTTCTTTAACCTGTAGATCCTTATTGAAAACGTAGCTTTAAAACTCCACATCTTTCTTAGTAACATAATTTTATATATCAGATTAAATATGTTAAATGCAAGTCTAGGTGTTCAGTTAACCAAGATGGCGGCACGCGGAAGTCGCACACACTTCCGCGTTGCCCTGCGGTGCGCGTGCGCAAGACTCGTGACCGCTCCGTGCATTATTAACCGCACACTTACACACAACTGTTATTGCATGTAAATGACAGACGAATTTGAATCACACCAGATTTAATAATGTAGGTGTCATATCTGTTTTTATGTCAATACTGTGTTTAGTTAGTAAATTAAAATAACAACAGAAGGTATTTATATTCGTACTTAGCTTAGATATAGAGTCCTTCAACACTGCAAGTCATTATGGCAATTAATGTTTTGGGATTATCATATATCAAAATATCTTTTAGTATCGCTTTTTTCGGTCGTAGTAGTAGTTGATATGGGCTCGTTATCGAGCCATTTGTGAATCCAAGATAAAGGCAGAACAAGATCCTAAACACAGAGCTGGTGTTTTTTATGGTATACCTATTAACCTATGTACATATGTACTTGTCAGATTTTAAAGAAGAAATTTTAAGGGTTCACATTTTTTATCCTCATTTGTCTATGTGGGTTGAAAGGGTTACCTCGGGAACTCAAGAAAAACTAAATTAACATTTATAATACCTAGTGACACTAGAAAGCTTCTTCTCTATTCAATATGTAGGTATCAAATCACTATATGTGTACAATTTTGGACCCAAAGATATACCAAGCAAAAGTATATGAAAAAAGCTTACAATTTCATCAATTCTCTTTTGCTTCCCATTTTTGTTTAACCGTATTAGTTACAGTACGAATTTACCGATAGTTACGTCAAACAAAACGCATGTTAAGTAAGTTATACTCCATTTAACATTGTGATTTTTGCGTCAATGTCAGATTGACAAAAGAAAAAATGTACTTACCTATTGTTTCTTAAAAGTTGTTAAGGTGATCGAAATGACAAAACCAACGTTAAAATATAGAAACAACAGACCCACCCAACATGCGTGTGATCATGTCTAAACAATTCCAATTCATGAATCATTAACCAAAAATCCAAAACGAATCATCATTGCTAACAATTACAAACAAAATACGTTACTGAATTAGTAATTATTTTCAGCTCGATTTCACCATAAATGCGTTAAAACCTTATTTATTTTTCTAAAAAGACTTTTGATTTTTGTCTATAAAACAAAATATACAAAAATTAAGTACCTAAAAATTATAGTGTCCTTTAAATAGTACTTTTCACTGTTTCGGTAATTGGTATTATCTCTTTGTGGGTAGGTACCTAGAAATACAAAGAGATAATACCAATTTTCTCTCAATATGCCTATTGCAAGTTTCGCAGCATTGCTTGGTCTTGATTTGAATTGTTCAGATTTAACAGATTTTAAAAATCATAATAGGCGAATTTAGTAGTCACTTAAACTTTAATAAAATATCTGACTGAAGCCTGTTCCTACCTATTCCCTTAATCACCAAGAAGAGTGGTAAACAAAGAAAACCAGTTCAAACTACCACAACAAGTTTAAATATAAGAATGCCTTGCATGTTGAAGAAGTGATCCAGCTTACATTCGCCCGGACATATCTACAATTACTGGCAATTGCGCCAATTGACGGAGCTACCACCCTTCCGCTTTCATCTCGAAATTACACTTGACTCCAATCTAGTTATTCAGACAGACAAGGATGCAATGTACAACACTCATAGTGTAGATACGTCCGTTTCTTTTTAATTTAATTCAAAATACAGAGCTGCAACAATAGGAATTAAGCTATTTAAACGCATCTGAGTTATTGATATGACACAAACATCTGCTTTTGTACAAAACTCACTGTAACTAAAAAAGGTACCTACTAAATACCCATTTAAATTCACGTAAACTATTGTAAACAGCATATAAAGAAGCATATTATTCTAAGAGACAGGTAAGATAAGCACCTTGATCTATGAATCGATATACCAATACCTAGACACGTGATATCTAAATGGGGGTACCAGTGTCACTGTCAATATTATCACGCGATCGCGGTCCAGTACCTATCACACAAACTCACATATTGAAAATGTTAGGTAATTTTCGAAAAATAATATTGAATAATACAAGATTACACTTTACTGAGGTTTAATCAAAATTCAGCTAGTCAACTGTGTCTACCTTCTTACGCTTGTACCAAGTTATCTGTATTTCTACATTATAATAAATCGCGACAACATAATTTTAGTGTAAATAAATGTATTGGAATTCGAGTCAAACGTGACTCGTGAATTCGCAAAGAAATAATAGAATTAGTTGTTCGTCAGATTGTTCCTACTGTGTATTTCACAATTGTTTCAATTGGCGGTGGTCAACGGTCACCCTTCCGCTCTGAAGGCGTTCACATAATCTACGCTCCAACATCTAGGTATTGAGGCTAACTAGAAGCATTTCAACACTTGTGTTTGTCGAAACACTAACGTCTCAGAACATTGACTACTTATATCATACAGGTATATGCCTCAGTAAATGAGAGTTCCTACATATCTGTCTACAATGGATTCCTGCGATATCGTCTGAGGTCGTCAATGAGAAGGTTTACTGGGACGCAACGAGCTCTTGACTGCACATATTTGACAACATTTCCCACACGCAAGCAAGCAAGTTGATCTTCTTAACTTTTCACAAAACAGAGAATGACGTCACTGTGCTGATAGGAATTGGCTTATTTCCGGGACAGCTGCTTGTTACGAGCTGATAACTTATCATTTGTACCAGCCGAGGTGGATGATCGATAAATCACAATGTTTGTGCCAGTACCGACCTATCTGCTATTCTTACTTGGTTATCACCTCTTGTTGTTCCGGTTATTTTTCAGCATAATTACTAACTTTTAGGTGTCTTTTTAGATTTTTTATTTCGTTAACTTTATGGAGTTACTACAATAACAGCAGATTATTCAGGCATTGCAAAAACCATAGAGGTTTATACCCAATGCTTATTTATACATTTTTAAACGGTTACATTGTGTACCTAACATCATCCCTAAAAGAGGGCATAATGATGCAACTGTATTAATATTTTCTTTTAAAATTCAAGTAAAATTGAGTATATCTATCTAGTATTTACTAACTAATAACAGACTTACAACTTTGAAGTTGGTAGATTGAAATGCAAAAACTACGAATTTATGTCCGTATTGTAGCTTTAAAATATTCAGTTCAATAATCTGTTAATTATGTCATGCTTGTTTCAGTGTTACAAACTAATAACATTGTACACTACACACGCACAAAACTAATTGATAACAAGCATTTGTTGCACCGTATTTATTTTTATTCAAAGTCAAAGTCAAAATATAACAATAACAAAGAGATTCCCGGCAGAGTGATTTTTCTCGGAGAAAATCTGAGCAGTCCTTAATATGTTTATTCAATACTTCAGTCGTAAAAATAAACTTCAAAAAGTTTTTTGGAAAATGTATGTAGGTACGTAACTAACTAAATATGAGCTAAACGTAATGTTTTGAAACTTTAACTTCCTTGCTCTCTTATCAGCATGTGCTTTTATTTTGTAAATAAAACAATCAATTGCGTTCATTTTCCTCATATAGATAGGTAGATATTTTAGACACCAAAACAAAATTTCATTTTCAATAGGATTATACCTAATTAAGATGCTATATAAGCATGCCTATTAAGTAGAGTTAAGATGAGAGTGACAAGTGTTGCGTGCGCGTCAGTCAGTCGACGCCCCCAAGTTTCTATAAGCACCACGCGTGACTGAATCATGTGGCTCTTTACTGAGATACGAAATAAATTCATTATTATAAGCAGTAGATACGATGAGCACCAGATAATAGTAATTAAACCTAATTAAAATTGCATTTCAAACTTTGAATTAACAAGTGACTGTCTTAAATGTGTGTTTCGCACTTATGAACAGCTATTGCTAGGAGAAATAACTTGTTTTAAGATACATAATGGATAAATATTTGATCCTTAAAAGATACAAACACTTCAAACATGAAGAAAACAGTCATCTTGCATTAGTTTTGCACTAATACGTAATACTAAACCACCTTTTACCGTACCATATTCACATTGATAACTGACTATTTTTATTCCCTGAGTAATGCAGTGTAATTTTTCAGTGAAAAGTGTGGTTGTACCAATAAAAGAAAACCTTTAAAAGATCCGATCAAATTCAAATAACAATAGCGGTCGTCCACACGGCTCTTACTATCTAATATCGTCTTGCTCCGTTGCTCTCACATCACACCACACTACTTTCTGAGCCGCAGGAATTTTACGTGATCCTCGATTGTGAAACCGATGACAATAAACTTTTGTATTCGATCGCACTATCTGATGAAGCACGCGATCATCTGCCACTCCATCTGTATTATCACGGAGTTTTGTGTTGTTTTAGTTTAATTATTTAACACTTTACTAACATTCTCTCTCACATCTGTATCAAGGAGATACAGATTGTGGCAGGATGTAAACAGGCTTTTTAAAAACTCGTTTTATAAAGTCGTAAGTATTGTTTTTTAGTTCATAACGACGATATTTAAAGTTTATTGTGGAGAGATCTAACAGATCCGTCCGTATTCCGAAAAGTGATAAATTAAGGAAGTTATATCCTACTTATTGATTTTTGGTGTTGCAAGCGTAGTAAAGTCATAAAACTTATAACATTGCCACTGGAAGTTGAGGCAATTGGGATTCCGAAGTTATTAGGACTCTTGTTTGTGATACTTTTGATGTAAAAATGACCTTGGATTACTGTATTATCGTTTTGTAAGTAGATCTTTGCAAGGTTTCAGAATATTTCACCAAAAAAATTGTCTCAAATTGAGGTTCTTAGATTTAATTCCAGACATTCTTTCTCACATCTGTATCTCCTTGATAACACTTTACTAACATTCTCTCTCACATCTGTATCAAGGAGATACAAACCAAAAAAATAAAAATATTCAATTTATATATAATATATATATTGAATATATAGAAATATTCTGAAACCTTGCAAAGATCTACTTACAAAACGATAATACAGTAATCCAAGGTCATTTTTACATCAAAAGTATCACAAACAAGAGTCTTAATAACTTCGGAATCCCAATTGCCTCAACTTCCAGTGGCAATGTTATAAGTTTTATGACTTCACTACGCTTGCAACACCAAAAATCAATAAGTAGGATATAACTTCCTTAATTTATCACTTTTTGGAATACGGACGGATCTGTTAGATCTCTCCACAATAAACTTTAAATATCGTCGTTATGAACTAAAAAACAATACTTACGACTTTATAAAACGAGTTTTGAAAAAGCCTGTTTACATCCTGCCACAAGAAAACATGGAAGTGCTTATCGCTAATATAAGAAGCAAATACGAGTTCTGTACATTTTAATTATTCCGTGTGAATCTCTATGTCCGGCTTCAATTCCATTCATTTTCCTTCAGCGGTCGCTGTGGTATCTAGTTTTTCTCATCACTTGTCTTACGCAATCACGGATGTTCTAATGAAGTGATCAGTGTGTTTTTGTAGACTAGAATTCTTGTTAAGAAATAAATCATTTTTAGGTAACCGAAACTGTTCAATCAAACTTATCACTAACTAATAAAACAATTATTTCTTATGTACTCTATTAGAAGACACGTTTCTCGGAAATTGACTAAATCAACTTTAGCAAGTTTAAAAGCCGACCGCAACTCCAAATTGAAAATTAACGAGTTTTCATTTGTCATTGGCGTGACTGTTAGAAAGCAAAGACCTTGACAATAGCCTTGCTCGTGGAAAGCGAATGACAATTTAACGCGGAAACTGTTGTGCATTGTCTTTGCGACCAACTGACGCAACGTGAGGGCTCAAGCTCAAAAAAGAGGGACTTACGTCACAAACCGTATAATAAATTTAAAACTCGTTAGTTAATGACAGCTGCTGTAAATCTTATTCTATTATAAAAGATTTAGTAAATGTCCTGTAGCTCAGCTTTAACCCGAACGAAACTTATCGTAGAAAAACAAAAGAGACTGTTGCTGAAATATGAAAATCAAAAATAAATAATAACCAGTACGTGTGCATGAAATTATTGACGAAATAAAGTCATTTATAGAATATAGAAAATACACTACAAGGAAAATACTGTAGATAATGTGTATATAATATTACTTACGATGACCGCAAAAACAAAAACAAGAACAAGTCAAGAGGAGGTCTTCAATCGTGCGTGTCCTGCAACAGCCAGGGTTAACCATAGCAGTGAAATTTTCTTAATATAAGTATCATGTAATAATTTTAGATATTATCATTATAATAGTTAAGTACCTAATCATTTGATTGGGATCTAATGATTTAGATATTAGATTCAATCAAAGCATTTCGCGTTAAAATTATATATTAGGTAAGTGTGTACTTTGATTTGATCAAAATTATAAAATATAATATTAATTATTAAGTTTAGTCAACCCTGGTATTTGATAGGTACATGAATTGCGGGAGTGAGGAGGGCGCAGGAAGCCGCAGGACATCCGACACGTAAGTTAAGTACAGGAAGCAGAACCAGTTCCAGAGGCTTTGTCCCTTCAAGACTACCCCCCCCCCTTCACCCCACGCTCCACCCCGCCCATCTCGCTCCTAACCACATTCCTGTGAAGCCTCCGTGCGCTCACGCATCCCGAACTGAGGTTGCTAACGCAATGGTTTTAAGCTGATAAAATTTGAGTTGCTTCGATAAAAGGTTCAGTATATAATATGTGAGATATTTAGTTTACACTACAAATAGTCTTTAATATGTAATATGTTTACATAAATGCATTATTTACAAAATAAATAAGATCGTAAAAATACTAAGTCTCAGAAGATATAATTAACATCACTGAATGTCTCCATGAAGCGGAAAAGCGTCGTGGCGGTACTCAAAATAACTAAATATTTCCGACAACATCGTTGTCGCTAACGTATTTCGATTTGCTCTCGTGGAAATGTGTAGGTATTAAGACGGCGGCGGCGGCGGCGCGCGCGCAACTTCCGGAGTGGTGATAAACATGGCGGCGGCGCGCCAACATGGCGACGTTTCCGGTCACGCTGATTCACATAATGTGATGGCTACTTTGGCTTGCTCATTGCATTTCTGGACTGTGATTCAGGCTTACGTAACACCTACCACGGACTAAGACTGATCGGAATGCGCGTCTGGAGCGTGTATCACTCAAGGTCTATCTTTAGTTTTGGATGCCAAATAGTCTGCCGAATCTTCATTTTAGTAAGGTAAACCCTATTTTTGAAGTATCTATGAAAAAAGAGTTTCATAATTTAAACTTTTACCAAAAAAGTTTTTAATTTTCCGATTTTGCGCTTTCTAGTAAGTAACTACCGCATTTTTTTCTTATTAAGTTGCATTTTAGTTTAAGTAAAACGAATTTTATAAAGTCGATGTGATATAACTAAAAACGGTTCACATTTTTATAAAGAGTAAAGTACTTATTGTTTTGTATTACGCTAACCTAAACTAAAACTGTACACAAATGTTAACGGCTTATTGGACTACACAGCAGAAATCAAAATTTGAATTGAAAAAATACTTAAATACCAAAACACTACAAAGATAAAAGTCCTGCATATGCAACCGCAACCTGAGCCCAGACTTGATAGTTCGCATGTTGAGATGCTACGTGTTCCCTGTCCTAACGCTCGGGTTGGAGACTTGCAAAGCATGCCTGAAAAAGCTGCCTTCGAGATTTGTATCTATAGTATATATTAGCCGCAAGTATGATATCCCAGAAAAATTGTCGGCACACGATCAGTAGGAAGGAGAAGCATATCTTGGCTCCGAAATCTACGTGAATGATGATGTCAAACCTCTGAGATGGAGATGCAACATAAAAAGAAGTAAGTAAGGCAACCTTAAAATTTGTTATTATTTTTTAAGTTAAATGAATAAGGAATAAATTTATAACATTATACCAGGATGTGTCAAGAGGACATTCCACAAGACAACGGTTCTTCGGCCTGACCAGCTCCCGGCGGAAAGTATTAAACATGGGATACGGAGTTAACTACAAGCAGCTTTACCAGCATCATTACATTTCTCTAACCGCTACAGGGTTCTCAGGATGTTCAAATGAACAGTTTATTTTATAGTGTAACGAACAACCATTACGTAAGGTACTTAAGGTACATAAATTAAAAAACAAAAACTTTGTTTTGGAAATCGCTAATCCGCCAGCGGTCTCTAGCTAGATACATGAAAAATCAAAATCAAATTAATACACATTGACTCAGTTCTGCATTAAGATATAATCACTGGTAAACAATAATGTATAAAGATAGATAATAATACAACATCCAAGACCGGTAAGCAAAACAATGCGTGTTGCAAATATAACAAAGATCCGCCACTGCCGGGATTCGAACCCGGAACCTCTAGCATAGCAGTCGACTGTTTACACCTCTGCGCCACAAGCACACGAAACCGAAACTAAACAAGATGAAAACTATTTTGATCAAAATTTTAATCCGCATAAACACACTGCAACTGTTATGGCCTTTTCAGAATTTTAACTTGTAAACTTCATAGGAATATTCCTATCGTATTCATACAATTTAGACGAAACTAACTGACGCAAACAATAGCTAAAATACATTAAAGAAAGGAGTTTTGTGACAAACAGTTGGAAAAAGTCGAGTTACTAACGATTTTGAAACATACTTGCCAAAATATACTTCAACCCATATCAAAAAAAATACTTGCCCAATATACCTCCTTCAACGGAGTACAACCAGATGGGACAGAATATAGATGAAGAATGTAAATGTCAGTATTTTGTGTAGATAAAGTGAACGACATTTGTCGTAACGAAGGTTAGTGCGCAGGTTGTTGGTCGGCCGTGGCAGTGAACTTGCTTTCTTCTCCACGCCTCCTGCTACCGCGCCGCTCGCTGCGTTCACATCACGCGTCGCCTCGTCGCTCAACCGTCAACGTCCCACAAAACAATCCATAAAAAACCTGAACAAGCCCATTAAAATAACTGTATCTGATTTTGGGAAAAAGCCTTGAAAAACCAAGTATTTTCATTAGGACTCTTTTTTTGACCTAAAATTTATCAATTTTCTCCAACATTTTTTAATGATTTGGTAATGAGCAGACAAATACTAGAGTCTGACTGGATATATTGTATTTGTATTTGGCGCCAGTAGCGGCACCGTACAGAAGTTTATAATCATCGTCCACGATCAGACTTCCGCATCGCTCATCCCGCTGTGCGACCCGGCCTAGGCCTCCCGTTACGGACCCGTTACGTGATGCGCCTGACCCGGATCCAGCGCGTGCGCCGCGCACCAACCTGGAAAACAAACTGTAACTGTCACAATATCTAGCTACCGCCGCCGCCGTTAATGAAGCCTGCTTACTGCTAATGAAGCCTGCTTACTGCTAATTATAACTGGTAACTATCCCACTTGTGACGATAAGTTCGATGAAGTACATTGATCAGGTTCCTACAATTTTTCTAGTAACTGATATCTACACAATTTCAATAAGCAATAGGCCGGCCACGTTTTAAACATCGTGAACAATAATTAATATTATTGAATAGTTTTAAAAGTCAAGTCTCTAGTAACTGGATACATATTGAAGTTTTGAAAAATAAACGCTGCTGTGTCAACTGTCAACCACCATATTTTGATCCAATATGAATTGATAATAACACATGGTTTGAAAATAAGTGGCAACGACATAGTAACTATAATAAATCGACAAAACATAAAACCGGGACATCCATCTATGGGACATGTTAATAACCATAGAACCGAAGCGTCAAAGGAATTAACCGTGCAAGTAGAGTGTAATTCAGACCGCTAGATCTATTAAAGCGGTGACATTCATCACCTACCTACCCCAGTGCACTCGGCACTGGATGCACATGCCGTGAACGTCTCTAAGCATGACTCAATCCAAGGATTTTCTAGGTGAATTGCCTTCCTCTAATTACACACTATGTGCCATTCATACCATTTAGATCCATTACTCGTAGTATCTATTGCTACTAGCGGCCAATACCTACAAGAGTAATTTCAAAGAAGTAACAAATTCACCTCATTCATTCATTTTATACAGCGACTTAATTTAAAGATACTGATTAAATGCAAAAGCGATATTTTGGCTATTTAGTATAAAATAAACAGTAAATTCAATTATCGAACCAGTCTCCCCTTACTCATTCTTTAAATAATAATTCTTACATTTTTATGAAAATACCTATATTAGTAAACCAAACTACTTGTAGATTATAATTGAAGCCAGGAAGTAAAACCTGGTATCTGTTGAACCTGAATTCGTTTGCGTAAACACACGATTCGTTCGCAGTTTAAGAAGCAAATTCATAAACGATGACAAAAAGTATGAATACATTTACATATAATTTCACGAAACAGGAAATAACGAGACTCCTCAGCAACGGGCAGACATATGAGCAAAAAACATAAAAGACAACTATTAAATTAGCAAACGATTTTATCTATAGCGGAAAAATTAAGTGCCAATCCTTAGACAAATACAATTATATTAAACAACTAGATTTGTTTTACTGCGCAACAAAGTCCGCAATAATTTATGTTCGCGCTACGATAGGATTACTACGGCTCGTAGTAAAATATAAAATACATACTACGAACGGATATTAGCGGGAAGAATAAATAAAATTGTTTAATTGTTAAAACTGTTTAATGACTTCGATGATGTAGGTCATTAAAATCCATTTAATATGGATCATTTAAACTCATTTATGGACATTTTCAGAATAACAAGAAAGTTACCAGAGACCTCATTCCCGGGTTAAAGTTGCTCGCGGAAGTTTAGCCCCGACGATCCTCTCTGAAGGTCAGGACTTTTCAGGTTCTGGGTGTTAGTGGTGATACTGTATCTGGGTGGTCAGAAATTTTTACAGAAAAAGATAAATTATTCACACCGGCTGCACGACCTTCCATAAAAAATGCACCTCGCTAAAGTTGGAGGTTTGCACTCTAATCTAGACGCAGTTCACTTCCATCTTACTCATAAACCGCAGTTGCTGTTTCTCACCCAAATCCGCAGATCAAATATCCGGATGACATGGCGTACCTCAGCTACTCGGGTATACTATGAAGCAGTTGAAGCACTGGTTCATTTCTCGCGCTGGAGTCTGTGTGTACATCGAGATGAAAATGTGTCTAACTCATAAGCTTTGAGGAGCTACGTTTGTCTGTCTTTTTGGTTTTGCTAGAGATGCGTTTGGAGCAAATACTTTACGCCAGTTTTATCGATCGCAAAATAGCAACCAGGAGACCACCAGGTTTGAATATCTCAGTCTCTCTGCTGATTTGGCTCTTAGCTATTATTCTACTGCGCAGCTAATCATTTTGTGGGACTTAAATACACCAGGAATGATTAACCATATGACCAATCATGCTTGGAGAGAGGCGCGTAAATAAGCGTTATCCCTGGACATCTCGCAGTTTGTAAGTGGTACGACTAAGATACCGGACGTTGATTCTCTCATAGCTATCTGCTTGGACGTTCTGTTGACATCTGACATCTGTATGAAGTACCTCATTCCATTTTCTGATGTAACTACAGGCAGAAATTCTCGCCCCTGGTTCAATGCGGACTGTAACCGTGCTGAAACGCAGAATAAGGGCTGATACTCGATCGCGTGTATTTCTGGATACTCAAAATTTTAAGAAAGCCTTTAACCTAGCTTAAAAGTCCAGCAATAAAACGATGCACAGGGCTCTTTTCAACCACATAAATCACCTTTGGTCAGAATGAGCTTCGTATCTACTGGGCGTCAAGCTTATTGGTCCCCGGTTAAGGCGGTCAAAACCACACCGCTAAAGAAAATATTAAAATTTGTTTGCTACTATCTTTGCAGAAGACTCCCGTCTAAATTCTGCTGGAAAACTCCCACCATCGTTACCTCACTGCAAAGTCTCCATGCGAGATGTTCATTCGCACCAAAAAGAAGTACTCAATATCCTGCGTTGTCTATATGGAACAAGGTTAGTGTTCCTGATGATTCCTGCTCTTGTCTTAACACGCTTGTTTCGCCTCTCACTTTAGAATGCCTTCGCCCAAAAATGGTAGCCGTGCCAATAGGTCATCTAACTATAAGCCACTTCTATACTCTGTAAGACTATGGACTGTGTGGACTTGTACTGAATAATCGTCTACTTGGCTACCTTGACGACAATGATCTTTTCAGAACCGTAAGTTCAGGTATATTGGAGATCTTCGTGTGTATGCCTTTGGAATGATGGTAAAGAAAGATATGGGTTTGGCAAGGTAGTCTATAAAGCAAGCTTCCCTATTTTGGAATTCCGGTTGGCTCGTTCGATTCGTGTTTTTGATTATGGTTTCTTATCCGAACAGCAACCAATTGACGCTACGTTCCCTGCTATTCATAAATTATCTTCTAGTACCTGGAACAATTAGGTATGCAGATGACACTGCGTTTACGGACAGATAACACACACACTTGACACTAGGGTCAATCGGAACAAAACTCATTGGATCATACACATACACACAGATGGACTACAAATGGGGTGAAGCCAATCTTGTTGAATCTAATGTAGCCAAAATACAGGCGTGTGTGTTCCTGTCCATGTGACTCCGAATTTCCGGGGTGTATCGGTATCGATTATCAATTATCTGCAGCTTCTTGGCATTGAAATAGCAGCATGAATCCTTTATAGTACATAGCCAAAATGGCAGCAAAAAAGCTTAGTGTACTCGTACTTTCCAGAGTCACGTCCTCGTACTTTATAAAGTTAAAATTCGGCCATGTTTGGACTTTTTGTGTCACCTCTGGGATGGTTCTACCAAGTATCAGCTAGCAGCTTTAGATTCTATTGAAAAGCGAACTCGAAGACTCATCAAACTTGATGACCATAAGGCTTATTATGAAGACGTTAACCATCGCCGCAAATTTTAATCGGTATTTTTTACAAGATACATTTCGGAGTACGCGCAGGAATTACACAATTTAATTCCACCGGCCCTATTTATCATCAGGACATAAGACGTAGTCGGAAGTTTCATCCTTTCGTTGTTGATTCCAACCATCCAGACTAAACGCTTCGAGAATTATTTTATACCGCGTACTGCAAAAGATATAAGGATGTAGGATTTTTTGCCTGCCGCTGTGTAACCTGATAAATCTCTTTAAGGCCTCTTTAAGGCTCTTTAAGCCACTTCTTTGACATCAGTTCTAGTTGTCTATGTTTCTGGTCACTATAGATCGAGTCTCCCGGCGACTGATCGACAGTGTGTATGCGTAGAAGCCTAGGAGGGTACGGATCTTGTTGGAGATACTTAGTCATGAGCGTCCACTAAGGTAGCAGGGGGGGTAGCTACCTAGAGATTAAAGAATGTTACAGTCAAGGGTTGATACAGCTTGTACCTATTTGGTACCTATAATTCATACTTTTCCCATTCTCCATATGTCAACTGCCCCCATAGGCCATAGGCTATCGACGCCCTTGTACTTAGTTATGGTATGTTTTTAGATATTTTTCCTTAGAGGTCTGATTCCAATTGTTGTCACTGAAATGTATCAATGTGTTATTCCCATTTTTTCTTAAAATGTTTACCTATCTCAGTTTAAACCTTCAAATAACATTAACAAAAGGCGCCAACGCCATACACTCGACACAATAACGATCGACTCTACCAAACAGTCTATAAACGGAAAAATGTGACAATTGCTTGAGTTCATCAATCTTCGTAGCGTGTTAAAAGCAGAAAGCGCGGGGAGGATTCACAATCGCTCCGGTCATCTACAGAAATTAATAATTGGCCCCAAAAGATATGACAAAGAAACGGAAATATAAAACTTCTGCTATGAACCCCCGCGGCGCAGCGCTTTACCTGACTCTTGCCCTGCCATTGTACCGCGATTCAAAAGAAGGTATTTACTTAGCGATCCTGTGGGAAATTGTGCAACTAAGGTTACGCGCCCTTTCGAGTATTATGATCCGTTCAGTAGGAAGGTAGTAGGTACATTATCGGGACTATGATACCGTAAGGCTTGAATGAAGAAAAATAATGATAGAACAACCCTTTTCATTGAAACCTTGTACCTGACATAATATATCACAGCCATAATCCAAGATAAGCAACAAGTTATTACGAAATCATGAACAAAGCTTGAACTTTACAAAAAAACCTTAACCGTGAACGATAAAACCTTCCATTTTTTATTAACTTATCTAGTGATAAAAATAAAATAGATAGCAATGAACACAATATTTAGGTACCTAAAAGATCCACCATTATTTATTAAGATGATACCTACAACAACAAAAATTACTGACAAAAATATCAACGAGGAAAATGTATATCTTATCAGCAACAAATATAATTAAGACCTGAAATTCAAAAAGCGACAACGTGTGACAATAGTAATAAATAGCGTGTTATCTAAAATCTTGTGTGCGAAACTTGTAAATTCAATCGTAACCGAAAATAAGCCAACGACACATTCGCCGAACCCCTTGTCCAGTTCCACTGGCCGCTCTATATCTCACAGATAAGTGTCAAACAAATCCAAGACCGCTTCCTAGAAGGACCCTCGCGGCGCTTTAAACGGCCCCACATTTTTTGTACCCGCCCTTAAAGATAATAAATGATGCACTTTACAAAAAAGGAATTCGACCTGTTCGGGGAGATAATGATCGGAATCATTTTATGGAAATACTGGCCGGAATAATAATATTACAGTGATTAAGGTTTTTTTTGGATGAATTGGTGTAAGCAGACGAGGCGTCGACAAAATCAAAATCGGGAGCCATAGACTGCAAAAAGAAACAAAAATGGACCAGACCAAAATATCTATATGCTCAATCCAAGTGAAGCCAACCTAGCGAAGACTAAAGATAGACTGAAGGATTATTATTATTGGAGATTAAAGTGGATTTATTTAAGTGGTACTTACGTAATAGACCACTAAAGGGCCACCTCATTATATGGCCAAAAATTTTATAGCTTTTGAAGATGGTTTCCGTAATAGTGACGTGTTATTGTTCGTCACAGACGAGTAAATAAGAAGATATCATGTTTTAAAAACAGATTTTAAATCAATTTTTATTTGCGTATTGTAAAAGAATTATAGATATTCACTGTACTTATAATACTAATCGATTTTTTTAACTATCTGTATTTTTGTAACTAGGAATGCTTATGTACAAACCTTCTTAGGCACAAAAGTCCTTAGTGATTGTTTTTGTAATGCATAGGTATCTTATATTGAAATCAAATTAATTTATTTTTGGTATGTATGTATCTACATTTGACTAATAATATAGGTAATAAAAGCAACAATTAGGTAGACAGACATACAGGTACTTTGTGGCCGTTTAAAAGGACACTGTAACTAGGTACAGTAAGGCGGTACTTCCTCGACAATAGCAGTTTTAAATCCGTTTTTCACTTTCGTGTTTTTGTCGTTCTAAACAAAATTTGTATAAATAACGCCGGCGTCTAAAATATAAAGGACATTGAAGAATCCTTTCAACAATTCGTTTGCATCCCTTACAATTTCAATGAAATTAAAGATCTTGTGTTCTTTTTTTCTTAAAATCCAACCTAATTTGTACTTATAATTAAAATCTCGAACCAAGAAAGAAAGTCTAGCTGGACATTTTCAACAAGACATTGAATACAAAGACAGCCTGAAGTATGTATTATATATTATCTATCTATCTACGAGTATGTGCGATATCGTCTGGTTTGGTACTACCCTTTCTATTTCTGCTGTGAAGTAGTTCGCTTTGTTTCGGTTCGAAGTATTGGAGAGCCAGTGTAATTACTGGCATCAGAGGTATAAATCTATACTTCACATGGGCAACGCATAGGCGGAACATTTGGCGTCCACGGACATCAAGGACATCGTCGCGTCGTACCAAGAGGCGGCGGTATCAGCATCAGGTGAACCCTTGCCTTGTTTGCCCATGACACTTAATTTAACTATGAAAATTTAAAATTTAAGTAACGAAATGTGAACTCTGTAATTTTTTATGATCTATTAAAGAAACTTACCTGCATACCTAACAACAAATAAAACGAAATACAAAGGTAACATCTGAACTTTACTTTCTTATTCTAGCATCAAATATTCAAACAAAAAGTACTGGCCAATTACGTGTCGGGCACAAATACCTTGTGTTCTGTACCTAGTCAAAACTATTAAAAACTACAAATACAAAAACTAAGGAAATGTATAGATAGGTAAGCTTAGAGGAAGTCAATAACAACTTACCTTTATTGTATCATTATTTGTCTACACATATTATTGTATCATTGTTTGTTATTTATAAACTCTAATAATCCGTGTATCTATTTTCAGTAGTAATTTTGTAGGTTAATAAAACATTCTCAGAATAACAGACAAATTGGAATTGAAACTACGAAGGTTCAGTCTCGGTCTGCGGAGCCCTAAAATATACGTAAAAAACAACCAAAACTATGTTGAATGTTCAACCGGCTCTAATGGGAATCTGAGCTATTGTCATTATTCCGAATGGATCCATTTTTTCAGTCAACCGATCTATTTGAACGTGATAGTTTTTTACTTTCTACTGTTAATAATATTAAACTAGGGTTGATACCTCCGATTTATTAAATATTTCGGGATAATCATCTGCCAACATATGTTTATTATTATTAAATAAATAATCTACATTAGAAAACTCGTCAAGGGTATCCTTGTATTTGGTAAAAGATGCATAAAACTCAATTTTTCGTTCTATAAATTAGATTTTAAGACAGGTGAACTTTTTAAATATTTTTTAAATGAACGTGATTTATGTTGAGGTTAGTATCCCTAATGCACTTTTTGCTATGATAGAAAGGATGGGACCAAGCCCGTTGGCCACCTCACTCACTCTGGTCTGTAACTTGCAGACTGCAAGGGGACCACTGTTTACCACTTCGTTTTACATTCAACCTATTGTTCGGAAGTGAAGAAGTGCTTTATACTTGGAAATATAATGTTTCGTATTGTCCGAAAGTTAATATTTTAGCCGAACGAAATTCGTTTCAATTGTGTTTTCAAAAACGTTACCTGCCCATACCTGAAATGAATAAGCATGCGGATTGCATTATACCTATTATGCGAAGCTTAACGAATAGAGCAAATATGCGGTAGTGGAAATTATGGGTAGAGATGCTGTAATTGATAATTCCAGATAATCTTTAAAAACCTTCAATTAAGAAACAAAACGGAAAATGTATTAAGCATAGAGAAGGAAGGTAAGCTATGAATACTTGAAAATTATAGGTTATATTATACAAATAGTGGTAGAAGCAACCTATCTAACAAAACATTATAGTTTTTCTTATATTAATACGTCTAGTATTTAGACAAAAATCTGTTTAACGAAAAATTGTTTGCAAAACCTACACACTAGTCATGACAATTCAAACGAGGAAGTGAAGTAATTGCTAGGTCCAGTGAGACGTTTCCAATTGGAAACAATGGCAGCGAGTGAGTCGATACAAAGCACATTGTAATGACATGTGTTTTGGACGGAGACGGCCGCGTCGCCGCCGCTGGCCTTGAACACAGCGTCTTCCTACAACACTTCCTACTTAACGTCATCTTGAATACGCAAAAACACTATGTAATCCGAGCTTGTCAATTATTAATTAAAACCTTTTATTCCGCAAGCCCTAACGACTTTCTAAACAAATAAAAAGCCGTAATGTTACAATTTAACCAGCCTCTACAAATAACTACCTACTCACAACAGGGATGTAGATAACTACTTTCTATATTGATAGGTAAGAATCCAAACTGAATTATAAACATAAACCTAGGTACCCATCTAGGCTTAATCAAGGAATAAATAGAATATTCTTACACAATGTCCGCATCCATCGGGAATCAAGGTATCATGTTTTATACCATCCCGTCTTTGTTTATAATAATTTCGAAATCCACGAAATAAGTAATTTCAGTAATGACTGTGAATCCAGTAATGTTCCCGCCGGTCGTAACCCGAGTGCACTCTCTTTGTACCGAAGCCTTATTTCTTTTGTAAAGGGAAATGCAAACTTCCTGAGCACTGCTTACAATGCTGGCAAGAGTGATGTTCTAGCTGGAGACAATGTGCGCTGGCAAAGACTACAGGAGTATAG
Organism: Choreutis nemorana; assembly: GCA_949316135.1. NCBI lineage: Eukaryota > Metazoa > Arthropoda > Insecta > Lepidoptera > Choreutidae > Choreutis > Choreutis nemorana. Next base: position 6,560,870 of record OX438601.1, on the reverse strand, counting down.
AAAACAGACAATGTTACATGACTCCGTTCGCGCCCTACTACGCCCCAGCAATCTTCCTAATGAGTGCGCCCTTTCACACTTAACACAAAAGCAGGGTTTCACAGGCGATGTGACACGTATTCGCAACATTTCAGTGCTTTATGTTTTAACATCAGATACTCATGATAATTTAAATTTTTGAGGTGAAAAAAATAGTAAATTGTGACTTCGCTTTTATATCAGTTTCACAGTTTCTCTCCATGCGGTGTGAAACTTTTACAAAGTCGTCTAAATATAGGTAGGTACGTACTAATCACATTGATATCTAATAAAATCATACAGCCTTCTACCCAGCTCAAAGGTTGATCATTATAGCAGTACCGACCTACCTATGAACAATGAAAAATTTCAAACTAGTTGTCAGCTATTTCGTAAACGTGTTGATGAGATTGTCATTTAAAAATAAGCGGAGGTCATTTAATTTCAATTAAATATGTAGTCGTCTGATTTACTAATGTATTTTAGGAAATCGTAATTATTACAATACTTAATTTAACCGGAAATGTTTGGAATTAGGTCTTTTAATGTAAAAATTAATCAAAGTAGAATTTTAGCTATGAAGTCATCAGAATCAAAATCAATTAGTGTAGCTGCATGTCCCATACTAGTCTAATAAGTAGGTAGGTGAGTTGAACATTTTGATAAAATTTAATTTTTCCAAACATACCTATCAATTACAAGAGTAGATAGAAGCAACGTTTAAGAAGATAACATTGCGATGCGACATACCTAATGCTGTAAGCGCTAAAGGTTGCAAAATCTCCTGGAGAGTTTAGAGTTAAATAAAAATATGTACCTACAATATAAAGTACAATTTTTGTATTTTTGCTCTTACCATTCCTCAGAAAGATTTATCTACTCATTTAGACAGACATTGAAGAGTCTTTTTTGTTATATTTCGTATTAAGACAAAATGACTAAAATTTCATGAATAAACACAAAACTGACATAATGGATTGCATCATGAAGAAACATTGCCGTAATAATGAGGATATTGCTCACTACTACTCAACAGAACGCAAGCGAAACGTGAACGAACACAAACTAGTATACAATGTAAATACCAGTCAGTTCAATATTATACCATCACAACCCTACTATAAAATGTTAAAATTATTTGTGATATTTTATTATTTAAGAATAAAATTGAATTTGATTTGATTTGATTTCAAATTTGATAGCTGTATACTTAGATTCTGTCCCTTCATGTACAGGTAGGCTGGAGTTGCACCTGTGAGTAACTAGTGCAAAGGTTTAATAAAGGGTTGAACCCATCTTCTCAGCTACCTACCATTCAGACGCATAGTGTCAAATTACGCAATGAATATTTGTTTAAAAACTGCATTAGTGAGTAGGGTAATAATAAATATTATTATCTATACATCCTAATTATCTACATACGCAGTAGCAATTTCAGGAATATTTTAAATTATTCTTAACAAAACAAACTAAAACACAAATCTGAATTGATCGTTCTTTTGTCGATCAACACTACTTGACATTATTGGTTTATTAATTTAAATAACTCATTGTTACCGTCACATATGACGTCCAGTAAAACCAACGAATGATATTTATCAAAACTATTTAGTTCAAAATTATTCATAAAAAGGAGGATTTTAGAATAATTGTGTGAATACTTGGAAAGCAGAAATATAAATAATAATTACAGGCGACATGTGCCCATGCGTCGTCGTCGCATTCAGTTATCCCTAACCCTTCGGAGTACAAATCAATTAATGACGTTGTATCTAATCCTGCCCTACTCTATGGAGGTGACAGATGTGTGATAGAGGAGGGTATGTGTAAATTCGTGGATCCCTCTCAAAGTGAATTGAATAGAAAGGGGTCGCTTCGTATTACGCAAAATAATAGTTCAGTGCGTCCGACGCATCTGTCCACTTGCAGACCCTGAATGCAATTTTACAAGTATTTGTGCAACCAGAGCCAAAGTTATCGATTTTAGTCGAAAACTTATCAAATACAAACTGAAAATCAGCTAGGATGTCATTTATTAAGTTTCTTTTTGAAGTAATAGGTACTTATTTGACATCAAAAATGGTAAAAACGCTGCTTTGGGGCTAGTAGTAATTTCGAGATTTGGTATGGTCACTTCCTGAAAGTCCTACAGTATGGCAAACAATAGCGGAACTGGTATTGTTTTATACTAAGAACGGTGCTTGAGACATATTACAGAGGACTTAATGCTTCCTGTTTCCAATGAGAGTGTAGGCAAGTTCTTTGTTGTTGTGTTTCGTGCAATCTACGTCATTACGCATTGCATTTCGCATTTGTTCCACTACTTAGATGGTTGGTACCCACTTGCTACGACATGCTAGCTAGGTACTTATTATTTGAAAAATATCCACTCATATTATAACTTGTAACGATAAAAATGTTGAAAAACTAACATAAAGTAACTCTCTCAACCCTCAATCTATAGGACGCTGCGCTGTACTCTGTCCCTTGGCAGATATATTCACCCTATCTATAACATTCGAACAAGTGGCTCACTCACACTACAACAATATCAGGAAGTACAATAGAGATTAAAGAGACATGACACGCACACATGTCATCATCATATCGCATAATATGTACAAAGTCTCAAAGATATATTGACTACGCACACAAGGAAGAGTTTAAATAAAGCTGCGTCTCGCTCGCCTGTTGTATCTACCTACCAGGAAGTAGAAACACACTCACACAAAGAAAGCATAATGTACGAATACAAATGGCGCTCGCGCACACTTGCACGTCATCTCTGCGTGGGAGCGTGAGCACACATGGCCTGTTTGGGACATACCAAGCAAGTCCCCAGACACGGTACACTTTAATCATAAAGCATATGGTATGGTAGGTAGGTATGGTATTATGGATGACAAACCTAACATTATTTTTTACCATCAACTACTGAACTACATGGAACGCAAAGGTCTTTGCTTTTTTTACACTATCAATTGTTACATAATTAATCACTTTCAAAATATGCATTGTTGCCATAAATGGCTAATGTTGTCCATTATTGAATAAATATTTTGAAAGTAAAGAATGTGTGAAGTTGTGAACGTTACTGAACGTTAATCACAAATTAATAAAATTTTGCAATGACACTGAAACTTTAAAAGTGATTGAATAGCAGCTAATGAATAAGAATAATAATAATAGTAGTTAATTAAAAGTTAATTTTAAAAAGAGTAATTTCTAGAAAGGAAGAACATTCTCCTATCTAGTTTTATTTTATAATATTTTCTATACGGATGCATTCCCGACCCATTTTTTTATCATCGATCCTAACCAATGCTGGGGTCGGTTTGTCATGTAACACTTGCGCGCACAGAATTGCCTAGGGGGTTGCTCGTTAAAAACCAGGATTAATTGTCTATTCAGAGAGAGCAAGTGTTCAAATGAACTCTCGCGGTTCCTATTTATTTAGTATTAACAATTCAAAAATTGTAGGCAAAAGAACAAATGAAAACCGCTTGTTTGCGTGACCACCTTGTTGCTGAGGTCAACGGAAATAGACGATTTCTTAACAACCAAGAGCAAAGAGGCTCAATTCAACATTGATAAAAACCAAACACAGAAATACAAACAACAAACGAGGGTATAAACATTAAAATAAATTTAATAAATAAAAGGATTCTGCAAGTGAATTAGACTTTTCTATCAAACTGATGGAAAAATGCATCTTCAATGTTTTAAGTTGCATCTCTGCAAAGGTAACAGAAGTCTTTCTAAAGCAACTAACTAACTATATGCTAGACAAACATGTTCATTAGAATAGCACATAAGCCTTACCTACCTCATAAATATTACTCAATAAGATATTTTATTTGAGGCACTTGTAGGCTGTGACCGGTAAGTGGCGCAATTTTTCGGTGCGACATCGTTGCCTAGTTTTTGAGGCATATTATGTAACGCAGAACAAAACAGCGACTGAAACAGGGTCAAAGCATGCAATTAAGTTCGGAAGTGCGTCGAGTTCATTGCAATTAATCACAAATAGCAATATTCGTGGAAACTGATTGATTGTTCTATATTTTAATGTAAAACCTTTTATGGTTTACATTATGATTCCCATTAACAAGATTGGCATTATACACTATACAATATTTTGTATTTATTTTTTGAAATATTAAAAATCATATGTATTTTTTTTTGTTTTATAAATATTTCGTTAAGTTATTATTAAGGTCAATATTTTGGGGATTGGGTTGGCATCAACTCTTCACCAATTCTTGATTGAAACTAGCATCAACAAGATGGGAGAAATTTATAGTCAAACCAAACTCGAACAATGGTTTAATAGCTCTTTAGAAACCTCGATGTGCGTCTGTAACAGTCAAACACGAATAATGAAAGACAAAGGTATCAGTGTCTTTAAAAGAAAATACAAAAAAATAAGTAATCCAGGTCAGCGGACAGGAAGTGTCGCCATTTCCATGCAATTGCTATATAAAATGGAGTGGCATCCGGTCTAGACTTCCGGCGGGATTAAAATGCTTTTCTAATTCTGTACCTACCGTAAGGACAAAATCGAAATTAGTTATTATTAGTTATTAAATTTTTTGAGATATATATTATTATTTATTTTTAACTGTATTTTTTTCATGCATGTTTTTCATTATTATGGTTTTGGTTAATTTTTATCGTTCTCTTTCAGTAACCAGTGAGAGTTGTAGATAGAAGACAGTAGGTATCTACGTGGTTTCGTACCTTTTCCATAGCGCGGTCGTCACCGGAAGACGAGCAGAGATTCGCGCGTCCCTCCCTAACCCCTGTACTTCCGGAACCCGCAGGCCGTTGCTGACTGCTGTCTAATTTCCTCTTCCCGCGTGTATTAATTTCCGGCTTAAACTAGTTTCTTCGAGTCTTTCATTTCCGATTACTATTCCTTGTGATTGAAATTTTACGCTTGTATTTTTTTCAAATGTTGCATTGTTTTGTGTTCAAATTCAAAAAAACAAGCTTATATAACTAAGATCTTACTTGCTTTCTGTAACTTTTTTTTTCAAGATTCGTTTCGTTAGTATTCTTAATACCAATGTAAGTTATAGATTGGACATAACCGTTCTCAAATTTATTTACATATCAAAGAATATTAAATATTAACTACATAATTGCAAAATCTTTGGAACAAAGTTGCAAATCATTTTCCCTACCTAATATCTCCCTAAAATTTAAATGCCATGAAAGACAAAGAATGACTTGGTATTTGATGTAAGTAGGTAGGTAACTTAAATTATAAAAACAAAAACTTAATTATGACGTACAACGATGATTTTAACCGACATTTATATGTAGATTTAATAAATCTTATTTGCTGAAAATACGCGCACGTAATGGTCTTATTTCGGGAACTTCCGCAGTATTCGGTTTCGGCTTCGTCGCATTCCAATGAGGGCACGCATTAACTCTGTCTCTAATATTTTAAACAAAATTATTTAATTCGATTATTACAGCTAATAAAACGATAACAATCTAGTAGGTATTAAATCTTAAATAGGTACTTTTAAATTATAGGTATAGTAGAAACCTAACTGCTATGAGTAGGTAGGCATACATATTTAGCACATATTTTGATACGAACGATATTTTACTACCATTGACAATGATAACAAAGAAAGTAACGTACAAGAAGCGGTCACGGTCACGTTTGAACGCATATCAGACTGTATTCCTATAAATTACCGAAAAATAGGTACTCCACGAATAAAACTTAAAAGACGGCTGAACTACGCAGCATCGCTGTAGCCCGTCACACGGTAACCAAAGCGTTGGAGCGAGATGGTAGCAGCAGGAGTGTAAGGAGGGGGAAGGGAGCAACAGGTAAAGATTCCGAGGCCACTTCCGTCTTGGCTGCCGAATATTTCTGTCTCGAACCGGTAGTGGGACGGCGGCCAGGACGCACACGGGATTAACTTCATAGCTTACACATATGCAAACACAATTTCTATGCAGGTTTATACCTAACCCTATATTATCTATAAATGGTTTAGTACTTTTCAACAAATTATTTTAATAATTTTTAGATCAGAGAAGTAGAATCTATGTAATTTTTACATTCTTTATACTTAAGTTTGATCAAATTGCTAAATATGAATACTCGATATAAAATAAAAGAATGGTTTGTTTAACTTCCCTTAGCGACCCACCGAACGATTAGATTAGGTAGGTACATAGCAAACAAGGAAATATTGCGAGTTATTAAAACTGGCACGCTGACGTTATCCGACCACATACCTAGTTATCTGACTAGAATACTTCCGCGTGCCCTAAGCTATTTTCTTAATCAATTCACATCAAGCAGAACAATTCTACATAACATACTTTTGACGTTTTACGGAAATAGTACATAGTTATCTATGGAAGAAAAAATATGATTGGTCTGGCTGCCGAAGTTTATCTCAACACAAGCAAGCAATGTGCAGCGGGCGATCGGGCGGGTGATGGGTCGCTAGGCGCGGGGGAGGGGTCGACGGACGTGCGTCCGTCCGCCCGCACCACCACCGCATCAGTCTGCGTCGAAGAGCCGCTTGTGACGCACGTTCCTAGGTTAGTGTTCCCTCAGATACGGTGCTGTTTTACGGTGTGCCGTAACGACACGTTTGGAGGGATCACCACCAACACGCGTGTGTCTCTACTAGTGTTTGATTTCATTGGATTTTGTGCAACTTGTGACTATGATATTAATGTGCTGATTGAACAAGTATTTTTTTCTTGGATTTGTGACATATACTCCAAGTTCCGGAACAACTCAGTCTGTAAGTACCTACCGGCAGTTATCGCAAACCACGTTATCGCGGACTCACGCATTTCCGACCGCGCCCGATAAGACAATCTTCGTCGTCGTACAATTATGCAGGCACAAAGATTCATACCTACAACCCTTTTTTATTTATACCGGTCAAAAATTAATACTATAAACAGAAGAATTGACGCCTGGCTTACATAAGTAATTCTAACAATGTTATCATAATAATAAACACTAACCAGATAAGTCCAAAAATCATAAAGCTCGTTTTGCTTCGTCGTAGTCGGGGAAAAATAAGTCCACTCGATATACTGTACAAATTATGGCTTTTATAATTTTTATTAGTGCGATTTTTCATTCGGTCTATTTTCTCTTATTCCCGTTTTCAAAACTTTTAAATTACAATTTTATTTGAAAAGCCTTTTTTATTATTTACACGAAACACGGGAGTAATATTTCGAAACTTTGCAATTTAATGTATTTATCATTGAAAAAATAACTCAAATCATCATTAACTAAACTTACAAATTTTTAATGAAAGGATAAAATATTTGATAAAAAGAAAAAATAAAGAAGATTAGTTTGAATTCAAAATCTATTTAACTATTTTCAATAATGTTAAATTATCAATCAATATTACATAGGGTATAGTTTTTGACGTTTCAAAATTAAAAAAAGTAAAAATTTAATTAACATTTACTTTACAAAACTTATATTTCCAGATATTCGTGATGAAAGTAGTAAGCCTGCAACTTCCCTCTGGGCCTAGCATGGAACGACTTCCGTTACCATTCAGCCCAACGGAGCTACTCTGGCGATACCCACTTCCCTGGGCGCCACCTCCACCTTCCCCTCTTGGTGATGCAAAGGCACAATTACCTACAGGACTTCCGCCGGAACCAAGATTATGGACACGTGAAGACGTTTCAGTTTTTCTCAAATGGTGCGAAAGAGAATTCGACCTACCAAATTTTGAAATGGATCTTTTCCAAATGAATGGTAAGCCACAATTGATCTCTAACAGTTCTCGAAAATTTGTAACCGATCTGCAAATGTAACAAGAATTTATTTTACAGGTAAAGCACTATGTCTTTTGACCAAAACGGATTTAGGCGAACGATGCCCAGGAGCTGGCGACGTTTTACATAACGTTTTACAAATGCTTGTTAGAGATGCAGCGCTTCTTGGTCGCGTGCCATCATCTCCTGTTACACCAACAGCTCGTGCAGCTCCATACCCACCTTCACCTCATTCACACCCCCCTACTCCTACGTGGACAGTTGATGGCTTTCATCACTTCCATAGTGCCGCTGTAGCAGCTGCACAACCAAACTCTGTAACTTTGAGCCCTGCTCCGTCAGTGGATAGTTCAGGCAGTCCACAGCGTGCAGATACAGTCAACTATGCCCCTTCTTATGTACCACAAGCACATACCACTACTCAACCCAGCTCTGGAAGCAATCATTCCGATTCAGATGAAGAAACTCAGTTTACGCCAACACCGCGTTCGCCTAAAGATGTCCCATTAGCAAGTCCAGCTCCTCAAACTCACCCAGCACAGCAGCACTACAGATCTCAACACAGAGAATTCTTTCCAAATGACATGCCCGAATCAAACACAAGTAAGTAGCATTTTTACATTAAAAATTAATATAAAAATTACAATATAATAACAATCCTTTACTTTTAGATGGAAGACTACTCTGGGATTTCCTTCAGCAACTTCTAAATGATCCTTCTCAAAGATACACAAACTACATTGCCTGGAAAAACAGAGAGACAGGTGTATTCAAAATAGTTGATCCTGCTGGACTAGCTAAATTGTGGGGAATACAAAAAAATCACTTGTCAATGAACTACGACAAAATGTCCAGAGCTCTGAGATACTACTACCGTGTCAATATATTGCGGAAAGTGCAAGGAGAGAGGCATTGTTACCAGTAAGTTTTATATTTGGTTTTAACTTACATTTAAAACAGTTCTAAAATTTTGAACATTATAATAAATAAATGATTTTTTGCAGGTTTCTACGAAACCCGACGGAACTTAAAAATATCAAGAACATCTCATTACTAAGACAACAAATGAGTCCAACGAGAGTTACTCAGCAAGCTGTAGTTAAAGCAGAAATAAAAGAAGATCGTTGCGAAAGTGATGTGGTTGATGAAGATATGCCAACCGATTTAAGCATGTCTACATCGGAACCATGGCGAAAACGAGCACGATCTGACCCTGCATCTGGGTCTCAACCACATGACAAGCACCATATTAGTGCCCTAATGGCGGATAGTCTTTTATTAAAACGAGAACCTGAATATGCTTCTGAACACTACGCACTTAATCTCAAAAGTGAAAAATGTGAACAATGATTAAAAAATTAGAAAACTAGCAGGACACGAAATAGTGATGTGAAAGTTTTTAAGAGATGATCGTTAAACGACTAGGTACTCCACCCACATGAATCTAGTCAAATTTCTCTCAGAAAGAAACCACATTTTAAGGTGTTTACTGAGAGCACTTTGACATGTAAGTTCTGCATAATGGAGTCTACACAGGGTATGGACTTTAAATTTAATGCCTTTGTGCCAAGTGATTTATCTATTAGTGTCAATTATCTTAACTAGTTAGCAAAAGGTGACAAGAGTTTATTTGTGTTAAATTTTAAAGACTATAAAAGTATAAATTATGATTAAATGCAATGAATGAAGTTAAAGAAATACCAACTTTCTTTTGCACCTGAAGAATCCAATTTATCAAATTTACCGTAAATATATACTCTTTATTTTCAAAATAATATTCCATGTACCTACCTAGATATGTTTTTTTGCAATGTTTTATGTAGGCTTAATTTGAAACCGATTAATAGCCATATTCTTTTGTTAACTATTTTGTATTTTTTGTTAACAAATCACGCGACTAACGCGAGAGCACATTGCACTCATTGATGCATTTTTGTAATTTAGTTTAGTTTAGTGTTCTTAGATTGATTTATTTCCTCAAATTATTAATAACAAACCTTAAAAGGATATGTTTGTTCTTTTTACAAATTCTTAAATTTAAGTGTCTTCCATTAAACTTTTGGACAAACCAATATTCAATTGTAGCATGAAAATCGAAAGTGTTAATGTTTGGCAATTGGGGGGGTACAATTTACATATTCATTTTTTGTCATACTTTGTAGAATTTGAAAAAATTGACAATATTACTATGCCTTTAAAAATCCAATGTGATAAATGGCAGCCAAAATGAAGAGCTACCAATTAACTCAAGATTTCCAGCTACAATTTTCTGTGATCTCTTTTATCAATATAGGTTACATCAAGAGTAAACAAAACAATGTAAATATATTTTAGACATAATTACTTAAGGTTGTAGCAAGTAAGAATCTGACTGTAAAGAGAGTGTATTGTTTATGATAGTTAGTTAGATTTTAGTAAAACAAAGTGAAGCTTTATAAAAAATATTAAGTATAAATCAGTTGGCTCAATACAGCTGGGTTTATATTTTTACAATTATTACCTTCATATTTGGCACTAAATAATGTGCCTAAATCCAACTTGTATGTAATCAAAATGATGTTCATATTAAAAGTGTCGGATTTATTATAACTACTAAAATTAAATGAAAATAATGTTACAACTTTTGTAGTTTGATTTCCCTTGGTTACAAAATAATTTACTTGTGAGACTAAGTCAAAAAATCAATTTAGCTACCTGCATAATACTAGCCAATCAAATTATTAGGTAAAAGTGGAAAAAAATATATTTAGATCTTAATTAATCAATTTATTTTAACAATGGCATTGTTTTATCCTTAAAAATAAGTTTTGATAATATGTTAAATTAATTTTCTTGAGATTGATTTTGGAAAAATATAACATCATCAGCTATGATAGTAGATGCAGTCCTAACTTGTCCATCATCCATTTTTATTTCACCATAAGATAATTTACCAGTTATATAAACTCTTTGGCCTTTTTTCATGAACTTATAGACTGTATCTCTGAGACCTGGTTTGAAGATACTAACCCTGTGCCAATCAGTCTTTTGCAACATATCCCCAGATTCATATTTGTAACTGAAATGTGTGGCCAAAGGAAAGTTTACAACTGGATGCTGTTCTGAACCTCTCATTTGTGGATCAGCACCCACACGACCCAATAATGTCACTTGATTGATTGCTGTAAATTGTGTAAGAAATTTAATATTTAAATTCAAATAAACTGGTACAAAACCAACATAGAACAGCTGAGATTTAAAATCATATTCTTGTTAATAGACATCATTTTTCTCTTGTTTCCTTCATGTACAGAAATTTTTGATAAAAACAAGGATACACATATTTAAAATTTAAACAATAATACATTTTAAATGTGTATCCTTCCACATTAATTTAATAATGAAGTTGATGAATATGTTGGATAAAGAGAAAATAGTTCTAAATTGATCTTGAAAACTTCTCTCACTCATGGTTCTATTACCCATCAAGTTAATTGACTGATAAGTTGATATTTTAGGTTATTTTTTCGATATTTATATGCACAAATTCAACACGATTTCTTCATTTAACACTAGGACAAAAATAATTAAATTACTTACTTTTTTCTACTTTATGATTTTCAAAGCAGGATGAAGTTGTATGCAGATTCATACAAAATCTATTTGCACGAAGACCACTTCGTGCCTGGAATGAGATGATTTAGATTAAGTTATAGTTTCAAATCAAATTATAAAACTCAACTCCAACTGTACTTAAATTAACAATAAAGATAGTAAAATAAAAATGCTTGTGGCAATATTGACATATTAGTGTAAACTTGTTAGGAACTCATGGGTTATCACATTTTTTTTTCTTTAATAAACTCATCATTTAAATCAGATAACAATAAAGTTAGATATTCTAAAAGTTTCAGAATTATACTTAAATTCTAATTAACTATATACTTAAATTTATTTAAAAAAAACAAACTTACCAAAGTTAAAACCAGCATGTCTGTCTAAAATTTTAATAATGTTGTCTGCAAATCTATCTAGTGATCTAATCACGGACTATGATAAATAAAACACAAAATATTAAAAATAAGTCGGATGAAATCACAAAATTTATTGGAAAAATGGCATTAGATTCACATTATTAACCAACGTTTTTTTTAATGTATTCCTTTAACGGCATTGGTTTTAGTACCATACTGCCTAATCATCAAAAATTATAATTTCTTTATTCTTGAAGATGAGACGAGGATGATGAGATGATAAATGAAAATGATGAATCTGCCTACAGTACGGCTAGTACGGTTATTGTAGGCTCTAGGGAATTACATCGTTATCTCCCATGTAACTCCTAAAAGCGCAGTCAAATCGTCGTATTTCACTTTCTCCACACTTTTACAGCACTACAGATAAAATCTGGTTAAAATACTAGCATTTTACACATTAAGTTCTGCTGATACAGAAGAAAAGACAATTAAATAAGAAAATTCTAACTGACACTTCCGTTCCCGCCAAATAACTCGTAACCAACGTTTTATTTTGCACAAAACGATTAAGTTTTTTTAACTTAATTGTTTGACGGCATTGATTTTAGTACCATACAGCCAAATCTTCAATTATTATGTTTTCTTCACCCTTAAAGATGATAAATGAAATTATATAGATAAGAAATAAATAAGGGGCCATACATAATGTACGTCACACGAATTTCATGATTTTTGACCCCTGCCCCTCCTTGTATCAGGTCACAATTGTAAGATTGCCCCGCCTGCCTAGTGTGATGTCACAAATTTGTAATTTTACATCTAAAATTTTTAAATTAAAACAGCAGTTTCATAATTCGTTTTATTTCAATTTAGATTACTTTTTTTAATGAAATCAACATCAAATATTTGAAAAAATAACATCAATAAACTATTGATTAAGAAAAAGAAAGGAACTTAGTCGTCTTCAGTCCATGGACTCTAAATCCATTCCTTTAAATTATTTATAATTGGTATAGAAGTTAGTTTGTTCTCATTGGAGTTGTTAACGTCAAGAACATTTGTGGTGTCTAAATCTTCTTCTTCCAACCATATGGAATCATCATTTATATCATTCAAACAAAGAATTTCTCTGACAAATCTAGCTGCTATTCTTTGAGGACGAATCTGTGCAATGTGTAAAACTTGCTGCTTCTTATGTAGTTGTTTGTGTTGTTGGCTTTATATGATGCAAAATAAAGACGATGTGACTTGGTGCGATTTGCGTACCAAGTCGCATCACTTTTCAATACCTTAGCCTGTTCAACATCCAATTGGCTCCAAATTTTACTCAGCACTGTGCCTGTACTCTCGAAGTTTAGTTTTTCTTCAACTTCTGAAAATGTTCTGGATTTAATACCTATCGGTTTAATATGAGGTGAAAAATTCGAAAATATGGTTGCAGGAGATACAGAAGCCTGCACAAATCTGCAGTGGATCCCTGTGTCCACCAAATTCATTCATAATAACATCAGCGCATTTGTTGTTTAGTATCAGCAAAGGATGCTGTTTATAAATATGATGCTTGATCTTGATTGTGGTATAACATAAACTATTGACAAAATATATATGGCTTAAAGATGCAAATGTAATAGAATAAGATACTTTTATCTTTTTAAACTCATTGCTTGAGCTCTCGCTCATCTATAAAGCTTACTGAACTTCCAGTGTCTATTTATTACATCGTCAGCGTTTATATTATTTAATGTTATAGTAATTGTTGATTTATGAAGGATACGAATCTTGTGTATGCTCTTGTAGAGTTACTGTTCTTTACTACCACATTTAATTGTGAGTTAAATTTCGTTAACGCTCGCTTTAAAGTATGTTATATGCTCTAATAATCTAATAATTGCGGATTTTTGTTGATGTGAGGCCATAATTATAGAAAATAATCTCGAATGTTTTCGTCTTTATAACTATAACATTTTTGAATGAGCAATTGTGAGCTAGTAGTTTTAAAACTCAAATTTGGCTCAACAACTAATTATTCATACAAAAAGTATTGAAATATTATATTCAAAAATATTATAATTAAAATAAGATGCAAAAAAAATCTAACATTTTTTTCAAGTTTAGCCCTGAACCGTGCTAAATGAATTACTGATACTGATTAAATGAGAAAGTTTGTAAGGATGTATGGATGTTTGTTACTCTTTCACGCTAAGCTACTGAATGAATTTAAAATAACTTTACAATAATATAGCTTACTTCAGAATTACAAATAGGGTATATTTTATAAAGATATTGTGTGAAATATCCAAAATAACAAGTAATAAAAAATGCTATTAGAACAATTTTCGACTATACGAAGACGAATTCGCTAGTTTTGGATTAAAATCAAATTTTCATGAAACTATCTTATTTAGGTATTATTTCAGTTGAATTAACAAACAGCCTTCATTTTCTAACCATTTTCTGCTTTTACTTTTTCTGTTATAAAAGATTTTGTAGTTTTCATTAAAATGTTTATTTTTTTCTATCTTATACTGTATAGATCTATATTTCAAATCCAATAGTTATGCATACATTATAAATAAGGTATGGGAACACTTTACTATCATATTCCCCATAGACTTCGTCACAAATGTACCTATTTGCGCCGATCCAAAGATAGAGCTAGTAGGTAAATATTTGTAAGATTTACTAGAGTGGTTTATTACTAATAGATGGTACATATATTAGTAATAAATAGCTTTAAATTGTATTTAATATATTAGTATTGTTGTATTGTTTTTTTGTTTGATTTATTTTATTACTACTTTATGAAAAATGCACTTGTTTACAATATTTAAACATGGACGGTTCCTATTTGGTATACGTCACATGAATTAAAACTTTAAAGTTGAATAAAAGATTCTCCAAGTTCTCAATATAAAATTAAACTGACTATATTAAAAAAGTAATTGGTGAATTAAATACAATGTTTTTATAAAATGACGTTTCCATTTACAATACACTGGTCTTTTATCGTTAAACCTAGACATGACAATTTTCATATGTCAATATAATACGCTTAAAACAAAATAATAAGTCAGAAACATCATTTAATTAAATTTATTCTATTTGTTAATGTTTGTTGTTTCTCGGGTAGGCCGTACACAGATATAGGAGGAATAATGTTTCGATACCAATGACTATATATAAACCTACATAGTGAAAACTTTTAAGTATTTTGTTAGTGTCAAGTTATATTTCTTATCAAGTTTTGATGAGGAATGAAATGGTGAAGAGATTAATAATGATTGATGAAAAATTGAATGTCTACAATAACATGCTGGTACGGTCAATGTAGGCTCTAATAGGTTACTTGGGAGATGACGAAAAGAGCAGCTACATCGTCGTGTTTACTTTAACAAAAATTGCACAGCACTACAGATATTTACTTGTTAAAAACCAGCATTTCACATCCGAGATAAGAAAATTCAACCAACACTTCTCGTTCCCGCCAAGCAACCCAATGTTCTAGTTTCTCTCAGTAAAAATAAAAAGTTGCACTATATTAAAATTAGCAATCGTACCAACCGTTTAAAATAAACTTAAGCTGCGTCTCTTGCTTTGTTCGTTTGGTTTTCTTTTCAACTGACAGTGTGAAATGTGGTTAGAAAGATAGAAAATTTCTATCTCTTCAACCACCACCATTCTCAATCCAGAAGTTGTTGCCTGTGAAGGATGCCTTCAGCTGCGAATGGAAAGTCAGAAAAGCCAGCCTCTTCGGAGGTTACGGATAATTCGCCAATACGACAAATTATGACGTTATTTGATCATAAAATCAGGAATTTGGAAAAAAGGAAGGTACGTTTACAAGACATTACACGAAGTTGTATTTATTGTTTCTAGGATCTAACAGTTCCTCTAGTGCAAACATAGCAACAGTGTTTTTGTTGTAAAGTAAAACTTGGTATGTTATTTCCATATCGATAGATGGAAGTAAATAAAGTTGTGTCGGCCGCTGACGCCATTTTCACACATGTGCTCCGCCAGCTATTGTTGACACCACGAAGCTGATTCAAGTTACTCTGTATTTAATAGTCTTTTTAAAGATTTGTGCTTGCATTTCTAATGTTGAATTTTACTACTTATTTTGCTTAGTCAAATAATAAAACTAAATACATTCAGCGCAATTAAATTATATAAATCGAGTATGTACCAACTTCGTGTGTTTAGATTTCCTATGTTTTGTTTATTATTTACATTAAAATTTTGAGAACTTAAAGTTTTTTTAATATTTGGTATGAAATGTGTCATGATTATCCATTTTAATTTGGAATTGATTCAATAACTATTCAGCAGATTGCTTGTTATAAATTGACCAATGAAGTATTACATATTGCTATTTTTAACAAGTTCTTTTATTATTATTTTAAGAGCAAGTTAACATCATACCGTGATTTACAAAAAGCTGGTAAAGAACTCCATGCAGACCAGAAAGTGGCAGTTGCTAAATATGATGAAGTTGCCCAGACACTTGAGTTTGCAAGAGATCTATCCAAGCAGGTTATGGGTATTGCAACAGCTGCTGAACGAGAAGCCAAGAAGCAAGCTAAAAAGGTATGGCTTTGCTTATAAATTAAAAACAGGAATGTTTTATTTTATTTTTTCAGCAAGTTATTTTGATTGCAATGTTATTTTGATGCTATAAAATTTGTGCCAGTTGCTAAAGCATCTGATGTTACATAAATTGCTTTGATTATTATTGGTTTTGGTTATTGATAGATTTGTAATTGAAAAATTAACTGCAACTGTAATATGTAAAACACTCAATGTTATATTAACACTGCACAATATTTATTATTGGAATCATTTCAATGAAGCAGAGGATGTAGCTCAGTTTTATGTGCCTTGGATTTCTGACTGACATGACCTGACAGGATGAGGATTTGAGTCTTTGGTAACTGTAAGTTGTAGCTTCCACATTCCTCATTCTGCCTGGATAGTGGTGGCAGATTTGCAATCTTTCACAATGGGACTCAACATGTAAAATGCAGTGTGTAACACTTCTGTCAAATCCTTGATAGATTACTGCATGAGTTTATGTATATGTGTTGATTAAGTAATCCAAAACTTTTTGTAGTGCAATAAGGGTTTTTTTGCACCAAAATAAATCAAATAAAAAATTCAAAATTGTTTTAAGTTAAAGCTATACTTGCACATACATTTATTTTAAAAATATATCATTTATGTCATTGGGATTTATATAGAATTATTTTAGTTTATTTAGTCTTGTCAGATATTAAGAGTAAGAATTTAAGTGTTATTATTTTCGTCTTAAGATACTTAAAAATAATTATGATAAGTGGTAATTTTACTCAATTGTGTATTTAAGGAAGCATGGGTGAGATATGCAGCAGAAACTAATAAAATACGTGAAGTTTTGCTGATAATGGATTGCCTTACACAAATGGGTAATTCTGAAGCACGGGAAGACTTTCTCAATGGCACAAATGGAGCTGCTAAGCTGAGTGAAGATGATTTAAGGATTCTGGATGATCTGTAAGTCAATTCAATTGTTATTTAAATAACTTAGATTATTTTTAATAATAATCTTAACTTTAACTTTGTGACTTTAGTAGCATAGTTGTTGATATAATAAATACTACCTTTGAAATGAAACAGTACTGCTCAGCCGCATTTCTAGATATCTTGCAAGCGTTTGATAAGGTGTGGCACGAGGGCCTTCTATACAAACTTAAAATTAACTTACCAGCACCATTCTATAACATCCTAAATTCTTATCCGAAGAGTCGCCAATTCTATGTTAAATTTGGCGAAGAAACTACAAAGCTGTTTGAAATCTATGCTGGTGTGCCTCAGGATAGTGTACTGGGCCCATTGCTGTATCTGCTCTATGCTTATGACCTACCAACGTTACCGGTTTTTGTTACTTTTGCTGATGACACTGCAATCATGGCAATTCATGAGAATCCTCAACAGGCATGAAGCATCCTACAGCAAAATTTAAACGAAGTATCGACTTGGCTTAAAAAGTGGCGAATAAGGGCTAGCGAAATAAAGTCTGTACATGTTACATTCACAATGACAAGAGAATACTATCCACAGTGTCAACAATTGTTTTACAATATTGAAAATTCGGATTGCCTTTCTAGACCCTGTGTGTTTCTTAATCTGGATACGCTTAAGAGCCGAGATTAGATATTCTGTCGGAGAACTCATCTCGGGAAAGGCATATTCGACACTATTATACTAACAAAATCAATTAGTTCAAACAAATTAAGATACTTCAATTACAAGGGAAGAGAAGAAGATTTTTTTCTGTTTGTCCTTGCCGATTGCCAAAAACTTTTGCACACTTTAAGTCATCACAAGGAATTACTTTCTCTATTGTTTGTAGGTACCATACAAATAAATATTTACTATGCAAAAACTCAGCACGAACAAAACAACAAACAATTACCTGATTACTTCACACTTTTTCTCACTGAGTAAGTCAACCAATTGAAAAAAGAATAAAGGCAAGATTGAATAAGATATTTTGCATTTATGTGTATTTATACTATGGAATCATGTAAAACTGCATAGGCATGTACTAACTCCTGTATGAACCAAGTAATAGTTATTTCGCATAACGGAAGATTTTTGGAGCCTTTCTATGGTAAGAAAGAGACAGAGAAGCAAACCCTATTGCAAACCAGCGTGTGCAAGTGAGATGGCATGAATAAGAGCACGAAGTTATCTTAGTTCGATAGGGCAATCCGGGCTTTTGGGCGTATATGACAGTACCGCCACTGCAGTTCTATGGAAAGGCTCTTTCATTTTTGTTCACTACTGTATTGTTTATTAAGTTATACGTATCTACTGATAATCAAAACAGCAATAAAGGCTATTTTACTTTATTATCTATCTAGACCAACATTATGAGGAGATACAGGATCTTCAAAACGAATAATCAGATTTCAAAAATTCCTAAACCAATATTTAGAATGGGCATATGCCTCTTTTCATATACGTTCTATAAAGTCGCTGGTAAAAGCCAACCAGCGTATTAATAGAACTTATAGGATTTGTACACAGTCAGGTCATAAGTATTGTCACACAGTAAAAACTTTTCTTTTAGAATGCTGGCCACAAAAAAGTTTATTGAATTCGAATTTCGAATTTTTCATGAAAAAAAAAATATACTTTTTAGAATTTTACTCATTTTTAAATATGGAGTGGACGCTTAAAGAAGACCGTGTTGCAGTTATTGCGTTGCATCGTTGCGATTACGCGCCAATTCAAATTTTTGACATACTGAAAAATTTTAATCTGACTAAAAGATTCGTTTATCGTATCATCAAACGATACAATGAAGACTCTAGTGTAGATGACAGGTCAAGAAGTGGTCGCCCTCGGTCTGTTAGGACTCCAGCAGTGATAAAAGCTGTGAAGGCGCGAATTCAAAGAAATCCCAAACGTAAGCAGAAACTGTTGGCCCTTCAGATAGGGTTAAGCAGAACCACGGTGAAAAGGGTGTTAAATGAAGACTTAGGGCTTCGGGCCTATCGAAGAAAAACAGGACATCGTTTGAATGCTCAACTAATGGACCTGAGACTGAAGAGATGCCGCGCTTTGTTGAAGCGGTACGCGGGAAAAAAATATCGGGAAATTCTTTTTTCGGATGAAAAAATTTTTACTGTAGAAGAGAGCTACAACAAACAAAATGATAAGGTACGCACACAGTAGTGAAGAAGCGAGCAACCGTATTCCGCGTGTCCAACGAGGTCATTTTCCATCCTCGCTCATGGTATGGTTGGGAGTTTCTTATTGGGGCTTAACAGAGGTACATTTTTGTGAGAAAGGTGTAAAAACGAATGCAGTTGTGTATCAAAATACAGTCCTGACGAACCTTGTGGAACCTGTTTCTCATACCATGTTCAATAACAGGCACTGGGTATTTCAACAGGCCCTCCTCCAGGCCAGATTTGAATACGTTAGATTACAAGATATGGCAACACTTGGAGGAAAAGGCGTGCTCAAAGCCTCATCCCAATTTGGAGTCACTCAAGACATCCTTGATTAAGGCAGCCGCCGATATTGAAATGGACCTCGTTCGTGCTGCGATAGACTACTGGTCGCGCAGATTGAAGGCCTGTATTCAAAATCACGGAGGTCATTTTGAATAAACTTTAGTGTCATAAGAATCTATGTTTTGTTAAGTTCATTTTGGTATATAAAAGGTTATGAGGGTAACTCACATACAAGTACTTACATACATATAGTTTTTATTTATATTATACATTATTCTTATATTTACATAGTTAACATAAATAGAATTATCTTACCTACATGATTTTTATTTAATTATTTACACTTACATGTTCAAATCCGAACATAGTATCGAATTTACTACTTTGCTGGCCGGTCATGATATAATGGAATCGTACATTTTCTGTTAAGCGCCTAACGTAAAACTTGTTTAGGCACACACCCGGCACAGGGGCAATTGCTGTGCGCCGACCAGCCAGTCGAGATAAATCCTTACCGCGCGAAGCCTGTGTCGCTACACTATCGCAGTACCTATCGCATTGTCGTGCATTGCTTTTATTTTAAACGCTTATGCTATTGCTTTCTACTCATACCTATTCTATCGGTCTTCCTTCTGTCTTTTATGCTTGTTGTGTATGCTTACCCAATATATAATAAGTGAAACTACAAAAGACTTTGTTTATTGAGTTAACCTCAACAACCTTGGTGGATATCTCCATTACCAAAGTTACATAATGAAAAAACTAGTTTCAATTATTTTATATTAAACATGTGACAGAATTTATGACTTGACTAGGTATTTTTAAACAAAAAGATACATATGCCTATTCTAAATATTGTAAATTAAAATTGTTTTTTTTGTTTTTCAGTTATTCTGAGGTGACCCCTAAGCATGAACTGAATGAAGAAGGACAACCTGCATTCATGTCTAACACGAGCAAAGCAGCAGAACATCTTTGGGCTATTATAGATGGGAAACCTAAAGACGTGATCGGCACGACATACGCGCACATTAAAGAGATAGTGAGCAGCGTGCACGGCAGCGCGTACTTTGATCGCTCGGGGGATGAGCCCCTGCCCGCCGCCGCAGCCGAGCCCGTGCCCGCCGCCAGCCCCGCGCCCGCCGCCAGCCCCACGCTGGACGCCTCGGAGCCCGCGCCGCTGCCGCCACCGCCTGCTGTCGTGCCAACACCTGTCTATCCTCTACGCCCACTACCCCCCATCACCCTACAGGAAGTGGAACACGCCTATTTCTCTCAACAGTACGGCCAACAGCGACCGATCGCTGAAGTTATCGGATCTCAAAACTTTTTTTTCCTGCAAGATTCAGAAATCGATAGTCCAGTGGGCACGCCTCAGCCGCCGATGATGGCCCAGGTGTCCCCACCGGGTCCGATTCCGACTCAAACGTTTACCAACCAACACTTTGCTCCGATGCCATTACCGCCGCCGCCTCATTTCCCACCTCACCCGGATCACGCAGGATATGCCCCGGTCGCAGGAGTTCCGATGCCTGCGCCGCTCCCGGCACACGTGGCGCCCACGCATTCCGTTACGGCCGCGGCCTCCGAGCCGCAGCTGAATGAGGAATCTCAACCTTCGCGGCCTACTGAAGAGACCGCCGACGATGAGTGGAAGGAAAGCGAGAGTCCCGAACGTACTGAACCCACTCGACCGCAAGGACAAGGAGACGGCGGCCGCTACAGGCGCGGTGGCCGCGGGCGAGGAGCTCCTAATGGATATCGCGGTCGCGGCGGATACGGTGCCCGCGGAGACCAGTACAGGGACCGCGATTACCAACCACGTGGCCATAAAGACGGCGGATACCAAAACCGAAATCATGACGGTTATACGCCGAGGCATAAAGAGTACCGCACGTCTTCCGACAACTATTACGGAAACGGCGACACAGAGCACGCACAAGAGAACGGCTACAAGACGCGCGGCCGTGGAGCCCGCGGAGGTCGGGGCGGGCCGCCATCGCGTGCGCCGCGCTCGCATCACTACACTCGCTCCAAACAGGATCATATGCAATAGTTCATGTGGGCGTAGACGACGCATCCCATTAATCGTGGCTTCGCCATCTAGGTGTTTCTATGACGGACTAAATCATATGTGAAGGCAGATTTCACCGGCAACAACGCGCTGTGGTAGCAACAAACCGAGATTATGGTAAAAAAAAAAAAAAAACTAAAAAAAAAGAAAAATACTAAAATACGAAACTGAATAAAAAATAAGATACTTGAATTTAGATGAACGATATATGATATTGCAATTAAAGTTAACATAATTCTAGTTACGTATAATACGAGGTGTCGCGTCGACGGTCGGTGCCATTACCTCAAACGTGCCTCGTCCACGTGATATCTCAAGTACAGATGTGCACACAAAATGACTTCATTGGGACCTTTTTCCAAATCTCATTGAACTTTGTACAATGCAAACATTTTGTTTAATATAGTCATTATAATGTGTTAAATTTACTATACAAATATTGTTTCCCTGCTGCAAAGAGAATTTACATAAATATTACCTATTCAAATAAATATATGTATCATAAAGCTTCATGTTGCATTTAATTTTGCTGATTTTTATAAATATTTTGTATTGTGTCTTTAAGGTCTGCAGTTTTGTTTAAGTCTTGGTATATTCTAATGTAAATTCGCTGCACACATTGATTTTTAGTTAAAACCTGTGATTTATTTATGTAACTGTCTAATTATTAAAATTATAGATAACAAAACTTTAACATTGTTCTCAATAGAGGCGTGTGCAAACAAATTAAAAAGTATTCTTAACGAGACTGATTTCCTTTTGAGTCAAAAGAAATTGCTCACATCATTTGGATAAATTAATTGCAGAGCAATTTCTTTCAAGATTCTGTAACCGTTAATTGACCTTTCGGTCCATTTACATTCCTTAATTATTTTATTACAGTTGGCATGATATTGACTGCCCAAATTGTAAATAAGAACCAAATACTAAAGAACATCTGTATACCATGAGTTTGGATAGTTAAGTTAAAATTTAACGTTTGACTAGTGTTTTTTGATTGACGTTTCTGAGGATAAGCACAATCATTAGGATAGTAATCCTGTATGAGCAATCTATGTATTGTCAATCCGTTAGGCACTTTACATACATACAAATTTGTGACCTCAGTCGTAAGCTGCAATCGAAGATAAAACTCAGGCACACTAGAATTTGTAACTCGTAATAGTTAATATTATGTATGTATTAGGAGATACCAATTGATCAAAAATGATTATTGAATTCGTTTTGTTGATTACTGTGTTCTTTTGGAGAAAACAGACAAAACGAGTAAATTTTTCAGTTGAAAACACGTTTTTGTCTCAAGATTTTTTATTAATCATCATTTAATGTATCCGTTTCTAGGGTTTTTCCAGCAAAATATAATCTAGTAAGCATTATGAAGTTTGAAATCATACTACATTTTTCACGTGAGTACCGCAAATACTGTGGCAGGAATCAAGCGTACGATTCTCATGCTATCGAAGTTTTTAGTGCGGTAATTCGTACACGAACTTCATTATAATTAAAATTTCGTATGATAGGTATTACCAATCGAACTAGGGAGTCGGACATAGCATGAACGAAAAAATTATGTTTAGTTGCGGCGTTTTAAAAACGCTGTCGCCGCTATATTAATGTCCGTCTAAATTTTTTTCTTCAATTGAATTAGAAGTCCATTTATATTTAAATATGCTATAAATGTTCTAAATATAGATTTTTTTAAAATTTCTTTAAGAGCATTGAATGAAATGGAAGGCGCTAATCGATCATAGAATATCGGTTCATATCATTACCCTTTTCACGTGGTATCCCTAATATGTAGATCAATTACTTCGCGGTTTGCCTAATCAAATTAAGAGCTAGACATAAAGAGTTACGAGGCATGCCTTTTAAGTTTTGTCGTT
This sequence comes from Choreutis nemorana, assembly GCA_949316135.1. Taxonomy (NCBI): domain Eukaryota; kingdom Metazoa; phylum Arthropoda; class Insecta; order Lepidoptera; family Choreutidae; genus Choreutis; species Choreutis nemorana. The sequence goes on along the minus strand of OX438601.1, from coordinate 6,537,139 downwards.
TGAAGAAAAAAACAACTAGAACATTATAGTACTTTTTATTGTTTTTCAAAGTATTCACCACGTAGCTTAATACACTTTTCCATTCGCTCAAACCAGTTATTATAACATTTATTCCCCTCTTAAAGTCGACTCTTGAAAGCGTCGACTGCTTCTTCACCGGACTGGAACCTTTGACCACGAAGACCTTTCTTGATTTTAGGAAATGTAAACAAATCGTTAGGGCTTAGGTCAGGATTGTATGGAGGATGGTCAAGAATTTTTCCTGCTTATTTAAAGCAATCGTTTGACAAGCGCTGTGTGAACTTGCGTTGTCGTGGTGCAGCAGTATGCGTCGCTAGATTGTGCGTTTGAGTTAGATTTTCGACGTTCGGCGTTGACTTGTGGTAAACAAACTGGTATACCACTCTGTGTTAACCGTTCTACCTTCAAGTGTAATTCTCGCAACATGGCCGGTTTTTCCAACGAACTTGGCCACCATCTTCTTTGAAATGCTTCGAAAACGAACAACTTTAGTCAGCTTTGGCTCGTCTTGAAAGACCCAGATTGTAGATTGTTGTTTGGAATCAAGATCGTAGGCATAGGTCCAAGATTCATCACCACTGAAGATGCCGTAGACGTGATTTCATTCTCCTCGGTTGAACCTTTGCAGAGTTTTCTTACACGTCCAACTAGCTTTCTCACACTAAGCGCATCATGCAAGATCTTCTGAATTGTTGTCTCTGAGATGTCTAGAGCCTCTATCTCTCGATACTTCGATCTTCGAGAATTAGTTGTCTCACAGCAATGATGTTATCTTCAGTTAAGGCGGATTTAATAACAATAATAATAATATTTATTTCATTAAAAGGCACATTACAAAAAATTACAGTGGTCGGAGCCTCCTTTTAAGCTTAAAATAGCCTGTGTTAGGAGGCACCGCTCTTCCATTTTATACAATATATAAATAATAGTACCTAGGGTGTAAATATGAAATATATATTAAATACAAAGAAATCCAGTCAAGAGAGAATCAGAAATTACAAAGAGAAACAAAAACAAAATAAACAAAAGTAAAACTGAATGTGTTTTAATAGGAAATTAAGAGTTGTATTGGGTGAATGTGAGTGTGTGTGGGTAGAGTTGAATGCTAGTGTGTGAGCGTGTGTGTGTGTGTAGTGCATGTATATGTGTGTGGGTGCGTGTTAGCAAAGTTATCATATCTATGCAGGTACTAGGAAAGAACCTCCAATAGCTTTTCGGTCTCATCATAGTTTTTTTGCTGCAGCCATTCGCATACAGCTTTCTTGCAGTCAAAATAAAGTTTACTGTAAATATTAAGGCGTCTATTAAGACTGTTGTATAATAAAACAGATCTAGCGTTATATTGCCTTTGTGCGAATGCACTTGTGTGACCTCCAACCTTGACTTGCTGCTTCCTGCCCGATAAATAATCTTTAAGAAGGGAAAGCGAGGTTTCTCTTATGCCAATCTTCTGTAGTTTATGAATGAGTATTGGGATAGAGACAGTATCGAACGCTTTTTTTTATATCTAGGAAAACTGATATACATTTTCTTTTATTATCAATCTGTTCGGCAACTAGAGAACTAAGTGCTAGTACTGCATCTTCCGTTGATCTCCCTTGTCTAAATCCAAATTGGTATGGTGATAAAATACTGTATTTATTGAGGTATTGAATAAGTCTGACATTTATCAATTTTTCTATAATTTTTGAGATCGCTGGAAGAAGCGAAATCGGCCTATAGTTACTGATGTTATCTCTATCTCCGCTCTTATAAACAGGTGTTACGATTGCACGCTTAAGTACAGCTGGGAAGGTACCATTGTCAATGCATAAATTTGCAAAGTGTGTAATGACAGGGATAATTTCATTATTTGCTAGCTTTAAAAAGGAGGCTGGGATGTTATCCCATCCAGGGGCGCTATCTGTTTTAAGGTTCATTATGATGTGTTTAATTTCATCATCTGTATGTAACAGAACAAAACTATTAGATTGAGCTTGTGAACTAAGTAGACTAGTATTGGTTAAGTCCGTTAAGGGTTTAATATCTTGGGCTAACTGTTTACCAACATCTGCAATATACTTATTAGCAAAGTTAACTGATGTTATTTGATTAGATAGATTTTAGGTTAAGTAGTTCTATGTTAGGGCTAGTATTTTTATTTCTATAAGTTATGTTTTGTTTTTATGTTTTTCCATAGTAGACGATTATTATGAACACTCTTTGATAGTATATCTGTCTCAAATTTTCTTTTTAATTTTTTATTAATCCATTGCAATAATTACGATATCTAATACATGTTATTTTTTTATTTCATTGAAGGGTTCATTCTTAAATTGTTTTTGTAATTTATTCCGGTTTCTTATACATCTAAGTATGCCTGGGGAGATCCAAGGCTCAATGATACGGTATTTACTAGGTATTTCAATTATTTTTGTATTAAGTTTTAATGACTCCGAAAGATTATGGATTAAGCCATTAACAACATTTTTTGGGTCCCGACACAAACGAAGTTCCGAGATATTTGATTGCTTTAAATGCTCAAGAGCACTTTCAAAGTCAATTTTAATTTTTGTCTTGGTTTCTTTAAGATTTGGTTTTAGTTTTGACAGACACAAAAAAGTAGTACAATGATCTGTTATTGTGGTATGAAGTACAGCTATAAATGTCTGTAATTTCATTTAATTAATTTTGAGCATAATGTGGTCCAAACAGCTATTTTCTCTAGTAGGAAAAGTATGCACTGCCAGTATGCCATATGAGGATAAAATATTTAAATAAAGTGCTCTATTTTTCCGAACGTTCAATGCTTCATTATGCTTATGTAATATATTGATATTTATATCTCCCGTAATTATAATACTTTTATTTTTAGATTTCAATATGTCCAAGTGTATGCTTAGAGAGTTAACAAAGTTCTCTACATTTGTGTTGGAAGGTGAACGGTATATAGATAAGATCTTAATATCTAATACATCAAGTTGAAGACAGGAAGCTTGCGCTATTTTTACTTCTTTGATGTTATATTTAAGCGTGCTTTTTACGTAGACTACCACTCCATCATACTGGTTAAGCTGGCATACGGTAAAGTACACAGCATACAGAGGCATTTGTGGAATAGGCTTATCCACATTTAGTCTACATTAGGATTTTGGGTGTCCTTCGCGAAATTTGTCACACACTACGCTGGAATTCTAAATACGAGCGTTCGACAGTCCGTAGACATGGGGCTTCATCACTGAACATAGATTAAAAGACTGAAACCGTGTCAGGCCTCTTCTTAAATTGTAGAAAATTATCGCACGAACATTTAATTAGAAAGATTCATTTTCGAACGTAACCTGACAGATTCCAATCGACGCTGTGACTAAACAATAGCATTAATGGACTTTGCCATTAGCGTTGTTGCGTGTGTTGTGAAAACTTGAGTAGTTGCTGTGATCTATAAACTATTTATTTTATTCATAGTGGTGGTGGTATAAAACTAATCCTGGTAAGTGGTGTGCTGTGTTAGCGTAGTTAGCAGTTATGGATAGGAGACCGCCGGATCCACCGGATCCCCCGGACGAAGGTGTAGTAGATTTAGTTATGTCCTCCCCTCCCATGTTTACCCCCCAATCCCCGGAGAATAGAAAACGGCCTGCTAGTGAGGACGTTTCTATTGTCCCCAAAAAAACTCTGTCCGACCCTGCTGCTTCAATGCAGCATGTTTACACGTGTCCGGAATTTGTGGAAAACCCAGAGTTGAGATACGAAAGTATTGATCAAGGGCCTTTCGTGATTCACGTAACTCGCTCTGAAGCGGATAAATCTTCAGGAATTACTATCCCACACCTGAAGTTTGCACAGTTTCTGTGCTTAAACGAGGTTGAGGGCATAAAATCTGGTGGAGTTAATCTTGTCGGTCGTAATAGGGTTTCGGTAGAATTCGCAAAATTTGAGTCTGCAAACAGCTGTATCCAAAATCCTATCTTAAAAACGAACAAGTATGTAGCGGTTATCCCGCAATATCACATTACAAGAACAGGTGTTGTTCGTAGAATCCCTACAGACTGGTCAATGGAGGATCTTGTAAATGGCATGACCTTCTCTTCAAACTGTGGACCTGGAATAGAAAAACCTATCAGATGTAGAGACCTATCAGCTGCCGACAATACAGTGCCTTCAATGTTGTAAGTTTGGACACATAAAATCTCAGTGTAGATCTAAGCTAGTCTGCTACAAATGTAGCAAAACCCACACTGGAGAGACGTGCGACGTTACTGAAGACACTGCCACCTGTGTACATTGTTCGGGCAATCATTTTGCTACGAACAAAAAATGCCCAGAACACTCTAGACAGAAAGCCATCAAACTTGCTATGTCCCATGATAGCATTTCATACATAGAGGCATCCCAAAGATTCCCATCCGTCCGAAAACCTTATAGTGAGGTTCTCAGATCAACTGCCTTACCTATAAAATCCGGCCCAACTTCCACATGCTCCTGTTCTCATTCTGCCCCTAATACTTCCTATAAAAAAACTGTGACTTTACAACACAAACCGCACAAGCCTTTGGGTAAGTCATATGATGTGTCTGCTCATAATTAAATCATAAACTCACCTACCCTTCCATCCCAAAATGGTACAGCTCTCAGTAATAACGCCACTCCTAACGATAACCTGATTGAGCTCCTAATGACCACATTAATAAATATTATATCCCGCTTTGAAAGTTTACCGAACACTACCGTGGCTATGCTGCACCAACTTATGACTACTATTGCTAAACATGGATCTTCGCAGTCTCCTTCAGTGGAACTGTAAAAGTATCCGCCACAAAAAACATGAAATCTGATGACATTGTTCTGTATTACCCATCAAAATCCTCGGAAGAAGCGGAGAACCGCCTGAATAGCGCCCTTCACTATCTGAACGTTTGGTTAATTGAACATGGACTTTCTTTGCAAGATGTGCTAAAAGTAATGCTGTTATTTTTACCCGAAAGAGAACAGTACCACAGCCTAATTTATATGTAGATGAACATCGTTTGGAAATAAAAGATAATGTGAAATTTTTAGGCTTAATATTAGATACCAGACTATCTGGCGTGAGTCACATAAACTATATAGTCAATAAGTGTGAAAAGAACCTTAACATCTTGCGTTCCCTTTCGGGAGTTTGGTGGGGATCTCATCCTTACAGCCAAAAGTTGCTATATAACGCCTTAATTAGAAGTCACTTTGACTATGGCTCTCTATTACTGGAACCCTGCAACAGGACAGCATTGTATAAATTAGACCGTATACAGTCAAGATGTCTGCGTATCATCACTGGTGCTATGAGGTCATCTCCTGTAAACGCCCTACAGGTGGAATGTGTCGACCCCCCTCTTACATTAAGGAGACAATATTTGGCTGATCGATTTTTGTATAACATTGTCCAATATCCAGACCACCAAATTTTTGGCATTCTAGATAGAATTTCGCAAACCAAATCAACCTCGGACTACTGGTCCCATAAAGATCTTCCATGTCTGGTTAAAAGTTTTAGTGAATTTAAGCGGCTTCAACAAGATGTTTATGAATTCCCAAAAAACCCGATATTCAACAGTAACTTTGAAGCTTTGATTTATACACCTAGGGTAATTCTTAACTTTGGCATTTATAAGGATCAACCTGAAGCTGATGCCTGCTTTATTGATATTTTTAACAAAGACTGGAACGACTGGTTGCCTATTTTTACTGATGCATCCAAAATTTCTGAAGGTGGTAATGTTGGTTCGGCAATCTGGATACCTAAATTCAAAATTGTTCTAAATTATAAAAGCCCGCCATTTTCCTCGATATTTACTGGCGAAGCTATTGCACTGTTGGAAGCTGTCTCATTTGTTGAATCTCACAAAATTAGAAGATCTATAATTTTTTCGGACGTTAAAAGTTGTTTGCAGGACTTAATAAAATTCCCGTTTAGAAGTCGCGATAGTTTCTTTATAACTCTGAAAATTAGAGAAATATTACACAGGTGCCATTCCCTCGGCCTTGATGTAGTCTTAGCCTGGATTCCTGGACATTGTGGTATATCAGGAAATGAATGTGCAGATATGCTTGCAAAACAAGCCATCCAGGCAGGATCGTCTTGTCATTTCAAATATGTTTCCAGGAACCTACGCTCCCTTGCTAAACCAAAATTAGACAAGTGCTGGAATGACCTGTGGCAAAGGTCAAGAACTGTCAAAGGGAAACACTATGGCAGCCTACAACCTGAGATTCCACTTAAGCCTTGGTTTTTCAAGTACCCTAATGGAGATAAAATTGCAACCTCAACCATTGTCCGTCTCAGACTAGGTCATGTATGTTCCCCTGTGTTTTTTGCCAAAATTAGGGTGAGGGATCATTCTCTGTGCGAGTGTGGTCTAGTGGAAGGTACTTTTTTAAATTTTTTTTTTCCTTGCACTAATTTAAGAATTTCCCTTTATGACTGTTTACCCAAAAGCATCCTTCGTCCCGTCAATCTTAACTATTTGCTGTCTATGTCTCATACAAAGTTTGTCAAGTACCTTATTATGTTTATAAAATCCAATAATATAAAATTGTGAAGTTTCTGTGCAGTCCTTGTGCTGTCCATGTGCTGTCCTTATAATGTAAATCATTGTTGTTTATATTGTTACAGATTCGGCAATACATACAAGTCAGAACACCGATCATTTTCTTATAACATCAACTTATAACATTGTTTGTTCTCATCGCGTGACATTGGCTTAGTTGTCGTCCAATACGATAGTCGCCATAAAATAAGAATTGAATTGAATAGCATTAATACTAATAGTTTCAACTGTTTTGAGATTCAAAATTTAAGAATAAATATAATAATCAAAATATAGAACAGTTCCAAATTCAAAATTGCCGGGAAATATGGATACGACAAAACATGCAGTACAGAAAAAGACATGCCTCATACTGCGATATAGATCGGTTGCGAGGAAGACAAACCGTTACATTTAGTTTTAATGCTAGTATATAACTTTTCCTTACTGCCTTAGGATCTTCGGACATTGATGTCCGACATTCTTGTTTTAGAGACATTTTGGTATAATTTAGTTTCAGAACGTCCAATGCCCAAAACGGTCATTTTACCCCATTGCCGTAAGATAAGGTTAGGTGTGAAGCCTCCGATTTTGCTGAACCTTGATGATGATAAGTCTTGCATATCCCTTTGATCCCCCGAAACGTTGGCGGTAGGGTTACTCAAACTGGAAGTCTCGGAAGGAGGGACCAGACTAAAGAGTGGCAAAAACCGGCGACTTTCCCATGATGTCTGTTCAGACCGTTGTCGCTTATTTATAGTAAAAAGAAGACCAGCGCCACATTATTTTTAACTGAAGTAGTGTAACGATCACGTCTAAAGATATTATACCTATTATCTAATATTTCTCAGACAAAGACGTATTCATCTAAGTTTGTTTCTGTTAAACATGTAATGTCGATGTAAGAATTTGTGGCATTTAGGTACAGGTCCTGTAACTTAGACTTAATTCTATTTAGATTTTGATAATAGATATGAACCATAGTGAATAACAGTTTTTTAATCATAAATGCATGTTAATTGTGTTAAAGGTTTAGATACTTCTAGTTCCATTCAGTTTATCCAACCAAGTGACGTCTTTTATTACTATTGCAGTAGAGTTGTAATGTGTATCCGAGAGCACTTCACCCAGACCATGTTTTCCTTTGCCCATTTTCTCGTACCTACATGTAGTGATTTCACGTCTCGTGAAATAGGCTAAGGCCATGGATACATCAAAGTCGACTGGCTGCCATCGCCTGGGAATTGAAGCAGATTTATACAATCAATACTAAAGTAAAAATACAGAGTTTTTCTTAAAATTGCCATTTATTTTTCATTCTTATTTCTAACAGTAGTCGAAACGATATCATCCTGTCTTTTGTAAGTAAAATTAATAGACCAATCAACTTTGTCTGACAGGACCCTTAATTTTTACACCGCTACATGATAGACTATGCTTTAATCTACATCTTTTGTTAATCTATACAACCTACTTTGCTTATATAAAACAAATCATATATTTGTTTATTTCGCAAGGTTATTGTAAAAGACCATATTTAAATTCACAAATGATATTAAATAACTTATTTATAAAAAAAATATTAAGTTTGATTTTTCCATAATCATTAAAAAGTTCATCAAAATATTTTTATTTAAGTCAATTTTAGCGATTGTTTTGATATATCTAAAATGGAAAAATATTCATTTGAAATAAGGTATGTTACAGAACTAAGTGCCTTTATATATACACGTTCACTGTGCCGTGTAGTAACATTGTATGACGTAGTACACGGCACGGTCACTGGACCATGTGTAAGCTGCCTAACTCATACATTATTACTATTGAGACAATATTTTCAATAGTAGATTATTAATGCCATTAAAAAACAAGTTTCACTAAATAAATAAGTGATAGGGCAAGAAACTTTTTTTCCCGTTTACAGTAAAAATGTATGAGTTAGACAGCTTACACATGGTCCAGTGACTGTGCCGTGTACTACGTAAGTCAAATTAACATGTGTAAATAAAAATACATTTTACAGAAACATTAGCAAAACAAAATTAAATTTTAGAATCGAATTAATAGCGGTTCTATAATCAAACGACCATCACCATTTAGTAATTATCAGTTGTAATACTTAATCGTCCCAAGTTAAATTAAACTGACCCAAAAATGGCCCATAATTTAAAATAAATCAGAGCACCAGTGAATTAATAATAATACAGATTTTATACTAACCTTGCGAAATGGTATACTGTTGAGTTAGTGCGAGCTTTGACAGCTATGAAAGTTTTTCTTTTGTTTTTTTCATACAAAAATCAGTTTTCCATAGACAGGTAAAACAAAGAAACGTTTTCGATTCAGTCAAAACTCGCATTTAACCTAGTTATTTTGAGTTTGTTCCTTTCAATAACACATCTTAGTACATAAATTAGAATCACAAATTTTAAATAACATACATACTTAATTTGAGGAATGTTGCTGCATGACATTAATTCAGAAAAAGTTTTACAGAAACAACCGTAATAACTGATGCCGATTATTACGTTTTTCTAATAAACTATTGAGTAGGTACGATATTACTATTCCCGAAAACTTAAAACCTAAAGACGTCACATAAATTTTAATTGCACTTGTTCATTTCACAATAAAATAAAACATGAAGTAGTTAAATTATTGATTCTGACTTTTCATAAAATTTTAATTCTCATTTTTTCGAAATTTCAATTCTGTTTATCATAATAAAGATGTGATAAGAGTTGGTAGTTTCTCAAATTCGTTTATCGTAAGTTAAAAAAAAGAGTAAAACTGAATATTTAGTCCAATGCAACTTGAAAGAACAAGAATCTGCGAAAAAAATATGAAATGCAACTCTTTTTACTAATGTTTTTGTTTCCATGACTTGGAAATAAAATAAATTATTTTATCCTAATTGTGTTAAACATATAAGATAAAAAAAATGGGTTGTAAGTAATATTCAATACTATTCGACAGATTATTATGTATATACAAATATGCTTTGCATTGGAAAATAAAGACGGAAGAGGAAATCACATGGAAATGGCACCAAAGCAAATAACAGCTAATACGAGAGTAACAGCCAAATTGAAATTCGATGACATTAAAAAAAGTTTTACCTAAATTAAAGTTAGTGACGTTATGTTTTATTATCCTGGACCATTATTAATCTAATTAAATGCTTATTTATATTTCGTCTATAAGTATAAAACAATTTATAAATACAGCACGTTTTCACAGGTATAAAAATTAAATGGAGTCATTACTATTATACAAGCAATATTTCACAGTCACAATTTCAAACGTTAAATCATTTGCCTTGACATGGCGTGGCGCATCTTGCGGTCCCAAGATTCTGCTTCCGCCCAAGAATGTCGGACGTCTCGGAATAACTGGAAATGATTACAATAAATCAATTAACTTTCAATCAAAACTATCAATCACTACTAATTGCTTTTTGCAACAAAAAAAGTAATTTTATTTATATTATATTATTTATATTTGGGAAACATACAGTTTTAATGATATAAACTAAAAATATTAATTAAAAATAAACATAAAACCAGTTCATTATTACAGAAAAAAGATATAAGGATGATTAGAATAATACAAATAAATAAATAACAAATTAAATAATCATATTTTTTCCCATAGATCAGTCTAAAATGATAAGAATTTTAGCTAAATATATCATTACAATTAGAGTTAAACAGATTGCAAGCTCTAAGAATAAATGAGATTGAGGAAAAAATGGTTCTGCAAAAGGGAATATAAAAAGTAACCTTCGCTTTAGAACTAGGACATAGGTGTCCTCAACAATACACTATCAAAAACGCGCTGGAATCAACTTCGTTGTTGAGAATTTGATTTAATCAAGTTAAATCTCTAATTGATCGACGTGATTCCAATGACGGGATGACGTTTGCGGCCAAGATACTTAATATATCTAACAAAGTTGTGAATCCTCTCAATATTTTGTTTATGAATTTTATACATTGGCTTCCAGACACAAGAATAGACCACACAAAACTATTGAGCAACAATATTAAGAAGGAAGAGCAACTGAAGTCCTTACCTACACGCCTAATGAATCCCAACATTTTAAAGCCTCCTCTAACAATCCTATCAATATGACAATTATACGACAATTTGCTATCAAGAATTATAACTAACTGTCATCCTATTTTGCTCAACGGTTTGCACGCGATTAACTTTCATATTTATGATATTGCTAGTAGGATATGATAAAACAATTCTTACTTGTGATAACCAAGCTTCATCCGCTAACAGTTCATTTAGTATGACAGTTGTGTCTTTACTAGGGTTTTGCATTCGTTTCTCTGCCACCCGTTTGCTGCACTCCGCAAACATTAGATACTTCTGATGCGATATCCGCGAATATAGCTGCACGCGCCCACAACACGTCGCACATACTAGAAATTCCTGAAATAATACATTTTATGTTTTTTATGTATTTAATTAATACCACTCAGTATAAAGTTACTGTACTGTAGACACATATAAAAATATGTCTGATATCAATGCGTTAATATTGAACTGCCGATATAATAAAAACCTGTCTACCCAATATATGAAGGTACAAGATTGAACAATAAGTATTTTTTCGATAATTTCGTAGGAGAAACAAGATTTTAGATTTAGATTTAAGAAATTTATCTATTTTTATGATTTTCTTATTTTTTGTCGTGTATGTTTTGTCTATGTGTGCATGGCTGCGTCTACCACGAAACTTTATTTGTGTCGTGTCCAATAATCTGGCGGATGGACAGGTGTAGGCTTGTAATAGGATCCCGTTTTTCACCCTTTAGGTTCAGAACCCTAAAAATAGGTAACAGTAGCTCGCGGCTCGTTTCACAAGATTTTTTGACAACACTTTTTGCAGGTGTGAATATAATGATGATAGTGTGCTAGTGAGAGGCAAATACATGCGACCGACGACGCTATTTTCAATCCTACAACACAAGTTGTACAAAACTATATTATGCCAGCAAAAACATAACATAAAAAACCAAGTCTCGCATATCAGTTCTTCTACCGGTAAAAAGTGTGAGATCTATGTAATACCAAATCGGTAAAATAAACAAAATCCAGTCGTCTAGTTTTATCCACAACGAAGTTAAAGGGGTTCGAACATAGCCTAAACTTCTTCGAGAAAAGGATAGTACAGCCCTCTCACTCTCGTGCAGATTTAAAAAATCTCATATCAATTAAAACAAGATTGTAGTGGATAAAATTCACTAATTTCGGAAAGAAAGTATAAGTATTGTTAACAATATGTGGTCTCGTTATGATGTCACTATAATTCGCACAGGATTTGCAATTGAATTTCAATGTTGCATGGTTGGTTACCTTTTCATAAGCGAGCCTGGCGTCGGGTTGCACGGGCTCCAGCGTGGCAGGGTTGTAGGGCTGGCCGTACAGCAGCAGACGCGCGGCGGCGGGCCGCGAGCAGGCACGGCACGAGCCCGAGCCCGCCGCCACGCTGAGCCCGGGCCAGGTGCCCAGCGCCGCGTCCAGCCCGCTGCCGCCCGTGCCCAGCGACACGCGCGCTCGCATCGTCTCCGTCACCTCGTCCACTGTTTTTACGTTCGACAGGAAGTATTCATCTGAAATGGGATAGTAGGTAGGTGGTGTAACTTCGAATCCTATTTAACGTCGACTTTTGAATATCAAAAATTGGTTTTGATAAAAGCCGTCAGTTATGTTCTTATTTTGAGCAAGCTTTTAATATGTATAAAACAAATAATTATAATTGTAGACCTAGGATTATCAAGTTTTGTTCTATTTGGAGAAAAACAATTTAATAGAAGAAAAAACCATATAACCAAAGTTATTTTTTAATTCGACGTCATGGGCAAACTTGCAGACCTAATAGAAACTGATCACCGTTACCTATTAACACGACAATGTTCTTGATATCTTTAGAAGCTAAGTATGTTGATTTTAAATAAGTTTCAAGTAAGTACCTTGCTCTTGAAAAATCTCCGTAAGAAAATTTGGATCAAGCGCGTGAGAAATCAAAGTTTGTATATAAACTTCAAAGTTCTCTTGATACATTTGTGTTTCTAACATTCGTTTCTCTATAAAATTGCACTCGTCGAATGGAAGCTCACTTCTTACAAGTTCTACTATCGTTTCCAGATGACTTTGTGATCGCACTTTCACTTGGACTTGAGTGTATAGTTTTTTATTATCTGGATTCCAAGCGGCATACTGAAAAATAGTATGATTAGTTTGTAATACTAATAAATACATTATACCATAGGTGTGAGTTAGAAAACATAAAACTACCGTTGAAATATTCCTATATAAGACTTTTCCATTTTCTTCAAATGGTTCGTACTTTTGCAGTAATGTTTTACCGTCGACTCTCCAAATGGCAGGCCACATCTCGTTTAGTTCTGTTTTTATCGCTACAAACTCACCGGACTGAAACAATATTTAAAATTTTTATCTTTTAGTCTACATCAGGAAAAAAAAACAGTAAAATACAAGGTAGAGTTGTTGAACTTCGATTTCGAAACAACTATATATGTCCACATCTTGTCTAGAGCTTCTGCTGCGTTTGATATAACAAAAATATAGGCACGTAAGTGGTTACTCCAAGTTAATTTTTTTAACTAGCTTACACATTGTAAAACCTCATTGATAGGTATTTTCTCTTTTTAAACACGGACGAACGTTAACACAAAGGCCTGTTAGATCGACTTAAGTGTTCGTAATTTGATTTTTCATCATGATGGATACGGATGCACTTTATATTAGCAATTTTTATAATTGGTACTTACCTGATAAGGCATTTCTTCAATTGGTCTATTAGTACTATCAATTTGCCCTGTTGTACTTGAAATTTGCGAATGAGATTTTATGTGATGAAGTTTTCTACTTGGATCCTCATTCGCTCCATAATTTTCATACCCTAGAGTTGTACTATGCGCCACTAAAATGACAAAATCAGTAACATACAATAGATTAATTATGACTAACATTAAATACAAAAAAGATTACCTGAATCTAAATAAATGATCGTTGTTTTTATGTTCGGTCACGCCTCCATCTATATGTCGTTAATCAGTCTGCTTATTTTGTTTACCAACTTTTGGTCGGATTTGTTGCTTATCAATTTACCAGACAAGTAAAAAATACCATTAAAAATATGTTCTTCAAATGAAGACTAAATTCAAGAACTTCAAAATTTTAAGTTTTGAAAATATTACCTTTTTTAAGATATACTAACATAAAGGGAAAATCAGTAATGACAAGTGTTTTCCCTTTGGTGAAAGGAACAAAAACAAATACATATCACTGGGAGGGAAGGACGAAAGTGAACTATCAAATTACGAATTTTCGAAAAAGATTTTGTTTTCTGGGCTGCTGGGTTGACGATAAGGTACCAGCACTTAAGGTACTTATATCCATTGCCACTTTGAAAACGCCCTGTTTAGTTTAGTGTTTTTTTTTTGTTGCTTTGGATGTGTCTGATGCAACTCCAGAACCAGTTAAATGAAAGCGACAAAACAATAAATTATTTTTCGAGTTTTTGATTTTAATATTTGTAAATGCATGCGAATGACATAGCATGTCTGAAATATTTATCAGATCCGATCCATTAACACGTCCATCAATATTAAATATCAGTTTGTCCTAAAATCTGTTGATGATGACGTTGTATTACCTAGTATATTTTTTCCTACTGGTATCAACTTCTCTTTAAAAAGTAATTCAGCTACACTTATCAAAGGGTTTCTTAATGATAAGGCAATCGCGGGATACAAGGAAAATGTGTTGGGACAGGACAGCCAAATAATTGTCAGAGACAACATGTACATATCAATCAAAATGGATATTAAATTACATAACTAAAATAAAACAACCGATACATATTACATAACAAACAATGTACATGTCATCCCTATTTTGGCGACGTGAGGGGTGCTACCAGGAATAATTACAAATTAAAATTATTTAACACGTCATCAGTAATATACTTGTGTTTATTTTATGTTTTCTCCTATGATACAAAAGTATTTACATAAAATATTGAAAATTGTGCATAAACAAATAACATTTAAATAGAAATACAAAAACTTATAGTCAGGGCATGGCCTTCTAATACATTTCTCGCACTTACTTATAGCTTTCAATTATTATGCAATTCATTTCCTCCTTAGATATTATAAATCACTTTCAGCTAACAGCAAATATGCAGCATACACTATATAGTAAGTACTGACTAAACTCAAATACTGTAAAATACATTACATTATTTAAATATATACAACGTTCACCCACTGGTATTGATTCCATAAAAAAATATACCACGAATTTGGAATTATTAATGGTAGCACCCCTTCAGTAGCGAGTATGACAAGAGTCACAAATCTACAATTTACAATTAAATGGCACTTACTATGTGTCATTACAACAGTTAAAAAGTGAAATCTTGTTACAGACTAACCCTAGTATTTCCTAGAAATTATAATTCTTGCACAAAAAAAATATTTACAAATAAAATCATAGATTTGATCTAATTTACTTTTACAATATATCACAGTTAAAATGTAACAAGTTTTCACGACAATCTGCCAAAACGGCAATTAGCTTGCTCCTGTCATACAAGCTTCAGGGCTAGCTCTTCACCATCGCGCTCTACTTCTCAAATGGAAATCTAATAAATTGAACGCACCTTCGTCAGGCTGATGTTGATAATAGTACTGTTGCTGGGGCGCTGCCTGCAGCGAGGCCACGGGCAACGGCGCGGGTGGTCGTGGCTTCTTGGGTGCGGCCGGCTGAGGAGCCACAACAGCAGAGGGCGTCGGTTTGTTCATAGTCGTCCGCCCTTTTTTCCCCTTATCATTTAAGGGAGTAGTGGGCACATTGAGTACTGGTTTATTTAACCGTCTCGCTTCCTCTTCTGCATCATATGCAGACTCATCACTTCCATCATATTTACGTTTCCGATCTTTGTTCAAATTATAATATCGGGGATCTTCAATATCGACACCCTTTGCTTGGTTGCCGATAAGATTTGATGAGCCATGTAATTGGTTAGCACCTAGCAAGCCGGTCGAACTCATACTAGCCGACGACATTGCTGGGTTATTTAAGGCCATACCTGAATTTATTGCCATAGCACCATTGGCACTTTGAGGAGCACTGGAATCGCATTTATTGTGATCATTTTGTGTGTATGCTTTGTTGTTGGTATTATTAGTATTACTCCTGGACCACGTCGTTTTCCTAGCACCTCTGCCGGCCGGCGGGGGAGATGTATCTCGCTCGCCTTGCAAAAACTTCAAATAAGAAGCCATGAAACCCGCACCGGGGCCCGTGACCGGTACGTTGAATTTTTTTTCCATAACTTTCGCGTCTTGTGAAGTGCTGTTAACGTTCGGCTGCTGAGAAGTGGGTGCTACCGTTGACGCAGTATTTCCCCGTTGTTCTGCAAGGAAACCAAGTTCTTCCTCTATATTAGGTACTACCACCTTGGGCTGTTCCTCTTCACGAGTTTCTGGCGTTGAAAACGATGATGAGGAAGCCGAAGGTGGAGTCTCACTAAATGAAGACAGTGGTGTTAACTCCACAGAGGATTGAAAGTCTGGATGTGGACCAAGGTGGAAAGGAGGGAAATATGTTAATGGATGTCCATGCTGCATGGCCAATGCTTGATGTTGGTTAGCGAAATTTGAAGCATGGAGAGGAGCTTGTGAGCCAAATGCTGACGGTCCAGGAAACATTTTGGGAGGTGGAGGAGGCAAGTTCCACCTTTCGAAATCAAAGTAGCTTCCATTTTGTTGTTGACTACTAGTTGAACTGTGAGCAGGTGGTGGGATTCTATTAGCAAGGTAATCAGCCATAACAGCATTTGAAATATCATTCATGTTAGAATGTGGTAAAGGTTTTTCTGTACTTTTTCTCCTAGCAACTGGTTTATTTGTTGTTCCAGTTGTAGGAGGGGCTAGGGTTTTAGTTGGTTTAACTTCTTGCAACTGACAACTTTGTTGTAAACTTTGCAAGTTTTTAACTATACTCATAGGGTCACCTCTGCAACTTGATAAATCTTGTAATGCTACATTATTGCTGTCAAAATAGTTTTGATGCTTATCATTTAAACTTAAACTTCTAGACGTTTGATGAGATGAAGTATCTTCACTATGAGTATTATTTTCTGCTACACCAGTATAATTATTACTACTTGAATATTTCCTAGGATTCTGGCGATCATTTTCCCAACAATTTTGGCCAGAAGTCTGCGGTGGGTTTCTTTCATATCGATTTTCGGCAAAAGATTTAGTTTGCTCAATACCAAGAGCTCTCGTAATCACAGAAGGGTAGGCTACTTGGTTTGTTTGTGAAGGTGAACGGGTTACAGACGCATCAAGAGGAGAACGAGGAGCAGTATTATTGCTTTTGTTATAATGATCTCCATGCTGTTGAGGAGAATGAACAGAATTCATAGGGCTATGATACACAGGGTATGCTGGACTAGAGCCATGACCTAATGGGGAAGTTTGTGCTGGAGTTTGTAAAGGACTTTGCCTTCTGGCAGCGACACTACAGTCTGGGCCATTTTGAGAACTACTACTGGAATAACCAGTATCAGTACTAGAACTACTTTTAGCTCTAACATGATAATCTGTTTCTACATTATTACCACTTTGATAATGCCTAAAACTGGAATTTTGTGAACTAGAATATTGTGAACCACTAACTCTACTAGATTTAGAAGAGCTACCAGATGTTCCACTGTAACTCAACCTCCCCGGGGCATCCATTATTGAGTAACTAATAGGGGAAGATTGAGGTTGAACTTTATCATTCGCCTCACAACTCTTTCTTTGTTCGGCACTTATTTCTGGGTAAATTTTACTTTGAGCTTTAGTTTGAACTTGGGGAGCTTTAGATGTAGGGGAGACAAAGTTACTGGAAGAAGATCGAGTGGATTTTTCACTACTACTTGGTTTAGGAGATTGTGAATTGTATATTGATGGAGAGGGCCTAGAGGAAGAGGAGGATGACCTGTAATCTTTGCTGGGTGGAGTAGAGGAAGAAGTCACAGGTGGAGTTGACACAATACATGATGGTTGTGAGTGAGCTGTTGTACTTGCAGAACTTGAATATGACTTACTTCCAGCATAATCCTGCTGCGTAGAAAGTTGACCACTTTTAGCACTGCTTGAACTGTATGAATTATCAGTCTGATTGCCAAATGCGGGAGATTGAAAAAAAGTTGAAGATGATGAAGAGGCAGGTTGTTTTGTAGATGTAGCTGGTGAACCAGACCTATTACTTTGTTTACCAGCACTAGAAAGCTGAGAATTCAAATGATTATTTAAAGTTTGTGCTGCAGCAAAGTGTGCATTAAAATTGTCATATGTTGATGCTTTAGTTGTAGCAGGACTTGGCGAGGATGGCACTACACTTTCATGGGGTAAAATTCCAAAAGGGCTGGGCAATTGATTATTCCCCTGCCAACTAAGTCCAGCTGTGCTCCCTGGTGTTGATGCTTGATCAAAAAATGATGTTCCTTGTGCTGCTAATGTCTGATGAGAATAGTTCTCTCTTAATGAAGACAATTCGGTTTCAACTGATGATTGTTTAGAAGCCACTGCTGCCTGAGCTTGCGCAATCACTTGTCTATGTTGAGCCTGAAGTGAAGAACTATAGTGGGCAGGTTTAGGGTTTGCATGATGAAATAACGGTGAAAATACTGCATCATATCCTACAGTGGGTGGAGATAAAAATCCGCCTGGATTGAAGGGTGAAGCAGTTGATGAACCAAGTTGACCAGCTAATGATGCTGTAGTATGTGCTGCTTGAAGAAGCAATTGACTTGTGGTAGAAGGAACTGCTTGGCTGCCAAGTCCAGAGCCACCACTTGCTAGGTGGTGATGAAAATCTCCACTTGTAGCACCAGCCTGAACCCCTGCTAACCGATTGTAAGAAGCATATGCTGACCATGGTCCTACTGGATCCATTACCACCTCCGTGATGTATTTGTTTGTGTCAATGTATGAATAGATCAATAGAAGTCCACACTTTCATCCATACTTTGTAGTTCATATCAATATCTCTGTCTTTCACTTAATTGTTGCACTTATAATCATGTTGAGATATACTTTTTCTTGTAAACAAAACACCCCTGAAACAAAAAAAAAGTCAATCACATAAATAATCATTTCATTTTTTAACCCTAACGATTGGGTTAATAAGTAAATAAAACATGATCACATCTGTATGAACACTTTTTAAAACTAAATCAGTTTAAAGTCTGATAACGATTTGCAGAGAAATAAAAATAATAGCCGCTTCGCCCCGCCATGAAAGCGTCAATACATAAGAACAATACATTCATCTTATCGTTTTGTAGTATGTAAACTAGTAATTTTATATCAAATACATACCATTGCTTCTTCTTAATTTATCCTTTCAAACTGCAGTTTCTGAAGATGCTTTTATTGAAGATAACATCATAAAATAATATGGCCTCGTCTCCTCGAGGACTCCGAGACGAGTATTCTCTATTGTATTGAGTTAAACCACTGGGGTCATCTATTAGGATTGTAATTCCACTTTGTTTTATACACTACACAAATTTAGATATTATTCTTTGCTTTGTTCATTAATTACAAAGATTTACAACAGCAGT
Organism: Choreutis nemorana; assembly: GCA_949316135.1. NCBI lineage: Eukaryota > Metazoa > Arthropoda > Insecta > Lepidoptera > Choreutidae > Choreutis > Choreutis nemorana. The sequence goes on along the minus strand of OX438601.1, from coordinate 6,517,903 downwards.
TACTTTATTTACAACTGGAAATACGAAAACGTTTCGCCTTTCACAAAATCGCCGCCATCTTACATTACTTGTCGAACGACCGAGCGACCGCAACCGCACAAAACAAGCGAATGTGTAGCGCCATCTAGGTGACTAAAAAGTACAAACCAGAGACTTTTAAATTTTTTATTGAATATTTGCAAAATAATTATGAAAATCGATCCAAATATATATTTTAAAATATGGTTAATTTTTACAGTAATACTGTTTTTTTGTTGTAATGAAACAATGCATTAAAAACTTTCCCTAATCAATAATCCGAAACTTTTTGAGAACAGCGCCATTTCCGTTTTTAACAAAACGTTTAGTTTTTACATTATCTAATAATCAAATTATAAATGATAAAAATAAGTTTAAGAACTAAAACCCGACTACTGAAAACAGCGTTTTAAAATGTATGAAACAAGAAAATATTCTCATCTGAAATTGTAAAGTTAAGTATTCAATTTAGCCGTGGTAATATGCCACCTTAAAGGGCAAACTTACTCACTTGTATTATTTTGTTATTTTAAGTTAGGTTTGATAAAGGCATACGACCATGGCTAAGTTTCTTATTTTCACTATTTTGGAGTAATCTGTATTGAAAAAAGTATTTGTGGTTTATGTATTTTGGGTAGGATTAGAGAGAATATACATTTAATTCACACCTTAGGCGTGATTTTAGATTTTTTATCAATTATCGGTTGCATACAAGCAAATCCACGAATAAAAGCCAACAATGTGTATATATTTGAAATGTGCTTATTAAGCCCTTTATTTTGATACCAAACACGATAATATTACATGAAATAATAATTTTCCTCATGACTTTATGTCCTATAGAGGGTGGCTTACTCAATTTAATGTGACGTCATATAGCCTAAAACCAGCGAACAGTCATTTCACATCTATCGATACCTCAATTGTAAATTTAAGATACGTAGTTTAGAAGTTATGTGGGAACAGATGAACATTTATACATTCATGCATACATACCGAACAAAATCATAACCTTCCTTTTCGCTTCGCCGTAGTCGGGTAAAAATACTAAAAATAATGATTTTTCAAAATAGTTTCAAGATATTTTTTTTGCATTAAAACCTTTAATAATTTATTTGTTCAGTAGAAAACAATTTTGAATTTAGAAAACGTTAGTTATTTGGCAGTAAATAAAGTAACAGAAGATTATACGTACATAATTATAATTTTTGAACCAAAACACCATAACGCGATTAAAAAATAAATGTAAATAATAAGGAAGAAACACTTTTAAGGTAGTTAAAGATTAATTAGTTACTTTTTATAAACCAACTTTAGAAGAAGGCAATAATATGCACTAGCGCCATCATTTTACATTCCTTTTTCCAGTTACACGTTATACAACTGATTTGAAGTGGATATGACCTACCCACAATATCGCTTTGAAGTAGGTATCTTAATTCTTTTTATTTTGTAAAAGCCTAAAGTATCACACCTATATCCAGTGTCGGCCCGAGCATTTCTGGCGCATTAGGTTCCATTCCATCCATAAATTACGTCTCATGTCAAGGGGGAATGAGAAGGTCAACGAAATGTGACATTGTGTGACAAGGGGCAGGGTTTAAAGTTTTGTGACGACACATGTCAAAATCTAAACCAAACCTTTGAACGTCACGCCGATAAAACAGACTTCAAAGGCGCCGCCAAAACGCGCGTATTCTAATTAAAAACATATTATCTTACCAAATATAAAAATACGTGTAGATAGCCAGATAAATGCAGAATCCACTAATGTCAGAATAAAGTAATGTATATCTATCCAAGTTAACTTAAAAAATAGTAAACCCGATGAGTAGGGAAAACATGTGCGAAAATGACAGGCATTTTGCATGTCGAATTTAATGAACTTTTTTAGAATTAAACTTTTGTAATGGCATATATTCGCAAAGTAGAGATTCTGAGGTTATTTTTGATGTATAAAACTTATAGAATGATAAAGTTAACAGTCAACAGTTAACAGCAATAATCGAAGTTAAGTGAGCGTACATTGGAAGTTGAAACACGTAATGATTTCTATATTTTTTTCAATGTTTCTATTTGTTAAAGAAAACGGAAATTCCGCTCGAAAATTGCAATATAAATTAAGTATCACCTGGTATTTTTCTTTGCTCTTTATCATACCAAAAAGTATAAAAAAAAAACTGTAGGTTGCGCGACGGGCATCAAATGAAGCCTGCTCGTGTCAGGGGAAAACGATCAAACATGATCTATGTTTACAAAGTTGTCGCCGAGTGCTTACATTCTGTCCTAACGTTCCAGACGAAAAACAATGGTAAAAACTGTTGTTTATTTAATTATTTGAAATTTAAAATTGAGTTGTCAGGCGGCATGTCACACCATGGGGCAGGGGTTTTCAAAAATGTAACTGACGAGGATGAAGGGGGAGTCGAAAATCATAGATATCATTTGTGTGACATCATTATGGACCCCCTAGGCGAATGGCTAGGCCGGTACCTGTATAATAATAAGATGGTGAAAAATGCGTGACTTGAATATCTTCGTATAATGCAGGGCGCAACGAAAACTTTCTTATTTAAAAATCATAAAACAAAAAGTATTGAAAATATTACTTTAATATTTTTTGTTCATGTTCATTTTTTACTTAAGCAATACATGGATTTCGGATATTAAATGTACTCAACATCAATTTGCTGTTAAAACTATTTACGTAGTTTTCGCTGATTTTTAATGAAGAAAAAAAAAATTTCTTAAAGGATCATTGATATTTTGGGATATTACCAATCCTCTCCCCACAAGCAACAAACAGTAAACTTATATTGACTACCATGACGATAACGAAGAAAATAAAGAGTTACAAAAAGTGAGGGTATAAAAACGTGGGAAAAATAACAATTGCTAGTCTGATCTGATCTTTACTGCTGCCAATTAAAGGAATTGATAGGAAATTCTTAATATGTGTAAATAACAATCTAATAATAATATTGAGTAGCATTTAAAACAGTTTTTACCCTCTGACAATAAATTAGAATTTTTTATTCATCACCGGTGGGTGGTTATGATAGTCACGGCGAATATTCAAACAAAACTTCCAATTGAGATTAAGTACATTATTATTTTTGCTTTGTTGTACATTCAATAAGAATTTTACTGTAATTCCTTTAGATGGAAGCAAAAACAAAGGATTATTCCCGATAAAGAAAAGGAAAGTTAGGAGGCTTCTAAATTTAGCAACCATTAAGAATTTAGGAACTTTAATAAATTATCTAAGTACAAAGAACTATCATTCTATATCGATCGTAGCCCTGAATTTAAAAATAGGAAAAAGGACATAGGTTTGTAAAAATATTTTTTTTAAAGTATTTTAAGCGACTCACGCAAGCAATAGTTGCATGACTTATGGCTCAAATTTGGTTGAGCTATAGCGCAGTGGCGTACGTTATCGCTAGGAAGGTTGATAAAGCAGCGAGACCACTTGAATTGTACCTACGCTAGTTATTCTCTCAGAGACCATTTTGAAGTTTTTTTTTTAGATTTGAGAAAATATTTAATTGGAGTTAATTTGAGAAGTGAATGATGGATAATAAAGAACAATCGTGGGGTTGTTGTAGTAATGAGAATCTCTCGGACAATAAGTTCAAAACTTGTGCGTGTTGTGGATTATCTTTTCATTTCCCATTTTTATTAATAACTGGATCTCCTGAGAAGTCAAACTTCAATAAAACTTGGAAGTGTCCCATGCTTAAACTCTTTACCGAAACATACGAAGAAAGATTCGACATCTGTTCGCAGCATCGCATCCATTAATAGAGGCAACAAAAGAGTAGCAGTAGGATCTCCTTCGCCACCATCTTCTTCAATTACTAATAGGGATGTGCTCAGTTATGCAGGAAGTTATGAAGGAAGAGTTGAGTGAAATACTGAAGAAGTTCAATGAGAGTATAGTCTACGCAATTAATAAAGAACTTGAGCCCTTGAAACAGAATATAAAATTATTTAGTTTGAAATATATTTATTTCCGGGATCCAAAGCATGATTTTGTATTAGCTGGCATAAAATTCAAAACCTAAAAAAATTCTACCAAAATTGTAGAGGTTCAACAGAAATATAATTAGATGTCTTAAGGAGAAAAATAAATTACGTTTAAGATTTAAAAAATATGGGGACCTATTAGATATAATTGAGCTGAAGTTATTGAGTAAAAGGTGTGAGAGGCTAGCTAGAGACCTATGCAATGATTACATTAATAACATTGAAGATAACATAAAGGATAATCCTAAGCTGTTTTGGTCACATGTTAAGGCTAGGCGTGGAGGAAAAAGTTGTTATTCTGTCACAATGACTGACGGACGGACGTCAACCTCCAATGGCACTACACTATGTGATCTTTTTGCGGATTTTTTCGCTTCGGTTTTTAATACTGATAACTGTAAAGACTGGGTACCTAGACAATGACTTTCTTTGGGTTTTAAAGACCAATAGCTTGAACCTCACATCTCCTATAGTAAATTATGAATGCTTGCTCAAGGAATTGCAAGGTGTAGATGTTAATAAAGGTTTAGGCCCAGACGGAATTTCACCATTTTTTGTTTCCTCGTGCGCGTCATGTTTTGTCAATCTTCTGCTATTAATTTATAACACATCCTTATCGTCGGGTATATTTCAACTAGAATGGAAGAAAGTTAAAGTTGTCCTCATTCATAAATCGGACAGCAAAGAAGTTATCACCAAATACAGACCAATTTCATATTGTGTATTTTTGCGAAAATTTTTGAACGCATAATTTACCCCTACATCTGGCGCCACTTTCAACTGTTTATTTGTGATCAACAGCATGGGTTTGTTAAATCAAGGTCCACAATCACAAATTTGGTTTCTTTCTCGGAGCGCCTTACAGTGTGGTGGACTCTAATAAGCAATATGATGTCATCTACACCGATTTCAGTAAGGCTTTTGACAGGATCTCTCACTCTATTTTGTTACAAAAGTTGTCTATTTATGGTAAATCGGTGTCTCTACTAGATTGGTTCACTTCTTATCTTGCGATTCACCAATTTTATGTAGTATTAAATGGGTTTCGTTCAACTAATCGTTATCTAACCTCTGGTGTGCCTCAGGGTTCGCATCTTGGTCCATTGCTATTCAACATATTTATTAATGATCTTCCACACTGTTTTAGTTTCTCAGAGTGCTTTTTATACGCTGATGATCTTAAGTTCGGAAGGGAGGTTGCATCTTTGGACGACGTAGAGTTGTTACAACATGATCTTGATAACCTAATTGACTGGTGTGAGATTAAAAAAATGATAATTACTTCAAAAAAATGTTTTTATTTAAGTTTTACAAAAAAAGCTAGAGTTATAGTTTCGGAACATCGCATATACCATGAAAAAATTAAATGTGTGGATCTTGTTAGAGACCTTGGAATCACGTTCGACAAAAAAGTCACCTTCGTCAATCATATCGATTGCATCGTAAAAAAGGCATCAAGAATGCTCGGATTCGTGCTGAGATATTGTAGGAACTTCAAGCGAACTAACACCAATATAATATTATTTAACAGCTTAGTGAGAAGTGTCTCGGAATATGGCACAGTTGTTTGGAGGCCACATTATGCGACACACTCCCTATACTGGAACGGGTTCAGAATTCGGAACGGGATTCCCCTAGTATTTTAAGCCTGTTTCAATTTCGTGCTCCATGTAGATACCCTCGGAACTGTATCACACCCCTGGTCCCGCCGCTTAGGACGATTCTTGGTTCAAACTCGCCTGTAGCTAGACTTTGCAAAATTGCCAATAGCCTCAGTGATGTTATCGACCTACACCATAATACTATGGGTAGGATTTTTACTAATGCCATAGAACGAATACCTGAATGTTATTAAAATGTATGTTTTTTACTTATTGTTACCTTTTTGTAATTGTAATAACTTTAAAGTTAATTAATAAAAAAATGTTAAACCTTATATTATATTGCATGCTGTTAGCCTATAAGTGATTAAGACACTGAAAAAGTTCTTAAAATGTTAAAACTAATGTATTTTTAATCGTTGGTTAACCAGATAAATAAATTTAAAAAAATCAAATTAATGGCTAAATTAACGTCACTGATAAAATTTTAGCATGTTTTATTGTATCTACAATAATTCTGTAAAATGTCAATTCATTTATAATAATTTGTTTGATCGATTTGTTTTTTCAAATTCATAAAATTACAATTTATTGGTTACTGAAATATCGACAGTCAAAGATAAAAATCTATATTTTCGCCTTTTTCACCTATATGGTTAAGACGGCCCTGCCTATATCTTATAGTTTAGATGGATAGATCAAAGTTTGCTCTAATTATTTTGGTTTTTATTTGATATTTTTAGAAATACTCCAATTTGTATCAGTTTTTATAATTAAATTTAAAAATTAAAGATATTTTACTAAAACCAAATAAATAAATTACTTAAATTATAAAAATTTCTTCTCACAGCGTTTTTTAATATTTATTATAAATACCTGGGAATTGCGGTCTTAGTGGTTTGTCTTCCCTGGCAGGTCAGCGCGCACTCCGCCTCCTACTATAAACGCTAGCCGAGGGGTATTTACAATAATTGTGGTACTTGTTAATTGTATCGTTTTCGTAAAATGCTGTATTTGTACCAAAGCGTCAACACTTTTTTCCCGCAATATTTGAATCAGATTATATCTAAACAAAGTTTGATACCTACCGCTTTTGAACCACTCCATTGGGGTGAAACTTTAACTGCCAGTACTTATTTGGAAACGGCCTTAAGAAGCCGGGTAAAGTTTTTAGTGCATTATATGTTCGTTCTATTGTTACCTCTGTACTGTTTTTGATAAATTATATGATAAATTTGTCTTTCTTGTGCGATGGTACTGTAAAATAGAATAAAAAATCTGTATGGCATATTTTATGGGCCAAAACTATCTTAATTTTTTAGTCAGTCAGGTTCTATATTTTTTAATAAACATTCTTTGTGCGGGTAGTGCAAAGCGAAGCAAGCCGTGGACTGCGCGCACTGAGGGTTATGACTATTTCCAGGGTAAATATTTTTTTAGTTGAAAATCAAAACTTCTTGGTGTATTTCAATAAAACAAAAACTATTGCATTTGTTTACATATAAGCTTTCACAAGACAGGTAGGGTGACCGGGCACAGCCTGTGTGTCATATCACAGCTGCCATATTCGATCAAAGGATGCCTGATAAACACGAGTTGCAGTGGTGGGACAGAGTGGCTTATATTCGGGGCACTAATATAAGCTCCCAATTCGTAAAGTTTCAATTGATTTTGAATACCTGATCCTATTCTCCGTTAAAGGTATTGTGTTGAATGAATAAAAACTTAACTATTGAATGATTGATTTAATAGGTTTTTAAAACATTTAAAAACTCTTTGGTAGATAACTCAAATGATACTAAGAACTAAAAAATACAACTGAGGGCTCTCAACGCTTATTTCAATACAGACCTGATTTGCCATGAAAGTACAAGTATTTACCTTTTATGTAAATCAACAGTACCTACAGAAATGTTATGTTACACGTTTCTTACACATTTTTAAGTTGTTAGGCCAGCAAGTCATCTATCAGACAGAGTATGCCCAATCCTGTCATTTCCAACATACTTGACTCAAAAGCCTACGAAATGACACTATGAAAGCTATGCTAAAGCTATAAAATAAAATAATAAAGCTATATAATACCAATAGCTTTAAAGGAAGACCAAAATCAATCAAACATATATGACCAACCTAACTGATTGTAGTTTTCAAAGGATATTATTACTATTATTCTTTATTTAAAGTTAACCAGAACGGACAATGAATCAACGTATAGTATAGTTGAGAATATTTGACCATTTAAGATTTCTAGTTTCTACTTACATAAAAAAGAACAACCTCTTGATAAATGTTACTTCCAAGCCAAAGTAATCTTACTTACTTTGAATAGATGTTAAAAACATAAATAATGTAATTAAGAAAACCAATTATACTGGCTTCTAAAAAAGTAAACCAACGCTTTACTAATACAGTTTATAAACAATTTCTGCAAATTACAAAGAGTACGTATTTAATTTCAATATTCATCGCATATGTTTCAGATTTGGCATCATAGACAAAATAGGAAAAGAACTATAAAAGGTTTGGCACAAAGTGAAGACATGTGCTTTAATATAAAATGTGAATAAAAGCAATAATTCGAGAGCAGTTTACATTTTAGCCTCATTTGAATGAGTATTCATAACTTACATTTTTGTAGGACGGCAACTACTAAGATTATTCACATCAAAAGCATAATATTTCTACTTATTAAAATAAATAGCTTGAGTGTGTCTATCATGAGTTGATAATGTCTATTGCTGCAAGCAGTGTCTGTAGTTGCAAATGTATGAATCTTTGCAAAACGCCTCTATTGGAAAGATCCTTAGATCGTCAGTACTAGTCTATATTGTAGTAATCATAAATTTGACGTGTAGAAAACTAACCCATTATGGTAACCACACAAAAGTATATGAATCAGGATCCAAATATAGTAAAATAATAATTTTATAGTTTCAGATACTTTCCAGCTTACAATATAGTATACATCGACCTATTATTTTCTAGATAGACAATCCTATTGAAAACTTCACTTTAAAAGACGATCACTTTTGTATGGAGATAGAGAGACATCCCAAATATTTTATTGGGTGGACATTTAGTAAGAACATTTTCTGTCAGTTGACTGCGTCTATGAAATATTAGATCGATGGTTGTATATTAAATCGCGGACAATTTCTTTGGTAATTTTTCAATGCATTTTGTCAATTTTATACACATTTTCAAAAGTTCTTATCCAAACCTTAATCTCGACTTTAACAATACAAAACCACTTAACAAAATATAAAAATAAATCTAATTTATTTGATTAACGTAAATATAAACAAAAAATGCAAAAATAACCATAAATATAAACGTAAATCTTTGGTTTAACTGGCAAGAATAAAAACTAGGTTACATATAATTATGTATGCAAAACAATATCAATAAGATAACTGGTTTACATATGAGTATTTTTCGAAATCACTTTATTTTATTAATAACTTAGCCATGCTTGTAGTTGCTTTATTGCATAACAACCAAATTCATAATTAATTAAAATAAATAATGTCGGTGGGTTCTTTTTTGAAGAGAATGTGTACATTGACTATGAAAATCATTCATACTTTGTATTCATATGCTACTGGTTTGTGCATTTAATGTGAGCACAAACAATTTGTGCAATATCACAAAAGGGTAAATCTTAAATATAATATCAATTAAAATACCTGTAAAAGTTTACATAAATCCACAAAAACAAAAACTATTTCACTAATAGACGATTCAAGACAATGGTTAATACACCAAACGCTTACATCTACTTGTAGACTAGTTTAGTTAGCTACCTTATATTCCTTGTGTCAGGGAATTTTCTAGAACAATATCAAATTCGTCCAGAGGTTCGAGTATTTGCCTGAGGAATGTGAGGAGACCACGTTTGCGTAAGAAACTTTGTTCCTCATACATCTCTACTGTGACGCGGGTCAGTGACATTGGAACAAGCATCCTGTGAAGCCAATGTTCTCTGAAAACCAAAAACAAACTTAACTTTGCAAAGAGTATGCATAGAGTATTGCTGATTTATGTATGTTTGGGTTATTTATTTCTTGTCATTAATTTTAAATGATTTTTTTCAGTTTACCGTTCATCCTGAATCAATATTTTTTTTCATGAATCAGCAATGGAGAAGTTTTGTGTATGTATTTTAATGAATTTAAAGGAATACGAATTAAAGCTGTGAAAGAAATAATAAAAATCTCTAAAAATGAAAATGTTATGGGACTTCAAAATTGCGCTTCCAAGATTAAGTTCGACGACACACGAAGAGGTTGCGGATGGCGGTTGTCGTGAGACGACTTTGTATGCACAAAATATTACTTTTTTCGAGTCACGTCTAAATTATTAAACAACTAAGTAGTTGTAACAAATGCTGCTGTGATGTCTCCACCATACCCGTGCAAGACTAAGAAAACTGCGATATACAAACCTTAAACTAAGACAAATGAACAGTTGAAACTTCCCGTCCTTGCCTAGCGAGCAGCCGACAGAATTTACTTCATCCAGAAGGTGGCAGTAGCAACGCCATATTGCTCTATGTTCTTGGTCCTGCCTGCAGTTGTATGCCACGCCACAGCTTTTATTCGTATGAGAATTTGTTTCATCGCAAAGACTCATTTTAAATTCTTCTTTCACGCGAGCTAAAATATTTTTTTTGTCTATCAACTAAAAGCTTTTGCACACGATTTCGTTCGCATATTTTTTTTTTTTGTGACAGATATTTGACTTTTTATCGCAATATGCTCAATGGCTTAGGTTACAGTCAGAAACAGTGAATTTTGCATTTATTGTATTAGTATGAATTTTGAATTAATAATACTTTTCCAATGTTATTTGTTAAACTTACCAAAGTAGTCCCAGATAAAAAGGTTCTTTCCAAAGAGTCGCGATGATTTGAAACCGCATAGGAATGCTTGTTCTAAACATTTAACCAAGCCGTTTTCACCGCAAAGAAGTACGCTGAGAGAGTTTGCATCTTTGTCTGGTTTAGATTGGTAGTGCCACTTTACGATTGCGTTTACGCAATCACCTGCAATAGTAAAAACTTGGAGTTATAGACATTTCTTATTTCGTTTTTTGGATGTATCTAAAAATAGGAATGGAGAAGTTTAGTGTATTTTTTAATAATTATAAAATTTAAGTAAAACGAAACAAAACTGTAAAAGAAGAATAAAAATAACCCTCAAAATGACTTCAAAGATGCGCTTCCAAGAGTAGGTTCGATACACGCGGCGCTTGAGCGAATGATGTCATAGGACTGAGACGACTCACAATTTGTATAGAGATTTTTTTTTATTTTATTTTAAGGATACGGTCAAAGTATTGATGTCTAACTCTAAGGTTAAAACCCACAGACGTTCCGAGTTAAAATATGTAAAGTTCAATAATCTATTACTCAGTAATTTATTGATGGATTTAAAAATAGTTTTACTGGTTTATTAGTTTTGAACTATATTTTAATGTGATACGTTTAATATAGTATTTTCAACATCACTAAACTTCTCCAAAGGAATGCTGCCACCAGAAGATGCTCCGTCTGTAAAGTGGATGCATGATTGATGGAGAGCAGCGTGGTGGGCGTGTGTGCGTATGCACGGTGGTACTGACCGATCATGTGCTGTATGGTGGAGGTGGAGAGGTGCGTGGTGGGCGTGTGTGTGTGTATGCATGGTGGTACTGACCGATCATGTGATGTATGGTGGAGGTGGAGAGGTGCGTGGTGGGCGTGTGTGTGTATGCATGGTGGTACTGACCGATCATGTGATTTATGGTGGAGGTGGAGGTGCGTGGTGGGCGTGTGTGTGTATGCACGGTGGTACTGACCGATCATGTGCTGTATGGTGGAGGTGGAGAGGTGCGTGGTGGGCGTGTGTGTGTATGCACGGTGGTACTGACCGATCATGTGCTGTATGGTGGAGGTGGAGAGGTGCGTGGTGGGCGTGTGTGTGTATGCACGGTGGTACTGACCGATCATGTGCTGTATGGTGGAGGTGGAGAGGTGCGTGGTGGGCGTGTGTGTGTATGCACGGTGGTACTGACCGATCATGTGCTGTATGGTGGAGGTGGAGAGGTGCGTGGTGGGCGTGTGTGTGTATGCACGGTGGTACTGACCGATCATGTGCTGTATGGTGGAGGTGGAGAGGTGCGTGGTGGGCGTGTGTGTGTATGCACGGTGGTACTGACCGATCATGTGCTGTATGGTGGAGGTGGAGAGGTGCGTGGTGGGCGTGTGTGTGTATGCACGGTGGTACTGACCGATCATGTGCTGTATGGTGGAGGTGGAGAGGTGCGTGGTGGGCGTGTGTGTGTATGCACGGTGGTACTGACCGATCATGTGCTGTATGGTGGAGGTGGAGAGGTGCGTGGTGGGCGTGTGTGTGTATGCACGGTGGTACTGACCGATCATGTGCTGTATGGTGGAGGTGGAGAGGTGCGTGGTGGGCGTGTGTGTGTATGCACGGTGGTACTGACCGATCATGTGCTGTATGGTGGAGGTGGAGAGGTGCGTGGTGGGCGTGTGTGTGTATGCACGGTGGTACTGACCGATCATGTGCTGTATGGTGGAGGTGGAGAGGTGCGTGGTGGGCGTGTGTGTGTATGCACGGTGGTACTGACCGATCATGTGCTGTATGGTGGAGGTGGAGAGGTGCGTGGTGGGCGTGTGTGTGTATGCACGGTGGTACTGACCGATCATGTGCTGTATGGTGGAGGTGGAGAGGTGCGTGGTGGGCGTGTGTGTGTATGCACGGTGGTACTGACCGATCATGTGCTGTATGGTGGAGGTGGAGAGGTGCGTGGTGGGCGTGTGTGTGTATGCACGGTGGTACTGACCGATCATGTGCTGTATGGTGGAGGTGGAGAGGTGCGTGGTGGGCGTGTGTGTGTATGCACGGTGGTACTGACCGATCATGTGCTGTATGGTGGAGGTGGAGAGGTGCGTGGTGGGCGTGTGTGTGTATGCACGGTGGTACTGACCGATCATGTGCTGTATGGTGGAGGTGGAGAGGTGCGTGGTGGGCGTGTGTGTGTATGCACGGTGGTACTGACCGATCATGTGCTGTATGGTGGAGGTGGAGAGGTGCGTGGTGGGCGTGTGTGTGTATGCACGGTGGTACTGACCGATCATGTGCTGTATGGTGGAGGTGGAGAGGTGCGTGGTGGGCGTGTGTGTGTATGCACGGTGGTACTGACCGATCATGTGCTGTATGGTGGAGGTGGAGAGGTGCGTGGTGGGCGTGTGTGTGTATGCACGGTGGTACTGACCGATCATGTGCTGTATGGTGGAGGTGGAGAGGTGCGTGGTGGGCGTGTGTGTGTATGCACGGTGGTACTGACCGATCATGTGCTGTATGGTGGAGGTGGAGAGGTGCGTGGTGGGCGTGTGTGTGTATGCACGGTGGTACTGACCGATCATGTGCTGTATGGTGGAGGTGGAGAGGTGCGTGGTGGGCGTGGCGGGCGCGGGCGCGGGCGTGCGCGGGGTGCGCTCGGGCCGCACGCGCCGCGCCACCAGCAGCCGCTCCGTCGATCCGTCGTCCACGCCGCTTCCCAGCCAGCGGTTACACGGGAAACTAATAGGAAATCAAAGTGTTTTAAAGCTGTGTCCATAGCACGGTAGAACTGTAAGGTGTGCCACGTGCTTTCGTCTGCGGTCCAAATATAGCATGTCTTCACAGGATACTCTAGCGAGCTACTGATAATATCTGCAACCTTTCTGTCGATTTTCAGTATGCCAAGTAGTTAGCAATATCCATTCAAACTTCCATCTTTTTAAGGGATGTTTTTTTTAAATACGACGTTATTATTTGTTGGCGTAGAATTTCTACGTTGTGTTAAAACCTAGCTGTGCGAGTGGACACACCATAACATAAGGCAATCCCAGCCAGCCAGACAGCGGTTGCACGGGGCCAACTAACTAATATTAAACATCGACGACCTCGGTGGCGCAGTGGTGTAAACAGCCGACTGCTACGCTAGAGGTTCCGGGTTCGAATCCCGGCGGGGTCGGGACTTTGTGTTATTTGCAAGACGCATTGTTTCGCTTACCGTTCTTGGATGTTGTATTCTTATTTATTTAGTATATACCATATCGTTGCTTAGCACCTGCGATACAAGTTCTTACGATACTTAGTGCAGGGCTGGGTCAATGTGTGTCGTGATGTGGTTATTATTATTATTATCTCAGGACGGAATACTATGTTCCGTTTATTCATATTCATTTTAAAATTTACTATTTTATCTAGAACAATCCGGTGTTTGTATGTATGAATGTATAAATGCTTGTGCGACGATAACTCAAATATCGTTTATGCGATCGTCGTGAAATTTTCTAGACGTGGTTATGAGGCAAAAACTTCGAAAATGAGCCAAAACGTTCAAGGGGTTCCGAGATATTGGAGGTCGCGAGTTCACAGTGGACCAATAGAAATAATAATAATTGTTTATTCAGACACTTAAAAATTTACAAGAATGGTATAATACAAGTAGAAGGTACAGAATCTGTTCCCTAAATATTTCGTGCTAAAATGTAAGTGTGTTTGAAAATAAGGTTGTAAAAAATGTTATCATAATCTAGTTTTTAAATAATGTTAGCCAATACGTTATTTTTAGTTAGTCACTTTTTGGCAGTCGGATTTTTAGTTTTGGGTAATATTAATTTTACTTAATAATATATGCATAATATAGGTGTTGGAAACTTACGTATAAGTATGTCCTGTGGCCTCGTTCCTGACATAAACCTGGTCGAGTAGCCACCTCGGAGAGAGTCCGGAGTTATCGTGGCCGATACGTAGTGTTGATAAAATACCTAGGTTTTTATGCTGAAAATATTCAACTTCAGTAAAATCACTTAATACTTTTAGTATTACACGCATTGACTATCACTCTAAATAGAAAAAAAAGGTACCTTGACCTACTTATACATTCAACTGTTGTACACATGCAAGGCAGGTTTTTCTGTGACTTTTTATATGTATTTCTTTAACAGCATTGGTTTTAGTAGCATACTGCCAGATTCTTCATTCTTGAAGATGGTGAGATGAAGATGATAAGATGAACAGTGAAAATGTTGAACCTGCCTACAGTAACATGCTTGTACGGTTAGTGTTGCCTCTAAGGAGTTACTTGGGAGATGACTAAAAGAGCAGCCAAATTGTCGTGTTTTACTTTCTCTACACTTATACAGCACTACAGATATTAGCTGTTTAAAACACTAGCATTTCACACATTAAATTCTGTTAATATTTAAGAAAAGACAATTAAATGAGAAAATTATGACTGACATATCACGTTCCCGCCAAGTAACTCTTTTCTGTGACCAAAATAATAATGACATGACATCTGACGTTTGACGAAAAATCATACAAGTAAATATTCATTCATTCAATCATATTGTCTATGCAACTTATTATTGCCAATAGTCAACAAGTCTTTATTCCTATTGTTTATATCCATCTCAGATGCATTTATAAATGATTTCAATAATAAGTTTTAAAATATATATATAATGTAAAAGTAATTACTCACGTGAAAGACAAACTCATTTGTGTTTCTCGGTATTGGTATTTTCGGCGTAGACTCTCCGTTAACACCTGATATAGCTATCCAGCAGTTAGCTGTGGTTTGGCTCGCTTTACGCGATGGCGCTATAAGAACGCGATATGGCAACTCTAAAAAAAATCAACAACATTATTATAGCTTATTTCAGTCAAGCAAACATTTTATAGTACTCTGAATGTTACTTAAATGTGAATTACGTGTACTTGTGTGTGTAATGTGTGTTGCGTGAGAGTGTGTGTTAAAATGAGTTATGACAACTAAATAAAATACACTAGGTAGGTTCCTCAAAATTGGCAAAGAGTTTTGTAGTCCTTTTTTAATAATTTGCCTTTGCCTTAATAAGTACAACAAACGAATTAGACTGCAAAACGTAATTTTGCATTAAATACTGGAATATCTAATTAATCAAACCCGGATTAGCCTTAAGTCAAATAACTCTAAATTTAACACTTACTTGTAGTCGGATAGGTATTTGTGAAACAGAAATAATCCACAGCATTTAAAGTCAGCAAGTGGTAAAGGAATTGCTCGCGTTCTTCTTCTGAACGAAGAAAAGCAGTCCTTTTGTACTGGGATCTCAGAAGCGTGGTATCTGCTAGTAGTTCCCTTAGATGTTTAGAGAGAAGTTTCTTTTCTAACGCCAATCTGACCCAAGCGCGTGCGTAGCCAATCTCCGTTTTTATATCAGTCATCGCTTGAACGTTTCTATAACAATAATCCTTTTCTGATTAAAGTTCTCTTGTATTTTTATTCTATTTCTACACCAAACTAAAAACTTCAACCTTAACAAATACTATCAAAAGTTGAAATTGTTGGATTACGAAATAAAAACTTGCTTCATTAAAGAGACACACTTATCCGAATCAAATTAACGTCTTCCGAATAATTCATTACTTTTACCTCATATCAAACGTAAGACTCTCTGGTAAAGGTCTAAGTGGGCTCTGCATCTGTACAGACTTTCGCTCCAAAGTGCCAGAGTTGCTTAGTCTGTCCCGGGAACTGTCCCGGGATCCGCCGCGGGAACTATCTCGGGATCGAGCGCCACTGCTTGTGCTTTGTTGAGCTTCTGCTTCAGCTCCGACTGATGATAAGTCTAAAATGTTCGTACATTTCTCTGTTAAATTAAGATGTTAAAAAGAACAATAGAGAAATTTGGTTCAACATCAATTTGAGTTTACTTAATATTTTCATTATTCATACGAAAAGTATTGAAATATATTACCATTAAAATAACTTGCAAATAAAAATGGGATTTTTAATATTATTTAAAGATGATTAGCATTGATCCATGTTAATGTTAAATGCGAAAGTTTGTACAGTCGACTCTCGTAAATTCCAACCTGCGATAATTCGAACCTCTCTATAATTCAAAGTTATCACGAGTGCCCTACAAAATCTCTTTATATTTCGAACTAAATCAATACATTTTTATGCACTTGGTAATTCGAACGAAAAAATCATTGCTATATAATAAAACGACGCGTTAATTCGAACTCATCGGCGTCCAACACTCGACAATTCAAAGTTGCAGAGAGAAAGAGGTCGAATGATTGTAATGTAAGTACATTTTGCGACAAGTTCAAACTTGTATCAACATACACGAGCCTTTGTTTTTGTTATGAATAGTTTAGTTCACACTTCCGCACGAATTGGTTTGTGTAGTTGTGTTACTGTTAGTCTTTCGTTGGTATGCAGAGTAAAAGTTTGTGTTAATTATGAGTCGTAGAAAGTATAAATGTTTGACGCTGTCTCAGGTGCACTAACTGATAGTGAAATTTTATCTGCGACAGATATGAATGAAAAAAGCAACGATGAAGATGAGGACGATACATCAGAACCTATAACAGAGGTGTCAGTTAAGGAAGCACGATTTTCCTTCGATACCTTACAACGCTTCTGTCTACAAAACGAAAGTGATGAAAAAACATTTCAGGCACTTTTTCTCTTAAAAAAGTTATTGAGCAGTCTGAGCAATGTGTTTTGAAACAAACCAGTATAACAGAGTTCTTTCGAAACATTAATTAATTCACATTATGAATAGATTTATGTATGTACACTCTAAACTTTTTTCATTGTTATAGAATAGCAGTTAATATATAATTATTGATCAATACTTGGTAATTCGAAGTTTTATTAATTTTCTCTCACAAATTTCGAACCATTTGATATTTCAAACATTCGATAATTCGAAATATTTTAAGAGTCCCTCGAGTTTCGAATTAACGAGAGTCAACTGTATATAAAGGATGTATGGATGAAGGGATGTTTGTTACTCCTTCATGCTAAAACAACTGAATGAATTTAAATAAAACTTAGCAATGATATAGTTTAGACATCAGAATAATACACAAGCTATAATTTATAAAAATGTTGTGTAAATTTTCCAAATGAACAACTAATTAAAAATACTATTAGAACAATTTTCGACTTCTACGCGGACGAATTCGCTAGTTAAGAAATGAATATATTTTTCGTGATATCATCTTATTGTTATTATTTCAGTTGAATGTAAAAACCGCTTTAATTTTGTAACCTTTTTTGCTTTTGCTCTTTCTATTATAAAAAGATTTTTTGTAGACCTTACGCAAAATTAAAATATTCCTTAATTTAATGTTCACTGTAAAATGTTCTTTGTTTTTTTCTTCTTATAATATAGATCTATATTTAAAATCCAATAATTTTGCAAATCTTAATAATGCAGTATGGAAAAACTTTTCAGTCATTTTCCCGATAGACTTTGTCACAGTTGTTCTTGCGCCAATCCAATAGATAGAGCTAGTAAATATTTACTTTATTTACTAGTGTGGCTTAATACTAATAGATGGCGCATATATAAGTTAAACAACTGATATAAATAACTTTAAATTGGGTGAATATTCCAATGAATACCTCTTTTATTCCTTATTACAAAGGATAAATTTTTTGTTTTTGGTAAATAATGATAAATTACTTTTATGAAAAAATACATTTTTACAATATTTGTTCATGGATAAATATGTCACATAACCTAAAAACTTAAAATTTGTAATAAAATAGTTTCCAAGTTCTCAATAACAAATAAGACATACTAAATTAAAAATTAATTGGTGCATTAAATGCGATGATTATTATCTATTGACGTTTCCCTTTTACTAAAACAAAACAAAATTATGTGTGAGAGTTCACCATTGTTCTTTAGTTTTAGGATGTACCAAAACTGGGACTTAATCGTAAATGGACATCCTATGTTAGCCTAATGGTTAACAATTTATGTAACAATCCCTTACTTAAGTAAGAAAAATTATTTCAGTTTCTTTGGGTTTTTCAGCTAAAACGGGGTTTTATTGATCATTAAAGTGTTTTTAACAAACGCATACAGAATGATATAAATGTAAATATTTGTTTTCCTATAATTTCGTTCCTCAATGTTTTCGAACTTTTAAACCCAACCTGGAATCTTTCTTTATCTGTATTGTGTTTTATACTTACAATCTAGTCTTTTCCTTAAAACGCACCAGGCCAAGGCTGCATGTTTTAAAAAGACAGAAGTTCAGCAATAGTTTTCTTAAATGACATAAAAAATATAATTCAATAAAATATCCATACCGGGGGTCAGGTTATTTGGGTCTATCGGTTTAGTTGAGTTGCTGCAATCCTCTAACTCTTGGTAGTTAAGTAAATGCATCCACAAAGCTGACTTTCCCATTTTGTGCTGAAGGCCATGGGACCACAGCCTCTCTAGTAGGTCACACAAGGATGCAATCATAGTGTTCTCTTCGACACCAGTTATTGATACTTCACATCCCAACCCTAGATCAGTCTCTTCAGTTCCCATTTTCTCGACGAGCATTCGTTTCGTTTTGCTTTTGCATTCCTATAGCCAAATTAAATAATATTAAAAATATGTACCAAGGATTATCTATTTTTAAGGACCCTAGCAATATATTGATTACCTAAAACGTGTAGGTAATATACGAAATATTATTTATTTTATACCTTGCCTCGGTATTGCGAATACAGGATGCGCAGCAGCCGGTAATATGCATAAAAGACAACCTGTGTTGTCAAACAAACAATTAGATTCTTTAGTACGGCATATTAATTTTAAAAGTTACAGTCACTAACAACTTATCTAATATTGTTTGTAAATTTATTTTAAGTTATCGATTTTGACAAACTAAAGACTTTTGCAACTGACCACCAATATTATCTCTTTGCTGTCCAATCGTGAAATCTTGCTGATCAAATAGTTATTAGGTAGTATGCTCACCAAATTATTTAAATGCTGTTTTTTTAACCATTTAATTTTCTTTTTATTCTATATCTTGCCAGTGGACTAGCTGGTACTCTATACAATCCTAAGAATTGTATTCATTACCTAGGGAAGGTATGTAAAGGACAATAATATTCATCATATTTCATGCATCGCCACAACGCCCCAGACATTTATTATGTTGCCTAAGTATTGTATAGAATATTTGAATTTTACAGATTTCTGGTACCACCTTTTACCAGAATTTTAAAAAAGCAACAGAGTAAACACCTAAAGGTAAAAGACAACAGAGAGGGTACGGATTAAGGTGACCTATGATAAGTGACTGTTTTGGTAAGTCTCATTTTGGGAATTCTGTTGAAAAAGTTCACTGGAAGTAAATATTGCTATTACATAAAATAAAACAAGATCTAGTATTAAAGTATTAACTTACTTTGAGAAGTTTTTCGACGAAAGTCCGATGATTTTGTGATATGGCAGCTGTCGTTACTTCTGTTGATAATCTTCTGCTTATGTCACCCAATAACAACTCTGGAGGGCAGTCCTTTATTTGCCATTTTGCATTTTTTATACGTTTTAAACTATTCGTTCTGAAATACAATAACAAACTAATTTTTACACTGAAAACTTCACAGATAGTCTTATTAACCGCTTATCAAGATTGATTTAGAATAAAATCTTGATACAAATGAAAAAAGGTCATTAATATTTTACATTCCAACATTTAATGTAGAAAACATGCATGTATTGCTTTTTTCCGACGATCTAATATTTTATAGATATCACAATCAAGTGAAAGAAAATATCCTTACCAAATGTCCACCCAATCGAATATTTGGGTTGACATTGCGTTATGATACAAGCGACATCTGTCAGTATTTTTTAATGAGATCTATTGATACTTCTTCTTTTCTTAAGGTTGAATTAGCTTTATTAAGTGTTTATTTCTAATTTTACTATCTTTCTCCCTGTCTTTTTCCAAAATTGAATCCACTTTTTCAGTAAAGTTATATATGGGATTGTTTGTCTACAAAATATTCGATTGATGCCTATTTCCCCATGTTAGATCAAAATCTATGAATTTCCGATTTTTAATTAAAACACAACAATAGTTATGTACAAGAATTGTTATTGGATTGTAAGAAACATGCAGACATACATATGTGCAAAAAAAAAGTTTAAATCTTTTGGGGTAAAAAGGTCGAAATACTAAAAAATACACATCTGAAATTATATCAACGTTTATTTGACAGCTATTGTATCATAAAATCGTAAATTACAAACACATCGTTTGAGATAAATAATAGATATAACGTTATATACTTTAAACACAAAAAAAAAATTCTCTAAACACAAAATGTATAACACATTCTATAAAAACAACAAACAGTAAATAATATACAGAAAAATATTAATAATAAAACTATTTAAACATAAATACTCTACTAAGTTTAAAATCGCTTATTTGTTATCTCTCATACTATATTAAATACTTCATGCAGTATTTTGAAGACATGCAAATAAAAACAAAGTATTATTTACACCTTAAGGTGTACAATAAGGGCTCATTAAAAAAAATCGTGGTAAAACTACAATGATTCAAACCACTTTTTCATTTTTGACATTAACGTACGCGTCAAGCCTGCATGCAATATTTGTCAAATGTCCCTAAAGTTCAAGTAACCTTTAATATCAGCAGCATGGAAGTCTTGACCGACACAATCTATTTAATAAATTAATGTATGATCCCGAATAACGAATTTAAGAGCGCTGACACATTTCGATTAAGCCTCATGGCAACCGCAGATGCATTAACATTACAGCCCTACGGCAATTTTAATAACCATAACAGATTAAGACCATAACAGATTAATAACCATAATAGATAAACCACAATATCTCTTGAAATTTTCAGAGAATGTCAATTACTGTTGCCGCAATAATAAAAAAATACTAAAAGCTTAAAGAAAGAAAATAACTTGAAAAATTTAAGGAGGCTACCATCCAAGAAACGTGATTTTATAAAATATTTCACAAAATCATCTAAAATGTATAGAAAATTTAATCTTATATAAGATCGTACGGAACCCATCATGTGCGAGTCCGACTCACACTTGACCGATTTTATATTATTCGAATAATCATGATGAAACTTTTTATACAACAAAGGGTTTCTATAAACCATATTGATAATAAAAAAATAGCTACGTTCAGCGTCCTAACCCATTATGCGCGATATGATCGCTACCGCCGCGTGCAAAGCATTGGACGCTCCGTCCAATCAGAGGACGCGTCATCTGAAACATCTGATCGCGACTCTGCACGCAGGCTGAACGCGTTGGTTTGGCCTGAGCTTAAGTGTGATTTACGAATTAAAAACGGCCATTTAGTTAACGTGAATGTGCTGCGGAAAATAATTCGTCAAAGTAATAACGATTTTGACAACTTATAAGCCTACAATAAGCATGCACTAAAACGTTGATGTAAACTACAACCCTTATTTTTTAATTAACGTTTCTGAGTTTCGTTATTTCAAATTTAAATATAATGAGGATGTTTGTTTTACTTTATTACGAGTATTTATTATTATGTTGCATAAGTTACGAGATTCAAATTAGCCGCCTGCATTGAACAATCACAGATCGTTTAAGAGTAATTTTTTCTTATTAAATAGATATTACCTACATGTACACAATAAAAATCTGGCTATAATTTATGATAAATATAATCTGTATAATGAGATATTACTCAAATTTTACTCTTCTACTACTACTAAGTCACTAATCACAAAAAAACTTATATTTCTTAACATGCTGTCACAAAAAAAGCTTCTCATATTGATATCTCATCATAATATTTATGACTCAATTATTTTTAATTGAAGCCCGTGCGATAAAACCCATGTTATTAAAATGTTTATTGTTACATTTATCTGTTTAATTTAATCTACGACTATTTTGCATTTACGGCAAACATGCAGGCGTGGACAAGAGCACGGGTTTAAATGATACAAATATGCCACTTTCAAATTTACTTTTTAACAAACAGCCTGGCATTAAGTAAAGGGCATTGTAATTGTAAGCAACTTTCTTGCAACATTAAGCAATAATAGCAAATGACATTGCTGAGTTTGAAAAAAATGTGGCTTTGCCAGGAAGAAGAAAACTATGTAGTTTCGACTTTCGCCACCGTTTTAACTTTTTGCCAGGATGTAATTAAACAGCTGAGAGCATAGTTTAGTTCTAAGGTGCGTCGCACCTGTTAGTTTGCGGCGGCGCTAGTGCTGCGGTGTCGAGCCTGGCCGGGAAGGCTCGGTAGTAGGCCGCCCGGTGCGGCAGGCGCTCGGCCGGCGCGCCCACCTCCAGCTCGGCGCACGCCGCCGCCGCGCCCGGCCCGCCCGCCCACACACTGTACCCGCGCGTCAAGCACGTGTCGCCGGCGCGACGTCTGCAACGATGCATCGTTCACATTGTAAATACATAATAATGTATGTTTAGGAACACTGTCAGTCAATAAAACTGATGGAAAATTGTGAACTAACCACATTATGAAATGGCAAACAAAAATATTTATGGCACTCCGCTGGTACGCTAGACCGCTAGTCCGGCACGTTCGCTACGCTTGCTCGGCTCGTGCATTGTATAAACGAAAAAACTATGACTTTCCAAAAAAATCGTATTTTTTCATCTGTACAAATAATTGTAAAGTCAAAATAACAGTTCAATGCATATGAATGCATTTGTCTGTCTGTTTTGGGCAATCTCCAAAACGGGTAAACCGATTTTGACGAGATTTTCACTAAAGGATAACACATATTTGAAGGCATATTACTAAATGAAGTCCTAAAATGTAAAAAACAAAATCAATTCCAAATTTTATATTTGAAAAGGTTTTCTCTAAAATAATAATGACAGGTATCAAGTTTTTAGATTTTTAAAGTTTAGGGGGACAAAACGGGAGGTGAAATTGTCTATAGGAGTGTCTAGTTTTTAAAAGATCTTCAGAATTCAACTGAAATTTCATCTTTTTATTATTATTATAAATTCTGGAATGCGGGTTATTGGGGGTTGAAATTGTGTATCGGAATATAGTTTTATAGGATCTTCAAAATAGGAAATATACTTTGTATTACTACTTAATGGGTATTATTTAACGGTAACCCTATGTAATCGATCAGCAAACTATGGCCAGAAAACATTATTAAATCTATCGGCAATTTTTGTCTTTCTGGACGGCTGAAAATTGTTTAGTACAACATATTAATTATGTAAGCTGCAATGAGTGACTCATGTTTAGTAAAATTTTGATAAGCACTGAGAAGCTAAGCAACTATTCTATTTTTATATACCAATATTATCTTTGCTGACCAATTATGAAATCTTGCTGACCAAACATGAAATCTTGCTGATCAAATAGTTATTTTGCGGATTGGCTGTTTATTAAATTACAAAATTTATCAATTTATTTGCGAACAAGGATTGCTGAATGTTTTTTAATTGCAATCAAGATAATTTTTTTTTGCTAACCAAATGATAAAATTCTGCTTTTTGCTGCTGACCAAATTTCATTTTAGGCTTAACCATTTAATTACTTCTACCTATTTGCCAAAATGCTTCAGTTTTAGGATTTTCAGGTTAAATGGGTCACAAGATAAAAGCACGCAGAACCGCGGGGCAACAGCTACTCGTATTTTACAAAATAAAACATAGATATTTTGTTTCTATTCAGTTAGTTAGATTATTGTTAATAAAAATTGTTATTTTGAAAACAAAATCAAATATTTAATAATGGGCAGGTGGTCTAAGTGAAATATATTTTTAAATATATATTTTAAGCATTAACAAGTGTAAATCTTAAAGGTGGTGCCTTTACAACAACATACCTGACACTTTTAATCCGATGTTCAAAGACTTGTAAGTTGGCGTCGTATTCGCCCCAGTTTGCCATTATCTTGTTGTCTATGAGTGTTGCAAACATCTGAGTTTCGAGGAATCGTGAAAGGAAAGGTCGATGTCTTTGCGGCTGGTCCGATAAGAAAGATGCTTTATCGAAGTTAACCATTGACTCTCTGGCTGACAACCACGACTCGCGATCCTAAAACATAAATTTTATAAATCATCATGACATAAATGGCTGAAAGTTTTAAGCATAGAATTCAAAAGCTTTGTATGAAACATGTTTTTTTTTTCTATCCAGTGCCAGCGAAACATGTTTAAATAAAATGAAAACTGGTAAAATTGTACCTGTTTCCAAAGTAAAATTCTCTTTAATACAATAAAGGTTAACAATGGCTCATACTTAAATATAATTCTAATTATTGTTTGTTTACAAACGACCTCAAATCGAGTTATACGATTAAATATCGTTAAAATACCCAGTAAAAGTAATGTCTGGCATAAGTCTAATGTGTAACAAAATGGGTTTTTATTAAAACAAAAATTTAAAAGTTATACTAACCTGGTCAGGCATAATTACAAAGTTTTCATACATAAGAAACATGTGTACGAATCTATTTAGAAATGTTTCCCTAACCGCCGCGTTCAATCGTATGTCTTCATTGTATTGTTCTTCATCATTGAGTATTTTCTTTTTCATTGTTGGCATCACTGTATCTGAATCTACGTCATCTATATTGACCCCTACAGGCAATTCAAACATTTCAATAATTATAATAATTGTAAAAAAACATTTATAAATAATTGAATTGAAATAAACAAAAGTCAAAAAACTATATAAAACTAAAATATGTGTGTTGCGAAGTTGGGCATAACTTCGATATGTAAAACAATATGTAGTAGACAAACAATTGAGTCAATATTTTTTATTCAAGTGTTGTAAGATATAAGCCAAGTAGACATTGTCACAGCCATGAAAGAGTATGCGACTCAGCATTGTGTTTTTCATACATACCCTTAGAAAGCTTACCAGTTCTTTTGACAATATCAACTATCCTCTGCAAGGCGTCTAACGGTCTCGCTGGAGGTCTTCTAGTAGGTGAGCCAGGTGGAGAGGCATTAAGAGGTCTACTTTCATCCCACTCCAACACATCGTTAAATGAATGCTTGCGACGTAGGCCACCTACACATACAATTTACATTTGATAAAAATAACTATTTTGAGTTGCTGACCCACTTGGTCATATAATGATTGATGAGAGCAATTTATCAGCTATAATCAATACGGTCTTAGCAAAGCTTAATATTGAGGACAGCCTAACATTAAAAGGTCATTTAAGAAAATAAATATCAACATTCTTAAAACTCTTAAAAATTACTGGGACAGTTTCAATCTTTAGAGCTGTGCTCAGGATGAAAATTACTGCAAAACAAATTGTTATAGTGAATAAGTGTTACGAATAGTTTGTTAACCTGAAGGTAAAGTGCAACTGCTGCTCATACTTTCGTTCATGTGTTTATATGAAGATCCATTTATAGAGACACCAAGTTTTGTTGGTTCTGTTTCGGGTCTTTGAATCTGAAATAAATAATTGAACTTTTTTGGGTATTTATCGTTTAAATAGAGATTGAAAAAAAAAAACGAAAACTTTTTCATAATTAAATTTCAACATATAGACAAAATTTTAAAACGGAATCAACCAAAAGGTCTAAATTATACGGAAAAAAAGGATCTAAGCATGTTCGAGAAAAATTCACAAGTCCTACATCTTCAACACATTTACACAAATAAAATCTGATTTTTATTTGCTTCACTGCTTTATTTTATCTTGATTTGTAAGGGTCTGAGTTGACGATTTAAAAAAAATATAAATTTTCATTATTTTTTTCATAGAAGACATTATTCTAGGATCGTCAGTTATTTTAAGACTAGAACTTTATTTAAAAAAACAGATGGTCGCCATTGTAATACTAATAATTTAATTCAGTTTTATTGTATACTATACAAAACACATATACTAACCTATCAATAATAACCTAAACAAGTATAAAAATTGACCCAATTTGAGACTTTGGATTGAACATGTTTGTTGTGTTTAGCACTTCACACCAAGATTTTTTTTTTCAAATTAAAAATCAAGTGGCAAACATGATTTGTTTATTAACTATCTTAAGTTTACAGAGATAGTTTCGGAGTAATGATTAATAGAAATTCAAACTTATTTTCAATATTTTTTACTAGAAAATATTAAAGGAATTACATAGAAAGTGTCTTAAATATTTTGTCCATCACTGTATATAGAATAGAGAAACATTCATATAAAGATGGAGATGTTTATTACCTGATGTTTATCTAAGACATGATTCAATTCCTCAATAAAAGGAGTCCGGTGAGGGAATATTGGCAATTCTTCTGGCAGTTGTATGTCTGGTTTGTCAACGTCAACTAGACACAGAGCAGCTTCCGACCCGAGAGCTATGCTTCTCGGACCGTAAGGGCCTGTTGCACTAACTGACGAAGTTTCTGCATGAAGTCCTAAAAAAACAGAAACTATTAGATAATGGCTGAATCAACTTAGCTTCACATGAATAAGCAGGTACAAGCAGTGTGCAAGTAAGTAATAAGTTGGCAATTTCTCCTGTGTTGCAAACATCAATGACATGGAAATTGCTTGCTCACTATGCATAGCCATTTATTATAGTTAAAAAAAATTACCCATAACAAAAGGTACAGGAGCATCCAGAAAATGGTATAAAGGTGCAGGTAATATTGGCACATATACGTGCGCCCATGTGAATGGTAATAACAGAGAAACTATGCACTCTGAAACTAGCATTAGCTTGTTGTAATCTGAAAAAACAAATACATAACAAATAACACTTAGAGGTTATAATTTGTTTCAGATAATGGATCTTGTTTTTATGTTATTTTGAAATTGTAAAACTACAAAATTTCAGTCACTTAAATAGATCATTGAATTAGTTGTACCAATCAATTTCATTATAAAGTTACTCATTATTTATATTTTTTCATAGACCACTTATACAAAGCAGAGTTATTTATACTCACCATGAGATCGAAGTAAAACTTGATGTTCTAAAAGGACACATGTGAACAGCTGCACAACACACTCTACTCCAAGCAATGAAAACATGGTCCGCAGTGGGTAATCTAACAAGGGAAGCTCTTCAGGAGGGTTTGGCATTCTTATCACCTGTATAAACAAATATAATGCAACATATTGGCAAGAGTGCAAAACAATATTTTAAATTGGCTTTGCTTCCTTGTGAAGAAGCCACTTACAGAGGATCAATCTAATTATTGTTTAAAGTTCATTTGCGACTTAAGAGTTAAGCAAAAATTACACTAGCATATACAACTTTGTGGTTTTAACCTGAGTTACTATTTACACCATAACTAAGCCTGTTAGATGCTAGAAGGCTCATAGGTTAATAGGGTTATATTGCAAGCACAAGTCACTAAAAATTAATTAATTACTTTAATTAATTTACTGTTATTTTTTTAATTTGATGTTACTTTTATAATTAGGGCAAGCTTATCACCTTATCAATATTTCTTTCTATGCAAAACCGAATGGAAACTTTTTTTGTATTTAATTGATTAGACTTACAACAGGCACAGGATCCAAATGAGGTTCAGCAGGAGGTACATATAATCGTAAAGCTTGTCCAGGCAGAGGTACTGGCACTTCATACAGCAGATTGTATACATAAGACTCAGGACTTAAGCCTGGGCCAGGTTGACGGGGTAATGATCTGCAACATTAAACATTTTAATGACAAAAAACAATGCAAATTTAAATATAAGAAATTAATAATCTAACATAGATTTATATCATGATAACACATTCTTGTTATGAACAAAACATTGAGAAATTATAAATTAAATCAAGAAGAATTAAATAAACTTAAAAATAGATGTCATATTTAATACAAGAAGTTTAAAATTCAACTTTAAATAAAACAAAACAAAATAATAACAGATACATACCTAAATAAATTCTCTAAAAACAATTGTGCTATCCGCACATAAGGGTACTGGCAAATGAGTGCAATGCTTTTGGCAACATATAGTTTATCTTTGGTAACATCATAGTAGGTTAAGGCAGCACCA
This sequence comes from Choreutis nemorana, assembly GCA_949316135.1. Lineage (NCBI taxonomy): Eukaryota > Metazoa > Arthropoda > Insecta > Lepidoptera > Choreutidae > Choreutis > Choreutis nemorana. The sequence goes on along the minus strand of OX438601.1, from coordinate 6,489,394 downwards.
GAGTGAGGGGTTAACTTAAAGGATCTTGGTAAAGATCTAGAGCTTTCTTTGCCTGAACTTTTTCTATTTCCTGGAGGAGTTTGTCCACTTGATAGCTCAGTAATATACATTGCCTGAAATTACAAGCATTGTTTCATAAATGGTTTTGGTTTAGTAAAATTTCAGATAACAGGAAGAATGTGTCAATAACTAATAAATTTAATTCAAACTTATCATAATAATTTAAAATAATAATAAGGGTTTTCTGTTTTGAATTAGGACAATTACTTTAAATTTATTACAAAGAGCAGTCTGAGATCTGATGTTGAAAGCTTCATTAAAAGCCCTTTAACTTCAATCATAAATTAAAATGGAAGTAACAAACCTGTAATGTATGCATTGCACTGCAAATATTCCTGTTTCTGACTTCTTCATAAAATATGAGACTGAAACCATAGTATCTTGATGCATTTTCTCTTGTTACAACAAAACTATGAAATTTAGGTTCTAAAGAATGTTTCTGTGTCCTAAACTGCAGGCCAGCTGGCAAGCATAGCTGAAATTCAATAGTAAATTAAATGTATTAATATGATTCTATATATATATGTGTCACTTGTAATTAACAGCATGTTTAATTTTGATTTATAAAAATAACATACCATACAAACTGCATGCTCATCAAATACATTGCTTGATACATTGTCAGGATAGTGAGCTAGAATTTTTCCTTTATAAGCTCTGTCTAGAGGAGATACATGTAAATTATCACCTGTAAAAAATGATAACAATACTTCATTCAATAAAATCAAGTACAATTTAAGCTTGGCCCCATTTAAATATATTTTCCTACCACAAAGTCTGTCAGGTTCAAGTCCTGAGTCAAAGTCAAGACCGCATATAGCAAAATAATCTGCAAATCGACATCCTACAGTCAAATCAGAGACAGACATATTCATATCGACCCGTTATTTACACAAACTTTCTCTTCCATTCACTATTTTTCTCGTTTTTGTTTCAGCATTGTTTCTATCAGAGACTTTATGGTTCTGAGCACTAATTGTTACATATTTATAAAACAAATTTGGTTTAAAACAATAAAGTGCAACACAAAGAATTAAACTTATTTTTAAAGAAATCAACCATTGCCATTTGGCCGTGGATATTTTGACGACAGATTTTAAGTAAACTATGTATACCTACTATTACAATTTCATTAATTCTATGTACCATAGATAAAAACAGCTGAGTTGCAAGCGTGAAAGGATCTTTATTTCCGATTGACAACATTGCAATCATTGACACCCATCCCTAATCCAAAATAAAATTGTCATTGTCATCTGTCATTGTTTATGTTCTTGCTCTTTCCTTCAAATAGAATTTTGAATAGTGTCTTCTTATTCTTTTATAGTGCAACATTAAACTATGATTGAAAAAAATAAGAACCGTTTACCTTACAGCAATACCTATTTGATTAAAGCGAACTCAAAAACTTCTATGTAAACCTAAATTTATTCATAAAAAGGGAAAATCAAATAATAGTACTTTTTTGCCAAGCAATTAAGAAGTTTAATATATTTTTCGATTAGTGACGTCATAGGATTCAGGTGACTTCACACTTTTTTCTAGTAATGAGGTCCACCCTTCAAGGTCATTTAAATCGAAGTAATCTTGATAAGTTCGCATCAAAATTGAATAGGTATCGGAGATGAGTGAGGTTTTACAAGTATATGCATAAGATGAAGGAATTTCTTGCAAAAGTTTTAGTTTATTTTCATAATTAAAAGACTACTTATATTTAAAAGACATTCGAGTAAGTATGTTGAAAATCCAGTCCATAAATAATACAACCTATTCGTACCATTATCTCTATAATTTAACATTATCAATAAAACGGGACATAACAATATCTTATTTTAATGGCACCCCAAAAAATCGATTTACATATTAATAAAATTACATGATAGTAATAACCCCATCATACACTTTACGTTTATTATATAACTTTTACATTTATTGATGGATTTCATAAACTTTTTAGTGATTTGTTAGTTTTGATCTATATTTTAATGTGATATCATACACATAGTTAGAACTAATTACAAATTTAGAATTAATTTGTAGTAAATTAAGCTCAGCAGCATATGCAGTAAGGAAAATTAGAATATTAACGAATCTCCCGACAGCTAGACTGGTATTAATTTCACAGGATTATTCTTATATATCCGAAACAGATACGATATTTTTATTAAAAAAAAGCCATAAGAGCTTTGTATTACTAAAAGCCGTGACACGGATTACGAAAATTTTAAGGAAATTGATAAACTCACCTCACTGTCTCAATATATTTTTGACAATCTTATGTATTTAGGGAAACATCTAAATGAGCTTGATATTCTTGGGTCGGCATAAATACAAGAAATGATGATAAATCACGTATCCGTACAGTTAGGTTAGCATAAACTAGTAAGTAATTTATTGAAAATTGTGTCCGTTTCATAATAAAATACTAAGAAATATTATAGAAACGTCGGATACGAAATTTTAGCAATATGTTAAACATATTTTAATTAAGAAGGCTTACTATAAAATCAAAATTATGTAGAGAAAAAGATTTATGGAAGTAATTTAATTAGTTGCATAGGATTATCTTATTGACAGTTTGAGTGTAGAGGTTGTAATGAGGATCCGGGGTCAAAGTAAACTTTAAACTGTGATCACGTGTTTATGCTCTCTAAAATGTCAGTGCCTACGGTAGCGTCGGGTGCCTGGTCGTTAATTTCCCTCAATTTTAATGACGAAAGACTTGTGCTGTATGGGCCAATGCTCTTTGCACTTACTTGGCGGGAACAAAGAGTTACTTGGCGGGAACAGGAACTGCAGTAATTTTTCTCAATTACCTGTACCTATATCAGAACAAAGTTGTTGCCATAAAGAAAAAAAATGAATTTATAGTGTACAGTGCAAGTGTTTTAATAAGTGAATGTCTGTAGTGCTTTACAAGTGTGCAGAAAGGGAACAGTTTTTCTGCTCCTTTCGTCATCTCCCAAGTAATTCTATAAAGCCTGCAGTAACAGTACTAGCATGTAACTATGGGCAGATTCAACATTATCTATCATTTTCATTCTTCATAATTCATCTCTATAACATTTCATTCCTCATCAAAACTTAAAATATTACTGGCAAAATACTCAGAGTTATTGCCATGAAAAAAAAAGCGAAGTGAAGTGCGAGCGGACCAAATGAGTGCAATCGAAGTGTTTGGTTGCTGTTCCTAGATATTGTTATTGCAGGCCGGCAGATTAGTTTCGTTCGTTATAGTAACGAATTGTGTCTTAAAATTTTAGATTTAGTTTTTTTGAGCAAGTTTCTGGTGACATCTATAAAATAACCATTAACACTAGTTTTACAATAAAAAGTAATTAAAGAATTATATACCTACCTTGAACTTGCGGGTAAGTTTAGATTGGTATTGGTTTGTCAGAACATTGCATTTAAATAATTTACAGTCACTATTTTTTCCAAAATAAAAAAACTCTGGGTCTTTGTATATTTTCTGCAGAACATTAATACATATATTGTTTGTTTTAGGATGTTGCGAGGACGGGTGACACACTGTTTACATTGTATCTTTTTTATTTCATTTATATTTTTGTTTCTTGTGTTTGCTGGAGCTATAAATTTGAATGATAAAGAAAAAGAACATCTGGATCCATGGGGATCCTATGGGATTTATGGCACTTTAATATTATATGCCTTAAGACTGTTTACATTACTGACCATACCACAAGCTCTTTGTAACTTTATTGGGCTACTATTCTTTAATGCTTTTCCTGGTAAAGTTAAATTGAAAGGATCACCTCTGCTGGCCCCTTTTATATGCATTAGAGTTGTAACAAGAGGGGACTTTCCCAAATTAGTGAGGGATAATGTTTCAAGAAATATGAATATGTGTGTTGATGTGGGGATGGAGAACTTTATGATTGAAGTTGTGACTGACAAAGCTGTTGGGTTAACAAAACATAGGAGAATAAGAGAAGTTGTTGTACCATCTGATTACAAGACAAGGAGTGGAGCCTTATTCAAATCAAGAGCACTTCAGTACTGCTTAGAGGACAATGTGAACATTCTGGCTGATACAGATTGGATTGTACATCTTGATGAAGAGACTCTCCTCACAGAGAATTCTGTTCGAGGTATTTTGAACTTTGTGTTTGATGGTCAACACCAGTTTGGACAAGGCCTTATCACATATGCAAATGAACAAATTGTCAATTGGCTTACAACTCTAGCTGATAGTTTCCGTGTAGCTGATGATATGGGAAAATTAAGATTTCAATTTTATATGTTTCATAAACCATTATTTAGTTGGAAAGGATCTTATGTGGTCACACAGGTAAGTTCATAATATATAAGAATTAATATATGTATTTTAGTCTTGTTTTCATTCAGTTCAAGGATTCTTCAATTATTTTTTTTAATATTTTTAGGTGGGAGCAGAAAAAAAAGTTTCATTTGATAATGGGCTTGATGGCTCAGTAGCAGAAGACTGTTTCTTTGCTATGAAAGCATATAGAGATGGATATACATTCAATTTTGTTGAAGGGGAGATGTGGGAGAAGTCTCCATTCACTTTGTGGGACTTCATGCAGCAAAGGAAAAGGTGGTTGCAAGGTATATTACTAGTTGTCCATTCTAAAGACATTCCCTGGCCTAATAAAATTTTCTTAGCAGTATCATGTTACTCCTGGGTTACTTTACCACTATCTACAAGCAATGTTTTGTTAGCCGTTTTATGTCCTATACCATGTTCACAAATATTAGACATCATTTGTGGATTTTTAGGGGCTGTTACCATGTATATGTATATTTTTGGTGTAATCAAATCATTCCCGATACACAGGTTTGGACCCCTAAAATTTGCTTTATTTATTGGAGGAGCATTAGTAGCAATTTCATTTAATGTAGTAATTGAAAATATTGCTGTCATTTGGGGTGTGTTAGGTAAAAAACACAAATTCTATATAGTCAATAAAGAGATTAAGATACCAGTAACTGTATGATTATTGAATATTTTCATTAAAAATGTGAATTATTATTTGGACACAGTCAAGAATCAAACTGTGGTTGAAATTAAAATTTTAACATTTTAAAAAGGCTGTTTATTTTAAAATCTATTTTTTTAAAGTATAGATTAAACAGGTACTTTGTGATTGTTTAATCTATTGTTACCAAAGTACAATGAATATTTAAAGGTATTTTAGAAGCACAAAATTATTTTATATGTCTGTAAACATGACTGATATTATTTAAATATTTTTTGTTGTATTGTTTTAATTTAAGATTGTAAATATAAAACTTTGTATTGATTCTCATTTTTTAAAACATTTCAATTTGTTAATATTAACAGCACATTCAAGTAACAAAGTATTTTGAGAGCTTGATCAGTATTTTTTTTTGAATCTACAGTTTTTGAATGGAAATTGTATTATAATCTACTGTAAAACCATTTTCATTTCATAAAATATTTATGTTGTCTTATATCAAACTTACGGTTCAGAAGAGGTTTGTTAATATGTCTTAATATTTATAGTGAAACTTATATTAAAGTGCAAAATAATGTAAGGTCAATGATCAAAGTGTGTATCATTAAAGCTAGTCACACAGCTGAATTATATAGAAATAAATAAGCCATTGAAATTAGGAAATATAAAGATAGATACTTAATCTAAATCTATTTCAAAAATATGTTGTATTTAGTTTGAAACTCAATAATATTTAATTAAAATTAAGGTTTTAAAGGATTACATTAAAAACGTGACAAACATTTTGGAAAAATAGTTTGGCCTTTAATTTCCTACATGAAGTTTTTCCTTCTACTGAATGATAATGCCACTCACCAATGTCTATAACATTTTTATTCAAATTTGTTATTTTTATGCTCTATCTGATGTAATATTATATTTTAAAATTGTTTTCAATGTGATATGTTATGTTAAATTCTATGCCTATTCTAATGGAGACTTAAATATGTACATGATAATTTATTGATTGAAGATATCAAATAATATTCCATGATTCTTCATGAAATATTATTTGATATCTTAGATAGAATTCATCACTGAAAATATTGATCAAAATGTTTAATCAAATAATATTTCATGAAGAATCATGGAATATTATTTGATTAAACATTTTGATCAATATTTTCAGTGATGAATTCTAGAATTCATCTAGAATTATCTATGGGATAATGCAAAGGTTTGATTGTGGCACAATGCTTTCCTGTCGAAAATAAATTTTGTATCAATGTTTATGAACATATAAATCTGGATTGTACAGTGGCTATTGGACGAAGCAAATTTCTTTGGCGATTTATTCATTGTCGCTTAAAATAAAACTACAAATCTGTCAAAATCAACAGTTTGAGCAAAGAAAGGATAATGCTCTGAGACAATTTGTTGTAACCTTCTCTTAATTAGATCAACTAGTGTCAACTAATATCAACACTAATTGAACTAAAAGCAAATTAAACATGTTAAGCGCCAAGAAGAGTAAAGACATCAAGTTTCACCTCTAAAAATGTATTTCATCAATATATTTGGTGGTTTGTAAAAACTATAGGACATTCCTTTTATTCGGATTTTTATGAAGCTGGTGGGAATCGAATTTTGACATAATTTTATGCTATTATGTGATTTTTAAAGTAGGTACCTATCTTGTTAATTTTTTGTATGATAGAAATAATAAAGAGAGAGTTACTTTTTGCGTTAATTTATATGTCACCGTAAATACATGTTAAACTTTTGATTGAAATTGAACTTAGTATTTTGTGTAAAATATTTTTGATACTTACAGTGAGGTAATATTATTGATCACTGCCCTATATATTGATCTCGAATGTTGTAAAAGACACGATAAACCAAACAATAGCGGATTCAGGATTATAATTTGGGGGGGGGTCTCTACACTCTCAAAACTGACGACCATTTTTTGAAACGCTTTAAAGCCCCCCTGGATCCGCCATTAAGAAATAAGGTAGATTTATTTTTTTGGTTAATGTTCATCCATTTTTAGTAACATTAGGATAAACACATAGTATCATCTCTTTAAAACCTTGTACAGTCAAACCAATTAACATTGCTTACCTAATAATTATTTTATGAAATTGGATTCTGGCTGAGTTGATTGAAATTTACAATTTCAAATCATTTGCTATGTAAATAAATTTATATATTTACGTTGAATTACAATATGTACTATCATTAAAATACTTTTCAAAACCACTACACATGTTTTCTAGATTAATGTTATTGTTTTCAAGCATTTCACAAGTCGAAACTATTTGAAGTGAATTTTTGTCTGATAGTGAGGTGTATGTACGTAAAAACCTTTTTGTATGTATGCGTGTTCGTGTTAGTTAAAATTATACTTGTAAATTTGATTGATATCTTTAATTATAAACAATTACGATTTATATACTTGTTTTATTTTCACTTTATATTTTTCATTAATTTAATAGGAATACACTAATTTGCAGGTAGGTAGAGTTTTCTTTTTATTACAAACATTTTACCGGCTCATCTTTTGAAGTTACTGTTACCTACATGTGTTACGTTACGTTGCCTTTAGATAGGCAAAGCAAACACAGTTATCAAAAGAAGTAATTTGACCCTGACCAATTTAATTAGGTGCTTACCTGCCCATTAGGGTATAATGCTTCAAAACCATAATTGGTTGAGGGTCTTTGGTATCAATACAAGCAAGTACCTACCTATTTACGCATACTTTAAAGGTACATAGTCTCGTGATGCATTTTGAGTAAAATAGTTGTTATTGTGAAAGTACGTATTTGATTATTTGAAACTTTTATTCATAAATAAATAACGATTAGGTAAGTAGATGCAGGTAGATACTTTTCCGTTATCTTATACAGAGAGGCCAAGTTGAACATTAAATTGCGCTGTAATATTCTTGAAAAAGTAAATTGATAAATTTATCGGTGAAATATATTAATTAATTCATGTATATTTCATTGATTCATAAATGTAATTATAATAAATAAAAAATGTTTTAGACTACCTATTTTGCCAAAACAAGACACCTTATAAAGTTAAAGTTTTATTGAATATAAGTATAGAATTGAGATAATTAAGAAGGCGGTTAAAAGTACATTTTCTTTGAATATCATGTTTTAACCGACTCCTAAAAATATTTTGTCACCTGCAGATTGGTTTCAGACGGTTAAAGATTGGCTTATAGATAGATATATAATACTTTAAAGTAGTATTTTTGGGGAAAAAGTTTTTTTACTTTTTAGCGACACTGAAGGGAAATTAAATAAGTTTCCTTAGCCTAAAATCGACAAACCTGTCGATTTCGACATACTTTCGGTTGTTTATGATGATGAAATATAGGATCTAAACTTTATAAGATTATATTAGTAATTTCTTTTCACAATTTGCTAGCAATTCAGCAACCTGCAAGAGTCTCTATGATTAACTAAGTAAGATTTTAACTATTATGATTTTTCGATTAAGCCACCATTCAAAAAAGCAAAAAAACGAATAGAATTCGTATCAGTTAAGGGGTTCCTCTCGTTCTCCAACAAAACCACCATGATAAATTTAAAATGTGTTTCAATTTTGTAACAGTGTGACAAACTCAGGAGTATGCCCTTTCGTTTTAAAAAATAATTTTGAACATTGGTCTATAATTGACACCGAAATATATAGAAAAACATAGGGACAATCGAATACGAAACCTCCTCCTCCTTTTTGAAGTGGGTTAAAAAATTAAGGTATTTGTTTTACAAAATCTAAAGACAGTTTACTCAGAAGCGTTTATCGCACCACACAAGTGTGTAAGACCACTGACCAAAATGTCGTCAAAACGTCAATTAAATAGGGAGGTTTGTAGGGAGCTGTTTCTGTACCTATAGGTAAGTGGTAAAGTCGCAGTTTTACTGTAGGTAAGTAGTACAATCAAGTAGTTATTACGGTGAGTGCAGGTCTACTTAACGGGAGTAGCGGACTCTTTCGAAAGGTATCCTCATGGCGGCCGGATCATTCTAGTTGAAATAATTTAGGAGATCAATTTGTTCAGCAGTTGACGCCTTTTGGCTGAAATTATTACAACGAACATTTTAAATATTACCTCATATTATGTTCGGTCAAGACTTGACTCTCTTTTCTACGGTCTTGCCATTACATAGTTTGTTGCGCTGCGTAAACTATGTCCGGTCATAAGACAAAGAACTACACCTGTCCGGTGGCAGCAACTGGAAGCCCTGGGCGGCAAACAATTATACAAATTTTGTGAAACTCGGGCTGGAAGATTTTCCGCCCAATATTATAGTAATGTTCCGAATATACTTCACGATTACCATTAGCAACCAGTTGTGAGAGAAGTTTAAAAATGAAATTGATTCAAAATCAACAATGGGGCTAACCAATCTGGGTATCTTGCCTATTGAGATAAAAGAGTTCGCTCTTAAAAGAAGACGAATAAAGTTTTGATTGATTGAAATAAAAGAGTTCGCTCTTAAAAGAAGACGAATAAAGTTTTGAGTTTGTAGTACATAAATAAGAGGGCGGCCAAATTTTCTTCCGCCCTGGGCGCCTGACGCCCACGCTACTCCTCTGCCAGCCACCGCGGTAACTTTCGTCGTTTAACCCGGATTTGTATAAAAATATGGCGTTGGCTGGTTGCTCAGCCACACACACGTTTGCGAGGCGCCTAATGATGCCGCTTAAATAAAATATCAAGTGAAATAATATTAATACCAAACATACCTATATTTTTTTGTTATTGATCTGGAATATGCGTTATTTAATTTTTAATACTAATTGCAATTTTGATTCAATGGTTATGGGTGGTTTCGTCTTGGGATTACGGCCTGTTACGCACTTGCCCTTATTGCCAGCCTCTGACTACGGCCCTAGATGTGGATAAATGTACGCATAGGTAGGTATTACTATTAGTAGGGACCTAAACATTACACAGTGAGTGGAGTTAGGGAGATAATTGTACATTTAATGAACGGATAAATATCAACACTATTAACTATGCCAACTATAACAGGTAAGTAGTTATAGTTTAAGAAATAGTTTCGTTTAAATATCTAGACATTTTAGCTACCCATAGCTTAGCAGTCATATGAAAAAACAATCCAGTAGGCACCTACCTCAGAATGCATTTGTAGAAAAGGCATACCTAGAGGTCAAAATTATTTAGTTCAAATATTGTGGACTGCATTTTATGCAATTATTAGCGCTATGGTCCAGTTTAATGGAGTAACCATTGATGCTTATTGTGTAGGTACCAATAGGTAGCATACAAGAAGGTAGTTATATAAATTATTAAACTATTGTCTTGAATACATAAGAAGTTGTTTAAGGTAAGAAAAACCTTTTGTATTTTCCCACCTCCTTACTGAGCGACGGACGCGTAGGTGTTGGTAGGATGCAAACACTTTGCTGTTTTGGTAAGAGGAAAATGAGCAGAATAATTTAATTTTAAATAGTCGATATGTCCTATAAATAACTAACAGTGGTTTAAAAATCACCAAGTTTGTCATTGGACGGTACCTACCTCACTCTAAAGGGATTACGCACCAGAAACCTTATGTGTTCGTTCGTGACCCGATTGAAGTCAGCCCGTGTTCATGCTTCATATTGTTCATAAGTAAACTTCCCTTAATTTAATAAAAGCACGTGTATTGTAGTAATCTTTTACCAAGGGCATAGAATGGCAGTCTTCGATAGTGTCCCGGGTTGGCCGGTAATTTGCCCACTTATTTGCATCGGCTAAATCTATCGTTCGAAATGAGTGATGTGCCAGAGGTAGTGATTGAGGGTTGCAATGGTGTTGACGATACAGAAACGGACCAAAATACTGGAGAAGGGTAAGTACCTTTGTAAATTGTGATTGTATATGCGTTCTTTAGATATTATTAAACAATACCTAATTATGTAAATTGCTAGTAAAGTAGGCAACTACACCTTAGGAACAAACTATTGGTCTTATCAGTTAAGCTTATCATGACTCATGTAATTCCCCTTATACCTACTTAAGTAATTGAAATGAAGTATGTACTTTGAGTTTATGTGTTGGTATGGTATTATTGTCATTTGATTCCTCATTAGGCATGCAAGGTAATCTCGAGATTTAGTGCTAGCGAATAGGTACCACGACTTAAGTGTGAGATATACCTTAGTTTGTCATTCATGATTATCATGTTATGGTCGTGTAATTCATTTTATAAACCTACATGACCTGAATTTTACAAAAATATTATTCTTTAAGACCAGAAATAAATCAATATAAATTATATCTTAAAATTGAAACAAGACCTACCTATGGTCTGTAAAATAAAAGTATACTTATTGTAGGCGCTAAGCAGTAAACTAAAATAAAAACCCAGTCAAATGTGAGTCGGACTCGCTATATTAGGTTCCTTACCATCTTCTAAGATTAAACAAGATGTTCTTTTAAATAATTTCTAAAATAAAATAATAATATGCAATAAATGACGAAAAACTCGTTTCGTGTACGGGAGCTATTATCTTTTTAATTTATTTTAATAAGTACTCGTATTCATTGTAATAGCGGGAACAGAAATAGAAGTTCTCTGAAATTTCCAAGAATAATTTCTTGCTTGTTTTCGTTTCTTGTAAGAAATTATCTGAAAAAAAACATATTGTTTAATTTTGTACGATGGTACGGTACCCTTCATGTGTGAGGCTGACTCACACTTGACCGATTTTTAAAGTTTAAATATAAATAGGTACCTAATCCATTACATGACCCAAATTTCAAAGGGTGAACACACCATATTTCACTTTGGAAATTAAAATATTATCTGAAAATATAGGTTAATAATAAGCTGAAAAGGCTAGTGAAAAAAAAAACATAATTGATAGGTACTTTTATTCATACAATGTATATTTGGTGTCTAGTAGGTAACATCATGTATAAGATTCTAATTTTAACTCTTCTTCTAAGGAACCCTAAGAGCAATTCATATGTAATGTGATAAAATAAAACGATTTGATGATATCATCTGACAGCAATTTGCAAATTTGTAATGGGTTCATAGCGGTCGTTTTTTTAATTGTTTCAGAATGTTTTATGACTTTCTTCATTAGACAGTCTAGGAAAATTTCTATTCTCTTCAAATATATATTCTTTGGAAGGAACTATTAGATTACTGATTTATGATCCGTTGAAGCATTAAGTATTACCTAACCGAAATTAACAAAAATTTCTAACAAAAAATTGAGACCATCTTGCCATTAATAAAAAAGTATTTAACTCTCCGAAATGAAATTAAAACGCACTGAAGGTGCTATAAAATTTGAATTAATTTTTCTATTTGTAGATTGGCCATTAACCCCAAACTTGGCAGGCGGGTTCGTTTCCCAAGTGACGTCATAAGAGAAACGTGAGTGTTGTCTTGCTCACACGCTACCCTCCCAGTAAGGTCAAAGGTTTACCCGATCTACCTTGCAGTAACATTGACGGTTGTATGCACTCTCGTTGCATCATTCATTCATTATAAATCACAACTACCTCTCTGACGTCCACGTTTTGATGGAACGCTTTACACAATAACGTGTGACGTGGAGTTTGAAAGAACACACTATATATTTCATATATATTTCACATAATAAAATCGTATAGACCTTTACCACATTAAACCTTATAACTTGTAACATAGACAAGATTTCCACAATAAATTAAGAAATTGTAGTAGAGACCGTAATTAAGAAAATGACTTAATGATATGATAATGCATATGCAAAAGTGTGGTAAAAGATCAAGCAAGACATGTTACAAAGTCAGAGCTCGACGTCACAAACAAGATGTCTCTGACGCTAATGCTTTTGTGTGCTCTTACCTTCATTATTTGTGACTATAATTTGCTTTATGACGTTGATGTTAGAGTCCTATTTATAGACTAGAATGTGCTTGTTTCTGCTGTCTTGATAGATCAAACGCTTTTTAATTATAGTTATTGCCTCGGAAAAAATGCAAAAACACTTAAATATTGACCTCTTAATTAAGACAATGATTTTTTTCAGGTAAGTCGCCATACACATTTGTTACTGAATATTGAATTAAGGAATTTGGTAAGTGGTTTTTTGCTTAAATGACCGTTAAAATAATAATCAAGTTCTTTAGTTAGGTAAGTGAAAAGTAAAGAAAATACGAAAATGAAAATCATTAAAATTAATTGAAAAGTGATACGTTTTTTTTCTTTAACATTATACAAAATGAATTATTCTAACTAAGTACCTACATAATGTAAAAATATATTGTATTTTATAACATGAGAAAATCAATTGAAACACGTGTAATATAGGTAGGTCAAATACGTAGAAGTATTCCTTATCTAGATAAAGTTTTAGTATTACAATTATATGAATAGGTAATTCTTTTTTTAAGGTGTAATTTTTTTATGACAGGTACTTAGGTTACATTGTTGGCATTATCGACGTAATACCAAACAACTGTAGTAAGAAATTTTCAAACATATCAACTTTATTTATTAAAAGCTGAAACAAAAACTCTAAGCGGAGTAACGACATAGGGTTGAGTTAAAATTGCACCAAAACAAAAAGGTCTTCAACGACAACGCTGGATTACTTAAGAATCGTCGTAGATGCGGCAGAGATTTGTTGCAATTACCGCACTTAGGAGTTAGGTGGGCGATCGCGCCTCTAAAATACATAGAAGTAATCTGCTGCTCATCCCTTAGTCTCCTTAAATGCTTTGTACAGCACCACTACTGGGATGAGGTATGTTTATTAATTTAATAGGCTCAGGTCAATGAATGCAGTCATAGATGGATATACAACTGAATGGTACTATATACGAAAGGGTTCACTTTTCTTACATTCATACTAATGAAGCTTTCGTGGGTATGAATAGTTTGAAGAATCAAAAAGATTGCTCCCGTTACTGAATAGAAAAGAGACATTTTTAAAGACGAGATTTGTAAATAAAATATGAGAGAAATAAAATAATTGTTAAAATGTGCTCGAGTCTTAGCTTGTAAAGTGTGTTTTTAAAGGTTGAGAAAGAGTTCTAACTTTACTAGCTATTTAAATTTTGTGTTTGGATTAAAGCACAAAAACTTGGTAAAGATCCAGTCGTTTGTCCACAGACACGAAATGTATGCGCCGTCAAAAGGACATCCTTGTACGTGCTTGTACTATCACTTGCACTATACAAAATTTGTTACATAACTCGTGAATAAACTAAAGTTACATCCGTAGTAGGTAACAACCGTAGAAGGTAAACATCCCCTAACGATGTTTGTGTTTCTAGATTGTCGATACAATCAATTCGTAAAACGATTAAATAATAATATTTATTTGTTCAAAAGTATAATCAAAAACGTCCTATGAAAGATTATTATTCCTTTCGTGAAAGCGGATTGGAAGTGCTAGGAAATATTAACAATCTGTGTTTGTTTAAGCCGCAATGTGTCAGATGCTAAACAAGCAGTATATTAGGATTTAGCTAATTTGATGTGTTTAGGTGACTTTTTATTTACAAAACCATCAGTTTCTTCAAAAGTTACGGTATTAATTATCTTTTAGTGTAGATTCTTTTTTGAAATGATTAATGAGAAAACTTCAATACTATCTACATGCTAAATAAAACATATTAAAATGCATTGAAACTTTTCAATAAAATATTTATATTAAGAGTCAAAACTTACGAATGAAGGGTGCCATGGGATAGAACTTATAACTAGGAACCATGTGCCTAGTAGCTCTTCTAAGAGTCTGTGTCGTTAAGTTCCTGTATCGTTATCACATTGACTTACGGTACGTATTTTTTTCATGAAGAATGTTAAATAAACCAACTTCTTCTTTTGAATTAGTAAATAGTAAAAAGGTTACAACAAATTTGCAAGGCACTTACCTACTGGTACTTGGTATATTCATCGAAATTTGCTCTTCAATTTACCAACGCCTGATTGAATAACAAACATCAGGAAATCGGCAGAAACAAATACCTATATTTAGGTATAATCCTTGATTAGAATAAGTGGGATTGACGTGTATGATGAAATAAAACTATTTTCTGATCCTTTAAATACTTTATACAACTTTGTTGATGGATGTGGTCGAAAGGGACAAAAGGAAATCCTTTGCGAGAGAGCTTTCGTGTGAAATAAGGGGCATGAACAAATAAATAGGTATATAGATATACCATTATCTCATTTATCAAAAACCTACTAAGGAGAAAGACGAGTTTTAAGCTAACCGGGCCCAGAAGTAAAATATTGAGAAAATGATTATTTTAATATCTATGGAAAAATATTCTGCATAATTTTAAAGAACTTTAATTTTGGGATTTTAGAGAAATAAAAATGGAATGAACCACTTCTAATTTCGAAATGACTGACAAATACCCCAAAAAAGGAAAAAATTGCACAATTATCCGCGCTAAGATTTAAAAAAATACTCCCTTGACGTTTCTGGTTCTCATAATATGTTTTGCTAAATCTACTTTAAAAAAAATACATAAACAATGAACAATTTGTCTAGGCTCTCCAGGGTACTTACATCTTATTCCTGGGTAGAAATTGAAATGCATTGGTTTTTCGTACTATGACCTTTTACTAGCCGAGCTCGCAGCGAGACCTTCGCCGAAGAATAATAATTCTTGTATTATCTCACTCTTCCATTCACAATGTCATTCAAAAGCTGACTTCAGAATGGGCTGGCAATCAGGATGGTTTATAAAAGTAAGCCCCCAGTAGATGACGATAATTAGTTTTAATTCTTTGCCAGCGTCAAGTTAAATAATAAGAAGGTGTCAACTTTAGTATTACTTCAGTAAATTAATACTTATAACTATTTATAATAAAATTATAAACAGTTTATATTTATATAATAAACATTAAGAGATAATATTCTCTTTATCTTTTTTTTATTTATTAATTACCATGTTTTATTCTGTTTTTAAATTCGAATGATTTCCAATAAAACTAATGTTTCTGATTATACTCCGCTAAAGATCATGTCTTCGAGGCTTTCGTGTTCTGGGAATACCAGTGGTATAATCAATTTATCTTACAGTCCAAACCAATCTTTCAGTTCTATTCAACAGTAAGTCCTTGGGGATGTCCAAATTTTAAACTATTTAATCACTTTGGTACCCATTTCTCATCTCTCATTTAAGACAGTTTAGTGATAGTTAGATACACAAATTCGTTTTTGGAGGCTAAAGACGGATCATAGCTGACAGACAAAAAGTGGGAGTAATAGATGAGCAAAATCAACTGATAAAAAATATAACAAATATCAATTAACTTCATTTAATGATATTATTATTAAATGAAGTGGTTGATTAAACTTGTCTAGTTTGGTTATTAATTTTGTTTTGTTATTAACAGTTTTTGACTTAATATGGTATCTATTTATTAAACAAGAACGAATCATTACATGGAAAAGTTATCTCTGATAATGGCAACTGTTTTAAATTACCTTTTCTGATAAAAAAAAGAAAAGCTAGCGTTACTTTTTTGTTACAGAACCTTTTTCTGTAACACGACTTTCATTTTCGGTGTTGGGAAAGCTTGTAGCAAAGCGTGGAAGAGAGTTAAAGGCGGTGATAATGTTAATCCAAACCCTACCTTCCAATTAAAACTTTTCATACCCATTACATTAGGTTCTTGTATGAACGTAAAATATGTTTCGTTTTATTTTTAAAGACCAGGTTGGTTCTGTTTTACCATGTTTTATTTATACATATTCTGAAAATTTCAAGAGTTTAGCTATTATGGTTTATGAGATATAACCCGCTAACAGACAAGACAGACAGAGAGCGGATAGCGGTAGCTTATTATTACGGTCCCGTTTTACCCTTTGGATCCGGAACCCTAAAATACTAAGATATCTGATAAAATGGCAGTAAACGAAACCAAGTAGGTAAAAGTAGTTCAACTTTAGGGCGAGTACTGTGGAGTAAAAGTTCAAACGAGTGCCTCGCCACGTACATGTATAGATTTAAGTTAGTTTAAAACAATTTACCATCCGATTCAACCAAGAATCCATTCCAGCAAGAAGCTGGCAGAATAAAACAGGATTAGAAAACTTTGTCCTCAAAATCGTCAAGCAAGTATTTAACAACTAGTAGTCAAGTACACTTTTATCCAGTTGTGGAACAGTGACGTCCCTCGGTTCGATTTTCCCATGTATTACAGTCTTTCTTGTGAAGATGCTTTCACGTTTACTTTAGTCTTGCTTCAGTAATTACTGATTTAAGATCTATTCAACACATATTATACACTGTAACCGAACACCTCATGCGTCATCATGCTACATATTTAGAAATTCACTAGTATAACTTGCTTTTACCCTGACTTTATCCGCATGGAATATAAAGTGCTTTAAATGTCAACCTTTTCAAGCTACAAAACGAGCTAAAGAAATGTGCACATAAACGTCCAAAACCAGCTTTCGGTTAAAAGTACAGTTATTTCGAAATCACAGATTGTTAGGTAGGTAGACACCTGACATATAAGGGTGGGTAGCTTAGATTATTATTAGAATATGTTTAAATCTTCTCAGTCTATACGTTTTTTTTTCGTAACTTGTTATGGAATTTTTTCAGTCAATTTTTCAGGCTTTATTAATGTTGAAACATTATATGGTAAAAAGCTCCATGTTTTGCTTCTAATTATAATTGCAAATAAGCGACAAATTATTCGTTATTTTGCACTTGCTACGAGGCTACGACGGCTACCAACATTTGACTACGAAAATGTTGATTTGTTTCTACAGGTATTTAAACTTTTAACTCTAAGGCATGTGGGAATTGATATATAAAATAAACGAGCAAAATAGTAAAGTTTACATTGGAGTACGTATTATGATTGAAAAACTGGACGTTCGACGTAAATAGCTGCCCACATTCAAAACAACAGTGAGAAGCATGAAAGATTACGCATCATTCAGTGGGTAATCTATTTAACGGTTTGAAATTTTTAAGAAAAATGTAGGGTATTGGAGGGTAGGTGAGCTGGAGAGAGGGGAGGGCGAGGGAGGGGGAGACCGTTGGGCGGACCACCCCCTCCCGGGCCGCCCAACATCAGCCAGTCAGTGGGCTTGCAACCCTGATCGCGCGCGCTTGTGTATTACGTCACTGCTGCGTTGTAAACAATCCGATCGCGTGTTTTCTCCCGGACTTTTTATGTGCATTAAGGATAACAAATAGGTATTTTATTTTTAAAAGGCAGCCGGTGTATGTTCCCCTGGTTAATAAGGGACAGTGAGTGATTAGTTGCGTGAATTGTGTAAAGATAAGGCAGCATGTGTGATGGTGACCACGCGGCTGCTGCTGGCGGCTAACTACCTGCTGATAAGTCATACAAACTATTGGTGAGAAATATTTGTTTATCATTTTCACAAAATATTTTTTTAAATCGTTGCTGCCATGGTTTTAATTAGACATGCCCCAAACAATTAAGACTTACATTTATTATTTTGTTTGTGGATTATTAAATTCAAAACTAACATAAATTGTGATCGGTGCTTCCATTACATTCATAGCTCTTTGATTACGTTTCGCTATTTAATTTGATTATAAACGAAATATAACCTTTGAAATTGAGAAGAAAATAATTAGTATCGTTGAGATTATTCTACTTAAATAAGTTCACAGGCTAATATTTAAATAAATACTCGTATAACAAGATTTAGACATTTTGAATCATAAATTAGCGTAACTCTAAAAACCAAAACATAAACATTAACAGATTCGTTTAAAATCACATTACCCACGCAAATGCGATCTTCAGGTAGTTTTTTACATTTAGGATATTGACTAATTAGAACAATAAAAAAATATATAAAATTTTATTTAGGAACTTCAATATTTTTTAAATGGTAATTGGTTCAATTGTTTTAATATTGCCACTACTTACCTGCTTCCGGTCAGTAGAGATGAAGAATAATTTGTCACATGAGTTTTATGCTTACCACTTCGGTAAAAATGTTTTCTGAAATTCATCCCTTATTTTGTATAATATAGGAGATGAAAGTTTTACTATACTAATTTGAAACGAGCCAAGATGTAAGTTAGAGATCTTGGCTGCATAAAAAAGAAACTGGTCCATTAACTTTGTGAGAGCTTTACATTCATTGGTGCCTTGGCCGTTGGAAAATCAAAACAATTGCAAAACACAACCCAGCTTCGACATCATTGCCCTATGTTTCCTGAGGCGATGAGATGCCTACTGTGGGGTTCGCCGCGCGTGATTGAACACTCTTCATTCACCAGATACGCATTATTTCGGTTTATAATCGTATCGTAATATTTATCCTCCTCCTTGTTATGAACTGAAAAAGTGTAGTGATTTGTAACATAAATAAACGAGTGCGTCATACTATTTGTCATTAAAAAATCTTCTTTGGGTTTAGTACCAAAATGGTAAAAGTTTTGACTTAAAATACTAAATTATTTGTCGAAATAAATCGTTTGCATTTTATTACGTCAGGTACAAAAATAATTATCATTTTGGTATACATATTTAAGTTAATACAAATCCGAGAGTGAGAACTCACTTGTTTAATTTACTAGTGTTTAATACATCTCTATCACTCTACGAATTTGCGGATTCCAAACATTTTGCTTTAATTAATACGCTATTCTAGGCTTCAGTGTAAATGTGGTCATATTTCAGATTCAGAGAAATAAAGCTGAAAAAGTGGGCCACTGACACTTTTTTTTACGAAACCCTCTATACGATTCTTGTTTGTTCCTGTCCTTCCAGGATCACTTCAAACTACAGATACGAGTAGTAACTATTCATATAGAATGCGAGTTTATTTAATAAAGATTGATTTGAGTTAGCTCACTTAGAGCTGACAATTGCAGTTTGTAGTGGGTAGAGTGAGATGCCAGCGGCTGCGGCCGCGAACCACAAACCGCTTGGTGGAATTTAGATCACTTACAAGTCCAATACCCTTTACTAGATCCATAGCCTTCATCATCTTATTATAAAAGCGAAACTAACTCTCTGTTGAAATACAGCCTTAAACATATAAATTCCTCCAAATACAATTTTACTACACAGAAAACGAATTAGTTAAAATAAAACAAACATGATGAAGCAAAAGACAAAAGTGTTAATTTTTATGAGTGTTTGAGGTTAAACCTTTTTTCTAATCTATTTTATTATTTATGGTTATAAACAATATAAAATTATTACATCGTAAACTTCAACTAATTATTCGAGACAGATAGAGAAAGCTACTTACATTGTTTTAAATTAATTCCCTTAGGCGGTTCCATTCCTGAATAGAAAGTGTAACTACCTACTTTTGTACAGCATACCTACTACTCTTCATTAACTACTTTTTAACCGACTTCAAAAAGGAGAAGGTTCTTAATTCATCGTGATTTATGTTTTAATATATGTTCCCCGGTTACTCGCAGACGGTTTGCTCGATTTTTTTAAATAATGTATTTTCTAATCGATCTCACTTTCATCTGGTCAGGATCCTGAAGAAATTGAGGGTACTCTTTTAATATTATAGGCACACCTATAGCGATTTGGATATTATTTACAATTGCTTGGGCATTCGTTCTCAGAAAGCATCAATTAGTTAAGTGGAATTGATGAACCACAGTCCACAGGAACACCTTATCTGTAATAATAATGATATGGTGTTTGGACTTGTTCGAATGGTATGAATGATGAGTTGAATGAAAAGTTATAATGGTCCTGAACATCTGACTGACCTGATGATGAAGACTGTTGGAGGGTGGGGAAATCTTCGTTAACACAGTTTTTCGTTAAACAGTTATAAATATCGACAGTGTATTTGGTCTCGTTTGAGTTGTTTTAATCGTCATTTAAAAATGTGTATGTATAAATATTATCTACGTAGCCACAAAGTTGTGGAAAATAAGTTGTAATTGGGAATAAAGTCTTTGGGGT
This sequence comes from Choreutis nemorana, assembly GCA_949316135.1. Lineage (NCBI taxonomy): Eukaryota > Metazoa > Arthropoda > Insecta > Lepidoptera > Choreutidae > Choreutis > Choreutis nemorana. The sequence goes on along the minus strand of OX438601.1, from coordinate 6,468,450 downwards.
CACAAAAACAATATTCAGCTGTGTCATCTACCAATCTTTGATTCGTTAGTAAGACAATTCACTTATAAGAAGTAATTTTTAACAAAAATAAAGCCAATTCAATTTTATTTAATTTCATTATATTTAGAATTGTTAGGTATTAAAGAAAATGACGTTACTAAAAGTTTATCTTACTAATGCGATATTGAACTGTATATAATGTTATAGTTGTAAACATACAACAATAGGCCGCCATAACGTTATTTTCAGTTTAGTATCGTTCCGAGTAACTAGGTACTATAAACCTGAATATAACTGGCAAGTCGAAAATTCAGAGGAAAGAATACGAACAAACATCGCTCTAAATAAATATTTGCGTTCAAATTTACTTTATTGCATTCAACGCGAGCTTTTAAGACGTTTATAGCATTTTATATTTGAAACGAACGTTAACTATTAATAGAACTATTTAGTAAATTATTATTATAAGTCAGTTTTATTCGATTTTGACTACCATTGAGGAGATTCATTGATAGTTTTATCTATTTAAGTTTAGTTATCGATTTATAATTACCAAAAAACGTTTGAGCACATAATAGTGGTATACATACATACATTGGACTAAAAATTAAACAGACAGACCTGTAGGTACATATATGTTTCTATCTCTCTATCTAATTATTTAACCAAAACATTTGTCGGAGAAATGTTTTTGGAATACTGAATTATTGTGACAAAAACTTTTCGGTTTGTACCTATCCCCGTTTTTCATTGTCGTTTTTGTGATGTTTAATTCAAAAACGGGTGTACTTACGTTTTTGTAAGGTACGAGTACTCTGTATTTTCTATTGAAAAAAAAGCCTCATGTTTACAATTGAATATTTGGACTGATTTATCTTAGATATAGATACTGGAAAATTGGAAATTGGAAAATTTATAGAGGGTCAAGACTTTAGTTTTGATAGTTTTCCTCGACTGAATGTTAAATATGCGAATAATTATAAAATATATAACAAAAGTATTAATTAAAATATGAAACTATTCAACAAACGTTTATCTTTAAAACCTACGAATCTAATAGTGTTGATTTCAAATCTAATTCAATATATTGCAGATCCTTAGGTATATGTATCTATTCGACGTATCTCTCTTAGACATTGTTTATTCTACCCGATATGTTTGAATGCTATCAGTTTTCATTCCAATCCCTTTACGCTAACAAAAGTTATTGATTTTGTGTTTATTTTAAGGATGATACTAATATGGTTTGTTGTAGAGAGCAAAAATAAAGGTTTTAGTTTACTATTTCATCTTGAAAGAAAACACATGCAGGTTTATATAATTCCTCAAGAATTTGAGAAAAAAATTAACCATGACCCAGTTGTGGGACTTATAGTAATAAATGTATATTTAATTATTGTTTAATTTCACATACCTTTATAATCAATTCCTACAGTTTTTTTCTTCAGAACACCTAGTTATAGCTAGTTAGGTGGAGATCAAAGGCTAAAGTTCAAAATTAATGTTTTCTAAAATCTAAAATTGTAAAGAGCTATAAAGACCGAAAATAAATACTTAACCTTTTTTTGTATTGGATGTAAAACATTTTACTTTTGCAATTTAGTTTTAGAAATTTTTATATTAACACGTTATATTAACAAAAAAATATAAAACGATACGATATATAAATTATATTTAAATTTTAACAGACAAAAGTCATAATTAAAAGGTCTTCCGAACAATAAACATCCGATGGTCAACTCTGCTCAAGTAAAGGCTTCTCTTTACTTAGTTCATGAATGAACGAAGTGTTTTCATTTCTCAGTTACCCAGTTGTTATTTCTGTTCCGTTCAGTACCTACACGGACAAAAATGTTAAACGCTTTTCCTGGAAACGGTTCTATTTTTTTTCAATTTTGCTAAATTGGTTTCAGTCAAAACGCCCCACATCACTGAAATGCTATTGTTTTGATTAAAATTTTATAATTGGGTGTGCAAATTACACAAAATTTAATGTTTTAAGAGGACAGTAAGTAAAACTAAAATTTCAGAATTCCCTAAACTAGCTGAGAATGAAAAATACACCATACTTAAATGTCTATGGCAAGTATATGATAAAAAGTTCTTGTACGAAAAATTTCGAGACGGCTTCGTGTAAGTAAAAATAAAATCTCGCTTTGTAACTGATGTAGTAATAAGTAAAAAACCGTTAATGAAACTTCGGTTTCGATGGCGGCAAAAGTGGCCACAGTTTTTACAATAACCCTGCGAGAAATATGTTGGTTTGGCTGTGACGATGTCTCACGATTTTGAAATTCAAATCCAAACGCCTATAACGCCTATAAATAGTTATCTTTTATGGATTTCGTTTCTCTTTGAAATAAACGGTTGAAAAGGCTTATCTAGCAGTCAATAGGATTGCTTGAATTGATCGAAACGTTCATGAATCTAGACATATTTTAATAATATTAGATTACCTGTTCCAACTTCCTCTACTTTCGACCAACAGGCAGAAAGGCTGTTAAAAATTTTGCAATTGATTATTTCGGTAGGCTGTGTTATGGTTATTAGAAAGATTTCCATGTGTTAATATTTATCAGCCCCAGGCACTTGACGGTAACACGGGAATGCTTTTGGGGTTCACTTGTTTAGAGCCGCTTTGTGAGGAATTATAATGCCTACAGAGCCGTGTGTCACGGTATTTTATTTACCTTTATATTTGAGTGTAATAAGTAATTGCTTTCCAACGCGACGTCATGGAACGCCAGAATGTTGCACAAGTAATTTCGCCGTGTATACTTACATGCTCTGGTTTTGTTGTTTCGTTTAATTCCAGCTACCGAGTTATGTTTATTTTATATTTATTTTCCTTAAATTCTTTTTAGGGTCGCTGCCAAATGGCTGAAATTGTTACTAATGTAATAAAAATTCCCTAATGTCACAATTTTTATTTTACTTGAATTCTCGTAGACATAATTGAGGAGCTGATAACGGTAAAGCTATTTTAGTAAGGTCTTGAAGCATGTAAAATAAACGCTTATTAATTACAACGTCCTTAAAAATATTTAGGCACGAAATGAAAAAAAATGAAATATTATCCGCTTATGTTCACAGTCTACAGCGTACCTACTAACCAGGCTTTTTATGTATGTTCGTGTTGACGCTTTTATCTACTTGTTTCATGCTTATCCGGTTATTCTAAGCTGGATAAAAACAAGTTTATCATCATCAGCCGAAAGATCATTTCTGAACGGCTTTCAGTAGACATAAAACTTTCAAATTCTAGCTCCTTGCCACTACACCTACGTTCCAATATAAGTTGGGTTTATAAAAAAATCTTAGTTGGTTTAATTAACATTGTTTGTTTTTGTTGTTACATTATATGTTGACGTGACTATGATAGCGCAAACAAAAACGACGTACTCCCTCGGTTATGTAACATCAACGAGGTTTATTATAATAAACAACCGTAAGTTACAAATACGTGAGTTATTTAATGATTAATTACACTATAGAGTCTCAAATATTTAATGATTATCTTTACGAAGGAAAAAATACTGTACAGTCGGCCACACAAAAGCTTCGAATAACAAGAGCAATATCAATTCTTAACCTTTACAAATTAAGAACGGTACGAAGTTCTAACAGATTAGGTTGATCCATAGTCATGTGTTCATAGCTTGTTATTGTTATTATAAAACCATTTAAGAGGCATTCAATGTTCATGCAATTAAAAATATCAATATTTGCATTTGTGTTTTACTTTTACTACTATAGTGGACTTTAAAACTTATTCTAAATTATCGAAAGTTTATTGTCATCAATCTAATAGAATACTCTCCACGGTTAATTAAGTAACTACCATTTGTTTTAAACTAGTTACACCGTCACATTACGGTGTGTACATTGAGATTTTTCAAGATAAACCTTACATGTATACAAAAGATATTACGAGTAGTTTATTTTTGTGAGTCTATTATGATTGTATCGAATTTTAAATATTTATCTATGAATAGACTATTTGCTTTAAAATTTTAAAAAATTAAAAGTACAAGTAGTGCTAAAATATTTCATAAATAATATGAAGGTCTCAGCGTTAAAACAGTGTTATATCTGTGTATTTTATTTAATAATGAATTAAGAAGCTCATGAAAATATGGCTTAAATTTTTTAATCTCTCATAAATTTATAAACAGAAGAATATTGCTGAACAGTTTTCGTTACGTGACATTGTCGGGAATCGCGCATCTATATCTATATCAGTATATCTTGGCCGTAGTCATGTTCCTGAACGTGTTCCTTTTATATAAGGTATCACGGTAAATAAAACAGTTACTTAGATGTAAAATTCAAAATGTCATTTCAGGCTACGTAATTAGATCTATAGAACTTGTATATAATATCTCGTGAAACTCGATACAAGAGTAATGTGCTTACGTCAATGTTGCTTTATGAGTCAATCTGAAGCTAACTCTCACAGCTGAGTGCAGCCCGCTCTAAAAATATCTAAACAATTTATGTGTGCTCATACATTTCAACAAGGCTCCAGGCTGAAAATATAAGTAGGGAAAAGTAGTGAAAGCTCTTATCGAACAAGAGTGCTTTAAATGTATTAAATAAATGAAGGTACTCCGCTTTTTTTCCTAACCCACTTGCAAATTATAATAAGATAAAATTGGAAGCCATTTAGTAAATCAAAGTAATCAGACAGTGTGGTTGCTAACGACGGAGCTAACATGTGGTCTCTCGAAATTGGTTGTAATAAATTTGATAGAAATAACATTCGGTCTGGTTGGCAGGAACTTAGGCTGGGTTTACATGGTAATGACGGTCAATTTTATGAAGTGGGTAAAATATGTCCATGTTGTTCTTTCAACCGACACGACAGAGCGAAGTAATGTGCGGAGTTGGAGGTAAGGGCACTTCTTGCGATGTGGGGCATGATGATATGCAAATCAACTCCTCGTTCAGAGAAACACGTACTGAGAATGAAGCGAGAATTTCACTAAAATGTGGTCCACCTACATAAAAGTATGCCCTCGCTTTGTTTTGTGACTTGACGCTGTTTAGCTTAGTAAGTGTGCAGAGAATTTTACATAGCGACCTCAGGTAACGATGTTGTAATCAGGTACATATTTAATACGAGAGCTTAGGTTTATTGGCTATACATTTTAAATTTAAAACAAAAATCGATATTTTCAATGGACTCACTTTGTCAGTTAAATTAAAAAAATGAAAACTTTCCTATTTTATGATAATAAATTAAGATATGGGAATCGAGAACTCAGTTCAAATAGTGTAAAAATTAAACTGCAGAAGAAATTGCAGTATATTTTCGAGTGAAAGATCTGAAGAAGAATTTTGCAGGAATATTTTTAGAACTCGCTGAGGAAAATAGTCGGTATATCAATAAATATGTAGTTATTCAGCTTCTCACTACTTCGATATAATCTATCTAAGCAAAAACAGAAATAAAAAAATATTTAATTTTTAATAATGCTAATTCAGGTTCATAAAAATGTTGAATTAGGTTTTTGGACACGGCCATTGGTGTATGAGTTATTGAATATATATATTAACGGGTATGTTAAACCCTAATAATAAATAACAGCTGACAGTAAAATGTTGCCCTCTTTATCTTCGACGTAGTTGGATAAAATCGATGACGGTATAATTACGGAAAGAACGTTTAACGATAGCTAAATAATGGCTTTCACAATAATCACGATAGATTAGGAAAACTGATAACTAAAACTTTATGAGTAAAATATGATTCCTCTACCTGCCAATATCTGTTACGCAATAACGATTTTTAATCAAAGTTCCAGTCCATTAGTTAGAGTCCATTCCAGTTTTTACTTGCATTTTCGTAGCTTAGTACCTTTTTTGGGAATTTTATCAACTTTCAAAAGAAACAAAGCACAAAAACTGTAGTCAGTCACAGTATGCACAACAACTGTAGTCAGTCACAGTATAGTATAGAATGCTATAGCATGATCGATAAATACTATAGGTACCGCAGACCCAACTCATGGTGCGGTTGAAGTTGAAATCTATTGTGCAGGTATTTACTCGTACGTCTCTGCAGGGCTAATCTACATCAATTTAACAATCCAAACTCATGTTAGGCACGCTGTTGAGGGCATACATTTGTTTGTCCAAAAAAGTCATGAATTTCCCTCATGACTCAAGGTCATTGAAAGAATTAGGACTTCACCACCGCTTAGCGACTAAACATTTAAGCTCCTACCTACATATTTGATAGTAGCTAAACTAACATTTTCTCTTATTTGTTATTTTATTATTTATTTCGTATTTTTTTTGTGGTAAGCAATGACCACAAAAACTTAACTCCCGACTACTTAAAAGGCGGATAATCTAATTAGTGTTAACAAGGCACTCACCTTATCTAACTACGAAATGTCTATAGTTTCATGAATTTAGTGTTGGGTATAGTCGTAGTCGGAGGCCCCCTATCTATGATCAAATAAAACTAAAACTAATCTATCAGCTTTTATCCGTCAGTTTGTTACCCACGTTTTGTTTATGTCTCCGACTTCTACTCTACTCATTATAAATAAATAAAAATTAAATTCATGAAATTAATTATTAAGAGAAATTAGGTAATAAGTGCCTTGTAAGACTAATTTATTGGACACTTTTTGAGTAGTCGGGGTTTTGCCTTTTAACTTATTTTTATAAAACGACTTCATAAAGAGGAGGTTTTCGATTCGTCTTCGTCCTGTTTTGTTTGAAATGATGTATTTTCTAGTTGGTCCCATTTTCACCCGGATGGGATCTGATGATGGGATCACGAAGAAATTAAGAGAACTCTTCGAATATTACAGGCACAGCTATAGCGATTTGGGTATTATTTGCAATAGCTTGGGCATTTGTTCTCGGAAAGCACTATTTGGTGAAGTGAAACTGATGATGAAGAACACAGATAGCCACCGGAATTATTCGATATAAAGGAACTGTACCTAACTGTTACCAATAATGACATTGTGTTTGAGCTTGTTCGTTTGGTATAAATGTTGTTGGTGACTTGATTGAGATGTCATAATGGTTGGAATCTTGGAGGCTCATTGGAACTCCTTAACAGTTATGAAAAAAATGTTGTATGTTTGGTATTGTTTGAGTTGTTTTGGATATAAATTTAAAATGTGTATAAATATTATTTACGCGAAGTTTTAGAGATTTATTCAGATTTTACCTACATGGAAATAAAACCTTTTTCGCTTTGTAAAACAATGTTTTATTTGCCTCATCATAGAAGTCTATCGAAAAGTTAATCTGTCTATCGAAAATGTGCTTCATTAAAAAGTCTCTAGACTCACTAAAAAGAGATAAATAATTTTTATAACAACATATAACCTACTCTAAAGAAGTATATTAAATGTAACAAGTATTTTATCTTCTCTTGAAATTAAAGGCTGCATACAAAGAAATTAGAATGAAATAGAAGAAACATGATTTATTCGTAATATAAAGTAATTATTGTTTAATCTTTAAACCCTTCATATGTTTTTAATAGGGGGTTTAAATATATATATATATTTTATATTCATTTGTATTATATAACTCTAGCTCTAGCTAAAAAAGGAAGGTAAAAGAAGAGTAATTAGTATTGTTATTTTTCTCTTGACTTGTTTTTTTAAAAGATTGCATCCAGGTTTCCTACAAACGAATCTAATTACTCGATCTTATTTTTCCTTCTTGTTGTATTCAATATAGTACCTAAATACATGTCTATCCAAGGATATACGAGTAACATGGCTGTGCGATGTATATTAGTAGGGACTAGGGATATGATTTACACATTTTTAAAACCTTTTTCATGTTTCTTTAATTTATTTTTATTTCTGTGACATGAACTACTTATTATTACTATTAAAAATATTTTATCGACTGGCAATACATATTATGAAGAAAATTAGTCAATTTCGGCTCCGTCTTTGTTCAACAGTCATAGATAAAAGGCTTTTTGTAATGTCCCACAGACATTGCACAGCTTAAACTGCTAAACTTATAGAACTGTTTTGGGCGAACTTTGATTGGTTGGTGCCCTAAGGGCAAAAGAAAGGAAAAAAGGATTCAGCGATTTATATTATAAAAAGCAGAAACGTGAAGGAACCATAATTTTTCAGGACTTGATACGGATATTTGTTTTACTTTTAACTTTTTCGGGGAATCTGTCATTAAATTTGATGTTAGAATTGATTTATTCAAGCATTAAATTCTCTAGAAATTATACAGAGTCTATCTCCATAAATTCTATGTAAAAGTTTTTCAATCTTGTACATTCTAGGCCAAGTAATGTATGGAAAGACGTCGTTCTCAATTTTATAGGGCCTAAAATAGCATCGAAGTTATTAAGAAAAAATGCAATTTTCAGAAGAAACTAGGCGCGGGCGTATGAGATTCGGGCGTTTTACAACGTATTTAAATTAATAATAGTTTTAAATGTTCTAATACAAATTTTTCAATATATACAGTAATGAATAGAGTCGTTTGAACATATTTAATTTAACTGGCAATTTTAGTTTAGTATAAATGTTATTTCCACCTTCCTACAATAACTAATAATGTTCATGTTACACATACCATTTTGTGTACTACAACATGAACGAAAAGAACTCATCAAAAACGTTAATAAATTGTTTGAGTTTGCAGCCAGCTAAATGAATAAGTATTATCTTTCGCGGAGTAACTTAAACCGCCAGTATCCTCGGTCGCTATTTATCAACGACTCGTATTTTCTTACAAACATTTAAAGTGTTACAACTGCAATAAAGTAAAGTACCGTCTTTATGGTACAGGGAAATTCTGTGCTTACGAGGTTTTATGCAAAGATCCATGCTGACATCTGCATTGAGCTTTACGTTGTATTTTTAGTACGTCGTATATGACATAAGGTAAAAAAAAAAACATTAAACCAAACATTAGACCAGAGAAGAAGATATATTTAAAATCTATTTCAATTGACAATTTTATTAGCTCATGCAACAACAATTTATTAACCCGAACAAGTAGTTGTCACCTCCGATGTAGTTCACTTACAATCAAATATTTTAATTTGCTTAAAGTGTGTAGATAATTTTTAGTTTTTGCTCATATGTTTAATATTTTAATAATTTCAATGTAACGTGTTATATACTCAAACAAAATCGTAATGTAAGATTTTTTAAAGAACATATAAATATTTATGTATCCCATAAAATCCTTTGATCTACCTAAATTTCTGTAATTTAAGACATAATACGATCAAAGTGTTTTTTTTTTGTAGGAAAATATGGAAAAAGTACCGAAAACGATTTAACTAAAATGTAACATTTAAGTCTTTCCTTTTTTTCCCCTGCGATCGGGGCCCCATTTAACATTATCCTTTTAAAATTAATTGGGCTTAAAGTTGATGTTGGTACCTACTTGCTACAAATGGATACGAAGTGTAATAATCGTCAGGCATAACCTAATTGGCACTGAAATATAAGTAGAGATTTCTATGCGTAGTGTTGTCAAATTTATAGACGCGATTATAGTATACCTACATGTATTTTTTATTTATCTTTCTTAAATACCTACGATAATTTTGAACATTATTATTTAAATTAATGTATTTAGTTTTTACCGCGTAATAATTTGAGTAATATCACTATAATAATGTTGTGTTCCTCTGTAATTGGGGAAAAAATTATCTTGTTCAATAATAATGGACATACTGTCAGAATTTAAATATTGTATCTCCTGTTGAAGATCCTATTAAATCAATAAAATAAAAAATAGGTGCGTGTCATTCTTAAAATGAGAATAGAAGTGACAACAAAAACTAAGAAATATATATATATATATATTCTTTGAAGTACATAATCATTTTTGTGCGTGTGACACCGGGAAAGTAGGTAACGTGAATTTTTGATCGCACGCTTGTGGCAGGAAAACCGGTTTATTCCGATCCTTTGTCCATAAACGACATCCAAAGGTTGAGTCTCAGTTTTTACTTGAAAACTGTTTATTAAAATGACCGATAATCAGTTGATCAATGGAATATTGTTTTTAACGTATTTTCAACTAGTTTTTTTAATGATATGAATACATAGTTATTTACATGCGCAAACATTGAAAAAACAAAATCAACGCATAGAAAACTGTCTTAATTGATAGGTGACGAAATCGTTCGTTTGTTTGGAGGTTACGACGTGAGGGAATATTGTGAGGAGTTTCCTTGAAGTCAGTAGTCACATAGCAATATCACCTAATAAGTGACATTCCTGTACTTACACTCATTTAATTATAGGTTTAAAGAAAACATCCCAATAGACGCGAAAAAATATGTTGCTTCTAGTAAATGATCGTGTAAGCCATAAATTAATGATTGGTCTGCGGTAGGAGCATTCGACTATCAATCATCAATCTATGATGGAAGCATCGGAAAGCACTTTCACTGAAAAAGTAAATCTAACCACGAGACTATTTTGATACTCGTCAATACAATCACTCATTCTATTTCATTTCATTTTATCATATTTAAATTTTTGTTAGACTAACCAAATTCAGATAAAGCTAATTAGTGAAATTTTTACAAAAAAAAACCACTATAATTGGTACGTCGTTTCCATGAAACTATTAAATACTACACAAGTTGTTAAAAAGGAATGTATGGAAATAATGTCAGGCCGTTAGAAAATAAGAAGATAGCATTTCCATTTTTGTTCCATTTTTAGAAATGGGATTGTAAAAATTTAAATAAGTTCATTCAAGGAGCCAGTATATCAATGTGGACCGATGGATCGAGTTAGTGTATTCACGTGAATTAATACGCCTTACTCCGTTCACGCGGTAGTTTCTACACATACATTTATATTTTACAGGATAAATTCATTTGTGTTAAGTTTTCTCATGCTTTGTGCAGTAAGTAGTTGCTATAATTTCCATCGCTCGTTTTGAATAAACTTCTTGCACCTAGATATAAGTTATGGGAATTGTTATAGAGAGGTTACAATTGTCCCGTATCAGTTTGTTTTATTGCATTGCAGGAAAATAAAATGATAAATGATTAAATCAAGTTAATAACTATACACACTAATAAACGATATTAGTTGTTGAACTGCCTCAGTTTTGGTCAAGCAATTTATCAACAACAGAGCAACCGATCCTGTCTAAAATTATCTTTCAAGCGAGTACAAACTATTTTCATTAGCAAAAATTAAATTGAGGTTGGACTATTTACAGATTAAATTAGATTAGTGAGATATAATTAGGACACAGTACATTGGCGGTGCTCTTGTCGTCCAAAACAAAAAGGTCATCGTCGTGTCAATAGGTGGTATCACTTTCCATCAGGTGAGCCGTCTGCTTGTTTGCCCGTGATGTTGAATATAAATAAATAATTAAGAATAACCTGGAAAATATATTTAACATACATTCATTACCTTCGTCCCAAATTAAGCTGTTGCCTTTTCTTATGTAGTCCCATTCTACAAACTTACGGCTTAATGCATTATTAAATACATAGTAAACAACCAAATCCCCTGAATAAGTAAACCTGACCAAACAAATGGATATTAAATTTTAATCAATTTTACAATATATTTCTGCATCGAGTTCTTAGTACGAAACACAGGGTGCTGAAAGCACTAGATTTACCTTCCGCACACCGCGAGTTTTAAAAGATATATGAAGCCGGGTGGGATAATTGCGACCTTTACTTACCCTTTTAGAGCAACACAAGTAGTTGGGATCAGTTTTTAAGAAGATCTGTCTTTACCATAAGGTCACGAAGTGGGCCTGGACCCGGCCAAACTCGGCTCAAAGTTACATTCTTAGCTTTACTTTTGTCAGAAAAAAATCTGTCTTCCGTATTAAAACACACGGTAGACCTTCTGAAAAAGCCCCGAACTTTCCTAGGCCGAGGAACTTGGAATGACCTAAAATACCAAAATACGTAAATAATATGAAAATAGCATACATATATATATTTAGTCTTTATAGGTTTTGATTGGTAATTATATGTTGGTATTTTTCTACAAAAACTACATTCTATTACTGACCAAAAAATAAAACCGGTAATCCAAAAAAACCTATACGAATATTGCTTTTATTGAAAAGAAAGTGTATGTGTGGGTGTGTGTTTGATAGAGTTAATTAGTAAGTAGGGAAACTATAAATAACAATATGAGGCCATACTGCAGCGTTAATTTTGTGGTAATATCGCTGCATAACAGAAAGGCAAATCTCTTGGGGTAAGTGGAATTTCACCTGGCTTACTTGAAACTCATGTCGCTGAGGCAACACAGGGGCGCTGTTTTCCGTACAGACAGACACTTAATCATGATTTAGTTGTGGACATTTTCACAATTTTCGTGCTCCTTAGTTGCACTAACCGTAACAAAGGTTTCTGGTTTCAGGCGTTTCGTAAATTCACTTCTTAAAAGCAGTAAAAGAGACATTCATTTAGAGGTTAAATAGACATTAAATAAATTGATTGTTTATATTTTCAATAGGATTTCAATCTTTGTTTGTTAATTTTAAAGTAAGGAAAATCAATAAACGAACTCTTTCTGATACAGCACATAAGTAAGTTGTCTTCCCCGATACCGTTTTGTATCTTTCAAAGTTAACGTTAACTTGGAGAAAGGTTGTACGTGTTACTCTTTACAGTAATAAATAAAGAACAAACGTGACTCCTTCAAATGCATATAAGTGTACCAGCTACGGACATTAGCAGTTAGCACACACCTGTGGCTTATATTAGAGTACAAAGTATGGTTGTTATGAGCTCATTTGACTTTTTTGAGTTACAACCTACGAATAATAATATTTCATAACAACATTAGTATGACATGAATTGAAACTACGTGAATAGATACTTAGTATTGACCATGACTTTTCATTTTAACTTGGTATAGTATAGTACTAGGCTATTAAAAATGATTAAAACTGAAAAGTGTGGAAAGTTCTTCGCAAAACATAATGTAATGGCAAGTATTCCTAGTCATCTTTCCATGATGGATTACACGCTCACAAGATTACAAGCCCTATTTGTTAAAGAAGGGTTCGAAGCTATTGTTTCTTAGCACGAAAACTTTGTTATTTGTTACTTGCCTTTTAACTCACCTTAAGTTTGAAACAATCAATTTGTATTCAAAGGCACGGTAGTACGAAGTACTTTTCGTGATCTCTTGATCTCTGATGAAAATGAATGACTACATTAAAGATAAACCAAAAGTGTTTTTAAACTTTTTTGAAGTGAGGATTACAATTCAAAAATAAAATATGAGGATATGAAGGGTAAATGTGGGTTAGTTGCGTTAGGTAGATAGATGCGGAAGTAATCGTTTAGCGTAATTGTAAAAATACGAGGTTCGCAGTTTTATTCTTTTGTAAGTTTACCTCTTTTTCCCACCTGTCAACTCCGAACACTCCGCTGGAAATAACGTGTAACGAGTTGTAGAGAGAAAACGATTTAACGTGACGCCAGATTACTGTAATTAAGATATTGATCTTTGTGTATTCAGACATTTTATTAATAAATTTAGTATGTACTTAAGCATCTTTCTAGTTTCTACATGGATTAAATAAAGAAAATTGAGTGTTTGAAACATGACTTACTTGAAAAAATAGGGCACGGCGCCCTATTTTTCCTTTATTAAAAAGAAATGATGCCTGATTTTTATGAGGATACATGCCCTTGAGAAATTTGTTCAAAACTACATTATAAAAAATAATTATGTTCAAGTAAAATAATATTATGTGACTAAAATAAAAAGAATGAAATATACTACTGGGTTAAAAAATAATTATATTAATCAGAATAAATAGTTAGGGTAAGTAACCAATGATAAAAAATCAAATGTATAATAATTATAGTTTTTTGATTATTATAATCATCTAAGTTTTCTTTCATTTTTTCCTTAGAGCTACTTAACTATACCACAAGGCCAAATATCATCGCGACACTTAACATCATTCTGTATTTTTGACATTTAATTTTGTTTCTAACAAAAAATTATAACAAATTATATGTTACAAAAATTATAACAAATTATAACAAATTACCCTTATAATTATGTTCATTAATAACCATTCAAACCATTCAATTAGAATATAAGATTCTGTATTTTAATCCCCTTTTTCAAATAGTTAGGCAACTATCCCACATTTACTTAGGTAGACGTACATACCTACCTACTAAGAAAGAGCTTAGTTTTATTTTAATAATTTAAAACTCTTTACTACAAAATGATTCTACTAGCATATTTGATCCGGTTCACTTCTTAATTAAGAAAAACCACCTTTGTCCATTTAGCTTTCATAGTTACTTGTGATTTTTTTTCTTGTTAATGTTAACTTAAAAAGCTTTTACTTAAAATAGCTTTTGATTTTGATGATAAATGAAGCCGAATTCCGTTGGGGCAATGGTTTCCTAGAAAGGAGGTATATGTTCGTATAAATTTTCAAACACCTTCCTTGAATGTAGGTAGGTACGGTCAGTATTATAACTAGACAACGATAACCAAAACTAACCTTAATGATAGTTTTATGCCAATGATGCGGCAATCATACAGCCAGCCTAATAATGGTAAGCAGTCACCGTAGCCTATGGACGTTTGCAATACCAAGGATATTGTACATGTTGCTGACCCTTTAAGAAACTTGTAAAAACCCTTTGTAAAGAACTCCATGACGTAGTTATTTGAAAAGACTATAGGGTTACTGGGCAGGGAGACTTCTCATCGAAAAGTGCTTTTAATACCCCTAAGCTTGTATGGAACCATTCAGCCCGTCTGGTTGCAAATAGATTAAATTTATTATTAGTATAAATCTATAAAATTGAATGATTAAGAAATAATAATAATAAATTATACATTAATCTACTTGAGTATATATAGATAATACTTAAAGAAAGTTTTATATTATAATTTCCACTAGGTCAATGAGGGGGAATGTTTTAAGTGTAAATAATGAAGGAAATAAACTAAAGCTCATCTGCTGTTTTTCTCACAAGTGTGTATGTGTGTGTCCTGAAAATTTGCACCTCAGCTTCTAGGGTGCAAACAGTACATTTAAACTCATTCTACTCGTATACTGCGGTGTCTCGGAAAATTCTCCGGGGATGGCAGGAAATTTCGGAAACAAGAAACATTGATGAATGATTAAATTACACAGTGAATAAGTGAACAGGGGAGTCGTTCCAAGAGGTATTTATTCAGTTTTGTCGATGTACCGTCTCGAGATCCTTTCACTGAAAATATCGATGTTTGCATACGAAGTGAAGTGACCTAGAAATAACATGAGTACGCGTTCGACTGTTTCATGCTGGTTTGTTTTATGTATTTTTTTAATTTAAATAAAATACATTAATTGACTTATTGTTGTAATATACGATTCATCTACCGTATCTGGACCGAATAACTAGATATCCTATAGATTAATGGACCAGAGATTTTCAATTACTATTGTTTGTACCATCAACATTCACCAACAAGATGATACCGTGCTTTCACGATGAATTCATATATTTTGTTTCGTAAAATCGGTTTAATGTTTGTTAACAATGACAAATACTAAAACTGCGTGTTTTCATTCCCGATGTCAAATTGCCTTAGTCCCAAGGCAAGCTTGAGCTATGGGTAAATGGATAATTACTTACTCGTATATGCTTTAATGGTGATAAATTTCAATCTGTATTTAAACGAGTCTATAAAGTTCTGGCTCAGTTTTCCCTTTCAATCAAACTAATGTTTTTCTTGCATTTAAAGCCAATTTGTATGCGCAGATCACGAATACAGCAATCAAATAACGTACTCGTACGTTATAACCTGTTATTCACATCAGAGTGCATATTGCTTGAAGATGACTAATTGAAAAATTTGAGTAAAGTTAATATGGAACCAATTTAAAATAATGTCGAATTGCCTATGTTGTTGAATGAAACATCATCAAACTCGGAGTGGGCTACTAGACAAATACAAATGCGGCAGAGTAAAATACAAAAATCGGTGGAGTGCGTAATAATTAGCGTGCTCATCGTTGAACACATGTTTTAATTTTTACTGTTTGTTGTTATAGCGGCTATAGAATTAGTGATATTGCATAATTTGAATTGTCTAGCTATTATGGTTTATGAGATATAACCCCCTGACAGACAAACAGACAGAGGAGGCTAATAGAGTTCTATTTTTACACTTTAGGCACAGAACCCTAAAATGGAAAAATACATTCAGGAAGTTAAGAGCCTCTTTTTATAAGGCATTTAAAATTGTGATAGACAACTTTGTACCGAGACTCGGTTGGTACTCATGAATATTAAATTTTCATAAATAAATAAATTGTTGTATAAGGGAATTATTTTGTTGAATTTTGGTGGAATAAGGGATGTTTTATATTATTAATAGCTTGCTTTCTCGCTTATCTGTTTGTTTAGTACAATTTTGCTATTGACAGACTAATTTCCGATAAGGAGTTTTTGGTTATTGCTGTTATTTTTTAAGATATATTTGTAAAAAAAAAACACAACTCCTATGTACGTAATAGGATATAAGAATCAAAGTATGAGCAGTGGATATAAAGTATACGTTCATCTGAGACATGAATATCTGTGTGCCAAGTTTAACTTAAATCCGTTTAACAGTTTGTACTCGTGATTGATTAACAAACGTACGGATAGCGGCACAACTTTTCACACTTAAAAGTATGGAAATAATAAAAAAAGGGTTTTTGTCATCGCGATGAACAAAAACTAAAAGAGAAGTGATTAAATGGTTAAGCTGAAATAAAAAGCAGCATTTAGTCATTTGGTTAGCAAATAAATATTTATAAAAGAAAACATTCAGCAATCCTTGTTTCGCAAATAAATTGATTTTGGTCAGTAATTTACTAAACATTCAATCCGGAAAATAACTATTTGATCAGCAAGATTTCATGATAGGCTAGTAAGGTTTCATCATTGGCGAGCGGTGCCGAGTAGCGGCCGGCGAGTGCCAAAATCGACAATTTAAATTAAATTTACGCACAATATTTTATTCGTTGCTCTCCTTCTAAGTGGTTATCCAAATTTTACTAAACGCGAGTCACTCATTGCAGAATATACACAGTCAGGTCAAGTACACAAGTATTGTCACACAGTAAAAACTTTTCTTTTAGAACACCAGCCACAAAAAAGTTTATTGAATTCGAATTTCGAATTGTTCATGAAAATAAAAATGTATACGTTTTAGAGTTTTACTCATTTTTAAATATGCAGTGGACGCTTAAAGAAGACCATGTTGCAGTTTTTGCGTTGCATCGTTGCGGTTACGCGCCAATTAATTTTTTTGACATACTGAAAAATTTGAATATAACCAAAAGATTCATTTATCGTACCATCAAACGATACAATGAAGACTCTAGTGTAGATGACAGGTCAAGAAGTGGTCGCCCTCGGTCTGTTAGGACTCCAGCAATGATAAAAGCTGTGAAGGCGCGAATTCAAAGAAATCCCAAACGTAAGCAGAAACTGTTGGCCCTTCAGATGGGGTTAAGCAGAACCACGGTGAAAAGGGTGTTAAATGAAAACTTAGGGCTTCGGGCATATCGAAGAAAAACAGGACATCGTTTGAATGCTCGTCTAATGGACCTGAGACTGAAGAGATGCCGCGCTTTGTTGAAGCGGTACGCGGGAAAAAAATATCGGGAAATTCTTTTTTCGGATGAAAAATTTTTACCGTAGGAGAGAGCTACAACAAACAAAATGATTTGCATACACCTTGTATGCACACAGTAGTGAAGAAGCGAGCAACCGTATTCCGCGTGTCCAACGAGGTCATTTTCCATCCTCGCTCATGGTATGGTTGGGAGTTTCTTATTGGGGCTTAACAGAGGTACATTTTTGTGAGAAAGATGTAAAAACGACTGCAGTTGTGTATCAAAATACAGTCCTGACGAACCTTGTGGAACCTGTTTCTCATACCATGTTCAATAACAGGCACTGGGTATTCCAACAAGATTCGGCGCCAGCTCATAGAGCGAAGAGCACACAAGACTGGCTGGCGGCGCGTGAAATCGACTTCATACGGCACGAAGACTGGCCCTCCTCCAGTCCAGATTTGAATCCGTTAGATTACAAGATATGGCAACACTAGGAAAAGGCGTGCTCAAAGCCTCATTCCAATTTGGAGTCACTCAAGACATCCTTGATTAAGGCAGCCGCCGATATTGACATGGACCTCGTTCGTGCTGCGATAGACGACTGGCCGCGCAGATTGAAGGCCTGTATTCAAAATCACGGAGGTCATTTTGAATAAACTTTAGTGTCACAAGAATCTATGTTTTGTTAAGTTCATTTTGGTATATAAATGGTTACATAATGAAAAAACTAGTTTCAATTATTTTATATTAAACATGTGACAGAATTTATGACCTGACTAGGTATAATTAATATGCTGTACTAAAAAAACAGCCTTCCAGAAATACAAAAATTATCGAATGATTTAATAATGTTTAATAATGTAGCCATGGTTTGTTGGCCAATCACCACTTTTCGTTGATCTAATACGTATCTCTGCTCAAAAAACGTAAATATTATGCTAATCCTTTAAATAACACCAAAAAATATCTCATATCAGTTTGTGAAGTGTCGCTGATATTCCACCTCACTAAGAAGGTTCGGCTATGGTTGCAATTTGTCCTGTACCTGCACATCATTCTAAAGTGCGTTATTTCTTAATCTTGCTCTTTACTAAGCAAACTGAAAAAATGTGCACGTATACGCCTGTGAAAATGGACACAACCTTAGTTGAACGTTCTTCAGATAAGATAACCTATACCGCTTGAGGAGTTGAGGCATTTTAAAATTAAAGCAACTGTCACCGTCCTCAGCACAAATACAGCTTACACCATGTTAGCTCTATCAGATTAATTCCAAGAACAAGGACATATAATTAAATATGATGTTTTCCCATTACTTAATAACGATTTTATTATTATTAGAGGTGGTTTGTCGTATCATGATATGATTGTTGTAGTAAATAAGATAATTGATACGAATAGTTTTGCCGGATAAGGATAAAGGTCGGTTGTTGAACTTCCGTAGCAACGTTAATTAAAATATTTGGGATAATTCCGATGGCTAAGGTATGTGGATTCAAAACTAGTAAGTAAAAGTTTATTCAAAGTTTAGGCTATTTTGTTTTGTATTGTATACGGTAGCATCAAAAATGACAAAAAAAACTTTGATCACGGGAAGTAGGGGTTGAAAAATCAATACTTGTGCATGGCTGTGTTGTGTAGGCCGGGGCGGTACAACGTACCTATGCATTAGCAACTTTACCTACACGTAGCTTTTAAAGCTTAGGCACTGGAGACTCATATGTATTTTTTATTTCGCGGTTTCAACATGGCTCTGTTTACTTACGCAAACATAAAACTGGCCATGAAATATTTTATTTGACGTACCGTTTTATAAGTACACAAAGATACCTAACCTACTGTAATAAAAAAATATCTACTTTTGAAATTCTTTGAATCACCTTGGTTACGTTATCGTATTCAAATCATATCTAAACCTGATGTTGAAAATGTAGCTTCTACTTTGTAGGTACATCATCCCATATGGGCAAACAACAAGCTTTCTGCACGAGAACGCTCTTTAGGCATTATGATAATAAAGCATGATGTTAACAAACGCTTTAATTATTTTGATTCTAATGAATACAAAGTGAGATTTTCAGGTACACGTTAATTGAATTTCAAAGTAGAATGTTGGACATATTTTGACTAGTTTAGATTTAAGGGATTAATAGGTTCCATTATTCAGAGATGTTTTGAGTGCTTATTTTTTTGTGAGTAGGTATTTGACCGCAATCCTATTTGATGTGAAGCGAACTGGCTCGGTCAGGATAAGCTTATTCTAACCCGCCTTAAAGTAAGATTTTTTAAATCAAAATTGTAAGAATATTACTTTAAAATAGTGAAAATTCTCTTATATAAGTATGTTTTATCGATAAATCAGCTCTGTGACGTTATATTATAATCTCTCACAAAAACAAAGAAATACCTATGTCGAATACTAATTGGATATATTTTTTTGACATACTCTTACCTTCCAAGAAAACTTGATAAAGACCGCGGCGTGTAAGTGAGATTTTTGTGAAAACGTGACTACTTGTATTCTGCGAAGTACCTTTAATTAGATTGAGTTGCATACTTTAAACTATTAAATTTATTAATTATAACATATTTGATTTTTTAAGTGTGAGTGCCATACCCTCCTGTCTGTCCGTTATTAGAAAGTAGCAGCATTAAATCATGTAATTAGAAATAAGCAATTAATGCTTATGAATCTTTTTTTTACCTATAACAGTGTAAAATAATGGTTAATTTACTAAAACTTATGAATATTTATAACTTAAAAATTATGTAAAAACGTCGTAAAGTTTTGCCGAAAGAATATTGGTAAATTATATAAAAATATTTATTTGCTGTACCTAATAATTTCGTCATTAATAGGTTGCCGTAAAATAACTTGGCTTTAAATGTGCTAAGAAGATGTTTGGTTTTTGCGAGTGACTTATCTTCTCAATTACGTCGTCATGGAGTTGCATAAATAAGGATGCCTTAGTATCTATAGCTTTGCTTCCGTCTCATTAGTGACTGCCGGCCCGGGAGATTCGGATCATTAATGAATTCATGGAAATAAATTCAAACCTCCGAAAAGTTTAAATTGAATTTGTGAGCCAATAATTCAAATAAACGAATGAATATTAGTGGATTCAATCAAATATTTGTGTTAACATTAACTATTCACAATACGGAAGCGTAAATTGGAATTAAAAACATACAATTACCAAATACAAATATTCCAAAACTTTGTGATCGGCCGAAATTGAAAAAAATAAGTGTACACTTCCAATAGCATTGGGATATATTTGTTTTTGCCTACATTTCTTATTGAATATTTTATTTATACCGGCCAGATAAGGACAACGGTTTCTGTAACTATGCGGGAATATGTCAGGCCTACCTCTGAAGTATATTGTTATAATTTATTACTTAGAACCTTTATTAATCGCATGAGGATGAGTTTGGAAAGGTATGGGATATGCGTGTTGTTTACGGAATTAACGAACCTTGTTTAATTTTATTTTATATTTGTTAATGAAATTTTAGTTTTATAAAAGCCCTTCTATACCTAAAACAAAGCAGGCATTATTACATTATTATATGTACAATCTCCCCAAAAGTTTCAATAAAATAAACAGCCACAACAATAGAGGAGATCCGAGTAAGTCAACAAGAATAGTAAACGAGGCGATTTAGTCTCATTATATTATGTATGATCTGATAGCTCGGGTTAGAATAGAGTGAGTATGGCATGCAAGACTCGCAGTCGACAATGGACGGCCGATAGAACGCTCACAAAAGCATACCGTAGAATGTTTGTCTTCGCTATTGCTGCCCAACCGAATGATATATCTGGTGGTATTTGCGAGCACAATGCCAGATGGACCCAGCCCACAACATCACTTTGTTTAGTAGCACGCCATCTCATTTTTATCGTGTAAAAGTATCATGAATTTCTTACAACAATGTGTTTTGTAAAAGCTTATTTCGTTATTCATAGTTATTACTCTCATTAAAAAAACGTCGTACCTTAAAAAATGTTCATCTATAAAATTCGATAAAGTTATATTTTTGATAATTTTCCACGGTCCATGGATTGTTTTAAAATAAATACATCATCATTAACTTTAATATATGTTTATGTTTACTCATGAAAGCTATTCGGTGTAATGTTATGTTGTTAAATAAGTTAATTTATTCATTGCATGCTGGCTGAAACTTGTTAAGATAAAGTATTCTCATAAATCGGAACATTAAAAATAAAATAAATTATACGAAGGATGGAAAGGAAAAACAGACACTGATACGAAACACTGAGTAATTTAATAGTCTGAACTGACTCAATTGGGACGATATTATCAACGTAAATGGACAAATTAAAATCTCTTTTGATAAAAAGCAACTGATGCTTACTTTTCATTAATGTTATTTATTATATTTTAGTAAAATTAATGAACGATAATTCGCGATGACACTTTTTTTGACTAATATGGTACGTTAAAGCACATAAACATTGATCTAACTGTCGTATTAATTACAAAGGGGCATGTTATAGTCGTTTATAAATAATGTATGTTCTAATCAACGGCATCATATGAGAGGTTGGTAACTACTAGTGTTTCATATCGTCGGCGAGGAGTGAGAGCCTCGTATGCCTGAAACTATATTATGCAGGAATAAAATATTTGTTCCCTGAAAATGTTGGGATGGGCCACGTCTTTGATTTAACTTAGTTTGTTATGAATTAGCGTCTCCTTTTATATCTTAATTTCATAAATAATAATCATAAATGCGATACCACCTTTTTAACTATACAAAAGATAATCATATTTTGGTAAAAAATCCGATGTGCGAAGTTTTCAATCTTTCTATAATTGCCGAATCACTATCATTTGAAAAATATTGGTCTCATAAGTATTAGTATTTATTAAATAGAAATTAATTTATTATAACTAATTATTTTTCTTGGATTCTTTCCCGTAGATATAGGGTTTCGAACCGGTGGTAGTATAAAGATGACGATTTAAAAGTATTTATTTTAAGTCCATTTGAATAAAAAAAATTGACTTTGACTTTGAATACTTCTAACATGTTATTTGAATTTCATGTAATTATAACCAAGGGTTTATAATAATTACTCCAAACTACTCCGGACAAAACATTTGTTTTGGTATTCAGTTCTGGGTAAGTATATCTTTTAAAAAGATTACAATCATAGAAAAAATGCCGTATGGTGCGTTAACGCAGTTGAGTAAAAGTGTCAGTTAAGTGTTATTTATGCTAGCATTTTGACCAGTGCATAAAGGTATGAAGTGCTGTACATTAGAGCCTACAGTAACCATACTAGCATGTTACTTTAGGCAGATCTATCATTTGCATTCTTTCAATATTCATCTCTCATTTCATTCATCAAAAAACTTAATAATAAATACATATTACTTGAAACTGGCAAATACTCTAATTGATTAAAGAAAAAAAATCTGTTAAAATAATAACTGGGCAATCAATTGGCCATTTTGGAGATATTATAATAAATAAACTAGTCAAGTGCGAGTCAGGCTCGCCCACCTCAGGATTCCGTACAAAATAGTAGGTATGTAAAAAGTTAGAATCGAGTATGAAAGAGTTTACCCGTTTTTTCTAATTATGTTGTCCCTTTTTTTGTGTTTTAATTAGAAATTATCATTTTGGAAATTTTTCTTTACTTGTACTCTGTGACATAGCCAAATTTTTATGATTCTAGATCAACGGGAAGTACTTTTTCATTGCTCCAAGGCATATGAGACATAAGTTTATGTATTATTATGTTTTTGAAAATTTATATGCCAACTAAAACTGATTTTTAATGTGATTAATGATTTTATATTTCGGATGAAGTTAGTTAAATGTGACTTAATTAAGTTATTAATTACATCTTTTAACGATTAACGTTTTTAAAATGACGATTATAAACAGTTATTTTAAGGATATCTGAATAAAAACACTTTGAATTTGAATTAAGTAGGTTCCGGTGTTTTATGCTAAACACACAATAGGTATGCTATAATAACTTGCGTGTTGAAATGTGATTATGTATTTTTAATAATGAAAATGAAAAGAGTTTTTTGTGCATGACAAGTTATAATTTCCATAAATTGTTATGAATATGATGTACGGAACACACCTTCGTTGACTTCTCACTTTTTTGTGGTTTCATTTGTATTAATATCTGCATTTAGATTATTTTTGTTTTTAATTTAATGTTTAAGTGATGTTTTAAAAAAGGTAAAGTTAAAATAGAAAAGATTGAATTCTCATAGCTATTTAAATATACACCAAAATAATTGTATCCTATTTGATTATTGTTGCAAGTTTCATAACGAACATATCTATTTAATTATATTTCAAGTAAAGTGAATCATGGCTTGACTGATTCTTGTTGTTGCTCTTTGAAATATTAATGGTTTTGAACGTAATAGTTTTAAAGACAAAGTAAACTTAAAATATAATGCTGTAGCAATCGTAGTCTCTTACCGTCATTTTCGTATATTCATTTATATTGATTACTTATGAATTACAAACACAGATTGTGTGTTATTTAGATAGTAAAATTTTATCTAACAACAATATTTTCAGAGATTAAATTTGAATTTTTTGAGATCCGATAAATTATATCGTACTACGAGTACGATATAATTTAAAGAATAAAAATGAATATTCATAATAATAATCATTATTTTATTGCCTTTCTTAGACACAATTTTTTGATATTTTAAGACCTAAGAAAGGCAAAAGTAAGGCACTTCAAATATGAAGAACCTGAATAAAAACGCATGCTTTACATGTATAGTATTAGTGCCAACAATATCTTTTCACCTTTTTACTATTTTCGTTGCTGTACGGAAGTTCTATATATTGTTGTTGTAAAAATGTACATCATATAAATAAATGTGAATATTTTAAAGTTCTGAGTTATTAAGAAAAAAAATTGGGAATAAATGTCATAAAACGGGTTGATTTGAGAACCTCCTACGATTTTTTGTTTCGTCGGTTAAAAAATCATGCCGTAAAGTTCTACAAAGATTGTCATCTCATAAGAACATATAAGTATGCAATGGTTGAATTAGGGATTTTCTTTTGACTGTCTAATCTTTATTTTAATTCTGTTACACTACGGATTAAAAATTTTGTTCTTTGATCTTTGATTAGACGTAAATCTCCGTAATTTTCTGTTTCTAAAATAGTTTTGTGGTAGGATTTGGTAGATGTAAAATAAAGTAAATTGAAAGCGGTTTATCCATTACAACAGACAACAAAACAGGCGTACCCTGTACATATGTATGTACCTTTGTAGGTATTCACGTCAAATTCATTGCAAACAATTTTTTATTTCATTTTTTTCAATAAATTTATCATAAAGTATATGAAAATAGTAAATTTAAAGTGAAGAGAGAATAAGAATTGTACGATAAACCAGGCAGCTATAACCATTAAAGTAATTATATTAATCTCGCTCATAAGAGCAACCTTTTCTATGGAAGTTGTATGGCGTTCGTTTACTTTGATGTCATTGTATATATTAGAGATCTCTGTCTAACCAACAACTTTGAAGCTTTATAATTTAGTTACTAAGTTAGATATTTGAGAAATTTAACGGATTTGTGTATATGTAGTATCAAAATATAATAAATAATTTTAAAAAGATATACATATTCCCTATTGAGGTTAGCAACAATCGGGAAAAACATAAAATGAGTATTAGATTTTTAATATAAACACACCCACAAAGAGGGTTAAGGCAAAAAAAAATCGACTAAAGTAAATAGTACCTACAGTGTAAACAATTTCTTAACAAGATACCAACGATATATAACTAAGTATACAGTCATTAAGAGAACGACTTACAAACTTCTTGAACTTTCAGACGGTTACTTAAGATCTTCTATTTGTTTCATTTCATGAACATTCTCAAAAGTACACAATGCCATGCTACAAAACAACGCGTATTTGTGACAGGGTATGTAATGAGTAGGTGTTTACTGAACTGCGACTGCTGTAGTATTGTTCAAAGCTTTGAAAATTCTGCATAACTATGAGCGAATAACTCCTTCAAACAAACGACTACACAAGTTAAATAAATTCTATTAACGAATTTCATAGCGAAAACTCTGTGCCCTGTGATAATTTTGTTGTGCCAGGGTGATGAGCCTGTCGTTAAACAACAAACTGCGTAAATAGGCTTTGGAATATAAATGCTGTCATATGGATTATGTATATAGTAAAAATATGTAGGTGTAGAGGGCCATGGGCTTAAAAATACTAGAATTACTTTTTGAACTTTAACCTTGCAGAAGAATGTGTGAGAGTTAGTTTTTTGAGAGGTTTTTTTTCTGTGTCTTTGCAAACCTCTTAATCCAACGGAAATTTTTTGGTAACAATTGGTGCTTGTTTGTACCCTTAGTAACAAAAATAACAAGCGGATCTTTAAGGTAGCATGTTATACAGATCGATCTGTATCTATTTACCCACTAAGGGAAATAGAAAAACCCAGCTTCATGTCTAAACCTGTCTTGAACTTTAACACATGTCCGTGCCAGGACATGCTTTCTAATCGATATTTTTGATCTACGATGAAGAAATTTATAGGTACATGGTAGCTAAGATATTTAGAAGTAATATTTTAGAAAATTAATACAAAGATGATAGTAGCAAAACCGAAAATAAGTTTTCTCATTCAGTTCGGCTTGATAAAGAGACGTGTCCTTTGTTGGGATCCATCACGATGTCAAGTGGGATTTCAGTAGGCTTTTCGTTGACATTCTGCCCTTTACATAAAGCTTTTTATTTATTATTCCCTACATTATATAGAGGTTGCGTGCGTACTAGCTCCTAGAATATTACATTGCATATCAAAGCGGATTGTGGAACTATAATTTGAAATAACCTTCGTTCGGATTGAAGTGGGATACTATTCTATTGAATTTTAGTAATATTAACTTAGATAATTATGTTGCGAATAGGCGTTAACTGTGACATGACAGTGGGAAAATGTAATACACGTCGATCAAAGTTTATGGACACTATGGAGACAAGATGTGGTTGGTCATAAAATAATTTATGGTTTTATATGTCAATTTAATCTAAAACTCCAAGTACAAGATTTTCTAAAGACTTATTTATAATCACACAATTTTATCACAGTACAATTGTTGTTACATGAGTATGTAGTTTGAAATTTTGCAAATGCGTTAATGGTTGTAAATATCCTTTTATTACAATGCTATTTATGAACAATGAGTTAATGCACGTAAAAAAGTGGATCTATTTAATGGAGGTATTGAGCTTTTTATACGTGTTTTTGGTTTCAATTTTTAACTAAAGCCCCGAGACGATTGATCAATGGCCAATACAAAGGCAGTCTCTATTGAACTGCGTTTATTATAGATGGCTTCAATTTAGGTACTCTATTGAAGAACCAATTATCAATGTAATGATCATAATACAAAAGTGTTGAAAAATAATTCTGTATCGTATTATATTCTTCATACTTCATAATAAGTAATATTGCAAAAGAACCGTTGAAACGACTAGAATGAAACTTGAGAGACCATATTTAGGACATAAATTACATATTTACAGGATTGTATACGTATCTACATAATTCCTGTGGGTCAGGCTGTTCACTCTAAGTTCGATTTTTTTTCCTGTGATAAAGCTCATGTCACAATATACGAATTAAATATATTTTTTTATAAATTCCCACGTGAGAAAACAAATATGTAACATATGTACAAAGCGATGAAAAATCAACAAAAGAAAGCTAAATCACATGTGACACTTTTATATTGCCAGAATTTAGATTTTGGCAAACTTTCGAATGGTCTTTTGAATTAAAGTTGCACAATTTAAAATTACGGCCATGGCGGCAGGTATTTATAATACTATTTTTTTCTGTAATTGTTAAATTTGACTATCATTATGATATTTAAGGAGGTGATAAAGTACATAAAGTTAATTGGATATAGAGTGGAGTGTCATAGTGGCAGCGGGGCGAGGCGCGGGCGGGCGCGGGGCGGGCCCGCGACATGAGGAGCGCGCGCGCACCCCGCCCCGCCCGCTATGCAGCGCTTGCGCACCACATTCAAACGTTCCCTCACGCCCACACCCGCCGACATGAAAACACAAAGCAGCCTCGAAGTCCCAAAGCAGGTATGCTCTTATTACTTGTATGAGAAAAGTCCATCAATCTCCTATAAAAAGTAGATACACAATCATGTAACAGTAAACGTCCTCACCAAATGTGCAATCTGCTGAACACTGCATTATTTGTTTGGTATCTTATAAGTATGTAGGTAACTATATAAGAGATCAATGGAAAATCCAAAACCACATTGAATCATAATTGTGTAATTCATTAATAAAAGGAGGCAAATAGTTTTATCACTGTGATTGATTTTTAGGTTCGGTCGGCGTCGTTCGATGAAATCCAGTTGGAAGCCGCACGTGGCTCTGGGGCTGGGGGAGTGTTACTTGCTGTCCCTCAGCATGGAGGCCGAAGTAGATCATTTGACTCTGCTGGGTCAGATGACTCCGGAACGTATCTTGAGGTATTAAAATTAAGATTTAAGATAATTTGT
This sequence comes from Choreutis nemorana, assembly GCA_949316135.1. Lineage (NCBI taxonomy): Eukaryota > Metazoa > Arthropoda > Insecta > Lepidoptera > Choreutidae > Choreutis > Choreutis nemorana. The sequence goes on along the minus strand of OX438601.1, from coordinate 6,440,254 downwards.
TGGTTAAATGTAGATAATTGTGCCCGGCTTACGTATTTTGGTTGTGATTTATTAGGTGCCGCGGCTGTGGTCTCGTCGTCGATCAGGCAAGGTCACGCCCCCGCCGTGCGTTCATTGCCGCCACATGGAGACGTGGTTGGCTCGCGGTAGTGAAGAGCGCATCACACCCGACCGCCTGCCGGCCTCTTCATCTGCCGACGACGACGATGATGACGACAGTGACAACGAATGCCCACGAGTGCTGCTCGCGCCACCGCAACCATCAAAGACATATGTCCCCGTACCACCGCTGCTCCAATCACCCCCACCCTCACCTGGCGCACCATCATTCGAACTTCAACCACCCAGCGATGAACCACCGATACTACCTCAGCGGCGACGTTCTATCTCGCGACAAGAAGCTTTCTTCGTAGAACCGACTGGAAGTTCCCTGGAGAATGTGCGTGCATCAGAAGACCAATGCGCTAACTCTAAAGATGCCATCGTAAACAATATCTATTTGGCCGTTCCGGAATTGAAACGTGATCGTGCGGCTTCCGTTGACTCTTGCTTCTCGAAAGTGTCTGGGGGAGCGAGGGCCGAAGAGTTAGGAAGTGACGGGAATTCTCTGACAGTTCCGGGTTCAGGGCTTCGATCCCGGTCAGTAGACATAGTGCTGCCGACGGAAGAGCAAGCGCGGTATAAAGCTCTCGCCCTCACAGCCTCCCAGCAACCTCGCCACCAACAACCCGACCAAGAGCCCGCCCCGGTTTCTCTCGCTCAGGAAACCAGGTCAGTTGCATGAACAAAATAACTGTAAAACTTTTGTCAATGTATAACTTCAGCAAAAGTTTTGATTAGGTAAAATGTTGCCACGTGCCTTCTATTTGATCTGTTGCGTTAGTAAATATTGTTTCTGTTATATATTTGTTTTTATTGACACGTAAGATCGATGTTATTGTTGAAACATAAGTATAAAAATTTATAACGTTAGAGATGGTTGAGTAAACCAAACGAGAGAAATAAAAACTTCATAGGCTTATTTTTGTTACAAATTGAAGTAAGAATTGTACATAACTTAATTAAGTGTTCCATATGTGAAAAAGTGAGTGAAACAATGTGGGTCGTTGTGTGCATGACGTAGATGTCGTCGCCGGGGGCGGCGGCGGACGAAGGCCAGCTGAGTCTCCGGTATTGCTGCCCGCTCCGGCTATCTGCAAATAATTGATTAATCGCATATTAAATGAGCCGTACGAGTAAAAAAGTATTTCGTATTTTACCACTACCTTTTATACTTTACTAATTTGCTCATAATTCATGATGATGAGTCATGATTGTAAAAGCTAATCTTTTTTTTAACGGACTTTTTAAAAGGACGTTTTGTTTCACTCAAATTTAAAACGTCAATTTGATTTTTTTTAGTCTACAATGATTATTAAAAAACAACTATTTCTTTTAGTTCGCTTTGATGCTTTAAAACAACAATGTGTTTATTTATCTTAAAACAATTATTAATGCTTGATCTACGTAGTAAAAAGACATTCTTAATGCAACTTAAGTCTCATATTGGACGTAACTATATCCTTTGAGTTATGGTCGTAGCACTCGTAGTAAATGTGCTACAAGCTACGATATCTCGTAGCATTTTATTGTAAAAACGTAGTTTGCAGCTGTCCACTTTCTGTCCTATAGCTTTTTATCAGATTACGAGATAGTATTTGTTTAATGTACATTTTAATATATTTTTAACACGTTAAAAGCGAACTGTCTGAACGTCTTTTTTTGGTTGTTTTTTTTCAAAGCTATCAATTCAATACTATCATGTATTTTTAAAATCAAAATTTATAATTCACGCTAAATTATTTTCAATGAGAAGTATCCGAAAAACAAAAAGTTCTGGGAGCAATCAAGGTAGTTGATAATAATTCAACATCCCTGATCCTTTTTTTATTTAGGTTTATCATGGGTTTGATCAAGACTTGGTCAAAACATCAATATCAGAACGAACATAATAATTAATTGTTAATTGAATTATAAAATACAATCGTGTATCACAATATGTATTAATCGAACCAGATTATTTTTGAACACAAAAAAAAAAGGTTGGTGTTGGAAAAACCCTTCCACTAAAGAGCTTTGTTTGTTCTTCCTTTTGTCTGTTAATATTGTACAAGTAAAAAGTATAAGCAGGACCAGTTTAATTCAAAATAAAATAAATTTGATAGTATAACTAACTCCAAATCTCTTTTCTAATTACCTAAGTCCGTCTTAGTAAACAATTATGTATGCGGTTAGATTTTGCTTTGCAATGCATTTGTGCATAACACAAAATAGTACATATAAGATTCCAAAAGGCTACGTGAACTAGAGCCACTTGTATAAGCCAAAGGGACCTTTCTATTACAGACTGTCATGTCAACACTTGGCGACGAAAGGAAAACTCAATTCAAGGTCCAGCCACTTTTGTCAGAGTCTATTCATAAGCCAGTCTTTGTGTAGAGCATTTGTTTTGGTGAGAGCTTGCGAAAAAAAGGAGTTAAGAATAAATCATTTCCACGTTTAATACCACAACATAGCTACGTTTAAAAAAAATCAAGAACTGAGTAGCCAAAAACGTACAATAATATTTGATTTTGGACCCAAAGACTTGTTTCAGAGACCGTTTTTTGATTGCTTTAAAATAAATAAACTAAGTAAAAAATTTGGCTAGTCACAGCAATACATGTCACAAAAACTAATACAAAATTTACTTTTTCAGAAAAGACCAAATACAAGCAAAAAATATCTAAAGTTAACAAGGCTAGAGAACATCAAGTTAGCATGGTAACATTATATAAATATTTTGCTTTCCTTCCAACACGTCTATTCGTTTCAATTTCGACCTGAAAAGACCTCATTTTGTCCAGCCTTTGAATGGGGGGTAGTTGCAATTTTACAAACATCTCCTTCCAATGAATTTATTCAAGTCATGTGCAATTCGATTTGAGGGCCTCTATGGTTCGCTCCTCGTCTTGTTATGTTTTGGTTGCTCGGTTATTTGAATTGAGCCTTACCATTCTATACCTCCAGCAAGCAGAATAACGAGACAAAGTACCTTGGAAAATTGTATGAACTAAACTGAGAACCTTTAACCTACAAATTAAATTTTACCCGTTTTTAATTGACTTAGTTAGTTTTTTTAGTTTGATTTATGGCTCGTATTATTTATTATGGGTCCACAGATCTTCCGAAATTATTTAAGTCTCCCAATGTCTGCCAAATATATTTAGTTGCGTATTTATGCGAGGAGGAATATTTTATTATATCATGGTGAATAACTTGTTAATACTTAAATGCAGTTATAACTCAGGCAGAATATTGTCCCGTATCTGTTCCAGTTTGCATGTTTGTATTGAGCATTAGTGTATTTTATGAAAGTATGTAATGGGTTCTAAGCTGTTTGCGTCCATAATTTAAACAGATTACTTAAAAGCCTCCTGTCATAGACCAATTTTTGATCCATGCCACGCGGGTCAATTAAACCGTTAAACCTTTTTCTAACTTTTGATAAAAATAACAAAGATAAAGATTAAAGATTATGAGAAAACCCTTATAAGATCACTTCGTTGCCTGTCTGTCGGCCCGTCAACCTTGTCTTGTCTTGTCAGGGGGGTGTAAAGGTATATAGTTGAAATTAATATCAAATGTGAGGTCTGCGGTTCGTTGTAAGAAGGACTGTCTACATATGTATGTTCCTACAAGTTTGTACGGAACTCTCGGTACGCGAGTCCGACTCGCACTTGATCGATTTTATAATAGCTCTAACTTAGTAGGTAATGTTAAAAATAACTTATTTTATAATGTGTTATTGGCACCACAAACCATTAATAAAATAAATATAAAGATTATATATCCTTGTTTTCAATCAAATAAAATTGGCATTTGCCGCAAATAATGCAAACATACGTTTAAAGTTATTTGCGGTTTAATTTCTAGCGAATCATTCAATTTAATTTCGTCTAAAAGTTACATTTATTTAGGTTACCGGAAGTCAGTATAATCCGGTTTCCTATATAATATCTAGTTTTGTTTAGATTACCTAAAACATCTAGGGAATGTATTAAAAAATATTTATTTTATTATTTGCCTAGGTATTGAATACAATATCGAAAAGGCAACGGGTAATGTGTGTAAAAGACAATCTGTTTACTCACATCGGCAATTGTACTAGTGGGATTCCAAAACCAAAAATTATTATTAATTAGAACAATAAACACTCAACTATTTTTTCCGTATTTAAAAGAGTACGGCAGAAAATTACGCAGACGGAATTGTTAATTATGAACTTTTAACATGATATTTTTTAATATGGAATGTTTTTACGTACCTTTAGCTACTAATTCCTGAAAATTAGGCGTCGGCCGAACTTAGCAAATAGGTACATGTTCAAAGTATAGATTAGCACTACCGTTGTACCGTACACAAATATGTTGTTAATAAGTTACGTCTGACGAGGCAAGGCTCTTAGTATATTAGTATGGCCAGAAGAATTTAAGTTCCACGCAAATTTGAGTACTGTGATTTTACTAAAGTTACATAAAGGTACTAATTAGGTGCTTTTTTGAGGATAATTTTATAAAGTTGATTAAAACAAACATAACAGGTATAATTTTCCTAGCATTTTATAGGTGGGTATAATATTTATTTTGATTTATTTTACGCCTTTTCGATGGACCAGTAGGTACTCTTTACAATTCCTAGGAATTGCTTTCATTGTCTAGGTAAATCATATAATGGACAGTAATATTATTAATATAAGTCATGATTATTAACAATATTAATATAAGACGCCCAAGGTATTCTGTACATTGCCTAGGTATTGTTAACGCCTGATGAAAAAGTTTACAAATGCAATCTCTAATTAATTGGGTATGTTCGTATTTTCGGGTGACAATTTTAAATCTTCCCTTTGTCGATTACTTGATAAAGTAGTAATAAATTTAATAGAAGCATTTTCGTCTATAGGGTGTGATTTCTACGTTCACTTTGGAAGATAAATTGATCTACTCCGCTTTTAAACATACGAACGAAATTTATCGTAGAAAAAATGTTTCAAATGGGTAAAAGTATAGACTTTATTAAAAAAATAATCAAACGAAATTTAGGCACAAAAAATATATCTATTTAGCAGTAACATTGTTGATCTGTAAATTATACTCATAGGAACAGAAATAATTAAGTATGTAGATTAAACCCATATCTTTCCATTGGGTTTTACTATTGTCGAAGTAGAAAGATAAGTTATAAATATCCTATTTCTGTATCGCACTAGGTTGGCGTTGGATCTGCTGAGATTTATAGCAGGTAATTTTAACCGGGGCGCCCCGTGGCTCCGGCCTGCCTCACGCTGGGTTTCCTTGTTAGTGGCTTTTTCATTCTTTTAACTTTTTGCGGTTTTTTCATTTAATGGAATACCTCTATTTCATTAAAAAAATCACAGAATATTGTTGGTTTTCCAGTGCTAATATTTAAACAAATTCGTTACGGGATCCTCGAACCTGTGCATTATTACACGGCAACAATTTATTTTCAAAGAATGCCACTGTTGACCTTTTCATAAAGGAGATGGAAGAGCGGATCATAGTGGCAATAGCACAAAGGAGGGTCGGCTGATAAGCTTTACTATTTTTTTTCTAAAATAATATATTCTTTCAGACTTACTTAAATCGTGCATGTTAAAATATTTGCGGTAGAAGCTTGAGCGAGTTTGTAAAATGTGATATTTTACAAGAGCTCCTATGAATGGAACACGGCTTTTAGGTCAAAAAAATTAAATAGCTCAGAAAAAGTTAGAAAGCTTGGAAAATCTCTGTTGTTTCTGTCAATACGAACAGAAGGAAAACAATCTGAGTTTTCTTATTTCAATGAAAGAACAAACAATTCCTGTATTTCATAAAACTATGTCAACATTTAACAAAGATTTAAAATAATAAAAAAAAAAAAAAAAACTAAAGTTATGCAATTCAATTAAAAATTTAACCTTCTAAATAAATTTGTAAATAATTGTATACTTTCATATTATTTTCTAAATAAAACAATAAAATATCAGGCGCAACATTCAAATCTCGTGTTCAAACACTGAATGCAGAGCTTCTATTCGCAGTTTTACGTGATTGTGTTTTAACATGGACATATTTTTAGACAAATGCTCTTTGCATGCTTCAGTTACTGATTAGGAATGTTAAGTATTCCTGTTCATTGTACTCAAAGAAAATAGATCGGTGTTCGTTTGAGTTGGTCACGCGCATACTTTGAGTTTATTTTAAGCGTTATCTTTTGGCAGTAGGAAGGCGATCCCTGTCACAGCGGATAAACGTGAATATTTGACGTCGAATTACATACTACATAGTCACTAGTGGCCTGCACTTGTTTGACTTCTTCTGATTAAAGTATGTTCGAGGTTTTGAAAATGTAGTCCAGTTGTAGTGTTCTGTAACAAATTTAATTCAGCAACTAAGTGCATATTGCGGCATAAATCTTGTCAAGTGCACTCAAAAAAAGGTTCGGGAAAAGTATACAATTAAAAAATATTCTTCTTTTGAAAGAGGATTTTCACCAGATGCTTCCTCAAAGCCAAGTGTATTCCGAACTGCTGGCGATGGAAGATTTTGACCACTCAAAGAGCCTTTAATGAAACTTACATAGTGAATACAAAACTTTTGACTCTGACTTTGCCTGAGTAAAATAAAGGAATATCTGCCCCAAAGCAGTAGTTGTCGGAAGCAGGATGTTTTCTTAAGAATCAGACTACGGACTAAACAAAATAAATTTAAATTTACAAAGCAATTTAAGTCTATAATAATCGCTTGGAAGATTTACATTTTATCTCTAGATTTTTCTTTTTGTTTCTAAACATTGAAAGATTTAAGCCGATTAAATGCGTTTCATGGTTTGATCAAGTTGTTGCAAGTTTTATGATGGCGATTTTATGTGCAGGTATTACGAATATCTTTACGATTGCGACACAAACAAGTATAATTAATAGTAGTTTTTATGTGTTGGGGAACTGTCACGCGCGATTTCGAAAAGCGTTTTAGTAGAGTAACACTTTCCCGCAGTTGTCTGGCATTCTAGACAAACAGAAAAATATTCGAAAATCCATTGCTTTTTGGCAGGTTGAGGATTAAAATGATATGATAGAAATAAAACTTTTATCTGACGTTTTATAGTCGAAAGCTTTTTGTTATTTATTTCATTATATAAAATTATTTATACATTCGAGATTTTATTATGATCAGTTGAAAAAAAAAGGGCGGTTGGTAAATTAATGCGACAGTAAAACATCGTCAGTAATAAAACTGATGAAATGAGCAACTGATCGGTGATAACATTCTATAGTATCAGTACTAAAACTACGTAAGCAGTCCAAAAAATGAATGGTCAGAAAAGTGGATGAATGAGCAGTAAAAAGGATAATAAGGTTGTTAAAAAATTATTTCACTAGATCAGTTGGCGATATCGTAATAACATGGCTAGGCGCATCGTAATGTAATTTGTTAGAAAAATCATTTTTAGTTGATTTGAAGCAAAAGGATTTGTTTTTAATTGTTGCATTGGCTAGGTTCCGACTGTTAAGGTATTGTGACCACTAAAATCTATGGAATTTACAAAATACAAGATTATATCTTAGTGCAGGGCTGAGTTATGTGTGTGTCGTGATATGGTTATTATTATTATTACTAGGTATTATTAGACAAATTTCAAATTGCAAAAAAAGTCTGATTTCATTTAAAGACATTTTAAGAATATGTTAGAACACTGATATTTGATTAATAAGAATTAATATAAATATTAACATTAAATTTTTAAATTTTACAAACATTAAATTTTAAATTTCTAATTAAATGTTGTGCTATAAATGTTGGGTTACTTTTTGCCGGGCCTAAGTTAATACAGGCTGCGACCTTCTTTGTTTGTTCGAAACAATATTTCGTTTAATAATAATATTTTGACCGGACAAAGGAGACCGGGGCCAGCTAGCTTACGTTTGCATGTTAGTGCTCCCTGGACACTACTTTTAACGTTACATTTTCAGTGACCAGCGCTCCGCATTCAAGAATACCCAAGGAACTGTCCGATATCATGTTCTACCTTCAGTTTCTTAAACACAGGCTATACTATAATCGTCGGTTCGCTATTATCTATCCAAATTAAAAGGTCGCTTTTGACAGTTCATCTAAAATCAAGCATTGTTGCAACTGCGGCCACAAAATATTTGTTATTTGGTCAATGTACAGAAGGTACAATGACAACTATTATCAGTTATTGAATACACATAATTATGGACAAAATCGAAAAAGTTTCTATTTTACGTTTTATTTTAGCTAATAATTAATGATACATACTAGTTTAAAAATTCTTCTTGCGATTTTAATTTTAATTTAGTTGCGATGGTTTAATTTTTTTTAATAATTGTTACGTCAGAAACTAGAGTTAACGAATTAATTTAGAAATGTAGATGTTTTATAGGTTTTTTAAACAGTTACGTTTTTGGTGAAATGAAGGAAATCCTATAGCGGAATCACAAAAAATTTGGATAAAAAACTGGATTTTAGCTAATTTTCTTATTGTGCCCGGATGGCGACAGATTCGCCATCTGTCATACTGGGACTCAACATAAACATGTAAAATTTGGTGTGTAATACCTCTGCCTACCACTCTCGAAGGATTTATTACGGCGTGAGTTCATGTTATGAAATACATGATATTCCAACATTTCGTTCTCCCATGTCGGTCTGGCGCCCCAACAAAGCCTCGGGACAAGTGCTTGTCACGGTCTCTTGTCGCGGTCGAGGCACCATCACCAAACCTTAAAGCTTCGTTGAACTTTCTTTTGGCTTTCCCAAGATCGCTACCGCTTTTCATATTTTCTGTTACGCTTAAGGCTGCTTAATGTTCGTTTCTACGAATAGCTTAAGTCAGGAACAGCGGAATTTTAAATACAATCTACCTACATATTCCACTTTTAATCAAATCCATAAATTATAATTTTATTACCTGTCACATCACAACAAAAATCTCTTACAAATCAAATCTTTAACGTTTACATCAGAACGTGTCAATATTTGCAAACATTCAATTTTATTTGCTTTCGTTTGCCTTATAATTAAAATTCTCTTGTTGATGGGATTATTGTTTTTTGATTGAATCTAATATAAAATGTACATTGGTACCTACGTGCGTTACAAAAATAACTTAATATTTGTACTTGTATATTGGCTTATAGGAATTTTACCTAAATATCAGGAAACATTTGAACAGAAATATAAGGCACTTAAGGTACCTAGGATAACTAGGTAATCAATATTTTTAACTCAGATAAAAGGTTTCATCAAATTGAGGTACGTAGTGAGAAGGCTTTTACTTGTTTAAAAATGAAGCTCTTTCAAATAAAACAGACACACGCCCGTGATGCTACGATCAAATTAGAGATAATTAACTGTCTGTGCAAATAAAGCCAACGCTCTGTTAGTCCTGCCAGGTGTTCCTTAGACCTTGGCTTTGCTAAAACGGTCCTCCGAGACAGTTCGAGTCGAATTCCTAATGTCCTTGTAACATCCCCTCCATGTGGAATGCTAATTTAGCATCTCCCTGCCGTTTCAACACTCCTGACGGAATTATTTTCTAATTAACAATCCAATGATTATTCACACGCCTTAAATACCTTAATAATAAAAGCTCGAATTTGTCTGGCTCAACCTAAGATGCAGTTGACAGAATTAAACATAACAAATGAGAAAACGAACCGACTTTTAACGTTTTACTAATTAAGTAGTTTAAAATATTTTACTACGTAGGTAGGTGTATAAAGATTGTCAAGGTGACAAGTGTTCTGGGGCGTTCCCGTGGAAGTATTTCTATTTTGGCGCGTCGCGGTGTCGCGCGAGACGCGAAGGCATGCGGGCGGAGCGGCGCGCGCGCACCCAGCCGGCCCTCGGTCCCGGCTTCCTTAGTCCCCGCGAATGTTTCCTTTGCTGTGCACGTTCATATGTCAGATTTCTGTGACAATCGATACAAATGCTATGCGGATAAGTGCAGTGAACCTAAGTGACGGATTGATGTGTTTAAACAACTTAAAACATTGATCTTGAGTTGTTTTCTCATACTCTTATCAGTAGATTATTAAATTGTCTGATCAACTACAGCCTGGCTAAAGTCTTAATACTTCTTAGTATTTTTTTAATAACCGTAATACCGCTTATATACAATTAGTAGAGTGTGAGATTATGATAAGTGATATTTTTTTCTAAACCCAAATAATAATTGTTGTTGTGAACCTTGAAAAATATGTCCAGCAGTCGTTATTGTTTCATAAATGATCAATTCATTGCTTTACAAAATAGGTACAATGCCTGACGTTTTTAAAACTGTGACTCATTGAAGGCCACTGTGACGCTGACAAATGTCAATGTTGTGTTCTACTACTACTATGATTTTGAAAATATAATAAGTTTTTCAAACATTTATATTTCCATGTATCTCTTCTCTGAGTCTCTTCTCTTGCTGTTGTTGTTAAATCTGTATTTTGGACTCAACTTTGAATTTCTAAATGTATAAAAGTGCTTTTGTTTGAACCACACTCTGGAATCATAAAACAAGTCGTCACGAAACGTAACAATTTTTTTTTAAATGTCTATGTTGCTTCTCACATTGAAAACAGAAAAAAATTGAAAGCAATAAATTTATTCATTTCCTCTTTTGTGTGCGACTTTGTATATAAACAGTGTATAAATAAGTAAAAACATCTTGTTGCCAAATTGGAACAGGGTGACACGTGTGACTGTGTGACACCAGTTTGGTGACATCATTATACTCTGTATGTTATGCATGTGTGTGTGTTACGTAGTGCCAGTATAGACGAAAGTTCACTTTTGTGCACATTCGATAGAATTTTATGATTTTGGTAAAATTATGATGTCTAGTAAATTCTGTGGTCAGTGTTTTCTACAATATTTTACTTAAACAAAGTAAACAAGTTTACATGGAGTGTAAGATCTTTACTATATAGATACTTCGTAGACACCAACATATAACTTTTAAAACCTGTGATACCTGTAAAGCTAGTTAACCACGGTTAAGCAGTGTCTGTGCGGCGGAGTGTGTCGATATGTTGTTGCATGGTGGGGCAGCGAGAGGACCTGTACCACGGAGACGCTCAGGTCCTTGGGCAGCTCTATGCTGTCGTGGGGCGCCGGCAAGGGCTCGGGCAGCTCGAGGCCGGCCGCCGCCGCGCCGCCACGCCACCGTGACGAGGCCGGCGCGCCCAATGACGGCGACGCCGAAGGGCCGTTGCTCGCGGGCGCCGCCGCCCTGGCTCGAAGACGACACGCCATAAAACTTAAAAGAAAAGCCAAAGTCGCCTTCCGAGTTATAAGGTATCTTCATAAAGAGTATACTTTTAACTGACGCTTCTTTAATCTAAATTGACTGCACCGTCGGCCTGGGCCTAACAATCGCGGCCAAACGTATTGTTAGACGATATAGGTCAATCAATGAATAGCCCACCTACATAGTTACTCGTACAAAGAGGAAGTAACTGAATATTTCACGGGGTACGTTTTCGAACCTATACTTATCTTTTCACGTAACATTCATCATTTTTGTTTAAGGTCGGTTGATCGGTTAGGCCTTTTTCCCCTAGCTGGTAGGGAGGTATGGCACGATACGGATGCAATGTATCATAAACGTAACCGGGAATCTGAACAACGGAGTAGTGGCGTGCCTAGAGCTTCAGAACAGAGCAATCCGAGGGCTTGCTGGCGTGGACAAGCCAACCAAAGCACACAGAAGTTTGCAAACAAATCAGCAATACCATAATTTCGGACGCTTTGTAACAGTTGTTTGGTTTGTTTGAGCGAATGAAAATAACATTCAATTTAAATACGGTTAATTGTTGTTTGGTTTGCTCAGCGAGAAAACAAAATATAAAATGATGGTGAAAGTTGAATTCTACAAACAATTGTTTTTCGATATTGACAATTCGAATTGCCGTTCTTGACTTTCTGTATTGCTCAGTTATGTATGGATACGCTTAAGAGACGAAAACCGATGCTTTATCAAATAACTCAGCTGGAGAAAGGCCTCGAAGGACGATTTTCACTAAGAAAATTCATTAGTTCAATTACAAGGGAATAATACAAACAAATAGTTTTTTCTAAGCTTGTCCTCCCCAGTCAAAACTTTTGCACACTTTAAGTCATCTCAAGGGACTCCTTTCTCTATTGTTTATATCATTCAAATAAATATTTGCTATGCAAAAACACCGCACAAACAAAACAAACAATTACCAAATTACTTCGCACTTTTGCTCTCTCAGTAACACAAACTGAAATGAGGGATATTTTGCACTCACGTGATTTCACTATGGATTCGTGTACAATTTCATAGGCATGCCTTGTTTAGTTAGCTAAGTTTAGTACTAACTCTTGTATGAACCAAGTAATAGTTATATTGCATTACGGCCAATTTGGGAGCGTTTCTATAGGTTAAAAAAACGGAGACGCAAGCCAGAGTGTACAGGCGAGATGGCCTGATTGAGCCTCAGTTATGAAAGTTCGACGCAAAATTAGCGCGAATTTTGAACCATGCTCAGCAATGCAGTTTGATTTGAAAAGTAATGAATGAATGAGAACGCGAACTTACCTTAACACGATAGGGCAATTTTGGGCTTATATGACAGTACCGCCACTGCAAATAAGGTATTTTTATACAATTAGGCCGCTTGTTTAAAGCCACCAACAACTCTTCATCGACAAATGGAACTAGGTCTGGATTTTCTTGTAATATTATTGTGTGATCTCTTTCTTCTTGTTTTCAATGAAGTCTCTTACTCACCGAAGCCTGTGCCGTGTTATCACCGTCCGATGCCGTGACGTTACTGGCAGCGAATGTAAAAAGGCTTTACAAATGTGTTTCATTATGAGTAATTGTATAAAATTAATAATATTTTTCATACCCTTGGTTACTAACTGGCCGTTCCTAGTTAGCTTATTGCAAGTGAACCTATAGAATCTAAACGTCCCAATGGTTTTTTAAAATTACCCATATATGTCACATCAATCAATTAATTTGAGTCAAGAGTGAGTTAGAGTTTGTGTTATCGCAGGTCACGCCTTGCCTCAGACTTTTTATCCAAAAAATACGTTGAAGCGTAAAAGTAATCTTTATTGTTTAGGCGAGGGAATAAAAGACTGGCATTCTAAAAAGATACTACAAATTTAATAGGTTTTGCCTTTAAAATTAATATTTTTTAAAGAAATCTTGACACTGTTCATCCATAAGAATCAGTTGCATGAGAAATAAAATATTGTCGGTATTGTTATAGTTCCATGATTAGGACTCACATCACGCACGATGTATGAGTAATGGTAACTCGGCGCCGCATTTGTCGCCGCCAACAGGTAGCATTAGAATTATGACTTCAGACTTTAGCTTTTTCATTCAGCTTTTGTAAGTGTTAGAGAAGAAGTGCAAAATTGGGACTAGCAGTGAAATGTACATCGCTGGATATGTCTTTTTATTTGAAACAACAAGTGTTACAACTGTCCGATCTAAGTTTTATTTGATTTTTTTACATTTTAAATAGTTTTTTTTTAAAGATATACACCAGTCTTGCTTAAATACTGTAGTATTACATCGTCAGTATGTGTATACATCGTCAGGATACGTCTAGGTAGACACGGGAAGCCCCAATCCCCCTTCAATCAGGTCACGTGGAATCTGCGCAGTGCATGCGCTGGTAATCATTATAACAATCAGTCGTTCGTTTTTATTGAAAATCTGAACTTACAAGTCGTAACTCCGAACGGACTCAGTGGTTTCAATTGAAGATACCTATTTAACGATATATGTCTTATTGCTATTAGAGGGGATCCCAGGTTCCATACATATTTGCCCATTCTCTTTTATCCATGTATCGTTAGAACCGTTGCGTATTTTGTTTTTGTTCTGGTTCGTGTTTATAATTTATAGTTTTTATTAGAGTTACGCTGGAAAGCCGAAACAAAAATAAAGAGTCTCAAATTTGTTGCAAGTGGAAATTTTAAGTGGACGCTGCACAGTAACTAGTACTCAGAGTTTAAGTTGTGTACATAAATAAGCCGCGGGAAGGAAGGTCCGTTCTCTTCTAATTGCAAACACTTTCCTTGGGGATGTGTTGTTGGAATGAGAATTCCTTACATTTTAAATGGAAAAAGTTACGGAGGATTAAACATGAAATTGTTGGTTTTGAAAAGCACTTCTTTGTTAGATAGTAGCTTTACAAGATCTTTTTATTTTAGTTTTTTTGATTGAGTTACATTCTGCTAGATATAAATTAACAGATAAGTGAGATTGTTAGGATTATAGGAAAATATATTATATATAATATATTGGTATATTATAGGAAAAATTCAAAGTTATTGAGAAATGTAATACCATTGTGTCAGCTGAAAAACAATGTGAGAACAAAACAGAGCATTTGTTGAAACTGTACTTTACTGCAACACCACTCACAACTGTAATGTTCTATTAAATTGTTTTTTTTATTTCCCCTTGACCTTTATACTCTTTCAAAGGAAAGTAAATTAAAAAACTGTTTACCTTTTACAACAGTGAATTGTTAAAGAAACTTTTTCGGCTTCTACTTTAACGGTTTCAAAGTTATAGGTAACGGAACGTACTCGTATTTATATTTAAATCTTACGAGAACATTCTGAACTAGAGTGTTTTAACTTTTTTAAACGAAACATTTTTTTTCAACATTTATTTAATTTGTGTAGGTGTTTTTACGTAATTTACTATGAATTCTGTGATAAATAAAATTAAAAATATCTTTTTGCGTTTAAACCTGAATGGCATTAAGAAATAGTACGAAAAGAAAATATAATTATTTGTTGTAAACTTTTTTTAAATTTCTATAAGTCCATCACATCACACATTAGATTGCAGAAAGGTATAACTGAAAGAAGTGACCTACAATATATTTTCTTAAAAATTGACGAATAATAAAACGTAAAAAAATGTCATAATTATTTACAGATATGGGATAGAGAAGTGAATTTGGATTAGCTTTTTAATAGTTTTACTACGTTTAAACTACAGGTTTTCTAAAAAAGAAGTAATCAGTGATATGTAAAAAGTACTCAGCAGGTTATAATTCTGGTATGAAGGTTAATTTAGAAGTGGTGTTTAATCAGAGAGAATCGGGTCGAGTCCTCTTAAACGTCCTATTGCGATTGGAAATTAAATTGTTCCATCAAATCAAACTGCCTCAGCTTAAGGTATGAGAGTGAAATCGAAATTCAGAACAAAGCAAACGATGGTATCAGTACCTGTATACTGAATATAATGTGTGCATGCATGTTGTATTTTGGGAATTTCCTAAGCTCAATGAATTACGTTTGAACACCTACATGAATCCGTAAGTAACGACAAGTTTTAGTGCGCTACGATACGAAAGTCTATTTCTAAAAGCAACTCTTAAATAATGTATTGAAAGTCGTCAAGACACAGTAAAGTTACGGTTTAGTAGTTCTCATTGAAGGTTTTATTTTTATTTTCAATAAATACCTTTGTGGATCTACAATTTACATCCAAAATAGGTGTATCGAGACAGTTTATATTTTGAAGCAATTTAATCTAATTCATTGAGTGGGTTGGTTTATACGTACATAATAAAATGATTGACTGGAAGGGGGAACTAGCTTTTAGCCACTTCTTCTTTAACTTTGGACAAACGTAAATGGCAGGTCTTATTCAATACTACTATAATTTATTTAAAAATAATTTGGTTATGTAATATTATTTAAATTAAGTACATAGGTGTTTTTGTGAAAAAATTCAGATCGCTGGGTCTTAATATTCATAAATGTATATTTGAAAATGAACAATGTCAATTAAAACGCCAATTGATCGATAAAATATAATAGAACAGGTTTATATTTACGGTATATCCATATTTTTATTTGACTATTATAAAATTCCGATTCCAAAAATTAAAGACAACAAGAAAAAAGTCTTACGGACATTTTAATCGTTAGAAATAAGTTCATAATCCGCTGACAAAGAACGACGCGACAGGTTCGGTACCTACAAAAAATATAGTTTTTACCTGAGTCTGTGTCAAGATAGTTCCTTCACTTCATGCATTAACAACACAAAACCGATAGGTACCTTCAATGATTGAGAAGCGTGCAGTGCTTTAGGTACCTAGTCGCCCAGACTATCGTTTGACCTGATTTGACGTTGTGTGACGGGTTTATGGCCCATAACATTTTATTTCCGTTCTGTTTTAACGTTCCACCCATGACAGTTGTCTACAAACTTTCAACTTATTTATCTTTGTTACCCTTTGTACCTACCAAAAAGGTAGCCTAAAGTAAATTTTATTACAAGGAATTAATCTACGTAGTTGCGATCGGCGAACTCAAATTTTTATTTGTGTATCGGATTGTTTCATGTAAGACAAATAATAACTGATATTTTTTTTCATGCAAAATTAACAATATACCTACGATATTTAGAAATATAAGTTTGGCTTCTAAATAGAAACAAATTTTCATTTATTTATTCGATATTTATTTTAAAGTATGATGTCAAACGTTGATATGAGTCAGTTACCTGTAACAGTACGGCTGCGGGAAGCTATACCTAGTGATGGAAGAGGATCTTACCACATCCATTAACAACCGTTATATGATATCTATAACTAGAAATATACCTGTGCAATGGTATTGGCATATGGCAAGCTTAAAAATGTTCATCAATCATTTTTTTCATTCTGAAAAGTTCAACTATTTCTAGAATGATTATACCAGCTATTACTCTGCCATCTATTTATTTTGTTCCATTTTATCCTCCCTCGTTTCAGTAAAAAAGTAAAATGAAAAATAACAATTGCTCACAAACACATAAAAATACAAAAACACAATTTGTCGCCATTTATCATAATGTACACAGAAAAGCAAAAAAACGCACGGAAATTCTAATTAAGTCAAATTAATTGCGACAGAAACGTCTCATTTAAATTTCCTTTCTTGATGCTAAATGATAATAAAGGCGAGACACTCAAAAATGAAAAAAACGTTTGCAGATTTTTTTATTAAAAGCCTTACTTAGTTATTGTAAGAAATACCATTTTTCCTGAAAGGATTTTTTTTGAAATCTTATTTGTTTATTAAATTCTGAATGCTGAGTGTTTTAAGTTGAATACATTTTACTGTGAAAAGGCCGACGACATACAGATGGACACTGTTAGATTTGTCTTGATATAATACCTACTCTATCGATTTAGGCTCAGGACGAATTTAAACTTCGATAACGTTTAGTATTCAATAGACATTAGGTACTTAAGTCTATGGTGCATAGAACATGAAAAACGTAAATTCCTAGGGTATAAAGTCTGTCGTCAAATTAAGTTTGGCTGGCAGCGGTGAAATCGCATTGTTCGGAGCGCGGCAGATTGACGTTTGTGGATAGATTTAATTTAAATTTATCGGCTTGATGGTGATTTTTGTAAAAAATCTTTTATCTAAGTCCCATCGTTTGAACCAACTATTCGAACAATGATGCTTTTATTGTATTTTTCAAAATTGTTCATAAATTCATAACCTTACGACAAGAAAGGTAATAAGTAAAAACAGAAAATTTGTTTCGTTTTTGTGTCAGTCATCTTACAAGAAGTAAATTGAAACATTCATTATCACACATACATCAAACAAATAACTAATTAATATATACGTGTAAGCCTCCAGTTGTATGGAGTGTTCTTAACATTTTATAAAAAAGAAAAAAAAATCGACAAGTAAAATTACTGAAAAACAGACTTGCTTGTTTAAATTTATATATATTCGACTAAGAAAGCAAAGGAAATGTTTATCTGTTAGATCAAATATTTATATATAGTAAAATTATTACTATGTAACATGTAGATAGTTGTTGTTAGTTACGGTGGAACATACATACAAACAAAGAGAGGTAGTTTTGTCGTCTAGGAATTTATCTTTTATTCTATTTGCCCGCTCGACGTCATCGTCACAACAGCCAGCACTAAAAATCTCGGAACCCGAATAAGCCATTTATTCGAACTCCATTTGGCTTTTAACATTTTTGCATCATCGTTGAGCCAACGGATGATTCCTATCGCTTGACGCAGCCATGAAGTCTTCATTCTTTTAAGCCGGGGTTTTGACGGACTTTCACAAAGGTTGCTAAAATATTGAAGTCTGTTTTAGTTACTTTACTCCACACTTCATCATGTAGTAATCTCCAATTTCATCCTCAAATTGTTCATCGGCAGACTAAGACAAATTTCAAATGTTAACAAAATTTCTTAGGAGAAAAATCAAGTAGGAGAAAAATCAAGTAGGTACAAATAAAAAGAATATGAGATACTCTTGGTGGTGTAGTTGCAGCAAATACATAACTATGATAACATTGTTATATATTTGTTGCGACCACAACTAACTATGTCTGTTGTACAAGAAAACAGTTTTAAAAGAACACAGGGGATCAGTAAAATCTTTTTCCCTCTTTAAACATCTAAGTTTGTTTTTCTTAGGTTGGATTTCAAATTATTGTTCATTACCTATTTTTATTTCAGACAAATAAAATTATAATTCATTACCTATTTGTTTGGTAAGAGTTTCCGGGATTAACGAGAACGTCCTTACTAGTAAGTACATACTCGTATGTTTACAAATATGTTACTTCCGACTAAGTATGTTATGTTGTGTATGTGATTTCCCTGGATTAAGGCATTATGTATTCCTACAACCCACCTTATTTGTGTTAAAATAAAATAACCAGATAAAACTGCAGACCAGTTTATTCGTTGAGTCGTCAATAAGTCGTCAGTAAATACGATAACTAAATTTGTTTTATATCGCTATATGAATAACGATTTTTTTTAGTTTTTGTCGGCATTGACTTCATAAACTAATTTTATATGTTCATATGAAATCATTTGTAGGTATATCTCAGTACCTAAAGCTGTTTCGAAAAACCAAATTTTAATGGAGCAACCAAGATTCAGAATCCCCGAAGAATTTTTGAGACTCATTTAAATTTAATTTTCTGATGCTACTATAATTTATTTAATAGTCTAAGCACTCGACAGCAAACCTCAAAGGTGCGGTTTAGAGTAAGTCATTATACGATCGCAACGTTAAAAGGCGCGCTTGTTGTTTGTTAAAAGCTATTTTTATTAACTTATTAGTGCAAAGTGAAATCATTTTGGAATTATGTAGTTACTTGCTTACCTCATCGAGGGAACGAACCTAAATCATTATGTTGTAAACTTTAAAGCCGTCATCAAAATGGTAATATAATTTGAAGTTTGCATCGATAACATAACGAATGTAAAATAATATCTTTGCTTTTTTCTTTTTCAATATGAATTATAAATGTGTCATTTCGTGTGTGCAATCCCGCGTAACTAACATATTTAACGCGTAGTTACCGAGAAACAAAAAAAATCAAATTGGGAAATCACTGTTAATGAGATAAGAATCGTTAATTAATTATTTTGTATTTACGCGTTAGTCTATTGTTACTTACGCGGATGTGCACTATCAACGACGATTTGTCATAGTAGTATTATATTTCTTAATTTAATGTTCCAAAAGTTCAGGTTCAAAATTCAACTATGTAAGCAATCAATACGTTATCAATCATTATATATTTTTTTAAGAGGATCTTAAACCGACTAATAGAAGCATAAGGTTCTATGTTCGTTCCGTTTTTAAACAGTTACAAGCACAGCAATTCTCACTTCATCAATCTTGACCTATATTTATATTTTGATATTGAGAATAGGTTTTACATGTGGTTATTATTTGTGTGTTACGTTTTCTTACTAAGATAATTTATTTAAAAGGTACAATGTATTTACATTTCCAATTAAAATACCAATACCTATGAAATTAATAAACCACTCTGTAGGTCAACTGAGTTTAGGTTTATCGAGAGTGGGAGAACAGTTGAATGGATGCATATACGGTTGTGCGGTGAAGTTCAATGGTGTGCATCGTATCGCGGTGATCGCAGGCAAGCGGCGCCAGCCATGAGGTTACCCGCAGACTCCAAGCCAACAAGTCACAAGCATGCAGCCTCACCCGATCCGCCGCTGTCAACCAACCAACTAACCAACCAACCGCTAACAACTTAGTCACGAATACAACCGCCGAGCAATAACACCTGTGACTTGTGATATTTACTTATTGTGATAAATTAAACTGTGATATTAAAATAAACCATGGGATTCCTTGGAGGTGTCTCGTTATCCGTGTTCAGAAAGTGTCCGAATCTCAAAATCAAAAGGCGGAATAAAAAGAGGTAGGAAGATGATCCGACGTGATTCTCTGTGTCAATGATAACAAATATGTTTTTCGAAGTCGTGAGAATAAAAGTTATTATTTTTAGTTAGTATTTTTTTTTGTGGATAAAATGACTTGACCAGTTAGTATTGGATTATTATTAAATAAACGATTCATGCTTTGTATTGATTGTACTTGTTTGCGAGACCTTGAACCTTGGCTACTTATTATACGTACCGGGCCGTTTCAATTTAGATCAAATAGAAAACGAATGTACCTAACGCATTACCTACCTCGCTTAACATATAAACGAATACTCATTGTTATCTAAAAAATCAAATTTAACTACAAATGAACTACTATTTAAATGTAACGTTTTATATACCTGGGCTAGAGCAAGATAAGGTGAAATTTTTGTTTTATTATTATTTTCTACTTTTTAAAGTGCGGTAGAAGCCAAAATATACAGAATCATACAGGCAATATTATTAAAATGGAACATTCAGGTAATTGGATATATTTTTGGCAAGTTAAAATACCTACATTCGGAAATTGATGCTGAAAGAGACAATGGGCGAGTGACATTTTAATTAAAATCAATTTACTAATTAGCGATGCCTGCATCATTCGATTCATGTGTAGGAGCGAAAATTTATCGTCGACTTGCCTACCATCTCATGTTTTCGTCAGATCAAACTTATTTTTGTGATACTGATGACTTCAACGTTTACCAACCTTTAGTTAAAAAACTTGTTTGTTTATAGTATATTTAGTATAATTTTTCAGTTTAATTGGCAAATATCCTTTTTAAAAGAAAAACACTGCGTCATACGCAAGCCATGATAATTTTGATTTACATGATATAATATTTAACTTGAATGCTTGATTATGATTACATTTAGTCTTATAAGCACATTATTATGCTTCTACATTAGTAGAACACATTTATCAAAGCACTTATTTAATTTTGGAATAGAGACATAAATACCTCTTACAATATTTGAGTATGAATTACTTGAGTCAGGGTCACTAAAGACTTCTTTTTAAAACTTGATCCTGGTCATATTGTTCCAAAACTGCAACCCACGGTACATTCTATTAGCCTGCTATGGAGCCGTGGCCGTGACGGCGAAACGGACCGCTGCTTCTACATAAAACAAACCTAAACTACACTCTAAACCAATTGACATAAGTCTCAATATCTAACCTAGTTGAAATTGAAAAAAAATAAACAAAAGGGGAAGCATTGAAGTCAACTCGTTTCTATGTTTTTTGAATGGCAAGGCAAACGTTGAGGGCCACATCAATTAACAAGCCGCCGAATTCTAGCGATGACTGTAACAAAAATTTGTTTACGAATACTTGTTACGTTTTTAATGGCACATTATGGTGCATGTAAGGCAAGTGACAGCGGTATTAGATTTTCAATAATTATAAATGTGTCCGTATGTTATAGATACAATAATTTGATAGTAGCTACTTGCATTGTGTAATTAATAGATAAAAACCTTGCCTCACTAATAATTCTCAAAATGAATTAACCCTTTTCAATATATAATTATAGGCAGGTATAAGCTATTACCTTCAAAACTCAGTTTAGTGTGACACTGACCGACAGATTTCATAATAAACTGGTTCTTTTATCGTTAAACAGAAGCAAAGATGATTATGATGTAGGATGTGAGGTACTTATCATAGTTATTCAAAATATGTTCATGTTATCGGAACCAAACCGAAATCTCCAAGACCTGCTGAGAATTTTAATTTATTATAATAATAAAAATAAAACCGACTCCAAACAATTATAGGCTACTTACAAGGAAATTAGCTAAAAGGTTAAAATATTGTTGTTTTTTGTTTCGGTGACCAATCATAATGTATTTACCCTCCAACAGTCTCCATCATTAGGTCAGTCAGATCCTGACCATTATAACTTTTCAATGATGTTGTTAACTGTTGATGAGTTCCTTTGCATCAAGTAATTTCGGAGGCTATCTGTGGTCTTTATCACCAGTTCCACTTACCCTAATAATGGTTTCAAAAAACAAGAGTTTTTGTAAAATGTGCAAAATTCACTACGTATGTGCCTGTAGTATTCGAAGAGTTCCCTCTATTTCTTCACAATCCCACGATCAGAGCCTGACTCAGTGAATATGTGACCAACTAGAAAGTATACTTAAAAAAAAAAAGAATTTTCGAAATTGCTTTGTAAATGACAAAGTTCTGAAGTTACAAGCAATAAAATAAAATAAAAATAAAACATGCAATCAAATACATAATCTCCTCTTTTTTAAAGTCGGTTAATGAACTAGACTATTTATAAAAGATTAATATAAATTCATGTTTATTTTAATTTATATTCTCTATTAATAAAATGTATATTTAAAATTCTTATATAGAAGGGCTTCTTAGAAACTACTCATTCAATTTTGAAAATCAATTTAAAATAACGTTAGGACATAGCCACAGGCGTAATTTTTTCTCAGAGAATACAAAAGTACAAGTTCTGTGCGGAGTACCGATCAAAAAACTATAGATACCTATTCTGTGAAGGATGTTGCCATTATAAATAATAAAACATCCTTTAAGAGCATATATTTTATTACTCACTTTATACTGTAAATTTCGCGATAGTTTAAATCAGTTACCTTAATAAAATGATATAGGTATGGATGTACTTACTCAGATAATCTTTTTTGTGACTGGATTTGTTGGTTACAAAAAAGTTAATTATGTCTTCCGGTGTGCATTTCGATATTAAAAACAATTTTAAATATATTGTACCAAACATGAGGTTTTGATTCATTTTGTTTATTTACATTATTTTATAGTAGCGTTTTTAATTTTAAGCGGTTATTTTTCCTATTAAAAGTATAAAAGAATAAAGCAACTTTCCTTTGTTTCTGACAGTACAGCTACGGTTGGGTGAACAACGGGAAAAGTTAAATAAGCTATCAAAAATATTAGAATTCCTGCAAAAGTTTTTATCCCTATCATAAAGTTGTTAAAATAGGTAATGACAGAAGTAGTCTATTAATGTTAATGATTCGATATTGCGTGGTTAGTATTAATGACTGAACTACTAATTGTGTAATATGATAACCTAATCTTTTGTTGTAAAAATGCAAAGTTCATATCTGACCAACTATTGTCTTCAATAAATAAGTTATAAAACCTAAATGTAATTTTACTCGTAAAGATCGGTCTAATGACATACCCCGCAGTGACGTTTACATTTATGTGACATGTGCCCAGTGAGTTTAAGCTATCCTCTATGTGTTTATTGCTCCCAAAGATTTTTTAGCATGATTTTACTTCATATTTATTTACCCGTTTTTTTGTCATTTTCAAATGATAATCATAGAAATATCCCTTCGCGATAAAAACGGACCACTAAAATATAATTTTACTATTTGTTTTTGATATTTAGTCAAGGAACTCTGAAAACTGGAAATAACAATCAGTGTATAAAACTTGTTTTTTTTTTTAAACCTGGATAAGACATTTACGTACATTGGACTGATCATCCCCACTTTCAACCCCTATAACTTTTGAGGGGAAACCGATATCGATCAAACGTAGCTAAGAACAAGCTCGATCAAGTCAACTTAAAAAACAAATCTAAATCAAAATCGCTTTATTCGTTCGAGGGTTATGAAGCCACAGACTCACAGACAGACAGACACTTTTTTTGCGTGGGGGGTTATAAATAGTCGTACAGTGCATACGAAATTTAATTGCCTTCTTAAAACTTCAGGCGGCATGCATTTTATGTAGGTACATATGTTAGAATCTTGCCGTAATCACGACCGATTTAAAGTGTAAATTAGGTCTAAGGGAGAACACGCTAGCCTATAAATCCAATTCCCGAGTAAGTCTGTGATAGATCTCCTCACTCTGAGATTCCTGTACGGATTCAACTGTTTCCTTCATCCATCAACCTACCGGGTAATCTCCTATTAAAGAGATGGCTCTGTGATATTTTCCAGTCTTTTCGTTGCTTACATACATACAAATAAATGTAAAAATTTAATTACTTTGCAAAAAAAGGATTATCAAACTCGATTATCAAAAACAGGAAGCCAATCGTACAATTTTTGCAATTTTGTATTTAAAACAATACCCTCAGATTGATGATTTTGAATACTACTATACCTTTCAATGCAGATGGAAAATGTCGAGTTTTCAGTGTTGACTATTCAGTGTAAAAAGAGTAAAACGTATCAGGAAATGTCAACTCTAGCAGTATGTTTTTCGAAATTAGTTTCTCGTTCCAGCTATATACTTTTTTAGTTGTTTTTCAGTTCTTACGCATTTACTTTCTTTACTTTTCTTTGATCAATAAGTTGTGTATGTATCATTTATGTGATACTTAAAACTTAACTCGCCTCTCAGCCGCCACTTTGACCCACCATTGCAACTTCTGCTCACGGGGATTAAAGTGGCGTCCTTTGATCGGATAATGCAACTGTGCAATTAAGTATTGTGTGCCCGGATATCCTACCGGCTTTTTTGGGACCTGTAACGAACTAAATCATAAGAAATAGGACGAAGTAATAAAACGATTTCAGACTCACAGGCCAAAAAGTGAAGGTGAACACAGCCAGGATACGCCTGACTATCAAAAGAATATATATCACGAATAGTAGGATATACTTAATGCTAGCCTACATCTTAACAGTTTGTATTTGTAGCAAAAAAAAAATACGCACTAGAGTTTCCCCTCGTTTCTACAAGATCTGGGTAGTTAAAAAGGATTACACGCGGTGATTTGAAACGAATCTAACATAATTGATCGTTCGTCATGTCAGAGACTACACTCTCACAAAATATGATTGGCAGTTTGAATACCTTTTGGATATGAAGTTGAACATTCGCAAAGAGGTGACGAAACTTAAAAAGTTACAAGATTAAAGTGTGCCTTCGAAATTGCCATGCTCGGTTAAAATTTGGGAGACACAATAAACGATATCAATCTACGTTTTAGTATCAAAGGGAAAAATTTAAATGGCTATTTTTATGAAAACGGACGGAATAAACTATTCGACAAATGGATGAGGATGATGGGATTCGAAGGACTGCACTTACATTTACGTGATTATTAAACACTTTGTTCAGAATTCAGAAATGTTTTGGTTTATCCAGCCAAGGGTTTGCAAAATGCACAACGAAAAACAACAATGAATGTGAACCACCTGTACATCGAGCGTGAGTACTTACATACATACTTAAAATCTCTCAATTGGGATTTCGTATGTAACTATAAATTGTAATGGAAAACAGTGCAGTATAGGATGTAGCGTAAAAGCATATATATAGTAAAAGAAATAGGCAATTCAAGGCAAAATAGTTCATTAAAAAATAAATATCCAAATTGAGTGTATCCATCCAGGTACGTGAAATGTAGCTTCGTTCCTTTATGAACCAAGAACTACACTCAGGCAGTATGTATGTATTAATTTTATCACGTTTACATAACACTATGGATAATGTCTAGTATCTAGTAAATAAATGCATTTGCTAGTGTGATACTTCTTGTTTACCTTGGTTTGTAGGTATGCAGTTAGTCTGGAGACTAGAATGAATAACTTCTTATGAAGAAAAATTGTTAACAATAATACTCGATAGCAGAAACATGTATGTTATGTTATTGTTAAACATGCAGTTAAAACGTATCAGGTAAAAAAATATAATAATAGATAATGTTTTTCTTGTGAACGCGTCCATTAAAGTAAAGAATAGGCCTGGGGGCTTACTCCCGAAACAGATTCGATTCAGATTTTTGGTTCGAATTCGATCCAAATCCCTACTCCTGAGCAAAATCAAATAATAATCAAGGATCGACTTGCGATCGGCTGTTGTCAGCGCCGTTAGCTGTATCCGCTTTATTACGTCACGAAAAAATGCTTTGCCTATGTTGCGTTAGTTTAAATATTCAAAATTTTACATTTATACATTGGAAAATAAATTCATGTAATCCGTTTAAATTAAATTAAGTGAAGAAGAACTAAAATTACACACAAGTATTTCGTTACATATTTCTAATATTTTGGAAATCCACACAAATTGTTTCTTCAAAAAGCATTAAACGAACATGCAAGACGAATTATAATAACTAAAACATTTAGTAGATTAGTAGTTAATCTCATCACAAAATAATTAAAACCTGCAAAAGTTCCTTTTTTGATTTCGAGTGTTTTAACGTTTTTTCTCGATCTTGTTTTTCGATTCAAAGCCGTCCAATCAACTTGGGTCTTTTCGATCCTAACACGATTCCAACGAGTACCTTGATCGAAGTTAGTTTCCACTCGACCCACCGCACGATCGTGCGCTAGTTTTTAGTTTCAGGAATAACAAAGCAGCACACGCTCGAATCAAAGTCGTTTGATTCGGAAGTCGATCCTGTCGGGAGTAAGGCCTCTAAACCTAGTTTTATTGCTATCGCAAATATATTCATATCAAAGCACTATTAACTGTCTTCGCTCACTGTACATAAAAAAAAGCTTCACATAATGCGCGCTTTAGTAACATAGACATCATCCACGAGTCATTCACGGATACCAAATTTTAGTAGGATTGGGAAGGAAGCATGCGCGATCGACAGTCACTGCAAACACTTGATTCGCGCCTTTTTTGTGCGATGACGTGTTCGAAATTTTATAATTGTAATTTTTATTCTGAATTGGATTCTAAATAGTTTTATTGTCTTTTCATTATTTAATTTTATTGAACCCTTAAGTAAGATAAATTACCCTAAAGTCCATTGACACAGAAATCGTCTAAAAGTTATTTCAGTAGTAAATATCAAATAAACCTTGAACGTGAACTATACCTTGAACTATAAACATTTAAATATGAGTTTTATTGCCACGTCATTTTTATTTTCTGCACCATTTTTGTTTAGGTCAAAATTGACATTCCTAGCGCAAATGCTTAGGTGAGCTTTCAAAACTGAAGTACATACACAAGGTTAACTTCTGTACATTGCCTATTTTGTACCTTTTTTTTATTTTAAAAAATATCTAGACTAGTAAATTTGACTATTTATTCGGTGACGTTTGTAAATATTTAATGTGTAAAGTCCCGCATTGGCGACACTGGAGTGTTATAAAGTTTAACCCTCGTGAAGGAGTGGGAACATCAAAGAACGTTCATTGGAATTACTAGTATTCAAATTGAATATAATATATTGTGTAAATATGAAAATATGAAAACCTGATTAGATATGCAAACATTGCCAGTCCTGTATGCTTATAAAATTATTTAGAAAATCTGGCGGATTTTTTATTATGTGTACCTAAAAAAAACGAGTAGGTTTTGATTATTAACCTGTCTAGGTAGAGTGTCAAGCAACAATCGCAAATTAGACGACAGATAATTTTTTAAGGCTTGTGTACGTAATACCCACAAAAGAAGACGTGGCGTCTTCTGTCTTACAAGCATGGCGAGTTTGTTGAGGCTTTTGAAAATTTCCCATGATGCATGCGAAAGATTTATATAATTTAAAACACAATTTTAATAATTATTGTGTAAGTGCCTACTTAAAATATATTTGTTACTAATAAGCACGGGATAATAGAATTATATAATCAAAATTTTGATATAAGATTTGGAAAGCAATAGGTTCATACTAAAAATGTCGACAAAAATAATTATGTATAATTTTAACCTCGTTTTTATAATGTAATATGTCCTTCCTCTACCTACAAACTTATAAAAACTGACCCATAAGTGTGGAAATTTTACTTTAAAGGGAAGACAACACTATAAACAAGCCGGTAAAATTTGACCGATTTAAGGAAAAATTACACTTCGTATAATTAAATCACTCTGTGACATACAGTTATGAAAAGCGTTACTAATGAAATGTATTTTTTGCAGTATTTTTCAGTCTTCCTCTAATTCCTGCACACTTTTAAGGCGCCATTCATAACTTTATGTACCACAAGATACGTGTCAGTTTTGCATTAACCGGGCGAGAAAAATAGTACTAGTTACATTACATTTTTTGACGATTTAATCGAGACAGGCTAATAATCAAAGTCTAAAGTTTAATTTAATCATAATTGCGATTTTTTGCCATCATTAAACTCCCAATCTCTTATCATCATCATTTTAGGCTTTCAAAACATACAAAGCCATCTTCCAAAGCTCAAATAACAAACTAAAACAAATCCATAATAGTGACTTTAACAAAAACGCATACAACTTTTAGTTAGGAATCGATTCGTCCTCGTTTATTTGTCCATTCCTTTGAGTTTTGCCTTTGATTTAAACATTTTTCCTATGCAGCGTGTTTGTTTTCAAGGTAAGGTTTTCTAAAATCAGGAACGAACAACGGACTGTTCACATTGCAGTTTGACGTCATACGCAGTGAGCTTGAATCACCTGTCTCCAGCTTTACACTTTTTAACCGACTTCATAATGAAACGCTTTTGATTGGGCTACTTTTGGTGCATGTCGCAACAGGCTGTATTTGGTTTTGTTTCTAATAATAATGAAATCTTTCTCATTGTTAATTGGCTCATAATATTGTGAAAGTTCGCTTTCATGCCGTAACCACTAATAACTGGGTTGAGGCCCTACTTAGATTTTTCCATCAAATATATTCTTAGAGCTGGTGTCAGCCTTAGAAGTGGTTCTAAATAAATTTAAAAATTATAAGTTGGCGCGCCGCATTTAAAAACGTCGCCGCTCACTAGTCCGGTTTTTGAAATTGATGGACATTCGAAGATTGCTGATTGATTACACTATTTATTTATTTTTATTTATTTCCCAAAAACATTACAATTATTTAAATACATATTTAAATCAATTGTAGATATTTACTTTTAATTGTTTTAGTTTCATTCAATCACATCATTCACTCACTGATTGTTTATTGGGTACCCATTTTCGGGTTGAGGCCTCCTCTTGCTGCTTCCATCGCGTCCTGTCGAGGGCCAGTCGCGTCCAGGTAGACTAGGCGACAGCCACGATGTCATCGTGCCATTTTGACTTACATTTGTTTCATGGACCAATATTTGATCCAAGCAAGCTTTATTCTTCTTTCTATTTCGTTAGAAGTAAGATAGTTGAAAGATATTCGATGTCCGAGATAGATGTATACATACACTTACATAGTTGAAAATTTTAGATTGTATTGCCGTATGTTTTTCTATGCTGTTCGTCATAATGCATGTTTTACTTGCATTCATTTCAAGACCACATTCTTTGCTTTGAGTTCTTCGTGGTTTTCGTTTATCAGAACTATGTCGTCGGCGAATCGTAGGTGATTAAGGTACTCTTCATTGATTTTATGCCGATCTTTAACCAGATAGTCATAATTCAGCAGAATAATTAATGAAGTATACCATTTTCTATATAAATTCGTTTTTAATAGAAAAAAATAGTGACGAAAAATTTATACGGACGATAAACTTGTTTTTATTTTTTTACTACCTAAACTAAGTAACAAAAGACTTAGCTAGCTGTATTTTAAGCGGGTTGCGGATATAAAAAAACTATTTGTTTCTAAAACTGCCTGCGCTCTCAATCTCGCGCTCTCTCGAAAAGAGAATATATTTTTGTCAACTATGGCTTTTGTGTGAAATGTCATTTCCAATATTCAATACAGCAACAATGTTGCCAAACGTAACCACAATTCATTACATTAGAATCGCAAGCCGCATCGCTCCTCATTCATTAATATTTAAAATAATAACCCTGGCCTTGATTGAATATGTTTGTGCGGTCAAATATTTGAAGTCGTAATAGTCTTTAATGCCTTGTCATAAATGTTACATTTATAATGCTTTGTCAGTAATTGAAATCCATTTCCTGTGGTACTTAATCTAAATATGAATTAAACCATCCATGTTGTTTGCGATTGATAAAATGTGCAAAATGTTGTATATTTTGAATAGGTACAAAGTAAAAAGTATCTGGTTTAATTTAAATTCACTGTGACCACGTCAAGTGTAATTAAGTATTAATTAAACTGTGTATCAGATATACACATGTTTTTGGTTTGTTTGGTCTTTTAATTTGTTTTGGTATAATCTACAAGTGGCTCGCCTGTCTTCATGTGGATATTTATTTGATGCTCATGATATTTAAAAAAGCAGGCCCCATTTTATAGCTCTTGCAAGTTTATCTCCATGTTTTAAGATTTTGTAGAAATTTTACTATTACAATAGCAATCCGTTTCAAATCCAACTTGTACAAATAGACAGGCAATAAATAGATGTTGCTTAATATCTCATTTTTTTTCTTTTAATATTCTACTATACCTATTGACATCAAAAATTCTCACAGATAACATTATTAGCAAATGTTTTACTTTTCATCATATATTTACGATAATGCAATGCAGCGGATGCATCTTGGGAAATATACCACGAGAGTAACGGTATTACATGCATTATTTATAAGGAAATCCTTGTTATGAATAGTTCTGTAGAATAATGGATTAACAGCCACATATTAAACATGTTTAATCTATGGCTTGTAAAATTAAATTGAAGTTGATGGAGACAGCAATTCAATCACTTTATTGTGATTAAATCGCTTAAGTTAAATGAAAATAAATCATAGTTTTTCGTAAAGAAACACTTTTTCAGAAAATGTTCTAAATACAAAGCGGAATTATTAGATTTTTTAAAACAAATAATTGTGTAAAAAAACGTCAAAAAGAAACGATAAACAGTTTCTAGGCAAAATAAAATGTTACCATGAAAGTGAAATTTACTCCAAACGATAAAAAAATAATGTTCAACTATCTCGGTACAAAGTTCTTAGTTGTAAATTTACAAGCTAGACTTTAAAATTACTTACTTTTGTAACATAAACTCAACATGCGAAATACGATGTGTAGCACAGAGATTTTTAAAAAGGTAAAATAAGATAAAAGCTGTCAGTTTAAAATGATCCAAGTGTGTCACCCGTTATACATATAATATGGATCATGGACTATATTTCGTTGGCTTTTATAATATTATTAGAGAAGCAATAGAGGACAAAAGGACAAAATCCATTAATCTAAATGCATCCTATTTTTCTATACTCCCAGTCGAACAGAGATAGGACGTAGGTATTTTATGCATCAGGCATGAATAAATCAAATAACACAACTTGAATAATACATATTATCTGTTTGTTTATTATTATTTGTTTTTTTTTAAGAGCTAAAAAATCTTGTCTGCTGTTGTTCTATTGTGATAAATTAAAGTTTAGTATTTTCCATATTATTTAAGAATGTATTTTCAAGTAGATTTTAAGTTATGACGTTAGTGGATACGTGAGTACGTAATTGAGTTCTTTGTAGAATCTACATGGAGAATCACGTAATAAGCAGTACGTTGAAACGCTTTGAAAATGGTAGGTTTTGTTAGCTCCTTATGATAAGGCGAGGGTACCTTCACACTGTAATTTATCAGTATGCTTCAAGATCTAAAACGAGGCTATCTCATCTGCTGTCGACTGCACATTGGTATTCAAATAATATATTAACATCTACTTAAGATAATAAGTAAAATAACCACTTTAAATTTTTCAAACATAA
Source organism: Choreutis nemorana (assembly GCA_949316135.1). Taxonomy (NCBI): domain Eukaryota; kingdom Metazoa; phylum Arthropoda; class Insecta; order Lepidoptera; family Choreutidae; genus Choreutis; species Choreutis nemorana. The sequence continues at coordinate 6,408,400 of OX438601.1, read as the reverse complement.
TCAAGTAGCAACTATACATTGGTAGAAGTGCGCTAATTATAACAAACAACTTAGAAAACTCAACCCTATGTAAAATACACATTTTTATATTTATGTGCTAATGAAAGCTTGTGAAGAATATTATATTATTCTGGTGAATCTATACCGTTACAAAGTATAAGACCGCATAAATACGTATTAGCACCAAAACGAATTAGTTTCGAACTTCTTGCTCATGAATAAGATAATTTCTTCACTATCAATAGCCTTGATTTATTGAATCAATAAAATTCAGGTACTCAGGTTACAGGTTCCGTACATGTCGCGCAATCCAATCTTTGCAGGAAACGAAATTTACCTTCACCTTCAAAGAAATGTTTGGGTACAAAAGAAATAAAAGGTTTCTTGCCTTAACTAGACCGCAACTAAAAGGCGGTTGAAGTTAAAAGCCAGCGAAGTTGACCAAGTAAAATCAGTCAGTTACCCACTAATTGATGCTCTATTCGTTCCCAATTCTAATCGTAGTGACGGGTTATTCCATACTTAACCCATGAAAACTGATCCCATTGGGTATTTGTTCTTATCTCAACCCATTTAGTATCGATTGTAAACCGACTAAACGCACATGTCCCAGGTCGAAACCCACATCTGCCGTTGCCTTACTGCCTTACGCCGTAAGGCTACGGCATGTTTGTTCACATGTATTTTCTAACCATTTCTTCCGTCAAACTTAAATCGATTCCTTTACCTAAAAGTAGACAATCTTCAATCAGTCCACCAGACGATAGGTAGTTAGGTACCTAAAGTGATAGATGTATTTGCTTGGAAAGAAGGATGTTTCTTGCTTTTCCTAATTCTTGCGATTAAAGAAGCTATGCTAACCGGTAGTATGACAGGAGTTTATTTATTAGACTGCCATTTTTGTTTCCTGATGCCGGTTTGGAAAAGGAATAGAGTTGTAGCAGTGGGACAAAGGACTCAATTTTTCTTAGCGACGACGAATCTATAATTGCACTTCCAATTATTCTATTAGAGACTGCAAGGTCATTCAGGTCTTCTCTAATTTGAGTGATGTGATATTTTGTTTCGATTGTTCAATTTATTAGTACATGTTTGCTTTGATTTAAGCTTCGGGTATATTTATTAGATAGAAAATAAGGCGGATGAGAAAAAAATGGCGAAATCATAAAAATATTGCTACCATATTGAAGTATCAAATGAAAGAGGAGAAAATCCTAAGCTCAAAAAATAAACATTAAATTATACTTAGCTACAGAAAAGTGAAAATTTCGTCTCGAGCGTTATTTACATAAGCGGCATTCAAAATTCTGTTCGTGTGTCATATACCTACTACATATTTTTACCAGACTATCAAATGAAATTGTAATGTACGAAGTATTCAATAAAGCCGTGGTCGTATGCCACCTACCTTTAAAATAATATATCGAAATACTAAAATAATGACCACAGGCATATTGAATAGGTAGTTAATATAAAACAAGATTAGATTTAAATATTTTTCGGCCAGGTGAGTCGGGTTTCAGTTTTTAACTTAGTTTTTGAATGTATTGTTGTGATTTCTAACTTATAACGATAACCAATGTACATACACTTAAGTCAAATTTCAACCGAGGTTAAAAGCACAGTCAAAATCTAATCTAGGAATTTCATCTATGGTTAAAAAAGTGAACACGTAAACGCGGTTGGATTGAGTTGAAATGCTTTTTAAAGTTACGAAACTGATTTATAATTTGGCTGCTTACAACGTGGTGAATTAAAATATCTAAAATCTTATATAAACGTATCATGAATAAAAGGATTTTTTTTCAACTCGATCTGCGTTCAGACGTAAATTGGGGTTAACATTAATTGTTTCAACCCAAACTAGGGTAACTCAAATCCACCTTAATTCGGTACAATTGGTCAAATGACGTCACAAAGTAACAATAACTTAAACCTCTCAATTTCGACCGATATTGTTGAAGTGTCTGGTATACGTCAACTTAACATCTTTGTATCCATTTTAGTACATTTTTACATGATAGTCAAAAGTTCTGAAACTTTTTTTTCTCCTTAACCAGTCCCCCGAGGATCCCTGTGTGTGCACCTCGGACCTAGGGAGATCACTTAAGGAATCATTTTAACTTTAACAATAACAATAGCAATTGTCTCAGTGCACCTCATCATCTGGAGGCACGGCAGTGCCCCCGCCAAGTCGAACAAAAAGGTGAAACGGCCGTATCATCCTTTTCTCGAAGTAGCTTAAGACATTTTCGAGCCACCTATAACTTCGCTGTGGTTAAAACTAGAATCCAGATTTTTTTTTGCATAAACGCAGTATATTTTAAATTTCATACAATTTGAACCAGTAGTTTAGGAATTATAACTAGTCTAGGTTTCTTTTTCATATTGTCACTCATTCACTCACTGACTGACCAATCATCAAAACTCTTAGACACTTCTACGAGAAATAGAAGCTTGAAATTGAGAAAACAATGAGTGTTTAGTGTATGAACCAAGGAAAAACTAAAATATTTTACAATTTCAATCCAGTTTTTAAGATACACCTACTGCACTTAATGCCTATTACACTATTTTATAATGCCATACAACAGTGAATGAATCAGTGTACATGTGTAATATAATGGAATAATAATTGATATAGGTGCCTAGATATAATTATGTTCAAAGGCTATTTGTAGAACGGTCAACGGAATGACAAAGGACTATCTACAAAAAGAAATGAGATGTCATCAAAACCATCACTTGTAAAAACCAAGTCTCGCAACTCAGTTCTTCAAAATTGTGAGATTCATCTAATACCAAGTCGGTTTATTTATTTAGTCCCTACTAAAGGGACCTTTTGTCTTAAGTTATTACTCCATCCATTTTGTTGTGCAATTTTTAAGAAATTATTAAAATGAAAAGTTGACCAAAATTCAAGTCGAAAATCTTCGGTACATTGCAAACTGGGCCAATCACAAGGTATATAAATGTTCAATGATTATTGATTATATTGGACTATTATTGGTTTTGTAAATTGTACCGCATGTGAGTGGTTTAAAAGTTTGATTAGAGGATTAAAAAGCAATTCGTTTCGGTAACAAGTTAGAGCCGTCCAAAAGTATTTACGATAGTTGTTTAATTGACATTGCGTGATTTACCTATTAAGATTTGCAGGGGCAAATATTATGGATCTATTTTATTTATCTCCCCACAACATACCGATTTAATCCATCAGAACTGCTTGATACTTAAAACAGGTGAAAATTCCACGTCGAAATAAGGAATTAATCCATAAAGTAACATACTATCTTGTAAGATACATAAACACGAGTATTAAAAATGGATAAGTATTCTAATATATGGGTACTATGTGTAACATTCAGTAAACAAATACTAGAAGAAAAAATGTATTGAAATGACATTTCATCGGTATTGAAATGACATTTCATCGCGCTCATGTTACGTTATTGTACTGTAATTTCCACATATTTTTTTTCTGTAAGAGTAAACGCTTGTAAAATTGTATTTGTCTTAGGGGGCCAAGCTCCTGATTCATTTTACTAGTATTAATGTAGAAACCAAGCGAAGCAGTGCTGGACTTTTGTCTAACAATAACATCAATGTAAATACGCTGCGGGGACACGACATGCTTCAAGGCAAAACCTGCTGATGCTTAGAGAAGCAATGTCCGTGCTTGTTTTAACGCTCTGCCAAAGGAAATTAAATGTCAGCCTCTGACAATGTGTCAAAGAAAACTTTTTAATTATTTAAGTAGGATTGTTACGACATTATCATTTCTGTTTTAATTTATTATCTTCATTATTATCTAATTTTTAGTTGATATTGTATCAATTATTTTTCATTTATCTAGAATTTGACTTGTGTATTGTTTTATATTTTTTTAAACTTCATATTGTAATAAAAATAAATTTCTTAGCCTTTTTAAATATTTGTAAGCCTGTCAGGCAGGTTTTTCTGTAATTAAAATAATAATGACATCTGTATTTGACGAAATATCATACAAATAAATATTTATTCATTTGACTGACACGAGTCCCTCCTTCGTATAGATTGCAGAAAATACAGCTTATCCTTAAAATTCTAATAACATAATAATTATGTGAAATCCAAACTCGGTAAAATGGATTGTGAACATCAGAATCACCAAATTGCTACAATATTAATAAGTAGGATTTTATACCTACACAATTAAATAATAATCGCGCTAATCCTATCAGAACTGTACCAAAATAGAGTATAGGTGAGGTCTGGACAGAAAAATGTACAATTTATAATATTTGACTGGTGAAGTTTACTTAGAGCTTCGTTGTTGTTGGGAATCATAATCCGCAGGAGCTTTGAACTTCGTACACTAATGAAACGTTAATCTCACTGTAATCCCACTTTCTTCATGCCCCACGATTGTACCTTTACCTAGAAAATATGTTGCCTTTTAAAATAATTAAAAATACTGTGTTAAATTTTAGGTTTAAGATTTTCAGTTTTTAATCTTATTTTTTTGCGTTACTATAAATTCGTGTGTTTTTTTTTGTCTTAAAATATAAGATTATCATAAAGCCTTCGAAGTTTTATAGCAACAGATTTACTCTCCTAGATAATTATTAAACTGGCATGAAATCTTCTTTTTCAGTGATATTTATTTGTGATGTTACAATAGTCTTTGACTGTTCCCGCTGAACTGCTTTGGCTGGTTTGACTGCTATTTATAAAGAGGGAAAGGCAGAATCCCAAGCGGAATAGCCGGCAATTGTTGATAAATTGGCAATATTTTATAATAGATTTTTTTTTTTAGTTTAGTCAATTGTTATTAATTTTCATTTATCAAACTGGGTTGAAAATTAAACAATATAAAGTACTTATAAGCTTCAAGCTTGTATATTAAGTTTTATATTCATTCAGAAAAAGTACAATAATACAGTTTTACTACTAAATATATGTGAGAAGTTTCTATAATATTAATTTTTTATCTTTTTACCGGCTGAAATACATAAATAAATATTATTGCCTCTATAATTTATGTTCGTTTGAGTGATATCTCATCGTATACCTGAGTTCCCTTAGTCACCTAATAAATAAAAAATAAAAATAGAAAAAACATAAATTTGGCTGGTTGAATAAGGAATTATAAATATTACTGATAACAAACGAAGGTCTCTAGAAACAATAAAGCATTTTTCCAGTAAATGTTCGTTTTCGTTAATTTATCAATTAATATGACTAAGTTTTATTTTCTAATGAAAAATTTATTTCATTCAAAATTATTAAAACATTAAAATATAAAATTTTGTAAACAGCTTAATTAGGATTTTTAAATTATTCTAAGTAATGTTGTATGTGATTTTTAGTAACATTAACTAATTGTTCACAGACGTTCTGCTGATGCAGGTGGCGCCCGAGTGCTCCGCTCCACCCCTGACTGGAGCGAGTTGGCCCTCAGCGGCGAACACCTCTGGTCACCCACCTCCGTCTCAGGAGACTGTTGCTACGTCGGTGATGCGGAGTGCCAGGTAATCTATACTTATACTTATAACTTAATGGTTTAAAATTTCCTCTCATCCAATGTTGACTTAGGATGAGTTGCACTCAGACAATTACTGTTGTTATTGCTAAAGTTTAAATTATTTCCAAAGTGATCTCCCAAGGTCCAAAATGGACCCCAAGGAGTCTAGAGGGGAATCAACGGGGGTCTAAAAGAAAAAAAAATTTGGGAACTTCTGATTAGAAGGTTATCAGATGAAGTAAAATTTTTACTAAAATGGAAACAAAGCTGCCTATTTGACGTATATCATGCACTTCAACAACAACCGGGAGAAACGACCCAAATTGAGCGGTTATAGTTATTTTTACTACGTGACGTTATTGACCAATTGTAATTGGCCGAGTTTACACCAGATTTAAGGTCGATTTGAGTTACTCTAGTTTGGGCTGAAAATATGAAAAGTAACTTCATTTTACGTCTAAACGAGGGTCGAATTGAAAATATAAAACATATATTTTGTATGTTATATCTATATATTTAAATCTAATCACCGTGTAAGTAAGCAGACACATATGCATTATGTCCTTTATAAATCACTTTCATAACTACATATATAAATACATTTCAACTCCACCCAACCGCGAATACTTATTAACTTTTAACTATAGAAATGATTTTATTGTATTTCGTCTCGAACTCAAATTCAATAGTTTTTATTCAAATAAACAAAAAATAAGTACTTTTAAATTATCATCTTTCAAACTTCCACTGGTTTGGAATGGTTTCTACGGGGTAGAATCCGACAAGAAACTTCCGTAGTTGCTTTTTTCAAAATCATTACAATAAATAAATTTTCAATAAAACTTTTTATGTTCTAGTTATACTACACATTTAAACCAAACCATTATTCATTTATTGATAATGTATATAACTTTTGAACAGAAATAAAACCTTTACTTAAACTCAAAACTAAATCTGAAATGGAGTAGGTAGAAAGTTGGTAAGAGACGTCAGTTAAGAAAGAGCTTTTTAAAATTGTAAGACTTCTAGCGAGAAAAATAAAGAATAGAAATTTGTATGGAGATTTTTAAGCGAAGCTGAAACACGCTGAATCGTGTCGTCAAGATGATAATAGTATGTGAGACGAGTCATATTAATTGTCCTAGTCCCATTTCAAACCATTAGGGAATGTGCTGTGGGTACAAAGCAGCTGTAATTATATATATATATATATATGTGTAGATAGAAAAAGTCCATGACCCCAGAGCAGATACGTGTTCTTCCTACAAATTATCGCCCGAGCCAAGATTCCAAACCGGGATCTGTCGTGTTAAAGCCAGCGAATGACCGCTGTGTCACGGAGATCGTCAAATTCCTATTTTGATTTTATTTAAACAATGTTATAAACGTGAGCGTGTCTTAAATTTCTAACCAATTGAAATTGTATTCAGGAAAATTGTTATAGAAATAATAATATCAGACTAATAAGGTTGTAATTAGTATGTTGTTACGTTTTATACTGGATACGATAAAGAATATATAACAACAGAACACAATGTTTAGTTTTTTAGGGTAGGTGAACACATTTTGAAAGATCAAAGCTTTCAAGCTGCAAAGCGGAACTTGTGTATTATGTTTTCTCAATCATTCAGATGCGAATAATTCGTATATAGTATTTTTTATTCGTTTCATGTTTATTTGTACCGAACTGAATCACGTTTGAAAATCACAGTACAAGATGCAGTATTCCTTTTTCTATCATTCAACTTATTTTTATAGGGGAAAATGCGAACGCAAATGTCGTAGGTATTATGCAATAGCTCCCTGGTAAGGTGTAGGATTCTGCTAGGCCAAGATAAGTGCCGCTTTTACCTTTTACGCGTGAAAAAAGATTTTACTTACAACCTCTTGTGCTAAAGTTCCCTTTTGAGTGTTTTCTATAAATTTTCAAACCTTTCCTTTTTTTCCTTAAGGTGTGTTTTATCTCAAACATATTTGATTATTATTCTTTTATGTAATCCTTTTAACACTTATCATATTTTGAAAAAAGGTAAACACTAGAAATAAAACACTCCTAAATATTGTGAGAATGTTATGTATTTTTCTTAAATCAGTCGATTTTATATTTGAAAAATCAGTCAAGTGCGAGTCGGGCTCGTACGTGAAGGGTTCTGCTCTATCGTTCAGGAGTTTATATAATGGATTTTTTCATAGATTTTATATACCTGGATTTCCGTTTTTAAACTTACGGTTGATACAGTCTCCGGCTATGTAAAATTTAATGTGGCAGGATTTTAAAGATAAATTAAAAGAAGAATAACAAAACAAATATAAAATATTAAGACGATTTTGATCTCGCCATGATAAAGAATTTACAGTGTTACACACCCGAATGATTGGTCAGCACAACAACTTTTCAGATATACACAGAAGACTAAATAAATACTCAATAGGTATTTGTTTAAATAAATTAATTAATTAAATGAGTTTTGAAAGTAAAGAGTATGTGTTTGGGTTTTTAATTTATCGTCATTAATTATAAATGTGTTTTTTTCAGTTTATAGTCCATTTATCCTGATTTAATATAAGTTAATAGGTATTTATCTGGTATGACAAAAAAAATATTTCAGTCTACAATCATCGGTACATGCCTCTATTAGTCTGTTCAGTAATTGATGGAAATAAAAACCTACGTTTTGCATATCCACAACAACATGATAGGGCTGTTGCCATAGACCCCATCACCACCAAATAACAACACCACATACAAGTAATATGTGTGAGTTTTGCCAAGAAGTCCTGACCTGGTACCCAATTTTTCAGTCACAGGTCACAGTCAATGATATTTTTTTTTTTACTAAGCTAAAACAAGTATAAGCTGAAAGTAAACTTAAAATATATTTCTTTGTCTCAACTTACCATGAGATTGATATTAGAAACTTATGTCTGTTTTAGTTGTACCATTTTAGTTTCATCTATGCTTTGGTGCAAGAAAAAGAATTTATTTTGATTTTGAGGTAGTCAATAGCCCTTATTTTTGCTGAGGAAATCGCCCTAATATTTTTTTTTTGATACTTTAAAATCTGATAACAAATTAAAATCATCCTAGCACGTTGCAGTTGGTGTCTTAGTTTCTGCAAATATAAAAATATGATTTTAAAACACTTACGTCCAGCAAAAACTCAACAATTTCTTCTTACTCGTTCTGAAAATGTAAATACAAGTTACAGGTTTTAACTATTAGGAATCACTTTATACCATTAATAATATTTTTTTTATCAGTATTATATCCATTTTTTAAATAAAACACATGGGTCGAGATAAAAGTTAATATTTTATGCAACTTAAAGTTTTATGTCAACGAGCGGAAGGGAAGGCAAAATTGAAAGTTTTGACAGTCTCGTTTTGTTTACACATTTTACTAACTGAAGCAAAACCAAAATGGCGGTTTATTCATCTTGTTTGAAAAAATTGTAGGTAAATACTGTATATTTATATAAATATATCTTATACATTCGTCATTCTTGCAAAATTCGAAATTAGTTAACTTTCTTTTCATTAAAAAAATCTAACTCACCTATTGCAAAATGGGTGTTAACGCATTTAGTATCTATATCATAGTGTGGGTAAAAATGGCGACGGATTCTCGCTTGTCTAATACGATTTTCGCCATTACTCAAAGATAAATTGATTGATAACAAGAACATTTTTTACATTCTTAAATTTTTTGTATTTGTTGTTATAAAAGTGCTTTTATGGTTTTTACCCTTTGGGTACATTACCCTAAAACATTAGGTTCCCAATGTTTTGGTAGTGTAACATTTAAGAACTGGCAATATAGTTTTTACGAATAATGGTATGCGATATCTCGTATATGATGACATCAAAGGAAGAAAGTGGCTTCATTTAGAATATATTGAAAAGGATGTTAATTTTATTAATATTGCTACTGTAATAACAACTCTATTTCAAAGGTTACTCCAACTGAAAATATTTCGGAATGGTGTTTTGAAAGCTGATAACACCATATCGTACTTTCTACAGTGGATTAACTTTTGAGTCAATTTACGATTACACAGAGCGTTAACGGTGTAAAGGCAACTGTAGGAAAACGTCTAAACTTTATGAGAACGAAAATGTTATGCCAACATAACTTTTCTTTATGGCTCACCTACATTTCATAGCCCTTTACGATACAACTTAAGGATATTATTTTCTAAATCTGTTAAGAGATGTTTATAACGTTCGAGTTTTACTGCCGTTAACGCTCTGAACTTAATGTTGTTTAACTGAAAGCTTTCATAAACATAATACAATAAGTTTACTTATATTGTTAGACAATTTGTTAACGTTAATGCCTACTGGGGTAAGGGTCTGCGGGTTGGTTTCTGACGAGCGCTCACCCAATTTACACATATCTAACACGATCAGTGGGATCGAGTCACGTTCCTTATAACAAACCTTATCTGCGTCCTGCGAACTCGCAAATCTCTTTCACGCCTTTATTCGTGCCCTTTGAATACAAAGCCTCTTTATCGAGATACGCCCTTTAGATTCGGTAACAAACAGTCGAGCCGGAGTAGAGTGTATTCAAGTGGTAGTACTAGTTGTTGTATTGGTCAGGTATTCGTCAGGCAAAAGGGCAAGATTGTAATTTCCAGGCAAACATTAGCAAGTTTCCTGGCCATTGTCGGGGTCGGCGGCGTTCGGTCGTAGTTGAATGTAAGATTAATGATCCCAGTGCCATTACGCGGTGACGACCTGTTATTGTCGATACAGCAAAAGACCCTGTCTTTGGTTTGCAACCAACAGTTAAATGCTTGTGTTGTTTTAATAATGCCAATATAGGTACATAAAAATAAGTTCACCTAAACACACAATTAATGTTATATTATACCCTTTAAAACATGACAGCGAAATCATTTTTATATTTATTTGAGGTTAATATAATTTTTGACACATAGTAAAAACAAAAACTTATGTACATGCCTATAACAGACGAACACAACATTTACAAATGTGACACACACCGTGTATTAAAAATGAAATAGTTTACAAAGATAAATACAATTTATTTAGGTTAAAACATTGAAGGTAATTACACGAAATAGAAATAATGAAACAGATACTGAATCTAATTAGAACTATTTTTGCCGATTTATATATTTTTTTTTAATGATTAATGAAAAAATTTGCGTCGGAATCTTGCCGATAAAAGAAAAAAGCTATCGATGATTATACCTTTGAGTGCATGTCATTGGTACCGAAAAATTCTAGTAATTGTCTATATTGGTTCGAACAGTAATTAAACTAAATGCTCTCGTCACTGGATGTCGAGGAATGTTATTGGGTACCGACAGCAAGATGCGCCCAATTAAAACATAGCATTTAATATGGCCATTCAAAATTTTGTGCAGAAAGGGAAGGTCATTGTTCGGCAATTATGCAGTGATTTCATTTTGAAGTAGTCGTTGCGGTTACTCTACGGATTTCTGTGAGAGATGTCGTGTGAAAGACCGTTGGATTGGTGGTAGCATAACTAGGACTCCAGGCACCACTAGCGTAAGCGTACTAAACTGTTATGCAGAACTATTTTCTTAGTAGTTATAATTTAATTAGTTAACTTAATCTAGTTAAATAGTTATCTTGCAAATAAAACCTGTCATCTTAGCTGCCTTTCTAATGATTTCAGTATTAACTTTAACTTGCTATCGAGAATATCTCCTAGATCAAATATCATCTGAGTAATGCATGACCCATCGAAGCGTGTAATATGGAGACACAACAATTGTTACTCAAATACTGCTATTTTATATGATTAATAAAAATAAGCCAAAATGAAGGATAGCCAATATTTTACATTTTAATATTATAATATTGATTTATATTTGGGTTTAAACAAACAGTATAAATCAATATTAATAAATATTATACAAGTACTTTTGTTACGAAAACCTTAATTGATAAATTATCAGATTGAACAACATTTGTTCTGGTTAAAGTTCAGGAGATATGTGGGTAATTTAATAGGATTGACGCGGAGGACTGTAATAAGATCGTAACCCATTAAGGAATGAATTATTCAGAACACCTCTTGTTCCTGTTTTAATCGACAAAACTAATTGAATCTTTCATTTGGCACCGACAATCAAGAATTTAATTTTAGTCGTGGAGGTAGTCTAGTCGTGGATAAACTTTTTAAATATTAGGGTAAGGTATTAGTAAAACCACAAACTTGGACAAAATGATAGGGTCAAAATAGGGATTTACCCCAACGTTTTATTCGTGTTTGTGGTTTTAGATAATTAATTTAAATTTCATAAAAACATTACTATACGTTTTTACAATATGTCTCTTGTGTCTGAATTATAACATTTATAAAATAATATTTCAGAGAGCTCGCTCGGTTAAAACTATTTATAAAACTTTTTAATTAAAACATATATTATTTAACGGGTAGTAAAATTTGATTAATTCTTGATTCACAGAGATTCCGCATTATACAGGTCGCAATAGCATTATACATACGTTCGATTAATTTTTGTCCTACACTATACATATGTTTCGTCGTACATTAAATATCCATATGACTTTGACAGAAACACGGATCCCGGATGAAGTGCTCGGCGTGCAAGATAGTCGCGCACACAGCTTGCATCGACATCCTGATGGACCGGGTGCAGTTTTCATGCAAGCCTACCTTCAGAGACGTTGGAGTGCGACAGTACCGGGAACAAACCATCACGCACCACCACTGGGTACACAGGAGATCAGAAAAAGGGAAATGCAAAGCTTGTGGCAAGGTCAGCCTTGAAACAATTGTGATTTGTTTTAAATTTGTAGATACCAACAGTATTTTTGTGCTAATAATTTCTCAAACCCTGTGTGTTTAATTAAAAATAGGAATTAGCTTTTTTGGTTGTTGTCTAATTACGAAGATATTTAAGATACGTCATGTACTCGTAGATTTGAATTCACGCATTATTTTTTCGCCTGTATCTCATATCCAGTTTGTAAAAGAAAGCTTTTCACTCTTTTAATCCTTTTTGAACTAAAAGGTATTTTGTCATAAAGCGTAAGCAACTCTCGAGGTCTCTAACTATTTGCATCTGCAGACTATCTAGAAAGGCCTAGTGTGCGTAACACAAATTATTTTCACGGGTCTATGGGGAAATATGTGAGTGTGACGTAGTTTGCATGTTATCTCCTAAAACGCCATATAGGTTGGTAACTGTTGAACAAAATTTGTATTGCCAATAACCAAATAACCGAAACTAAAGTCGTAATAAGAACTTTAGCTTCTCTATATAAACATTGTTTCATCACTTGATTTTATTTTCTGTTTTAACACAGAACAATTCCAAACTCTACCCGACAAAAGTTGGTTAGGGTAACTAGCCGAGACCCTGAGGCGGAAAACAAATGGTCACCTCGGATTTTATCAAAACAGTTAACCGACTTCGAAAACAGGACTTTTTTTGTTTGTTGAATGTTTAATGTTCTAATTTGGCTGTTGATTGAGGATCGATTTCCAAAACTCTCATTCTATTCAAAAGTATACTCCTGAACTGTTGAGTGATTTGATGACAATGGGAGAGTGGGCCCATTGTTAGCAAATCAAGATCTGATGATGGTCTTAGGGAAATCGATGACAACCCCTAAAATTGTATACGCGTTATTTTGTCTAAGCTATTCAGATATTTGAATCTTATAGTTATTATTTCATATTGCTAAGTTCATAATGGAAGTCTCTATATCAATTATCTTAATTTGGTACCTTTGAAAACTCTTACAAAGCGCTCTAAAATCTACATACTTTAAAAATGTGCGTTTGGTTTTATAATAATTTGTTTTACTTCTACGCCGTACAGCTAATAAAAAACCATATCGTAGGAAATTATGTGACCTACAAGTGCTTGAAGATTTAAATTTTCTCAATAATTTATGATGAAAAAACAACGTTTGCAGTGCTACAAAACTGTATTAGTCACACGCGAATGCGAACTTTGAAAGGATTCCCTTGGATTTTGTGCTAGAGAAATCTACAACCCTTCATTTTAAAGGTTTGCTCGAATACTTTAAAATATCACTACATTTTCCCGGCAAAACTGAACGTTGTCAAGTTATTTAATGTTGTATAAGGATAAGTTAGATAAGGCTAACCTTCAATGAGCCGTAACTCAGTTCCAATAGGCTTATGACAGTAAAAAGTAAACCAATCTATTTGTTATTTTACAAGCTACATTTTTGTTCCTTACATTTCTTCATAGACTATGCGTTTTTGTGTTGTTCGTGACAAACCGTTACAATAATGATTTTAATTTTGAAAAAACAATTCTAATTTTCAATCCCGAATATCTCAAAGAGTATTAAAGTTTAAAAACTGTAGGTGTGTACATTTTTGCTTAAAGGTGATCTTCAGTTGATTTCTTGAGTTATTTTCTTATAAGTCCCAACTCAATTAAATTTTGTTATTAAATAAATACATAAAACAAAAGAATAGCACAAAAGGGTAAATTCCAATTTATAGTATAAAATTAAATCCTATTATCAATTATATGAATAAATCCACTGTAGCAATTGCCCGTGGTATCAGAGAATCCGCTAAACAAAGTTCGTATATTTTTTGTATTTTTGTTGTTGAACAAACAATTACAGTTCAAAATATTAGCACTCATTTACGATACTGGTATGAAGTTTACATATTACAAGAATTTAAACTGGCCTAGAATAATTAGAAAATAAATATATCCTAAACTCCCAAACGAACGTTCGAAACAATAAAGAAGGCAGTAAAGGTAGATTACTGAAGTCTATGGGTACGAGTCAATTGATACGTCTATAAATGTTAATTGGAAAACTTTACCGTCAAGAATCCTCCGTTACTCGCATTAGACGGAACATGCTATCGACTGCTCCTTTAATTTATTAAAGACTCAATTAAGCGCTTCAAAATAGTAGGCTGCTAACTTCGCCAACAAATTAGTGTCCTGTAGAAGACTCATAATTTCTTTCTAACTATCTGTATGTCTGTCTGCATCATTTTGTTGGTGATAATAGTTGCTGAAAATTGTTATTAAACATTTTTTAACTCTAAGAGAAAATAATATCGATCACACATACATGAATACATAAATTATTCAAATAACCTTTGTTAAATTGTATACCGAAAAAATAAAATGGTTATAGATTGCCCTAAGATCTCTACACAGACAATTTTGGTACAGATATTGTAAGCCTAGCTTACGACCGGTCGTCACTCGTCAGTCATGTAATATGGAGATCATCAGCAAAAGTACGTTAACAAAAAAAAATCAATTGCTACAAACTAAGTACCACAAAAGGTTCCTTTTTCAATCTTTTTTATCATTTTAATCAGCTTACTATTACTAAATTGGCAAGCATTCTGCCCTAATTCACCAGATGGCAAGTATATTCGAGGTTAAAGCATTTTTAAATACTCTCGACTTGAGTAGGTCCAAGCTGTAATACTCTGAGAACACATCCGCTACAAGAGAGTTCAAATCTTTAGCAGTGGGAAGAATGAAACTTTATTCGACTAATCTGTGATATTTCACATAGAAACTTTCATGAACCACAACCTGAACCGGAATCAGTTGGTAAGAAGAAAACGACTCCTTAGTAAGGGAGGGATCGGACTAATATCAAGGGTCATCATTTTGTTACATTTCAACGGTGGCTTAACTAGTCTGAAAGTACAACTAGGTCTTTAAAAATACCATGTAGTCGTTTAAATTTAAATTGCGGAACTGTAGTATCAACGTTTGCCATTAGGTAAAGCGAAACGTAAAATAAGTTGAGTAAACAAATCATGCATTTCATTATCTATTATTTTCTTCACTTGAAACTGATTTTCAATACTTATATGCTAAAAGTATTTTCTTTTGACAAAAATAATGAAATTCAAAAAGCTTATTTAATTAGAATGTGCTGGTTTTTGGTATTTTTTTGTGGTGCTTCAGTGCAAACACAAAGTTTTACTTGTTGAAACAAAAAGGTCAGGGACGACGTCATCGTTATTCCTGTTTCGAATAAAAATAAATGCAAAAGGCTTCAACTTCACAAATGTGGATCAAGTTGCTTCACTTTTTTTAAATGTCAACGAAGTGTGTTTTCACAAAAAAATGATTTAATATTCACATTCCAGTAGACAAATTGAGCTTACAAAACTCTAAACATAGAATATCATGATTCTGAAAGTCCAAGACAATCGTAATTTCAGGAAGACAAGAACTTTTTGTTTTTTTTTAAATACCCATATAAGCTACAATTAAAACTAAATTACAACATTTCTATTGCGGATTTATGTTTACGTGATTTACAGTGTTTTTTGGGATTGGATATTAGCGATTTGGAGGTAGTTTTTGTTAGAAACAGATCACTGATTTTTATCCAAATTGTTTGGCATCTTATCGGCTTTGTCCTATCGAGATGGTCCCTAAAAACGAAAGTTTTTGAAATTTCCATAAAACGGTCACTTTTCATTACGCCTTACATAGTTTTATTATAAAAGTTTGGGAAACTATATTTTTTCAATCCCAAAACAAAGTTACGGGCACTAAAAGAAGGGAAATAAATCAGAAGTAAAATAGTAGTATCAGTGCCGCGAAGTTTGCTAACTGCTCTATGTTTAGAAACCTATTTCAAGGTTTTTATTATGTCTAATAAATCCACCATTAGATAAAACTAAAACTCTAAGTGTATTCAAATGTAACTATAGTGGCTCTTATTAATACTCTGACCAACTAAATTATACTTTGGTAATTGAAATGGACTGTACATTACAATACGTGTCGCGTATAATATGGCGAGAGCAAGCTTAAATATATATATCGGTGTATGTTGCCGGAAATAAAGATAAGTGTAGAATTTTTGTATTCAGTCTTGTTTCAGTTGAACGACGAAAACAAATGCTACTCAAGCTAGCCACATTAGTTCCTTACACTACTTAAAGTTGTTATCACGTGTTCTGTAAACAACCTGTCTCCTCAGCCATATATAAATCGAAAGCTACAGTCCTTACTAGATAACGCTAAACTTATATCGTCTGTGGATAATGATATGGATTTCGGCTAGGAAAAAATTTCTTTAGTTCCAGTGTTTAAAAATCTATGCAGGTAAATTAAAAGAGTTTCGTAGTAAAAAGTGAAGTGATAAAATATCCTGTTATTGTTCTAGAGTAAGATAACCGAACAATTTTTACTTTCACGGAGCGAATGGGTCTAAAGTCCAGGAGCCACCGCCTGTTTTTTTTGTGATTAATAACAGGCTTAATCTTTGTGAGTAGGTTCCGTTCGACGAGACGCCCAAGTTTTTTCTCTGTGAAAATTCTCGATAGAGGTAGCTAACAAAGTGCGCAGCTGTTAAACATGTCGATTTGGTGGAGTGTCGAAATTGTCTGACTAACAGTTTATTTTTATTGGAACGTTTAAATAATTGTACTATGAACTGGGAAAAATAATTGTCCTAGAAAATGGATGGTTTGTTTGAGAGCGTCCTCCACTCCGAATATGTCGAAACGACGCGACCATAAAATGATTAATAACAAGCTAATTTTTGTATGCAGCTTTGTAAATATTGTTAGAATGGAATGACCGTATAGTCCGACAAATTTTGTGGTAGGATTCCTCAGACCGACACTGGGAAGTTGTCGATTCTACGGTAATACTTTTTTTCATAAATAATCGTAGGACAAAAACACATCATGAGATAGTGCATCCTATGCCTAAATCAAACAGTGTCCTACAAAAAATGGGTATGTATCGCTAGTCCTACAAGAATATAAAAAATTATCACATTATTTCGTAGTTGTAGTTTTGGTGCTTGGAGACACATATATTCGCAAGCTTGATCAATTCATTTTTAACAATAAAATAACTATAGTTGCATGAACTGCAAAACAATTTTTGAAATAAATAAAATATAGAATCGGATTCGGATGTCGACGCTTCATCCGATGCTTCTGCGTCATCTTCCTCTTCTTCATTATCATCAGAAGAAATGTCATCTGATTCTGTAGCAACATATTACGAAAATTTACAAATTTTAGTATAATAATCAATACGTATGAAAACCAAACGAATACCTTGAACGTCAGAAGACAACCATTAAAGAGATGGACTGTGCGGGCCATCAAACCAATAATAATGGTACTATCCATCAATTAATGCCCATCCGCAATTTTCCGGATTTTTATCCTGTTATTAATCACAAAAAAACAGGCGGTGGCTCCTGGACTAATATAACAGGCAACACATGCGGGGCGTACGGGTTCTGACACCAGATTTACTTAGTATGTTAGTAAAACGAACCCTTTGATTTCGTATGCTACTATAAAGTCTGCAATTTTTACTTTTTCTTCATATAACTGAAACTAGCTTATCAGTTTCAGGAATGGAACGCCTAAAAAGTATTTTTTCATTTATAATTAAGTTAAACTTAAAACGTTAAGATGATCAAACTTATGCCCTATACTGAAGCCAAAACCTTATTTAAACTATTCATGTTGTTATGAACATTTGAAATATAATTTCGTTTTCACAATAACTAGGATTTAGCCCGTTGGGCCTCGTGTCTAGAGAAGTAAGTAAGTATAAAAGAAAGCTTGTTATCTCCGCTATTGTTACTCATTATGCGCAGGCATTGTGCTGCAACTGTGTAAGACTGTAATGAAAATTTCAAAAGTAAAGTTACAACGTAAATCCTCTTTATTGTTGGAAAATTTTACTGGTTTGTATTAAATAATTCATTTAAAAAGATTGAAATCAAAAAAATTCATAAGAATAATGATTTAAATGCTAAAATAGATCTTTATCATTTCACAAAGATCTTCTGTTGTTATTAAAACTTGTGATTATAATTACTTTCAGGCAAAAACGAACTTAAACGATTTAAGTTAAATTACAAGCAAGGTAATTTTTCAACTTATCACGAGGTAAAATGGAAAAAAAAAATGATGTCACGCCAACGTTACATATACTTCCTAGCCAAGTAGATGACGGATTTTTAAACGCGACCAACATTATAATGATATTGTTGTGTAGTTTGTTTTTCTTAGCTTTGAATGTTTTTATATACCTCGTTAAAACATCAAGTTTCTTCACATTTAATTTCCTGATGACATATTTGACTACGAGCACAACAACGACTACGCGACGGCAATAAAAGTTGTCTACACATACATAGCAACCTACACCTACACAGCCTGGTATCTATAGTAGGTAGTAAAGCTTTTTAATTTACTTCAACCGATACACTTAAAAAGTGCTTTGTTGGTATTGTTCGTCAATTTTAATAACATAGTTCGCAGTGTTTTTGATAGGTATCCACTATGATCGTATTGAATACTGTGGAAAGTACGTAGGAATGAAATATAAGCCGACAGCAGTTGATTACCATAGCTGTGGTTTAATGTTTACACAATTTCTGTTTACAAATCTGTGAAGGCGCTTCAATACCTCCGACGAATTTGTGAGCGAGCTCTCTTTAAACCCTGGAATGATTTGCATTTACCTAGCACGCGACACGAAACGCTCGCCCGCCGCGAAATTAAAATTTCATTTTTAATGACGTGTTAGCATATCGCCCACACAGTGCTTGCATGATATTTAAACTAAAAACGAGGTTTCTGGGTTATGCTGCGATTCCTTTTTAGTACTTATTTGTAATTTTTATTTACAACTTTATATTTTTACTCGTTGCTGTGTGATTTACATTTCTTATTTGTGTTGCTTTTGGTTTATATGTTTTGCATGTGTGTTGCATGGTTGTATTGTAGTCATTTCAACGAGCGTGGTGTGGGTGGTGCGCGCCATCCGGGGATGAACCTGCAGACCTACTTGTAGACAGTCAGCCTGTGCGTATTCAAGTCATATGTCACCTGTTAAACAAAATAAAAGGAATACTTACTTTGTTTTTCTTTGTTTAGCTTTACTTAAAGCTTCCAAGATTTTTATATACTCTTTTGTTCACAGTCTCTTCAGGCAAAGCTGTCATTTAGTTCTAAAGAAATTGTTGCACTCAGTTGTTCGTGGTGCAAAGATGCCTATCATAACAAAGAAAGCTGTTTTAACTTGCAAAGGATAGGAGAAGAATGCTCATTAGGTACGTACATTATGGTTAGCAAAACGTAACCTATTAAAAATAAGAAATGTAACGAAAAGAAAAGTTTATTTTGAAAATCAACAATCTCAAACATTTTTTACCTTGACAACAAGAAATGAGATTTAAATTAAGTCCTATGAAGTACTTAAAAAGCTTGTTCAAGTTTTTCTATTACTTTAAGCGGTAGTTAATATATTAAACCATATGTTATCTAGCATGGGAAAAAATAATTATAATATTTGGAAGTTTCAGAAATATTTTAAAATTTCAACATACGAAATGTTTCTTACACATTCTCACACACACATTAACTCATAAAATGGACACAGATCAATGTTGATTTGTATCCATTTTATGGGTCGTAGCAATTTTAATTATTAAACGCAAAAATGTATTAATTAATGATACTTAGAGCAAGTTTGCTTTTTAAGAAATATTAAAAGTTCTTGCTTAAATCACATACGGGTATATTCGAAGTTGTATTACGAACTAATTTGATTTACATATTAAACTTGTATTTGTAGTAGACATACAGTCGAGTAAGTTTAAAATGATACAAACAAATATGGTACTAACTCAAATATTTTTTGTAGGGATTCAAACAAGTATAATTGTACCACCTTCGTGGATAGTCAAATTACCAAGGAGAGGAAGTTTTAAATCGTCCTTAAGAAAATCTCCAAAAAAGAAAAACGCGTCAAAGAAAAAAAGTAAAGACTCAAAGAACGAACAGAAAACGTTTGTGATAAAGCCGATTCCGACGACTCAAGTTAAACCAGTGTTGGTATTTATTAATCCCAAGAGTGGTGGCAACCAGGGCGCCAAGCTGCTTCAGAAGTTCCAATGGCTCCTCAATCCGAGGCAGGTGTTCGATCTCACACAGGGAGGACCTGGCCCAGGGTAAAGTATTTGATTATTAATGTACCATCCTCAAAAGACAACATCAATATCTCACCAGCCATCGTTTTGGGACCTACACTAGTATAAATAACTTAGCAGAACTATAGCGTAGCAGAGACTTTTTACAAAAAGAATTTAAAATATAGAAAAGTAAAAGCATAACAGTTGGTGTAGCCGTAGGCAAGCCCCGACTGCTTGTATTTTTTTTCAAGAGTTACCATAACATTCATTAACCTTTTATGACTGAACCCTGTGTTATTGATCGTTTTACGTCATCGCGCCGTAAATTAAAGCGTCGTTTTATACTCATACTTTTTATGCTTTATATCCAATCCTGAACAATGGCTTATAAGCGCAGTGTTAGTACTTTTTGCCATAATAGAAAAAGATAAATAAGTGTTCGTATGTCGTAAATCGATACAATGCTAGAGAGGAATGAGTTTTTCATTTTAGTATCTAACATCAAATCAAATCTTACAACACTTCGTCAGTGCGCATAATCAATTTGGCGACCGTTTTTCATAGTGTACGATTAAACCTTGTATTTATCACCTTAAAACTGAGCACACGAACTGACGTATTGAAAAATACAACCGACACATAATTGCCAGATCGATTGTAATCCCCAGCCTCGGTGTAACTACTCGTTTTTTTTACCATAATTGCACATTTTCTCGGATTATTGTGAATCTGATAGGAAATTTAGAAATTCTTAGATTTCGTCATTTAAGTTAAAGGTTTTTTAAATTCTCCATTGTAACATTCTCCAAAAAGTTGGGAAGCAGAGTTTTAATAACTTTGTTGCGGAGGTAAAAGAAGCAAAGAATAATAAACTACATCAAAAAGTATTTAGTGCTACCCGCGGAAAAGTTTTTTTTACTATAGCCTACAAATGCCTACAATTTGACTCTATCATTGGTATTTTATAGAAATGGAATATTTTTTCAACAACATTCTACTAAAACTCTTTTAAAAGTAATAAACCTTATTTAAAAAAACGGTAAAATCAAATAGCATTGAGTTTTGGAAATAACGTTTTTAGTATTTTTTTATTAACATAAAATATTATTATATGTGTATAGGGGTAAGTGGGGGTTGTGGGTAAGTTTTGCAGTCTAGTTGCACGTAGTTGCAGTACTAGTAACAATCATCTTGAGCAAAATTGTGGCATCCATTAGATAGCATCGACTTTATCATATTTATGATATATCTGTACAAAAACATGACAAGATAAACATAAAATTTGTGTCAATATTTGATATAGATAAATGAACCAAGACCACGGCCCGACATTTTGCATACTGTCGTATCCAAATACATGCGTATTATATTTATACAGGTTAGAGTTGTTCCGCAAGACTCCGAACCTGCGCGTGCTGGCGTGCGGCGGTGACGGCACAGTGGGCTGGGTGCTGAGCGTGCTCGACAGGATCGGCTGCGGGCCAGCGGTCGGCGTGCTGCCACTCGGCACCGGCAACGACTTGGCACGCGCGCTCGGCTGGGGCGGAGTACGTATCCATACTAAAATACCAAAGTAATTAGTGGAATAACAAGTAGGTACGAAGTTAAAACTGCACGACAGAGTTCGTTATTTTTATAAAAATTTTAGAGAGCTACAGAATCATAACTAAATTACTCGTCTTTTAAAACAACTTCTGTTTAAGGTTAAGAAAAAATTGCTGTTTTAAAACTATGGAATGATTAGTAATCATAATGTTACAGTAATGTATGGGAAAAAAATTACGTTAGTAATCATTTCATAGCTTTAAACAGCATTATTTTTCATTATATTCATTGTACATTCTAGCAAGCCTTTGAGACTCAGAAGAATCCAATTCTATAATCAGAAATAGACTTTACTAGTTATTAATTCTATTTTTGTTTGTATCATCATGAACTTGGGGCTGTATTCAATTTATTTGTATCGGAGTATTGAAATAGTTTTGCAGCCATATGTAACACAAATATGGAATAAATTATCGGTTATTTCCATGATATATTTTACAAGAACGATTTTATTATAAAATACCTTTTTGATTTCAGTCAACGAAAGACTTTTCACTTTCCATATATTTTTTTATTTAATTACTTTTTACGTTTTCTTTTTGAAGAATTTTTGAAAACACGAGCAGAGCAAAAGCTTTTCAATTTACGTATGGTTTGTATAAAATCTTCATTTTACAATTTAAATAGAAAAGCTCTAGAATTTTCTTTCAATTGGAGTTTTAATTTACAAGATTCTGTTTGCAAAGAACAGCGTTCTTCCATTTTATGCTTTTTTTTCTGATCAAGGTAGACAGTTGAATGGGAAATGTACCTACTAATAAAAGGTTCGTTTTATTGCCTATACTTCGGTTTATAGTTGAAGTCAAATAAAAGCAAGCCTGTATTTCATAAACGCACGTACTACCTAAATAGACGACAGTACTTTACAAAATCAACATATCTGATTGATGTGTCGCGACATTAGTAACAATGCCTTTAACGAGCTTACAAACAACTTTTATTACTTCGCTCGTCAACGTTTTACATCTCTTCACACGACAAACACGGCTCTTAATCATGAAACGAATTCAACACGATTTACAAACAACTTCAAATTACCTACTTTGAATCAGTTTCTCTACAATTTAAATATATGTATATTGGATAATATGTGAGTCAATTAGTGTTATTTTTTTCATATATCAATTATTATTGTAGTCTTCGCAGTAGTCTACCTTCTTTACCTTCAGATAAAAGGTATTAGTATCATAATATTAATTAAATAGTATTTTCGGTGTCTGGTAATCTTTTAGATTCCCCGAAATACAATAATGTTAGAGTTAATGAATAATGAAAGCATCAGACGAAGAATAATCTAATTATTATCTTCCACAGAATCAAGAAAGTAATCGCAATGTAGCCAAAACTTTTGCCGTTGCTTTTAATAACAGGGCTCTGATATAATCTAACGCTTACTTTGTGTTTGTCACAAATAATAATAAAACCCTGTGAAAATGAAATCAATTAACAAATCTAATTTCTAATTCCAAATTAAAACGTCGAATTGTATGAAGTGAATGTAATGCGATTGGGTCGTTGCGAATAGGATTTAGAGTGCGCTCGCAAGTTTTCTGTATCAAATGTCTTTTCACACGCGATATACCTACTCAGGTATAGTGGGGGAATGCATGAAATGCTATTGATTTTGACGACATTATACTCAGTTATAGTAAATTAAGGGTCTCCACCACTTTGTTGATTAAAAGTTTTACAAAATATAGCTTATTTAATATAAAGCTAAGTGAAATATTGTTATTAGTATTTTTATTATTACAATTGTTGTGAATTGCATCTGTCATTTCTTGATGTTTTTTACGTTAAGAAGTATAAATACCAAGATATTAAAAGTTGATCATGATGAATGGATATCAATCTTAAGTCCTATCTTAATTTTTTCAATGGCTGTAAGAATAATTAATCGACCAATTAGAACATTTCATTTCGAGAACTGAAAGAAGAAATTAGGTGGAATTGGGTAAAGTGACAAAGAGCGTAGCGAAGAATGTAGGTTCATTAAATGCATAAACGAACTAATGACCACAAGTCAAGTTTTGGAATTTTATACTTACGATTGTACTCTCCAACTAAAGGTTACTTGAAACGCACGAGGGATAACTTTAATGTTGCACGTAAACAACCTTAGGCCATTTCCTGATTTGTCGGTATGGTATCGGTGTGATATCGAGTTTGCTCGGGATACGCGGTACCAAAAGCTTTTGAATTCATTCCTTTATCAAATCTGGAACACTCCATTGAAATATAAGCGATCGGTAAGCTGTACCTCGTTTACTAAGCATACCGATCCGGCACCGATAGCGTACCGACAAATCAGGAAATGGCCAAAGATGTGGAGTGAAAAAAGAGAGTAAACAAATACTCGTAAGTAATACATCCATCGCAATCGTACGACCCGACTACACGCTTAGACACTCGTAGTAATGCGAAGTCATTTACGTAGCACATGTAGCAAATACATCTGCGCAAAAGTAAAGCTTAAATATTTTATGTCGCACATTTTTCTCATACAAAATGTTTGTCCAGGGATACGAAGATGAACCAATATCAAAAATCTTGGCGAATATCGGGGAGAGCGATACGGTGCTATTAGATCGATGGCAGCTGACAGTGGAACCGAATCCCAACGCGTCTGCTGACGATGCGAAGAATGCCAAGCCTGAGCTGCCTCTAAACGTTGTCAACAACTATTTCTCTTTCGGAGTAGACGCCCATATCGCACTGGAATTTCACGAAGCTAGAGGTTTGTGTTATTTATATTGCAACACTTGAATCATCTATGGCTTATTTTGACTGTTTTAACTACTTTTACTTGTTAAATTTCATTGCAAATTACTTTTAAAAACTACTGCAATCGATACATAGACACACAGTAGCATATCCAAGTTTTAAAAGCGAGTGACACTGCAATGTCTCCTTCATTTAGGTACATTAAGTTATTCGAGCACTGTTTCTCATTCGATATAGTTTCTCCTAGTACGACTAGGAACGTTTTTTAGAAAATTCATATGAACTTCAACTTTCGTACATGTTGCATCTACAAAATAATATAATAATGATTTCAGTAAAATGGATGGTTGACTGCATACCTAGGTGTACGTCATGTTTAGGTTACCTGGTCAACCAAATTTACAGCATAACTGGTTTCACAACAGCCAAACCGGATTATCTTAAATCCAGGGAATATCAGACTCCTTTAATATATCTCACAAGACATACAATATTCTTACCTAGCACTCTATCGGTTATACGAACACGAATTCAATGTAAATTTTATTGGAATTTTACTTATTTCATAAAGTTGATATGTTACTATAAGTATGCGTAATATTTTAGAGGCTCACCCAGAAAAGTTTAACTCTCGTATCAGAAATAAATTGTTCTACGGAACGGCTGGCGGCAAGGATCTCATGCAAAGGAAATGGAAGGGACTTGCAGAGTTCGTCACTATGGAATGCGATGGGAAAGATGTGACGCCTGTACTTAGGGAACACAAAGTGCATGCTATTGTTTTTTTAAACATTCCAAGGTAAGCTTACTTCCCCAAGGGTCTTGAATATTCTATGAAGTATTTAGCAAACACGAAAAAGGTTACTGTAGTATTTAAAAATACTAACTTAATAGACTTACAACCTTGTCAATCATTTTCATAATAGGATAATTGTTGATTTTATTTTAAAACAAAATTTAAAAAATAACCTAACCTGATTCGCTAATTCTATACCATAACTAGACGAGATCTTAACATACAAAGATGAGTTTCAAGTTAGGCCTTATATTAACTTGCAGCATTGTATTATGCAGATCTAATTACAAACATTATGATAAAATCCTTTGTGTTATTAACTTTTCAGTAAGTAGGTTTGTGTAGGTAAAGTAATTTTTTTTTGCAATCTCAACCATATTTTGTTATTTTATGATTTTCTCTGGAATTAAAGAAATGCTACATTTTATTTATGTTTCCGCGACTTGCTACGATGAGTCTAGAATAGTTACAGATAATTACTTTTTTCCCGGTATATTTAGTTTAGATTTTAGAATACTAAAAATAGCTGATAAATTTCTCAAAACTATCTGTTTATTTGTGCTGTTAGTATGCCGTAATAAAGAAAATAAGTTATAAGTCTGCCAGTGTCAAGTAATATTTAGTATGTAGTTTTAATGATTTGTGAAATAATGAAGAGATTAATAATGATAAATGGAATAGTGAATCTGCCTATGGTAACATGGTAGTACGATTACTCTAGGCTCCAATAGGTTACTTGGGAGATGAAGAAAAGAGCTGCCAAATCGTTGTATTTCACTTCTCTCCACACTTGTACAGCACTACAGATATTCATAGGTTAAACACTAGTATTTTACACATTCAATCCTGCTGATATATGAGAAAAAATCAACTGACACATCCCGTTCCCGTCAAACAACCAACGACATTTTTTCATTTTGACGTTTGTCTTTCGTTTCGTCCCAAATAACAATAATCGATTTCTTAAAATGCTTTAATGCTCTCATTTGTTTCGTGCATCGAAACCTCAAAATGCGATGGCGCCAACTCTAACTTGAAAGTAACGATCTGACATATGATGTTAATAGTTATACGTTTGTGAAACGCAAACTCCATTAAGACGGCTGTTTTGTATATGACAGTTAATAAATTTGTAAATTAGTAATCCAATACTTAACACATACGCTATGGAACAAATACTTAATCTTTGATGTTTAATATTTGATAATTCATATTTGATATATTGTCGTTTTCACTTATTTGATTATTATTTATTGTTTCGTATGCACACCGATTGAGAACATCTTTGTTATTGCCAGTTAGTAAATAGTTCTTTCAAGTATATTAATTGATATGTATGTAACTTATACACCTAGGTTTTCCCACGATTTTTTTGTGACCTGAAATATCTCTATTGTCTTTAAATGAGTAAGTGGAACTACAATGTATGTAAAAACAACACTTTCAAAGGGATTATTTACAGTGATTGAATATCTGCGAGGTTATGAAACGTAGTTTCTCTATAGTTAGAACAAAAAAAAATTTGGCTTTTAAATGTGTTGTAGAAAAACATCAACAATTCGAATGTGGTTTTCGTTTTTTGTATCTTAGGAGGTATTCACAAGACGATTTTTTTAAATTTTGGATTAGGTTAAGGTAATTAAATGGATTTCGGGTCTTTTTTCAAGCCCGTTAAACGCTGCACTGAAAAAAAGCCATGTAAACGCGCCCTTTGGTACGCACGCCATAAATAACATTTTCTGTTAACAGCTATGGAGGTGGAACACATCCTTGGAACAAGTCGGGAGGAGCATTTGAACCTTCTACTGAAGACGGTCTAATAGAAGTAGTTGGCTTAACAACATATCAACTGGTAAGAACTAACAATTAAATTTCTCAAAACAACTTCTCTCACATAGTCTGCAGTAACAAATAATATTTCGACGTATTTCGTTTCTTTGATGTAAAGGTTTAAAATCTGTTTATATGCGGAATCGAGCGTAAACAGCTGAAATATTCCGGAACTTACAGACCTTTGATACCAATGTAAATTTTGAACAGTCTTCAAATACTACTTTTATGAATGAGTTTCAATCAAATATAAATTAGAATCATTTTATAATACTATGTATCTTGTTAATTAAAGAGATGTCTTGAGTGACTCCAAATTGGGATGAGGCTTTGAACACGCCTTTTCCTCCAAGTGTTGCCATATCTTGTAATCTAACGGATTCAAATCTGGACTGGAGGAGGGCCAGTCTTCGTGCTGGATGAAGTCGATTTCACGCGCCGCCAGCCAGTCTTGTGTGCTCTTCGCTCTATGAGCTGGCGCAGAATCTTGTTGGAATACCCAGTGCCTGTTATTGAACACGGTATGAGAAACAGGTTCCACAAGGTTCGTCAGGACTGTATTTTGATACACAACTGCATTCGTTTTTACACCTTTCTCACAAAAATGTACCTCTGTTAAGCCCCAATAAGAAACTCCCAACCATACCATGAGCGAGGATGGAAAATTACCTCGTTGGACACACGGAATACGGTTGCTCGCTTCTTCACTACTGTGTGCGTACACCTTATCATTTTGTTTGTTGTAGCTCTCTTCTACGGTAAAAATTTTTTCATCCGAAAAAAGAATTTCACGATATTTTTTCCGCGTACCGCTTCAACAAAGCGCGGCATCTCTTCAGTCTCAGGTCCATTAGACGAGCATTGAAACGATGTCCTGTTTTTCTTCGATATGCCCGAAGCCCTAAGTTTTCATTTAACACCCTTTTTACCGTGGTTCTGCTTAGCCCCATCTGAAGGGCCAACAGTTTCTGCTTACGTTTGGGATTTCTTTGAATTCGCGCCTTCACAGCTTTTATCACTGCTGGAGTCCTAACAGACCGAGGGCGACCACTTCTTGACCTGTCATCTACACTAGAGTCTTCATTATATCGTTTGATGGTACGATAAATGAATCTTTTGGTTATATTCAAATTTTTCAGTGTGTCAAAAAATTGAATTGGCGCGTAACCGCAACGATGCAACGCAAAAACTGCAACACGGTATTCTTTAAGCGTCCACTGCATATTTAAAAATGAGTAAAATTCTAAAAAGTAGAAAATTTATTTTCATGAACAATTCGAAATTCGAATTCAATAAACTTTTTTGTGGCCAGCATTCTAAAAGAAAAGTTCTTACTGTGTGACAATACTTATGACCTGACTGTATTTATGTTTGATGAAGCATAACTGATACCTACTTATATTCATTCTTGGTATTGAAAATTAAAAATACCTAAAAGTTTAAAATGTCTTTCTTAAAGAGTGAACTTTCAATTTAATTGCTGTCCTTGATAAAAATGATAGGCAGCTAGCCAGAATTAATGATTTATTTATCGATTGTCATTTACTAAGCCACTGTAATTGATCAAACCCTTTTTGTACTCCAACGTATTGTATTGGACACAAAAAACAACCTTCATCAATTTTAATAAAATAAAGAATGAGTTCGAACAATTTTACATTATACTGTTTCTTTTTTAATCATTTTTACTAAAATTTGGATTAAATTGTCTAATCAGTTTTCAGATTCGATAACTTATCAAGTTATTACAGAATTTAGTTATTTTATTACATAGTATTAAGGTACGTGGGTTTTTAAAGCAAATATGAAAAGACTTGGTTTTGTTTTATTTAAATGTTGAATGGTGTCGGATTGTTTCTTATTGCCTCCCAAGAACTGAACCGGAGGACCACTTTCGACATATCAAGTGCCGTTTCATTAGTTTTATGTCGCAGTTAAGTAAATGTATGTAAAATAAAATAGGTCATAAGAATATAAGAACGCATCCGTATATAATACCAAGCACAATTTGACGGAACTGAAACCCCAACCTACGATTTAAAACTTCCAATTTATAGTTGTAATGATTGTCTCCTTATTTATGTAGCTGTTATTTGTAAAGTAATTAATTATTAACCACTCTTTTAAATAAAAAATCGATTAATAAATAAATTACGTTCTAATTGGAAAAAGGTCAAATCCAATGTGACTCGTGTAACGTCTTGTTTAATTAAATAATAATACAAATCTATTGGTCCCCAACGTGTGCTAAGATGTAGAGGTTAATTTTTAATTTAATGTTTGAATCAAAATGTCAAATAAACTCAAAATGTACTTTCACAAAAATATATTTTTTAATGATATGAGTATAGAAGCGGAGGTGAGGTTTTATTGACCTATTTAACGAACAGGAAAACTACATTACTAAAGTTGCTTCAGGCGTCAAATGACAAATTATATCAATTTGATTCCGGTCTTAAATTGAATTTTTCTTTTAGACCCTTTTTATTTCTGTATCTATTGGATTGTCAATATTGATTTTTGTTACAGCCATTACTGCAAGCCGGGGGTCACGGTACATGTATCACACAATGCAAGACTGCAAAGATTGTAACCACTAAGACTATACCGATGCAAGTAGACGGTGAAGCATGCCGATTGGCTCCTTCCATCATTTCCCTCTGTAGACTCAACCAAGCCACCATGCTGGCTAAGAAGAAGCCGGGGAGAGCCATTGCGCCGTATGTAATTTTGATATTATTATTAATTTTGTGCCACAAATGCTACAACATTTAAAGAGATCTATAGATAGCCAAATAAACAAAATGAAATCTTAATGGTAAAATTATAAACTGCTATATATTTGTATGTACTCCTCATTGTACAGTAGTTTTAAAATATTGGTATTGGGGATCGATTTTTATTGGACAGTTGTTGCCAAATCGTCTTAGACTACCTAAAAACAATATTTTTCAGATGAAAAATATGTTGTTCTTTATTTTTTGACCTCAAACTCGAAACTTCTAAAAATGGCACCAACTTTATTTTATATTTAACCCTGTTTTGTGGTAGAAATAATAGTAATAGGTCAGATGCACAACTATTGATGTCACATGCACAAATAAATACGGGAGCGATTTTTTTTTTTCATTCGGTTTCTTCTATTACTGAAACCGATCCACAAAAGGCTGTCAACTGTATCATCTTAGATTTTCATTAATTTTTTGACTTTAGCTATTTCCTCCATCAGTTTCGATATGCCTTAGTACTATTGTTGACAATAAGATGCAAACGTCACTGGCGACAATAAATTTTCAATATAGATGTACCAAGGAAATAAACTTATTTTACATATTTATCGGTCATTTAGATTTTTTCATTTGTTAAAGGCAAGCCACGTTGGACAAATTGACTTTGGATGTGAATCTCATTACCATGTTGGATTATGAAAGACATCATCATGACAAGGAGCTACTAGCTAAAACAGGTAAGAGAGGCTATCAGATTTATCTTTTTACTAACCAGGCAAAAGTATCAATATGTTTATCTCTCAAACAACTCACAAGAGTCATTTTCATTACTGTTTATACCTTATGTAAGTAATTAAATATAACATTCACTTAATCAAGGATCGTAGGCTGTTTATTTTACAGGTGTTTTTTTTCAAACGTGAGTTCAACTACCCTGGAATATTTTTTATTTAAATTAACGATGCTTCTTTTGTATTAAGATTTGTGATGTTAAATTAATCAATTTGTTTTAACCCTGATTCAATAATCACCTTAAAGGTAAATCGTTTCAATTAAATAGAATAACGAAAGTCGGTACAAAGATCTTTCTGGTTAAATACATAAAAACCCAATCAGTCGAATTAAAACGACTTTAATCTCTGTCGTTGGGTTAATAAAATAGGTTTATTGTTTTTTTGGCAATCAGGTTCTATAACATGATCAATAAAAAAGATCGCAATGATCTTTGCGACTATGGGCTATGGATCATATACAGTTAATATGTTGTTAAAGTAAACTTTTTCAAAATAATACTTTGTAACTTTTTTGTGCGTGTTATAGTTGTGTATAATCGTTTGACACTTGTATTTGTAATTTCTTGTAAGTGCTCTCAAAAATGAAACGGATTACAGAATTCAATTTTGAAGGAGCCTACACGATCCCAATGGAAACCTATTGTTTTCGGAACGCCGAGGCACAGTGAGAGTTGTTCCACTACACTTCCACCACCGGAATGCATCGCGACTTAAGGCATAAATAATAACTGATGTCGTTTATAACTTATGTCGATATATTTTATTAACTGAGCTCGGACTGCATAGCGCGATTTCCTTAAGAATTACATGACATCTGTTCTCTAAATTCCTAATCAAATAAAAAGCAGGCCTCTGCTGTGCCCCTACCATGCCCTTATTGACTAACGGAAAAACGCCCACTCTATCCTTATGATAAATGACAGATGCTTCTTACGAATACGGAAAGGTACCAAACAAATCTAATTAATGTTTGAATTTTTTATCGAAAATACGCTCTTTTTTCATTAATTATTTATGGACTCTTTAAATTAATATCTTTTTTAGCAAATTTGGTTACATTCAAAAGGAAACGTTAATGTTCCCTTTGAATCTCAATTATTTTATAAAATTTCTTCGAATTGCAAGATTTTCTGAAATGCTTGTGATAGGCTTCAGTGTTCCTAAAAGTTAGTTATATCGATTTTAATATTAGTGGTAGCAGTTAATTGAGATTGGCATCTGCAGTATCAAATGACTTATTGGATAAAGGCTAATTACACGGTAGTAATTAGTAAAACTAGTTCATTAATCTAGCAGTTTATTAATATATAATAGGTAACTTTCATGCGCTGTAAGGATAAAGCTATTTTATTTAGAAATAAGTAATCAAAAACATTTTACTATCTTCAGTGTAATGAATTTACTACCTATTTACCGAGTACTGATATTTTTGTCGAGATCTTGCAAAAAAATGACTCAGTATATCTGCACCGGACCCAAAATGTAGCGAACGCAAAATTATAGCAAATACATTTTTGTGAGATGGCCGCTCATGGATTTCTGACATTTCAGTTCAAAAGCAGTCAATTTTACGACCATTTTACGATTCGACATAGGTATCATATTCAGATTCAGATACAACATGGCAGAATTGTTTTCTTTAACCTCGCTGATGAGCATGTCATTTCACCACTATTGTGTTCTCATCGGTACAGCATAAATATGCAAATTTTCCACTCAATCGAACGTAAAATATTGCGAGAAATACTAATATGATTCGATTATCATAAATAATAAGTAACCCCAGATAAAAATTAATGAAACTAAAACAACTAGGTATATCGCTTTTTTACTCTTTGTAGTCACTTTATATAAAGAATGTGAGCAAACAAGCAGACTGTTCCCCTGATAACTACTTAAATTAAACTTTACAGACAATTTTTATTGCTACCATAGCAAACACTTTTCTTACTTTTTCTTTTTAAAGGTTTTTTAATGTATTAATTAAATGTTTTAATTTTTGTATTAAGTTACAAATAAATTAAAGAAATAAAAAATATAAATTTCTAACTTAATCAAATACATTTAATGAATATGGCCTTGTTTGAAGTATTGCTGTTACCTTTGGGATGGTTCAGCCAAGTATCAGCTAGCAGCTTTAGACTGGATTGATGATATTGCTAACTTTCATGACCTCAGCCACCGCCGCGAAGTAGGCTGAAGTTGCATTCTTTTGTGGTAGATATTCCGACCATCCAGACTAAACGCTTCAATAGCTCCTTCATAATGCGTACTGCAAGGGTGTGGAATTCTTTGCCTGCTGATGTGTTCCCTGACCAATATAACTTGGGCCTCTTTAAGGCAAGAGTTAATAGGTTTCTCCTAGGCAGGCATGATCCACCTTAGGCCTCATCGCCGCTTTACATCTGGCGGGTTTGGGGTCAAATGCCTGCCTGGTCTTGAATAAAAATAATAAAAACGCAAGTAAAAGGCTATATTCCTGTTAAGACCTGTTACCGCATCAAACTTTTGACCAAATTACTGATAGTTTTATTGAAAGACTTTTAGTAAAAGACGAGATTAAATAATAATAGTAAGCGGATAGCTTTCCTAAATCAACATCAATCATCCAAGATTAAAAGTTAGTTAAACAATCTCGGTTACGTTAGTCTAGCACTTACTTCACCATGATTAGATATTAAGCTAGTACAACTTAAAGTTGCTGTCGGGAAAACATTGCCTTTTTAGATACCACTTTTCGAATTCTTTTGAGAGCGTTCAACTCAACGTTGACAGTTAATATTGAACATTTGAAAAAGAACCGTGTTTCGCGACGCTGAAAAGTAAATTAAATTTGTAATAAAGGCGTTTGTTCCACCGGCAACGATGTACAAGAAACAAGTAGAGCTAGAAACTAGATTCGAGTTGGCGAGCAGCTGGAAGGAAATGTCAAAATCAAAGTCAAAGTCAAAATGTTTTTATTCGAATCATTTTAAAATAAGCACTTTCAAATCGTTATATTTTGTCCGTGTGTTTAGTTCCGATACTTAAATGGCTGGCGGATAGTTTAATGCGATCGCGACGGATGATTTCTCGCTCGTGGCTCGTGCTTCTTAAAATGGTATTGCGCCTGGCGTATCTGCACTGACTGACTGCAGGTTGGTCTCTCGGCTTGAGATCTAACAGCTACGAGAGCATCGTTGCGAGTATCGCTGATCTAGTTTTATATTTGATAATTCTTGTTGCTGCGACCAACTAGAGGAGAGGGATAACTCGCTGGCAATGTGAACAGTAGGCGATAAATATACTAGTATATCAATAGTTTCTAGCTCTACTCGTTTCACTGTTCTAATTAAAGATGCCAAGCATCTTATTTTTTCATGGTAAAGAAAATGATGTATGGAATGCAATATAGGTATTGAAACACTTTATATCTATCTGGTGTTTTATACATTTTGAATAAAAATTTAGTTTAAAAGAATATAAAAATTTAAGTAAACTGAGCGAGCGTGCGACAAGTTCGTGATTTAACTAAAACCTCGGCTTCACGTCGCATCAAAGTTATTCCCCTTTACTGGCTTCTATTAACGAGTCTGATGAGACATCGTAGATCTATGTATTTAATGTAATCACATCTGAGGTAATAACTATGTATTTTAGTCAAAATTTACATTTAAAATATATTATGTTCAAAACAAAAAGTCAACGACGACGGTCCAACCAAATTTTCTTAAAACATAATTCTTCTATTATGTTTTTTTTGTTAATCTCCTTTTATGATTATCACTTGAGAGAAGCTGTTTTAAGTTAAAGCTTAAACTGAAAATTTCATACAAAATATTCAGTTTAATTAATATTTTATGTAATAATTATTCCTTATAATTTTAATAAACTACAATAATATTATATACATATATGTGTACATAGATACAAATATGTATAAGACCTCACATACAATAAAGTTATCAAAAAATCTCAACGTGCCTTTAAAATCTATACTTGGATAAATTCGGAATAGTAGTCAGTAGGAAGGCAAAGAGCAAAGCGCATAAAGACTAGTTCCTATCCACATCACACGGGTCGTCAAAGAGAATACATCAACAAAGAGCACCCTCGTCTATCGATCCTTTTGCAATATCTAAAACGGGCGAACCTCTTGTGCTGACGTATTAGTGACACAAACGCGCTGCGATATTCAATTTTAAAAGTTGAAATGCCATTCTAAAACAAAGGAAAGTAGAATGTCCTGTGCAGGTGTATTTGGAGAATATTTTTCTATTCTTTTGAAATTCAATGCTGAAGTAGCTTAGCATGATAATCCCAGTTTCCTTCGCAATGAGAGTAAATCTATGCATGCGGTCGTAAATTTGAGTCTCGTTGTATGGTTACTACGTCGTTTCGGACCACAGCTTTTCGGACCATAGTCCGAAGCGCACCACGAATAATTATGATTTAGCCGTTTCGGTACAAAGTAACGTTGTCTTAATAGTCTGAAACAGGAATGTCTTTTTCATCTTCGTCGTTTCGGACTATGGCGTAATCGCCGAAGAAACTAATTGACAGTTGTGCACAAAGGTAGAGATCCAAAATTTGTGTTTATGTTATTTATTTATGTAATAAAGAACCTCTTGTTTTAGAATCAGGTCCAGTTTAACTAACCATCTTAATGCAAGATTAAAAATAACTAGTATTTTACTACTCATTATATTGTGTCAACTTACCGCCTAGTCCCAAAACAGTCAGGTAAACGAAATCCTTTTAAAAAGAAATAAACTAATCAGTAACGTCAATAAACAATGATGTCTCAGGACTATTTATACGCGCTCCTTATTAGCAAAATTATGATGTCATTTTGAAAATAAATGTTAATCAGTCTGTGATTTTTAGGTAACTTTAAGTACCTAAAAATAAACTATTTTATATTTGACTGGTTCATTTAAATATCTTAACCCTGTAATTTTATTTAAGTTATTTTTAATTATTTTCACTGAACGTGAATGATCATTGTGTATAATTATATGTTAAAGTTGAATAGATAGTATGATCTGTATGATCTAGTGATTATATTAGATAACTAGCAAGAACTGTGTTATGAACAAACTGAAATTTAATTCACCACATGTATTTGTTTCAATACTTGTTTTCTACCTGTCAATACATATTCACAATAATTCATGGACCGAAACAACGAAGAAGACAAATTCCCGTTTCGGACTGTTAAGATAACGTTAATTACTTAGTCCCAAACGCCAATTCAAAAACTATGCTAAAATGCAAACTAGAGTAAATAAATTAATTAAAGTGTTTGAAAATAAATATTCTCAGATGTATTGACAAGGTAATGTTGAAATTGTTGAACCTATTCGCTTTGACTGTAGGGTATACCATTAGAGTCAGGATTACTTTACTATGAATTTGTCTTAGATGTAGAATTTAGCATAAATAAAATTTATAATAGAGATAATCGTTTTATTTAAGCCGAACGCATAGGGACGATAGAAGTGAATCCTGCGGCGGATCTGGAGCAGACAAGGAATCTCATTCAGAACCTGATCAAAGAATCTCAAGCATACTCCAACGTGATCGACTGGTGGTTCGTCGATTGTGAGTCGTGTGGATTTTATTATTCTCTTGAGTTTTTTTATCTTTACTGGCGTTTTGTTTTTTGTGGAATTCAAAGCGATAGGTACTTTATACCTATAGAATCTTGAATTATCTATAGGTAGCCAACGGCTCTATACAGTATTTTTGTTTTTATATTAAACCCCTAATTATATAAATTACAATAACAGATTTTTTGTAATTTACTAGCTGTAACAGCGGAAAGGTTTTTCCGTATAGACAAAGCGCAGGAGAACATTCATTTTGCGTCGGACATTGGGCACGAGAATATTTACATCCTGGACATGGCGCCGTTGACACCTGACACGGAGTCCACTGCCCACCCCGACACCACGGCCTCGCTTGACCACACCGGCCCCTCCATGTCGCTCGACACCACCACCGGATTATCAGTCTCACTTGACATCTCACAGAGTGTTGACACTCCCAGTGCTGGAGTGTCCCTCGACGTACCTGAATCTCATGCAAGGTGAAAGAAAACTTTGATCGTTTTTTGAAGAATACTTATTTTCAATTTCAGTTACGATTCTCAAACCAATCTCTCATCTTTCGACAAAATTAAAAATTTCAAGAGTATTTCAACGAAGTATCGTTGCTCTGAATCTCTGACCTTTAATGTAAGCTCATCAAAATAGCTTCTCCGAAATTGGATTTACTTAAATTTGATATTCTGCCACAAGTAGATCAGGTTTGTAGTTACACTTTAACATTCTAATGATGAGTTGATTTCTAGTGAATTAGGATTGGGCAGCCCAGCAAGAACATCTGAGGAATTACTGAGTCCGCAGTCACCGCCCCCTGCGACAGTCACCCCTCGACTTGGTTCAAGTCCAAAGTATCACGCTCCTGCCCCTCCTAAGCTATCATCAGGGTCTACCCAGGACTCAAACTCACCTCCACTCTGCACCAGTCCACTTGCAAAAGACCAACCCAGCCACGAATCAATAGCAAGATTCAAAACGTAAGTTAAGCCCTGGTACTTTTTTGTGTTCGTGTGTTTACGTAGAACACTTACGATAGACCTACTTCTCTAATATAAAAACTTTATGTACAAAATAATGGAACTACTCGTAACTAAAGTTTTTCCAGTTTAAATAAAACTTAGAATGCACGCTTTACTAGAACTAACTAGATTTTGTGAATTACCTACTAAACTAGTATGATAGCGTTTTAGTAAACAGTGAGTAATAATTATAGGGTTTCTGCACTAGTTTGACAGAAAAGTACGCTGCACCACTTGAAATCTGCACTTTATTTCTTCTTTCTTCTATTGCATGCAGCATTCATGAGAAACTATTCGGACTTGATCAGGAAGTGTTTGGCTATAGGTGAGAATTTATAAAAGCGAATATTATTTAGATTAAATTGAAAGCTGTCAGGGGATGATTAATTGATGAGTAATTAAAAACTGTTGAAGTAAATGGCGCGTCGTGAATGATTAAAGCTGACTGAAAGGAAGTTGTTGTAGTGTCACTCCGATTGTTCATTAATAACATCATCTCCGCTGCCTTTGTCGCTTTACAAGAGTTCCACTCTAAACTTATTCCTAATTACAATAAAAGCAAGTGTCTACAAACTTTCCATTGTTCAAATTAATTACGTACATAAATAAGCCCAATATTGTTTCAGGAACTTACTCGAAAAAACCTCAGATTCTCTGCTGAAAGCTGCTAAAACTGGTGATTTAAAAATGGTAAGGGGATTTTGACATTTTAACTCGTTATTGATTTTGTTATTTTTTTAGATAAATTTAATAAAACTCTTTTAACTGAAGTAAAGAAACACAAAGTATTTCAAATTTAAAAGAGATCGTTTTGAGTGACATGACCTTTAAGACTGACTTCACTTTCCAACTTTTGACTTTTGACTTGCCAAGTCTCCCGGATTTGCATCGAATGTCGTTTCTCGTCGAAATCTGAGACATTATGATTTTATTTTGTCTAGATGTTGGTGCTTGTTCTTGCTTAGAATCACGCAATCTTGCAAGAACAATCATAATTCCATTCATAATTTACATTCATAATTTATTATACAGTAATTAATTGGTAAATTATATTTAAAGTAATGTTGGTACACATTTTGTAGTGTAAGTACAATATAAGAAATTAAGAAACACAATGAGAAATTCGTCTCATAAAATATTTTTGTAAAATAAAATTTATTATGCACTGGCTTCAAGTAAAGGAGAAAATACACTTTATTAAATATCTAAATGACCAAATATCAGTTCCATTTACAACGTTGCCAACATGTTGCCAGATCAAAAATGCGCTTGGGAAATCCACTCTTCTGTCACTATATATGAATGTGATAATATTTTTATTGCGCTTTGCTTTAAACTGTTTACAGCAGTATTATTACTAACGATGTGTTACTCAATGACTAGATACCTACTGCGTTAGGATAGGCTACGCTTTCAGTCTAATTAACGTCTTAGTAACGTTATCTCACCGTTTTAGCTTACCGTATCTATTTAGCCGTTTCTGATTAATCCATTTGCCTTTCTGTACTTACAAGTATGTTTAAAACAAATCCATAAACTATAATTTGTTTCAATTTAAACAAAGGCCCAAATAAATAAAAAGTATTCTTTTGTAAACAATCTAACCACAATCTTTTGTTGTTATCAATTTAAATATTTTATTTATCTAATTAGATGAAGGAACTCCACGCCGGTGGCTACTCGCTGCTGTCAATAGATGCAACTGGCCAAACCGCGTTGCATATTGCGTCTCGATACGGTAACAAGGAGATCGTAAAGTATCTGATAGCTTGCGCGCCTACCGCAATACTCAACATGCGGGACAACGAGCGAGGGCAGACGGCACTGCACAAGGCAGCTGGACACAAGCGCCGGGCTATATGCTGTATGCTGGTGGCAGGAGGTGCTTCACTCACCAGGCAAGACCATGCTGGACTCACACCAAGGCACCTAGCATTGCGGGCGGAAGACCACGATTTGGCTGCCTACCTAGAGAGTAAGTAATTTGATGATTTAAAAAAATTTGCTGATTTCAAAGATCTAAGTACCTTAGCTCTGTTTATGATTTTGTTTTAATGAAAGTTTATTTAGCTGGATTCAGGTGAATTTACAATTATCAGTCCTCTTATTTGTAATACAATTTCGTTTGGCATGTTGAATGCTTAATTTAATGTATACAGTTGACACAGTATTACATTTGGTATTAACAGGCACGATCTGAACAATGTTTTGCTTGTTTAGGGTTGTTTTGTTGTTTAAACAACGTCTAATTGAGGCGGTTTCATCAATATTGTGGTAGTTGCAAATGTACTGATTCGCTTTATAAGTGTGCGTGACTTTAAATGGCATAGTTAAAGAAAAACTAACATTAGTTAATGTACAACCGCTCATCATACAGATACCGCTACAGATAGTAACCCGCCATCGTAAGATGATTGCCGAACTATATACGATTTCCTTTCTGAGAATACGAGCTTGAGTATATCTTTGGGTAACAGGTATGTGAAAAGGGCACGTTGGGTCAAGGTGTTGCACTTGGCTCTCGTTTTACAAGACAAAATTTATGTAAGATTATTGGTACCCACAAATAAGATTTCGAAAACAAACAATGCTGTTAGTAGTGCTTTAAGTGTAAATCTTAATAATGTAGATTCAAAGTGTCACGGATTTGTCTCTGGTTGAATTAGGAATAATTATACGTAAATATCTCAGCTATACGGGTACCAATGCCCAGATATAGTTTAAAACATTTGTTCTATTTCAGGTCAAGAACATTTTCAATTAGTCTCCGAAGATTTGGAAACAGCTGTTTGAATTTGAAGCTATTTTTAGTAATGGATCTAGGACATTTGGATGCAGCGAACCTTTTGTGGTATGGGCTGACTTGTGAGGAAGTAAAACAAATGTAGGAAGTGAATGATTAAATTTAAGACATTCTATTCATGGTGGACTTAAGTATAACTAAGATTTTTAAAATTTAAAGTATTTTAATTCGATCGTTCTTAATTAATGATAACTTTTTGTCCAAATTAACTGAGGGACAGGGATCGTGATACATAATAAATATTAACATCCTACTTCAAAATATATTAGTACGCTGAAATGAAAGTAAGGTAAGAAAAGGTACAATGACAGCAGGTAGGCATTTAAATATTGTAATGGTGATTTTGTTAAAATAAACTCTTTTGAATATTTAAACTATGAACAAATTATCTATGAATAAGTACCCACAAATGCACGTTTTAATTAAATTATTCCGAAAAATACATATTTTTGTCACCTTTGAAAATATTGCAATATCACATAGAAATATTTTAGTGTGTAAGAACATAAATCAAAACATCTTAATAATATATACGGAAATTTTTAGGGAACACTATCCTTGAATAGCTTACTACAAACATAATATTTAATTATTATGGAGGCTATACCTTAATTAATTCACACAATTCAGAATGTCTGAATTCTCTACTAACAATAAAATAATAATATTAAGTATACATCTGTTGAGAGGATTTAACACGTCTCAAATTCAGATCAGACTTCTTACCACTTTCAATTCCTTCCAGAATAAAAACTTACTTATCTACTAAATAAATATTTCAGCTCAATGACTTGTTCTGCGTTTATTGCTTCTTAATGCCTTTCTTTTTCATATGCCTACTCACTGGTGAATAAACCGTCCACCTTGATTTTTCCGTTTGTAAAATTCATTAAATTTAACTGTAAAAAGATGTTAGACAAAAACAAAGATTATAGTCTACGAATAATTAGTTTAAGTTTTTCATGTTAACAAACAGGGTCACACACAAATAAAGGTGAGCGTTGAATTGTCCCTGTGAGTTTACATGGACGATCGAGTTTGTCACTATTTTTCCCTAAGTAAGTTAATTTAATGTTTCAAAACCTTTTTATTGAGTGAGCATCAATCGCTCGTGAAGCTTATTAACTATTAGACGAAAGTGGTTCCTTGATAACCTCGTTTTAATCGTTATTAAATACTATACGTTTTGTATCCCTTAAAACCAGTAAATCCAAAAACTTCAGCAAATTGGTGAATAGGTAGTTATCAAAATATATATTTTAAATTTGGAAGATCCTATAAAACGAATTTCCGATAAAAATTTCAACCCCCATTTAACTCCCTTAAATGTTGAAATTCAATATCAACGAATTAATGATGATAAACAGATGATATTTTAGCTTTGAAGTTCTTTTAAAAAACTCCAACCTCCCATAGGAAATTTCAACCGAGATTTGAAATTTCCCCCTTAAAATTTGAAAATCTGAAACTTGATAACCGTCATTTTTAATTTGGATAAATAATATCACATTTGTAATGGATTTTGTTTAGTTTCGGAGATTAACTGTTAAAATGTTAAAAATTGCATTTTATCATTGATAGCGTGTATACTTTCATATGTATTGAGTGAAAAGCTGATATTTCGACATTACAAACAGACACTCCAATTCTATTTAATTGTATAGATAATGCTTTCTACACGCTTGAGTCTCATATATTTAGTATTTCTGAACAATCTAATGTTACACTTCAAATGCCAACGATTTTCCGGTAATTTTATAATATTTATATTCAATAGTTCAATACTTTGTTGCACTATCGAACTATTGAACTATCATTCACAATATAGCATGCCCCAATGTTCTTTATGAGTTTTGAATAAATTGTAAAGTTATAGTGCAATAATAAAATAAATAATTAGTAACGTTAAATGTAAGGTTGCACGTAATTTGAATGCAAAGTACTAACTATAATTGCTTCTGACCTGTGGCATAATACTCGTACTTGTACATGTTCAACGTCAGATTGCATTACCAACGGATAGGCAAATACACTACTCGAGACCTAACTACCTAGAACTACAAGAAAATCAATAAAGTAATTTACATTATACCTTCGCCATTTGATATTAATTTCTTGTTTCGTTTAGTGTTTAATTAGTTTGAACTAAAATCTGATAATTTTACCTGTTTATGTGTGATTTCGTTTTATCACTTTAGATATAAATAACGTTAGAATATAATAACATAGTACATGAAATAAAATAAACACCATATAAAACACTATTTATATTTATATTTAATCTACCTATTCACTCAATAGTTTGAACAAAAAATCGGAATAAACAGGTGAACTCATGAGTAGAGTTTAATATGCAACAGGTCAACAGAATGTTAAATCGGAAAGAAAATTATTACGAGTATAATGATCTCAAATGTACCAATTTGTACATTTTAAAATAAATAAGTTAATGTCTGTCTACTTTCTTTCTTGATACATAATAACACAAGTTTAAAGATTTCGTACCTCAATTATTGAAAATCATGGTAAGTTTTTCTATTTAATTATAAAGAATATGGATAATGAATTTGCCTATCGCTATTTCGAAAAATACAGCTTAAAATACATTGTTTTATCATGTAGCTGTGCGTGCGTAACACTATTGTCTTTTCTTGTAAAGTTAACACCAAACCTAACTATCGATGTAGAGAAAAGGTGTAATAGTTTATACAAAATATTTGTTCACTCGGTGTTGTAAAAAACATTGATATATTATCTGAATGAAAATAAAAGTTGTTATTTGCTACTGTAATACAAATACCTCTACGTGTAGATGTATCTATTATAGTTTAGTATTTAACTAATTTACTCAT
Source organism: Choreutis nemorana (assembly GCA_949316135.1). Lineage (NCBI taxonomy): Eukaryota > Metazoa > Arthropoda > Insecta > Lepidoptera > Choreutidae > Choreutis > Choreutis nemorana. The sequence goes on along the minus strand of OX438601.1, from coordinate 6,365,193 downwards.
ACTGCTCGCTAACAAGCGAACAATGAAAGACAAAGCTGTGAGAATTTTGAACATAATGTAAAAATTGTTAGTTCTTTTTAACTTAAGCGAAAACTTTGTACCACGTATAGTTGTTCCAGTTGAACCTGATACTAGCCAATAATTTAAATATGTTTAAATAATAAGGCTTCAGGTACATACCTACTTACTATCTTGTTTTACTTATTTTTCATACAACTTCATGGGCTAACAAGCAAACGGTTCACCTGATGGAAAGTGATACCATCGTCTATAGACAAGACACGATGCCACTGATGTCGTAGATTGCCAAGAGCACCGCCCATGCGTTGCCCATTTAGAGGTTTTGACTTATTCTTTACAGTAGAATTGACTATCGTGTTTACTTCTTTTTTTTACCTTTACTTAATCATCATTAGTGAATAATTGTAACGTACTTACACTCCTTCAGTTATGCTACACCAAAGTAATTAAATATATTTAAATTGTAATCTTACCTGTAGGTTATCCTTAAACCTGTAACTTTCCTGTTTTGAACGTAGATAGACAAAGATTTGTATGTTATTTTTAGTACTTATAATAATACCTACATGTAAGTGTGATGTAGCCACAGGATATAGAATATTGAAACATTCAAATATTTTATCTTTCGATAAATAGCAAATCGATAAGATTACAAATAAGTTTAGAGTATTCTAAAAGCAAGTGACTTTCAAACAGGTAAATTTTTAAAATTAAAACTCTTTCTAAAATCAGCTATATCTAGATACACTAGACATTAATAAAAAAGAATTAAATATTTTCTATCACTTAATTTATTTTCTAAATATTCGTGTAAATAAAACTATATGGGAGGCCTTCATTCGTAAAGTAGTAAGTATTATAGCTAATTATAAATTTAAGAAAGTATTTACTTCACGACCAAGCTTTATCTTATAGGATAAGATTTAATATACGTCTGTGTATGTATATATTTATATTAATAAAATCAATATCACTAGAACACTTAATTATAAACAAAATTTGCACACATACTTTACGCTGAATTTGAATCAAAATTTAATAAAATCAGTCCTCGAATTTGTGTAGTATCAAAATGCACTAGATACTGAACAAGCTCCATTGAAATAAGCTATTCGGTAAACAAAAATGTTGAAAGCGCTCTCAATATTAATTATGTTGATGACTAACCATCCTGAAAACCAAGCTAAGTACATTGACTTTCAATGAGTTTTGTGAAATGACACTTAATTTAATAATAAGTTACTCGCGACCCGTCCTCGTAGAATTTGTACGAACTATGTAAGGAAATATTGCATTCCATTTCATTACACTATAATTTACATATTAGATTGAATTAATTTCTCAAAAACTACAACTTATGTCATGAATAACTCTTATTTTTTGGACTCCCTATATTTACGTTTATGTATATGTGTACCTACTGCTCCTACATTAATTGTGTACCTACAACTTAGAAATACAATAGTGTACATTAAAGTGTTAATTATATCTTCTTCTCATCTCGTTTGTATTAATTATTATATGTGTATAATAGATATTCTAGGAGTTAGCTGCAAAATAAAACATTTTTATACCACTACACTAATATTCTACTACAAATATTGATGGCTGCGAGTTATAAAAGAATGTTTAAGGTTACCTTTTTTTGGCTAAAACATTAGAAATGTCACTCCCCATTTATCGTTTTGGGACCAACCTGATATTTAGTAAATAACAGATCTTACAAATCGTCATTTTGTACTTCAGTCCTATCGTTGCTATAGCGCTTCGTCAAGCTGCTATCACATTACTACCATAGTATTTTTTTGTTTAGCCATTTTCATGACATTATACCACTACTGAAGAACCTACAATAGTACAGGAATGTTGTTTCTATTGCAGCAACAGCTTTTAGACGATTTTTTTTTTCGATGTATATAAATGTAATTATTAAGAATAATTTATGTTCCCACTGTTTAAACGTGATGTTTGTGATAGGTTGATATTTGTTGTTGTTAATTAAATCAATAAAGCTAAAATTGTTGACCATTATTTATAATTATTATATTTTAAATATTGTACGTTGAAACTTCGAATTACTTTAAAGTTAAACAGGCATTTGAATACTTCAGCAAAACAAAAGTAATACTTTATTATATTCATTAGTGTTTTACATTATATAATTAAATATAATAATTAAAGGCGTTTAAATTAAAAAAAACTGTTTTGAAATATTAATAGGTAATGCCGATTGTCATTTATAACTTAGTACTTAAAGATAAAGAGTTATTAATAGTTATCGCAAATTCAGGTGCAAAAAATTATGATGCAGGCAATAATTTTTGTCTCTGTGAAGTACGTACTTACACGTGTAAGTACCTGACATCAGCCTTATTATAACGCTGATGTCTCTAGGGAATCGATATCTATAAAATTCTAGTACTACCGCTACTATGCCTACAAAATTGTCTAACTAGAAATTGAGTGACGAAAATTTCAAACAGAAATACAAGTTGTAAAAATTTTTGGTGTTAGTATAAGGCCCTCGCAGACGAGAACTTTAGTCCGTAGAATCTAAAATCCCTGAACATGATATGTATATGATTATATTTTTCGGTAATTTAAATAAATGGTGTGCGTTATTCGATACAGTTGTAAGGAATCTATTATGAAGGACGCCAATTTATTTTGGCCATAAATTGGAAATAAACTGGCCAAACAATCGACTTACAACAGTTATATAAATATTTTGTCCCCAAAACTGTTGCAGTGATATTAATGTGGGATCCATTATGATTGCTTCATTGCATGATACATAATTATTTGCACCAAAATTTTCGATCGCTAGTAATAACATTCTTTCCAATTTTATTATATACCTTCTTTTGTATATAACATGATGTTGCTCTAATCTACCAAAGATGGATTAAAAGTAGACTGATATTATTTATCATCTACTAGTGTAGATCGCCAATATCTACACTTCTACAGCTGAACGCTGTTTGTTTAATCAGGAAGCTCAGGAAGGAACACAGAACCTCAAACCTTAACACTTAAATCATTCTCGCGGGATATTTATAATTTTAATTAATTAATTAAATAAACAATAACTGTAATTATTACAGAAAAAAAAACTCAGGCGCGGTTAAATGATATATTTAGGTTTTACCAACATTATTTTTATCCTTTTTAAAACACCAACTCTATTTTCCCAATAAATAAATGGTACCAATTTATCGTATCTTTACTTCGTGTAACTGCGTTTCTAGCACTTTGTTGAGGCGTTGTGACGTTTTACAATACCCTCCGAAACAACGGCAAACTATTGGCGATTTTCACTTGTTAGTTGTAGTACGAATGACGCTTTTCTTCGCAATATTACAATATTGTATATATACACAGATAAATACAGTCAAAACCTGTTATAACGACATCGGTTACAACGACAGAGCGGTTATTATGATCCAACAGCGAGTTCCCGGCCTGCAGAATGCCGTATAAACGTTGAGTAAACGTTCCGCCTATAACGATATCGTATATAAGGTCCGTTTTTATACGGTCTTTTGAATGTCGTTGTATCCGGCTTCAACTGTATAGAAAAGGGAATTTAGCAACCAGTGGTGTAACCACCAAGTTGAATTTATGAAGTATTTGTTTATAGTATTTTAAAAATCCGTAATAAAATTGATTTTATTTAAGACAACCGTGAATTATTTATGTTAAATTATTTCTTGTTAATATATATCTAAGAATATGTTGAATTTGCTCAATATTTCAACTCTATTCAGATTGACTTATCACAACGCAACTGCACAGGTATAACTAGATTAAAGCCGTATCCCATTATACATTATCACCAGGTAAGGCTTTCGCTAATCGGCCTCGTCTCTTGAAAATTGATATATATAGCGAATCAATCTAGTAATACCGATGCCTACTAGGTGCCTACGAAATTGTCTAATTAGAAATTAAGTCACGAAAATGTCAAATTCACAGAAATTATTCAAATTTTATTATGTAAAAATCTTACAATTGCACCCATTTCAGTACAATAAGTACCTACCTACATAGATACTTATTTTTGCACTCGATAATGTCACTATTTTAAATACAATTACAACAAAATACTTTTTAAAATACAGTTAATAAAGATATGTAACTTCTATAAACGTGTTTTCTTTGTTTTTTCATTTCCTTTCAAAACTTGACTTAATAATATCAATTTTTATCCAATAAATTAGAAAGATTTGCGTGTAAACACCTTTAAAAATGCTTAATTTCCACGCAATCGATTTTCATGCTCTATACCTACTTAGTATATGTATTAGGATTTCGTGACATCAATAATTACGGTCTCCAATTTAATTAGACGTGAGGGTGGAAATTGGTCTAAAATTACATTATGATTCCGATAGGTTTATTATTATGGACTTATCGACCCGCAGCCATCACGGAACGCCTACTTTTTGGTGCAAAATCTTTAAGTGAATCCTATAAATAAACATCTCCATTTACATTGCAATAGTTTTGAAAAATGTGCTTTTTATTCCTTTTCATTCCAATTTTTAACTTCGACTTTTTGATGTGAAACATCAAGTGAGAGTGAGAAGGTAAGACCGTCGGCGACGCGTCGTGCTTGTGTGTACGTGCGCGTACATACTATACCCACACCTACACTCTGCTTTTCCGTGGGTTGTGTAGGTATGGCGGATAACTTTTTATTTATTTTACTCCATGTTCCTTTACTAATTATGTAGTTCATAACTTACATTTTATGGTGAACCTACCTTATTAATTTAGTTTATTGGAAACTTTTCAATTTCGACGTCTTTTGTTATCACCACCTTTAAGGAAATGTTACAGGCGCCTGCACAAAAGTTATGCAGTTATCACTGTGTAATTCATGTTTTTGCAGACACATTCGTAGTAGGTAATTTTAATTGACAGAGTGAAAATACGAGTTAATGCATCCCCCCGGACGAACTAGGGGGTATGTAAGTGGGACTCTCCGTCATCGGCGACCGTCAGCCCGACAGCGACGCTTAGTGGTGACGCTTAGCGGGATTTCGTTGGGAATACTACCGCAGACCCCACCTTCGGTCGCCCTTTCGGAGCTACCACTCGTATGCTAGGGGGATTCGATTTTTTAAATACACTTATAAAATTTCTGTTTCATAATTCTTCTTTCACACTATTCCAAATATAGGTATTTTCTTTCTTACCTTACGACTATTGATTTTTCATGGATGCAATATTTTATATATATGAGTAGGTATGTCAGACACACTCATACAGATAAATGTTACTGATACGACAAATATAATGAAACTGTTGGTTGAAGTCAGTCCCAAAAGCTTCATAAATATTTTAATCTTTTTAAAGTGTTGAAAAACATATATATGTTGCAGTTAAAACCATTTTTTTGACAGAACGCGTTTTCCCCTCGTTAGAACTAGATTTTGCTTAATGCCTTTGTTAAAACAAGAATTAACTAATGCTCAAAATTTAATATCAGTTAAAACTGTTCCGACCAAGGTTGAGGTTCATATCTTATTCTGATTGGTCGCGAGACATAATTTTTTATTGTGTGTTAACAAATGTCCCTTTTTAAACTTTTATGGTTGTGTTCTGTTGTCTTGTTTGATTATTTAATAAATTAATAATGGCATCTTGGCAATACTTTATGTCGTGGTTCCCTAAAATGTTCCTATAGTTTAAGATTATAATTTTTACTAGGAACATGACTTTGTGTTCTAGATGTTTTAAATAAATATAATGAAACAACTAGTTTTATCTGAAAATCAAATATAACAGTGGCAAATTCTAGTTTTAACTAGGTATTACTAGTTTTAATAAATCCATTTAGTAGAAACTAGTTTAACTAGTGAAAACAAGTTCTAACGAAAAACGGGTTTTAACTATAACATATATATGCAATTCTTATAAATAGTACTGGTTCTTGCGGCAAATTTAATAGGCAACCTGGAACTAATGTATTCAGTATTCACTGATCATTCATTTGAATTGTGTTTTATTAAAAAACAGATAGCCGCAGATTTTTTTGCTGAACGATGGGATCTTGCTATTAAGGTTTATTTGAGTTACCCAAGTCTAAGTTAAACAAATTAAGGCAAACTAACTCGGATCGAGTTGAAAATTAAAAAAAAAACATTATTCGAAATAACCGAATCCTGGAGGAGATGGTAGCTAGGTTTGTTACGTGCCTTGGTTAACCGACCAACCCGACACTACAAGTCGAGGGTTCGAGTCTCGGGTTGCCGTACGTTGTTGCTGCCATGTTCCTCATCGTGCCCAGATATTGGCGACCGATTCACAACCTGTTACACTGGGACTTAACATAAACATGCGAAATGCGGTGTTTAACACTTAACACTGCCAACCCCTCTCGAGGGATTACGGCGTGAGTTTAGGTGTTATGTTTTCATTTATAAAATATTTAAGACACGATAAAACTGCTAGCAACATATTTAAAGTAAATATTGTATTCTGTAAATGAGTATTCATTCCACGTTAACTTCTAATCCTTACTCTGAAACCATCGTCGTAAACTAAAGGCAATAAACACCTTTAAGAATTTAGCGATAAATCCGATTTTATTTTTAACTGGGATTTTTCCTAAGCAAAATCCCAGTTTCTCACAGGGGTGAAGAATGGGTTATTTTTTAATTCCCAGTCTCTACCTGAGGATTAAATACTACACTGGGAAAAACCCTTTAAAACTCTTTAAATCTGGATTATGCGGCAGTTTAGAGAATTCCATCAATAAAAAGAAATGTAGTTGTATAACTAAAAGCTCTTTCTAATAACAATATCTACTTATTTGGAAACATGTTATAGAAATCTCTGAGGGAGACGCCTATTACAAAGTATGAATTTCCATCTCGTTTTCTTATATAAATAGGTAGAAGTAGCAAAGGTCGCATAGTCCAAGATTAAGATTTACAGCCTCTCATGTTACGGTAATTGGGCCGGGGCACAATCTCATTACCTTGGAAGTTGGGTCAAGTAAGAACACTGAATCTTTAAATAGTGGGCACGTGTGCTTAAGGTCCAGGATTTTATAAATGCTTTGTATTTCTGATGATGTCGACATTAAGATAAATATCTTTAAATTTTTCGCTCCGCTTAGATTTTCATATTTATGTGTAAATAAATTGGGGATTGGACTATTTTTCAATATTACCATTCAAATTAAACAATTTTTTTACAAATCGATCTGAGAAAGTAAAATTACAATCGTAAAATGTTTACCAAAATTACACGGGTTTGTAAATTAGTGTTAGATAAACAACAACAACCCACCGATTTTAATTTATTTCACAAATAGATTTGTAATATCGTAAATTATTGTCGTAATATCGTATTGTAGTCACACAGCAACTTTGGTTTCCTACGGTGTCCTATGTCGGGAACAAAAAAGTGCCTTGTATTCAACAAGACGCCAAAGGAAACGTGCCCTTTTTGTAAAATAAATTCATCAAAATTCGTTAGCTGTGTAGTTGTAATTGTATAAAAATCAAAAGCAAAACGTACTGCTGTATATTAACTACGTTAACTTGAGATTTACAATATTTTTCTTGTACATGTTGAGTTTATTCTGCTAAAAGAAGATATCTAAAACCGATACTCAAGAACTTCGATATCCTTATTAGTTATTGGAAAACACTTGTTTTCCCTACAATTGAAACAAAATGTTAGCCATAACTTCTCTCTCATCTAAGTTTAAATAAAACAAGATACTAAAATACCTACTTACTTACATATTTTGACATTTTTATTATGTAGATTGACCACTAAACATTTCAGTCATGATGCTATAATAGATTATATTTAAAATAATTATAACCACATCACGACACACACATTGACTCAGCCCTGCACTAACATAATTTTTATTGCAGGCACTAAGCAACGATATGGAATAAACTACATAGATAATAATACAACATCCACGATCGATAAGCTAAACATTGCGTCTTTACATACACAAAGTTATGCCCCCGCCGGGATTCGAACCCGGAACCTCTACCGTAGCAATCATCTATTTACACCACTGCACCACCAAGGTCGTCAAATGTTTTGTAACCAGACTTCTGTAGCTAGTTTCGAGAACTCTGAATAGTCAACTCATCTTCTGAATAAAAACATTTTATTTATCTTCATAGTTTAATCCAAACAACCAAATTTTGCATATATTCATGCCATATCTCAAATCATGACATTTTCTTCAATTGAGGTTTAAAACTTTATTTTATAGTCTACCTTTGCAGAGAAAGAAAGAAAATTATAAGCTTCGTTATGTAAGGAACGGGTGACTTAAAGGACCATAGGATAAGAGGTAATTATTAACCTAAAGGAAATTAATTTAAGTGGATTTTAAGTATTTAAGTTTTAACGTTTTGGTATTGATCCTTTAATTACAGTTTGATTTATTAGATTAGAATTATTAGAAGCATTTTCGTGCTGAAAAAACTTCACACTGAATTTACTTGAAATGAGTAATTGAAACTGTTAATATTAATGACACTATTTCAAGAAAAAAATGTTTGCTGTGGATTTAAGATTAAATTCTGAATTAAATTGATTGATCCGTACCTACGGCATTGGTAATATTGGTTTTATCTCTTTATAAAATGTCGGTAATTTTGTACAGGCTCTGGTCACTATCAGCCAATACTAACGTGATATAGATGATAAATGATCAAAATCAAAAATTTATCATATAATTATTTAATAATCTTATAATGAATTTGAATAATTACAACTTATTATTCGGTCCTTTGTTTTGTGACTTATTTACGTCATCCGACTGACGGAGAAAGAAGGTTATATTTTATTAATAAGAATAATAATAACCACATCACGACACATGCATTGACTCAGCCCTGCAATAAGTATCGTAAGAACTTGTGTCGCAGGTGCTAAGCAACGATATGGTATATACTACATAGATAAGAATACAACATCCAAGACCGGTAAGCGAAACAATGCGTCTTGCAAATAACACAAAGTCCCGCCCCCGCCGGGATTCGAACCCGAAACCTCTAGCGTAGCAGTTGGCGCTTTACACCGCTGCGCCACTGAGGTCGTCAAATTCGTCATCGTTTATTGTTAAGTTGTTGACTACATATTTCATTCGTTGACTTTCATCATCAACATTTGCATACTAAATGATATTAGTTAACAAAAAAATACGGTGCTATATTTATATACCTAAATGACTAAATATTTCTACAAAAGAATCGGTTTTCCATTCAGGAAAGTTCATTCAGATTTATTTTCGAATTACTGCGTAAAACTCCTACTTACCACCTGATCGTAACATAGTTTTAGAGATAATTAAACGAAAATAACACTTGATTAACAAGTTTATAATTAACGATTTGTTTTGTTTGTTGTTGCTGCTTAAAATAAACTGGTTTATGAGTTTTAATATTATCATAATAAAAGAGTTAGATCCTGAACCTCTGTATTATTTAAAAATATTGTTCTAATAAATAATCTTCGACAAAACATTTTCTTTCTTTTCTACTTGGCACATAAGAAACGATACAATATAATAAATGTATAAGATCTGATCAGGGGTTGGGGACTACGGGTGAAGGTTGAGGCTGAAACGACATGCAAAATGGTTTTCCATCAAAAACGTTGAATTTAATATTAATTCTAGGTACTAAAATGATCCACCTGGGTTCATAGGTCAACTTAAAGTTGTTTCGGTGAAAATGATTTTTTGTTGATTAAAGATTTCTCTATACCTGTGTACTATATTTTTCACCGTAGCGTTTTAACACATTTAAATCCAATGATATAAGTTATTTAAGAGTAGGTACATTATTATATACCTGCTTTTATGATATTGTAGGTAAATACAAGTAATTAATAGCAACTATGCAGTTAGCATAATTAGCTAATTGTGATATCTAATTAATCATGTCATATACGGTTTTCAGTTCAGCAGTCTAGAACTAATCCTGAATCTGACAAAAGTTCTAGTTTCAAACTAATTAAAACTAAGGCAAATGAACAGCAATGCACATTTATCACTTAATAGCATGTCGAAGGAAGCAACTACTCCCATTAAACATGTCGGTAGCTTTTAGAACCTAACACTTGAAACGTTAGCTTAGTTGGAACCTACGTGGAACTTTCGACGTGTATTCAAACAGGATTAACAGAGTTTGTTAAATCAATGCTTTACTCAAAAAATTTGGGTTAGAACTAAACTTACTGAGTTTTATCATTAAAAAGTTTTTTGATAGACCTTTACTTAGTTTAATTTTTGTTTTCCATTAGCTTGTAGAGGTTCTAGAATTTCATATATATTTCAACTTTGTGTTTTAATTATTTATTTGTATTTGGGAAACAAACAATATTATAAAAATATTACTTTTATCATGGTGATGACATAGTTTTAAACTATCGACCCTATTAAATGGTTGATCAAGTTTTATACCAATTAATTTTTCAATAATAAAATATGACAAAAAGATCGTGCACATAAAATAAAAATAGATGATAATGCTAATTGCAAAAGCCGTTAACATTTTTGATCCGGCTCATAGAAACCCGTAGAGATTAACGGGGTATGCGCTAGTCGTAGTAACATCGTAGCAGATAGGTACTACGAAACATTAGGTTTTTACATTCAGCTTCAGCTTTACAGCCTTAGTGCTAAGGCCCTACGGTTACGGGAAGTGGTAATTGGATTCACGTAAACTACTAGTGGTAACTAGTTTAATTACCTCTACATGGGAAACGCATTGGCAATGTTCTTGGCGTTTTAGACATAAGGGGGGACATAAATACGAAAATCAACCTACAGACCTTAACGTTTCAATTTGTTTGTAAAACATATAACTTATCATCTACCAAAAAAAGATTTTTTGTTCATTTGGCTTCGTAAATTGTAAAAAAACAATGTAGAAATATTTTATAACGGCGCCAGCGATGGCTGAGCGACTGAGCAATCGTCTTAGCTTCGGATAGTACAGTATCCATAATTGATAACTCACTTTTAGAGTGTTTAATTATTTAATATTGAATAAAATTTAGATAAATTCAAAATATAAAAGAATCTAAGGATTATAGGATTAGCGAGGAGAGACACTGATACCCGACGAACTCAGAATCATGCTCCCGTTCCCGCTCTCTCTCCCCGTCAGCGACTCTGTCTCACGTGAAGTTGCAGCGCCAACATAAAATAATCCCGAAAAAATTACTGGAACTAATTGTTTTACTGTTATTTAAACATTTGAGAATTAATTTCAATCAGTTAAAAACAATGGCCGTTATTTATTTATAAATTATGTGACAGTAATAAAAAGCAACTGGACGGTTATTTCATCCTACAATATCAGTACTAAAAATACGCAGCAGTCTAATAAATAAATGGCCAGTAAAAAATGAATCGGCCATTAGATAGATAGTTTAGTTGGCCATATCGTGATGGCTAGGCGCATCTTATTTAGTAAGTTAGCACGATAATTTTTGATCATTATTAGTAAAGGGTGTGTTTTCACTACCTCATAGTATATAGAACAGCTTAGAATAAATTTTCAACCGACTAATTCCGATTTGTAATCTTGCCGTACGTAACCACCCATTTAGCCATTTTACCGCTCAATATTTATTCAATTATCCATTTCAATATTTTATGACTCAGTTTTATTTACTTTACTTCTAAGTTTTAACTGCCGAACTTGATGTGAAATACAACGTATAAAGTAAGTATTCCAACCACATCTTACATTAAATGGAGCTTAATCGATAGCGTGAATGGCCTCTTTATCTGCATACACAGATATACGTGAGAATACAATACACTTGTCTCCCTCTCATTAGATTTACAGCTTCAAAGAACTTCACTGTGTTCTATTATTTATTGAAAACACCTTTATGTTTCTTTTTTACTTGGTCTAAGAAATGAATAACAAATAATTTATGAACAATTGAAAGGTTGAAAAATCTACGCACGTTACATCAAAATATTATTAATTTTGAATTTACATTTCTCTTGGTGTAGGTTTGTCCACTTCGGAAAATCAAGCCGGCATTCGGAATTACCGAAAAGGAAATTATAGTCTTAATATCGGGATAATATCGAAAATAACAAAAAAAAATAAGTATGGATTGATCCAACCAATTAAAAGCAATTGTTAACAGGTATGGTGTTTTTTATATGTTTAAACAAAAAAAAAAAACGATTTCCTGGTGACTTGGACCACAAACAAAGAAATCTTATAAATAAATTAACATGATCTCAAGTGGATACAAAAGTGCGTAACAGATAAAAGTAAAGTCACACGTGATGCGGAACCTTTTCATAAATCTTTCAGTTTTATTTACATCCTCTACTTTATTTGCTGGTTTACGAAAATGATAGGTGGGATGTAAACATGAACCGAACTATTGATTGTATATCTTCAAAAATAATTGAAGAACCCGATTAAGGAGTTTTCTCTCACAAACGTCAACGAGTGCCACTTAGTGACAAACACCATTAAGTTGCTTTAGATCTATTAAACTCAAAGATTGAACTACATTATGACAAGCTTGACCTCCAAGACCTTAATCATCGTGACAAAGTTCCTTATCTGGTTATCGATATTCTATCACACTCACGGCCCCCATTTCACTATCGGGCTTCCAGTCATTACAATACTATGTGGAGAACCAACCACACTAACTTTTTCATAATACGAACATTTGGGGAATTGAACTCTGAATCGTTATTGCAGTTGAGAGTAGCTATACAAATACTAGAATAAAAAGTATTTAAACTAACAAAGTTTTGCACTATTGGTTCCAAAGTTTGTTTTTAAAACTTATTTTTGGTAAAGCTTCCGAGAAGCATATGAAATTGAATATAAACAAAAACAAATAATATAATTGATCAAGTTAATTGAGTACCATATTTCTCCAGTGAACATTATATAACAAAGCGCATTCCTACGAACCATGCACACGTGTTTTATAATTACGCCGATCAATTTCCTAAATGTATACCTAAGCTTATTACAATTAACATTTAGACTGCTTCCTCCCATTTTAATTTTCTTATGTAACTATAAATAGAATAATTTTTCAGAAAAGAGATGAAAAGAACAGTTACGTCCAATCCCAGAGTGCAAAGACCGGATTTAATCTTCCATATCAAATAATATTAAGTATCAAATCGATTTGAATTATAAATTGCTACGCCCAGCATATTCTAATCGAAATGATAAAGGTATGTAGTGCACTAACAAATCGCAAATATATATATATATTATGTTCTAACTTTTTACCTTTTAAATTTTTCATGCATGTCGAAAATGCAAGAACTGAGGCCAGTCTTTTATCTTAATTTAAGTACGTCTTAACCAACACATGATTTGGTCTTCTTTGGTATTTAATTTGTGTTTGATGTCTAAAATGTAATGCAGCTTGCGCCCTTTGTCTAAAAATTTGTAGAAAGTGACATTTGTATTTGTTTTTCGACAAAACCAAAACTTAATATGTAATCTACGAGTGAATAGCTTACAAATATGTTACTTGTAAATGCTGTGTAATAAAAATATATATTCTACAATTAACTGTAAATCATTCCACAAATTTGTTAAATTTGTTAATCGTTGTAACTACCTTTCAGGTCATAAATTCTGTCACATGTTTAATATAAAATAATTGAAACAAGTTTATTCATTATGTGACCATTTATATACCAGAATGAACTTAACAAAACATAGATTCTTATGACGCTAAAGTTTATTCAAAATGACCTCCGCGATTTTGAATACAGGCCTTCAATCTACGCGGCCAGTCGTCTATCGCAGCACGAACGAGGTCCATGTCAATATCGGCGGCTGCCTTAATCAAGGATGTCTGGAGTGACTCCAAATTGGGATGAGGCTTTGAGCACACCTTTTCCTCCAAGTGTTGCCATATCTTGTAATCTAACGGATTCAAATCTGGACTGGAGGAGGGCCAGTCTTCGTGCCGGATGAAGTCGATTTCACGCGCCGCCAGCCAGTCTTGTGTGCTCTTCGCTCTATGAGCTGGCGCCGAATCTTGTTGGAATACCCAGTGCCTGTTATTGAACACGGTATGAGAAACAGGTTCCACAAGGTTCGTCAGGACTGTATTTTGATACTCAACTGCATTCGTTTTTACGCCTTTCTCACAAAAATGTACCTGTGTTAAGCCCCAATAAGAAACTCCCAACCATACCATGAGCGAGGATGGAAAATGACCTCGTTGGACACGCGGAATACGGTTGCTCGCTTCTTCACTACTGTGTGCGTACACCTTATCATTTTGTTTGTTGTAGCTCTCTTTTACGGTAAAAAAATGTTCATCCGAAAAAAGAATTTCGCGATATTTTTTCCCGCGTACCGCTTCAACAAAGCGCGGCATCTCTTCAGTCTCAGGTCGATTAGACGAGCATTCAAACGATGTCTTGTTTTTCTTCGATATACCCGAAGCCCTAAGTTTTCATTTAACACCCTTTTCACCGAGGTTCTGCTTAACCCCATCTGAAGGGCCAACAGTTTCTGCTTACGTTTGGGATTTCTTTGAATTCGCGCCTTCACAGCTTTTATCACTGCTGGAGTCCTAACAGACCGAGGGCGACCACTTCTTGACCTGTCATCTACACAAGAGTCTTCATTGTATCGTTTGATGGTACTATAAATGAATCTTTTGGTTATATTAAAATTTTTCAGTATGTTAAAAAATTTAATTGGCGCGTAACCGCAACGATGCAACGCAAAAACTGCAACACGGTCTTCTTTAAGCGTCCACTGCATATTTAAAAATGAGTAAAATTCTAAAAAGTATACATTTTTATTTTCATGAACAATTCGAAATTCAAATTCAATAAACTTATTTGTGGCTAGCATTCTAAAAGAAAAGTTCTTACTGTGTGACAACACTTATGACCTGTGTACAATTAAACTTATGTGTACAATTAGGTACATGTTTAATTAAGCAGTTTTTCCTAGATATTCGTAACATATGATCTAAAACTTAAAATGTTTACTGAACAGAAATATATAAAATTTTGCTACAATTCTACGAATTTGTAAGATTTTCCACCATAGTAAACTTGTGAGATGTAATTTTATTGGATATAAATTAATGCGCTTCCTTAAACTGTCAATTTCGCGTTATAAATGAATAGATTAGCATCATCTTAAAGGCATCTTTTAAGTGCATTTCAAGAAAACGTTTACTGTAATTTAAGCTTTGGTAAATATGATTTTCCATAATTTTATAGCAGTATTATAGCTAAACATTACCAGCTTCTAATCAGTGTATGTTTGCATATATAATTTTATATATACTTCTTTTTTTGCTTCTTTTTATAGGTACATCAGCTTGTGTAATTAGTGATTGAATCTACTACTTAGAATTGAACATTGAATTAACTTCTTAGTCTCGTCAAATATTAGTCATTGGATTACCTTCCTAGTCTGATGATGAAAACAAAAGATTGCTAGTGGAACTCCCTCACGAAGAGTGCGAGTATTTGGACTAGTTTGCTTTATTATCTGTTGCACCTTCCATTACACATGATAACAAGGATCTTACGATGAAGACAAACTATTATCGCTGGAACACCCTCATGGAGAGAGTTATGATCGCGGTCCCGGTCGCTCCATTCTCATTCCCAGCAAACAATAATAGGTGTATTACAGTTCAAAAGAATATATTATAATAAATGACTTTAGTTGCTGAATATAATACATATTTTTATATATTCGATGCTTAATCATTGAGGCTAGAATTATTTTTATAGATAAATTCTAATTATCTAAAATAGTAAAGAAGCTCGTTTAAAATAAGAAGCAAGGTTATCAAATTTGAAGCAAAAATATTAATTGGTGACTGATTTTTGTGAATTGGCACAGTTTTATGAAAGTCTGAAATATGCGGATGGGGTAGTAATAATGATGAATTAGTTGAATAGAAGCTATTAACTCGTTGTTTATTCACAAAAAATATGTTAGGTTGCAGGTGCTAAAGAAATCTTTTGATGCTGCAGTTAGAATTTCCCATTTTTACTGAACAAAATCTAGTACATTTCTAAACTTTTATTGAACAGGACCGTATTTGCAGCGGCAGATCCAGGAATGACATTTGGGGGTGGAAACACTTTTTCGGGTGAGACCTTACTAATTGAGTTTCAACTAAATAAGAGTTAAAAGTCAGAACAAATCATATTTCTCATTATTAATTCTAACAAAAACATTGATGGCGGCCAACTTTTATATGATTCAATGCCAAACATAATTGAAGACTTTTGTTCATAAGTCCCAAACACTGTCCTGAACAGTTTAACAACACAAAGAAAATTATTCGAAGTGTACATACATCAGTGTTTTATAGAAATAACCATTTAGAAAATGTTCAAAAAAGATTTAAGGGATTAATAATTATAAAGTTGTATAAATCTATGTAGTTCCTAGGTAACTTAAATAAATTTAATACTTTTATCGAATTTATTTTAGGCGTGATCCTTAGTAGGTATTATCAAACTTGCACAAATTAAACAATTAACAAGATATTCTACTAAAATAAATATTATTTTTATCAAATAAATGTGTGCATTTTATCTTTTTAATACCTGAAACTATGACGAAAGCATAATTAAAAATAAAATAAATATAATAAGTAAAAATTATAATAATGGTAGGTTCTCATCAAGCATTTTTGTTAAAATTGCAGCTGTAAAAGTACTACATTGATTATTGGGAATTGGTTATGAAAGTCTCAAATTGATAATGATGGATCGAAGCAAAAACCATAGAATACATATGATAGCATTTTGTGGCTCAAAGATGTGAACATTTTATTTGAATTTTTAATTTATTATTTTATTAATTGAAAAAACAAATTAGTACTCTCTGCTGTTTTCCTACATTATAAAACACGATGGTGCATTTCAGTTACATATTCCCAAACGGTTATTTCTTCAACTTGACTCCAGATTTTCGGAATGTGTTTATGACTGTACCGGCATGAATGTATCGTTCAACTTGAAGTTTGACAGACACATCAAATTCTTGGACAAAACACGATCAAGGGGTTCTTGCCAAGGTAAGGCGATTCACTCCGAGACAACTTCTCTGAATTTACTTTGCGCACAGGACCGCTCTTTTATGGATTAGAAACCTAATGTTGTCACCTATGGAATAAATCCACCAAAGCGGCAGTAGATTCCATAAAAATGTATGCCAGAAAGCGTATTGGTAAAGTTTCCTTGACGGAGCTTAAACTACAATATTTTCCACATCATTGGAGAGTTGGAGTAGATATACGTTGCAGAGTGTGCACATTATAAATTTTAATAACGTCTGTTCATAGCCTTACCTTTACACAAATATGCAGCATGATGAGTGTGCGCGCCCACTCGGGAGTAAAGTCTAGATTTTTTAAACGACTCTTGCGTGGACTGTTCGTGTCTACTTTATATCGGGTTTGTATCACATGACATAATAATAGATGATATCGTTTGCCATAACAATCATTTGACATAATTGTCATGTGATCTAAAACCTATAACCTAATTTCATATGAATTCCTAATTATGTATAAAATTCCTAATGTTCATTTCACATAACGTTCATTTCACCTAATCCTTTTGTCAAATAATTTTTATAGAATATTACTACAAAATATAAACGATTTAGAAAAAGTAATAAATTGACTAGTTTAGGTTAGATTGGGTTTTGTAACCACCGTCCCCACCGATGTGCTGTCACGGGTTGAGCTGGAGGGGCTTGAAGGTTCCGTTGATCTTCCAACCCTTACCGGAAAAGCTTGGCAGGGAGTAATTGGCTAAGAGCAGAATTGGGGCACCTATTTCTCAGCTTCGGCCGAGCGGTGGGGAGTCCACGAGGATAACTCGCTAAAATCCTTAAGAGACAATCTCATTAACAATACTGGTGATGGAGCTTCTATGGCTTTGGCCGTAGCTGAGCAGTGTGTTGTAGCCCATTGGTGGGCTGAACTGGTGCGGATTCGTTAGTGACTCGAGTCGATTTCACCCTCGAGTATACCTTCCTGCGTTGAAAATGGCCACCTGAACCTGTGGATGTAGGGGGTGTTCGAATTCCCCCCCATCTTATGAGAAGAATGGTATGAAAGGGCGTGGCCAGGAGTAGTATTCCTAACGGAATCCCGTTGCGCGTCACAACTAAGCGGTTTTGCGGGAACGCCGGAGTGTTTTTAATGGGCATTGAGGAGCTGTCTATGAGACCCATCAATGGCGGAGAGCCCCACTTACCCCCTGTGTCCGCCCGGATGATGCATGAGGTTGCTTTCTCAATCCGTCAAAAAAATGTGTTGTAACCACCAGAAATGACATAATTTTATCATCCTCCGATTCTTGCAAGTGTGAGTTTGAATGGGAAAATTTTGTAGAAAACCGGTATGATATATATATCGTTATATCAAATGAAATTAGGTCAAATGATCGTCGGTGCATTTGGTATATGCCATAAGATACATATTATATACCCATTTATCGTACCTATAACAATGAACGAAGGCCAAAAAGAAAAGTATGGGATGAACTGATTGAATCACCATTTATTGGATATTTAATAGAAAAAGTAACGTTATTAGATGCGTATGAACATTGCAGATCCTAAAATTCAGAATAGGATACATATAAAAGATCCGAAACCGTACTGATGTTCAATTATGTGATTATCAGTTTTTGTTTTTTTTATAATAGTACCCCTTATTAAAAAAGATTGCTGATTGATTTATTCATAATTTTACTTAAGCAATTTATGATGAAAAAGATATATAAATATTTTATTTGAAATATAAAAAGCTTGATAATAAATTTGTAACATCAAGTGGACCAATCACAAAGGCCTGGCAGGCGGAAGGTTTTACCTAGGCAAGAACTTTATTATAGTGTATAAACTACCACACAAATCACATCACATCACGACACACACACATTGACTCAGCCTTGCAGTAAATATCAAAAGAATGTGTCGAAGGAACTAAGCTACATAGATAAGAATACAACATTCAAGACCTGTAAGCTAAATAATGCATTTTGCAAATAATTCAAAATGACCGCCAAGATTCAAACCCAGAACTTCTAGCATAGCTGTTTACAACACTGCGCCACAGAGGTCATCAAAATAACTTCCTTAATTAATCACTTAATGTTTTATGTTTTGCCTGAAAAATGTACTGGTTTTTGCTGTAGCTATATAGAGAAGCAATTATATTTTTTTTGTAATGATTTAATAAACGTTTCTTTATATTAACAAGCCAACTGCGCCAAAGGCTAAAAGTTATTTACCTACATATATTGTTTCATCTTATAAGATATCTTTTAAAAGTGAGGTCTAATTACATTTTTTCCGTTCTTCTTTTATTCATCTGGACTGGACAAAGGCCAGCTAGATAAACATTCCAAGCAGAGCAATTATGGGCCGCTTAGCATCTAGCGGCTCCCTGCAGTCCTAATAAGATTGAACATCCGTCTTTTTTTGGGAAGTCCAACACTACATCTTCAAGCCCGTAGTCGCTACTCTAGATCCTTTCCCCGACAGCTGTACCCATATCACTAATTGCCACATCATCTTCCTTAACCTATCCCGTGCGCTATGTTGAGGCACCATGTTGTTATACATTATCTACTAAAATAAGTTCAACCGTTTAGACCAATAACGGATAGATCTTTAGCCATTTCAAAATTAAAACAGAAAATAATTCATTTTGAGATTTACATATTTTCTTTCATACAAAGTAAAACTTCCAGAAAAATAATTAAGAATATTATTCGAAAAACGAGGTAAGTAGGTAACTGTAAAAATAACACAAAAGCCCAAATCACATCATGAAATCATGAGAGTTGATTAAAATAAATCATTGCTGTCTGTAATCGGATTATTGCTACAGAATGCATTACATTCGTATCTGTCTTTTGAGTTAGATAATGTATAAAAGGTATAAAAAGTGTATCGCCTCTGATAAGGTTGACAGTGTCCCGCTTGCGGATAGCATTATAGCTACCGTGGGTTAGTATTGTACCTTTTGGTAATATTCAACAAACCAACAACAATGCGACTTCTCGTGATTTTCCCTGCCATCGTATTGGCAGTGGTTGCGATACCAGCGAATTTTGATATGCCAGAGCCTGGAGAACTTGCTCTGGTTCTAGGAGAAGAAGAATTTGAAGACTACTTGGACCTATGGCTCGAAAAGGAACAAATTACGAAGGGTCAACTCAATAATTTCAATGCAACCAAAGATGCTAGAAGCGGTTAGTGATTGAAACTCTTTTGTTTTGTTTATTTATTGTGATAAATATTTATATTACCTGTTTTATATTTGTAAAAACATTAGGATGCACCATACGCATAAATGGAGACTTAGGCCAACCGCAACCTGTCTACATACGCGGTGGTACTTACCTTCAGCCCAACGGCAACAGCGGCAATATCATTCTGAGAACTGGAGAACAAGTCTTGGTTTCTTGTGTTGGCTCTGGAAGAACGATTGTGCACCCAAACATTGCTGCATCCGTTGCTACTGCAGTAAGTACTATTTTTATCTTTTATTAGCAAACGGTCTGCGTGTTGGCTAGTTTCGATAGAAACACTACCTAAACTTTAAATAGGAGCTTATTTCTCATGAGCATAACGTTCATACGAGCTAATTTCTCAGTACTATTTAAGAGAAAATTTCACAAATTGGTTAAATTTCATATTGCACTTTTTTTTCTCTAGACTGCAACTTGTGTCAGCAACAATCTGGTTTCTGGTGCTGGTTGGTTAAATGGTAATAGGGCTTTTGGTCAACTCACTTGCTCTGCACACTCATTCTACGATGCTGAATATACAAACCAACGCTGCTTCAATAACAACCAGGTCATCAGGTAAGCTAAATAAACCTTATTGCAACTCTACTAGATTGTACCCCCGATTTCTTTACTGCAAAATTATTCTCAAAAATACGCCTTTGAATTTATGTTAAATTATATCAAAACAAAACTTACAAAAATCTTATTTTAATCAGTCTTAGCAAGTACATGGATTGTTTACTCCATTAAGGATTGTTTTTAGTATATGGAGTACTATGGTACGGTACGGTATGGTATGGTATGGCATGGCATGGTATGGTTTTCTTTCACAACGCTCAACCTAACAAAAACTGTAACCTGGGCAAAATTTTACAATTCGGTACAGGAAAAATATTTTTATTTCCAGAGTTGGGTTCTACGTAAACAATGTATTCTATCCTAAGTACTGGTCTTGTTTCGATGCTAATCGTATGGAAGTCCTTTATGTCTGGTATGAACAGACCCCAAGCAATGCAGTTCACCAAACCGGAGTCGCTCGTCCAAATTGGTTAGGTGAGTGGTAGTTTTGGAAATTCCTTTAAGATTATAAGTTTGGAATTCTTTAAGATCTTTCTTAAATTCTTTAAGAGTATACATATTGGCTAATGAATCAGTTTATATGTTGATTGCATGATAAAGTGAAATATTTTTTTATCCTTTTCATTAATTTTTTATTCATTTTCTTTTAGCTGGCAGTTTCTTCCCTGGAGTTGGAATCAACAACCTGTACACCCAAGCAACTCAAAAGGCAGTCATTGCCGGACTAGTTGGTAGTGCAATGGCTAATAAATACGTCACTAACCATCAATTCTTATCGCGCGGTCATCTTGCTGCTAAAACTGATTTCGTATATGCTACTGGACAAAGATCTTCATTTTATTTCATTAACGCTGCCCCACAATGGCAACCATTTAACGCTGGAAACTGGAACTCGCTTGAACAGGTATGTATCATATCAAAAGCCTTACTCTCTCGTTGTACAACTTTAACATACCGGCCTATTATTGCAAGGGATCTAAAAATTAAGGAAAATCTAAATCTTATAGTATTTAGTATACTATAAGATTGGATTTAGGTTGTTAAAATTTTGTGCAACGTCTAAAATTAGGAAGCCCAGCGTCTATTATATAAGTTTCAATACATCATCAGCTTTTTGCTAATACAATTAACCAACCTCCATTTATTGTGGTGGATAGAGCTCATACTTATTAACTAAGCTTTCTACTCTTTTCGTTGGAGTTCATGCTTAACTAAGCTTTAAACTATTTTCCTTACAAATATTGAGTGTCATAAGGTAATTTGGAACAATGCTTCCAGATCGTTTTTCAAACCGATAAACCCATTTGAATACATCAACCACGAATCAAAAGTTCAAATCTTTTGTCTATTTACTGTCGATTGAAGTAAGATAAAGCTTAAAAATTTACTCTTTGAATATGTTTGTTCCTGTTTTCAGTTTCTCATCTATTCAGCAGTAAGTATGTACATTTAATCATTTCTATGTTTCAGAATCTTCGTGCCAGAATTGGAGCTGCTGGCTACCGCACCACCGT
This sequence comes from Choreutis nemorana, assembly GCA_949316135.1. Taxonomy (NCBI): domain Eukaryota; kingdom Metazoa; phylum Arthropoda; class Insecta; order Lepidoptera; family Choreutidae; genus Choreutis; species Choreutis nemorana. The sequence continues at coordinate 6,342,762 of OX438601.1, read as the reverse complement.
CTACACTGGAACATTCGGAGTAACCCAACTTCGAGACCAGAATAACCGTCTCGTCGATATCTTCCTCCACCGTGATAACAACAACAATAATCAACTACCAGTCCCACTTTACTTCTACAAAGTAATCATCTTATTTTGATATACGTAGTAATCAGTACAGTCATAATTTTAAATTAAAAATATGCTTACTTGAAATGGGCACCAATCGACTGTTCTCAAGCATCTTTGCTTTTTTAAATTTTATTATTAGATACTTTTAAATTTTCAATCTGGAAGGAACCAATTTCGTTACTGCAAATTCAATGGTAAATAAATATTATATAACGATAGGTCTGCATGAAGTTAATTCTTTGCGTTTAAACTTAAAGGTAAATCCGGGCTCGATAATGTAGGATAATGTAGGTTTTAAGCTTAAATTGAGTCCATGACCCAAATATCTTCATAATGAGAGTTTAATATAAAAAATCTCCTACTTAATAAATTTAACATACAAACATAACCTAAATATCTTAATATCTATCACACCAAAAGAAAAAATGGCAATGGTTTCACATTATTTTATGACACTAGACTTAAATTTTATTTTTTATTATTTTAGGTCGTATATGACGCCTCAAGACGCATTGGTACAGCTTTCGTGAGCATCAACAATCCTTATTACACCGCAGCAGAAGTCCGTTCTCTTACCTTCTGCACTGACAGATGCAGGAATAACGCTGCGTTCAACTGGCTTAGGTGGCAGCCAGATCGTATTGATCTGGGATACAGCTTCTGCTGCGATATCGCTGACTTCAGAAGAACAATTCGTCATCTTCCATCCTTCTCAGTGAATGGGCTTTTGACTTAAATCTGACCATAGGAGAAACATGACATGTGTTTTATAAAACTTCGTTTGATATTATCCAAATATGCATTTATATTTACATTTTATTTTGTGAAATATATTAAACCTTGTAAAACCAAAACATTTTTTAAATGACTTTCCTAGTATATATAGATAAGAACTATTACGCTCAACAGTTTTTATTAAGTTTACCTAACAGCTTCATTCGCCTCTAATATACCTAACGGTTGTCATATTGTATTATTTCAAGATATGTGAATTCATAAATATGACTCGAATAGAGGTGATTTTACCAGTAATTTAACTAGGACTGAAAAAATAATTATTTTATGGATATTTTCGAAAAAATACATCAGTTCGAATTGCTTTTTACAAGTCAAATTAGTTTAGAGAAAATCGGTAAAATCATCGGAATTTCAATACGTCCTAAGTTTATTCCTAGATATCTCTGGTGCTTTTGATAATGCATGGTGGCCAATCTTATTGCTGAAACTTAAAAACAGAGGCTGTTACATTAAATAGAATATCAATTTGAACCTGGGGTTTGTCATTTAAGTCATTAAAAATCATTTACACTGCTACTTTTTAGGGTTGTTTTTTGACGGAGCTCCCGTGTAGGCGGATTGGCGCCGAACGTCGTAAATTGCTTCAGAGGTTTTTCTTTGTAAAGCGTATGGAACCGTCAGCACTTATGATTCTTGCAGGAGATCTACCGGTAGATTTAGAAATACAACAGCGTGCGACAATTTGTTATAACTCACGGAAAGGTATGTATTTAGATTTTCTTAATCCACAAGATAGGACTAAAATCAGTTCATTATTTGTACGAAAACGTTCAGAAAAACTAATCGACGAATGGAAAACTAGATAGGATACTTCTAGGACGGCATTTATTTCAATTTTTCCCTGCAGTGCGCGAGCGGTTAAATATGACGAGATATCGATCATTGCGTCGCCCAATTTCTAACCGGGCATGGTAACTTTAAGGGCAAACTTTATTCATTTAACTTGGTGCTGTCACCTCTTAGCGAATCGGATCAAGAATTTATACAAACTGCCCATCATATCTTGTGGAAGTCTCTGGCATGACGAACAGTCAATCATTTTAAATTCGATTCAATCTCCCCTTTAGTTTTTGGCATCTGGGCCATTTCAATTGCTGTCTCTGCTTTGCTGGGAGGGAAGTTTGAAATCGGTTTCTTTCTCACTACCTCCTATTTCTTCTGATTAAGTTCGTTACGGGTCCTAAGACCGCTAAGACAGGGTGTCCGGGCACAGTCTGTGCGTCATTGCACAGCTGCATTTTTCGTTGATTATTTGATCTATGGACGCGACTGTGAATCTGTGACCTGATCCTAAAAATAATATATTATAGGAAAAGAAAAATCAACACCTACAATAGATTGAAAACTGATTTGGACTAGTCAGATATCCGTTGGTATGCGTATGGCAAAGTTTTATATGCAGTAATTAATTGTATGACTTTGTACTTTGTAATGAAATTTAAAAATCGAAAAAGTGGTTCTATTGTGTTTAGAATAGATTGAAAACTGATTTGGACTAGTCAGATATCCGTTGGTATGCGTATGGCAAAGTTTTATATGCAGTAATTAATTGTATGACTTTGTACTTTGTAATGAAATTTAAAAATCGAAAAAGTGGTTCTAAACACAATACAATGGTTTAGATGCTCACATGATGAGGCCTAAGATTAGATATAAATATAGGTCAGAAGACAGCAGCAGCCAAATAATCGTAATTTTAGTTCCTAGTAGCTAATAAGGTTGCCAGAAATTGTACACAACTGCTACAGGAAGATTGCTTGAAACTTTGAACCTCTCCTTTGAAGAATTTTACTATGAGTATACCCGCTCAATCCCACTACTAAAATTGGCATTTATCTGGATCTATTGTGGCATAGTTTAAAGAAACTAAATAGGAGTAAAAGAGGCAAAATTCAGATAAATAACAGAGTGTAGGCAAATAAGCATACCCATACCTACCCCTGTCAAAAAAGACATAGTAGAAGCAGGATTAAAAACCATTGGATCCTTATAAACAATATTAATGAAAAGATAAAATCGACTTTTCAAATTTACAACTAATAATGATTTAATCTTTTGATCTCTATCATCAATTATTTTGACGGGCAAATACCAAAGCGAAGCTTATCATAGTTTTAATATTGACTGATTTTACGCTACATAAGTACTAAAAGATAAAATTATTTGAGGTATAAATTGGAAACGCGATAATGGTGATATAGGTTTTACAAGGAATTTTAACATAGATGGCATAATTCAATTATAGTGTAAATACCACAAATTTATACGTGATGCGTTTATTCGTAGTTTTAGCTGCTATCGTTTTAGCATCAGCAGCTCTACCAGCTATCTCTAATGACCTAGAGCCTGGAGAACTTGCTCTTGTTCTTGGAGAAAAAGAATTTGAAGATTATCTTGACCAATGGCTGGAGATGGAAGAGCAGAAAAATAGATTTAATGATATACTAGGAACAGAAAATGGTATGATTTTTAGCTTAGTTTTATTGTATGGATCTACTCAATCCATTAACACATACAATTTCAAAATATACTTATGTTTTAGACTGTTCATTTCGCGTCAACGGAGACTTGGGTCAGCCGCAACCTGTCTACATCAAAAATGGTGATTATCTGCAACCCTTTAGAAATAGTGGATTCATTACCCTAAGAAGTGGTGATCGAATCCAAATTGCTTGCACTGGTAGTTCCAGGACAATAGCGCATCCAAATATTAATGCAAGTGTTGCTACAGCAGTAAGTGGTTTAAATACCTCATAGGAAGAAAAAAATGTATTAGTATTTCAATGTATTGTACTACAATATTATTTTGCAGTTCGCTAATTGCGTCAATGGTAATCTTATATCTGGCGAAGGGTGGTTGAATGGAAACGGTGAATTTGGAGAAATTACTTGCTCTGGTAATTCGATACATACAGCTGAGTACACAGACGATCGCTGCTTTAATAACCACCCCGTGATACGGTTTGTTTAAATGTTCTTGTAGGATAAAATAAAAAATATCTATAAATAAGTAAATAATCTGGATTTCTAATTTTCTTTTTTCGTTTAAGGATTGGATTTGTTGTTGATGACGTATTTTACCCAAAATTTTGGTCATGTTTTGATGCTAACCGAATGCAAGTTTTATACGTTTGGTATGAACAAAATCCATGGAACGCTGTCCATCAATCAGGAGTGACACGCCCGAGTTGGTCAGGTCTGTACATTTACATCTCTAGGAAAAAATGAAATTTTAAAATACTATAAATTGCAACACTAGTTATTATTAATCATTAGTCATCGATTAAATCTAGATCCTACCTACAAATTAGTACTATATTGTTGTAGCTGGCAGTTTTTTTCCCGGAGTAGGAATTAACGCCCTTTATACCCAAGTCTCTCAAAAGGCAGTAATCGCTGGACTTGTTGGAGACGACTTAGCTGACAAGTACGTGACGAGTCGCCAGTTCTTAGCTCGGGGTCATCTTGCTGCTATGACTGATTTCATATATGCTACGGGCCAGCGCGCTTCTTTCTATTTTATTAACGCCGCCCCTCAATGGCAACCATTCAATGCTGGAAATTGGAATTGGCTTGAACAGGTTAGCTAGCATAATCAATTCATTAGATAACAATGAACACTAAAAATAAAAATGTGTAAGAATAAAAACACAAAATTTTAAAAAATTGCCAAGCACGATAAAAAATGCCTAAAAATAAATATGCCGCTCATAACTAAGAAAAAAAGATAAAGTTCAGGTACAGTACAACTGAAAAAAATAAAATGCAAGCATGAATCAGCAGAACTCCTTATTTTCAACAATCACAATTACAAAATTTAAAAATCCCCAGTTTACTAGTCATTACCTCTAAGTATGCTTTCGAACTTGTAGAACCTTCGAGTTCGTATTGGAGTCGCTGGGTACCAGACCACTGTTTACACTGGAACATTTGGAGTGACCCAGCTCCGTGACCAGAATGATCAGCTTATAGATGTTTACCTTCATCGCGATGACAACAACAACCCGCAACTTCCAGTGCCACTTTATTTTTACAAGGTACCACTTCTTCTGTTTTGTATAAGAATTTAAACGACACCTAGATCGCAAGATACAAATACCCGGGGATTGCCCTGTGTCGTGCTGGGATAATCGATTCGATTGATGGCTATGGGACATTAAAAAGATACTCGTATCTACAAAAACAAATATATTTGCACACATAGAAATTGCAGTTGCTAGTTCAGATCAAGGTTGGGACTATGGTTTTCATTATTCATATTAGAGACTATAAATATAAATAAATCCTACGAACTTTATATATCCATGGACCAAATATGGCCATTAATTGGTACGAGTTCCTATCGCAGTCGCTTTGTTATAATACCAAATGATTTAGAAATCAAATATACATATTTTCATTAATATCTCATTCATTATTTAGTTGTATATCACAAAAGATGATTTACAACTAATTAAGTCATGATAATCTATCAGCTTATACCTACTTAACATACTTAAAGAACCGTAGGTAGGAGGGTATGAAGCAAATCTGATTTTGTTCAAGGTTGTTTACGATGCCTCGCGTCGTATTGGAACAGCTTTCGTCAGCATCAACAACCCTTACTATACAGAAGAGGAAGTGAGAGCACTAACATTCTGCACTGACCGATGCAGAAATAACGCTGCATTTAACTGGCTCCGGTGGCAACCCGACCGTATCGATATCGGATACAGTTTCTGCTGCGAAGTTGGTGAATTTAGAAGAACTATTCCTCATCTCCCAGAGTTCCCAGTAAACGGGCTGTTATCATAAAACTTAAAAATAAGTATTATCTTTAACAATAATAATAAAAACCTAATAATTATTAATAAATATTTATTGAACTCTAACCATTACAGTTTTAAATGACGGTGTACAAAATTTAACCAAATACATAATTAGGCAACCTGTCCTATGTACGAGTACCTATAAGGGATTTAACTTGTGTTAAGGATACGCATAGATGGTCGCAAAGGTTTATAAATAGAAAATCCTGATAATAAAAATCAGTCTATTGCCTGTGACTTCGTTTGCGTAGATTTCGTTTTTATCTCTCAGGAATCAAATAAATTTTTAAAAATAAAAAATTTCTACGTGTTTATGAAGGTGATTGACTTGTGTGCCAAATTTCCTTTTTTGCGTGATTGAGTCACAAACATCTGAAGTCTCGGCTTTAAATACCTTTTTTAATAATAACCACATAAAGAAGTTCACATTGCCCTGCACTAAGACATAATATTGTATGCAGGCACTACGCAACGATATGGTATATTCTACATAGATAAGAATACAACATCCGAGACCAGTAAGCGAAACAATGCGTCTTGCAAAAAACACAAAGTTTCGCCGACGCCGGGATCCGAACCCGGAACCTCTAGCGTAGCAGTCGGTTCTTTACACCATTGCGCCACCGAGGTCGTCAAATATTGGTAAGGTAACGTACGGAGGAAGGGGCACAAAAACAAACTTACTTAAAAGGTAACCAGTGAATATCTACAGTGCTGTACAAGAGTTCAGAATGTGAAATACGTGAATTTCATCCATTCATTCATATCATAATCAAAGTCAAAGTCAATTTTTTTTTAATTCAAATAGACTTAAAATAAGTACTTTTAAATTGACATATTTTATACTACCACCGGTTCGAAACGCTATTTCTACGGGGAAGAATCCGGCAAGGAACCTCCGTAATAGCTTTTTTTCTAAATAATTAGGTATAATAAACTAATTTCTATTACGACTTGTAAATAAAATACAATTTTCCAATTATAAACCTAATTTTTGCATACATTTATTTTATATACATAAAATATTATAAAAAATTTAAGTCAAAAACTAAGTCTATATTCTAAAATAGATATCAAATTACATGAATTACAAAGGTTGCCATGAATGTTACTTGTGATATATGCGATAGAAAAAGGTTTACTAGTACAAATAGTGTAAATAATAAAGAAAGCCAGTCCACATAAACAGCGCCTGATCTCGAGTATGACGTGGATTTCAGCCATCGCCCTCTTCTACCATATACGAGGTAAAAGAGCGACCCGGCACCTAAACGCTACCGTAAGCACAACAGACATTTCAGCGATTTACCTAGACATATTTCGTAGTTCAATTTTACCGCGGATCTTCATTGCAACCTTTCTTTGCACTTTAACTGTCTGTAAGATGAACCTGTGCACGTAAGAAAAATTACTTCATAATATATCTTTATCCCCTACATAATTTTGAATTTTATAGAAAGCCTTCTTAATTAAAACTAATTTCACATGTTTTAAATTTCGTTTTTGACATTTCAGTTACAGTTGATATTTTGTTATAAAACGAACACAATCTCCAATAAATTACTTATTCGTTTTGACAATCTAACTGTAAGTAATTTATTATTATTTCTAGTATTAATACCGTGGCCTAGCCTTTCAAATTTGTTAAGGTGTTTCCATAAATACATAATACTGTCAAATAGATACTGGGATCCTCATGTTATTATCACGACGATCTCATCAAGAAAGAAAAATAAAATGGCTATAAGCCTAATGTGGTACAGGTACATTCTTTGTCTATTCCGACAAAAAAAAGAAAGTAAAAATTGCCAGATGACGAACGACGACGTTGACATCCAACGTCAAAGGTGCCATTGGAGTTCCTTGGCGGGAATCAGCGCTGATTTTCTTATTTTGCTATCATTTCTTGTTTATTAACAGAATTTTATTGTGCCAAATTATAGCTGTGCTGTGTGATGTGTAGAATATAGGTGTAATATATATAGGTGTGGAGAATGTGAAATACGACGATTTGGCTGCTCTTTTCGTCATCCCAAAAACACTATCTCTTAAAACACTAGCATTTTACACATTAAACTGCTGAATTACAAAAAAAGACATTATCGAATAAAAAACTCTGACACTTCCCGTTCCCGCCAAGTAACTCGGTGCCAGTGACACAATTACCACGATTGCCAACATACAGGTTTCCCCCCAAATTTAGGTGGATTTTTGGCATAGTTAGATTTTTAAGGAGCTTAGATGTTATTTAAGAGAGTTATTTTGAAGACATACGATACGTCTTTGAAGCGACAAGACCGATTGAAAGAAAAATTTGGTGAATGAAAGGGAACAAAAAAGTTGCAAGGTTTTGTCAAAGGACTTATGGTTTTAACTTTCTGCCTTTGGTTCAAGAATGGTTGCATAGAATATTGGTTGGAGGAAGTGGGTGGATTGTTATGATCGAAAACATTTTCCGTGAATTACCATTTAAAATTTAATTTATATTTCTAAAAATCTAAATAATTATATTGAATAAGAGTAATAAAATATTGAATAAGAGTTACGGTTGGTAAAAAAATAATTTTAGATATAGTATATTAATTATATGATTTAAAAGTCTGTTTATGTGATTATGTTGTAACTCTTCTATATGTGTGTGTTTTTTATTTTTTACTATCGAATGTATTGAATATACTTTCTAAATCTGAGCTCGCAGATAGCCTGAGATATAAATATTTGTAGTTACGGGTATGAAAGGTAAAGGATCAATACTTCTACATGGATAACGCATTGTCGTAATTAAACCTCAAAAGGTGACATTCCATCGGCTTATTTGCCTTTAACGTTAAATAAAAACATATGGTTAGTTCCGGGGTGAAACACCTTCAGTAATAAATTGTTTTTCGGGGGGTTTTTTCTTAAAGACCTTAGTTTTGGTAGGATTCCGAGACAGATTTTGGGGGAAAGCGAATCATCTATCTGACAACACTGAATGGCTGTCACTTCACTATACTACTGTCGTTTGCTCAGTTAAAAATCAAGAAGCGCTGGTGGTATTTTGATTTACATTTTATAAAAGTTGTTTGTGTAATTTTTCTTTGTGACTTCTCATTTTAGTTTTATAACTAAGCATAATTATTTTTAGTACGACACAGACATGTCTGAGGATTTAACATATGTGAACGAAGAAGATTTGAAGCAGCTCAAGGAACGGATGAGCATAATTTGCAGCGCTGATAGTAGCCAGTACCACAATGATTTCTCATTGCGTAGATATTTAAGAGCATTTAGAACAGTCGACAGTGCATTTCAGGTAAAAATCGACTCATAAAATGATGTCACTAAAGTTGATTGTTGATGTCTTAAGTTTCAATATTCTGTTACCTATTCATTAGTTCTGATCTATTGATTTTACATACACCGCTTTCTCTGCTTGATATGTTATTTATGCCTCATTAAAGAACAATGGTTTTTCAAACATAAAAAAGACAAAGATTTAATCCCACCTGATGATAAGGTACTGTAGCACTATCAACATCAAAAACTCATTGTGTTAAACAGTTATGACTGTTAAATATCTTAGGAGCTTGGGTTGAAAAAAATCTGTTTTTTAAATATTATAAAACAAACAGTTCAAATTGTTGTTTTTTTCCATTTATTTTTGGCTATTAATTTGAAATCAATGAGACCTGGATGGATGAACATTTATTTTATGTTGTGTGCATACAACTCAACACTAAACACTTTACATTCATCCTCTGTGTTCTATATGATGTTCATTTTTAATAGGGGAATCCTCAATATAAGGTACACACTAGGCCATTGAATTACTTTCTTTTGACTGACAACATTGGGACTTATGGTTGGGACTTATGTCAACTAGGGATTCTATTTAATAAATACAATTTCCTTCATTCTCATATTTGATTAAAACAACTTGTTTTAATTATGCCAACCGTGATCTTACCTAACTCACAGATTATTTTACTTATGATTGTATCTGGAGTTTTGGAACACTGGGAATGGCTCACCAATAAATAAACTACTTAATCTTAACATGTTCCAAGCAGTGCAAATAGTAATGGTTTTTCAGGCTATCATTAAAACAAATAAATGGAGAGTTGAGTATGGTGTTGCCGATTTAGGTAAAGATGAAGAACTATTGAAGAAGTATGCTGACAAAGCAAAGGTTCTGAGACACAGGGACATTGCTGGGCGTCCCATCATCTACATACCAGCTAAGAACTACAGCTCAAATGATAGGGACATAGATGAACTCACCAAGTTCATTGTCAACTGTTTGGTAATATGTCATCATCTATATAGATAAAGCTTCTAATGTGATAAAAAAATGTTGGATGTTTTATTTGATAATAATATAGCAGATTGATATCACTTGTATTGCAATTGTCAAAGGCTATAAAATGCTTACCAGAACTCCCTTAGACTGATCACCATTTTTGTCACCCATACAAGTAAAATTTTCTCATTATAAATATACTTTTCAGGAAGATGCCAGCAAGAAATGTTTCGAAGAGGTTATTGACAATCTGTGTATTGTGTTTGATCTAAACAACTTTACATTAGCATGCATGGATTACCAAGTCCTCAAGAACCTGATCTGGTTGCTCAGCAGACATTACCCTGAACGACTTGGTACTTGCCTCATTATAAATGCACCTACTTTCTTCTCTGGATGCTGGGCAGTAATAAAAGGATGGTAAGATTCTCACATGTATCTCATTTTATAAAATCAACTTGCATATGTATAGGAATGATATCTAATCTATTTTGATTATATTATAGTTTACTGTTAACTTCATAAATCTTGTTGTTTCTAGGCTTGATGAGAACACGTCAAGGAAAGTTACATTTGTCAGCTCTGAAACAGATCTATGCCAATATCTTATACCAGACATTCTACCAGAAAATATGTAAACCATGACCAATGAAAAAAGCTGATATGGACTTGAGACACTTTATTATTGATTACTAGATTTAGCTTTAAATTGAATAATTAATAGTACATAAGTAAAAATAATATATTCTGTTATTTATATACTTACCAGTAAATCCATATTTACTACTTTTTAAAGTACATAGCTAATATGAAATAGTCAGCTTTTGACTTTATAAAAACAGTATTTTATGTAGTGACTTATACACAGTCATTATAATATTAATCTGTGAATATGTACTGCTATGTCACTTTTTATGTAAAGGTATAAAAACCATGATACTGTCATAGACAAAAGTTATTGAAATGTAACCTACATCTACACTATTATTATAAATGCAAAAGTAATATGTCTCTCTACCTGCTTTGTTTTAGTCTAAAACGACAAAACCAATTTTGATATATTTTGATTAAAAGTCATTTTGTAAGAAAAAATAAAAGTTGAATCTGTTGAAACAGAGAATAAAAGTGGATACTTATTATTTCTAATTCTATCATAGCATGTGTATCAGTTTGCTCAAAATAAAATTTGAAGTTCAGACATGGACTTTACTCCATAGACGTAACAAAACTACATAAAAGTAAAAACTGAGTCAGCGTAAAATTTAATTTGATTTTTGTATTTGGCTGAACTACAGAATACAAATTGTTAATTTTAATGTTTATGTTATGTCTTTGCATCAATTGAAGAATTGCTATAAATATTTAGAAAAATGTTTCAATTCAAAATACTTTTAATTTAAATTAATTATGCTCATTTAAAACATCGCTTCATATTATTGTTAATATTATATCTACAGGGTATGCGCCTATGTTTAAGAAACTAAATACTAAAGTGAAAAATAAAAAATATATCTTATAACTTAAGAACTAATCAATATTATGTTCAAATTTTATTTATTTAACAGTTAAATGCTTGTAAAATCAATTATAATTAGAATACGCAGGTTTTAAATGTATGCACGTCATAATATTTGTTTATATCTTGTTTCAAGAATTATTTGATGATTATAATTTTTGATTTTTTTACAAAACATTCCATATTTTACCACTTAACATAAATCATAACATTTGAAGTCACGAAATTTTTTATTAATATTTTGCACTGAATTGTAATAGAACGCTTCAACCTGTATTTTCACACATTTACTAAACTTATTATACTTAAATACGTATATAGGTCGATCCTTTGTTAAAATGTATAATATCTACTAAGTATAAGTCTAATTCTTGCCATAAGATGATAGTTCACTAGGTACTTGTGTAACAATTAAATCTTAATGTACCTGATTAAACATTACTATTGTATTTATGATAGGTTAATAATTAAATAATGTGAATAACTTCCTCATTTTACTAATAAAGTAACACGTATGCAGTCATGGGCGTGGGGAACTTTAAAACATACTTGGTGTTGCCCGTGGCTCTTCGCGTTTTGTATTGTAAATCATCAGTTGTACCCATCGAGTTGCTGTAAGAAAGCAAAATTTTACTTCATCGGGAGAATTGGCGAGCGGCTTGCAGCCTATCCCTCTGAGAGCGGTGCCCACGGCCATTTTTCACCATACGACCTTACGTCACCATCAGGGAAATCATCCTCACCCCTTAGTTCTGAATTAGTCGGGGACTGTTTGCTTTCAAAGAAGCTTCCTCCTACAAACGTTCAGGCTGTAGAATTAATATTCTTGCATGGTTTTCCCAAGTTACTACAGAATGGGTTTCTGCAAAAAAGGGTTTTAAAAGGTTTTTATAAGGCCGGCAACGCGTGAGTGACCCTTGGTATTGTAAACGTCCATATGTTTACCGAAACAAACAGAAAGACGGATAGACATAAAAAATACTTGCCCCTCCCTGAGTCAGAAGCTGAGTACGCCCATGTAACATTTAAAAAATCACCTCAACTAGGTAATAGCAATTTCTCTACTACCGCTAATTAGTATTTTTTCATCAGATAGTTTATCAAGTTATTTATACATTGCCTAAGTTAATGATTTGTTTTTTGTTATTGTTGTAAACCTGTTTATATTTAGATGTAAAAAAATATATGTATGTGAATGCATTAAATTTTATTTTAAATGCGTGAGTAAATACTGCTCTTTACTCGAATTTGGCTGTAGCTTAGCTTAACATCAATAAATAGGATAGTTTTCGAATTTATTAGAATGGTCTCTTTAACGCATAAACTTGCAAAAATAAGCGCCTTTACGCGCTGTCGACTAGTTGTCGCGAGAATCGATCAACGGCGACCAGAAAAATAGCAATTAAATTTACAGTAGGACAAAAATGAACAACTCCATTTACATGTAGATTCGTCCAACAGCGACGTCGAAAAAGTGGTAACAGTAGCTTTACACCTACTTTTTTTTTCATAGATCACCTCATAGCCTCAGGCACTTTGTCCAAGATGTCCAGTCGCCCGCAGTGCGTTACACTTCCGTTAGACTTCATGTTTCTAACGGTCGCCCGCGACTAGGAGTTGCCTGTCCGTATAGCTTCATCAAGACCAATATAATAAGAAAGTAACATTATTTTTGTCTGACTCAAAATGTACTGTACAAGTTTATTTTCGACTATAATGCAGTGTTAAGCTAGAGTAAATTGATTCATTGAAGTATCATTTAATGATTACTAGAGTTTGACATTTTCCCCTCCACAGTCGTTTTTCATCTATTGTTCATATTTAGTCAAGACAATGGTGCGTAAATCAGTCTGGAAAAAGCAACCTAATAACTCTTGGTATTTGAGTTCCTGAGGCAATCTGGAAACTTTTTGGTAAAGGACCTTATAATCTCAAAGTGGACCGATTCCGAGAAAGGATAATTTTGCATGCTACCCTTATGTACTCTTATCTGAAACCATTTTAATCTCAATTTTATAATTAATATCGCATAATGTTATAAATTTGATATTTAAACTGTTTCTGATAGTGTACGGATAGAATGCAAAACTATCAAGTCTTTTGGGGTCGAAAAATGGGTTTTAATGTTATAAAACGGATGACATCGATACATGTCACAGTTGGACCCTCTGAGAACATGTGTAATGAACGTCATCAGTTTTTAATCATTTTAACATTTTTTTACTATTTTTTTTTAAATCCAACATTTTCGCCACTTCGACCTTTAAGTACTCAAAAACCGTCTAGTCTAGTCCGTCAAAAACGGATGACAAATTTTTATGGTATCTACACGAACAAACAAGAATTTTCGTTAAAAGCTTTACCGGTTGCTACACTGTTTTTATTTACGATCTCAAAAAAATTCGCTCGCGCAAATCGTCTAAGTTTCAGATGACAATTTTTGTAACTATTATTAAGCATGTGTGAATGCTACCGCCTTTCCAGTCGGTTTCTAAGCAATTTTTTGCTCGTTATCACCCACGCCTTTTTTCTCGGAATCAGTCCACTTTGAGATTATGAGGTCCTTTACAAAAAAGATTCCAATTTGCCTCAGGAACTGAAATACCAAGAGTCATCCGGTTGCTTTTTCCAGACTGATTTACGCACCATTGCCTTGACTAATTCAATTGACATAAACGGGTACACTTCTGTTTGGACGGATACACTTCGGTTTTTTCAAGTTAAATTAGTAGAAAAAAACTAAATCAAATTTCATACTGTATATTTTATCTTATTCATTACTACTTTTACAAAATAGTCATACAAATTATTCACTATGTACAGTTACTTATATTTTTACACTAATTTGACAATTATTCACTTAGCTTATATTAAATTGTACAATTACACGTCATCTGAGATTTAATGATTCCTGATAGGAATAGATTCAATTAGAAAACTGATTATATGATACAAATGAACTAAAGCAAGTTAAAGTTAATATATAAATGTAACTACGTTATAATATACCTAAGGTTTGAAACTGACAAAAATATTAGTTAATGTTATTGGCACAGTCATCATAATTTATTTAACATATAGGGTTAAATAGAAAAAGTGGAATATCATCATTTTGAGCATGTAAATGAAAATGGAATAATGCAACTTATATATTTTTTCATTATAAAATAAGTTTTAACTGATATGCCAGAGAAAAATGCTGATATTTTATAATATCAATTAGAAGTCCATTTGCGCTTAAATTACTTTAAAATCGTATCATTTATCACAAGTTTAGCTCTCACACTTCTATGACTAGTTACATACAAAAAACAAACAATGGAATGTTTTTGTGACAAATGATAGTAAACCATGGATGATGACTTGATGAAGCAACCTAATCGGAATGGTAAAATTGTTGAATACTTTTATAATTTTGTGCGTTAGGTTTTTAATGACACTTCTTTGTTTATCTACGACTAGGTTCCTTTATATACAACGATTAAAATATGATCGTTTGTGAGGCTTTATTAACACCAACAGTTTCAAAACCATTTTTGTTTTATTTTAAATTTTCACACAAGTACATTTCTAATAAAAGTATCACAACAACATAATAAGTGGTTAAAACTATTGATTCAAATAAAGTTCACGGAGTTCTATTTAAATACATATTTATTTTCGTAATAACGGTAAATAAATTATAACCTACATAATGCACAATGATATGATAAATGAACTACATTATTCATTACTCTATAATTATTTTAAAGTTTCAGAAAGTAATAATTATAATTAATGACATTTAATAAAATGAACGTAGACATTCAGTTTGGCAGTGGACGGCGCTACGTAATATTAACATTTTACTAATGACACTCAATTCCAGTTTGTTAGTAACAATTCCTATTTTGAATTCCGTGGTTGATACATAATGGTGGTTATTGTCTTGTTTGATGCTGTTTTATCTTATATAATGTCCTTGTAAACTCTGTATACTATAAATTCGCTTAGGTAGTCGCCTACGTTGTCAAAACACATAATCTATTTCATTTATTTCTTCAAAAAAAGAAAGGTTCAGCACGTTTATGAGATCACCAATTCAATTGACATATTATGACCCTCACAGTCCAGAGAGCAATTATTTATATTTTAGCTGAACCCCATCATGGCATAACTATTTAATAGATAAAACAACAGTTCAAGAACACATCTGCCATGTTTTTTTTTTTTATAATTTGATAACTTAAGTCTAAAGGGATACCCAAATAAGGCTTCGATAAATGCATCCCAAGCTACCAAAGGGTAATAAACTAGCACACGTTCTTATGAAGCATCTAACGGAATGTCATATAAAGTTTTTTTGCATCATATGTTTCTTTCAGGAATGTGAGAAGAAATGTTGTATTGTTTGAAATTTAAAAGTCAGCACCGCTGTACCAACCAGTACGAAGATTTAATGTATCCTTAGAATACAGAGGATTTATATTATTAAACCAAGCAAAATATGAAACGGCACCAAAATTAAATTCTTGAGCTTTATGCAGTGGCGGATCCAATTTTGTCATTGGGGTGGGGGCTCATACTGTCAAAACTGACTACCTTTAAGTTTTGACAATGTAAGGGGCTACAAGTCCAAATAGCTCAGATGCTTTTGGGGGGACATGAGCCCCTAGCCCCGACCTCGATCCAGAACCTCTAATGCTATGTCTATTTGTGTTCTACTTTAGCTAGACGTTCTAAACAAAACAATAAAGATGGACCTTGTTTAAGGTTGGTTATTAAACGAAGAATATTCAGATCTCGATCAAAGTACTGAAGTCGTTCTTGTAGTCGCGCTATTTAGATTAACGCGAGCAGCGAGCTCAGTCAGTAAAGTAATCAACACCTAATCTAATAAAGCATGGTGAATATAAAGATCATTGCCGTTGAGAAAAATGGCGGAGACGTCCATTTAATTGCTATGCAATACGAATTGGAAGTTCTGCGAGCATGATGGCAAGCAGTGACGTCAGTCAGTTAAAACCTAATCAAAGAACCATGGTGAATGCAAACACCTTGCCACGGCGGAGTAATCCTTAGTCGTTTAGCATAAGTCATAAGTAGGTATCGTTGAAGGAAGGTGTATGTAACGAACGCTTTATGCACGAGCGGTTCGTCGCCAAGCAAAGTACTGAACATAAGTACCAAGGAAGCATGGGACATGGCTGTCCGCGCGGTGGTCGGAGTCAGTGCGGCGTGGTCCTCACGGGGCGCGGGTGTTGCGGGCGGACGGCGGGCGCCAGCAGCGCGAGCAGCAGACGCAGTCAGTCGCCGAGCAACGACTGCGCCACCCGCGCCAGCTCCTCCTTCAGCGCGCGGAACGACGGCCGCTCGTCCGGCGCGTGCCGCCAGCACGCACGCATCACCTATAAACAACACACACTGTCGATAACTATACATACTATTGAAGTAACTAAACAAACATATTGAGTAGACGTTCTTTATTTTTTATCATAGAAATAAATATGGGACTTTTAGTACTACAAACACATAAAATTAACATTATTTAAAATTACTTAAATTTAATAGACGGGTTTTAAAGAAAGAAGGTGTGAGAAACTCTTAAGAATTCTATGATCTGTCTAAGAATTTTTGATCTGGTCAAAGCCATGCGTATACTTGGCCGTATCGTTAAATGCTCAGTTTCGATTGATCTGGCTAAGGCACATCATAATATGGCGGGTTTTAACAGGCATGAAATGGCAGCGTTTTATGAAATGTCACAAAAGTATAACATTGCTGGTGATAAATCATATAAAACAAGTTAACAGCGACATATAACACGCCACAAGAAAAATATGCTCTATTTAAAGAAAACCCAAAAATCACTTACATTATAAATTTCATTTGAGCATCCTTTAGGTTTCTCTAATACTTGTCCTCTTTGCACCATATCAACAACTTCAGAGTTCTTCATTCTTCCATATGGCACTTTTCCACAAGTAAAAACTTCCCACATAAGGACTCCTATACGTAAACAAAAAGAGTAGAAAATGTATTATTCATATCATAAACATTAATAAACATGATCGGTGATAGTGCGATTCCGCATAACTAACAATAGACAATACCGTATGAATGCAAATACTTAATTGTCACAAAAAACTAATTAGCGATAAATTCATTATGTCATTAATATTCCCCACTATAATTTATATAATTATTTCCCACTTTGATTATTTTTTTTACTTCCGCGTTATTATCCATTGTTAGTTACGCGAATTTGCACTATACTGACGATATGATTCTTTAAAATGTCAACTATATTGGAACTGTTTACAAAAAACCTTAGTTCTAGCCACCCTCTCAATTCCTTATTAAATTCTTCAAGATAAAAACTCTATGACCCGAATCTTTTAGAAACACATGCTACTTACAGGTGGTAGACCCACGTGCGAGATCGTCTGGGTTGGTGGGTGGTACCGGCCCAGATGAACTCGCATTCCATTAATTTTTTTTCGTAAAACAGTTTTTTTCGTGATGTTTCGGTTTTAAGAATTAGAAAGCCAGTGTAATTACTGGCACGAGAGGTATAACATGTTACCCTCGTGCAACACAATGGCCCCGTACCTATGTACAAAATAATGGCGACTTTCTTGGTGTTCTCAGACACTAAGGGCATGGTTGTGTCATCACTTTCCATCAGGTGAATCGTCAATTTGTTTACCATGATGTTGTAAAAAACATCAAATAACCGTTACAACTAAAATACTCACCCATATATTAATAAGTAGGTTCTTGTTTATTGTTATATTTCGTCTGTATAAAATGTTTTTATGGACATTTGTATTTATATATACATTTTTTATTGTAACATTTTATACTTTAAACTAAGATTGTAACATGATATTGAAAAGAGCAACTACAGAGGTTTCTTCCCCGTAAACAGGCATTCCGAACCGGTGGTAGTTTAAAAGAATTTTGACGAATTAAAAGTACTTATTTTAAGTCCATTTGAATAAAAAATTATTTGATTTGATTTAATAAATTTACTCACGGAAATATTTGTGAATAATTATGTAATAATACGTTTAATGTGCATACTAACCAAAAGCCCAAACGTCAGATTTGGATGAAAATCTAGTGTAGTTGAGTACTTCGGGTGGTGCCCATTTGATTGGAAATTTCGTACCGCCAGAGCTCGTGTATTGGTCATCTAACACATATCGCGCCAAACCGAAGTCTGCTACCTGGAATTAAAAAAGTTTAGCAAAATTTTCCTTTTCATCTGGCCTTTCCACCTTACCTTTTATTCAAAATATCAGTTCTGTAAAGGTATTTTTGGGATAGGCATATTAGCATCTTAGACAGTCCATTGGACTTTAATTTAACGACTACATTTTCAAACATGTAAAATAATCTTTAAATTATACTTACTTTTACTACATTTTCATCTCCGACTAAACAATTTCTCGCAGCTAAATCTCTATGGATGTAATTATGTCTTTCTAGGTATGCCATTCCTTTGCAAACCTGAAAATAAAGAAATAAATGTTCAGCATTGCTTCAATCAAATTTAAAAATCAGGACTATTAACCCAACTATGTTGAAGCAAAAGTTGTGGATTTTCCGCCGTTTCGGTATGTTTGTATTTTAATTTCTAAACTACTTATTATAACAGCGCCCCGTCGAGGATACAAAAACATGTTATGTTGTTGCTTTATGATGCCGTCTCATATACATCGTTCGCAGCTTTGCTTGCAAGCAACCGATAAATTGGAATTCATTTGTATAATGACTCCTCTCCTCAAATGTGAACTATGTCCATGCTAGCTTTAATAAAAATAACGAAAATTTCCTCTTACCTAGTTATCGTAACTTAACCCTAAATAACAATTTTGCCATATCAGATATTGATTCTGCCAAAATTAAAAAATATAAACCAAAATCTAATCATTGTCATCATCTTAGAAACCTCTGAACAGATTTTGACTGGACTTGACTGGACCACTGGTAGATACAACCTTGATGGGGCGTAATATAGGCTACTTTTATTTTTAAAAAGAATCTGATTCAGATAGGAAAGACGAAAAGTTATCCATCCTGTTGCCTAGTACCCCTGCACCCCCCCCCCCCCCCTTACGCCTCTACTATTTCCAAGAAGGCAGCTGCCTCTCCACTGCCCCCCCTCGATACAAGGATACAGTTAGCAGGAGAAAGCTTTTTTAAAGCAAATTGTCCGCGACGAATTTCTAAGTTGTGATTTCCTTGACGATAGCGAAAGATGCGATTACGAAATTACGAGCAATGTTTCGAAAACAAATTCCCCTTGCAATATGCGAACAGTTTGTGGATGGAGATCGTCAGAATTTTGCTCGCAACAGATGAGTGCCCAAATCGTGTGGGAGTCTAGGCGAGGGTTAGTTATTCGTTCATTTTGCTTTAAAAACCGGCACAACTTGGAGAAGCACGCATGGGGTTAAAAAAGCTTTTATTTTTACTTCGAAGATTTCCTTATGATCGGTTTTTATTTTAATAAAACTATTTTGGATACTGACGTTTCAAATCTAATGAATGATGAAGTTGTAATGTATAGCACTTATATATAGCAGTACCTGTATGCACATGTCGAGCAGGAAGGCGGGCGCCGGCGGGTCGGTGGCGGCGCGACGCAGGTAGTTGTAATGTACATATAGCAGTACCTGTATGCACATGTCGAGCAGGAAGGCGGGCGCCGGCGGGTCGGTGGCGGCGCGACGCAGGTAGTTGTAATGTACATATAGCAGTACCTGTATGCACATGTCGAGCAGGAAGGCGGGCGCCGGCGGGTCGGTGGCGGCGCGACGCAGGTAGTTGTAATGTACATATAGCAGTACCTGTATGCACATGTCGAGCAGGAAGGCGGGCGCCGGCGGGTCGGTGGCGGCGCGACGCAGGTAGTTGTAATGTACATATAGCAGTACCTGTATGCACATGTCGAGCAGGAAGGCGGGCGCCGGCGGGTCGGTGGCGGCGCGACGCAGGTAGTTGTAATGTACATATAGCAGTACCTGTATGCACATGTCGAGCAGGAAGGCGGGCGCCGGCGGGTCGGTGGCGGCGCGACGCAGGTAGTTGTAATGTACATATAGCAGTACCTGTATGCACATGTCGAGCAGGAAGGCGGGCGCCGGCGGGTCGGTGGCGGCGCGACGCAGGTAGTTGTAATGTACATATAGCAGTACCTGTATGCACATGTCGAGCAGGAAGGCGGGCGCCGGCGGGTCGGTGGCGGCGCGACGCAGGTAGTTGTAATGTACATATAGCAGTACCTGTATGCACATGTCGAGCAGGAAGGCGGGCGCCGGCGGGTCGGTGGCGGCGCGACGCAGGTAGTTGAACAGCGAGCCGTGCCGCATGTACTCCGTCACTATGTAGATGGGCCGGTGCTTTGAGCACACGCCGTAAAGCTGCACCAGGTTCTGGTGCTGGAGCTTACTGCAACCAGTGTTAGTAGTTTAGATTTCAGTTTTACTAGTTAAATTTAATATGACAAAATACCTTAGCTAGAATACAAGGCAAACCCGGATCGAAATAACACGCCTATAAAATTTTGGTTTTAAAAATCTTTTTAAAAAGTATATAAAATGTTCATAATTTTAAATTTTGGTAAGCAACCGTTAAGAGTGCGAGGCCGACTTGCACATAACTGGATTTTTACATGTAAACGTATTAAATGAAGTAAATTCAAGAAAATAAATAGGCTCGCCAAACGCAACACAACCGATTATTTTAATGAAACCCCCTCCTTGATTTTTCCCTATTTAATATGGTAACAAGAAGAATTTGTCATAAAAAGATTACATTTTGTTCCAAAAAAATCTAAAATACGAACTTTATTAAGACTATATAAGTTAATGTCTGTTTGAGGGTAAGTAAGCGCTAGGATCTTAGGTTACGAGAAAAACTAGATGATAATTTTAATGGATACTCACGTCATAACCTTTGCCTCCTCTATGAAGTCATCTTCAGACATGGTACCTTGCTTCATCATTTTGACAGCCGTGTCGATCCGGCCGCGCCACAAACCACGCCGCACTACACCAAACTGACCCATACCCAATTCTTCCATCAACTCCAACTCGGATGGATCTATCTCCCATTTTTCTGTAATCATAAAAAAAAAAATGTAATTCAAAGTATCCAAACATTACAATTAAGGAGATCTACCACTACAAAAATGAGAACTTATTGACTACCTTAACATCAACTTTTAATGCAAGAAGAGGTTTTTTTTCTTGACTAAAGGACATATAAAACTAAAATTCAATAACTTTACAGACATGCTGTAAAAGAACCCTAAATACAAATTCAAAATACTTTATTTGCAAACATTAGATGTTCGGTAAAAAATATAGTATCAACAATATTTCGTCTATAAGGCAAAAATGAAATGATTACAATTAGATATTATTATTCATATATTATTTATTTTTTTTGGGCACACCCGCCACGCTGTCCCACCACTGCAACTCCTGTTCACCAGGATCAACAGTGGCGTCCTTTGATCGAATAATCAACGAATAATGCAGCTGTGCAATGACGCACAGGCTGTGCCCGGACACCCTAACGGCTGTCTTGGGACCCGCAACGAACTTAATCAGAAGAAATAGGAGGTAGTAAGAAAGCGGTTTCAGACTTCCCTCCCAGCCAAGCGGAGACAGCAATGGAAACGGCCGAGAGGCCAAAAGCTAAAGGGATCTACGGTCAGGAGACGCCTGACCGTCATAACACCACGGCAAGCCACTAACAGGGGATAAATTAAATACTAACCTAAATCTTACACCAGTAATATTGGTGACCAAACTTTTTAAATGCACGAAAGCTTCCCTTTGTTTTCACAAGATCTAGGTAATAAATAGGACCACACGCGGATACCTGAATCGAATTTAACATGATTGATCGTTCGTCATGCCAGAGACTACACTCCCACAAGATATGATGGGCAGATGGACATTTTATTCAAGACCAGGCAGGCATTTGACCCCAAACCCGCCTGATGTTAAGCGGCGATGAGGTCTAAGGTGGATCATGCCTGCTTAGGAGAAACCTATTCACTCTTGCCTTAAAGAGGCCCAAGTTATATTGGTCATGGAACACATCGGCAGACAAAGAATTCCATACCCTTGCAGTTCGCATTATGAAGGAGCTATCGAAGCGTTTAGTCCGGATGGTCGGAATATCTACCACAAAAGGATGCAACTTCAGCCTACGTCTAGTATTCCGATTATAAAGGGGGGGGGGATTATATATTACATATACATATATATTATATTGTGATATGGACTATTTTAGCAAGTTTGTACGATGCAAAAAAGAATCTATTAAGTTTATTGCATACTGTCTCAATGTGAGCACACCAGGTCCAATTGCAGTCAATGTGCAATCCTAAGTATTTACATTTTTCTATGGTGTCATTTTTTTGTGGTTTATGTCCAGATTTCCAATTTTACTATTTTTTCGTTTAAATATCATTAATTTAGTCTTCTCCAACTTTATATTTAGATTATTTGATTTTAGCGAATTAATTAATTAAATTGTGTCATTTAAACTGTTATTTATTTCTAATTTTAAATGATGTCCCGTAAATATAACAGTGCAATAACATGATGAACGAAATCGAAAGCCTTTTTTACATGGTGGTGATGGGCTCCATGAAAACTGCCTTGTCAGATTGTTATTGTGAATAAGGAAACATTCCCATAAATTACTCAATAGACTAATAGAGGCAAGTACTTTAAATACGCTGGTGCTGGTTTATACTCTGAATATATATATGGAGGACAATGTATAAATATATATTTATTTATGGACGACAATTTAATCAAATTATATTTGGACTTTAGTCTATTACAATACAAGTCTACCTCGACCATATTTTATTGTAGTAGACTACAATTTTAACTCTGTAAAATTAATCAGTTTAATAATGTGTGCCCGTGCTTTTTAATTAAAAAGGTATCTCATATTTTAAGTTTTTAAAATAAGTTTTTAATAGCAATACAATAGCAATACATTTTTTATAACAAATGCAAATAGAACCTTATGTAAGACTAAACATTTTTTGTTTCTATTTTAAGAGAGAAAGAAAAACCTCCACCTGATCTAAAGGAACGGAGCAGAATTAAGCTATGACCAAGTAAACTAATTACCTGTACTTTTAAGCCTAGGTATTTTTTTTAAATCATGTTAGCTTTTATTTCAAAACAAATCTGTTAAAAACCAAACATGACGTGAATAATTTTTATTTAAATGCCATTTTATTAAATTTATTTGTTGCAAAATTAAATCACTATCTACATATTATTTATTCGGGATGAACGGTAAACTAAAAAAAACATTTAAAATTAATGACGAGACATAAATAACCCCAAAAAAACATAGTTCTTAATTTTTAAACCGTATTTTATTTTATTTATTTATTTATCTTTTATTCTTTTTGGGTGTAGATCTGAAAGGTTGTTGAGCTATGGAACCAAAGAGGAGTTTTACACGATCAATACTGTATCATGACATGATCCTAATTTGATATAACTATTTGGTATTCTGTTATCCTAGTATCTTGATTTGTTTAATAGTATACTTTTTCTTCTTTTTAATTTTAATCTTAAAGATCCTAAAAAATTAAAGATTAAATACTCAAAATTGATAATTAATAAAGACTCTGAATTGAAAAAAAAGTTCGTCCTATAAACTCATGTAAGATCATACGGAACCCTTCATGTACAAATTCGGCTTGCACTTGACCGTTTTTTATGTATTTATGTGCTAAGTTTAAAATTAAGATTTTTACTATCGGATCTACGACATCAAATAAGCCTGTAGAAAGTTCTATCTTCTTACGAAAATTCTTACCGTGATAATAAAGGATATCTTAGTTTACTATTTCTAAGGTTTATACTTAACGTTCATTAAGGTATAGAATCATAATGGGATTTAAAAATTCTTTTATTATCTTACCATGTGACAAACCAGCAGTAGGCGGGGCAGGTCGGTCACAGGGCGTGGTTTTTAATCTCGAGCACAGTCCACCGCTGTTGTGTTTGTGATAGTTAATCAACTCGGGTATACTGGCGCAGCAATGCTTATCCGACAGGTAGAATTCACCGCGAGTATTCTGCTTTATGTGATAGTGTTTCGTTTGGGGATGGTTACTGAAAATGTAAAGGTAACATTAGTTTTTATTTCACGAAATTTAAAGTATTGATACTTATTGGTTGTAGTTGGGCTTTTGTTGGGTTTTATGTTTAATTTAAAAATATCGCAATAGTTTTAAACGTTGAGTAGAACGACCTGTGGCAAGGTGGAGTGACGATATACGCAAGATAGCTGGCAGAATTTTGATGACGAGACCAGAATATCGGGCTGAGTGTCGTGCTTTGGTAGAGGCCTACATCCAGCAGTGAAGGGATGCGGACTGATAATGGTGAATTTATCAGGAAAACCCGCCACTCTGTCCCACCACTGCAACTCCTGTTCACCAGGATCAATAGTGGTGTCCTTTGATCTAATAATCAACGAATAATGCAGCTGTGCAATGACGCACAGGCTGTCTTGGGATCCGCAAAGAACTTAATCAGAAGAAATGGGAGGTAGTAAGAAACCAATTTCACACTTCCCTCCCAGCAAAACGGACTGATGATGGTGAATTTATTAACACAAATTTTAGTTTGATGCGTTAATGCTCTCTTGAATATGGAGAATGTTAGGATATTACTTACACTTTGGTATACAGAGACAGAGTGTACATTCCTTTAGTAGAAGAATTTCGGACAACAAAGCAGCCTTCCTTGTCTTCTTGTTTGAGAACAGACTCCGCCCTCTGTCTAGACATGTCCCCTACGTACCATCTGAAATTGGTATTAATAATTTTCATATGACATTCAAAATAATTAAATATCTCTTCTTGTTTTAATTTACGTCACATGTCTTACGCAGCTGAATAAATTGTCGTCATTAAAATCCTAATACTCTTGATATTTATGGTTTTATCTCTAAGCATTTACGCTTAATAACCATTTAATTTTGTAGCTTAACGCGATTGTCAAAGATGAATATTTTTTCTGGTGTGAATTTTATTTTTTCCCTGGTGTCAGTTTAGATGTTTAGCTTTGTGTGTTGATATGTGTATTAATTAAATTTAATATTCAAACATGTCATTAGGTTACTTACTCATATTTTTGTAATCCTAATGTTTCCTTTTCCTTCACGTAATTGCTCGGTATATATCCTATGGAGCTGTCAAAAGAAAAAAAAATAAACAAAACCTTGTTTCGTGTTAAATGAAACACCTGTAACTAACAATAAAGTTTGGTGTGATAAATTTAAATTACGAATAAATTTTGAACAGCTGACAACAGTTTTTTTTTGTGATTACT
This sequence comes from Choreutis nemorana, assembly GCA_949316135.1. Lineage (NCBI taxonomy): Eukaryota > Metazoa > Arthropoda > Insecta > Lepidoptera > Choreutidae > Choreutis > Choreutis nemorana. Next base: position 6,316,869 of record OX438601.1, on the reverse strand, counting down.
TATAATGGTTTACTATTAAGTCAACAAACATAAGGCGGCTGTGAGATTAAAGGAAGAGAAGTATTTTATATCGCTGTCTATGAAACTTTTATTTTGCGTCCTTGGCTTGCAGATGAGTTTTCTCTACTTTAGCCAACAGAGTCGCAATTCGGATTTGCGACTCTGTTGGCAAACATTGAATTCGAGCCCTGGGGTTAGGACGTATTAAGTATACTAAACAAAAATTTCTTTCTTTTCTATTGTAATAAGTTAAGGTAGTTTGTAATTAAGTAGGTATGTCTTATATCACGGTTTTGTTCCAAAATACAACGACTACAAGGATGAATTTAACATGAAAATGTTTTTTTTTACCAAAAATGTTAGCAAAAAACACAAACCCATTTTCATCCTTGACCTTCCACCAATGTTCTTGTGAATCATCAATTACTTCGTATTCAGCTCCCTGAAAATATAAACAAAAACTTATTTACATACGACCTTTATGCTAGAAAAAACTAGCAAATAATAGTTAAAAGTTAATTTTACCTTTTCTAACGAAAGATCACCGCTTTCGATAGCTCTAAATGGATAGAGCGCCACCACTACTTTCGATCTTTTCTCCTGAAACACAAGTTTATTTGTTAAGTTACAACATAATTTTATGGAAGAGTTAAAAAGCTTAAATAAACTTTAGGTATTACAAAGTGGGCAAGAACTGTTCTTAGCATAATTTTCTTATGTTGTCCAAAAACGTGTTGTCAATTGTCTACGTCAAAACGTCTGAAGAAGTCTAAAGATTCTACTTATTTTTGTAAATGGAAATAATATTTTTCGCTACGCTTTAAAGTATGAATAAAGTTGTCGAACCGTGTTAAATGAACATTCAACATTTGCTTACATCAAGTATATGTAACAATTTAACTTAAAATGGTTTATGTACCAAAATTTTGGTTTAAAAGTTAAATCTAGTTAAAAAATCTCATATGTTAGGTATGTAATAAAAAATCAGAGTTTAGGAAAGTAACGAGAAGTCTAGCTTAAGTGAACCATTGTCCACTTATGTTTATGACATTTTTACCATTTGCTTTTGTTTGTGCAAACCTTCGCCATTGACGTTTTGTATTTTTTTTACTTGTAATAATCATGAGTATATGGAATAACTTCAAACCTATTCTTTCAAGTCCTATTCTGTTAAGCTTACAAATTCACTTATTTTTATAGTGACTTAACTACTATTACTAATACTGCTATTACAATATACTATTTTTTAATACCCATGTAGTTTGATAGTAGGTACAGTATTTTTTCCTTTTTTCTCTTCTTCTTCTCTTTTCAATAAATATACTGAAAAGCAGTAGGTAAAGTACATGTGGCGTACCTTTGGTTTAGCCGACGGAGTGCCCGGAGGGGGCCCGCCGCCCCCTGGCATGGTGACGGCCGCCGTCACAGCTGCACAAACACACAACACACTCTTAATAACACAAAAGCCACCTTAATAACTTATGTCAACATCGTATTAGCATACAATCAAAGAAATTCAATTGACGTAAAACACCTTTTATTTGCTTTGAAAACAGTACAGGCCTTGGCTTTATGCTTTAAAATGTTTTAATTAACATTTGATTAATTATCTGTTTTTGCTGATTGTATTCATCTTGATATTAAAGTTTCACGTTTACTTTATATTCCATGTAATTTCAACCTTGATAGGTAACGGGGTGACAAGTTCATTAATACCTACTTGTAATATAAATTTATACATACAGGTGTCAACCGACCCAACGATCAAGAGAATGCACTTCGAATCCATATCACTTTAAAATAAATCAATTATTTACTCAAATGTAAATATAGAGACACTTTTACACAACTGGGAAATAATATCAACACTTGTAGAACATTTTGACACGAACACTAACAGACTACTACCGTGAAGAATACACTAACGTACGTCAATTTAATGTAAGTTTTTGTTGTTTATGCTAATCTAATAGTGACGCAAAGACTGTCTTGCATGGTCACAAAAAAAAACTACGAAGCAAAAAACTTTTGTATCAGACAAATTCACAATAGCACTTAGTCTGATAATTACAAAATAAAATTACATTACACCTGACCAAGACAAGAAAGTGAGTGCAACGAGACGAGTGAACGCAACCGGCGGAGGCCACTTAAATAGAGGTCAAATAAACGTGGCGTACCCTCTAGAACTGGCAGGAACGAAGATAACGAAAGGCATGGTATCTTGGACTTCTTCTTCGTCACGACCATGGGCTCGTCTTCGGATTTATTTTGCAGCATAGAGACGAAACAACAACGGACGTCCGCTCGGCGACTTGCTCCGAAAGCCAAAGCCAGCTAGCGTGTCAATGTACTGCGTCACTACTTAACCAGCGTTCACACTGACGGTTGTAATGCACACATTCACTACATCCGATCCGCTCGTATGCGTGACACTAATTTTAAGTCATGTGTGTCGACAACGCTATTTTTTTCACTAATGTAATGAAAAATGGTGACAGATTTAAAAGGTTTTCCATAAATAAGAACAACAGAGAAAGGCGACTATCAATTAAAAAGGTTTAAAAACTAGGAAACACTTAAATATTTTGTAATATTTAAAGAGAATCATTGAAAAGCTGAATGGCCAAGATGATCTTTAAAATCATTTCTTACCCAATGAATAAATCTCTTTTTTTTTCAAATTTCTCAATATTTTAACAGCTATCTTTTCATGCTAAAAGTTTTTTAAGAAATAGAGTTGTCATCTTTATATTTTAGTTACAGAACTATCAACATTTGATTTTTATTGTGTTTCTGAGTCATTATAAACAATGCTTAATGATTTCCGAGACGAAAACCAGCGAGGGCTTCAAAGATGGTCGCGGCCTACATTCACCATTGGATGCGCGGGCGCTCGCGATCTACCATTCTCCTTCTCGCACACCTATAACTTGGAGCAGTAGATAAGGACAGACAACAGAAAGTCATCGATCAAAGATAAATCAACTCGTTTCTTTAGTTAGGCCTACCTTAGAAGCCTTAGCCCACCTGATGATATAGCGGTTATATGATCACCTATTAATCACAAATTAATTTTATTACACCCTGTCAATATCGTAAACAACAATTAATTTTTTTTTAAATATGCTGGCAAAATAGAGACAAGACTAGTCTGCCAGACGGACTAGACGTGTATTATCAAATGTTCAGAAAATAATGTTGGTTTTCCTTATACTTCAAATGCCAATCCTTATACCTGTAGTCTACTACACTGTTCTTGTAATTTTAGGACCTGTTGTAGTTATAAAGTAGTTAAAAATTAAAAGATTATTTATAGTTTTAATGAAGTTAATTGATTATTATATTTATATCATAAAAAGGCAACCTAAAAAAACATATCTGTTGCCGTCAGCTTTCAGTCTACAAGATAAGCGAGTGCCTTCAGCTCAATCAAAACTTGAATCTTCACTCAAAAACTTCCACTGTGATAACCGCAGCTTTCGATAGCTTTATTGGTTAAATAAATAGCGCTCAGGTATTCAAATACAAAAACGATTCTATATCATTTAATCCAAGTTAATTGGGAACTTTATGAGTATATTTTAAATCAACAACTAAAAAAACTAGAAACAAGGTTTTATATAAATTAATCTTATTTATTACAGTTCACTGAACTCTATTTCCAATTGGAATTGATCTCCCAACACTTTGTACTGAACCGTGAAATAAAAGCACTTTGCTCAGTTTAAATGCCTACACTTAATCACCTACAAACTTTTACATGTGTGTCTAGTATGTTTAACAGAACTACATGTGTACATAAAATACAAAACTAAAAAAATGTAAGAGAGCTGGGAATTACATCAAATCAGACTTATCTGCGTAAATTCCGACGTATAAAAAACCGAGAAGCAATAAACAACGTAGGTAGGTATGCGAAACTTTTAGATGAAACACAGAAAAATATGCTAGTATCTAGTTAGGTCTAAGAGGTAAGATTTGAACCCACGACCTGTAGATTTGCTAAGTTGTTAACTTTAGGCTGCGTAGGAAGTAGGTGATAATTAAAAACTATGAAAAAGGCTTTTTGTTAATGAACAGAATAGTCACTATCGCAAAAAAAATCATAGTCAAAAATATTAGGTGTAAAGTTTTAAAATATCTATAGAAATACATGTATATGTTTTTGTTTCATAACATAAAACTGACATAACTATGTCACCGCAGAGGTGGTACGGTGTTTTTAAATAAGAAACGATAAAAAATGTATCATGAATCACAATAGACAAGTTTGTTTGCCTTTTATCCTTTAAACTACCTGCACCCTGTCATTAAACAATGATAAAAATGAAGAACGCGAGGGTCGACAAATTCTTCAGCTCTTCGTTCCCAAAATATATTCTTAATGTTAACATGACGTCATAATATTCAATATGAACATTTAGTATATTTTTCAGTTATTTCTAACTGGTTTAGGATTATTTTGCTTAAAATTTGTATTTAAATAATACAACCCCTGATAATGGATCAATTTTCATGTTGAATAATAAAAATAGTAGCGCATAGCTTTACCTACTTTTTTGCATGGCATTAGTCATAAACTACAGCAGAGATCCTTAGAGAATTGTGAGGTCGATTTTAAATATTTTTTCAATACAACAAAAACAAATCCGACGAAACCTTTTCAAGCAACTGTTTTTTATTTTTTATATTCGAAATTAGGATTATTTTTCTTAACTTTTGTGAAGCACAATAAAATAGGTTAAGAAACGCAGATTATTATCCGTTTTCTAGTCGTGAAAAAGTAGAATCCGATTATTATGACTCCGCCAAAAAAATATTTTTTTAATGACCTATAAAACAACATCAAAGTGTAACTAACTGTTTTCGTCCCGATTGTTCTGTTCGCTGAGCAGCAGGTCTAGATGTGGCTCGGGCAGCGGCCAGACAGTGGCGAGCTCGCAGCCCGGGGCCAGCCGGCGGTCACCGTCGCAGCAAGCCCAGCGCCGCGCCGCCCACGCACCCGGGTGGTAGCGCGCGCGACGATAGTTCTTTATACACACTACCAACAACACATACATTAACTGATCATGATTATGTAGTTAGAGACTCTGCCTGAAAGCTGGACATCCTGTTAGCTAATAGGAGAGACCGTGTAATGAACAATTGAAAATGTGGGAATGTTCCCAGGTTATAGCGAATGTATGTAATGTATTTGTCTGGCTGAACCCCCTCTTCCCTCCCGGTGACCAACTATGCAGAAACCAGGTTTGCTAGGGAATACAGGCTTTGTTATCATGGGATTTTCTATATTAATAGATGGTAGCTCAAAAATTCATATTACCAGTTCTGAGTGAGTTGATCCAATGAAGTCTTTCAGTGTGGCTCCCGGCGATCAGGTATAGCGTGTAGTCAGAGTTTTGTTCCGAATAGCCGACCTGCGCATAATCTGCCATTTTAACAGATACTAACACAACATGCTTCAGCTTCAGTTATACAATAGGTTTTTTCCAACAAGTGGTCGAAGTTTCTATAAAAATTATAACACTATTGCCTAGTGCAAAAAAAGAAATGTCTTTTAAAATGAATAATCGCGCCCAAAACTCTCTTCAGTCTGGTACTTTCTCATTTCAGACCACATCTGTTCTGACCAAGGTCCAAAACGCACAAGGACTTTTTTGAACGAAACGAATTCTACGAGTAGGTATCGATCTCAACAAAATATAGACCCCAATGACCACTTCTCATATCAAAATCCGTACTTATCTGGGCATCGAAGTTTAAATTCAGTCAATTATAAAGACCGGTTTACCAATTCCTTTTGCAAAATTTAGAATTTATTGGAACTACTACTATCCTCACCTATTTCTCACAACTTGTATTTTGGGAACTCTTCACGTGAAACTGATGCTTTAATAGGTATATTTATTCCATTGTAACCATCATTGTTAAAAATATCGTGAATGAATTAAACAAGAAAAAAATGGAAAAATTCATTTCGATAGATACAAATTATCTAAATTTCATAAACTTGTTGTAGCAACAACTGATACTAACTCTGTATCAGCAATGGAGTACAACAGCAACGTGTGAAAATTAAGCAAGTTTCGATTTCAATTTGATAGTGTAGTACAGCGAGTTTTAGGCGATGAGTCAAAAATTGAATTTCAGCGGAAATGTCAATTTATGCAAGGTCCGCTAGAGTAGTCTGAAAATAATAATGGCTATTCCGGTACGGGACGGGCGAAACAAATAATCACATTAGGGTCGCTTCTATTACCAACTACTACAATCCATAGCGAAATAAAACAACAATAGACTTTTGACAGCGTATTTACAAACAACACATAGTAACATACAGGTAAGCAACTATCGATACGGAATTAAGGACGCAGATAATAATATTAATATGCATGAGGATAGCTGTGATATCTGACAGAATCCTGATCTGAATGTAATTAATAATCTGCGTGAATGTGTATGTTTAAGTGTTCATTCAATTATCAAAATAAAATGCAGTGCAGTTTTAATTTTGTACCCATTTGATAAATTTTATATGGTACCAGAAACAAGTGTGAAAACAAAAAAAGTTTACATAAATTGCTCAAACGATGAGATAATATATATATGAAATAGAAATAATAAAATGAAAATGTGAGAAAAATGATACAATTGGTTGGTATAAAACATCGATAAATTGCCTTTTAAGCATACAAAAAAAGCGTTTAAGGTTGTATGACTTGAAACTTTCGATCCAATGGATTTTTGAAGTTTGGGTTTTTTATTCAAACTGTCAAGTTGTCATCTAATCTGTTGCCTGTTTGTATTATAAGTATTATCGTTAGACTTAGTGGAATCAGCCGATAATTTAATAAAATAATAATAACTAAGCGTCAACTAATTAAAATGCAGATAAATTTATAACAAATGTTAACAACGGAAATATAATATCATGAGAACTGCATAAGAATAATATATCCATTAACAATTCTCTACCCTGGAGTTCTAGCAGACATTCTGGTATGCACATGTATCCAAAGACATACATAAAGAAAAAAATAAAAAAGCTCAAACATGGGTATAACTACTTATATTCAGAACTAACGACTTATATTCAGTACAGCGAACACCGGCTTCAAACAGTGTCACATAATTTGCGTATTTAATTCCTTGTAAAATGAGTCCAACTCTAGAACCAGTAGATTTACAGAAACACTAAAGTTAAGACTCTACTAAAGATAAGTTAAGATATTGTTGACTGAGTCTTAAAGTTTTACAAAGATGAAAAGGATATAGATGATTATTCTATATATTATAGATGGTCATTCTGACGATTTTGGTACAAAGCATTTTATAGTAAAAAAATTGTCTTCTAGTAACATTTAATAAAGATCATAGCGCCAAACCGAAAAAACTGGCAAAAATGTATGAAACTTTACGTGGAAAACGTGTGTTTATATACTTTAAACGAGATATAATAATCAGATACCAAATACGTCATAATTTTTTTTGTTTTATGGTCTCTTTTTTCATTTCACTTAATAAAATTGCACTCGTAACAAAATAAAATACATGGCTAAATCGTTGTCCATATTGATTACGTATGACATTTAAATCATCATATGTGGATCTTAAGTGAAATACATAAAATTAAGAACAATATAATATAACCATGATTATTGAATTTGACATGAATCATTTAAATATGATGAATAATTGATAATGTAATAGCACTAAAAGTGACAGCAAGATCGAATTAAAAATGTTTATTCGACTTTTATTTAAATAATTCATATGATTATACTATATAGATTAGTAGGTAAAAAAATAACTTGTTCTATACCTGGAAAGGAAATTTGAAGACCGGTGTCTTCTCACCGTCCCCTTCTGGTATTTTTCCGAGCAGTTCTCCAAGTTGCGCCTGTTCGACCGTGTGGATGGTTTCGGTGTTAATCCGACCTCGTTCCTTTCGTTTCTAAACAAACAATATCTACAATTCAGTAATTTAACCAGGAGGCCACATACCATCGGACGGGAGCGTAGGGAGTATATTTATCGAGTTAACTATTGTGATAAACATTTCACTGACAAAAAAAAATATATACAGGGATATAAAATTTTAATGCCACCTAAAAAATCTGCGCCCAAGTATGGTTGTCCCTTGTGCTTTTGGCTTTTTGTTAAAGCCGGAACTGTTTACCAAGTAAATTGATTAAGTTCAAGTTAAACAAGAGTCTTAAGCTGTACAAGCAACTAAACACACAATAATGTTTTAAAAGCGCGTGCTAACAGTGGCGACTGATTCATATACCAATACTACTAAATCGTAAAACTTGAACTAAAAAGATATTGACATTTTTAATACCTACAAAATATTATATCAACACCAATCCAGGCGTTTATTACGTAGTCAGGATTTGGGCTTCCATTAATTTTATTCCGTACTAAAATAGGAAGAGAAACTTTATTTCACGGTGTTTCCCACTATTTGAATTCGGTAGGTAGAGTCGCCAAAAAATTCTGCCATCGTATACAATTTTAAATTTCCATTTTAATTGAATGGACGTAAAACCTAAAGCTTCCGTTGGCATATTGAAAATCTCGCCCAAAAGGAGACATAAAAGTAACACACTCCATTGTTAGTTTTGAAAGAGTTAGGTTTCTGGTTTAAGTAAGTTAATTGTGAATTTAAATTGTGTGGGTCCAACAAGTTCATACGACCTAATTGAGCGTAGTTGTAGTGGTTGAAGTAAAGAGGGCGCCCGTAGCGGATGCACAATATGTGCCAACCTGCGACGTGATGATAACACGGTCGTCGGCAACTTGCCAACTTCCAAACACCGTCACTGACGACACCAATTACAAACTTGAGCACACACTCACATTCTGCCCCAACACTGTGACGAAATTACCCACAGCCAAAACCACTTCTTTATAATTCCACGTAGGCTTTATGCCGGAAGCTCAGTTCAATTTCATCCGGAAACATTAGAATTATTGTATAACTGCTGATTTAATTTAGAACATCAACAAAGGCAAATTGGTCTCATTTAGGAAACTGCAACATTCAATGGGGTAAACGAATCCAATGAAAAAGTTTTGAAAGTTCCTCATATAATGGAAGGAAGTTTACTCGTTACTCTTGTGTTTTATAGTCAAGTCATAAAACTGTTCAGAGGATTTTCCAGTAAGAGGTTAGTTAGGAACTCAAAGTTTTAACCTTTGCTTTTTGACACAACAGATATTTAAATATTTAAGTATGTATATGATATGGCATTTTAAGAAAAAGATTTGTAAGATTTTTGACGAACCTGATAAAGTCGAACGCATTTATGGAACTAACAAACTTATTATTTTTTCTAAATCGTTGAGCTTGAAGGATTTTTTCTTTGTTTCGCAAAATAGAGGAAAAAATGTAAGGTAGTGGTTGATGTATATTTTCGAAGTACAACAATAAAATAGTTTTCTTAGTGGATTAAACAGAATAGTAAAAATAAAAAGTAGTACTTTTAAATATGCACATGTAAATGATGATTGGTAGATATATACTACTCAAAACAAAATAAAGGCCACGAGGTATTTTTTCATTTTGGTGTAAATTATTAAACATTTACATATTGAAAGTAGTAAAATATTGAGTATACAAACTCTTTGATACCTAAACTTTTTAATATTGTAATATTCATCTAATACTGGCAACAATTTTAAATAAAATTTGATTTAAAATTATTTTTGAGAATATTGATTCCATTTTCTTTGTCGTTTTGCTTTCCTTAGCTTCTTGGTTTATTAGAAATTATCAGAGTTCATTGATATCTCGAGTCAGAAACATCTTTTAAATACACGCACGCAGGCGTCATATGGACTCGCTGACAGCAACCAGAGCCGTTACAATGATTGAAGAAGGTCATTCGCAGCGATCTGTGGGTTTGTAATTGGGATTTTCTCGAAGAGCTATTCAAAATCTATGGAATCGTTTCCAAGAGACCGGCAGTGTTAGAAGAAGACCTGGTTCGGGCAGAGTTCGCATTACAACAGCTCAAGAGGATCGTTACATTCGATTAAGTGCGCGCCGAGATCGCACAACGACGGCTCGCAAGCTGCAAAATCGTTTACGGCTCACAACGGGTACTCGTGTCAGTGACCAAACTATTCGTAATCGATTGCATGAAGACCAGCAGGCATCAAGAAGGCGAGTTGTCCGTGTTCCATTAACCAGAAATCATCGTGCAAATCCTTTAAGATTTACCCGTCAACATTTGGACTGGGACATAAACCAACGGGGCATGGTGCTCTTCACAGACGAATGCAAAGTTATTTTTTTTACGACGATCGGCGTATTAGAGTATGGAGAAGACGCGGCGAGAGATTTTCAGAAGCCTGCATCCATGAAGTCGATCGTTTTGGTGGTCCAAATGTAATGATTTGGGGCGGGATAAGCTTACACGGCAAAACTGAGCTCGCTATTTTAAATGAGGGTACTGTTACTGCTCAGCGGTATATTGAGGAAGTTGTCAGACCACATGTGATCCCATTTGCCCAGCGAGCGGGTCCTGGATTCATCTTGATGCAAGACAATGCTCGTGCACACACGGCTCAAGCGACTCGATTTGTACTGGAAGCGTCTCAAATTCAAGTCTTGCCGTGGCCGGCGAACAGTCCGGACTTAAATCCAATAGAGCACATGTGGGATCAGTTGAAACGAAGAGTTAGAGACGGTGATCAGGAAATCCACAACCAACAGCAACTCATTAACGCTGTTAAAAGGGCCTGGGAAGAGATTCCAATGGAAAATGTCAGGCATTTGATTGAGAGCATGCACTCCAGGCTTCAGGAAGGCGTAGCGAAACGAGGAGGGCATACTCGTCACTAAAAGATGAGCATGGAGTATTTTCTTTTGTTTTCAGTAACTTTACATTGTTTTTATTTTTAACCTTAAATGTTATTTTTTCTTTCAAAAGCAAATTAACTTTTTAATCATTATTATTGGAATAAGTTTAATGGTCTACACGGTAAAAACAACATTAGTTTTCGTTATGGAGACAAAAAATATATAGTGGTTTTATTATTTTCATGGTACAGACAAAATACCTCGTGGCCCTTATTTTGTTTTGAGTAGTATATAATTAGATACTACCCCTTAATAATTATAAAACATACATTACCATTTAAATTGATTTATTTTTTATTAACAAAAAAAGGTATATAATAATACTTATCTACTCAAAGTGTGCTACAGGTACAATTAAACACACAATAGGTACTTATTTGTTCCGTATATAAATAAAAGCGATATTCGTTTCTATATTGAGCGAATACTTAACTCACAATAAGGACTCCCAAGGACTTCTAACAAAAGGATAAGCACAATGGAATTACTGTATTCGTATCTTATCTCGATTTGAGGACTAAAGCCAAACATGAATTAAGAGTATCCTAACCCTAATATATAAAACATATACCAACTATACTATCCGTATCGTGCTAAAGGTACCGTGCAGTAGAAACCTAGTTTAAACAATTCAACAAAAGTTATATCACAAATTGTATAATTTTATACAATACATTTAACCATTGAAAAATAATCTAAACATTGGTCCATTAAAAGTATTTAATAAGGAATAAGATGTTTTTAATTTATAAAAACAAAATCTGTTGTATTTCAAAATAAGAGCAGGTAGAATAGAGAAATTTTATTATGTTTTAGGAAAAGCTACATTTTTGGTGGTCACCGACCGGTAAGTAGGACCTATTCTGTAACGAGCAAAGAGATAGACAATCTGAATTATCCAGCAATCTCTTTATAAATTCTTAAATATTTAACTTACATAAAATGTTCTTTTTTTAAAGAGCACAAACTACTAGAATTCATCTTCAAAATATTCGTACCTACTTAAAAGTGAAAGTGCAATCTGGTATTGAAAATATCGCAACGCCAATTTTATTTAAGTTCAATGTATTGAAAAATAGGTTTGAAAACTTTATACAACATTGTTTTCCGCAATTACGTAACAATTCAAGATTTTCAGTGAAGCTTTGAGGTATTGGAAGTGCTTTCAAGTAGGTATTGTATTCATCTAAGAACACTGCTCCTCGAAATATGAGTTAATCTTAATGTAAGGAAATAGTTATTTCACTAACTATAGAAAATAATTTTAAAAAGTACCAACGTTTTATTTTTAAGTGCCGGCACAGAAGTCAAACAAAAATGTTTTTACGACTATGTTAAGGACTTGGCTTTATTATCAGAAGAGCAACAGAGTGAGCCTTTTCAAGCAATTAGCCGACAACTGTGGCAGTCTTCTATCAATTGTTTCGGTTAACTAAGGACCGCCTGTGGGGTTCAAAATCCGTGACTACACATATATCAAGAAAACCAGAATCTTCAAGCTTTTAAACCTTAATAAAAGGGTATAGAAGCGAAGTACTTTGACGTTCGTGTACATTAGTGCATTAAGGGGTGGTCGGCTCTCCCTTATTTAGAAGGGTGTGTGTGATTGTAATGTACATTTCTTCTATGGGCAAGAACACTCGAGGTGACAAATGTTTTAATTTATTTAAATGCTTAACTTGTTGGTCTTTAATTTTTAACGTAAATAAATAGCAAACCCAATCAGAATCAAATAGTACAAGTTTTAATTGTAGGCAACAAGACTAATGGAAACCAAATAATGTAAAGCAATTAAGACGCCGACAAAATGGGGAACACTTAATGATTAAAGACAAATTCTATAAGACGAAACAAATAAAATAGGCACAAAAATCTTACGACGAAATAAGTGAAACACTAACAAAAAAACTTAAAGATTATCCTATCACATTTCCAAAAACAGTTTGCGTAGGTAGCCTGTGAAATCAGAATGCACTAATTTCGTGATGGACTTATGATCTCTATCCGGAGTTGTATGATAAATTTAGTATATGTATAAAACTGAGTATTAGAACGTGACTCGGTTTATAAGAGGGGGTTTTGTTTAATGCAAATGATAGTAAAGGTGTTAGTTACCAGTTCAGTAGGGAGGTGCAGGCAACCGTGGGTACAGACCGGCGGGGCATACTGCCGGAGAGGAGTCGCTTGCCGGTAGACACACCCTGACCACGCGCATGCGCACAACATACCCCTCTAAACAATTTTTATACCCCTACAAACGTCCTATTGTAAAACTAACATCTCTAAATTGCAGCATAATGTCTCAGCAGATAAAGAATATCTAGAAAATTAGAATGAGCCAAAGGTGTGGTAAAATTTTAACGTCAACTAGTAAAGCATTAAAAAGTAATCGCAGTTTAGTTAATAATTATTATAATAAATAAATAAGAAATATAATTACCTATTATTGTTCAAATGCTAAATAATCTCAAATTTCATGTGTTCATATGTATTGTCAACATATCCCAATATATTGGTACAAGCCACATCCCTTTAAAATACCGTCGATTCGATTTCCGATAGACTTCGACATTGTTTTAAAAAAATAAATAGGAAGCAGATAATTTATTTCAAATGGTTCTAGAGTTGTACATATAAATACAAATGTGATGACAGTTAAATGTAAACTTATAATACTTACTTACTTACTTATAATACTGTATACAAAATGTTCATGTCACACCTTTTTGTAATGTTAAATTTTATATTTTGATTTTGCACACACAATCCATATAGCTGTCTAATAAGAATTTTCTAAACCCTAAATTATTTGGCAGGTGTTGGATTGGGTTCAGTTATTGAGTAAATGTCTACAAACCAATTTTCTGGTGGGTTGATTTCTGACCCCTCATTAACTTTGAACTCCATTTTATAACTCAGTCTCAGGACAAACTAATTGCTACCTACTTATTATTCACTAATAGAAAATTAAATTCTTACTTACCTTAATTCAGCAAAAAGTCCTTTAGCAGCATAAAAAATACATTTTAATTTTTATGTTGCCTAAAATGCTTAAAGATATGACCATGGCTATATTAAATAGTTGTACCAATCGAAAATTTGAATCACTTTTTGTTTCCAAAACACTATATAAATAAGTCTGTTAGATTTTCTCAAATATCTGACTCATTCACTAAGTTATAAAGCTTCAAAGTCGTTGGTTAGACAGAGAGATCTGATATTTACAATTACTTCAAAGTACACGGGTGCCATTTAACTTCTATAGAAAAGGTTGTTCTGATGAGCAAGATAGATATTACTTTTAATGGTTTTATCTACCTGGTTTATCATATAATTTTAATTTTGTTTTCACTGTAAATATACTATTTCCACATAACTATTACAATAAATTTATGGAATTTCATGAATATTCCCTATTATATTAAATCATTAATTAAAACCAGAAACATTTTTCAGTAGTCGGGTTTTAGTTTGTAACTAATTTTTATTTAAAATGTTTTGATGTCATCTGTTGTACATGTATTTTTGATAGATTTGTAGAAAAAAAATTTTGGTTAATAAATTTTAATTATACCCAATTATCAGTTGCAAGTGAGCAAAGCTGTGAGCAACAGCTAAAATTATGTGTATTATTTAAGTGTGCTAATTAAGCCTTTTCATTTGATGTCAAAAACGGCATGATAATTTTTTTTTTGCTTTTTGTATGTCACATTTGCCACATTATTTTTTACCACAAAAGGTTCCAAAATCACCCAAATTATAAATATGAATTGATTGACACCTCATTCACTAAAATCGGTCTACTAGTTTAATCCCAGGGTGGAACACACAATACACAAAAAACTCATGAAATTATTACCCTTCTATATGGCTGTGCCACTTGTAGTCAGTTCAAAAAATAATTCTAAATAAGATTTGAAACTAAAGAAATATGTGTAGTAAAAATGTTCTTATATACAAAAGGTGAATAAGAAAACTAACCTCTCCATCATTGTCATAGTAAACTAATGCAAGTCGAGTAAGCACCAGCCAGCGATCTTTGTAGTTGACAGGAGTGAACAATTTCTTGTTCTGAGATCTCTTCACCATAAATGTCTGACAAATCACCTCATCATCATCCTTGCCAGCCATATTTCAATCTTTAAAAAAAACATGTAAAACATTAAATTAGAAAAATATGTAAAATGTAACTAATGTTATTTACTAGTGTTATGTAGGTACTTGTGTCTATTGAGAAAAAGTTTTTTTAATCTTGTGTGTGTGTAACTATTTTATTTCTTTACTTTTAACAGATTTATTTAATAATATTAATTGCTCGTAGTTAATAAAATGATCATGAGGTAGGACACTGTAAAAGTTTAGTAACTGTTAGCGAAAAAGTTTTTGTTTACATGTTTATAGTAGAAAACCCATTTTATGGCTTCATGCTAATATCCTACACATAATAAATTATTCATAAAAAGTTTAAATAAAATATAAGAAATGTGGTGAACTGAAAGATGTTTTTCACTTTCAAGCAGAGAGCTTCCCTAGTTTAAACAAGTAATTTTCAACTATTGTTAAATATACAAAGATGATCAAATTAATTTATTTGTGTCACAATAAATCTTAAATCTTAATTACCAATATAAATAAGATTTTTAATAATCCAGATCCTTTACATGGAACTTAATTTGAATGATAATACAATGCAATTAAAATATGCTGTATTACAGGAAATTATTTATGAATGCATACCCTTTTTAAACCAATATATCCACCTAATGGTATGCAAATAAATACAAAATGATATAAACAATTAAAATCATCAAAGAGAGATATTAAAAATGAAACAATTACATTTGTAAAAATCAAAAAACGATTGTTGACTCGTGTAAACCAGACATTTTTAAAACCGGCTAAGTAACTGCAAAGTATATATAGGTGTTGATATTACTTAAATACCTTCTTTCTTTAATGTTCTGGAAGTGAAAAATAACTTTCAGATTTGATCGAGACAATACAAATGCAGGTTCCAAAGTATTGAACTTAATAATATACAATATCCACAGAATTCTTACCCCGAATAAGTCATCGAACTATTTGTTGCTCTCAATGCTCTATAAAATGTCGCTTTTCATACGACAAACAAAGCTTGATAACACACAATTTAGAGCTATTTTCCGGATTTTAAAATTTGATTTAACAAAATCCTTATGGGCGTGATCGGAATGTAATATATTTCA
This sequence comes from Choreutis nemorana, assembly GCA_949316135.1. NCBI lineage: Eukaryota > Metazoa > Arthropoda > Insecta > Lepidoptera > Choreutidae > Choreutis > Choreutis nemorana. Next base: position 6,300,771 of record OX438601.1, on the reverse strand, counting down.
TTTTTTTTAATGTATATTTGCTGGGTATTCAAAAAGTTGAAAGGAATTTTGTCGTGTCGATCGGTGACTGTTGATTGGGTCAGTGACAGTGACAGCTCACAGACATCAAGTTGCTGTCATTTGTATTTTTTTATTTTGGCACAGAACAATTATTGATTTTTGCTATTAGGTTATGCCATTGAATAGATTTTGTAAAAACTAAATTTTCAGCCTTTACTCGTATTTCAGTGATTTGGCTGCTATTTGCGTAAATTCTCAAGTAAATTATTCGATCCTAGAGGGTGCTTACTTGAACCTCTAAGCAGCAGAAGCCAAGCAGAAATTGAAAGGCATTGCTATTTTGTACTATGAGCTCTATTTCACGATGACGTACAAAACCGTCCACCCAAGAATTTTTAAAAACCTTTGTTTGACTTTTCCATTCACCATGTCCTTTACATTCTAAGCGCTCTTGATATGCTTTTGGCTGACTTACGTTTTGCTAGGGACCTGAATGGTTTTTTAAATGGATTTAGTAAGCCCCCGATAACCGTACTACAATGTTTCTATAAGTAAATTCACAACTTCATTTCATTTTCATGCGTTAATTTTTCATTTAATCATCATCATTATCATCTCAACATCATACAAAAGGGTATTAAACAACTTTTATAATAAATAAAGTGTCAAATGTTGTGTTTATAATTATTGTGGTTGTGAAAGTATGGCATTGTTTCCTGTATATCAGCAAAATTTAATGTGTAAAATGCTAGTGTTTAACCAGTAAATATCTGCAGTGCTGTACAAGTGTGAAAAAAGTGAAATACGACGATTTGGCCGCGCTTTTCGTCATCTCCCAAGTAACTCCTTAGAGCCTACAGTAACCGTACTAGCATGTTACTGGAGGCAGATTCATAACTTTCACTGTTCATCTTATCATCTTCATCTCAATTTTCATCTTTTCATCTTCATCTCATTTATCATCTTCAAGAATGAAGAAATTTCATTATAATTACTGATAATTAGGCAGTATGGTACTATAACCAATGCCGTAAAAGAACTACATAAAAAAGCCTCCATTATTGGTTGACATTGACACTACCACCTTAAAGCCTTTCAGTCAGTTTGCGTGTTTGTTAAATGTACTTTGTTTGCATTCTAAATTTATTTATAGTTTGTGTTTGTAGTACACTAAATAATTAATAGTTTTATTCAACACACAATACATACATAGAGACCTAATTAACAACTCATAGCTGGTCATTATCATATTTGTAACACTTATATATTAGTTTGTGATAGAAGCAAACATTTATTACTTCTAAAGTCAACCAAAAGGGTAAAGTTAATTAATAGTGGTTCAAAAATATTGAAAGATGTCTTCAGAAACAGCCCAAGTTAGCTCTCTTCCCCTTCCACCTATGCAATATATTAATTTCTACACGGATGAAAATGTTCGTCGAAATAGAGCGCCATTACCTCCGAGACCAATCCATGATTCGTATTCAATGTTTGGGCATACTTTTAATGCAGATGACACAATCATCAGATCTCTAGAAAGTCAGGTCAGATTTGTGCACTTTTCCTAAAAAAAAAAAAAAAGGTTCTTGGACTACTAAATTACTAACCAGCTTGATTCTATCAACATTCCAGGGATTTCGAAGACTTTATCCTCTCCATTTTGAAAGAAGAAGAGAACTGAAGAAATTAAATCATTCTCTACTTGTGAACTTTTTGGATCTGTTGGATTTATTAGTACATTGTCCCGACTCACCTAAAAGAGCTGAGAAAGTTGAAGATCTCAGCTTGTTATTTATTCATATTCATCACTTATTAAATGAATTTCGTCCCCATCAAGCAAGGGAGACCTTGAGAGTGATGATGGAACTCCAGAAGAGGCAAAGAGTAGAAACTGCTATGAGGTGATTATAAATCTTTTATCTACATATTTTTGTTACTTATAGTATAGTCTGCCTGAGCAAGTTTATTAACTGAAGCATGTTAGAGTTAACTAAACCTTAATTTACATAAATTAGGACCAAAAGTTGTTGTAGTCTATTTACCAATGGACACCATAAAAAAAAATGTAATAAAACAAATATGTACTACAATTATTCTTCAACTAGCATATTGTAGAAGGTAGGGTGAGCATGTGACCTGCTAGAGATGATAAACCGCAAAGACCACTATACCCAGATACTTAAAATATTCCCTAAGATGCAATTTTAGTCCTGTGAGAAAGTAGTTACTTAGTTTTAGTAAAAAAAAAATACTATTTGAAATTAAATTATAAAAAGTTATGCAAATAAAAAAATTAAATCATCAAATGAAAAACAAAATAAATTAACTCTTAATAGAGCAAATATAAATAAATAAAATGAATTCATTGGCATTTCAGTATAAAACTAGCAACCCAAGTTGTTTCACCCTGACAGAAAAATGTGGTCAAAAATGTTTTATTTGACCCTATTTATTTGAATTTCTTTTATGCTAAGAACTATCTTGTATGGTCTAACATTACCATTTTAGTGCATTATACTGATCTGAAGACTTTGCTACGATAACACAGCAGTGCTGTAGAGTCCCCAAATGGCATGTTGTGGCTCTACCCATATTTGGATAAAAAGGAGCTTTGACTATTCTATTTTTGATTGTGGTATAATGTGATTTTTATTTTTTAGATTCCAGAAGCATTTGGATAAAGTCCAAGATATTCTGCAGAATGCTCTTCAGAGCTTGCCTGATCATAATGATATTGAGACTAACTTCAAAGTCCCTATTGAGATTCTTGAACACATGGAATGCAATAATAGTGAGAATGCTATACCTGACCCCTGCTATGAATTAGACCGACTTATGTGTAATGTTGTAGATAATATGAGATAAGCATTGTATTTTTATTTTAAATAAATACTTTTCCAATAAGACAAATAAAATGCAATTTAAGTCAGAGAAACTTTTTATTTTAGAAATAATATTTGTGTTAAATATCTTCATTCAGCAGTCCACTTTTGGTGTTCTTATGCTGTAATAAAATGAGGTGCTAAAACTAAAATGCAGGAATTGAACAATAAAAACATGTTGAATCAGCATAGCACCTGAAACGACCAAATAAATCTTAATGTTACATACTTACTTATAAAGGTTCCAATACTTTGGTAGTAGCAGCTTCCAACAGCAGATCTATACTATTTAATAGATACATTAAATAATATATTTACCTACTTCCTCAGTACTTTGCAATCAAAACAATTTTAAATCTAATACTTACCTACTTAGAAGTCTTAAGACATGGCCAAATTGTGATGACTCCTACTGTCTCCATACAAAAATAAAATACCCAATAAATACCTTCTGATCAACTGTTTAGGTGCTATGTAAAATGTCCATCCTCCAACCATAAAACCTTGCGAAATCACGGATTACGAAATTCATGCAGAAGATTAATTAACCAACAAAACAACCAAAAAAATCGAATGAAGTATTGAAGATAATGTTTAAAACTATCTACTAAGATAGATTTTAAAGGGGTACCACATATTTTGTCCAGAACTATTGTGGTAATTAATATACTATTAGAGGTATAAAAGTAATGCTTTGAAGTTGGTCAGTTTTTATAGTAATTGTCATATTGTTATTTATCTTTCATATCAGCTTCCATGTTAAAAAGCTGGCAACAAGGAAACTGGTCATTAGGGGGATCGTTCGACTAATAGTTATTTCGCTTCCTGAAAGGCGCGCCATTGTTTCTGAACTCTCGTCTGCCATAACCACCCCTTCCCCTTCCTGAGCTTGGACCGGAGAACCTTCCAGAATTATTTATTTTGGAGCTGTATTTGCCAGATGGTGGTGTGTACATTTTCATATTTTTTTCACCACTCCTTGCTCGTTTTTCAGGAGATATGCCTTCTTTATCATCAAATGTGATTGGTCTGTGTCTTTTTGGAGGGGAGTTTTTTTCTTTGTCACCATTGTCCACTGATGGCTTTTCCTAAGAACAAAACATTTTAAAATATCAGCAAAACAGACAACTTTACATATTCAAATAAAATTTAAAGCTCACACCATCAAACAAAATTTAAAAAATTGCTTATCCTTGCTTGGTCCTTTCTTTTTCTGCCGTAAAGCAGTTTGCTGTGTTTCGGTTTGAATAAAATAAATCATAGAGTTTCAAATGTTAGTCTATAAAAACTTACATACCTCTTTTTCAAGCCTCCTAGATTGGAATGAAAGTTGTACTTTGCTTTTAAAGCTAGGCGGGGTGCGGAAGATGTCGCGAATGAGAGTGTTAATATTAGATGTAGTTTTCAAGGCAGCTATTTTCAGCTGATTTTCTTCAGAATTTGTATTTTCTCCTTTTTTCCCCTAGAATAAAAAAGTGAATCATAAATTTGTTTTTAATCTTTTTATCATCTTAAAATAACGTGACTCTTTTAAGATTACAAAATTAAAACCAGCGTCAATAGTTTTTAATAATTTATACATTTTATTTGTTTAACCTTTTTAAAATTATTTCATAGTTCAAATAAACATAATTAAAATTCATAAAACTGATAATAATGAAACCAATATAGTTTCAGAATACTCTAAATATTATTTCTTGCTTGTCATGATCACGGTTAAAATATTATGGAACATTATAAACTTCTTTAACATCTAGTTTTTCTATAGTTCAGTAGGTTCATTCTTTTTTTTCTTGCGGACTGATCTGATGGTTTGTGTGTTTTGTCGAGGCAGGTGCTTCTTCCAGCGAGGACAGCTACTTGTTACTGCAGAATGTCATTTATTTTTAGACATTTTTGGTAGTTGCATTTGGCTAAACTCGACGCAAGTACATTCGGGTAATTTTCCAGATATTATTGTGTTAAGACTTGAGTTTCCTCTTTCAATTAGTCTGTTACATGAGTGTAGATTTCGGAATTGGTAATAAACTATGGAACTTTTGCTTCTGTTCTTAGTATTGCAATATGCATTCTACTGCAATATGCACTGAACTTGTGTCAAAGGAACAAAGCAACAATATGTTATATACTACATAGACAAGAATACAACATCCAAGACCGGTAAATGAATCAATGCATCTTGCAAATAACACAAAGATCCGCCCTGCCGAGATTCGAATCCGGAATCTCTAGTGCAGCAGTTGGCTGTTTACACCATTGTGCCACCGAGGTCGTAAAAAAAAATACGAGACAAATAATTCCCATCATAGAATATAAAATTTAGATATAGATTAAGACTCTACAACATGAAAGATTCTCTATTTGAGATAATATTTTAATAGATTGTAGTAGCTGTGTAGAAGAAATGTATTTTGCACAGAAAGCAACTGCACCAAACGCTATCACATGCTCACTGCAGGTGAAGAGATTGTCCTATACAATACTAATCGGGGCACACCCGCCACTCTGTCCCACCACTGCAACTCCTGTTTATCAGGATCAACAGTGGCGTCCTTTGATCGAATAATCAACGAATAATGCAGCTGTGCAGTGATGCACAGGCTGTGCCCGGACACCCTACCGGTAGTCTTGGGACCCGCAACGAACTTAATCAGAAGAAATAGGAGGTAGTAAGAAAGCGGTTTCAGACTTCCCTCCCAGCAAAGCGGGGACAGCAATTGAAATGGCCCAGAGGCCCAAAAATCTAAAGGGGAGACAGTCAGGAGACGCCTATAACTAACAGGGGATAAATTAGATACTAACCTAAATCTTACACCAGTAATATTGGTGACAAAACTTTTTAAAGGCACGGAAGTTTCAGAGATACGGCCCTAGCACTGAACCCTGTGGGCAGCCCCGAGTCAATGCCTTCGACACTGCATGATGACCAAGTTGAAGCGTAGTTTTTCCATTTATAAAGTAATTGTATATTAAGCAATATACATTGCTGTAACAACCTTTGTTTTTAAGTTTGAGCAATATGATTGGCCACCATGCATTATCAAAAGCACCAGAGATATCTAGGAATACACCTATGACGTATTTAAACTCCGTCGATTCTACCGATTTTCTCACCGAGATAGCCGCGTCGATTGTTGATTTACCGATAGTAAAACCGAATTGACGTTCGTGAAAAGTTGGACCGCCCGGAAGAAGCCGAGGTACGATAAGACGCTCTAGAAGTTTACCCAGGGATGGTAGAAGGGTAATGGGTCTATACGATTTCGGACCATCAGATGGCTTATCACCGCTTTTAGGTATGATTTTAATTAGCCCGCGGCGCCAAATTTGAGGAAAAACCCCTTCAGCAATGCAACGGTTATACACAATTAAAATAGAATCCCCAGCGGACTTTACGGCTTCCTGGATCATCTTATTCGATATTTTGTTTTCCCCAGAGGCCTTATTAACCGGTAACGCCCTAACAATTTTGGCAAATTCATCCAAAGTTGGAAGATCGGACGAAGGAGATGTGGGTGGAACTGCAGCCATGAGCCTAACTTCACGATGATAGTCGGTATCATTTTCAGTAGTGTCGTCCGGAATGAGAGCGTTAAGAAGGGCCTCCGCCGTCTCCTCGACACCAAGAGTGTGAGCATCATATGTTTTGATGTACAATACTAATAATCTGTGCATTTTTTCAATGGGGTTAGGTGTTCTGAACACCAAAAACATTGTTTTTTGAGATTAAAGCAGTTCACAATGTTCTTTAATCAACAATTACATATGTGGAAATAATATATTTAGTGTTTTGAATTTGTATTGGTTTGACTTCAGTTTGATGATTTTTTTATATTTTGAGAATTAGTACCTGAGTAACTTCTTTAAGCTTTTTGATGTACCCTTGAGTAAGGCTTGCAGTGTATTGTAGCCGTAGTCGTAAAGTCTTGAGTCTGGCTTGGTCGGAGCCAAGGGCTTCTGGTGATTTCCTGCATAAAGAATGCAAGCCAAACAATGCACATTCAACATGAGAAAATTGGAGGGAAGGTGTTGCCTTGCTTTCCTCTACTTTTTGCTCATTTTCAGAATCATCTTTTTTTGTTGGTGTTTCTTCTTCTACAGGTGCTTCTGGTAAATAGTTCTATAATAAAATTATAGTAAAATAGTACAATTTAAACAGTATAAAAGTAATGATAAATTTTTATTCATAACAAAAATTTTGAAATTTCTTATTTTTAACATTTAGCTATTACTTTTGTATGGTAAAGGTACTCTTTGTCTATGTAAGAATTTAAGTTGTACAAACCATGACTACATCAAATACAGTATTTATCTTGTCCTGAATCTTCTCAACTTCTCCGCAATGCTCAGAAACTTCAGCAAATATTTTAAGTAACTCCAATTTGGAGTCAGTTCCTTCTGGATTAGTTATTTTATTCCATTGGGGCAGAACATGGTCACAAAAAATGTTAACAAATTGTGTGGAGTCAATTTGGGTCTGAAAATTGTTGAAAACTCACTAGTTATACTTACCAACTCTTGTTTGTTTTATTCATTACTTTACACAAACAAATCAAAATAAATTAAACAAATTATTAGGAAAAGGAACCAATTTTATCTTAATAATTAGTTAGTCAACAAAGCAAGCATAAGTAGTTTAGTTTAGTTATAAAATGTTTAACTTACAGAAAATAATGGAAGAGCATGTTGGGTACATTGTATGATTCTGTCAACATATTCAGGGTCCTCAGGATGCCAGTCATCAGCCGAGAATGCCAAGGCAGCAATCATTTGCACCAGTTCCTTCTTGCCTGCTGGGGTCTTTCCAAGACGAGACCAGATCAAAAGGTCTATAATGTGTTCAAATTCTTCAGCAACAACATCCTGGAGCAGAGAGAAAAAATAATCATAATTTCAGTATCAGAAACAGTTTTTTGGCTTACAAGTAATATTATTATTAAAATTAACACAAACATAACATACCTCCAGAATTTTCTTACATTCAGCAATAATGATGTCTTCAGCCTCCTTATTAATAACTTCTCTTCCAAGTTGCTTCACTTTTGCTGCTAAAAACTTAATACATCTCTCTCTGATAACTTCATTGGCAACCTCAGTATCTGTGCTCTGATGGATCTGTGAGAAGAGTCCAGTCAAAGCTCCTTTTGGATCACTTTTTAGGATATTTAACAATGAGTTATTGACAATGTTAATTTCAGTTGCATCTTCGGATTGTAACAGTTGAGCTAAGATGTCAGCTATTCTCTGAGTATGTTCCTTGTTGTCTTTGCACAATGTAGGCAAATCTTTAATTGCCTGTTTACGAATCTGCAAAACAAAAAATGTATTATGGCATTTTAGTTTTTAAGTTTAGAAAGCATGGTGTTCGAAAAGTTAAACCATACTTACGGCCACATCATCGTCTTCGCATAGATCAAATTGAGCTTCAATTGCTTGTTCTGCTAGGTTAGGAAAGCTATTGAAAAATTTTGCGATAAACTGCGACGCCAACCTTTTCTCCTTATCTGAACCTTTTACAGCTGCTAATATTTCCAAATACTCTTTTTCATGCTGAAAAACAAAGTCCGCTTATGAAATGTCCCCGAATGTAGTTTATTAATATTTTACAAAAATAAGAAGGTGAGGTTACCTTAGAGATGTCATCTTTAGCGTCAGCTAATATCCCGTAGTTTTCATAGAGTTTTTCTATATTATCCGAAGACATGATAAATCTGTTACTTTATTTTATTGAAAAACTCGGAAAAAACACCTTTGAACGTAATAAAAGCAAAATACCATGAAAATCGTACCAAAACGACAATACAAGCGCGCTTCTTCCTTCTCTCCAAGATATCATAGACAATAAACTTTTTTTAAAAGCTGTCATTGTTGCCAATGACAATTTCAGAATTCTCTCAAAATCCATGCCAATGTCATTAGTATGGCTAAATAAGATTTTGTTATTTAATTTTTTTGTCTAACAGAGGACCATACAATTGACCTTCTTTATCTGTTACTGAAATATGAATTAAGATCTTATGCTTATGTTGAACGTACACGCTGTTTATGTCATATGTCCCTAAGGCGAATTTTTGGGTAGAATAAATTGCAAATTTTAGGCTTAACTGTATTTTTCATCACATGAGTTAGAAGTCCACTATTTTTTGTTGAAAAAGTATTGTATATTAGAAGTATGTAATTATGCAAAGTCTCGATCCAAGCAAACTTGTAGTTTCTTAAATACGATAGGATAAGACGAAACTGTCTTTTGCATCTAAAAAACCATAGCAATTTTTAACAAAATTGTGCACACAGTTTATTTTAATAATTAAGCTTTTAAAAATTCGTGTTTCAATTTGTACATTCCTTTGTGTAGGAACCAAAGGAATGCCTTTGAGTAAAAAGTTAAATAATATTTATAATTGTTTTTCTCCTTATTTGGGCCACACTGCAAAATTTTCTAATACTTTTTAACCATTTATACATATTTGGGGACTTCAACATGCACCCCGTATATGAGCGAATTTCAACTCCTGTTCTTTTCTTCGGTTGTTTAGTTAGTTCTAATATGGTGAAAATTTGTGCTTAAATTTTAAAATAAAAACTGATTTTTTTTATTTCCCCAAATGTCACTTCTATTCCAGTATACAACAAAACAAGAGGCTTATTTTTAGGAATCGATTTTCCATCTGTCAATTGACACTTTTGCTTCTGGATCAGAATGTTGCAGATATGACGCAGGTTTTTTAATTTCCTTGTATTACTAAATAGGTAGGGTATGGCAATAACTTCATATCGACACCTTTCGGCAACGAGGAAATCTCAGTTTAAAATAATAAAAATGGGAAATTTCTAAAAGTATAACTTTTATGCGTGACTTAATTGGTAACAATACACCGAAGCGCAATGTTTGTAAATATTTATTTTTGTCTAGAATTTAAATATACATTTTTGTATTTATTTCGATAGTTGATAGGTAGTTCGTATTATTGGCGAACATAAAGCCATAGATAATGGTTTGAAATTACCTAAGACATTTGTTTTTTTTTATTATTTTGTTCCATAGTGAAACGGGACATTTGCAAGAATCTTTAGTTTGTTAATTACAAATGGCTAGATTAGATATTGATTGGTCAAAATAACCATTTTGACCACAGCAAAACCAAAATCTTCCGATTTTTATATACACTATTATAAAACAAAACCTTTTTTGTTGGTTCATAAATTAATTTTACGTTTTAAGCAACAACACAACAAGGCTGTATGAATTTGAAATCCTTGCTATCTAACACAAGTACAAAACATTGAATCTATCAAAATCGGGTCACTAAGATAAAATATAATTTTCTTTAATTTTAGAAACTACTTGTTTTCTTTGGTGGAGAGTTTTCATATTTTTATAAGCATAGACTTTTTCAACAAAATAATCGGAATTCCAACTCGTGTGATGATAAAGTATAGTTTTACCCTAAAAATTATTTTAAAAAAAATTACAATTTCTCAAAATTCAAATTTTCCTTGTAGTTACGGAATTCCCAATAAACTTGGTAACCCTAGCATAGACAATGTTTTAATGTTCCATCATTCCTTCTTGTCGGAAAAGGCAAATTGCATTTGCCTATACAGCATAGTCTTAAGTATTTTTAAACGAGAATGACCGATGCTGGCCAAAAACATATTTTTATGGAAAAGATTGATTCATTGGGTGGTAAAATGAATCCTTTTTAAATCTTAACAGACTTAAATTAATTTTACATTAATTGGGATTATAAAACTGTTTAACTTAACAGTGGCAAGGAATTAAAACTATAAGGTGTTCAGAATAGCTGGATGCGGACAACAGCTAAAACATCGAACTGACTTTAAATTAAGATTTTGGACAAAGTATAATTATTTTTCTTAAGCAATTCTTTAGTTGACCAACTCTTAAATGGTTTAATAGCATACTACAAGCGTTTCAAAGTCGATTGACATGGTGAATGAGTGAGACTATACTTACAAAAAAAAAATAAGCAAAGGCCTGGCCATGAGCCCGTCTATTAATGGCTCAAAGTACGCAAAAACAATGCATTTCAATTTCTGCCGCATAGATTTAGCGATATATGTAGGTACAATAAAGGTATTCAAGTTTTCAAGTCTTTACATTGATGATTGTGTTATTTTTAGGTTCTTCGTTTATCAGTCATTTTGAAGTTAAAAATGATACATTCACACATTTATTACTCTAAAATCCCGGCATAAAACTTTTTGGAAATTTTACAGAGTATTAAATAGTAGTATATTAAATTTTGTATTAAATAGTATCGTTTTATAGAAAAACACGCAGAAGCTTCACCTGACGGAAAGTGATGCCGGAAAGTGTGACAGAGGTAAAGATGTGATAATTCTCGTGCCAGTAATAACACTGGCTTCGAACCGAAACACAGCGAACTGTTTAACGGCAAAAATAAAAAGGAGTGGTGGAACCAAGCTACAGGGCCGGCAACCGGGGCTACAACCCCGGGACTTCACGAAAGTCGGGCTCCAACAACAGACACAAAAACAAACCTACCTACCTCTAAATCTGGCATAAAAGATCTCGAATATAGATCTACCACCTGTTGGTAATTTCTCAGTTTTGTACATTCTTGTCAACGAAATATATTGAATTTCGTTGTTCTTCTTTGCTTTTTATGATAGATGGCATGATGATGAGATGACTACTTAAGGATTTAACCAAGTGAGAAATATATTGAGACTGCCTAACATTATAGTACGATTACGGGAGGCTCTAACTAGTTATTTGGCCGAGGACGTAAAGATAAGCCAAATAATAGTACCTATTTTACTTTTCCCACCACTTAAACTAGCAGTTGTATAATAAATTCGCTGATGTACATAAAGTTAAAGAAAACAATAAATTGATTTTGATAAACTCATCCTAGATACTGGTATCTACCAAATTTTGTTCTATGAATCTATAAAGTCAACTTTTAAATTTTATAAAAATCATCAACAAGTATGCTTCTGAAATCTTGTGTAGGTAATAAAAATCAAACAATTACCAAACAGGTAGTTCATATTCATCAGTGTGCCTACCATGAGTTTACCATCGATTGCCGCTTGAGACTGCAGTTATAAATTTGTATGAATCTTTGTAAAGCGCCTTTAACGGATTGAAAATGAATTAATAATGCTTTACAAAATTACTGTAGTAATCTATGTTATCTGTGTGCCTTCCATGATGTTTACCTTCGATTGCCGCTTGCGACTGCAGTTACAAATTTGTAAAGCGCCTCTAAGATTGTTGAGGAATTAAGATTGCACATACAAAATCACGGTAGTAATCTATTTTACCTGACGTGTAGGAAAACTATACGAACTCGTGGTAGACACACTGACGTGCAGAAAAACTAGACGAACTGACGGTAGACACATATCGAAATATCTAACGTTTCACCAAGTTATATAATATACCTATTATGAGACGTATGTAGTCTTTTTGGATCGTACGTTTATTTTTAGGTAGGTTTTTGTTGTACGGATTTATTCGAGGTATATTTCTACAACAAATTTAATAGGTATCTATGCACAAGCTTGCATGGGTTTAGTTGGATCGGGTATCATTTAATTCGATCGATCAGCAAAATATGATCATTTTGATACATAGGAAAATAACATCCAAATTGGCTACTTGGTTAGCAACTTATGGCAAGCAAACATTTCAAAATCAGTTTGCGATCAATGTCAAATTGATCTGCTCTAAATTATTTTGGTCAGTAAATTAAATGTTACACTAAATTTGATCGCGCTAGTACGTAATGCGAGACTTGCAGTATTAAAATGTCAATATCTATTGACAGTTATTCAGTTTGCAAGGCAGTCCGCGTTAGTTACTACTTACAGTACTTACTAGGTACAGCAGCCTCCCTACCTTTCCGATACATGTGTATTGGTTGGCAATAATATGTGTACCTTACAAGCTGTTATTATTCGCCTCATATCCCTATACGACTATGCTTTTAAAGAACTCGCAACTCTGGCTTAGGCACACTTTTGAATAGGCAACCTTGTATTGTTGTATATGAAATGAAATAACATTTCATTTAATTTTTATTGAAAGGATAAACACTTGTTTCTACCTAGTAACCATATAGTTATCCTGGGAGAACGGTAAGGAAATATTATCCTATATTCCTTGTGTGGTATTCTTTCTACTTATGTTTGATTTTCATGTAAGTCTAATGAGAAAAAAAACGAAATAAAAATGGATTTTCTATTCCATAATTACCAATGCAGGTTCCAGATTTAGCCAGGGAGCCATTTGCGATATATTTTAATACGTTTTTATTAACGCGTTCATAATAAAAAAGATATGAGGGTAGATCACTGTATCGCGGGATTTCGTTTTTTGCGAATAAATTTTAATAACAGCTAACCATTTGTTTCCTTCGTGGATAGGTCTACATATTATAATTGATAGATAAAAAGTTGTTTTGTATTTATTGGTTAGTAATTGGGTAGTTACCCGTAAAACAAGCGCTACTAATGGTTAGGAACCTAAAGGTCCCTAAAGGTCAGCACAACCCTATCAACTCGCAAAAGGATTAACACCGCATCATTTCGAGCTATTTGGTATCAATAGTATGGAATTCCATATTGAACAACGCACTCATTTTTTGCATTAAAATATCCTGAAATTATAAGATTTCTTATGGAAATTCTTTAACTATTCTATTATGTACCTAAGTAGGTACTGTTCTGTGCGACGCCTACTTAAAGGGATGCAAATAAGCAATAATGTTTAGTATATCGTCACTCTGCGAGTATTTTTATTTTGTGTCTTTTATTCCACCATAGCACCTAAACTAATGAACCGATTTTGATGAATGAGGTATCAAATGATGCATATATACATGTCTCCCGTGACATATATGTATTATATTTCACCTTCACCACCTATTAGGCGATCATCTTATTCGTTCGTAGATATTATTTTGTTAGGTTAGGTGGCATATGTCGACGGCTATTCCTGTCGAATTTACTACATAACAATATCAGATTTGAATATTTTCTTGAGGCCTACAATAATAATTGAGTCATACTTTTAGAGCGCAAATTATCACTAGTCGGGTTTTAGTTTCTGAACTAATTTTTCAGTTAATATAATAAATAGTAAGTATAGCTTAAGCTTTGGCTACCTTTAGTAGCTACTGGGTGAATTGTATAGGTACTTACTTATCCTTTTATTACTTTGAAATAAACTTACTTACGCGTTTTAGGTATATATATTACTTATACCTAAGTTAGATAAAATAAAATGAAAGAACAATAACCGTGTGCTCGATGGAATATTTAATTTAATTAGGACGTACTCTTTTTAACAGGATTTAAAAATAAAATAAATTTTTTTGAAGATATCTACGTGGAAACCGCGCAGACGAAATGACCAAATTGGTAATGAATACAAACTTAGTTATTTTAAATGTAGGTACCGTCACCAAAAAATCTTTTAAATTCAAACAATTCATTTTAAAATTAAGTTAATCATCCGCTAAAATACCCACATTTATTAAGTGAGGTAACAGGGTTACAAGAAAAAAAATGTATAACATAGAATAAACATACAAATACCAATATAAACAACTCCAAATGTAAAACGAAGTCGAACATTGATATTCTTATTCTACTTCGTAAGGCTTTTTGTTACGGGTAAGTATTTTAAATAGGTATTTAAGTTAAATAAAGATTTATTTTTTATAAATAAATAATATATATGGTATGTAATTCTTCAACCTACGATACCTTCTAAACTAATTTACTTGTCATTAAATTGGCAGTTGTACTTCTTCGGTAGATAATTGTTTAAATTGAAATGAGACGAACACGAACAAGACGCTTTAAAAACGTAAAATCTTGACCCTTATCTTTCGTCTTCATTAATAGCTGCGTTCGTTATTTTGTTTTGTTGTATAATTAGGCGAATTAAATGATAGTGCAGGCAGCCAGACCGGTAATGGTGCAGGGACGGGTTTGTGGCCGGGGCGGGTCAGCCCTGCCATTGGCTGACTCGCGCACCGCCCCCCGAGCTGGCCCACCCGCTCAGCCGGAGCGCTCGCTACAGATAATCAGTTGCGATTGCTACCTTCCGCGTGGTGCATTGTTTCACCTGCTGTTATTGTGATCATCAGTGACCTAACCGACCGGACAGGCGGTGTGAGCCAGCGAGTGTTTGTGCGATGCTCGGACGGTAATCGAAGCATGGTTAACTACGTAAATCCGCTCGCCATGTACCAAGGCAAAGGCGGGCAATACAGTGCGGGCGGCTGGTACGGTTGGCAACCGCAGAACTTTGAGGAACAACAGTGGTGTGCGTGGAATGGAGCTCCGACGGGAGAATGGGCGCCGGAACCTCATCATTTCCCAAAAAGGGAGCCCGGTGAAAGAGAAATCGGTGAGATGCCGTCTCCAGCTCGAGGGGACTTAGCCAGTCCTGGTGAGGGTTCACCAGGCTCGAGACCTTCGCAGCCCCCGGCACCGCCGCGGTCTCCTTATGAGTGGATGAAAAAACCAAATTATCAAACACAACCTAACCCAGGTACTTATCTTCATACCTAACGACTACAAATTATTTTTCATTTGATACATTTCATATTTTGTCATAAAATTTATTTTGTGCCTCCAAATAATCTTGCTGAAGACTACCCAACATTTTCGTATTAAACCTTAAACCTATCTTCAATGGTTTCTTTTGTTTTTAGTCCGAGTGTGTTTTTATTCAGTTCCTATAAAGTAAAGATAATAGAAAAATACGTACATAATTACTTATAATTTAAAAGTCTACAACTACTTTTCCATAAATTTACTAGTTTTAATCTGCAAGATGCAACCCTTGGCTCCAAGCCTTGTTATTGGCCAGACTTGCCGGTTCAGTAATTGCAACTATGTAGGTAAATTTTGTTTTAAATATACCAATTTCCAAACATACAAATATGAAAAAAACATCTGTCCAGCACGGTACTGACATACATATTTTCAAGAATCTATTTGTATAGCGGATTTTTTGTTAAATAAAAACATACCTATATTTTATTTTGGCAAATTTATGAACCTAATGAGGACACGATGGTCGGCGGTTGGTTCTGATTGTGTAGAAGGCTTTTTCAAAAGTTCCTTTTGAAATCAACAAAAGCAGTAGGCAGGAAAAAGTTTTGTTAATGTGACAAAATATACCAAAAACAAAATAGTAACTACGAAATCCTTATAAAAACCAAGTAACATTTTATTTTAGCTATACATAATTAAATCTTTATTGTATTAGGTTTTTATAGTTCAAAAAATATGAAAAAAGGGGTATTCGACATTCACTAAAGCCACATTTAAATACGACTTTATATTTAGTGCTAATTCTGAAACTGTTGAAGTTTCGTTTTTATAATTTTAATTCTAAAGCTTTTTTGCCATCTGTACCAATTGATATTTCATTTAAAGTTTCAAATTTAAAATTTATAATCTTATTTCGTTCGTTTGATTTATATTACGTCTTAAAAATGGAAGAGTCTGGCTGTTGAATACCCGTTGACAGACGGACAAACGGACAGCGTAGTCATAGTAATAGGGTTCCGTTTTTCATCTTTCGGGTACGGAAACTTTAAAAGGTACATTTGCTATTACGACTATGTAAAAGTATTCCAAGGTTAAAATGTCAATCCCTCAAGATCACTTTGCAAATCATGAGGGTAGCATTTTGGTCTGCTAGAAACTCCAGTCTTTTATTTTAATAGGTTTGTAGTAAAACCTTATCCGTAATCATTCAATTAGGTTGCATAATGCTCATTACACTCATTAATCACAAATGAGCATTGTTTAATTCAACTAATATACGTAAATATAAAAGTATTGGGAAGGGTGAGGTACATGTTGTCAGTTGAATAATAATATAGATTTAGTTTAGTGTGCATTATCTTTACAGTTTTCCTGTTGACCTATCATATTACCTAAAACGGAAGATCTTGTTAGGTTATAAAGCAAAAAACTTCATATGCATCTAAGTAGATACGACTATTATATGTTATAAAGCCATTCAATAATTAGGTACATCGGGGCTAGCGAAGACCTCAAATCTTCACTTTTCAGCAACCAGGTCTGATTAAAAATAGATTCTTACCAAATGCATAAATAAAATAGCTTTTACCCTAGGTACAATTTATTTTCAAAAATATATCAATTTAAGCCGAGACGGTATTTACGTTACAACGAAAATAGTAAGTCTGTTACGTAAATATAATATACTACTCAAAACAAAATAAGGGCCACGAGGTATTTTTTCATTTTGGTGTAAATTATTGAAAGTAGTAAAATATTGAGTATACAAACTCTTTGATACCTAAACTTTTTAATATTGTAGTATTCATCTAATGCTGGCAACAATTTTAAATAAAATTTGATTTAAAATTATTTTTGAAAATTTTGATTCCATTTCCTTTGTCGTTTTGCTTTCCTTAGCTTCTTGGTTTATTAGAAATTATCAGAGTTCATTGATATCTCGAGTCAGAAACATCTTTTGCAATATGCCATAAGCACGCAGGCGTCATATGGACTCGCTGACAGCAACCAGAGCCGTTACAATGATTGAAGAAGGTCATTCGCAGCGATCTGTGGGTTTGCAATTGGGATTTTCTCGAAGAGCTATTCAAAATCTATGGAATCGTTTCCAAGAGACCGGCAGTGTTGGAAGAAGAGCTGGTTCGGGCAGAGTTCGCATTACAACAGCTCAAGAGGATCGTTACATTCGATTAAGTGTGCGCCGAGATCACACAACGACGGCCCGCAAGCTGCAAAATCGTTTACGGCTCACAACAAGTACTCGTGTCAGTGACCAAACTATTCGTAATCGATTACATGAAGACCAGCAGGCATCAAATCGTTTAAGATTTACCCGTCAACATTTGGACTGGGACATAAACCAATGGGGCATGGTGCTCTTCACAGACGAATGCAAAGTTAAATTTTTTAACAACGATCGGCGTATTAGAGTATGGAGAAGACGCGGCGAGAGATTTTCAGAAGCCTGCATCCATGAAGTCGATCGTTTTGGTGGTCCAAATGTAATGATTTGGGGCGGGATAAGCTTACACGGCAAAACTGAGCTCGCTATTTTAAATGAGGGTACTGTTACTGCTCAGCGGTATATTGAGGAAGTTGTCAGACCACATGTGATCCCATTTGCCCAGCGAGCGGGTCCTGGATTCATCTTGATGCAAGACAATGCTCGTGCACACACGGCTCAAGCGACTCGGTTTGTACTGGTAGCGTCTCAAATTCAAGTCTAGCCGTGGCCGGCGAACAGTCCGGACTTAAATCCAATAGAGCACATGTGGGATCAGTTGAAACGAAGAGTTAGAGACGGTGATCCACAACCAACAGCAACTTAAAAGGGCCTGGGAAGAGATTCCAATGGAAAATGTCAGGCATTTGATTGAGAGCATGTAGTCCAGGCTTCAGGAGTGCGTAGCGAAACGAGGAGGGCATACTCGTTACTAAAAGATGAGCATGGAGTATTTTCTTTTGTTTTCAGTAACTTTACATTGTTTTAATTTTTAACCTTAAATGTGATTTTTTCTTTCAAAAGCAAATAAACTTTTTAATCATTATTATTGGAATAAGTTTATTGGTCTACACGGTAAAAACAACATTAGTTTTCGTTATGGAGACAAAAAATATATGTTGGTTTTATTATTTTCATGGTACAGACAAAATATCTCGTGGCCCTTATTTTGTTTTGAGTAGTATATATGTAATAAAATGATGTATTGTTGTTGTATTTTACTGGGTGTTTGGTAGGTAGATGCAAAGCTTGAAGGTGAAGCTAATAGATTATTTTGAGATATTTGAGTAATGGTTGTCACAGGAGAAGTCTACCAAATATTTTAAATGAAAATTTAAATAATTGAAATCCTCAAAATGTTACTATTAATTGCAATTAATGATCAGTACGAAAAAAATAAAACAAAAAGCAAACTGTTTTCAACAACCATTGCTCAAACAGTTCTTAATAGTCTATATAAGCTTCTCCTTTAAGCTTTGCATCTACATACCGAACACCCTGTCTATGAATGTCACCAACTATGAATAAAATAGATGAATGTATTAAATAAATGCATAGTTGCAATGTGAAAAATATTCTATACCTCATGTGTGTTGATATATTTTCTCTTGCTATGGGAATCGAAGCTATACAGCATACCTAAAGCTATTGACGGCGATAGCGGCGGCGCGGCCGCGATGTTACTGCTAAAATTCTTCAACTTTAAAGCACAAATAAAGTAAAATTAGTTTGTGTAAATGATGTATAATTAATGATTTTTAGTCAGTGGTAGGTACAGTCAGGGTACTTAAAAGTCATCTAAAAGTCGACATTTGCTTGCACTGTAATGTTCTCAGTCATGTCAATGTTTTATTTTAAACGATTGAAAATATTTCATTGACGTTTGCAATTGCCATGGATAGATACTTTAATATCTTGGCATTATCAAATTAAATACGACTTAGAGTATATTATTTTTGTTGTCAAGAAGTCCAAATGAATATATTTAACACTGGAACAAATGAATAGAACATAATATTTGAATCAACCTCCGCACTGAATAGGCCATTAAAAAGGTATGATTTGATATTAAACTAGATCAAAGTCATAATTCAAATACTTGACGTAGAACATGCACACGTTACATTTAAAGTTTATATTATAGTCTCCATTATAATTAAGTTGAGTTTTGTACGCAGTTGTCTGATTAGTGTTTTAGTTTCAAAAGGTAGGTACTAACAGTCCACGACTTAATAAATGAATTTGAAGACTGACGAAGGTTTTTGTACCCCGACTGAACATACACTGTTGCACCTAACACATAACTACATGTTATGAAAATAATTTTAGTTAGTCAACATTTTAATTATTGTGATACTAAAATTCAGAAGTGCATAGATAAAAGAAAAACATTTTGTACTGTAACTACTTACCTGTAGGTATCAACTTTTATTTATTTTATTTTGATTTTGATTTAAAAAATACTTTTTGGGACGATAACAGGTTGGTTCAATTAGTAATATTTTATTCATCCGGTTTAAAGTATCACTAAAACATAACTAGAAAAAAAAATAGTTTCCACTGACAACATTAACATTATTATATTTATTATTGAAATAAATATTACATACAAATAACACAAGTTATTAGTTACTAGTCTTCGGTAGCTGGAATTTTTCGAAACCCTTTTATAATTATAACTGTTTAGTTAAAACTCGTTACTTTTAATTTAAATTGTGTGAATTAACTATTTTTTAATTTAATTATGTTACTAAAATAAGTGCCTATTGAAATAAGAATTTAAAAACCAATACAAATTTAAAATCTAAATTTTATTTAAAGGTACTGACATCGGAGGTGAGTCACAACGTAGTTAATGCTTTGCTTAATTTAGGTACTATAATTTCGAAAGAACATTAAACATAAGATAAATGTTGCCGCTGCCTTTGTCTCAGAATGATAAAGAAATACATACATAATAGACATTTTTATGGAAACCCATCAGGGACTCTTCGCATATTTATATTTGAATATGATTTATGCCAGCTAGACAATAAGGGACAAGCAAATGCGTTCTTCCTTGTCCAATAAATAACCATATAAATACTGAAGTAATTAGAAGGTTCTTCATGCTATATCTTGTCCAAAATAGCTTGATACGGATGACAGCTAAAACACCGTCCAACAACTTCTAACCAGCGTTTTAACTAAAACCTTTTAAACTCCACAATATTTGTCACAACAATTAAAAAAAGATATACATCACACGACTTTTTATGTATGAAAGCAACCTGGGTTTTACATAAAATATAAAATTTAACTCATTTATGAAATCGTTTATTTTTAACAAACAAATATTTATATCGATCAATAAATTTTTGTAAATCTATCTGATTGATTTTTGTAGGAAAACCTAACTAACTAACCTAACTTTAAGTAACATCTGTATGTCGGCTTAGGATTTAAATTTTTGGAATAATTTGTATTTTTTTAGTTTACATTATAATTTGAAATTGAACTGTAAATATTCATTCATTAAATCACACACAAATTACAATTCAGGTTATTATGTTTTTTACTTTACATGCATGCAAAAAGTCGAATTCGACAGATCTTTATACGTTACAATAGTTTGAGCTATGCCCATCACTACACTACATATGCAAATGAGACTGACTGAGCTAAAACGCTAAAGTTGGTTTGAAGTTTTATCTTTGGTCGGTGTTTTAGCTGTCATTCGTATCTAGCTAGGTATTTTGGACAAAGTATAAAATATTAACAAACGAAGGCATAGCAGTGACATGTGGCAATTTACAAATATTTCTTCAGAGATAAGGGTGGGACCGGTTTTTATAAAGTCTCGGATCTTATAGCGTTATATCCGCCCAGCTGTATCACTGGACTTTTATTTAGGCAAATAGTAATAACAATTTTGTCACAGTTTTCAATGCTCACAGATGTCGTATATAAGTAAATAAAATGTATCGTTTTCACAACTTCATTATTCGAACTTTATAGATTTTCGTGAACGAATAAACTAAAACGATATAAGTTGATAATTTTTAGAATAACAGACTGTTGCAGCTTTAGACTCTATTGAAAAGCAAGCCCGAAGAATCATCGGGATTGACGATGATATTGCTAACTTTCATGACCTCAGCCACCGCCGTGAAGTTGCGTGTCTATCGGTATTTTATAGGATACATTTCGGAGAGTGTACGCAGGAATTGCAAAATTTAATTCCACCGGCCCCCTTTTATAATCGGAATACAAGACGTAGGCTGAAGTTGCATCCTTTTGTGGTAGATATTCCGACCATCCGGACTAAACGCTTCGATAGCTCTTTCATTATGCGTACTGCAAGGGTGTAGAATTCTTTGCCTGCCGATGTGTTCCCTGACCAATATAACTTGGGACTCATTAAGGCAAGAGTGAATAGGTTTCTCTTAGGCAGGCATGATCCACCTTAGACCTCATCGCCACTTAACATCAGGCGGGTTTGGGGTCAAATGCCTGCCTGGTCATGAAAAAAAAAATGCAACACATTATGTGTTTACACGTAACCATAAATATTGTAGATATGTTGCGAACGCAAAACCAGTCGCATTTGAATTTAATATTTTCATTCAGTCAGTTTAGTTTTAAACGAAGATGTTCTATAATAATATGGAGGGATAGAAATAAGATCTGAAACAAATTGGTGAGGTGCAACAAAATTATTGCAATATATGTATTAGATTTATTTTTGTGAAAGATGTCGACGACCATTTTTTTTTTCGTAACGTCGTTGTGATATTGGGATAATAATATAAAAACCCTAAATTAAAAATAATCGACAACATTTTATAAAATTGTTCCAAATTGTTTTCTGTTGTGTTAGAAAACAACAGATTAACTTGTTTTCGTCCCCACGCGAGCAATTATGTGGAGCTATCGCAATTATAAGTGAGCATATCATTACATTTTATTTCGCGTTTATCTAATGTACGATTCTGCCTTAACGCGTACCCTGGGATCGAATGCAAGGCAGGAGCAATTAATCCCGGGACTGCCGTGATAGCGCGGGATGTTGGGGAAGGGGAGGAAGGAGGCGCTTGGCGACAATCACATACAACGGCGCCCCCGGGACCACTGGAACAAGTTAAATCTTTGCCAACTAGATCTGTTACTGGAAATGCAATGCGCTTTGTTCTTCTACAAAATGCATTTGAGATCTCTTCGGCGGGTAAAATAATGTAGATTAATCTTCAAATACTTATGTGTGAACTTGGAAAACTAGACTTATATTTGTTCAAGTATCTGTTTTCACATTGTGTCCGACCGGTTGTATGTGTACAGAACTTAGGCTGCTTTGTTATCGTTCGTGTTTGCACAACCTGGGAGACATTCAGAGAAATAAATCTCTATTTGTCTACATTCACCAATCCCGTTCGGCGACACGCTCCGCTGTGTCGGCATTACACGCTCACTGAGATGGATCACCGAGTCAACGCCTTTCTCGTAAATATCCCATCAATACACCCGCCACAAAACAACGCCTTCACAATACAATATATGGGAGCGATGAAAGCTCTCACTTATCTTCGTGCTCACTGCAGGGAGCCAAATCGCAAAAAATCAGGAGCGAACAGTAGAAAGGGATTATTGTTTGTTTATTGTTTGAGGCTGTAACTAATCGGTTTGTGTTTCAAATGTCATCCTTTTTAATGACACCCTGAGAGTTACGTTTCGTGATAATTACATACCAGTCGTGTGGCATTTCTTTAATTTTTTCTCCATTACATTTTTTTTACAGGTTTGAAATAGATTACTTAGCACTATCAAAAATTCATTGTTTTATAACGTATCTTCTCATCAAGGCCAGCTTATTTTTTAAACTTAAACGAAGACTTAAGATTTTGTGTTCTGTGGAGTGGTTTCAAATATAAAGAAATAGCAAATCATCGTTATTTCTTTTTTTCTTCATTTTCATCTGACTGAAAATTTATATCGAAAATCATTGATTTGTCGAAATCGGAAGAATATATCTCAAAAAGAGACTTCGAGTGCCTCTTCAGTTAAAAACAAAATCTATGAAAAGTTGTTTAAAAATGTTATCAGAGTCATAGATAAGTGGTATCGGCCGCGCCCTCGTCCATCAAAAACACATTACATACAAGAGACTACAAGACTAAGTTATTTATTTGTAACTGACGTAAGTGTGTTTCAGTAAACGGATTCGATGTTCAAAAGACCCGCCGCCGTTATCTATAGCTAGCTGTTGATAAATTTAGCATTACCAATATTGCTACAGACATTAAGCCGGCCAAGAAAGAACGATAACTCGATAAACTTACTGAGTAATTGCTTTCATTTCGCAATCACGTTGTTCGGCAATCAAATTCATGTTTTACGAAGATACATGTGTAATTATATTGCTTTGTCTTTTATTTAATGTAATCTACATCATCAGTAGATAGGTAGGCAGGTATATACAACATAAGATCGGTGGGACAACTGACAGTACTGAATTAAAATTTTGAGTAAATCTAGGGTAGCTTTCGTTAAAGAGATTAGGAATGGCAAAAAACACCTCCTCCCTAGGTCAAATTGAAGTTACAAAGATTTCCTTCTCATCTTGTTACCACTATTGTTTTCTCACATGGCATTGTTGTTAAGAAAGTCAGCAGTGACGCAGATACTATGTAGTAATTAAGTACACCTAAAGGTTCAGAGAGGTTCTGAGTTCAGTTGAAAGAAAATGAAAGACCTATTTTAATAGTATTAACTAACTGGTAACCTGTACTAGGTTCTAATATAATTTACCTTATCGTTTCAAGCAATATTCATGGGTAAATCCGTTAAAGGTTGTGAAAATTACATCAGAAGTAATATACATATGTATTCATTAAATAACAAATGCACTCGCTATTATATAATAATTTTTCAATTAAAATGATCCATATCACTCCTACAAAAAATATATTTATATACCTAGTAGTATTAATAATAGGTATAATAACAATCAAAAGAAAAACAATTATTTGTGCAAACCTATTTTTATAATAAATCGAAAGCTTTGAGTAGGTATGGAATTACAGTAAAAACTAACAAAAGAAAAAAACCCGAAATATATAAATTAAAGAAGGCGTTGAAAGTTAGAAATCTGATTCTATAATATTATGTCTACCTATATAAAATAAATAACGTAGAATTTCCCATCATAATCCTATCAGAAGACGTTAACATGCTACAGGAATTTTGAGCTGGAGTATATTTGACACTTTATTTTAAATAAAAACTTCCCCTTGTTTCACTAGCACACAATGTTTACCATGAACAAACATCTTGGTTCTACCCTTTGATAACATGATATAAGGTTTAAAAAATGAACACATTCCTCGTTCATAGTCATTAGTCGTAAGAGTTGTATTCGATTATGATACAGATATTGTAAAGATATTATAATTTGTATTGTCACATTCCCTTTCTTCTATTAGATAATAATTAACCGATCTAAACTATTTATTTGTGGATTTCAATCAAAAGTTCATAGGTGTTATAAAATGAGATTGCATCATGTTCCTATTTTCTAAAACTACTTAGTTTTTGGGATTTCCACATTTGTCAGGTTAACAGTCAAATATATGCCTATCTATCTTTCTTTTATTACTCATACGTTACTTAACTATCTCACGTAACGAGAAATAATTTATCGGTAAAATTGTCCTGTCATTCAACAAACGTAGATTTTATCTCGTATCTTCAGATTTTACTAGTATGATTTTGTAAGGCACTACAGATAATTGCTTTTTGTTAATGTTTCAACAACATCGCGCGCAAAATCTAAATCGACCTTGATGGGCTATAAAAGTATAAAGGATAGATATAAAATTTAAAACAAATCTCTTGATAAACACGAGAACAAGATCAATAATGCTATCAAAATCAAAATAAAGTATTGTTGGAACAGTCGTCGAGATGTAGTATGACATGTTTGCTTTCATCTGAATCTCTCGCAACTGACAAACATAATTTATGAAGTTCTGAATAAAGTGATAAGGATTGTTTACACACTTAGCGGTGATACGAGGATCTACTCTTGTGTGTACATAGAACTACAACACAACTTAAACATGTCTTTTGTAATTTAACATTTCCTAAAAGAAGTGATGAATATTTTTAACGTCCTAATTTCCATCGGGTTTCCCCGGATGATTAAATAAGCATCAAATTAATGGTTAATACCAACTTAAACAAGCAAATTCAGATAAATATTGATAAAGTGATGTTTATTAAATGACAAATAAGTACTACACGCATTATCTATTCAAAACATTCACTAATGACTAAATTATGTTGTTACTAAAGTATGTATATTGTGTTTCTAATATAAGATGAACTTTTTTATGTACAGTTATTTAATAAAGAGTTTAAAGAAATTAAAAAACTATCCTGATTAGTCTAAAAATAAAGTGGATATAAATAAATAAATAAATAACCACATCACGACACACACATTGACTCAGCCCTGCACTAAGTATCGTAAGAACTTGTGTCGCAGGTGCTAAGCAACGATATGGTATATACTAAAAAAATAAGAATACAACATCCAATACCGGTAAGCGAGACAATGCGTCTTGCAAATAACACAAAGTCCCGCCCCCGCCGGGATTCGAACCCGGAACCTCTAGCGTAGCAGTCGGCTGTTTACACCACTGCGCCACCGAGGTCGTCCGGCTGCGTATACCTACTTTTTTAATTGATTATACAACGATAGTGGCACTCATTGGTTTTATAAAATAATCACGTTGCACATTTTGCATGCAATGTTAATGAGTCAATATAATTAATTGTGAATCTAAAAAGAAACACCACTTGCTCACTGATTAATCACGACATGTATCAAGCTCTGCTAGTAGGTATAACTTACAGAACATTAGATAGTCTACATTTCTATGTAGGTATTTTCTTATATTAGTTTTGTTTTAAACATGTTTTTCTTTATTTTAGATGTGTCTCATGTTCAAGCGTTGCCTTAGAACCAAGCGAAACACTAACAATTAATACATTTTAAAAATCATTCGATTGCCCATTTGGTACGGAATTTAGATTACCTACTATTTTTCACGCGCTTGTAAGTAGTCTGACTGAGTTCTTGTAAAGATTTATTAATATTAACAACATCATTCATTACCATTGACGCGATCACCTATGTCCACACTAAGTTCTACACACAAAATAGGTATACCAATCTGAGCAGAGCAGGCACGAGTGTGGTCCATAGTAAATCCAAGTGCAAAGCCCTCGTGGCGCGGTGCCCTGTGTTCTCGCCGCCTGGATCAACCTTATCTCTCCTTAGGGATTAAACCTTCGCATCCCCACTTCTGAGCACCGCGGTAACGTTACGAGAATATAAATGCCTATTCTTACGATTTTACGTGCTGTCCGACGTTCAGTTTGTACCTAATATAAATTGAATTGCTACACCTAATTTCTAAACGATTGTTAATTCTTTTGTGTATGTATGAAGCGGAATTAAATATGAATTATAAAGGTTGCACTGTTTGTAAACGTTTCAACAATGTCCGGACACTTCCTACCTTATAAATGCTACTCGTATGTATCTGTTTGTTCTTACAAATTAGATTTTACCTACGAATAATGATTTTCCTACCTACTTACATCACTGTCGTCGAAAAAGATATTAATGATGCTACGTATCGTTGATGACAAACTAACTATTTGGTTTTGTTCTAGGTAAAACGCGTACAAAAGACAAGTATAGAGTGGTGTATAGTGATCACCAGCGGTTAGAACTGGAGAAGGAGTTCCACTACAGTCGGTACATTACGATCCGACGCAAGGCAGAGCTCGCCGCGAGCTTAGGCCTTTCTGAAAGACAGGTAAAATGTACTTTCGTTTAAATCTTTACATATTTAGACTAAAATGAAGAATGTAGTTATCTTAAAGATAAAATTTGAATTTTTTTAAAGTTTTAATTAACCTAGCAAAAAAGTGTAACAACGATTAACGTATAAAATATTTAGAAATCAACATTTAGGCCTAAAGTCTGAGTTCATACTTTTGAACCATAGGTATCTAACTGTCCATACTTTCAAGTCGAAGACCGAAGGCCATTTATTAACAGTTCACTTTCCAGTTCATTAAAATAAAACATTGTTTCCAGGTAAAAATTTGGTTCCAAAATCGACGCGCCAAAGAGCGGAAACAAGTGAAGAAACGCGAGGAGGTCGTAATGAAGGAGAAGGGAGATCATGCGTCTCTGCAGCATGCGCAGCTGCATCACGCGACCATGCTACATCACCAGCAGATGATGAACGGGATGATGCACCACCATCACTACCATCAAGGGGTACTACAAGGCGTGCCCGAGCCGTTGGTGCCAGGAGTAGCTCCCGTGCCGCTGCTGTGACCTGAACAAGACTATTGTACCAGTGAAATATTCGGATTGTGTAGTGAATGACAGATTCTTTTTTTTATTGACTCCCAGTGACAATCGTAGCTGTAACTAGCCGCTGCTGCGGCGTTTCGGCGGCGCCTAAGACTCTTTTACACCTATGTGATAAAGTGCATTAATATCTACTATTTAGGTGTATAAATACACGCCACTAAATATTTGTTAAATCAATTCAGAAATGCCTTATTATAATTAATATAAAGTAACACCCAAAAGCGAAAAGCTTGTTTTTTTTTTGTTTCAAAAGCTGTTTTCTTGATGTGTGCTCCATTGTAATTTTTTTTCAAGCACTCGTAGAATAAATATTGATGTTCATCCTTCAACCATTAAGAAAAGAGATTTTGATACAAAATTTCTCTTGCTTAGTAATAATTAAAATTAGTAAGAAATTGTAATTTATGCTATCTACTTGCCTCGTGCAAGCGGCTTCATTCTTTGTAAATATAAATACTTATATTTTTATATAAGATATTTTCATTTTTAATAATTATTATACATTTAATTAAAACACATATTTTTCTCAATGCTACAAACTCGTTCCTGGTTAGACTTTCAAGATAAAATATCTAATAAGCAAAAGATTTAAAACGTGACTCGGTTTCATAACCAAATTAAAATATGAATAGTTATTCCAAGCTTTACAACGCTAATTCTATTTAATTTGAAATTAAATATGAAGAATCTCATGCATACTTATATGTAGTCAGACTATATAAAACTAGTTTACAATCGGCGAAAATCCCGTTAATTTAAATTAATTTGTAGTGTTGAGAAATAAAGTCGATTAACGATGAGATTATTCTAAATTATAAGAACTTGTAAATAGTAGAATAAATAAGGTTATTTAATTATAATTGTCGATTTCACTCATTGTCAGTAATTAACACGTTTAGAATTGGAAGCGATGAAATGTGAAATATGCTTATTCTTTGAATGTTGTTTTTGTGCATTTTGAAGGTTTTGTTTTATACAAGCTTTAAAGCTTTTTTAATTTAAAACCAGTTATGGAAGATTTTAATTGAATTTTTATAAGAGGTGCTACCGTCCGTACATACCTATTGAGTTTTTGTTTTATACACAAATTACGTTTCCAACGTAGCAATTGAATATTGTAATTACTGAATTACTTGTAGGTTTATGATATCATGTGGTTGTTGTCAGAATGAGATTGTGTTGTCTGTTTGTGTATTGATTGTAAACAAAGAAAAATAAGATGTATTTCTTAAATTAAAGCACTTCACACAACACGTTTTATAAACTTAATAAATTCATGTTAATCTAAAAAAGGATATTTAATTTTGCTCTTCCTGAAAAAAAAAATTAAAAACAAAATCAAATCTTGAATAATTATTCGGACAATGATTGTCAATATTTGAAAGTAAGTGTTAGTTATGTCAATAGAGTAGGGTTGCACACCACACCATTTGGACCAAAATTTAACTGAAATTCTGTTGGCGTTTTTGTTGTCTAATGGACCATTCCTAGGAAACAGATGGGCAAACTATCGCGTTTATGATAAAAATATAAAAACACGAATTGTATATTCATCTCATGGATTACGAAAGTCCATTTTCACACATAAATTTTGGCTTAGTGGTGTCAGCCCTGAATTTGAAAGGTTAAAGAAAGAATCCCGCTAATTGTTATGTAAACTGATGCTTATTGAGTGTGTTTGAGATGAATATCAAAGGGCCCGACTTCTACAACCACTACCGCCCACACATCCTTCAATATTGAAACTATTTGGAACGATGTACATATACAAAATCAGATGTAGATTTGAATGTAACTTACTGCCCACGCGATGTTACAATCGTTACTTGTATATTTAATGGATATACAAAATATAGGTAGGTATATAAATAACGAAGTCGCAATATTTCTCACCGTATCTGTCAAAGTTTTTTTCAGGTACAGTATTTGTTATCTCTGTAAATGCATTAAACTTTTAGGAAATTTATCGCTTTTATTAATGAATTGTAGTTTAACAATGGTGCAGGGGATTTTATGATGACGTTTTAAAATTTCAGTCCGACAAATTAAAAATTACACACTAAAAAATGTAGTGATTTTTTTATTAGCATAGTTATATACTTTATAAAATAGTCAGCGATCCTTATTACATTAATAAAAATATTAGCTTTTAACTGTTTAATATAAAGTTAATAAGCTTAAAAGATAAATATTTCCGTGCGTCTAATTAGTTGCCACTCTGTCCCACACTTTCATTTAAAAGGACCAACAGGGTTATCCTTGAAAACAAATAATGCAGATGTGCATTGAAGCACAAGCTGCGTGTCTAGGAAGCCTCAAGGAGTTTAATCAGAAGAAATTATGGGAAAACAAGAAACGGATTCTAGACTTTTTTCACCAGTAAAATCGCAGACAGCAGTTGAAACGGTTCAAAGGCCCCATGATCCCACGGAGACAAAACTTTGTCAGGATCAAAATCTTGTATTTATACTCACGGAAGGTAGCTTCGGCCTTACGTATACCGACTTTAGCTATCGAGAACACACAAATGGATACGATTATGACAAATGAGTCTGTTTGCAACACCCCATAGACGAAAGTCTGGAAAGAACATTCACGGCCTGGGTCATACTAGTCCGAATATTTAATCTCGACTACGGCGAGGGTTATATCTACAAAATTATACAAAGTCAGGTCATAAATTCTGTCACATGTTTAATATAAAATAATTGAAACAAGTTTATTCATTATGTAACCATTTATATACCAAAATGAATTTAACAAAACATAGATTCTTATGACACTAAAGTTTATTCAAAATGACCTCCGTGATTTTGAATACAGGCCTTCAATCTGCGTGCCCAGTCGTCTATCGCAGCACGAACGAGGTCCATGTCAATATCGGCGGCTGCCTTAATCAAGGATGTCTTGAGTGACTCCAAATTGGGATGAGGCTTTGAGCACGCCTTTTCCTCCAAGTGTTGTCATATCTTGTAATCTCACGGATTCAAATCTGGACTGGAGGAGAATCTGGATATTCAAATTTTTCAGTATCAAATTTCAAAAATTTTAATTGGCGCGTAACCGAACGATGCAACGCAATAACTGCAACACGGTCTTCTTTAAGCGTCCACTCCATATTTAAAAATGAGTAAAATTCGAAAAAGTATACATTTTTATTTTCATGAACAATTTGAAATTCGAATTCAATAAACTTTTTTGTGGCCAGCATTCTAAAAGAAAAGTTTTTACTGTGTGACATTGCTTATGACCTGACTGACTAGGTAATTATACTTTGTTATACGACTTTAAAAAACTCTGATAAAATTCGGCTTGGTTTTTTCTTGAATGCTTGAAACCGTCATCGGGTTGGAGATGATTTATTCAGTTCCTATCGTCCAAAGGTCCCAGACACCGAAAGGTAATTGCTAAGGGAGGCCAGGGGGTGGCCGAAATAAAACACCTTATCACATGGTATTAAATAAAAATTATTGACTATAAGTGATTAAGACATATCAAAATATAAAAGCATTCCGAACAGGTGGTAGTAAAAATGTCGATTCCATAGTTCTTATTTTAAGTACTTTTTACCATCTTCTAAATAGGCATCGTAAGAATAATTTAATAGAGAAATTTATGAAAAGGGTTATCCTTTTCTAAAGGTGTCAAAGAATACTCAAATCGATTACGAGCAATGGATCCAAGACTAAAAGAGATTTATTGTTTAAATTTTATACAGATGAATGGACTTAAATGTTCAAAAATTTGTATTAAAAGTATTAAATAAGTTATCTTTTGC
The DNA here is from genome assembly GCA_949316135.1 of Choreutis nemorana. Taxonomy (NCBI): domain Eukaryota; kingdom Metazoa; phylum Arthropoda; class Insecta; order Lepidoptera; family Choreutidae; genus Choreutis; species Choreutis nemorana. Next base: position 6,269,113 of record OX438601.1, on the reverse strand, counting down.
AATTCATAGGCTGCTTCAAAAAGTAATTCACTAGGTGTATATAAATATTGTATTGCAAAGGTATTACACAAACATCCTAGGTATACCATTCGAACAAGCCCAAACACAATGTCATTATTGTTAAATTTTGAGGAGTGCCTCTCACCTGACAGTCTCCCAGTTCAGTCTGTTCCTGACCATTATACATTTTCATACCATCCGAGGAGGAGTTCCCTTGTATCAAGTAATTTCTGAGGCCATTTGTAGTCTCCATCATCAGGTCTTTTTCACCAAATAGTGATTCCCGAGAACAATTATCCAAGTTTTTGTAAATGATACCCAAGTCGCTGCAATTTGTTCTGGATCTCATCATCTGATCCAGTGAAAATGAGACCAACTAAAAAGAACACACATGCAGGCTTCCAAACAATAAAATAATTTTCCAAATCGCTTTGTAAATGACGAAGTCCTGAGGTAACAAACTTAAAAAGCAAAATGCAACCGAATTGAGAACTTCCTCCTTTTGTGAAGTCGGATAATATGTGAAGTAGAGGTGCTTATTACAGAATTGATAGTTCAGTACTACATAAAAGTTCCTGTAAAATTAAACAAGCTTATCCAATTTCTTTAATTGTTGTTTTTATTATTCCTTATCGCAAGTAGTTACCGGTGTCGGTAAACAGTTGCAACGCCTGTCATGTTACTTGTGTGTTGCCAATCTTGTCACCTCCGACGACCAGGAAATAAAACCTAATAAAAACCGAAATAAACAAACACTTGCAAGTGGGAAGTAGATTACTCGTTCGGTTTTAAATGATTTGCGTAGTTTTCAAGTAATCATAAATCAGCTGTATTGCCACCAGGGTCGCGCGGCTCGGTCTGATGATGTAAGCAAACAGTACACGGTGTGTTTAATGTTTGTTTAGTCCAGTGTTTGCCCTTTGACAGCAATGTTCCAGGTCGTTAACACGTCACGCCTAGCCAGACTGGTACGGGGAGAGGTAAACGGGATTTGTTTACAATTTTTTGAATATCAATTCGTATCATGCTCCAAAAACGAAATCTTTAATTCGTTCTTTCACTCCCAATCCGTCATAAAATTAAAAGGACGAAATTGAGCTTGAAATATATAATGAAGAGTTTTTTTGAGGACGAATTTTTTCATCAATAGATTCTTAATATTAATTAATTTAGGGTGGATATAGACAGAATTACCGTTTGTAAAAATACAAATTCTCCAATTTCAAACTTTTATTTAGTTAATTCGATTCTTAGATTGCAACTAAAACTAGGTATGTAGGTACGTCGGTAATGAATTTGATAAGCTTGTGGTAATATCTTCTAGTTTGTTAGTTAAAGAGAACTTGCAACGCAATCGAAAAAACTGACAAAGTATGCGTCATAGCGTATATGCGTATGGGCTTCTTCAAGCCCAGGGTCATTAAATCATCAGACATAGCATTAGACAGAACAAATAATTACTCTTCTCTTCATACCGAAGTTCAAATGTGAGAACTTCACATACCGGAAATCGTGTCATTTTGTATAACGTAATATCGTAGGTTTGTGGTTCATTGTTCATTCATAAATATTTCTGAGGTATTAAAATCTATTTATTTTTAATAAAAACCGTTATATCAGTAACTTAAAACTTATGTCTGAAGTAAATAGGTGGAGGTTTAGAAGACACGGACCAGTGTGTTCGATTTTCTTTCTGAATATTAAGAGTAATTTTAACTATAGATTTATTTATAAATACTACTTTTAGGAGTTTAGGTAATATTTTGAACAAAATAGTATTTTAGGGATTTAAATTGTTGCGTATGTGGCCACGGGCCATTTAGCTTTTCCGTTCCATTTATTGACGAATCAAGACATATGAAGTATTTCACTTAAGAGAAAACTTGCAAAATACCGTTCCTGTAAGCTGTCCGCCCCGGGTCATGGCCCCCTTAGGTCTAGAATATATACGACCATGCGTAGGAGTGTTTTGTTTTTGGAAAAACGAACTATATTTATTCGGAATTTTTACCCGTGTACATATGCAAATCAATCTGAACTGACAGACCTGCACTCCTAATGGTTTTTTATAAGTTGATAAATATATATTTATATTGGTTGATAAATATATATTATACAAATGATAGTCTTAATTATTTATATGTTTTTAAAAAATCAGTTGGCGTGTGTTGCTGAGTTTGACAAAAACTCGAGAATGATTCAACCGATTTTACTGATATTTTTCTTGTTGTTTTTAAAGATCAGGACAAAATTTGTGATTAAGAAAAAGACTGCCGCGAAAAATCCAACATTTATTTAAATGAGTATGATTAAATTACAAATATAATGTATCACATTAAGTAGGAAATGATGAACTGAAGCGTAGATGCCTTTGTGTTTTGAACACGTGATATATATGTAAACTGTCCGTCTATACATGAGTATTAACATACACAATCGTTGTTATCGCTTTGTACCCATTCTGTTTAACTGGGTAGGTTTAATCCTTTGGATTGATATCTTGATAAAGTGTGGATTACCGGCAAACATGAAACGATTCTAAATTAATTTTTAATCCAGCTTTCCCTACGTCTACAGCGGTATCGACTTCGAGGAGAAATCCCTTGATACGGCTTCGTTAAGATAAGATTACTACACTCAAAGGTTTAAAAGAATTTAATATTGTTCCGTTTTCTTTGTACCTATCTATCGACTGCCTACTAATTTATTATTTATATTACACCTGGCCGTGTCCGGACCCGTATGAAGCAGGCCGCGGGGCATAATGTATGAAACGTCTCACCATCCGATCCGGTACAAGGCCGTTTCCGGACACGGCCTGTGCATGTGATATAGCATGTGATCCCTAAATGCATGCATGCCGGTTCATAACCAGCTTCTAACTTAATGATGGTCATTTATTTAAACAACTTTAGCAAGTAAGCAAGGCAAAACTATTTGAATGATATTATTATTATGCACAAATATTATTTTACTTTTTGCAGGTATTGTTGAGTAGCTGTAATGAATCGGCCTGTGTATGAACTTAGACACGACGTAATGTTCAACATGCATGTCGTTCCTGACCCGATAACTGTCGATGGATTACTTCTTGAAATCGTTGACCATTTAACTCTACCTTGGAAAAAAACCTGCAATTAAGTAAGAATAATGACGAGAAGGAAGCCGATAGTAGGATTAAGTTGGGCTGGGCGGCATTCTGGAAGCCAAGTCATGTTTTCTCGTCGCTCATACCCCAAAGCCTGAAAAACGAAAAATTTTGATTAGCCGAAAAGTGTACGCTGACGGTGGGGCTTGTCCGCAAGCTAAAAGTTACTCAGCAAGCTATGGAGAGAGCTAGGCTTGCAGTATTTCTGAGGGATTAAATCCGAAACGAAGTAATTCGGCATAGAAACAAATTTACCGACATAGCTACTCGGATAAGCAAGCTGAAGTGGCAGTGGGCTGCTCACATCTGTCGCAGAACTGATGAATCATGGAGTATCTTAGTAATAGGAGTTCTGCAGTGGAGACCGTGCATGGGCAAACATAGTATTGGACTGAGCAACGATCTGCGTAAGGTGACTGGAAGCAACTAGATGCTCAAGGCTCAAAATTGAGGAAAGTGGCGTGACTTGGGAGAGGCGTATGTCCAGCAGTGGACTTCCGCAGACTGACGATGATGATGCTGAAAGATAGATAGATACCTACCTTTTTCTAAACCTACTCTTTGCTATTGAACTAAATCGTTTTTTCAGTTCTTTTACTTTCAGAGTTTTGCGGCCTGCACTGGCCAGTTGGATATTTCTACTTACTTATATTCGAATTATGTACAGATGGTAGGGGATGAATGATTTTTTTTTCAACATAAACGTAAATACCATAGAATTAGTAATATATAAAACACCTAATACTTCCACAAAAACAATCGAATTTACCTATACAATATGAGACGCGATAAATAATATACCTAGTCAGGTGAACCAAACCTACCAAAATGAACTTAATAAAACATAGATTCTTATGACACTAAAGTTTATTCAAAATGACCTCCGCGATTTTGAATACAGGTCCATGTCAATATCGGCGTCTGCCTTAATCAAGGATGTCTTGAGTGACTCCAAAGTGTTGCCATATCTTGCAATCTCACGGATTCAAATCTGGACTGGAGGAGGGCCAGTCTCCGTACCAGATGAAGTCGATTTCACGCGCCGCCAGCCAGTCTTGTGTGCTCTTCGCTCTATGAGCTGGCGCCGAATCTTGTTGGAATACCCAGTGCCTGTTATTGAACATGGTATGAGAAACAGGTTCCACAAGGTTCGTCATGACTGTATTTTGATACACAACTGCATTCGTTTTTACACCTTTCTCACAAAAATGTATCTGTGTTAAGCCCCAATAAGAAACTCCCAACCATACCATGAGCGAGGATGGAAAATGACCTCGTTGGACACGCGGAATACGGTTGCTCGCTTCTTCACTACTGTGTGCGTACACCTTATCATTTTGTTTGTTGTAGCTCTGTTCTACGGTAAAAAAACAATTCATCCGAAAAAAGAATTTCCCGATATTTTTTTCCCGCGTACCGCTTCAACAAAGCGCGGCATCTCTTCAGTCTCAGGTCCATTAGACGAGCGTTCAAACGATGTCCTGTTTTTCTTCGATGTGCCCGAAACCCTAAGTCATCATTTAACATCCTTTCCACCGTGGTTCTGCTTAACCCCATCTCAAGGGCCAACAGTTTCTGCTTACGTTTGGGATTTCTTTGAATTCGCGCCTTCACAGCTTTTATCACTGCTGGAGTCCTAACAGACCGAGGGTGACCACTTCTTGACCTGTTATCTATACTAGAGTCTTCATTGTGTCGTTTGATGGTACGATAAACGAATCTTTTGGTTATATTCAAATTTTTCAGTATCAAATTTCAAAAATTTTAATTGGCGCGTAACCGGAACGATGCAACGCAATAACTGCAACACGGTCTTCTTTAAGCGTCCACTCCATATTTAAAAATGAGTAAAATTCTAAAAAGTATACATTTTTATTTTCATGATCAATTTGAAATTCGAATTCAATAAACTTTTTTGTGGCCAGCATTCTAAAAGAAAAGTTTTTACTGTGTGACAATACTTGTGACCTGACTGTGTACATAGAGCATTGACGTGAATTTGCAGTACAGCCGCGTACATAAAAGTCTCTGAAGCAGGATGTCAAATATTCTTTTCAACGAACATTCCTGGTGATAAACAATCAATCACTTTTTGTTAGAGAAACTCTTTATCCTTCGAGAAACATTGGCGAATGGAGACGCTAGGTCCAAAAGTACGGTGGTCAAGGGAATTAAGAGCTTATACATGTGGTCGATTCATTTTTAAGAAAAACTTAAATTCATTTGACGATTCTAAATACTTTGTTGTAAGTTTAAGGAATGAAGTTATTTTGATATTGATTAGGTAATAATTAAGGGCAAAACAAAAGAATCCACGGTTAACGTGTTACGGTTAATCAATAATACTAACATAAGACAAAGTATTTACTAAAAATCTATTTATATCTATGTCCAGGCAGTTTCTTGTAATTATCCGTGTAAATATCACATACCTACATACATTAAACCTAGATATGATTTTGAATACAATCAAATTACAGTTTTAGTACAACCTGCAGCAGGTCCCGTGTAGCATGAATAAATCCCTTTTATATACACTATCGAATGTGATCTTGGTCATTATTTCGAAGATTCGAAGCAAAAACAATGATTTATTTTATTTTTTGTCGATGCAAGGGGTATAAACCAAAATGTTCTGAAGTGGCTCTGATTCCGGTTTGAAATCAAAGTTCCACCATGAATATGTGATGCGACTCGACTCCGACAGAGATTTATAGTTATAGCACTTCTAATTTATAGCGCGCTGTAAAATGCCTCAATCGATACCCGTACCTGCGCTGCCGATACAGTATTCATTATACATAAGGATCCTATACCTAAGGATCTCGCTCGTGAAGAGGTGAATGTCTAAGCGGCATCTTCACTGTTATGTGTCGATATGTGCCTACTTATTTTATTGGCAATCTATATCGTCTGTAGCAAATTATTATGTTTTTGAAGTTGAATTTAAATCACATTAGACACTATTTTCATCATTTAATTATCAATAACCTAACGATTAACTTGGTGATTTAAAGCAGTTCTATCTCTTTAATTTTAAGATGGGTATACTAAAACTTTAATATGATTCTCACTGACCGATGCTATGCCCCAGAAAACTCGGTACAGTTCAGCTCAGCTTGCGTGTCGCGTGAGTAATGGTAGCTTTATTTTCACAACATTATTACACATGTAAGAAAATGGCCTAAAACCAACGACAAAAAAGCGAATAGGTTATATACGTTAATGATAAACCAATTTAAAATATCACAAATCTATTTTCCTCTGAATACAAATTTAGTTGGGTAAACTGCGTCTTTGAACCGCGCATTTTGTTGAAGAGCAAAAAAATGGAAAGCACAGAAGAAGGACTAAGAAGCGAACTGTCTACATTTCAGCACGTGATCATTTTGCGAAAATGTATAAAAAGTCGGCAAAATGTAAAGGGACAGAACCCACACCGAATTCGTTCGAGTCAAAATATGTACAAACGTTGCTCGTAATGGACTAAACAACAAAAAATGGACATCTTATTTAAGATTTAACAATAAGCGGGCTTGCATTTCGTGCAGGGCTGGGGCGTACAATAGTTTTATGGGCGTCGTAAAAGCAACGTCTTTGTCCTCGGCTTTGGCCAATAAACGTTAGTCGAACCGAGCTGCTCTCTTACACCAAAATAATATTATTACTCCTATATTTGTGCCTCACTTGTTATGCCGAATCTCCCATGACTTTGAAGCTTGCCAAGTTTATATTAAAATAGTTAAAGTGAAGGGAAGTTTTAATGCAAAATTTCATCAGGGAATTACATTTTAGATCTATCATAAAACAAGTATTACTTAGCCGTTTTCCTCTTAAATATTTATATGTTGCGGTTATTATAAGTATCACTAAACTTTGGAATAGACGATGCGGTTACAAACTTGCAAAGTTAATTATAATGTTTGGAATTTGAACGTCAAAACTAACAGCTACCTGCGTTTAGTCAGGTTCGGTGGTTTCTTTGTTTTACCTTTACCGAAATCCCTTTGTCTGATCATCTGTGAACTGCAGGAAAACCCCTCAGAGCTCCGACTTGCATTGTACTTGTCCGTCTAAAGTCGCCGACACAATGAAAGCCTATCAATAGAACCGATAAATGAATTATTTGTTTACAAGATTGCTGCATTTAAGTCAAATAATCCTTTTAGCGTGAAACAGACCTGGAAATTAGCTTAGTGCCGGCTGGTCCCGAATTACGGATGACATAGTTCACGTGTTTATTCTAGAATATTATTTAAGTACAAAACTATTATATGTACATTTAAACCGCAAGCAAAGAAAATTAAATTTCAGACTGATTCTATTTATTTTAAGAGCAGGGATATTTTGTGAAATTGGATTCTAAAATTGAAAATCGTTGATATAACGAGGTATATTTTTCCTGTTATTATTTAATTTTACCTGCTTCATCGTAAAACTCAAAGCGCTAATCAGAGAAGCTCAATCAGATTTACAATAGAACGTTCACAATAAGTTATTTAAAATACCTACTGTTAAGATATTTGTACTGTTACATATCTATATATTTTTGACGCTATAGTTTCAAAGTAAGTAAAACTGAACATGCAAACTGAAACCAGTAGTTAAATTATGTAAGTTCATTTACAGCGAATGCGAACGGGCTGCTTTATTGGGGCTAAGTTAGGAAAGGAAACCATTTGGATTTTAATAAGAGGCCGCGATTATGTGCCATAAAACGCCGTAAATATGTAGTTAGTCGGGTTCCCGGCAAATTGCGGGACTCGACGTGCGTGTGAGTCGAGCTCCACACGATTTTATTGTACCTACAAATCACTTGTAACATCTATTATGGGCTAAATCGGTGACTTGCTCAGGCGCCAACAATTAAAACTTGAAAAAAAACATAAACGTCGTAGCAATCGAAATAAATGCCCCAGAGAGACTTAGTTGATATACCCATACATACATGGCACATAATAATATAGATGTGACTAGTTACCCCATCCACTCAATATGGCGGAGTAGTAATTAGTGCAGCCGCGCACAATACGCCATTTCAGATAATTAAAATTGTAGCACGACATCCTCCACATTGTTGCTTATCTTTCAAACTATGATCCATTCACCGTTTCTGATGTTGATTAGACCGTTCGAAAATAAATAATGAGGAAAATTTATGACATTAATTACTACAGGAAATTGATAGATTATCCTACTTTAATAAGCGTAATTTGGCTTAATAATAAATTTCAAAGAACTTTCAGATGTTTTGTTAAAAAAATTAAAATTATTGTTTTATTTATGATTCTCTCAATTTCCCGATTCCAAAATTCGAAATGCAGGTACTTAGTGTAATATACCGTTACTGAATTTATATAATTGCAGTATTAAATACTTCTAAAACTCACAGCGTCGGACATAGTAAGTGTAATAACAAAGTAAACGTAATTTTATAACATAAATAACATAATAACCTGTAGCATCCAACGACGTGGGATTCATTTGTATATACCTACTAATTTAATACATAAATTATTCGTAGCGTAGGTAGGTACATGTAGTGTAAATGCACACGAGCGATGATATATAGAGGTTATTACGATATTACGGTACGGCCAACAAACAATAAGGTTTGATAAGGAGATTTGTCGGCCTCTTTGATGTCCCTTCTTTGTCCGAACGTAATCCGCCGACAAATAAAAACTACTCATTAGTAAAAGGTTAAACCCAAAAATATGAGAATTTAAACTAGTATTGCAAATTTGTCTGTGTGAGTCCATTAAATCTACACATTTAAATATACTGGTTCATTCCCTCCATGACACAAACAAATGATTTATGCAATTTTCAACAAAATAATATTAGTTTGGTAATATAATTTTGCTAAATTTTATTAACATACGATAAAGCTAAATAAATGAAATGAAAGCTACGGTGTCGGTATTTCGTAGTTACGTAGACCGTAGTAGTGGCTGTTTGCGTAACCCCGCCTACAGATTTACTACGTCTCACGTAGTTCTTTTAAGTCAATCTCAAGAACTTCTAAGCTGCTGATGTTGTTGAAATAAAATGAAATATCTAAACGTAAATACGATTGGCTCTAAAACTTGTGTCTTTAAACAAATTCACAAAAAAATAATTGATTACAGCTGAAAATGGTTTGGGCGAGAAATATTACCTTTCACTTATATTAGACGAAAAAGCCACTAAGACCAGTAAATATGCTTAGTACTTAACTATAACTTTACTAGCAGTTGAATTAATCTGCCCATTCCAGTATTTTAATAAAGCTTTATGGCTTTATTAACACTGGTATGTCAACAGCGAATGCGCTCGGCTTGCGTCATTTATGTCAAGGCAAATCAATTCTATAGTTTTGCGCTCAATTTTTCTTGTATTAACAATTTAACACTGTCATGTCGCTACCTCAACAATATCAATAGCTATATCAAATCGTTATAAAATATCCTGAATATAAAAATAGAGAACTAAGTATTTAGCGTACTGAAAAGTGTTGATAAATCTATGATTTTATTATATTGTGAATAAATAAATAAAAAATCTTACAATTGTTAATTTGGCCAACTATAATTAACAGGTGCTAAATAAGCATGCTGATGGTAAGCCACTCCTAGGAAGATTACCAATGCCAGGATAGCCAGAGGCATCATGCACGATCCCGAACTTTAAAGCATTTCGAAACTTCTTTTGAACATCGTAATATATGACAATATGTTGGTGTGATTGCGGTCCCATTGGCTCGCTGAATCGCAATAAACATGGCCATTGAGCAATTTCACGGCGATTACGTTTTGGGCCGTAGACGAATTGTTTTAACACAGTTACACAGTGAAACATTATTGGTGCGTTTAGTGCGCAGTCCATAAACGCGGGGTGACGGCGTTTTGTTCCGAACTGCCTTTTTATTGTGCACTGTATAAATTTATGGAATCATCATTGAGTTGTATGGACTCTAGTCGTTCACAGGAGGTCCATAACTATTACAGACGTATTTTGTTTGATATACGCTAATTTACACTTGTTAAGCGATTGATTGCCTGAGTAAATTTGGATAGCTCTATAAAAATAGTCGGATTTTTACACACGGAACTTAATCAAACTGTAAACTTGCAAAGCACTATTATACCTACTCGTATGAGTAAGTAATATAAGTTTTTGCCATTAAATGCTGATAAATTTTAAATTCCAAAAATTTATTTAAGCAAAGATAAAGTGTTAAAATTCGCTTTTTTAGTTTGTTTTTGAAGAATCAATTTAAATTTTCTACTAAATAATTTCATTCATTATTTTATAATGATTCTGCTTCTGATAGCTTATCTTCTTAGGTTTAAACGCAAATGCATAATTTTATCGTTTTATGACAGTGGGATAATGTAAGAATTATGAACTGTATGTACTTATAATATTACACTTTTTACTTCAGTGATTATATAGTTATTGGTGTTGAATAGATTTTATTTAAATGTCGATGAATTAATAACAATTGATCATTTCATTTTAATAACTCATTTATAACTAAGATTACCACTGAAATAAGATAAAAGGGAGGGACCTCTTTAATTGAGGAAATAGAGCCTAAGTTTTTGTTTAGCTACCGCCTAACTCTTCACTTCACTAGTATACTAATATCAACACCTACGTAGTCTCCGCAAACCCACAAGTTGTCCAAAATTTCAAAGGCATATTATGCTAACTACATTCTGATTGAAATAAATCTGGACAAAAAATCGTTGACGCCTGTGTACTAACACACACGAAACCGATACGATAAACAAGTACCACAATTATCGCAAATATTCCTCAACTAGAGTATCGTAGTAGAAGGCGAGGTGAGCAAGTAACCTGCCAGGGAAGATAAAAACTAAGACAGCAATATCCAGATATTTGTAATCCATATCATATGAAAAGCAATTTTAGACCTGCTTAGTAGTTTCAGTAAAATATATTGTTAAAAACTGATGCAAATTGGAGTATTTTACGACATCAAATAAATACAAAAATTAATCAGCTCTTAGAGCAAATATCAACGGTAAAATAACGTCATAATAAAAAAAGATTAAGTAATAATAACACAACATGCGACTCCCCACGTTAATTCCCCCAGATAGAATAATGGGGGTCAAATACATTTTGTCCCCGTTTATTTGAATCAGACAATAGTTATGTGGCTTAAATTTATTGTTACAAAATTATTCAAAATATTTTACGATAACTTTTTAATCCGTCGGTAATGAAATGGATATTATTACTCACATTATGGAATAGTAAAGCGTAGTAGAAGTATATATTAAGAAAATTCTACTTATAAAAGAAACTATGTTGCTGAGACATTATTTTATTTCCATGCAATATTACATTCCGATCCCTGTTTTTTGAAAGGATTGGTTAACTTTACTACTTGTTTGATGAAAACGGTTTTATTAAAAAATAAATATTCAAACCACTTTTAAATTTTGAACGACAGCTGCCTGCTGCATGAAAGGTATATAATACAAGGAGTTGTAACCTTAACATGTTTTATGGTAAATTCGTCTTTATTCTTATGGGATTAAGTTTAATTAAAACACTATAAAACTTCGTCTTGGATATACACGACCGGTGCTCGTTATTTTCTGGTCGATCGCCCCTTTTCTTTACTGCGCGCGCGCATCTTTGCCTCCAATTACTGACCAGCCGCCAACGCAATAAAAATCCTTTACCTAGGAACAATAACGTATCTCCAAAACCAGACAAAGTATTCTCAACTTAATTTTCCTTTCAATAAAAGTCAAAGCCGAACCTAAAAATTATTGTAGATATACAGGAAAAATTGTTTTGATGCAAATTGCGCTTGAGTAAAACTTGTTCGTTGTCCGTGTAAAGTTTTATTTTTTACAATTATATCGGGTCGGTTACTTGGAAATGTATTCATAAGGAATCAGAGAGGGTCTGTGCTTAATAGGCTTAGATTAGAAGTTAAAAGCCGGCCCGTAGACTGGGTAAAATAACATCTATTTCTCAGGATTTTCGGTAAATAATGTATGCATGCAAGTGAAGTAATGCAAGGAATGTTTTCATGAGAATATCGTTCGTTTTGTCTAAAAATATTTTTTTTTGGACTGAAGAATCTTTAAATCTAGGATCTGTCTGACTCGCAAACATGTAATTATTGTAAATAAAGAACAAATCCCCACATTTAATGCACGTGTTTTATTTAAGTTCTACCATGAAAGTACCGCGTCGAAAGTACTGTTGTTCCAAAACAATACCAAAACAAAGGTTTTTTAAGTTGTAAAATAAAAATCCGCACCGAAAACCTGAAAGTTAATTTTTAAGTTAACTGATAACTTTTAATGGAATCATAAAAATTTTGCAAAGGCAGTTTGGGGAAAATAACGACAAAGGCTGGTTTGCTTTGATGTCGCCGCTCCGTAGTTGATCTGCTTTCACCGCGGAGACGATAGCGCCGGATATGACGTGGCCTTGCGCCTGCGCACTCCCAGAGCTTTTCACGAGTACTCGACAAATTCCAGCGTGGGGATTACTATCTCCTTTCATAACCCTGGAATAAGAGCACGATTCATTTCAATGTTTCAATCGGAACTTAGTAGTGAGTTTTTTGAGAGTGTTGTTAAATAAAATGAACATTTGGCAAGTGAAATATTTCATTTCATAACTTCTAACATAATTACATACATGACATCATTTTGCATACTACCATAAACATCGATTTACGACTAGGTAGTCGAGATCGCCATAGCTTTTACAGAGGGCACATAAAATTACTGTGCAGTTTTAGATCAGCGATGCATTCGCAGAGGTTTGGTTGAAAAAAAGGAAGAAATAAAAGTTTTTGGGGGAGGTTGGGTCGGTAGGGGGTTGTGGGAGGGGAGGGGTTTTCGTGGCGAGCCAATAAAGGAGTGCCGTAAATCCACGTAATTTAGAGCGGTTATAAATTAGGTTCCGCTATAAAGAGCGCGGCCGCGGTGCCTGCCGCGCCCGGTCGTCATGCCACCTCATATAAATTAACTGCCTGAGCCTTGCATGCACCCTGTCAACCATCACCATGGATACTATTTTCACTTCATTTTTGTCAGCCGGAGTATTTGAATATTTTTAAAAGACCTACAAAGTATAAACACATAAAAAGTACTCTATTTATTTTACTTAATTTACTCTCTTTTTGGCTCTTCATTTCAATTACCTAAATTTATTCATTTTTATGGTAAAGAAAAGAATTTAAGATCCATACTCATTAATTCCTACAAAGTGCCACCTCCACATTGTACTGTCAAAAGCTACTTCCCTTAAAAACATTGCTGCTTGTGTTCCTTCGTTCATCAAAGTACATTCGTATTAGATCTGTTGTAGCAACTGGCAACAAGTGGCATAATTTCAAAGCTGGTAAACCATGATACCCATATAAGTACACAGTACAACAAAATGATTTAATTTAACTGAATTGTCTATTTATGACAAGGTTCATTATCGTAGCGTAACCCTATCTGCTATCAACCACCCCATGAGACGGCGCGCCTTGGTTACTTTGACGACTCGGCAATATAAAGAAACATTACGTTTTATCTGACCTAAACCTTCACAAACAAAGAGATAAAGGCTTGGTTTACTCCGTGACATATAAATAAATTATCCATGGTATTGTGGACCGGTCGTGAAGATTGTCTAATGTAATCTTAGGATAAATTGTGGCTCGAATCGTCATTCGTCATAAATCACGTCCGTGTCACGTGTCTTCTAAAAGGGATTTTATTTTATAGTTCTGTTTGTGTGACTCGTATAATGTAGGTATTTGTCACTGGAATTTGAAGGCTGTTGGATAAGGTTTATATGGACTTATCTATCGTACACGATTTTGTAAAACTTAAAAGAATATTCGTAGCGACGCGTATGTACGAGTACCTAAAATTTAAATTGTTAAAATTTAATTCGAATAAAATCCTCAGCTATGTAACTTGCATGTGTGTCCACCTGATGAAAATATGTAAATAGGGATAAAACGGGACAAGCCGATCTTGTAAATATAACCATCGCCTTAGACATATGGACACCTTACTCACTCGAATCTGTAAGATTAGCTTACACACCCAGTAAGTGCACAGCTTTTCAAATCAACTAAGTAAGAATCCACATCATTTAGTCGTACATTAGTTAGGTATATACCTGTCCCACATTTTATTTTTATACTTTCATCTTGATAAATTGAGGCCACTTCAAGTTTAAACATTTAAAATGGTTTACTATCTATATTTATAAAGTTAGAATACTACAATTTTACAAAATAGAAATCGAATGTAAAGATATTATAAGTACCTACAACATGAAACTAAATAAAAATCATTTGAATAAGAGAATGTGTAGTTGTATAGCGATACTTGGCTCTTTGGTGAATATAGACCAGCATTCAAAATTTAATACTTGACAACATTTTTGAAATTTGAACTCGGAGAACCCGTATCTAGTCACAAAACTCAAAGATATATATATTTACGCCAAAACTAAAACAACTAATAATGGGTGGTTATATTTAAAGTTGCACATAATCAGATATAAATAAATAAAAAGTGAAGGCAGCAGGTAGACGGATAAGTGGTCAAACAAGCGAGCCAGCGGAGCACCAAGGCATCCAAATGAGGCCTTTATCAGCTATCGAGACTCCGCCCCCGGCCGACAGGCGCGGCGGCGGTGGCGGCACGGCGGCGCCCAAACCAACATGGCGGCCGTAACCAACCGCTTTATAACTTGATATACCTTAATGAAAGCTACTCGCATAATTAATTCACAGCAATCAAACGCCTCAGCTTTTAGCTTTTATGTTTATTCCCATATCATTCAAAAGCGCACTTTGATTTCTCTAGAGTGTCACCGCTGCTACCTCTGTTGTGGTTATTAAATTAATCATAATGTTTTAAAATAAATTATTGCCCAAATAAGCAATTTCACGAAAGTTATTACTTAGATATAGATAATTTTATATGTAGGTATTATTTTATAGTTTTAGGATATGTCGTGTCGGTAGGACAGCACCTATCTACTTGGGGTAGGTGATTTATTTTCTTGGTTTTCCTACTAAATTTATGAAGTCCATTAAAACTTAAAAATTTACAAACATTTACCAAACCATTTCAATTTTTTTAGTATCTGGCTTCAACAAACCTGAATACCTAATCTAATTCCAGAAATTAAAGATTTTGTTATAGGTATCTACTGATTCCCTAAAAATTTGTGCAAATGGCCGCGCGTAACTTAACCTACTCTGCAAGTAGCTAAAGAATCTTTGTTATGTCCGAATTTTTTCCGTGATCGAATCAGAAATAATGAGTTCCCTAGGAGAATAAAGGTAGACGAGTTAGCCTACAGGATAAGCAAATTAATGTGGCTATGGGCTGGTCGTATACCTTCAGCTCGAAAGCCGATAACCATTGATAAAGAATGATTCTAAAGTAAAGACGATATTAAGTGCTGGATGCTGGCCATGATCGCTCCAATTGGAAGTTATTAGGGGAGCCTTTGTTTAGAAGTGGTGGTCTTCTGGCTGAGATGATGTGATATCAATGGAATGTGGGAGGCATGTTGAACTGTCAGAAGTGTTAAATTAGCCTATATTAGGGATTCCTCATTAATAGGGGACATTTCCTCATTTACTATTAACTCATTTTTCATAACTAACAAGAGAAAATTTCGTGCGTAAAAGTTATGCCAGCAGTTTAGGCGTAAGTACCTAAATAGCTTTGCTCTCATTTAGAAATCCCCCATCAGTTAGGTACTTAGTGGAAAAATGTGATGTATATTTTACCGATAGTCTTGGTCTCTGGGCTATTCTCATGGTTGTACTTATTATTTGCTGGAAGGAATATTTTTTTTTCTTATTTTGTTTAAATAAATTCGCATCCGATTACAGGATAGTAATATATTATTTAGTAGTTTTCTTCGAGTATGTCCGTGCTGTATGTGTTTCATTGCAGAGATGGATCCAGGATTGTCTGGGCTAAACTAAGAAAAAATGCTTTTGGCCAGGTTTTCACAAAGTAACTAGTCCGAACTCAAGAACTCAGATGCTTTTTCCATGTTGAATCTAACAGTTCTTCACTTTACACCTGAAAGTTTGGTTTCTAAAGTATATCTGAGTAACTATTTGAATATTCTATTAATTTAATAATTATATTGAGAACTACAATTAATTTACTAGCGAAGAATCACTAAGGTACTTAGAAAAAAGAAACTTGTATTCTTAGGTACCCTCCTGTTATCCTTTACATTCTAAGGACACGTAAATCGCCTTGTAAAGAGTAGCAAAAGCGACATTTATGTGTCAGTTGTGTTCAGGGGTCGCGGGAGAGGAATAAATCACCGCGAGATACTGCAGAATTCACCGCGAAATACGGAGGGAACGCCGCGAGTCGCTAACGACCCCCTAGGGGGCGCTCCACGACAAATGGCCGCAAGGGAACGCAGAGAAAACGTTGCCCATCATCACCAAATAATGTTCCAGCTCTGTTAATGCCAATTTAAAATTTACACTAAATTATCGACGTCTCAAATTACATTTTTTATGCAAAGGAATGTTTACAGATATTTATTGATGTGTTTGGATTCGCAATAGCCAAGGTAACACATATTTATCATATGCATTAGGTTCGGTGCAATCTATAAATCTGAAAATCTATGTATATATGTAATGCTAGTTATAAAACTTAAGTCCTGTCTATACTTACGTTGAATGATTTTTTAACTGTCAATGAAGTTCAAGTTTCCTTTTCTTTTTGTTTTAGGTGAGACACAAATTCGATGGCCCCCTTAGAAATAGGTTCTAAATACACACTGTCGACTAGTCGCCTAGCTACTGTTACTTTTTGTAATTCTATAGGATTTGATGAAGCTATATCGCCGGTCGCCCTTCGATTCTCAGCGATCTATTTCCATGTCTAATCTTCCTATCGTTATGTTTTAAGTTTTATGTAGATATTACGAGGGCGGGTCAATAAGTCCGTCCGTCCGTACTTTTGGAATAAAACACAGATTTTTTGATAAATAAATCATTTTATTTTTCAACGTAGTCTCCCTTGAGCTCTATACACTTTGTCCAACGCTTCTCCAATTTTTTTATCCCGTTATCCGTAATTTACGCTCATTCTAGGCTAGATTTTTAAAAGTTAGAAAAGTTTGTATTTTTCGATTCTGTAAATGTGGATGATGAATTTCGATACAAAAGTGCTGTATATATTTTAGCAATATAATTTAATTTACGAAGACTACGTGATAGCTAAGTTAGTAGTAAGGAGGTAGTTAAGTAATTGCCAGCGAAGCTTGGCCTCTCAAGTTCGAATCTCGAGCACGTGGATCTGTGATGTGTGTGATGAATCTATGATAGTGTTAGGTGTACAAAGGTACTTAGTTACAATTCCATAAGGGCACACGAGACCCGGACCAAGGGCCTCCAAAAGTGTACTCCAAATAAAGACTACCAGGTCCTATAAACGGCACTGAAAAAGAGGAAATCAAAAATAGGCGCCAACTAGCAACGGCTGGTGACCTAAGGGCCCGACTAGGCCTGAGACGAACCCTGCCTACCTATAATATATGTGCTCTTGTGTTGTATATTTTTGTGATGTACTCATTAATTGAACATTATATTTAGATTCTACGTGTAACATCTACCATTAAATTGATAGGTACGTACACATAAATGGTTGATTAGAATGTAATATTCAATTGATTATTACCTAGTTAAGAAAATATTTAATCCCCACAAATTAATTTCGACGATACTTTTACGAGTTTTGCACCTTTTTAAACAAGTCTGATTTCGTAAAATTTTTACAAAAAAAAAAAAAATCCCATTTAAACTATTACAGCGCCATCTTTTGTCAGATGTAATAATGACCAAGCTTTTATTCGTAATGTTTAATTCGTTTGATTTTTCATTTTTTGTACGTTAATTCAGAACTTAAGTTTAAATGGTGGTAATGTAGATGTCACTTTACCAACAAATTTGACTTTTATGTTCTAAACCCAGAATAAACTAAAACACCCATAATCATCCATTTATAATAATTTTTTGATGATATAATTTGATGTCTTACTAGCTTTTGCTTGTTACTTTATCTGCTGATAACTCATATTTTGTATATTTAAGACAAAATGTACCTTACATCTACCGTGAAAGTATATTCTTAATAATTATGATTTTTAAAACAGCACATGACTAGCTTCGAAGATTACTCACTTCATATAAACTTTATATTTTTATAATTAATATTTACTAAGCAAACACATTATGGGATTAAAAATAATTATTTTCATATTTTAAAAATTATATTAAGAAATGATTAAACTACAGTAAGCCCAGAGATCTTTCGATAACAGCATGAGGTTGTCCTGCCACCTCACAAAATTCTGGGGCATTGAGAATGTCTTCGAATCCCATTTCAATATCGCGGCCGGTGAGTACATCTCTCTGGAGATTGGAACTGGGTAGGAATGGTAGTCTACCAATCTGAAATATAAATCTTAATGTTAAACCTTTTAAATTTTGATGGGGTTAGTCCAGTTTTCCTAAACTTTCCTGTCTTTTGTGAGTGGCACACCAGTTACAGAGTTACAAATTTAATGTCAATCAGCTCAAATTTCTTCAGTACACAAGTCCAAGATATTCGTTTGAAAAAATCCACTATATAGATAATGTTGTTCCACATATTTATAACTATATTGGTATATAATTTTTGCCTAGTTTTATTTTTATTGACCATCAAAAAAAATGTAGCCAGCCAGCAATGGCTGGTTTTAAATAAATCAAATAATTTACTGTAAGACCATGTTCTTTTACCAAAACCTGACAAATAAAATTCTTATTCTTATTAATTGCTGGGCGATTAGTCTACGGCAACCATTACTTTGTGCAGTGGAGAGACATTCTTTTCTTTGTTATCAATTATGTACCTCCTCAAAATATTTTAAAGGACATTAAAGGGAGCGGAATAAATAGGAGCTTACAGAGGAATTTGTACCTTCCCTTCCCTTCACAATTTTAACTTTATGTTAATACCTGTTTTATACCATGTTTCTGGAAATAAATTGATTCTATTCTACATCAGGCACTTACCTTGTTCACAAACTTCATCTCCATAGTAAGCTTGAGTGGAGCATGTAAGCCTTGAACATTGCGGAGCATAGCCATGTTCATTTTTTCTCCATTCATATAATACTGAAATGAAAAGTCAATAAAATGTTAGTATGATACACCCCATTTCAAGGATTTCTTTGTCATTCAACCCCACAGAATGTTTGACAAAAAATTAATTGTAGCATAGTGACATTTAGCTTTCAGCTAATTTACCTTATTACTTTTAGGTGTTTATCTGTTAAGACTAAATAGATGTCTGAAATAAAAGGACCAAACATTTATTTTAAAGTCTTTTTCAAGATCTACTTACGTTTCTCTCCGAGACTTCAAGTGGATGAGCCATGCCTAGCTTGGGCCTAGACGCCCCAAGCCCAGTTGTAAAAGCATCCGGGACTCCAAATGATCCCTCAGGCATTTTGATGTCCGAGACATGCTCTGGCCTTACTTTCACTGATGGGAGACCAAAACTCTGAAATTAAAGAAAGAAAATATTAAATTATGGAGCTGGTCACAGTTTTAAGGTAAAAGCCGCACCGGTAAAATATAAGATTGTAATTTTTTTGTTAAATGATTTTTTTTAAATTTTATTGATACCTTACCATCTTTTTCCTTTTTAGTAAAAATCTAAAGATATCTTTTAGAATTTCTCAAATCGTAAAAGTAGCAAATCACGATTTCTGATGAACGATGCAAGTTTTTGAAGAACTGTCAGTGTCACTGTCATAAATATGTCCTTTTTCACATTTGATCCGCAGAATACGTTAACTTATACATCCAAGTCTAATCTGTAAAATAATTCAAGAAAAAATAATTTTATAAATAAGTTGTTTAACTTTGAATGGAATCAATTTTTTAGACTAACAAAAATTAAGCCTTATAAAAAATGGTTCAATTCAATTTTTCAGTGTTTAACAAGCGTTAACGTGTTTATTTAAGACCTTTCACTCGTTTTTTTTTTCATTAAATTTTTATGGAATACAATAGAGAAAGAAAAAAATCTTTACTACTCCTTTGAGGTAACTTTTAAAAGTTTTCTTTTTAGAAACGCTTTTGGGAACTTGACTGCACTAATTTTTTGTTTAACATAGTAAAGGCTACAAGTCTGAGGAACTTGCTTGATGCTTTTGGAGGAGGCCTAAACCCCCATGAACCCTCCGTAATTGGATGGACATTTGGTTTGAAATTTTTCTGTCACTTGATTGTGCATGTTTAAAATAGAAGATTAATGTTTTTGTTCCATAAAATAGGAAAAAAAAAATGTTTATGATAAATAAAATAAAAGCCACAATCAGTTATCAATAAAGAAGGTTTTTTTTAACTGACATTATCCTTCAAACGAACAGTATCTGATATATTTTTTTAGATTTAATTTTTTTACGAGTTAAGACTTAAAATAAAAATGTCTGGACGCGGTGGAGGGAAAAAAGATATAGTATGTTATTTTATTATTACGACTACAATTAATTTGTACATTATTAATTTAACTCTCCTTTAAAATCTATAAATGTTAATTTTGTTTATTACACAGGACCCTGAGGAGTTGATGAGAAGAAAATTTCGTGCAAAATGTTTATTCCGAGCACTTGGTCGTCTTGTTTTAGCCAATGTTTATTGGATGATAGAAGGTATCGATGAATACGAGGGCATAGAAGATGTAAAGCGCCGGGTAGCGCAAGCTGTCAGACAGAAATCTAAGAAAAAACAGCTGCTCAGCTTTAATGTGAGAAATTTGTCTACCCACATGTCCATAAACAATCAAATACCAAAAATACTCACCTACTATCTCACTATGACACAAAACAAATATCTGCACCACATCATAGCACAGGAATAACTCCGTAAATATCTGGGTACTTATGCTATTTATGGTATAGCTGTGTTGGCTCATTTATTAAAAATAATAAAGTTGTCTATTTTTTACAAGACCTGCAGCAAAAATGCATCAAGGAAAATTCTCGTTTTCATTTATTTAGATAAGTGTTTAAATAAAAAGATAAGGGTTCGATTTCTATGGTGGGGAGTGAATTTTGTTAAGTATTGTAAGTTTGGGTTTTAATTCGTATTTACGATAATATAACAAACATCTAAGAAGTTTTATGATTTCTATAATACTCGTATATGTAGGTACTTGACCTTTACATTAAATTATAACTCATGTTGGTATTTTATGATTTTTAGGACAAAGCTTTACTAAATAAACCTGCACATGAAAGAACAGACCATGAAAAGCAATATTTGTATAAAATTATTGGTGGTTTGAAATGCTTTAAGCGATATCCACATGTAAGTATTTGTATAATGTATTTATCTTACTACAATTACAACGTTAAAGCATTGCGTGATCGAGGGTACTTTGTCCGGCGTACTTTTTGTCCTTCAAAATAGATTCCTTACAACTATATCAAATAACGCACATCACGGATTAAAAGTACCGCATAATTTAATGCATCATATTCAGGAATATGTCCCATGCGGATAATAGTTCCTTGTCTCCGTAGGCCTTTATCTTTTACCTGCTTAACAGATTATGAAATTAAAGAGAGTATGATCCCTACCCACGATAGTGTAGGATTGTATAGTTTACGGCGGACATTAGCTCGTTTCGAACATCCCTTACAGGTTTCGTTTGCACACAATGGTAGCTTGAACAGATACTCAGGAAAATAAGCAAAGACCAACTTGATGGTAAGTTAATGGTGATAGCTTACCATCAAGTGTTGTTGCTTATATTCTCTGGGTTGGTTGTGTGGTTAATATTTTGTGACATTCCATAACAAGCTTCTTTCAATTGAGCTAGAGAATGCGAGAAGTTAAGCATTACATATTTCTGTTTCTCCTGAAAATTTATTGTATACGCATATTCCATTTAGCACGTAAAAAGAAAGTTAGCGGCAGTAGCATACTTCAAGTACTACAGCCCTAACCGCGTCATCGTCCGTCAACATCATGAAGCGCACGCTTTATATTTCATATTGTCTGGTGATGTCGTCGTAAGCCAAATGGTCTTCGATGAGCTGCTACAGCAGTATGTTTCAGTGGATATTGGCACCATGCATCAGGGTGACATGTTTGGAGAAGTATCACTCCTGCATAATATTCTTAGAACAGCGACTGTTACCACCGTTGGTATGATTTCATTTTATTTGTCAAATGTAATCATTAAGATACCTAAGTCGAAACTTACTAACATATTGAAGTAGTTTCAATATTTGTAGAAATATACTTTTTAAGAAGCAATTATCCAAGAAAAAGCTTAATACCTGAGATTATATTTTATATATTAATAAGATTTGATCAAACAAATTGATTCGTAACTAAGAAACGGTAACTAACACGTACCAACATCTGTATACAAAGATTGTTTGGGACCGTTTCTAAGTAAGGATTAATATCTAATTAAATGAATCTTTAGATAATTTACTTGTTGAATCAGGACTACTGTTTATTCTAGGTCACTGTGAACTTTTGGCTTTAATGAAGGAAGATTTTAAAAATGTTCTTCAAGCTTCTATTCAGATGCAGTGGGATGAAGTTAGAAAAGCTATGTCAGCTTTTACCTACTTTGACGCTCTTGATGAGGTAAGAAATGTAAAAAAGATTTGTATGTTCTTCCTCGGACATTTAATGTAAAATTATTTATTTCAATGAGCAGGTTTCTCTACGCGAAGGTTGCATCGTAGCAAAAATGAAGTCATATGAAACCAATGAAACAATTCTAGGAGATGGTGTAGGAGTGCATAATTTTGTTTATTTTGTACTTTCTGGTCGTTGTCAGATGATAGAGTCATTAGAAATTATCACCAAAACACATCTTGGACGCAATTATTATACTCTTTACGATCCATACGTAAGTGAACTAAGTTTTATAAGAGTTTACATTTAAATTAGGTCAGAAGGTGTTGTAAATTATTTAGATGGCTTTGTATGACAATTTCATTTTAGGATAACCATGATAATTTTATAAATTTTGATCCCTTATTATCAGGTTCCTGAAATTGAAAGTGAACAAGATTTTGATCAAAAATATTTCGGAGCATATAAAAATTTAAATAAAGCCGCTTCTAGTGGTAGTCATAGTGAAGCTTTACTAGTGGAATCTCATACGAAAGATACTAAAAAAAGTGAAGAGATCGAAGCTACAGCAAAACGGACTTCATTCAGAGCGTCAACAACACAGAGATCAGATAAATCCGTTACTTTGCTTGAGGTACCAGAAAATACAAGAAAAAAAAGTCAGAGCAGTTCACATTCCGAAATATCAAAACAGACACATATAGTTTTACAGCCACTGGAAACTGTAATGGAACCGGGCAATAGAGAATCTATCAGGTAATGCTGGACAAACTTATTAAAGTTTTAGTTGAAATAAAATAAAACATTTTCTTGTATACTTCTTGGTGTAATTATGTATTTCTTACGTTTGATAACTTATCCATAGCCTATAGATACCTATAGCTAAACTATGCCCTGAATCGATTGTTGTATTCCTTGAAATATATACTACTCAAAACAAAATAAGGGCCACGAGCTATTTTGTCTGTACCATGAAAATAATAAAACCAATATATATTTTTTGTCTCCATAACGAAAACTAATGTTGTTTTTACCGTGTAGACCAATAAACTTATTCCAATAATAATGATTAAAAAGTTTATTTGCTTTTGAAAGAAAAAATCACATTTAAGGTTAAAAATAAAAACAGTGTAAAGTTACTGAAAACAAAAGAAAATACTCCATGCTCATCTTTTAGTGACGAGTATGCCCTCCTCGTTTCGTTACGCCTTCCTGAAGCCTGGAGTGCATGCTCTCAATCAAATGCCTGACATTTTCCATTGGAATCTCTTCCCAGGCCCTTTTAAGTTGCTGTTGGTTGTGGATCACCGTCTATAACTCTTCGTTTCAACTGATCCCACATGTGCTCTATTTGATTTAAGTCCGAACTGTTCGCCGGCCACGGCAAGACTTGAATTTGAGACGCTTCCAGTACAAACCGAGTGGCTTGAGCCGTGTGTGCACGAGCATTGTCTTGCATCAAGATGAATCCAGGACGCGCTCGCTGGGCAAATGGGATCACATGTGGTCTGACAACTTCCTCAATATACCGCTGAGCAGTAACAGTACCCTCATTTAAAATAGCGAGCTCAGTTTTGCCGTGTAAGCTTATCCCGCCCCAAATCATTACATTTGGAACACCAAAACGGTCGACTTCATGGATGTAGGCTTCTGAAAATCTCTCGCCGCGTCTTCTCCATACTCTAATACGCAGATCGTCGTTAAAAAATTTAACTTTGCATTCGTCTGTGAAGAGCACCATGCCCCATTGGTTTATGTCCCAGTCCAAATGTTGACGGGTAAATCTTAAACGATTTGCACGATGATTTCTGGTTAATGGAACACGGACAACTCGCCTTCTTGATGCCTGCTGGTCTTCATGCAATCGATTACGAATAGTTTGGTCACTGACACGAGTACCCGTTGTGAGCTGTAAACGATTTTGCAGCTTGCGGGCCGTCTTTGTGTGATCTCGGCGCGCACTTAATCAAATGTAACGATCCTCTTGAGCTGTTGTAAGGCGAAATCTGACCGAACCAGGTCTTCTAACACTGCCGGTCTCTTGGAAACGATTCCATAGATTTTGAATAGCTCTTCGAGAATCCAAATCCCAAAGAAATCCCAATTGCAAACCCACAGATCGCTGCGAATTACCTTCTTCAATCATTGTAACGGCTCTGTTTCCTGTCAACGAGTCCATATGACGACTGCGTGCTTGTGGCATATTGCAAAAGATGTTTCTGACTCGAGATATCAATGAACTCTGATAATTTCTAATAAACCAAGAAGCTAAGGAAAGCAAAACGACAAAGAAAATGGAAGCAAAATTTTCAAAAATAATTTTAAATCAAATTTTATTTAAAATTGTTGCCAGCATTAGATGAATACTACAATATTTAAAAGTTTAGGTATCAAAGAGTTTGTTTACTCAATATTTTACTACTTTCAATATGTTAATGTTTAATAATTTACACCAAAATGAAAAAATACCTCGTGGCCCTTATTTTGTTTTGAGTAGTATATAACCTATACATATATTTTCATTTATAAAAGCAAAATCTTCTGTTCAATCGAGTAAATCTAAACCACCATTTCAATTCCAGAAGTTGTTCTTCAGAGGCTATATATATTTATATATGTATTATATTTCAGAATAAGTATTCCTCAGCAACTGAAAGGACGACCAAAAACCAAAACGTACTTCATGCAGGTATCTACTTAATATAATTGGATATAAAATATTCATGTTTGTATAAACTTTCATAGAAATTTCATAATCAAGTAGACGTTTATTTTCGACAAAACTTAAATGTACAGGTCTGTCAAATGAACCCCGGATCTACTTTTGGTTTCGGCGAGAATATGAGGGACAGGAGAATAGTGGCATTGACTAATGTGGAGTGTATGCTTATGCCTAAGATTTGGTTATTGCAGAAAAACACTGCCAATATATGGACTCGAATACAACATTACTTGGACAAAAAGGTTTGCATTTTTATTTATGACTTTCTTTAAAGGTATACCTACATGAGTACTTGTAATTTACCTATTACAAACAGGTAATCCACAATTTTAATTCCCAACTTTCCATGTTTTTTCGTATCTGTAACCCAGAGTGGAACCAAACTTTATTTTTGTGTGTGTGTATCACATGACATGGCTAGCAGTCGAATATGATACTTACTGCGAATAACTAAAAATTGAATTGAATTGTCATGTGTGATGTGATTGATGCGTTTAAAATGGTAACTAGCTACTTAGTTTTAACAACACCGTATTTTAAAGACTTTCTTACCATTAATAGGGCATTTATGTGTTATTTACAGATACCTACGAAAAAGGATCTTTTCAAAGAGTATGTCAGTGCTCGTCGATGGCAAGAGTTCAAAGACCAAAGGGTAGAAGACGTTGTAGCTGGTTCCAAAGCTGTCAACTACACCACCATCCACGACGTTCCATATTCCATTAGAATGGAAGAAATGCTAGACATATAACCTTTTTATTTTAAAATAACATATATATATTTTATATTAATTACAATTGAACTTAATGTCAGATACAGTTTTAAATCCCCAAGAATGTAAAAATATCATAATAATATTAGTTATTTTCTAAAAACGGTTCTGAGTTTGTTTCAGCGTAACAATGCTTGTATATCAGAGTATTTGTATCTCACTGTATAGGTAATGTGTAACAATCTGCTAATGGATTTTAAACCAGCAATTTCCTTTCGTGCAAAGACACTATAGGTATAGCCAATAACAACATGTGCGGAGATCGAATGGGCACTTAAATTCTTATCTAACATAAAATATCCTAGTCGATAAATTTCCACTTTGTGTCTTTGATAGGTTTGCATTTTCCTCAAAAGATTATAAATTTCAAAGTAAATTTATCTTCCTCATACAGTAGTTTTTTTAGAATCAGTTTTCAGAATTTAAATATCAAGACTCACTTGTACGTGTTAACAACATTTTTCATTTTGTTATATAGGTATGTATCAACCCTAAACGCTAATAAGTTAGCCTTTGTTACTTCCTACATTTTCCAAATACTATATCGGAGCTTACATCGCTTTCCTTATAAGGCTCTGCATTACACAGCAAAGTTAAATGAAGCGGGGGCGGAGGCCGACCAAGGCATCTTAGAGAATAAGTCACATTTGGACAACATGTTTGTTATTTCTTTTCTACATTAACTAGATAAATAATACGCACTAATACTCATAGACATTCAAAATAAGTACATGATTTAAAGCAACATACAACGTTAACAAGAAAATACAATAAAATGGAATAACTAAATTAAAGTTTCTATAGTTATGTAGCAGTCAAATTAATTAAAATATCTGATGTAAACTGCATATTGTCAAAGAACCTTGCAGAACTTCAATAAGAAATCGCGTTGCATCGCGTTTCCATAACGACCGGTTTTGGCGGGAACCTACGCAACTGCTGGCACTGTTCGCAGAGCCAATACAAATGTAATACCCAGCTCGAAGTCGTCGTATGCATTCGACCGCAGTACTCCGCGACGATAAGCGCGCTTCAATCTCGACGACACAGCTCCGGCTGTACGATTTCACCCGACATTTATTACTTAATTTAAATATATAGTCAGTTAACAAAACACTAATTCACTAATTCTACTTTTAAATCATCGATAACGTTTCCAGTCAAACGACTGATAGCAATCCTGCTTTGGATTGCCTGTACCTACGGGAGCTTTTACAGGTGAGTCTGCACTGTCAGTTTAAACATTAAATTTTAGTGAGAATTTTTCATATCTTTGAATTATCCATATTCCTAATAATATATTTAAATTTGTGTAAAAAACAAACGTTTGAATCAAAACTTGAAATCGAAGAAATACATTTATTTATTGACGACTATAAAGATCAAGGTCGCAAACACGAACATAAAATATTCTAAAGTGCTTCAATACCTTATTTCACGCGTTTTAGAAAACTTTGAAATAATTGACGACTTCTCCTATATAGCATTAACCGAAATAAGAAAAGGTAGTGTTTATATAATACATGTGTAGATACATAAATAAATAAATGTGTATGTATATGGAGGTGTTAGTTAGCCTCACTCCGTAGAATAGCATCATAAACATTCGCATGCATTTGTAAATTATTAAAATATTTACAATTAGTATTCTGATATAAGTTACAAAGAAAACTTAAGTACCAAACAATAATCAATACATTTTTCAACATTTAACATCAAACCAATAAATTGATAAATTAGATCTTTCCTCGTCTTAAAACTTTGTTAATTTTTAATTATTTAGATGGAGAAATACTATAAACCATAGTTTATTAATGAATACAATTTTAAATCATGAACAAGTTAATTTGGGATTGTAACCTGCTATCACAACAATATTTGTTTGCTATCAAACATAGACCTATTATCCATTATTTAGGCGAGCTTTTGTAGGGTTCAAGTCACATATGTATTTTGGAACTAAAATAAATTTAAATAGAATAGAATTATTGCATATTATATTTTTTATAAAAGTTAATCTTTGTCATCCAAAAAAAGCAAAAAATATTTTCTTCGCGAATTTTTTTTTGTTTTAGTTACATATCTAACTCTTATATAACTTAAATATATACTTAAATTGTCAACATGCATTAGCATACCTATAAATGTTTAGATTTTATTTATTTTTAATGAAAAGACTTTTACTTACAATCTGAATAATTATAAAACTGCAAACATTGTTTTATTTAGCGAACAGACAAGAGATAAATATAATTTAGCTAAAGATAAGAAGAACAGGTAGAGGATTAGGTATCATACATTTATTGGTCCATGGGACCGATCTTCTGGTTAAATCAACTAATTTGGTCCGGCCACGATCAGTGTAAAGGTACGTAGATGATGTCATGATAAAACGGTAAACATTGATCACTGGGTTATCAGATAGGTGACAGAATACACAAGACGGTCACTGTTTATAAATAAATTGCATTAATATCAGTAAAAACATTGTTATAACTATAATCAATAGATCAAGTATGTAATTTAAATAGAATAAAGAAACATTTCTTAATTTAGTGCTAATCTAAAGCGATATGGTATAGTTGCTGGAATAAATACATAATAATGAGTGTAGGTACATACATTAGGTAGGTACATTACATTATTGAATTTTTAATTATTAGAAAGAAAACATTCTAAGGCGCTAATAAAGCCAGTTTTAGGTTCCGTACGTCCAAATGAAGAAAACGGAACCCTTATAGGATCACTTTTTTGTCCCTCTGTCTGTCCGTTCGTCCGTCAGTTAAGACCGTCAGTTGAAAGATAATGCAATAAAAGATATGGCCATTTTTGTTCCTTTTTTGCCGCATATTTAGATATTCTCAAGCGAATCAAAACCTTATGATCTAGAATCATGAAATTTGCTAATATGGTCTGTCAAAGAGCACAAGTAAAAGAAAAAATCCGAAAACCGTAAATTTGCCGATTCATAAAAAAACACTAAATAATCGGAAAGAACGGATAAAAATCTTCGAGTCTCGATTCTTGTAATGAACGCTCTATTTACAAACCTACAAGTTTGTACGGATCCCTCGGTGCGCGAGTCCGACTCCCCCCTCATAGTTTTTTTCTTTCTACAAACGAAATGCAAATTTTGATCTTTATTAGTGCTGACCTTTAAAGAGAAAAATTGCTAAATTATATTTACTGCATAATTTAAGCTCATCATTTTAAAAGAAATATACATTTGGAGCACAAAAACCAGTCAAGTAAAATTTGGCAATAAAATTTCCTTTCAAAACAACAAAGTTGTAAAAGGCATGAACTTTATTTTTTTTGAATCGATTTATGTTACAAAGCTGACAATAAAATATTTTGCGAACGTTCCAAGTCAGCCGATGGCCCAAATACGATTTTATTCATTTTTCATGATAGGAGACGTGCACCACCTGGCACTGAATTCTTTTAGTCTGCATCGTGACATGAATTCCTTTGTACAACTTTGTGTTATCATGTGTGTTTTAAAAGCAAAAGCGAGGGTATTTGTTAACCTTATGTTATAAAGAAATAAATTATTAAAAATACGTATGTAGAAAGCTTATTTTTAGTTTGCACATGTCGTTGAGTGACTCTTTCTTTTCACTCCTTATTTGATGAATTCATAAATTAAAAGATATGTTATTTAAACGAAAAAATGGAGGAAGAACTGTGAAGGTGCGTCATACCTATTAATTCGTAGCTAAGACGGAACTTACAGGCATTGTAGCAGGTGGTAGGTGTAAGCTTCCGTCATGTCGGAGCAAGTGGGCGAAAGTATCTAACAATAACCAGTAATTGAAGGACTTCCAATGCTATTGAATAATTATCGTTTAGAGACGTAAGAGTTCCTTACCCTATGTGACATAAGAAAGATCGTTACGGGGTTCGTACCACAGAAATAGTTATGAAACGATAGTTTATAAGATTTAAACAACAAAACTTCAGTCGTAGACGCATTCCAGCCTAAGGTTATGACGGAATTTGTTGAGACAAATATTAATTATTTGAATTTATATTTAAGCATATAAATCAAACAAATAAAACATAAAACCAGTGAAATAGGAGACCAGCAGAAGAAATAAAGCCAGTCAATATGTGCATCTGACTAAGATATCTTAAAATGAACTAACACATTGAATCCAAACCAATCCATATACAGTAAAACAGCTTTCTAGTTGATTCTTTGGAAAAGATTTCTGATTTCACGAAAGAGCAAATGTAATTTGTAGGAAATTAACATTAAAACCATTTGTGTTTTTTAACTATAAGTAAGTACTTGACCGATGTAAAAAATTCTTTCGCCATTAGAATATTCCATGATTCCTAAAACATTATGGCTTTTTTTTAATACAAACGTGAAATTCTACCTGTGTGAAGCCGTGAAGGGCCACTAGACAAATATTTAATGTTTCAACTTCATATCGATAGAAAATTGTGGAAATGCACGGGACCAAATTATATTTTTGTTATCTTGTGATCAATAAACGCTTACCTCATGCTAACTTTAAAAGATAGTCTCAGTGTAGTTGTGTTTTTGGTTTTTAAGCAGTAATGCAACCTGTTTGAAGATTTTTTTTTTAATGACAGGTGTTGTCTAAAGTATTAGGTACCAACTGAAATACGGGATTTTTGGAAACTTTTAGGCTTGTTGTTTTGTACTGATTTTAGTAATTTATAAAAGTTAAAATAAAATATATTTTACAATCCATGATTTATAATTGTGTACAATAAACTGAGTTATACAAAACATAAAACTAACATCGCTAAAATTATCTATGACTAAATATTTAAGACAAAAATAATTCATAAAGTTACTCAATGGAGACTAATACAAAATCGGCAAGTCGGAATTTATTCCGTTTTATTTTATACAACCAAGAAGTGTGAAGTTATGAGTACACTGAGTGAGGTAATAGTTAATACAAAATTGAAATACCTCGTGTTTGTATAGATTCTTGGAGGCCGTGTCTCTTCGTTAGGAGTTGAGAGGACTACATCTTCTTTCTCGAAGAAAACCTACCCTTGTGAGGCTCCGATGGGCGTGCGCCAGAATCCTTGGACACCGACTAAACGTAGAGGACCCATTGCCGCTGAAGCCGCTAGTCCAGGACCAGCCGTCGTCTCTTTGCCTTCTCTTATTGGTAATTTACGCCATATTTTTCTATTGCCCTATATATATAAAAAGAGATGAGGACCTTATAGTAAAAACATGATAGCTAAGTCAGATCAATTCATGCCAGCTAAGTAAGAAACTTAATAAAAATAAAATTATCTGAATAGAGGGGTTTGCTATTCTTTGGAATATTACGGAAGGTTTACTAATATAAATGAATCATTATTTACATTACAAAAAGGCGTGTACTGTACAAGTGTTTTCGAATATCGTTACTAAATAGCTTCTTTTATACTAAATACGCATAACTTTCCAAAGAAAATAGTGAACATGTAAATTGCGGGATTTCCTATTTTATCGTAAAGCTATAGATGTCACGCTTAAATTGTTACACATATTGGTTCAAATATGGTGTTGTAATTTCTTTTGTCTGATGTGATGCATCAGTTTCGGTCCCGCTCTATAGTCGGACGCTTGTGTGAATCGGGCCTGACATCATGTTTTGCTAGAAGAATATCATACTTGCGGTTAAAAAGACACAGTGAGACCATTTTAATTCTTATTTGATACGCCATAGAGTTTAATTCACGTAAAGTATGCTACTCACTAGCAAATCGCTATCCTTACCTCACTTCGACCTTGTTTGGCAGTGTTATTACGTGCAGTGACATCATAACTTTAATACCAAAAACAAAATGCTGACTTCCTCACGATTCGTAAACTTGAAAAGTTATTAAAATTCACAAAAAGGAAATATAATTTGACGATACGTTTGTATTTGTACATGTTCAGACAGTTGGTAATGATTTAAGAGATGCGGCAGAGGTAATATTTAGAACGGACGCAGTCACAGATGAAAAGTATTGACCCTGTACAAGGTCAATTTAGTCGCTCTTTTCGAAATATAAATAAAAATGTAAATAAATACCTTCCATTTTAGCCAAAAAGTAATGGATTTTTTTAATTCTTAACACTTGAACTTGTTATTTTCTATGTAATTAGGTGCTTATTTGACAAGCTTTTTTCTGTGTTTGAAGTTTGTAAATCTATTCTGAAGTTCCAAATTGCATTAAGATTATTTCAGCGGTTTACTAATGAAGGAGTTAAATAGAAAAACATGGTTTTATTTATGTTTTTAGTTTTATTACAGGCACACTTATGTATTTCTAATATAAGATCAATTACAAAAACCTGTTTAGTAGATATATGAACGTATAAAACAAAAATTTAAATCGTTTATCTCTTTTAGGTAAACCGCCACCAGAAAGTCGGAAGCCTAGAGCACCAGCCTTCACTTTTGGTCAGAAATTAGATCCTCCTGGTGGAAGTAAAGTTGGACCGGGACCTGCTTCATATAACACAGAAGGAATGACAGCTAAAGGTAATGTAAAAAGCATTTATAATAGTAATTCGTTTATTGATACCGGTATATTCTCTAATTTATAAAATTAACAACGGACCTCTAATATATAAAATTAAGAACTTGAATATATCGTGGGCGCTCAAAAAAAAAGTCTAGTTCTTTATTAATAAAGCTTAACATCAGCGTCTTTAAAGATATCGCAGCTTGCTTCTACCAACTTAATTATACAAACTGTAAGTTTCTTTTGAAAGTTCATTAGAATGAAAGCTGAAAACAGAAGTATAAGTCGGTACCTACTGAAGTGAACAGGTTGCGTGTTAAATGATATTTTCACTGCGGGTGGAATGTTTAACTGCCAACCGTCTACGTCAATCATTACAAAGTGTATTTTGTGTAAACTGGAAATGTTTCGTAAAATACTAAAAAGCCCGACTGCAGTGGTATTAAATTTACTAAAAAAGTTATAGGTATATAACTAATTTTTCATTTATCATTTTCTGTAACGTCGAAATTTTTTATGAATTACATTATATAAATTAATCGGTAAGTTTCTTTAGAGGGACCTAAAATGCTTAGGATATTTTATAAGAACAAAAATGTAAAGTGTAGAAGACTCCGAATCTTTTATGTATTTTATGAATATTTATTGTATACTGCACTAGCGTTGTGTTTCTGTGAGTGGGTTATAAGTGAGTGAGCTCTTTGGGGGTTTGAATTTGAAAAACTTCAGTTATCACCGGCCCATTGATGTAATCGTATCCCTTAGGCTACGTAACCTGATGAAATCAGCCATAATTAAAAATATAAAAATGGTTTCATAGCCTTATTTACATAAGGTATGTAAAGTAACATACAAATAAACCAATCGTCAAAGTGGTCGCGCCCACGAATGCGACTCGCAGACCGACGATGCGCAACCATTTGACAACGATTGAGTAATCGATGGGAATTGCTGTCGACAAACAATTAAAATAATACATTCTGGAATTTACTGGAACTGAAAAACTGAGTCTATAGTGGGTAGAAATAGTAGTCGTTTACTGGATGATTGTACTCTGACTACTGCCAGTCAAGAAAAGCAATTCTAAAGCAATTATACAGTCTGCCGCCCACAGATAGTACGTCTTGCTTTGAATCGTCGCGTTTTTAGGTATCATTCTTTACACTTTATTGATCTATCTTTAAACGGCAGCTCTACTTCCAGTTGTGTGTTTTGATCTGGTGAGCAAAAACTACTTTATTTTTTGTTAATTTTAAGGCCAAGGGACTAGGTACTAGTTTAGTAACTGTTTTTTTTTGTAATTTACTTATATTTAAATTTTGTAATGAAGCAAAAGATTTCTCCTTATAACCTGATAGACCTTCATTCGTTTTTTGAAATGGAATTCCTATCTTGACGCTTTTTTGTGAATCTCAAAGTGTTGAAAATTTTGTAATTATAAGCTGCACTTTAAAATTAATAAGTATTGTGTGAATTTTCATATTATATAGCATTGAACTATTTAACTAATTTAAGTATTGGTTAAGACATAAACATTGTAAGTGGGTCACCACTGCAGTCTCATTAGCATAATTAATGTCGTCTGCATTGTATAATGATCCACATAATTTTATTCTGTAACAATTTTATTTAATTTTCAATTTTGATTCCATATTTACACCCACTTCTTAATAATTTAATTTGACAAGATAAGGGAATTTTAATTTAGGTCGAAGCTCTAGCGTTTACATGCTTCTTAATTTAAAAAATATCTGACATTGTCAACCTAATTTTTCTTCCATACGGTAATTGCCTTATTTGAATTGAATTAGCTATTAACTCAAGGCGTAGGTGCTCTCAATTGATAATAGGTATTTCACCCACTCTAGCGTTAGGTTTGGAATTCAACAAACCATTAAAAAAAAGGACCCTACGTGAAGCTACTTCTTATTGATATAAAACTAAATTAATAGATCAGGTCTCGAACAAGGAGATGGTGTATTGTTGAG
The DNA here is from genome assembly GCA_949316135.1 of Choreutis nemorana. NCBI lineage: Eukaryota > Metazoa > Arthropoda > Insecta > Lepidoptera > Choreutidae > Choreutis > Choreutis nemorana. The sequence goes on along the minus strand of OX438601.1, from coordinate 6,234,292 downwards.
CGTGTTTTTTTCATACAAATAGAAGTTACCTTCTTTTCGAGAGTCGGCAACGAGTGATAACTACCTGTGTGCAAGCCTGCTTCACTTAATTTAAGCTTTCGTTGACTTTTATACATAAAATCAGTAAAAAAAAAAACAACAATAAAAACCCCACTTCAAAAAGAGATCGCTACTCCTTCTTGAATACAATTTTAATAACTCGGGCTACATTGACCTTAGCATTGATTAAATCAACCTTCCATTGATCGCAGCTTTAAATTTAACTTCTTGAGTCATAACAATTTCTATACAGCATTGAGTGCTTATTTGTAACGACTGGTTGGTATCGGCATTGGGATGTTTGCGAGTTTGTAGTGTTGACTGTCGACTGGATCAGATGTCGCCAAATATGTCCGTATGGCCGAAGGTGATCGCTGTGTGACTCACGATACGTAGGTGCTCACACAGACCTCGAAATAATGTAGTATTCATACTGCTGATCACTTCACACGATCAGTTTTACATTAACCGTGCTTCACTCAATTACTTGTTCCATTGTATTTAATTATACAGGTACTTGTATAGTATCGTAGGTGTTATTGTTTGTGCTTTTCTGTTTGTTTTAAATAAGTAGGGAATTAGACTTTAAATTTATTAATCAATGTTTGTGATTAGCCGTACCACCTCAGCTATCTGTCTGCATGGAAAATCAATGGAAATATTTAATTTTTCTGGGACACTTTATCAATTTCCACATTGCAACTTTGAGATTTTCTTTTTCCTATAAGATCAGTTTAATTTTTCGTGTTAACTGTAGTGTTATTCGTATTTTTAACAGATCATGAAATGTCAAATAATTATGAACGTGTTATATTTTGAAAATTAAAGTTAGTTTTTGACGAGTAATTATTATTAGTTTTAGTTTTAACAACCAGGGAAGTTCTATGCATCTTGGTATTGTGATAAATAGTTAGAGATTATTTAATTGAGAGTTGAGGTATAGGGCGAGCTGGGGGTCCGAGTGCGTCTCTCCACGGTCGGTGGCCTCCTCCTCGGATGTATACGACCCCGGCACCTTGTGACTACGAGCCCAGCATGGCAGCGGTGCTCGACCACCCTCCAGCATTCTCCATTGGCCTCCGCGTCAGCCCGCCACAGCACGGCGGCAAAACGCCAGGTCGATTTGATGCTCCATGTCACTCATTCATGCAGATATAGTTTCCTTCAATGTACTTTGTATTTGATCTTCATTGCAACGTAGTTTATACTCGAAAGCATTACTTTTGTTGTCAAAGGCACCTTGTCATATATTCAAATAGATTTGTATCCCATCTTTGCATTTAGAATTTTGTGTTCAGAGTATTTAATAGCTTACATGTTCAAGTAATAAATTTCATTTTAATGATTTTAATAGCTAGTGTGTTCACTACAATGATTATAGTTTTCAGTATCTGCAATGAGTTTAATTCGATAGATTTTTATAGGTAGTTGAATTCGCATGTATTTTTATTACAAAGACTTTCTGGAGCGATCTTAGTTTTTATTGGTTATGTTTGAAATTATTTTATGTGTTTGAATTTTAGTAGGTATAATAGTCTTCGCCGCACAAAACACCGATTCAACGCCGACTTCACGCCAGCTCAACTCACAGTATGGCATAGAAATGTGAGCTTTGTGTCGTAATCTATAAAATGTTTAAACATCTACTCTATTAACACGATTATAGAGTCAGCGTTAATTTGTGTAATGTGTGAAGACTTTTAACGTTTAAAAAGTCTTTCATGGACATAACATTTTTTGTATTCCAGCTCCGAACGTATACTCTATGCCTCCCGTGCTAGGCGAGGCTAAAGAAGGAAGTAAACGAGCGGCACCAGCCTTCAGTATGAGTGGGCGAGCAAAAACCATAGAGTCAAAGACGCCTATGCCCGGCCCAGGGACGTATACTACGGATAAAGCAACATCAGCTTTAAATAAGAGACCACCTGCCTATACTATGGCACCTAGGAGAGAAACTAAACCACCTTCTGCTAGTGTGCCAGGCCCTGGTGTATATTGTCCTGAAAAGGTAAAATAAAGCGAACAAAACTGAAACCTGGCATAATCATAATCAATAACAAAGTGTTCATTTGACCTTAACGGTATATATTTTTTCGCAACTAATACTATCTCATTTGTTCTTTTCATGCTTTATCTTAATTGGGATGGACAATACAGGTTTGCGTTAATCTACCATGGGCGCCTTCACATACTTTCGGCATTCGGCATTCACCTTTTGCTGGACAATCTGCGCACTATCCCGCTCCAGAAGAAATCCCCGCCATCTAATACAATATATGCTTTAGTCTACAAAAATATTGCTTAGAGACTGTTCGATGATTCTTTACACTATATATTAACATAAATTTTTAAATATAATATTTTTGTAAAAATAAATTTTGATAAATTTAGTAATTGAGAAATAATGTTTAAGTTAATACTATTAATATTCCTCTAACATGCTGCAAGATTTCTACTCAATTACTGAAACAAAGGTAAACATTTAACACTTGTTAAAGTACACGTAGATTTAAATACGTAGATGACACAACCTTTTATGATTGTATAGTTTTTATGTTTTAGTTATATTTTGAGTAATAAAATTAGACTGGGTAACTGCAATTATGTTCATTTTTCTAAATGCAAACTTCTTAGAGTAATCAATATGTATGTACATAGGAATTAAGATTGTTTTAGAAATTTTTAATACATATCTCATAAAAGTTTAATTTCCTTGTTTTAGGGTGAAAATGGTATTAAAGACAGATCCTCAAAATTAACATTTTCATGGAGGCAAAAAATTGTTAAGTCAGATCAAAATCCAGGTCCAAATGCTTATTGTCCAGAAAAAGCTGATAGAATTTTGAGGGAAAAATCACCTGCTTATAGTTTTAGGACAAAAACTGAAACTCATAAAATAGATAACTCTCCGGGCCCTAATATTTATTCACCCGAAAAGAATCTGCATTCTCTTAAAAGTGGACCAAAATACACCCTTGCTGGAAAAGGATTGGCTGAAAAACATGAAGTAACGCCTGCTCCTAACACTTATAATCCGCAAAAAGCTGATAAAGTTTTACATTACAGTTCACCTTCCTATACAATGCGTTCAAAGGACGTTGTCGATAAAATTGAATGTACTCCAGCCCCAAATATGTATTCGCCGGAAAAATCTATTAAATCTATTAATTCAGGGCCCAAATTTACGATGTCTGGAAAAAATACTGTCACAAAAACAGCAGATACACCAGCTCCTAATTCATACAGTCCAGAAAAAGCAGATAAAGTATTGCACGACTCTTCACCGGCTTATACCTTTAGAACTAAAGATCAAGCAAGTATTAGAAGTGAGTCGCCAGCTCCTAATGTATACTCTCCAGAAAAATCAATGCATATGCTTGATGGAGCTCCTAAGTTCTCAATCTGTGGTAAAGGACCATCATCAAAAATCATAGAAACTCCAGGACCTAATGTTTATTGTCCCGAGAAAGCTGATAAAATTTTGCATGAATCCATGCCAGCATACTCGTTTCGAACAAAAGATCAATATTCGAAAGTAGAGAACATACCTGCTCCTAACATGTACTCACCAGAAAAGTCTATTCAAATGTTAGACCATGCCCCAAGATTTTCATTTGGAGAGAAAAGAGCAAACCAGAAAATTGAAGATACGCCAGCTCCTAATATGTATTGTCCTGAAAAAGCTGACAAAGTACTTCATGAAAGTTCGCCTGCATTTACTATGAGACCGAAACATGTAATAAATCAAATAAATGACACTCCCGCACCGAATGTTTACGATCCCCGATTGGTGAATGGCACACCTAAATTTAGTTTATACGGGAAAGGTTGTGATAGCAAACCATCAGATACTCCAGGACCGAATACCTACGATCCGCATTTAATAGATGGAGCTCCTAAATTTAGCATTGCTGGCAAAGGACCTTGTACACAACCATCCGATTTACCAGCACCTAATGCGTATTATCCACATTTACCGGATGACGCACCTAAATATTCTATGTGTGGCCGAGGACATGATGACAAACCATCTGTAACACCAGGTCCTAATAGTTACGATCCAATCGTTTCTGATAGCTCACCTAAATATACTATGTTAGGCCGTGGTACAGATGACAAAATTTCTGAAAACCCTGGTCCTAATGCCTATAACCCTCATTTATCGGATAATTCCCCTAAATATACGATTTCTGCCAAAGGATCGAATGTTAAACCTTCAGATGTTCCTGGGCCTAATGCGTATGACCCTCATTTATCAGACAATTCACCAAAATATTCACTAACTGGTAAAGGGTCAACACCCAAACCATTTGACACACCAGGTCCTAATGCATATGACCCTCATTTGCCAAATGGAACACCTCACTTTACCATGTGTGGTAAAGGTCCTGAGGTTAAAATTAATGAGGTACCGGCGCCAAATCAATACGACCCACATATTTTAAATGGTACACCAAAATATACAATTGCTGGCAAAGGTAAACCCGATAAAATACAAGACACACCAGCCGCAAATGCTTATAATCCAGACAAGGCTGATAAACTTCTAATGGAGAGCTCACCAGCATATTCATTTCGAACAAAATCGCCATTTCATAAGCAGCCCGATGTTCCAGCTCCAAACGCTTATGACCCCAGAAAATTTGATTACATGCTAAATGGCGTTCCTAAATATAGTTTTGGAATGAAAGGACCAGCTGACAAACCAGATAATAATCCCGCACCTAATGCTTACTGTCCCGAAAAAGCTGATAAAATACTTCACGACAGTTCACCATCATATAGTTTCCGCCCGAAAATTGAAGAAGGCCACACTTTTAACGTACCAGCACCAAATGCTTATAATCCTGAAAAAGCGGACAAAGTGATTCATGAAAAATCGCCGGCCTATTCCTTATCTTCAAAAGGGAAAGATGAAAAATTAATTCATACACCAGGTCCTAATGTATATTTCCCTGAAAAAGCTGATAGAGTTCTTTTGGACAGTTCTCCACGTTACTCATTCAGAATTAAGCCAAATCCACATAAACCAGAAAATGTTCCTGCACCCAATAGCTACAGTCCTGAAAAGGCTGACAAAGTTTTATTACCAACGGCCCCTCAGTACACTTTCAGGATAAAGACTGACAAACTTAACTTTATTGATACACCAGGTACTTACTTTTACTAAATAAGTAAGAAGTAGTTAATTATTTAACTAACGAATCATGATTGTTTTTTCAGGACCAAATGTGTACAATATTCCTAACCCAGTTCAGACGCCATTGTATACAATATCAGGAAGGCACAAAGAACCTATCGACGAGAGACTTAAAGTTCCTGCTCCCGGAACTTATAGTCCGGAAAAAAGTTCCAAATTTGTGCTGACCTACTCACCGGAGTATACCTTTGGGATTAAAGTTCACACTGAAAAATTTGCTGAATCTCCCGGTGAGTAATTTTTGTGCCTTGAATATTTAATATCGTAAAGTAGTAATAAGTATTTGGCCTGCCCAATGAAATTAAGAACCGAACTGTTAGTATATTTCAACGTTAATAGCAATATATTTACAATGAATCAATCAATAAATTTTCGGGGCACACCAACAGTGGCGTCCTTTGATAGAATAATCAACTAACAATGCAGCTGTGCAATGACGCACAGTCTGTGCCCGGACACCCTACCGGCTGTCTTGGGACCAATTTCAATCATTATTAACAAAGGCACACATTTTATATGTGTACTAGATGGACTATAGTGTATTGTGTGTGTAGGTCAAGAATTTAACAAGGTTTAAGACGATTTTTAAAAGACAGCCAGAAAGTAATAATCAAAACATCTATTTTTGTAACAATTGTTTGAAAAAACAAACATTATAGATTATGAGATAAGCAGTCTACTTTATGAATGTAACCAATTGACACATAAACATATTTCACAAACATAACATCACATCTCAAACATAACTCACGCCGTAATTAATACCTCGAGAAGGGTGGGCAGAGGTGTTACACACCGCATTTCGCACGTTTATGTTGAGTCCCAGTGAGACAGGTTGCGAATCTGTCGCCACTATCCGGGCACAATGAGGAACATGGCAGCTACAACGTTTGGCAACCCGAGACTCGAACCCTCGACCTGTCGGATCGTGTCGGTCGGTTAACAACGCACGTCACAAACTGAGCTACCATGTCCTCTAGCTGCCACGTCCTCTACAATTGACAGACATCTAAATAAACATAACATAAACGTCTTTTTGTAAAATTTTCAGTCAGTATGTTTAAATGATTTATGTTATGACTTTTAAGTCGATTTTATAAATTTCAGCTCCAAATTCCTACCGTATTCCGTCGGTTTTGGATACACCTGTTTACACAATATCTGGTCGTCACAAGGTACCGGTTGATGACCGCATTCGTTATCCTGCTCCTGGCACTTATTCTCCTGAGAAGGTATTTACGAGATTACCTTATTTTTAAAGTTAATTAATGAGGAGATTGTCCTGTAGCGCATAATTACGTTACGTACCCATTTTGTACGCATGTATTAAGGTCTAGTTAAATAAATGATAACATAAAGAGAAAACTTTACAAGTTTATTGATTTTACAAATTATAAATTGCTCAGTCCAATTGTAAAGCAAAGAATAGTTATCTGTTACTCCTTTTAATGTTAAACATTATTTTAATAATGGTGTAAAATTATTTTCTTGATATAATTTTTAATAATTACAATTTATTTACCTTTTTGTTTTAGGTTCAACAAAATAAGAGTCCACAAATTACTTTTGGAATAAAGCATTCACCGCTTTTAGGCCAATTAAGACCAATTGAAACTCGTCAAAATGTTAACGAAGACACACTGACAGTACAAAGATTTAAAATTGATGACGATACTTCGAGTGATAATAAAATTACAACCACAATTAACAAAAATATAAACGTTGTAGTTCAAAATGGCCATGTTTCAGAAAAAATCGAAAACACACAAACGCGAAAAAACATTGAAAATTCGTTAGAAGCCAATACACAAATTCACAAAACTCATTCACAAGTAACTCAGTTAAGAACAGAAAATGATATAAGCAGAACAGTTTCACCAGATCCTATTACAGAAACATTAACTCAAGAAATTGTGTGGGTTCCCGAAAAACCAATTCGTCGCGGCTCTTACACGATCGAAAAATCGGATATGAATGGTTACTTAGAAAGGTTCCAGCATAATGATGTCACACCATTACCAAATGGAGAAGTACAGATTTCCGCCAGTGGGGAGAGAGGGGCTACATGCACCGAAGAAAGAAGTAGAGAAATTATAAAAAATGAGGGTTTCCAACAAAATATAGAAAAAAGCGTACAAAATGCAAATGCCCACGAAAAGACACAATCTGCAACAAAAGAAGTAAAAACTGGTACCCATGTAGAACAACTGCCTGGAGGAGGCATTGCGAAAACTACTGTAACGACTTCAGTTCGTAAAGTTGGTACTTCAGCTAAAACAGCAAATGCAACCACGACTGTCGTTCGTACAGCCACGTCAACAACATCACGTGATATTGGAGTGAAATGATTCTTACCTAATATAACATATTAATACCTATAGTGAGTCATCGAGACCACCCAGATCTGATTTTATACGGACCTCTACGGGTCAATGCAAAACATTTTACCCTAACTTTTATTGTTGTTGTAGTTTCCTCATATTGAATTTTTTAAGATCCTCCAACTTTCCGCAGATTATCATAACCACACTTAGCGTGGTAGCTTCGTATTTTTGGTTAATGTATACATGTAGTTATCTATCTACACTAAACAAACAACAGTAAGATAACAATGAAAAAATAATAACCCTTTAAAATACAAGATAATTGCAACAGGTATGGCTTGCTTTACTAAAACATTGTAAACTTTCTTACTCAAAATGCATTAATTAATAAAAAAATATGATCTCTTTTATAATTTAAACGATTACTCGACTTTTTATAATCATTTATATTTAAATCATTGTACAATCTTGACTCCAATATATACCTACCAGAGATGAACATCAATGCTAACCTAATTCATATTTAATTTGTTATTAATAAAGTTTTTTATTTTGATGTTGTTTTTTAATTTATCCTTTCCTTTTCAACCCTAACATTAGATGTTTAGTTAGGAATAAGTAATAAAGCATGGTCCTAATGAAACAACGAAACTACTGATTGAATTTTTAAATAATAAAATTGTTAAACAATTATCACGAATTCACAAACGAGAGGAAGGCACTAATACTAAAGTAAGTTAAATTGTTGATATTTACGTATTTTCATGGAATTGTCTACGAGTTACTGATTATCTTCTAAAGTGATTATGCACCATAGTGGTTTTATTGTTTTAGCCGATAACGGTTTCGTTATTTATTGTCTTGCTATAATAACCGCATTTTGTTCCCTTAGTCATTTAAATATAGCTAGTGTTGTTAATTATCGGCCACATTGTCATTACCTATCATCAAAGCGGATGTTTTCATGTGATACTGAGTTATGAACGGATGCATATTTCCTTACGCTTTAGTTTTAGATATATTATATTGTAGATTATGGGCACGTCACAGTCACACAAAATGCCTTCTAACTATAATGTTGTCCTGAATCTTAACAAATAGATCTAGATTACAGATGCATTTTTAATTAGTAATGAGGCTTAAAACCTCGTTGCCATATTTCGAAAGCACCGACCAATTATCCATGTTGGTTCCTTTCATAGAAAAGCTGTTTCAAGACGAAACTACCAATCACTAATCTAAGGTAAATACGTTTTTAGATTAGATGCAAATATGTTATTTTGTGTTCTTCTTCTAAATCCATTTTTTTTAATTATCAACTCTTATTTTGTCGAATCGGATACTAGGTAGTTATACTAGGAGGTAGGTGGTAGGTTAACCTTACTTAAGGTAAGGATGAATCATTCTAAAATAATAAAGAATCAGGGGTCGACCTTCCACTCGTTGTAAAGCGAAAAAGCCAAATTTCTTATATTAATGAATAAAAATGGATCAAGAAAAACATCCTGTGCGTTGAGACTACAATTAACGCGGTTTGTAATCTTACGAGATTTTTGCCTATAAGTTTAAAACTAGCTATTTAAACATTTATTTGTCGCGACCATCAAAACCTAATGTTTTCACTTTGCCCACTAAAATCCTTTCTTGAAATAATCCATTTCTTAAGGCATCCACTTTTATAGCATCGATTATCCGAACTAATTAGGGGATATGGGCGTTCGGGACAGTATTGATTCTCATATACCGATTGCACGTAAAAAATGGCCATAACATCTATTATCTGATGGTTTCGAATAGGCAACTGTATAAAATATAACAACATTTTGATCTTCATCTGTCGAAGCAATTCCGAATGGCTTGGTCACGCTCTTTCAGGAGTTCATATGATTGACGACGTTCGGATAATCGGCGTTCTATGCTATCGTGTGTTTAAAATTGGGTAATAAATAAATATTGTTTTCCTCTTTCCGGTTGGGCTGATAAAACTTTTTTAAGCAATCTTCTTTGATACTTCCATTTAAATGATTACTACAAATGTCAAAAGTACAATGAGATCAATCTAAATGAATCCATCAATGGATCTTTACAATGACTTAAAGTGGATGAATAAGTACCTTTAAATATTTATTTTTAAAATGTGTAAGTTTTTTTTTTTAAATGATAACATATTCAAATTATCAGGTACATAATTAAAGCAAATATATATGTTTCTATTACATTATTATTAAAAACATCGTTTAATGACGATACGTAAATCTTTTTACAATTTAGAACTAAACACAAATAATTTAAGATTTTGTCATTTGAATCCCAAGTGTTCGAAAATACTGGCATCAGTTACGATGAGCAACAGAGAGATAGAATGGTCATATTTTCAGTGAAAAGTTGTTAACGAAGCAAAAGGTGTCACCACCCGACGTCGTCGTCTGATTGACGTAATAATGACCCCTCCCCTGCCCTATTGCCCATAAACCAAATGAATGTTTGTCCCCAACGTCAAAGCTTTTAAACGATGCTCCTCGTGACATAATGATTTAAAGAGTTGATTTTGCGTTATTTTGAGTGTACCGGCTTTTTTCAGAATGTACCTTAAGTCTAATCACATTCCATCAAAGATTATTTGTTTAATTTTGAGTTTCAAATTTACCAAAACTATTTACTTTTTTACGTAAAATTTTATTTACGTTTACGTTTATTTACGTTAAAATGATAAAAATATTAATACATTGCTTTAGTCTGACGTGTTTATAAAATACTTACATGTAATCCATAATAATTTAACTACGCTCTCGTGTAGGAGGCTATAAATCTGTATCATTTATTTCAATAAGCTAAGTTCTTGTTAGACATAATTTTTTATCAAAATAACTTTCTGAATCATAGTTTCATTTTAAGACGAAGAGCGGATTTAAGTGAATTACTGGAGATGTACTTGTAAGTTTTCCATGAAACATTGTGACCTTTACTTGTGACTGATATTTTATGTAAAAGTTTAACCTTTAGTTAAATTTCATTTCAGTTTTCATCATTCAGAGAAAATAAAGTATGTAAGTTTAAGTAATAAGTTTTCTGATGACCTTGTTTGTTTTTCTTTAATTTCATTGTGAATTACAATAGGTACCTCTGCATCTACTTTATTTTGATAAAATAATAAATGTTAGCGACAAATTTCGTGCGTTAGCACACGCAAAAGTTCAAGGTTAGGCCATGGGGCCCTGTAAAACTGTATACCATAACAACTTATTTAAAGGACTTTCAACTTTACTGCAAGGGAAGTGATCGTTCGTTGACTACTACAGTTGTTTGTACAGTTTACTGCCCTTCGGCTCCACAATTACCATTTTCCAAAGGTAATTTGAGGAATTAATATACTTAAATAATTGTTCTGGTCTAATACGTATTAAAGGTATGTGCACTTTTCTACCTACTTGTTTGATTAAATTATTTTATTGGTATATATTTTTCTAGAAACGGGTCTGCTGCATGTTAATAGCTTCTTGTATTCACTTATGTAGATTTTGATGAAAATTGTTTTGTTTTTCGGATTTTAATACTTGGTTTACTTAATACTATATAAATACCTAAACGTGCTAACCCTAGATTCCCCAGTAATTATATTTTAGTTGAATATTGTGATTGACAGATCTAAAACTATTCATTGACATTTGCTAACAATTTATTATAATTTTGATGATTTTTGATTTAGGCGATATAGGTAACTTAAGTATTATTAATAAAACAGCAGGTCAGTTCAGCGGCGGCTGTCACACAGTACGCGCGTGTCAATCCTTACCCCGATGGGTCACGCGTCTACACTGTCGTTGTTATTTTTATATGCGATAATATTTCTTTTTAAAGTTAATAGAGGGCTACTCCTGGTAACAGGAGCCCCTTAATTTTAAAATGTTAAACCCCAGTACCCCCTCATCTCAAGTACATAAAACGTCTACAAAACAAGTCGAAGAAAATAGTCAACCCAACATGAGTTACGCCAACGCAACATCGAATGGACTTTTCCCAAAAAAGGACCAAGCCATAGTCATCGAGTCAGTTGATGGATTTACCCTTAAGGATTACCTAATTGCGTTTTCATCGATTGTTAAGTCGTCATCAATCCGGTTTATATCACGAATATCAAACGCTAGAATATGCATATACCTGGATTCAAAACAAACTGCGGACGAGATAATAGATGAAAAAAAGCAGGTAAAAATAAAAGATAAGATCCTTGAGATCCGACCGCTTATCACGAGAAACAAAAGAATAGTGTTATCTAATGTTTGCCCAGTCATTCCACATTATGTTATTGAAGAGAAGTTTAAGGAAATCACTGTTAAAATAATGTCTCCCATAACGTTCATGAAGATTGGGGTTACCGAGCCTGGATTTTCCCATGTTTTAAGTTTCAGGAGGCAGTTATATGTCTCCCCAGAAGACGAAGTTAGGCTTCCCGAATCGCTACAAATTAGTTATGATGATACGAATTACTGGGTTTACATTTCAACGGACTCTCTCAAATGTTTCTCTTGTAACACTCTCGGCCATTTAGCCAAAAACTGCCCCATAAATACAAATGAAAAGATACCCATAGCAAGCTCCAAAGAAAAAGCCTTAAACAGCACTCCAACTACTAGTAAAGACCCGTTGCCCAATGAAACCCCTGTCCCCCTCCAAGTCAGAGCTATAGCTACGGCCGTAAGTACAGACACTGAAGAGTCCAGTAGTAATGTGTCCCAGGAAGAAGGATGGAACATTAAAAAAAACCCAAAGAAGAAAAAGAAAATTCTCACGAAAACTGATGACACGATAGCAAACTTGATAGAATATATTAAACAATTAGATACTTGTTCTTTTCCTATTAGCTTGGATCAGTTTATTAGTTTGTTGGACAACTCGCAAGGTAAACAAAATATTAAAGAACTTGTGTCGGAATATACTGATAATATAACAGAACTTAATAATATGTGTAACCAGTTATATCCTAAAATGAGCAAAAGTTTTAAAATTAGATGCTCCCGTTTAAAAAGGAAACTAAATGAGTTACTTATGTAACCTAACGTGGTTATTATGTTCCTCTATTACTGGATAATTGTTATATTTTTATTTATAAATCAGATTTAAAATTCATTGACTTTTTGCAATGGAATATAAATGGTTTTTACAAAAGACTTGAAAATATAAAAATTCTTGTAAATCAGTTTGATCCGATCTGCATTTGTTTACAAGAAACTAACTTTAAATCTAATGTTTGTGCTTCTATGAATGGATATGAAAAATTCTTTAAAAACAGATCTCAAGGTTATAGAGCAAGTGGGGGAGTTGCTACATATGTCAAATCCTATACGCTCCCAGAACTAGCTAGCATTAATTCTAATATGGAAGTGGTAGCAATCAAGATCAAAGTACCGTCTTCATTAACAATTTGTAATGTTTACCTACCTAATAGTTATTCCTTTAATGTACATGACCTAAATCACCTGACTAACCAACTGGAAAAACCTTTTATTATTCTGGGAGACTTTAATAACCATCACTTTTACTGGGGTTCTGATAGGTGTGATCAACGAGGCTGTATAGTCGCTGATTGGTTAGATGAAAATAATAGTCTAATAATTCTAAATTCGGATCAACCTACCCACTTCAATAGTTATAATGGTAGCTCAAGTAATATTGATCTAACAATTGTTTCGCAAAATATAGTTTCATATTTTGAGTGGAATGCACTTGAAGATCTTTATGATAGTGACCATTTTCCAATATATATCAAATCCCATTCAGATTTTAGGACTGTTGACGACCTTGCTCCCCAGAAATTTAAGTATGAATTAGGTAACTGGCCACTCTTTCGTGAAGAAATGAATGTGCAATTGGCGAAAATAAATTTGGATCTTAATAATACCAATGTCTCAATAGATAACATTATATCAGAGTTAAATGAAATAATAATTAATTCCGCGAATAAAGCAATTCCTAAAACTTCAGGTATTATTAAAAAGAAACAAGTACCGTGGTGGAATGACGACTGCCATGCTGCTATTAAAAAATATAAGAAAGCATTTAGATTATTTAAAAAGAATGCACATAATGACCCTGACTCAAAATTTAAAATAGATTATAAGAAAAAACGAGCTCAAGCTAGGAGGATATTAAAAGAAAGTAAAAAAAAGAATTGGGAAGATTTTGTATCATCAATAAACAACAAAACGCCAGTAGGTGATATTTGGAACAAAATACATAAAATTAATACAAACAAGCATAAATCTAATATGATAATTTTAGAAAATAGTACTGGTAAAATATCATCCGATCCAGTCGAAACTTCCCAATTATTGGCAGAAGCTTTTGCATTAAACTCTAGTTCAAATAATTATAATGATAATTTCGTTACTTATAAATTAACTCAAGAATCTAATAATTTTTTAAACACTAGTTTAATAACATGTGATAATAGTAACGCAATTAATAGCAAAATTCAAATGCAAGAACTTCTTAATGTTTTAGCAATGTTAAAGAATTCAAGTCCTGGACCAGATAATATTGCTAATATCCTAATAAAAAATTTCCCGGTTGCTGGTTTTGAATATTTATTAAAAATTTACAACTTTATTCTGACTAATCAAGCTTTTCCTAATATTTGGAAAGAGGCTTTAGTTATCCCAATTCCAAAAGCTGGTAAAATACCCATTCTTACCTCTAGTTTTAGGCCGATCTCTTTGACTTGCAACCTTTGCAAAATTTTAGAAAAAATCATCAGCAAACGTTTGAGATGGTATCTTGAAACCAAAAAAATAATTTCCCCCTATCAATTCGGATTTCGCCAGTTTAGATCAACTTTGGATCATTTAACCAATATAGAAAATGAAGTTGTAACTGCTTTTGCTAATAATTATCAAGTTGTAATGGTAGCATTAGACATAGAAAAAGCTTATGAAATGGTCTGGAAACACAGAATTCTGCAAATCTTAGTTGAACTTAATATTAAAGGTAATACATTTGCCTTTATCCAAAATTTTCTCAAAAACAGAACTATTAAAGTTAAAGTTAAAATTAAATATCTAATCCCACCTTCATTGAAAATGGTCTACCACAAGGATCGGTGCTGAGTGTGATTTTATTTTTAATGGCGATTAATGATGTATTTAAGGTAATAGGAAACCCAGTTAAGGGGTTTCTTTTTGCTGATGATCTCACATTAGTATGTAGTGGTAGGAATATAGCCCCAATTTGTAAACTGTTACAAAGTAAATAATTTAGATACATGGTCCCATACTTCTGGATTTAAATTTTCAAAATCTAAGACTGAAGTCATGTTATTCAGTAAAAAAAGAAATACTGAATCAATTAAATTGTACTTAGATAAAACACTTATTAAAGAGGTACAATCTTTGAAAATCCTTGGTCTTCAATTTGATAGAAAAATGACATGGAAAAACCACATTAAAACATTAAAATCTGATTGTTATAAAAGATCAAATATAATTAAAATGTTGTCTTCTTCTAAATGGGGCTCTGAAAAATCCTGTTTATTGAATACATATCGTGCTATTGTAAGACAAAAGATAGACTATGGATCTGTAATTTATGACTCTGCAACTGTAGCAATATTAAAATCTCTTGAAAGCATACATAACTCATGCTTAAGAATGTGTCTAGGCGCATTTAAAACAAGCCCAATTAAAAGTATTTTGGTAGAAGCCGGAGAAGTTCCTCTTAGATTGAGACGAATGGAACTCTGCATAAATTATGCCATAAATGTTATGTCTTGCCCTGATCACCCTGCATATAAGTGCTATTGCAAAAAACACGACTTTAAATTAAGACCATCACTTCCATCTCCACTAAAATTACGAGTTAAACGATACTTAGAAAACGTACAATTTAAAATCCCTCGTGTTTTTAGAAAAGATATTCAAAGGCTTCCTCCATGGGAAGTCTTTATTTATCCAGTAAATTTATCATTAAGTACTAATTTTAAGGATAATACACCTGATTATATTTTTAAAAACCTATTCTATGAACTTTGTGAAAATTACCATGAGTATAGAACATACTACACTGATGGGTCGGTGATGGATAGTAGAACTGGTTGCTCAATTATTTCTAATGATAACACATATAGATTTAGATTGCCTAATCACTTTTCAATTTACACTTGTGAAGCAACAGCGCTAATTAAATGTTTGGAGTTAATAAGGGATACTAGGATTTATAAAAATAATGTTATTTTTACAGACTCCAAATCTTGTCTTATGGCTTTACAGAATAATAATAATAATGATCCCTTAATCTTAAGTATTCAACATCTTCTAATAGACCTTAGTAAAAATAAATTTTTGATTGATTTAGTCTGGATTCCTAGTCATAAAGGAATACTGGGCAATGAAAAGGCAGATTCAGAGGCAAAAAAAGCTACTAAACATTTATCCATTCATGAAAATTTACAATCAAATCAAATAGATTTAAAAAGACATTTAAAGTTACTTATTAAAAAAAATGGAATAACGATTGGAATAAAGATAACAATAGTAAACTATATAGAATACATAAATCGGTTTTTGAAAAAATTCCTCCTTTCTTCCTTTGCAGAAGAGACCAAGTAGTACTAACTAGATTGCGAATTGGACATACAAACATTACTCATATTCATCTCATAACCAAGAAAGATAAAAACAAATGTAACAGATGTGGGTCGGATCTTACTGTTGATCATTTCCTAATTGATTGTATACAATTGTCTAATGAAAGAAAACAGGTTAATCTACCTGTAAGCATAAAAGAGTGTCTATCTTCTGATAAGATTTTAAATACTATCAGTTATTTAAAGTTAATAGATATCTATGATTATATTTAGGATTATTCAATCTGTAATTTTGTCAATTTAAAGTGTCTGTAGGACAACCTACAGTGGTCGTTAATGACCTTGCTGTTAAAAAGCGACCTTAAATAAATAAATTAAAAAAAAAAAAAAAACAGCAGGTGTCACCCCACCCGGAACGAAGAAAGAGTTTGACTTTTATAGAAATCATGGATGGAGGATTGAAGTATGGGTAGACAAAAGTGCAAAATCAAAAATCAAAATAACTTTATTCCATAAACTTAAAAGAAAGTACTTAAAACCGTCAAATGAATTTAAATTTTTCATAAAATGACTCTACCACCGGTTCGGAAAATTTTTGTCGTGGAAGATACCGGCAAGAAACCCCAGATTCTGTAATTTGTTAAATAAACATGTTTGATACTTATACTTACAGCCACTAATACATCTTACAGTCTAGGGTGAGAGGCTGCGATAAAGCTCATGTCACAATATACGAATTAAAATGAAGTTGTTCATAAATTACGTCTTTTAGTGACATAACATATACACATATATACCATACTAGCCCGTAATATACATGCTACTCACATAGAGCAAGTAATTATATGAGCAGCGTGCATGAACCGCCCACTGTTCGGGTCTTGTTTTAAACTAATTTATTGTTTATTATGTTTTATTCTGAGTAAAAAATTAAACAGAAAAGTTACTGGCTAGTAGGCAAAGAACGAAATCATAGAACTCTCTTTCAAGTTAGTTAATCAAGAACATTTAAGAAATTCCAAACGATTGAATGAACAATTTTTTGTTATTTTAAATTTATGAATTATTATTGACAATAAATTCAAGTCATAATAAACAATTATTGCAACTAATATCTAGCTTACAGAATTGTGTGGAGTGAGTTTTGTAGTTGTTAATAAGAGGAATTTAACTTGAGGGTATTATCGTTTACAACCAAGCCTTTTTATCATTAATAATATAATATAATCTTTAATTTTATAATACGCTTTTTTCATGAGGATTTCTTTTATAAATTTCTTGGGCAAAATTAGTACGTTCTTCGGAATCTTGTTGAACATTGGTACGCCTTGGCCTATAAATGATGCGTGCGCTTTGTACAGTCGAAAGGATGGTTGGAAAAGCTTATTTTAAAATCTAGTGTTAATATTATGTACATCTGAGCACGTTTTAAACTGTTTACGGATTTTGTTTACAAACATAATATTAGAATAAATGTACTGGCTAGATACTGTTAGAATATTAATATCTTTAAATACTTCTCTAAGAGAGTCCCGAGCTCATATATTGCACGAATTGCTCTTTTTTGCAAAACAAAGATGGAATCTATTGCTGCAGCCTTCCCCCACAGCACAATACCATACGACATTAAGCTGTGAAAGTAGCTGAAATAAACTAGACGCGCGGTGGCTACATCTGTAAGCTGCCTTATTTTGAAAACTGCGCAGGCAGCCGAGCTCAGTCTATCCGCGAGAGCATTTATACGAGTGTTCCACTGTAATTTACTATCTAATGTTATGCCTAAAAATTAAGTCGATTCTAATTTACATTATTTACGAATATTTCATTTAAAGTAGATTTTACGTTGGGCATAGGAAATTTAATATATTTGTTTTATTCGCATTAACCAGCAAGTTATTAGATGTGAACCAGTTAAGAACCTTTGAAATTGTAGTGTTTACTTGTGAGTAGTTACAAATTTTCCTATATACCTCGAAAATTAAAGAAGTATCGTCAGAAAACATTACAACGTCACACAGGTTCTGTACAAAAAATGGTATGTCGTTTATATACACTAAAAACAGTAACGGACCAAGGATAGAGCCTTGTGTAACACCCATGTATAGCAAGGACCCTCATGATTTATTACCTTTAATGTCTACTATTTGTGTCCTTTGCTCTTAATAAGATTGGATAAGCTTGAGTGCCAATCCATAGTGTCTGAGCTTATAAATTAATGTGAGATGATCAAGACAATCAAAAGCTTTAGAGAGATCACAGAACACACCAATGGCATCCCTCGAGCTTTCGCATGCCTTAAATATACATTTTAGTTGAGATACTCCTGCGTCAGTAGTTGAACAATCTTTAGTAAAGCCGAACTGTTGGCTATGAAGCAGCTTAGTAAGATTAAAATGTTTTAGAAGTTGATTTAAAATTAATTTTTCAAATGCTTTACTTAACACAGGAAGTATCGAGATTGGTCGGTAGTTCGTGGGATCATTTTTATCGCCCGATATATACAAAGGTATTATTTTGCTGCATTTTAGAATATCCGGAAATACCTCATGATCAAAACATGTATTAAAATAGTAGCAAGATGGCGTGCAATTATTTTAAGTTTGTTACTTATTACTTTTACAGATATACCCCAAATATCTTCAATCTTTTTTTGATTAACTAATTTTAAAGCTTTATTTATGTCAACAGTACTGACGTATTCGAACAATTGGCTGCATTGACGGACATTTTGTTTGAGAATTAATTCTGATTCCGTTGCCGAGGAATTTAGTGAAGCTGTTGTATTAGAGGCGATATTATAAAAACAATCTTCAAACGCATTGGCAACTTCCGTTATAGACTTAATATTTTTGTTAAAAGATCTGAAAAGATCTATGAATGGATCTTAAACAATGTGGACAAAAACTTTTTGTAGACGTGGGCAATGTATTATTGTTTACTGCGCTAGATGATTCCGCATCAATAAAAGTTTATTATAACTTTTCTCATTATAAAATATGTTGTTCATTAATTTAAGTAAAGTGTAAATCTATAAATTTAAAGAAAAGGAATTTAAAAAGTTAAGAATAACTTATCACTCGAGTGCCTTCCGTACAGTCGCATAACAAAAATCAACACTAGGTACACGCGACATTAGATATATCTTATCAATTTCGTTATCAAACGTTAACAAAATCCGGTGATAGTATCGCGTCGTGTGTGAGAGCCTGCTTCATTATCAGCATGTCAGTTAAATGGCGACTTTTACTTGTGATTGTACTATCTGTTCTTCCTGATAACTAATAAATAATAAGCATGCACTATATTTAATTTAAAAACAATGCTCGTAACAGTTATTATCACATTAGTTATTTATTGAGGGAAAGAAATAGTTACACTTTTATGTTCTTAAAATGACAATTTTAAATAAAACAAACACAATGAAATTAGTTACTATACTCGTATTTATGTTGTTTTAAAGGATCCACGAGAAGTCTGCTTGGGAAAAGTCATGTTCTTTAGTCTTTTTAAAATAGGTTTTAATTTAAAGTTCTGAGGAAAATGAACCTTATGTAGTTGCGATTAGAGATAATAAGGAATGCTTAAAAGTTATACGCTATTCCGATACATTTAATGGAAAAGTCATCTACCTACTTAAAAATTCTAAAGATAGTACCTAAGTATGATATACTTGTATATAAACACCAAGAACGTACCGTGCCGTACACATTACTAGTATCGAAAAGCAAATTTAAGAAAACTCGTTGATTAATTACTAATATGATTCTGTTGATAATTAGGAATGTTATAGTACATATTTCAAGGTTACTTTCATACCTTTAAATAATTAAGATCGATAGGTACATATTAACCCTGACCATAAACTTGTTTTAATAAGCAGAATTCACCTTTGCAATATATTAATTACTTTGTTAAACGTTCAGTTTGCCTTGGCTATAATTCTGGGTAGGGCGAGCGTCCCACTGTGCGTAAGCCCATGTTAGGAACTATAACTTGCAATATTCCTAGAACCAAATGCAGCAGTTAACATAGCAAAAGATATACATTAAGAAAAATAGTATATTAATTAAAAAATATAGAAAATTAATTTCAGCAGCGCTTTTAAATTAGAGGCTTTTTGAAACTTGATGGTTTTTCTTGTATTAATTCGATCGTTTATAATTTTATGTAGGTAATGTTTTTTCTAGGATCTACTATTGCGATCACAGATCACATCCAGATAAGAACGTTATTCATTAATTTTACTGTATGGTCTATGAATAAATACTAACATTGTTTTTTTAGCTTTTGTAAGTAAATGTTTTATGTATGTGTATATAGTTTAATGTTTTAAAAAATATATTTGTAATTCAACAATATTGAAATTAAGATTATTTTGACTGTATTTTGTGTAAATTCTGCGAACTGTAAACCAATTTTCAAGGTTATTTCTCGATTGTAAGTGTTTTCCTGCAAGGTTGTTTCGTGAATCAGATTCGAATTATTTATTTAATAGAAGTTAATATATAAACACTCGCTTCAAATGTGGACCAATTTCTAGATATGATTCCACTGTGGTCGTTGACTTGGACTTTGCTGTCAGTCTGTCAGCTGTATGTAATGAACCATAACATCTAGAAACTTTCACAGAACAAATTTTTACAGAATGTCTATTTCTCTTGCCGCTACAAAAACAAATAAAAATTAATAGTTAAAGCTGGCCAAACAAAAAACGTGTTTTTTAGACATTTTTGTTTGCTATTGTTTCTTTTATGAAATAATCTACAAAGTATGTAATGTTTAATCTAACACTGTGGTACGGAACCCATCATGTATGAGTCCAACTCACTCTTGACCGGTTTTTAATTTAACCTACTATTATTAAGGATAAAAAGGTTTGAGGAAAATTCACCAAACATCTTATTTTATATTTTTTTGTTAATTTGGAAAACATTTGGTAATTTTTCTAGAAGTCTAGAGCATTAAGAGAGTAATAAAATAATGGTTAACTTTGTATCTAATTATATTATATTATAAAATAAAACAAATGACAAACATTTGAATAATAACAAAATTAACTGATTGAATATTTGATTCAAGTGTTTTTCCTTATGTTATTGGGCTAATTTATATTTATAATTTATAGGCGATAGATTTCTTTCAATAAACTCTTAAAAATCCTTTTAATGCATTCCTGAATACAAAAAGTATATATTTAGTAAGCTTTTATAGCGGCTGTTCAGTCAGTTGTCTAAGTTACTATGAACTAAGTAAGTACCTACTACATATAATCATTCATATCGAGTTCCATAGCATTAACGAGACATATGTCTTTGGCAAACATATTTAGTTGATTGCTTCCAAATGTCCAATATGCCATGTTTACATCCACTTAGCTAGTTTGCTGGCATCGATGTATGTACGTAAGTGGCATTATACTTTCACGGTTATTAATAAGTACCTAATATTGACTGATCAATGAAAACAAAAGCCTATTGGAGTTGGTTGGGGTTCATACTTGACAAACATATGGGATATAAAGGTAATTTTTTGAATTGGTCGCAATTTTTTTAAAAACTTTTACCAGTTAGAGCCATCCTTTTAGCATTATGTATTGATATTAAAGTTTGTGCCGATCTGTGTATGTACTTTTTACTAAACTTTTATTAAAAGTGTCCCGATGAATGTTGTCAAGAGGTTGACCATGTCTCGTACTAAGACATACCAACATAGGATTTTTTTTTGCGGGAAAAGTTGTCTTTAAAATTATTTCTTATGACGATACGTTTCTCATTTTGATTTTACAAAACAATGTATGTAAATAATGTTTAAATTAGAGATACAATTCCAAAAAGCCTAAAGAAATAGCGTCAAGCTATAATTTTGATTAAAGAAAGTCGGTATTTGTAATTCTATTGAACAGCCATGCGTTTCACTTTAAACTGGAAACTAGTTGGTCTCTCTCATGCATGAGATGATCGCGTAGTGGTGTCTTGTTCTGGCTGCTGAGTAGGTATTTAAAATGCTATGGTCGGTACCTATGGTGTTTGTATTAAAACATCAAACGTGGCTTTATAAGACCAGTTACACGTGACGCTTATGTCCGATACTTACATAAGCGCCATGGGCGCGAAGATATCGACTGAGTATACGTAAACTCACGCCATAGTTGCTCCCTCGAGAGGGTTTTCAGAGTTATTAAACACCACATTTTGTATATTTATGTTGATTCCTAGTGTGACAGGTTGCTATTCTGTCGCCTTTATCCGGGCACAATGAGGATTATTGCAGCTACAATATAACCTGAGACTCAAGCCCTCGACCTGTTAGAACGGGTGTCGGTTAACCAAGGCACGTAACAAACTGAGCTATCACGTCCTCCCTCGTTGTCCGTGTAAGTATACTGTAAATTAATAAATATACATATATTTTTTAAATTATCTTTTCTTTTCTTACAAATTACGTATAAACGGATTACTCATGCATAACCATGATGATTAATGATTATTGCAATATTATATGATATTCTAAATTTGTTAATAAAATCAATTGGTAAAACTCTTAGATAAACACACTTATATATTTACTATACACTCTTATATATAATGACAGGCTCTATAAAGCGTACCGGTCTAGCGGTGCACATTGTATTGCAAATCCTTCTGATAATTTACCTACACTTACAAATGTACAAGTATTTCTGTGTAGCAGTAACGGATTGACCGTGTATTTAAGGCAAGTTTTCTAAAAACGAGCAACACACGCGTGGCTCTGTTAAGGGCCTTATCAGTTCAGTGTATTTGAGTAACATTCCATCGCAGTCGCCGCAGTTGCGCTCAACGTACGGTCGTGCCTATTATCACAAATCACGTGCCCAAAAATACGCCACTATTACTAAGATACCACAAACTCAGTATAACACAGTATTTCTTTAAAACTTCAACCTTTCCTCAATCAACTTAAACCTAACTCTCCAATATGTAATCCTTAGTTTACAGTTGTTATAAACTTGCGCAATCGTATAATCAACATTATGGTAGTGGCACCTACTATTACTCAGTGCTTCAAATTTTAAAGTGTTGTTTATTTCTAGTGATTGAAACTTTATCAAGTCGAAAGTGCGTTTTTAATCATACGAAGTAAATAGACCATGGAATATGTTTGCAAAGGAAGGTGGTGTCTGTTTACTATGGTAATCGTTTGAAAGTATCAAGCCAATATGCTTGGTAGTTGGGAATGGTCGGTAACAGTGCTGGCTGGATTAGCGTTTACATCGCGATCAGCCCTAGGAGACTCCAACAATATATTACCAGGTTAGACTTCCAGGTTATGCTTGACGCTAATGTGTTCATGACCTTATTTGTGTTTACACAAATCTAACAAAGTGCCGCCTGTTTTCTTTCCTTCTATCATTGAAGTATCTAAACAGTTAATAAAACTTAACAAATATAACAACCATTGTGCACAGAATACTTCTTTACTGACTTGTGTTAACAAAATGTGCATTAATAAGTTCCCATAGTATTGAAGCCTCAAATGTTAAATTTAGTGTTAACCTTTTATTAATCTTGTATTTTACTTCAAAGCCATCACAAAAATGGACACATTTTTTTTTATTACAAAAATAAAGTTTCAGCTTATTCTTTCCAATTAAGATAAAAATACTTATCTAAAAGATATTTATTTTACGTTATGGTTTATACACGAGGCTTTTGTACTATAATCTATGTAAATACTAGTAAAACGTTTATTGAATAAC
Organism: Choreutis nemorana; assembly: GCA_949316135.1. Taxonomy (NCBI): domain Eukaryota; kingdom Metazoa; phylum Arthropoda; class Insecta; order Lepidoptera; family Choreutidae; genus Choreutis; species Choreutis nemorana. The sequence goes on along the minus strand of OX438601.1, from coordinate 6,210,413 downwards.
AGCAGGAATTGCTATTTATCACGCGACCGATAGTGGCAAACGGTTATGACACGTTTATAACTGCTAAAAATGCACAATGTTACAAAATTTTGAGACTTGGGTTCATGTGGATTATGGAATGCTGTGTATGTGGTGACTGTGCTAACCAAGATGAGAATTTTGTAGAGAATGATAAATTAAAAATAATATTTTTTGGTATTAAATCTGCGTATAAAATAAATTATGTAATAATCTTCTTCTTAGATGGTTCAAATAATTACTATTAAGGCGATGAACACTCGGCATCACGAAACGCGCGGTCTTGCGTGCTGACTGCTTGAGCATGCGACATCAATCCGCATTACCGCGAGGTTTAGTTGAACTCAACTTTACTCTGCACCGCGCATTCAAGCGAATCGTGCAATCGCTCATTTTATTTGTAAATCGAGGAAAATATAAACAAGTAACTAAAATAACGGTAAAACGAATGAGGATCATCATCATTTTGTTCTCCATTGGACTACATAAATCATTGTTTAAATTTAAAAATGTATATATCTTGTAAGTTAGGTGAGAGTGTATATCTAATTGATTGGGTAATCTTAATGCCGTCTTAAATCTGTTTTGGAAATCTTGTAGTCAGAATTGTAGGTAGTTCAGACGGCCACACATAAAATTTCCCAAAACAAGTGCAATATCAATCCTTATGGTGTACAAATTAAAAACGGTACAAAATCGAAACAGGTTAGGTTGATCCCTTACCGTGTGTACCTACTTATAATATCGAACATTGTTGGATCGGTCTAATACATTCGGCATTTTCACTCGAAATAAATGAAAAATGAACCGTCTGATATCAACTAAAATATCTTGAAATATGTATTGATAAGGCAATCCCCAGTAACTGTATTATTCTTGCCCATAGAAACAGCTTCTTTTTCTCATTTTATACAAATAAATTGTCATCTGATTTATTCAAATTTAATTTAAGTTATACAAAAACATCATAAGAAAATCCAGAATTCCATACTTTTATTCTAAAATAGAACAGAGTAAATGAACGCGATAGTTATCAGTGATAAAGAAATTAATTAATTAGTTGTTTGTGATGTTAGCTTATTAATTCCAATTAGCGTATTAAAAGGCGCCATCCAGTTTCCATGAAGAAGGCGTGGGAAACTATAATTATTATTGAAAGCGTTTAAGACATGAACTTTTTACAACTAGGTACTTGCTTTATTATAATGTTATAAATAGTTGACTACGCTTGTTTTAGAAATTAAATATTTTAAATTATGACTAATTGAAAAAATCCTTCCTTGAAAAAAATATAACATTTCTGGAAATATTTACATAAGTATATATTTTAATGGTAACACTTAAAAATCAGGAAGAAACGGTATGCCCCAAATTACACATATACTTTTTGTTGTAAAAACTGATACAGAGACGATAGCATTCGTTTTGTCAATAAAATTATGCCATGGAAGAATTCATATAAATATATACCTACTATGTACTTAAATATCAATCCTAAGCGATCACCTATCGTGAAGAATTACTCATCACAAAGCAAAGCTTAAATGTCTACTCATACAAATCTAAGTTACAGTATTTATACTCTGACAAATTCAATTCCGTGAGTCATAGAAGATGAGAATATCAGACTGTGTCTCGCTCCATTTGTGCTAACATTGCCTAGCACAATAGTAGCACAAATTATGAACAACATAAATTTTCCGAAACGGTGGTCGAGTCATTTTTAATTCATTTGGAGATCCTAAGTACTTTTTTAAGGTAACGGAATAAAATTACTTTAATTTGGATTCATGAAACATATCGACCTAGGACCAATTTTTTTGCTCGATTAAGCTGAAGTCAAAAAAGGTATATGATTCCACCCCGAATGTCTGGTCGTCTGTTGCCGCTATACTTAAGTATCTTAGATAGATCAAGAGGATTTCTCTTCTAAAATTTCATGTTTAAATTTAAAATTACCTTCCTGGCTAGCATTTATTTCAACAAAATTCTTCTAAAACAAATAAAATTAAGAGAGAACATCAAAGTAGAAAAATATATGTGACACCGTTGAAACTAGATAAATATTTATAAATAATTTATGCTTTTGTTAAGTCTGTAAGACACAGCCTCCAAGAATAAAATCATGAAAACTGTGTTATGACTCACCAACAGTTTCGGATGAATTGGCAATACTCACTCTACACCTAACGATGATTCATTTGTAAATGCATAAACATAAATCCAACAAAGTGATAACTTACTTACTGCATTTAATTTAAAAATCTACGTAATCTATACATACATATAAATATATGTACATGGTTTTTAAATATTTGTGTATTTTTAAAATAACCAAAATTTTACTTATACAGTTGATTTGTTTAATTTAAAATTAACATCACTGAAAGAAAGTAGCAAGAAATAAAAATACTTTGACATTATTTTTAAGGAAAAAATAGTTATTTACTTGTATATTCTTTAAATGTTTTGATTTGTGTATTTAAAATAAGATTTAATATAATGTGTGATTTTATGAAAGGTTTTTGTTTCCAATATTTTAATTTAAAACTCATAGGTGAAAAGAGCCAACTTGTCCAATACGAGTCGGACACAACGCGTTCCGCATCATGGTACAAGATTGAACAAAATATTAGGAATAATAAAATAATACACAGCGAAAAAAACGCACAAAAATAGTATTTGTTGTTGTAGGTGTAGCAGAACTACACATTCCTTAAACGTTTCAAGTATATTATATGGATGTTAAAGGTATATGGAACTTTAGAAAAAGAGGGACTTATTTGGTTTCATTTGTGGACGTTACCCTAACTACACATTACAAAAGTGTTTAGGGATCAAGTACAATTTTTGGTATAAAGAAATTTAAATCAATATCGAATAAATCTAGTCATCCACATTGGCTTTTCCTTTAATGACTATGTTTAAGTAAACAGCGTAGCCCTTTATTTTGATTTATTTTTTGCAAATTGTGGGGGAGATTTGGATTTTCTAAAATTGTTTGTGTTAATATTAATATTATTAATGTGTGTTCCCACCACCACAATTAAAATAAATCGCAGCGTTTTAGCATACTTAATTTCAGTTCATAAAGTAATATTGAAGAGTAGTTCTCACATTCTTACTAACAAGTCAAAAAGTTGTTGTGGGCTAGGCACGTCATACGAGCTCAAATCGGTTGAGGATTGGCGATTGAACATACCACTGCAGAATGTTGATATAAGATTTGGCAAGAGTGTGGATTACGACTCTAGCCGTGTTTGGTCTTATAGTGTCGTGTATCAGTTCAATTGTATCACATCGGAAACAATTCTCTTGGGATAAAACTAACAACTGAAGTTGCCGCTGTTCCAAATAAGGAAAATTATTCCACCGATCTAAATACCGGGCCAATTCATTTTACTTCCTCAACCATATGGATGAACTTCCTGACTAAATCTCAAACGTTCTCAACGTCCAGAGTTTCTCCAAGCTCAAGTACCTACGTTTTACATGCAGCCTGATAACGAAACGAAATTAATAGAAAAAGCACAAACACCGCTAGTCTAATTCCTCCTAATCTCTGTTTTCGCGAGGCCATTGTTCACGGGCCCTACAGTTGCAGGGTGTTATAGGTGGGACTCTTATTGGCCTTTGAGAATGCAAACAAACATAATGTGAACAATTTCAAATGGCTTGATCGCTAGCCTTGAAGCCTAAAGAACTCAGGATCATCAATTTTGTTTGTACTGGTTCTGTCTATGAGTGGTGATGCCAGTTCGTGTTACATTTCGCTCAGGCACACTGTTCGAGATACGATAGCGTGTCTAAAGTGGCTTAAAAGTTATAAGCCACTTTAATCATATAACCACAGTATTCTACATTTTGGTTGCATAGAACCAGCTTTCAAAATTCCGACAACTCTCATAGTTTCTTCTCGGATTAAATGTCGTCAGCACTCCACATCAATGTAATGTTCCGATGAATAAATTGTGATGATTTTGTCAAAACTCCATTTCACAGTTTTATAGAATTTCTAATTGACTTTGCTATTCGTCATTCATTTCCGTTAAGAGCACAAAAAAGAACCAATGATGATTATTTTTTCTTTTGTAAACTACTAACTGAAAAACATTTAAATTCATACCTTTTATGAACATGAAAATTAAGTGTAAATTTCGTCAAACATTTTAAACATAAAACAAAAAATATATACAAATTATGAATGCTGAGCGGTTTTTATGTTTCTTTTTGTTGACGACCCGTTAAGAAATGCTTTCAAATGTTGATTAATTTTGGCCTCGTTTCATTGTGTAATCAATGCTCAATGCGAAACTGGCAGCATACAGACAACGCAAATCGTCATCAGTAAAACTATAAATATATTATAAACTTCGTATTTCCGTAGTTGAGTCTATATACTCATATACTCGTGTGTATATTTTAATAGAAATTACAATACCATAAAAAAATTGATTACATGGAATAATCCAAGTAAAATCGGGATATTTCACAAATAATTTTTGTCACTTATAAATTTTAAACCAATGGTTTTTTTGTTATAAATATAATACCTACAGTATATAGGTGTTAAATAATGAAAGATAAGCATCGGGTAGACAATTAGGCGCCATTTCGTACTAAAAGGCGACCGTCATACATCAATTATCACTTTTAGAAATGTGTGTCAAACCCAAGATTTTTTTGTTTTAAATCGAAATAAATGTTTAAAATATTTTATGTTATGGTTAATTATGTGTAAAACTGTGGCTCTTGAGTGTCTATTCCAAGGTGTATGACACTGTATAACAATTGGAATTCTTAAATTAATTTTATTTGTGTCTAATTAAAGAATATTTTAAAATTTAAAACGGATTTTTAGCTTCTTGGAGAAAAGTTTTAAACATTCCCGGGAAAGGTAAAAAATCCCTCCAAAAGGTCGGGAAAAGCGAAACCCTGATCATTCACTTTTCATTAGTGGGTATTTTAAGACATAATAACAAGTTCTACGTAGATGTTTGTTTTAAGATACGAACAGTTTGAATAATATTTGCTATATCGTTACAAAATCGATCTGTATAAAGTATCACGTCTTTGTTTAAATTCAATTTTCTTTTTGCGTACGTATTATATATGATAATTAGGTATAAAAGCTGAAGCCCGCATGGTAAGTAATAAATATATATATATATATATATATATATATATTACAAGCCTTTAAAGAACTCTAATGACAATACTCACACGCAGAAATAATATTGTTTTTCATGGGCCATTGTTCCGTGAAAAGTGGATAATCTTTCTATATTAAACTGTTCCGACTTTGCGAAATAAAATCGCGTATCTTGTAATTTTAAATATTGTGATCTTTTGATAGTAACTTTATTGTTTAATTCTGACGTTAAAATTCCTAAGACTACATATTTTTTGCTTTATAAACAGATGCGACGCAAACGATTGCTCCAAGGTCGTCTCGAATTACGCTCTGTTATAGTACGTAATATCCATGTTCATTATTTTCAATGACTTGTTTAACAACCTCAACCATTTTTCAGTCTAGTAGTTGTTTAAATTATTAACCAGTAGTATTAGCTAACTATAACTATCTTAAGTATTTAATGAATAAATTTCATTTATAATTATTTTTATAGTCTCTTCCATAAAAAAAAACTGAAAAATTTTACCTTGTTAAAACTATTAAAACCTTATTTATGCATAAATCTTCGTAGCGTTATTTACATATATTTTACAAAAGATAAAAACGTAAACTAAATCTGCATCCCAGGTGTATCTTTTTTGAATCAGCTTCCATAAAAGTATGATCGACCACTCGAATGTTTAATAAATAATAGGAAAACACGATGATGTCATCGACAATTTATAAACATTATTTTTAACCCGATCTCATTTCGTACACAACAATGTATTCTATATTAGACATTGTTAAATTACGGGTAGACTTTACTCATTTCCTCACAGATAATTGAATAACATAGTGCCAGGTAATTGTAGATCATTCAAATTACTGCAACTAGCCCCGTAACTAATTAAAATGTTATTGTCCTAGCAAGAACTAGAACATGTCCACTGTTAGTGACGTAGTTGGCTTAATACACACGTGTTTAAATTTATCAATATACATAGAAAGACAGATTAATTTATTTACGCTCTCGTTAAGTTATACTGTATGTACATGAAGAATGATGCGACTGACAATCTCAGCTCGTGTTTATAAAACAAAACATCTAAGTAATAGTAAAAAGGTTATAGCTAGCCTAAAATGAAAAAACGCCCACTTTGAAGGAATATGAAACATTCAATAACTATGTGAAAATTTCATTAAAATATATAACAGATGTATTAAGGCATACCTAATACATAAAAATCAATAAGCTACGAAATATTGTTTAGGTACCCTTGACGAACTACATCATATGAAAATCGCTTCGTTAACTGCAAAGTTGTATTATGAAAGTTCTAAGGTGCAGAAATAATGTGATGTGCAGGAACATACGTAGAAACATAGGAAAACAAATATTGCGAACGTGCAAACAATAGCCCAGGTCGACTTCATTTCATCTGAGTAGGAAATGCCTCAATTGAAATAACATTTGTAAACCGGCAAAGCCACTTATCTTAAATGCATCCTTGAAATGTGTTTTATTTGTGATAGAGATTTTTTCTTTGAGGTCAGATCTTGATTACATTATTAGGACCTTAGCACAGAAATGATATCTGAGAACTTTTTCCATGGTATAAATAACTAAAATAATAGATATCGAGGACGTTAGCTAATTTGACGAGACAGAGTAATTTATTGATAAGCGAACCGCAGGGATCTAATCACTTAATTGGTATTATATCCAAACATTCATATGATCAAATTGTTATCAACGATTGGTTGTGTACCCCGCTAGGATTAATTTACCCAATGTTGACCGCTCCCACAACACGCCCAGGTAAAGCTACTAATTAATAGCGTTTTCGATAGGTGTGCGGCTTGACAGCTTATGTTACACCTCAACCATTAGCATTAAATGATGGAAAAATTACTATCTTAACTTACCTTCTCTAACATTACGTAAAACTCCTACATCAAATATGCTTTGTTATATGTGAACGATAATCAAACTTACAAAGTAAAACTGATTTAACAAAGAATTTATAAGTACACAGTGATTTTGACACACCTGTAATAGACAGTGACAAATGAATCTTTAGGAAATCTTGTCGTTTACAGATGACCCATTGGACGTCCCGATAATTGAGCCTTCAGAAAACGAAATAATATTACAAAATGGGCAAAATTACACTCTAAAGTGCAAAGGAAAAATACCGATAGACTTTAAGCAACAAGAAGTTCCAGAGGTTGTTGTCGGACCTTTTACGATTCAACAAAGAATAGTACCGACGAACGATGGATATGAGATAGCTCTAGACTTGTTCCACGTGGACAAGTTTGCTGTAGGATATTACGCCTGCTTTGACAACAGTATAAACAACATTGATAATGTATTGAATAACATTAGCGAGGAACCAAAAAACACAGCTCATATCTCATACATTTATATCTACGTCAACGGTGAGCATTGGATGTCGTAGCGCGTTGTGTATTATAATCGGTCGGAGTAAGTTAACGTTCATGTATCATTTTAGGATCCGATAGCTTGATGGCACCGATGAGAGAAATCGTTATTCCAAAAAGCAACACAAAAATTCTAATAGAATGTAAACCAACGGCTCCGGATATCAATGTCACATTGATTTCGGTATGTACGAGTATTTGTACCAAAACAATTTATAAAATAAAAGTATCTTTGTAGAAGAATTATAAATTAGCTACAGGATTGCATGTTAAATAAATGAAAAAAAAGTACAAACCACAGAAAAGACAAATATGAGATCCCACCTTATTATACATATTGTTGTGAAGTAGAAAACATTTTAATTAAGTGCATGGTTTAAATGTTAATGATTAATATTGTTTGTGAGGCTTGTGAGCAACATTTCTGCTTTTTGCTTTTATATCGATGCACCTAAGCATGTTCTTTGCCTTCTTTTCATTCGACATTCTTAATATTCAGGACTTCGAAGATCAACTTGCAATTAGAAACAAATACAATCCCAAATTTGGTTTTATTTTTGAGCATGACCTCCTATCTGGCTCTAAGACGGTAACAGTATTAACTTGTGGCTTTGTGAGGCGAGACCACTCGGAGTTCAAAGATATATTTGTGAATCCATGTAGGTGTTCAGCTATATGAATAATTTAAATTTACGTTAATGTGACAACTATATGTTATGCTTTTCTGTTTTTATTTAATTTTTCGAATTTTAATCTGATGTAGCTATGTTTTTCAGTACCATATATATGTTTTAATCGATATAAATTTCGAATTACCTTTGGACCTTTATGAGTTTAACGTTGAAAAACATAGCTATCTGATATTTTATTGAAACTAACAATGCGTTATTTAATTTGACCATACGGTGGCAACAGAGTAACAAGACGTACAATGCATCAGACGTAAAATACTCTCCAAAGATTGGGTTTTTAGTGGCAAAGGCAAAGGGTAAATTGCCTCCCTACAAATGTGAAGGAAGGCGAGGCAATCTATCAGACTGGAAAATCGTCCGTAGTAGTAAGTAAAGACAAAGAATATAAGTGTCACTAGTGAAGGCAGCATGAAATGGTTTCATTCACAGTTTTGTTCTTCCTGGTTTTCAGTTGTGATCATTGTAGTTTAGAATCCTCGACGCTTTTATTACAAATCCTTATTTCTATTTCTTTATTGGTGTGTTGCTCTGTATGGTTTGTCTCTGCACTACATGTTTTATGTTTACTAACACAAATCTAACATGTAATTATGTAAATTATATTTTACTTTAAGTGTTGCATTTGCGTTTCATTCTTTCATGAAAGTACATGTTACTAAAACTTTCAGGAATACCAGCATTTCCACTGAAACGACTTAAAATTTGAAGCTATTGGTGTTTAAATATTGATTCATTAGTAAATATAGTTACATATATGTATTAGCGAGACTGGTCATCTGTGTGTGCAGGGGAGGGGTATAATTATAGGCGCGATTGTTAGACTCCGTATGTATATAGAGTTGTTCCCAGTTATTAAAATAAATAAGTTAGAGGAATAAATTATTGATAAAAGAATGATACTTATTTTAATTATATCGAAGTATTCTATGACTGAGTAATACAATGACGAACCAGTAATAAAGCATAGAAAAAATAATGTAGACTTACAAGTCTCTGTTTTCTCTTAGTTTTTTTATTGTTGTCTATGTTATTTTTTCTTGTGCTATATTATTGGTTCGTTAATTAGTGAAACTATTATTATTATTTTTAAAGATACGTTAAAATTACTTTGAAAACAATAACTTAAATGTCATATTTGGATAGTTTGACTTCTGATTAAAAATAAAAGTACTCCATTGTTGTTGGTTATTAGTTTTTATGAGAAGCGTCACCTTTGCAGTGATGGAATTCGTACAGCATTAATTAATTTCAGAGAAATAGCGATTATAAGTGTATATTGAATAAATTATTCAGGTTTCACGTATATTAAGATGGCAAAAAGTGCCTGTATATATGTTAAAAGACTCGTGATTATTTAAAACTATATTATTATTTTTAAGATCTGGAAATCTTAAAAATAAATTATAATTATATTAAAATATTTTATAATTATTGTATTACTCAAAATGAACACTTACCACTATACGCACAGATTATTGGGCTCGTTAAAATAAACAAATATAACAAAATAAGCTGCCTTTTTTCACCCGAAATGCCTCTCTGAATTCAAAATTTGATTTTTATTTGCAACTTCAGGCCAATGGCTCGCAACTTTGTACTTAAATTTAATTTCAATTTAGAAAGGTATTTCGTTTATGTAAAGCATTATCAAGAATGCCATCCTATACGTGTATGCTATACCTTTAACTACTTAAGGGCTAATGACTGATAATGAGGCGCATTGTTATACTACAACCTCCGAGAAGAACACCACTACCCACCGCAAAAGATTTAGACTACAGAACTAGACTCTTTTAACTTTGTCATGCGGTGAAATTTGATTGAGCTTAAAAGTTCTAACGCCTCCATTTTGAATTTTGATCAACGGTGCGGGTTAAAAATTCTGTAATCTGTAACTGTTATTTTATGTGGTAATGAAATTGTAGAGAAATGTGTAATACAACTGACATGGTTGTTTTTAGATGTGGCCACACCACCGGTTCCTGTTATCTCTGATGGTTACGAATACTTTCTTGAAGGGGAAACCTTTACACTCAATTGTTCGGTGCCATATCAAACTAATCATGCTGTATACTTAGAATGGAAAATACCGAGACAACTAGATTATTCTTCAACCAAAGATGAAGTAAGTTTAGTCGTCACTAAAATGATTCTGTGGTGTATCATCCTTTATTTTAGGATAATTTTCAAATAAATCTGGCCTAATTTAACTGTTTTTTATTATTTACTTTTTAGTTTACCTTATGTTTACTTTAATTATACTTCTGTTAATGATTGTAAAAGTAACTCATCCGTGTATTAGTTTTGACAGAAGTTTTAATGTTCATTAACTTGATGAATTTTAATAACGTACTTTAATAGTGCGTTTTAATTACTTTAAACACAAAGAATAATATTTGAGTCATACATAATCATGCTATAAAAAGAATGTGTAATTTCCTTATGGAAATGGTCGATTTCCACTTTCTCAATTTAGTACTTTGTTGTCGGTCGTCTGCGGTGCTGATGGAGTGCGTTCAACGGATAATCTCTTTTTTTCATACAAAACGGCGACTGTACAACAAACTAATGACAAAAGGATAGGACGCTCTATCAAAAAATTTGCTTTTATGTTTCAGCATAACATACTTAAAGAGGGTAATGATCAGTCCGTGACTGATGGTCGGCAGTTTACTGTCATCCATGTAGTGAACGCGACAAAGAAAGATGCTGGGAATTACACGTGTGTATCCAGAAGCGGTGGGAAAGGTAGTCCGAAAACTGTCGAAAAAATATTTTTGAGTAAGTTATTTAAGTATTTTTAGTAAGTTAATATCGCTTGGTTATCGGGTTCGTTTTCCACTTGCCACAGATAAAAGTATAGTATTTTATGTCACGAATGCGGGCAAGCCTTACGAGTGGCAGTGCGTAAAGACACGCTCTAGTGTGTGCGTAAACACAAGTAGTATCAGAAAGCTCATGGATAATAAACGACAAATAAGTTTTTAAATTTATCTTACGTTTAAATACTGACACAGAAAAATTAATAAATGGTTTTAAAACATATAAAAATAAATCGATAAATGAAAAAAAAAATGATTAAACAACTTAAACAAGTGTTTTAATAATAATTATGATAATTTATTTTCAGTTAAGAAATGCATTGACAATACATAACGATACATTAACGCTATTATTTTTTCCGTTCATTGTTATGTTTCATGCTGACAATACTCGATAAAAATTTTGGACGCGAAACAATATACCTCACTATCCCGGCGTATGTCTCGACCGAATACTAAGCGCGGTAACTGGTTTCGTGACATAAACATCTGTCTGATCAAACAATTCCTAATGAGGAACGAAGTATCTGCCGAATGTTCTTGAGTTTCTTACAACGAAAGTCTTTTGGTCGGGTCGGTCTGACTTGCATATCCGTTCTTTCCGATCGAACTTTTTTAAGATATCATGTATATTGAATCAAAAATCTTACTCTGAAACCACTGTACGACACATTGATTTCGAAAGCAATGTTATTTTTTATTTTATGTTCACTCCGCGATAATTAGGGCCCTAGAAATTGAAGAATAGTCATAGTAAAGGCATTTTGATTATACTGGTACATAACTAAGGGCGTAAAGCAATCGGCAGCCCAATTTCAATATTGAATACATTTAGTTGTTGGCTATTCAGTACTAATGATATGGAAATCGAATATTAAATATGAAACATATTTTGTTAATTTTGTTTGTTTTATCATTTTCTAACATAATTTTAAAGTTTATCTACAAAAATGTTTGGACCCATTGGATTACCAAAATGTGTTCTTATAATAATATATTCTGCCATCAGACGGACACCAAGGCACCAACTTTATGCAGTCGGTGTTTCGATTCAGCTTCGTATAGATGTACGTTCGACTACAAGCAGTCGTGACATCAACTTCTCGCAGTCAGATGCAGTTGTGTGTAGTCGAAATTAACGGCATACAGCTGAGACTTCAACTTCACGCGGTTAGTCAAGGAGCGGAAAGGACGTCGCGTCGTGCGTGACGGACGTTTGAACGACAGTTAAAATAGATTTCTATTATCTGACCTGTGTAATAATAATTAGTAAAACAAATTGAATTATAAAAGTCTAGATTGTGGTGGCAAGATCAAGTAATGTGCTGTGCTATTTCGACGTCAACTTTTACAGTGAAATCTTGTGCTAGTTAGTTTTGTTTTTATTTTTTATTCAACATCATGGTCAAGGACGTCTCCTTGTTTGTTCGTGATGTTGCATAAAAATAAACCTGTTGCTCACCTGATGAAAAGTGATACCGTATGTCCTTGATGTCTGGAACGCAAAGAGCACCGCCAACACGTTGCCCATGTTCATACAGGTCGATGTTACTTCTTATGCCGGTAATTACACTGGCTCTTTAATCCTTCAAACCGAAATACAGCGAATTACTTCACGGCAGCAATCCAGATCCAGACGATCTCGCATATAGATAGATATACCATCTGTAAATTCAGATGAACTGTAGATAGATGAACTGCAAAGCAGCAACCGGGCCCAGCCGCTATATTCAACTGCATGCAACTATTTTCATCTTAACTTATACTTTTTATTATTATGAAATAAGTCAGTAATGAAATCCATTTTTATTAACATCCATCGCGACCAAAGCGACGTACGTTCCGCACCTTGACTAACAGCATACTTAGTGTAAAAAAAACAGTCAGTGTACAGCTTATATCGACACTATACGCGTGAAGTTACAGATGTGACTTCAACTCAACTTTATGAAGTGAATATCAACTTCACACAACTGCAGCAAACTGTGAAAGTTGATGTCACGATCGCTTAAAACGTAGAACTTCATGCAATTGCAACGCACCAACTTAACGCAGTCCGTCTGACGGCAGCCTTTACGCTTTATCTCTATGCGTACATTGATTTTGTAACTATGCATATTTGACTGAAAGTTACTAAAATATGATCATTTTACACGTAAGTTATATTTTGATCACAATTTTCAATTTCAGGTAAACCGTTTATAAAACTACGCCGATCTATAAGAAACCCAATTGAGACTTTTCAGAAGAAAATTAATCTGCAGACGACTGTAGATAGTTATCCTGAAGTTGAAATTATAATGTAAGTCAACAGTATAATCTATCAGTTAATTTATTTTCTGTAAAAACTATAAAATGAAGAATTGTTCAATAATCTCGTTAAAGCTAAACCGAATTAAATGTTTTTTTTACTTTGTTCACTCTGCTAAAGGGAAGGTTTTAAAGGTAAAAAAAAGGTTACGCGTTCCCAAAACGTTACGTTTCTCTAAAAGACCAATCACTAAACCTATAAGAACGTATTAGATAAAATAAATGAAACCCGGGATAATTAGAGCCCTAGAAAAAAAAGCTCTCCATAATTACATTTATTATTAAAGAAAAGCTCTTCTTATGCTATTTTAGTCTGTTAGTTCATGGTACTTTCTACTTTTAGTACTCGTTGTTTAGAAAGTTGTTTGTGTGTATGCTGCGGGATTTTCGCGACATCACAGAAGATTGCAGACAAAAACAAAATATAACAATCACCGTAGTAGACATTTTATACAGTCCTATTAGTGCGGATGAACCAATTTCTCATGTGCAACATAAAATTTGAAATTTCAGGGAAAAAGATGGTAGAATAATTACAGACAGTTCAAAATATGTCATCAAATACAACCGAGATACTGGATCAGCAGTTTTTACGATAAATAACGTTACTATCAATGACACTGGGAATTACACTTTAGTGGCTAGAAACAAGTATATGACTCAAAACATAACTTACGAGGTGAAACCTTTAGGTAAAACTACCAAATGTTTTTTTAAATAAGATATGTAATATTTTTAAGTTCTTAGTGTTACATGTTAAACATCTGGTTTTTCGTTAAAACCAAACAAGTTAATACGCTCTCATCGATTATTTATTTCTCTATGTTAAGCATCAGTTTGCCGCATATACAGTTATTTTTGAGTGATTCTGAAAATATGTCGGGAAATGGAAAATTGCCTCACATTATTTAATCTTGCAGCCGCTCCAACTGTTGAATTTGGATCAACTGTCGATAAAAAGTTTGTGCGAGGACAAACAGCACACCTAACATGCAGTGCTTTAGGGAATCCATTGCCTCAATTAAATTGGCATTTAGAATCATCTAACAATGAAGTAACAGAAGCCGTACGTATTATAAAACATGTTTTCTTTCATAGTTTTCGACAATATTAGAATATTTAGTTTATTTTTTATTTTTTCAGGGAGATTCTAAACCTTTATCAAGTTTTAAAATGATCTCCTACTTTGCCTTACCTGTACACTTATCTCTCAATGTGACATGTATAGCATCCAACAAATATGGGAACACCTCAATGACTAAAAGATTATTGGTATACGATATTGAAGGAGGCTTTGGAATTCTAAACAAAGAATCTACTTGGTATTGGGAAAATCAGAATGTAACATTGGATTGTGTTGGGTCGATTTATGATTACAACAACGTCACCTGGGTCGGTCATACTGGTTAGTAATTATGTCATAGTAATATGAAAATGTGTTCAGTAGAGTTTATTTTATTAAATTTCTAATCTTTTCTTGTTCCAGCGACCTATTCGAGGAGTCTATATTCCCACCATGCAAAATTAAACATAGAAAATTTAGGACTGGAGAACTCAGGAACATATACATGTCTTGGTATTACAAAGAATTTGACTACAAAAACAGAAAGTATAAACATAACTGTTGAAGGTAAATTCGTTTTACTTGCTTTCACTAGAAAAAATTTGTGAATAATTCTGGTTTCCTTGTGGGCTTTACCTTGAGTTGGCTGTGAGGATTATCGATGATCCCGAGCTCACGAGCAGTATTGAGCCCATCAGTCGGAGACTTCTCGTCTCTGTGTGTTCTACCACTTGTATAGGAGTGTCCTATAGAATTGTTTAATTTGATGACCACGGCCGCTTTTTACCATAGTCATCGTCAGGAAAATGAACCACACACCTTACAGCCAAATCTGCCGTGAACCGCTCCTATTCAAAGAAGCTCCTCTTGCAAATGCTCTGGCTTTGAAATGAATTCCCAAGCATGGTTTTCCCAAGTGGCTACGGCAGGGTGTTCTTAAAAAAAGATGTTAAACTGTTCTTGCAGAGTCTGAAACGCGTTTGTAATACCCCTGGTATTGCAAACCTCTATAGGCTACGGTGACTACTTCCCATCAGGCGGGCCGTATGGTTTTTTGTCTCCTTTGTGGTAAAATAAAGCTTCAAGATAGATTGTATTAGTTTTATTAACCAGCAAACCTTAAAGTTTTTTGAAATTTAGAAGTGAAATTTAAAGGTTTGCTGGATAGGCATTACGTAAAGGACTTTAAAAAGACTTATTTTGTAGCAATGAAAGAACCAGATGTTATTGAACCTGCGGGTGACCAAAATATGGAAGTGTTTCCTTTCCAGCCAGTGACATTATTCTGTTTGGCTAGCGCTGTACCACCACCTTCTATACTCTGGTTTAAGGTATTATATTGTTTTGTATTTTAATATTGGATCCATCTATTTTATAAATTATACATTAATAAAATAAAAATAACTATTTCAGGATGGGCAGACTGTGTACAATTCTTCAAATATTCAATTAAAGTTGAATATTTTAAATAAAACCACGGTTAACTCGTCGATCGAAATAAAGCAAGCAATGGAGGAAGATAAAGGAAAATACGAATGCGTTATAAAAAGTGGATATGAAGAAACGAACAGATTTTATAATGTTATGTTGAAAGGTAAAATTGATGAAACAGTTATAAGTACAAGTAGATATTATCAAGATATTTATTATCGTAATTAATATGAAACTTGTGATTTCAGGAAAAACGCCACCACTTATTTACTTGAGCATTATTGGAGTCATATTGTTATTGCTACTAGTAGTAGTTGTTTTTCTCGCTTGGAAAATAAGAAAAGAAAAGCAATTCAAAAAGATGTTAGAGGCAGCTGGACTGCTTCATTTTAAAGAAGGAGTTGCTAAATCATTGAATCCTGATCTTGGTATTGATGAACAAGCAGAGCTCTTACCGTACGATGAAAAATTTGAATTCCCAGCGGAAAAAATAAAATTGGGTTTGTCACTTCAAATTAACGTTATATATACCTTGTTGGACTTTTTTACTTTAAAATTGAAAATGAAATCATATGAATATATACTACTCAAAACAAAATAAGGGCCACGAGCTATTTTGTCTGTACCATGAAAATAATAAAGCCAATATATATTTTTTGTCTCCATAACGAAAACTAATGTTGTTTTTACCGTGTAGACCAATAAACTTATTCCAATAATAATGATTAAAAAGTTTATTTGCTTTTGAAAGAAAAAATCACATTTAAGGTTAAAAATTAAAACAATGTAAAGTTACTGAAAACAAAAGAAAATACTCCATGCTCATCTTTTAGTAACGAGTA
This sequence comes from Choreutis nemorana, assembly GCA_949316135.1. Classification (NCBI taxonomy): domain Eukaryota; kingdom Metazoa; phylum Arthropoda; class Insecta; order Lepidoptera; family Choreutidae; genus Choreutis; species Choreutis nemorana. The sequence continues at coordinate 6,193,671 of OX438601.1, read as the reverse complement.
TGCCCTCCTCGTTTCGCTACGCACTCCTGAAGCCTGGAGTGCATGCTCTCAATCAAATGCCTGACATTTTCCATTGGAATCTCTTCCCAGGCCCTTTTAACAGCGTTGATGAGTTGCTGTTGGTTGTGGATTTCCTGATCACCGTCTCTAACTCTTCGTTTCAACTGATCCCACATGTGCTCTATTGGATTTAAGTCCGGACTGTTCGCCGGCCACGGCAAGACTTGAATTTGAGACGCTTCCAGTACAAACCGAGTGGCTTGAGCCGTGTGTGCACGAGCATTGTCTTGCATCAAGATGAATCCAGGACCCGCTCGCTGGGCAAATGGGATCACATGTTGTCTGACAACTTCCTCAATATACCGCTGAGCAGTAAAAGTACCCTCATTTAAAATAGCGAGCTCAGTTTTGCCGTGTAAGCTTATCCCGCCCCAAATCATTACATTTGGATCACCAAAACGATCGACTTCATGGATGCAGGCTTCTGAAAATCTCTCGCCGCGTCTTCTCCATACTCTAATACGCCGATCGTCGTTAAAAAATTAACTTTGCATTCGTCTGTGAAGAGCACCATGCCCCATTGGTTTATGTCCCAGTCCAAATGTTGACGGGTAAATCTTAAACGATTTGATGCCTGCTGGTCTTCATGCAATCGATTACGAATAGTTTGGTCACTGACACGAGTACCCGTTGTGAGCTGTAAACGATTTTGCAGCTTGCGGGCCGTGGTTGTGTGATCTCGGCGCACACTTAATCGAATGTAACGATCCTCTTGAGCTGTTGTAATGCGAACTCTGCCCGAACCAGGTCTTCTTCCAACACGGCCGGTCTCTTGGAAACGATTCCATAGATTTTGAATAGCTCTTCGAGAAAATCCCAATTGCAAACCCACAGATCGCTGCGAATGACCTTCTTCAATCATTGTAACGGCTCTGGTTGCTGTCAGCGAGTCCATATGACGCCTGCGTGCTTGTGGCATATTGCAAAAGATGTTTCTGACTGGAGATATCAATGAACTCTGATAATTTCTAATAAACCAAGAAGCTAAGGAAAGCAAAACGACAAGGGAAATGGAATCAAAATTTTCATAAATAATTTTAAATCAAATTTTATTTAAAATGTTGCCAGCATTAGATGAATACTACAATGTTAAAAAGTTTAGGTGTCAAAGAGTTTGTATACTCAATATTTTACTACTTTCAATAATTTACACCAAAATGAAAAAATACCTCGTGGCCCTTATTTTGTTCTGAATAGTATATAATACTTGTACTCGTTCGTAACAACAATCGATGTTCACATTTGTACTATTTTATGTTTTAATGTGAATTTATCTGTTCGTGCAGTAGTAGTATTAGTAATAACTATTGGTAGTAGTAGTAATATTGTAATGACAAAAAAAATATTGTACAACGATTACCATGTTTTTGGCAGGTAAACAGTTAGGTGCGGGGGCTTTTGGAGTAGTTTATAAGGCAGAGGTTAGAGGTATCATAAATGCAGAAGAGACTACAACTGTGGCTGTGAAAATGGTGAAAAAGACTGCTGATAACATGTTTATTAAAGCTCTAGCTTCAGAACTCAAAATAATGGTGCATCTGGGAAAACACGTGAATATAGTCAACTTACTAGGGGCTTGCACTAAAAATGTTGGAAAGAGTAAGTGTAAATAAATGTACTTTATCCCCCTTGGTCCGCTAAAATTCATTGTACCTAAAGATTTTTTTGCTCTTTTGATTCCACTTTATTTATTGTTCATTTATTTATACAAAGTTGATTGTTAGAACTGGTGTGTGCTGGAAAATTTATTATAAATAAAAAATTGTCAAAATTGCGCCCTAAAAAGTGTGAATTATTGTTTATTTTAAATACTGGTGTTGGTGTTTCGTGTTAATAAAGTTTGGTGTTTTGTTAGCTCGAAGAGAAAATATCTTTGTTTCACATTTGAGTCGTTAATTTATAAAAATTATCCGTAATTATCGGTTGCATGCAAGCGAAGTCGCGAGCAAGATTGCCAACGATTTAATATATTTTTGAAATTTGCTACTTTGGCTGTTTTTTGACATCTTAGTACAACAAGAAAAAAATCATTACGCTTCACTTCTTTTCATGTCACTTCCACCATATATATTTTCATGTCACTTCCACCATATATATTTTCATGTCACTTCCACTATATATATTTTCAACAAATTGTAACCTATGTTACATCAATATCAATCGATTGAGGCCTCATTCACCAAAATCAGTTCATTAGCTTACTAGCTATGCTACACACGACATACAAACATACATACTCATGAAATCATTATCCTTCTGTTCGGATCTGCGGGCTGGTAGTCGAGTAAAATAACTAGACATTTCCATTAAAAACTCTTTTCTGTTTCCGGTTGGGATAACACATGCAGACCTCTACAGTTTTTTTTTTATTATGATTACAGGAGAGCTAGTTGTAATCGTCGAATACTGCAAGTTTGGCAACATCCACAACTACATGCAGAAACACAGGGAGGTGTTTATAGATCAACTAACAGATAAAAGCACCAGCAGAATCAATAGAGGTTTCTCTTCTAGTAGCGGTAACAGTGGGTAAGTAACTTATATAATATGTGGGATCATTCACACAAATAGTCTTATTCCCAATTTAAGCCAACAAGGCTTGAGATATGAGCACAAAGCAACGGAAAAAAGGACTAGTATACTGCTATACTAAATATGTAGGCAAATAGAAAGAAAACGTCCAAGACGTACCTACCCTGGTAGCTGTTATACCTCTGCGCCACGAAGACCGACAACAACCAAGATATAAATCCATACTCATTTGACTTTTCATGCTGTAACCGCGAAATGGATGTTAGTAAATTTGGTAATGATAATAAATAAAGGTTGTTAACCTGCTTCGCTCCTGACAAGACGGCAGAATAAGTTTTAGCAACTCTTGACGTTGGATCTGTGGAGTTGCATTTATAGGAGTAGGCAACACTGAAATCGCTCCTAGATACCCCTTTTATACAAGCAAATCTGTCTGACTGATATTTTGCCAACGAAAGCTTTTAAGGAGAGGGGGCGGGGCGATCATCGTAATCATCGTATCCTAGAGTGGTGGCGCCAAGGTATCGACCGCACAAGGACCATGGTGTGAGCTTATTTTTAGCGGCTGGGAATGCAAACTCTCAACTATATATTAAATTTTATAAGATATTGCCAAAAAATATTAAAGTTGGCCATATAAATATACATTTCTATTATCTTTTTTGGTCCGTTATAAATTTAGTTGCTCTTTTGTTTCTCAGGATGCACTCGGATTATTTCAGTTCAAATCAAACGCAGGAAACTGACCACACTTTTCTCAGCAATAGATCAGGAAGAAAAGGTAGGTTTAATTGACGATACCTATATATTTATCATGTAAATGTTTTATTACTCCTGAAAGGATTTACTTAATTTTATATTTTTAAAAATAACGTTTATATGTAATTGATAATTATTAAAATTGACATTAATGGTACAATGTTTTATCAGACGCACAAAGCCCAAATAAGATGGAATCTGAAAAAGGTATTTTACATTATATGTATTTTTAATATCTCTTTTTTTCATTTTATTAATATTCTAGCAATTATATTTTTTTATGAACCAACTCATATGATAAGTTTGGTCCCTACTTTGCTGTTCACTTCTGTTTTATTTCCTTTTTTGCAACTTTAACATTGCATTATCTTTAATTTATGGACGTACTAGAAACAGATAATGTATCTTTATTATATTCCAGGGTCAGAAAACGGTTACGTCCCTCCGCAATGGGGATCTGCCTACGAAACCGACTACAGCTTTGATGGCCACAGCCCTCGTCCTTTAAGTTCAAGGGATTTGCTAGCTTGGGCCTTCCAAATCGCTAGAGGAATGGAATACTTAGCGAGTAGAAAGGTAAGAAGACTTATTTAGAATAGGGTATTTCTGTAAATTAACCGAAAAACTGGTGGTTCTACTAAATTAAAAATTTATTCTATCCCATTTTCCAGGTCCTCCACGGAGACCTGGCAGCAAGAAATATTTTATTAGCTGATGATAACATCGTAAAGATATGTGACTTCGGTCTTGCCAGAAGTATATACAAAAACGAAGAGTACCAGAAGACCGAAAATGTGAGTTGAACGTCAAAATCGATTATAAAGTAAACCGGTAGGGTTCTTAACAGTTTTACGAGTAATTGAAAGAAATTTTGGATGCAGAAAATAAGTTTTTTTTTTCACCGCTACAGTACTATAAATACAATTGTATTGACTCCTTATATAGGTAATACCTAGGTAATACCTTGAAGGTATATTTGAGTACAAAATGCAATGGCGATCAACGCGTTTTTATTTTTGTATCATAACCTGTTTTCAAGACTAAACAAGTTATAAGTATTTTTTAAATATCCCTATTTCCCGATAGATGGAACAGAAATAATTCTATTGGAATGAAAAAAAACTAAATCATAACGTAAACGTTTGCGAAAATCTACATATCTACCATATACGAGATAAAAACAACAGTTAATATTCAATTTCAGAGTCCATTACCAGTGAAATGGTTGGCAATAGAATGCATGGTGGACAGAATATTCTCAACGCAGAGTGACGTGTGGTCGTTTGGGATTGTATTGTGGGAGATGTTTTCTCTCGCCAAGACTCCGTACCCCAACATCAGCCATACAAGTCTATTGCAGTTCCTTTCAGAAGGGTAAGCAGTCATTACGAAAGCTACAGTATTTTTTAAACAGCAACGCTTGCATACCTACGGTTGGTAAATTAAAATTTACAGTTCGTTAGGATTATTCCCGAATTATAAATCCTCAAGACGTTTTCACATTTGTTCATTTCCTCATAGATCGCTGAAGTAGAAGATTTGATTTTGCATTAACCTCCTAGTCCCAGTCAGTATATCTAAATGTATACATATTATAAAACGAAGTTCCCCGCATTAATGTCTGTCTGTCTAGATAAATCCAGACATACATTATCGTAAGCAGGCATGTACATATAAACTACCGACCGGGTTCTTAAAACAGATTTAATCTATCAACATAGGATTCTTGAGGATGGTTTAAACGTATCTGGCTTTCATCGAAAACGCTGCCTTATCCGTGTGAGATATAATTTCAATGATAAATGAATACCAGGTTTTATTTTGGTTTGGTAGTTACTTAAATTATTTTTGTTATTAGTTGGTTAATTTATTTTTGGTTATTTTTGATTTTTTGCGTGCCTTGTGCGCGTGATGCGATGTCCTTATATTGACCATAAAAAACGCAAAAAGCGTATCTCCGGTAATATTTTACATTTTCAAAATTAATCGCCGTGAAATTTCTTTAATTTTCAAAGGCCATAATTATAAGGGTTGTGGTATTTGATTTCATTTCTTTAAATTTTAGATGTCAAGGTCGCATTTTTGTGTGTTTGATTCATATCTGCTTGAAAGCTGTTTTCTATTAGCTTTATGTTAATTGCAAAAAGTTTCCTGCTTCGTTTTATTGGGTATTTCATCCAATATGCTAGATTATCTACACGAAGCAAGGGCAGGTCGCTATTATATATATTTGTTTAGATTTTGTTAAAAAGATAGAAAGAAAATGTTCAGACTAAAAGTTATTACTTTTAATCATTCAACGTTAACATTTAGCCGTTTAAGGTAACGACTTGTGCTTTTATTCTAGTCACAGACTAGAGAAGCCGTCATATGCAGACGACCGCATATACGATGTGATGAAGAAGTGTTGGATCGAGAAGCCGACACTAAGGCCTACATTCACTCAACTTCAAGAAACACTCGGTACCTTTTTGGAAGACAATGTGCGGAATGTAAGTACTACCATCACTGTAAAATTTGACTAAAGAGGATTTTAGCACACTTTTCTGACTCTACAATTCGTAATCTGAATTATTTTTTAAAGCTAAAGCGTACCAGATTAAGTAAATAGGCTAGATATTTGTAGCAATTTATAATTTTATCAGTGTTTTTTAAAGATGCACATCTTCACGATTAATCAGTGCTAGGTATGGAATGATGGTATATTTTGAGGTTTCTGATGAATCAGATTACGAAATTAGAATTAATTTTATTCAACACATTAAAATACGTTTCATTTAATTTCAATAACAAGGTAACTATAGTTTAATTATTGGTTTCCGCTGTACGAGCACCGTGACTACCAATCATTAATCTATGAAGGTAACTTTCTAAATTACGAAACTGACATCTAGTAAAGGGAACTTATAATATTATGAGGTCTGCTTCAAATTCATAGTAGCTCTACCAATGTTAGGAAATGATACCCATTTAGATAATAGTATCTAGATTAAACTCGAGAGGGAGCCAGTCACTCAGATTCAGGCTCTGAAATACCGCTCGGGTTTTCAGGATGTAATCATTTGTTATTACAACTTGTCAGTAGATGGCGTGTATCAGCTTGTTAAAACTTGTAAGATATCTACTGGTGCAGATTCATAATATTAATACACTTTCATAAAATAATATTAAGTGAAAATTACGCGGACCGAGGAGTTTTTGCTGAATTTTTGCACACTTAAATACCTACCTACAGTTAGTGTGCATACAAATTACATAAAATAATTTAAAACCGGCCAAGTGATTGACAGGCCACGCATAGAATAGGGTTCCGTAGTCACCCATAATTGTGATTATTGTATTTTTAATATTTTACATGTTTGGTGGTTACTTGTTATTTCGTCATTTTTGTATCAAGTTTTCCAAGTAAACGTATTTTACAAGTTAGGCCTCTTTAGCTCCTGAATTAACAATGTTATCCAAGCCGTTATAATTTTCCTATAAAGTTCATTACATGGATTACCATCATGAATTTTTTCAGATTTTTTCAGAGCCCGCTGTTTAACTTTTAGGGGGGCAACGCCCTATTTTAACAAAAAAATGCATTAAAGTTGAATAAATTAAAAATCATCTTAGAAACCTCTCGCGACCTATCTTGAACCCCTTGTGATACCCCACACAATGAGATAGACGTGAGAAAAAAAATTGTCCACACGTAACTTATAGGGGATGTGCCACAAAAAAGAAATTGTGATTTATTTGAGCACTATGTAAAGTTTCATCTTTGTAGCACTAACCGTATGGAATAAACAAAGACGGACGGACGGAAGGACATGGCGAAACTATAAGGTTTCCGGACGTGAAATACGGAACCCTAAAAAAAACACTTTACACACAGTACTATGCGTTGATACATGCCTTAGATTTGACGAAATATAACTTTGACAAGACATTTACTCTTTTGTTGATTTTTACTACTCGGTAACTTATAGTATTCGTCGATTACTAAATCACATCTTAATAAAAATAACGAAAGGTAAAAATGTTATTTTCATAGATTAATTATTGGTCCATGCTGCCGCGACTATCAATCATTAATCTACGGAAGTAACTTTTAGGTCCGGTAATATTTAAATTTTAGCATATTATTTTTTTTGTAGACAATTTAAAATGTTTGATCTCATATACCCTTACCCTTCTGAATGTGCTATAGGTATTTCTTTATTGCTCTGCTGCATTATAATTTGAAATTATCCTATGTTGATGGTATTTATTTTCATATGAAGTTACCATGGTGAAGCATATTGGAAAGAAATCCATGCCGAAAGTAAATCTGTTTATTTTTTATCTTTTCAGCTGCACCGATTGTTTTAAAATTTCAATTTTATAGTAGATAATTGTACTGTGATGCTGAATTTTATCTTAAAAATAAAAGAAGAATTTAACGCACATAAAGTTTCGCGCAAGTTATAAATAATACCTAACTAATTAAATATATTTTTTTTTTAGAATTATGTGGATCTGAACTCGGCGTACATGGATTCAAATGTTAAGAAGGAAGGCGTAGAAGATTATTTAGACATGGTATGTGCACCTGATTACAACAACTTGGTGACTCCGAGTCCTCATCACTACGTCAACGATGCCAACAAAATGTTCTTTGCTAACACACCCGCACCTTTAATGCACGGTAAGACCTCTTTACTGATGACTACATGTTCTGTTAAGGGTTTTTCAGAAGATATACTATTTGATGTATTTAACCTGTTAAAATCAACGCCACTTGGTCTATTTCCTCTAAAAGCAAAAAGAAACAGTAAATTTATTTAGGAAGAACAAAAACCTCGTATAAACTGTATTTTGTTTTACTAGACGCGCATGAAATTACTACTACGTGTTGAATACAAGATATTTCATCAACATCATTTAGGTAATTTAATGTTGAATTGAGAGCACGAATGTCTAAAATGTGTTCGTTTGTGTGTAACTAACCCAACAATTTAAATGGTTTTCGTTTTCACGCTTCTTAATTGTAAAATGAAGACGCTTCGGTTGAAGAGAGTTTAAGAGTTTTCGTTATGTAAATAAATTTTGCATGCTTTTCAAACAAATAACGATTCCACGAAGTCGTAAATACGATATTGTTACATAGTATCTTTGTTGTAAATTTTAGACGACGAAGGTTACTTACAAATGAGTCCGGCATCAGCATTATTCTGTCCACGTGCTCAAGACAACAAATTCAATTTCGACGCCCGGAAATTGAACCCTAGTGGCTTGGAGGTCGGCAGCCTGGGTTCTGAGCGAACTCCGATGTTGACTCTAAACAACTTGCCGGCGCGGAGTGGCTCCGAGTCGGATCACGAAGGCAACTCCTCGCCCTACCTCAACATGTGCACGCGGATAGACGAGGAAGCCGACAACGTGTTCGAAACCAAACAGAACAACATCAAAAACATGTACAACGGTGTATCAATATCCAACCCCACCTACACAACTTGCGATATACAACAGAATAAAACTAATGATATTAAAAATCTATACGAAAACACAAACGGTCTAGTCAACAAATAGATTTAGATTTATGTACAGTGGATTTAATTTTAAGAGAGATGTTGTCGATAATTTCGCTGCATTTATTTTGCATAGTTAAGATGTGATCTCCAGATTTGTTTGATTTATTTTGCAATTATCATTGAAGTCCAAAATACATAAATATTTATGCATAATGTATTTATAGCATTCAGTACGATACTGATCTTCACTTTGCATAAACTTTTCCGAGTTTTATTCATGTTAAGTATATAGGTGTTTTATGTCTTTTGTGTATTTTTATGAATTAACTATTTAACAGAGAACATACGAGACAAAACTTTTTGTCTTACAATAAAGTAAAAGCAAAAAGTGACTTGAAACTTTAAATATTTTCTCATATTATGCATGCCATTTTTGTAAAGAAACAAAATAATAATAAAAATTAATATTTTTGTGTTAGGTACAGAAATTGCATCTATTTTTTATATTTACCATAATCTTTAAGTAGGTGCCTACTTTAAGTAATGATGCCATACTTAAAATATTATTTAATATGATAAAGCGAATAAATGTGATGCATATACATAATGTACTATTTTTCTAATCTACCCTCTAGTCCACAATCATAATGATAAATTACAAATATTGTTTGTAGTGTGTAATACAATACATAATACATAAATATTACATTATTTACAATTAATACTCAGTGCTAATCTCAATACTTTACACTAAAAAACATAAAAAGTAAAAATACAAAACTAACTTAATCAAAATTATATTTAACATTTTCAACCATTTGCAATCATAGTTGTCATATTTACAGCACAGATAATACTTTCTATTCCCTCACTAATTACTTTTTCGGATTACCAAAGATACCGTGAACGCAAGTTATCATCATTTTTTCCAATCCTTCAGCTGTCTGAAAAAAAAATTAAAACAACTTTGTAAGTACATTAAAATGAAATTATGAGTCCACCATTTTAAAACTTACATCTTTACACAGCTCAATTATTCCTATTGGTACATCCATCAACGCTTTCGCAAAGTAAGCTATGGCCTGAAACAATAAACAAAACGTCAAAGGTGTTCCACTTAACAAAAATATTAATACAATTACGACATACATAGGTACATAGTTACAAAACGCTGCTTGATTTGAAAATATTTTAAAGTTACATGTTTTATCGAGATAATTTACGTTTATTCCTATTTCTTATAAGTACATAACAAGTACAGATGTTTCACAGACATATCAAATAATTTTTGTGATGTGATAAACATCGTAAGATGAAAATAATAATTGTAACTTAGGACTTCTCTCGATAGGCTTTTCTGATTTTACAAACTACTTACTTCAGGGAGTACTTCAGGTTAAAGAAATTAGAACATCGATAAATAAAAGAGACACAAACAATCAATTAAATTTGTTTTTCAAGTTGGTTAAAAGAGTTGTGTATGTTATAAGAAGGTATGTAACTCACCGGACTTTGTACCTTGGTTTGGCCTGCAGCCGCCGATGCGGCCGCTGCAGCAGCCGCCTTCGCTGCCGCCGGTACCGCGGCTGCAGCATCAGTAGCATTACTACCAAAGACCTCACTCACCACAACCCCATACACCAAAACTAGTAGGAATGTCCGAGTCATCGTCACGCCACTACTAGCATATTATTTAAACAATTTGTTCTTATATGCCCACCCGCATAATAACCGTGAAATCAACATTGTTGACTCATGGCTTAATAAACATTAGAATGAATAATTAATGTTGACGTAGATTATTTAAAATCTATCTTGGTTTGAGTGTGCCCTTGTATGGAAACAAATAGTTTTTTCTTCTGTTAAAAGTGTTAGGTATACCAATACTTTTGTTTATGTAGACTGACACTGACTGAGTTTTAAGTATTTTAAGAACATTATTCATTCAAACAACTTGGAACTTCAGTAGTGGAATCGTAAACATGCACACAAGTTGCATGTAGACGTATGTATGTAGCATTGAACTTGTAAACAAAACGCGAGTCTTTTATGTGGAAGCGTTGCGCTACGTAACGAAATTCTTGTGTCCGACGATTCTTTTCTATTGATTTTTACTTTAATAACAATTTTATATATAAAATAACTGCTAGCACCAACGACAACAAAAAAAGCTAAGGTATATTAGATAAATTATCACAGATACTCTATAGGAATAAATAGTTACTACTACAACTGTGTGCTTGCCCTAGGTTTGACCTAATGTCGTTTGCGACTGCAGTTAGAAATTCGTAAACTATGTTAAGCGCCCCTAACGGATTCACGAGGAATTAAGATTGCTCATACAAAATTACTGTGCTATGTTATCACCGACGTGCAAAAAAATTGAACAAGCTCGTGTTTTACGCAAATTGATAACTTATGAAAACATGTAGGTATTAAAGTAGGTAACATGTATGCTTATATAACGACAATAATATTTTATTTTATTAACACGGCGCACATGCACCAAATACATTCATATAGCAATAAATTATTGTTACAGATATAAAACTAATAAAAATAATAACAAATTGGAATACAATACAAATTTAATTCAAAAATAAGGTTATCGATATAAAATTAAAAATACTTACACATTCAGAAAAAATGTTTGACCAAGAGTCGTGGCGTGGAAGATATCAAATTCGGGGCAGTCGACTATGAGAGCATTGAGTGCCTGCAGGACTCACGGGATGGGGGATGACGCGCGCGCTTTTGTACAACACAGTGGCACAGCAAACAATTTATGCATCCTTATACGAACATAGTTGTTCGGAACTAGAAGTTAACCCTTTTGTGTCAATTTTGTGAGGCAGTATTTTGCAAGCAGTAATAGTTTGGTCACATGATCGCCAAAGAATTATACCCCAGACAGCCCAAAAGAAATTTGGTGGAGTGGAGGAAAGGGTAGTATTCGTATAGACGCTTATACATATTTCCGCAAGAAAGCTTTCTGAACCTTTTCAATCATAAGCTCATATCTGACCTCATGCGGGTATCACACACATGCAGTGGTCTCTAGCTTGCTCCTAACCAGTGCTGAAAAGATCAAACAGACAACGTGTCCGCTCTCAAAATCAGAGAATTTCGAAGGACAAAACCTAAACGCCTTAAGGATTCCTCCTCTATTTGCACGATATGGTCATGAAACGTAAGCTTTTTATTATATGTGACACCTAAGTCCCTCATGGTACAAGTCCTTTGAAATAGCTATTTGTTAATTTGGTAATTATAACAAAATGGGCTCATCGGTTAAAAGTCATTATGTAACATTTTCTACCATTGAAATCCTTTTTATTAAAGAATTCATGAATATCGTTGACATCATATTGCAGTACAAGACATCACTCAATACTTCAGACTTAATTACTGAGAAGAGTTTCAATAAACAATTTTAGTCAAGAAGTTGTCAAACCAAATCGTGGCTTTGCTTAATTGTATGTATTTTTAATTTGACAGAATTCAAATATAAATATAAAACCCCACTTTGGTAGAGCTGATGCTTGATAAATATTTACATTTTACTAAAATTTTAATGAAAATAAATACACCAATCAGCTTTTAAATTTATTTCAAAAAGTAGTTTTCTTTTGCAATATTTTTGAGCAGAGTAATTAAGGCTTTACCCACATACATAATTATTAGTACCTACTCACAGAAAACAGAAGAATTTTAAAACTGGATGTATGAAAGTCAGGTAGATGCGGAGGCTTTAATACGAATGCCGAAGTTTACTTTTGTTTTTCGCAGGATGCCACTTTATGTTGCTTGAATTTTCCGCGTTTCCTGAAATATACATATTTTATGAACAAAGCCATAGCTTTCGCAATGGATTACACTGTCGAGAAGGATATGTATGTGATATTTTGATTGACATAATGTAAGATCTTTTAAACCATAAGAAAAATGACACAGTGTTTCGTTAAAAGAAAAGATATAGAAAATCCAGCATTTATTAAATCTGGCGATGACATAACTGAATTATACTTGTAAGTTGTATTATTATCTATGAGGAGAACCTTGCTAAACATTTTTAAATCTTATTTTCATTGTTTCTTAATTAGGTATTTTGGCCTTTCACTGCACTAAAGACAATTAAAATTAATTGTTAAGTTATGTAATGATTATGTTTGACAAGTTTGACGGCCTCTGAGGCGAAGTGGTGTAAAAACTGCCTGCTACGCTTGTGGTTCCGGTTTTGAATCCCAGCTGGGGCAGAACTCATATTATATGCAAGACACATAATTTCGCTTACTAGTTTTTGATGCAGTATCCTTGTCTATGTAGTTTATACCAAATCGTCGCTTATTACCTTTGACACAAGATTATATCTTAGTGCAGGGCTAAGTCAATATGTATATCATTATTGTACATTAACACAAATAATTCATTTTAATATTTTAAAATGTTCAGCTCTAAGGACTTTTTACTTGCACATCTATTTATCTTTGGAGAAAACTGAAATGTTTACAAGTTAATTACAAAATAAACTACCCATATAAATTTATATCACGAGAAAACGACTCACCTATATGCATGTAACGGAAAGCTGAATTGAATTTGTACTTATAAATTACATTGATTTCTGGTTAAATAAAAACATTTCCATTGAGTCCTTTTGATACAGTAAATGTAAAATGCAAATAAATTGCGCCATAAATTGTGTTTTTACGTAGGAAGTTGGATGTCAGGGAATCGCATCATTCATAAAATATAATAAAACACCCAAAGGTGAAATAACACGTGTCATAAAATGGTAAATCACATGAATGTTATGAATGGTACACATGCATATGAAATGCAGCGGCAGCACAAAGAATACCGATTCTCAGCCTCGCGCGACACTGAACAATGTCACGAAATAAAATATTTCGTTGAAAATAATATAAAGTACCTACATCAATTCACAATAAAAATCAAGAACTCCGGTTAGTAGCCCACAGTTGTAGTCAATCCGGTATGGAGTTTACGCGAAACGATTACAGGTATTTCGTTAGAGATCTTGGAAGTACGAAAACTAAATTGTGTTTGAGTGAGAATTAATATCAGTAGCTAATTAACTACGCTATAAGTAAATTTTTGTGAAGTGTCCTTAAATATAACTACTAGATTTCTATTTGATAACGCCACACCGGTTTCTTCTACTTTTATACAGCACGTGTACTAGACTCGGTATTTTTGTTCTGAGTTTTTCATGCATAAAATTTCAACCGAGGCTCATTTCTCTTAAAATAAACACTAAATTTTCGGTTACGCCAACATAACGGATTGATCGTGATGAATGACTTTAAACGTGTAGGCGGGAGTCAATATATATTCCTTTAATTAAATAATCAAATAGATTTCGATCATAAAATAATTTGTATTGACTGACTCGACGCATAACCAAATCAAAAGCTTATTTAGTTTAGAAAAAGGAGATATCAGCTAAAACGTTTTTATTTATCTCTTAATCCGGAGACCTTATATCATGCCTAATATAAGTCTTATTATTAAGTTTTCAACCCTCTCACACTTAAAATAAACATCAACAGCCGCAGATAAACAGTGTGTGGCACAGCTCTATGTAGGGGAATGTTCGCTCGATGTAATAGAATTATCAGGCATTTTAGAGAGAAACGAGTGTAGAGTGCTTTCAACGACTTTTTTCGTTTATCACCAAGTAAAAGTTTAACGATTTTATTGTTATCAACAGGCTTTTATTACGAAAATGAAAGTTATATTGTTGAGTGTATTTTATTATTGTAAAATATTTGGATGTCTTTTTAAATGATCAATTAAATACAAAAATTTTATTGTGATTATACTTTGGTTTTATAATCAATTTATCGTGAAATATATGTTCATATATATATGTGTATATATGTATATAATTATATCTCGCTCATAAGAACCTTTTCTATGGAAGTCGTTAAACGACCTTGGCATTTGCCGTATCGAATTTCTTTCCTGTTTAGACAGGATCCAACAACGAACACGACAACCAACGGCTCAATGACTTTAGAGTTTTAAAACTTAGTTAATAAGTCAGATGTTTAATAAAAAAGTTATGCATATTGCCAATTGGAGGTTGCGACAAGGCCAAATTGGGGACTTCTGATTATTTTCTCTAATTAGAAAAAAATATTCAGGATTGTTAGAAGTTTTCAAACCAGAACGTAATATGATTTACGTTTGCATTTTAAATGTAAGGTTATCTGTTTTAATGCAGCTTTTATAGCAACTTGAACTTGAGGATACGAAAAATTGTACAACGGAGGAATAACCGACAAACTATTCTGAGCCATTTTGGATCCTCTCTGACAAAGCTGGGAATTGAGGGGTTCATTTATAGAAAAAACACACAAATGCATGAAGCAAAAAGTTTACAAACTCAATTTCATAAATGGAAATTGTCAAGCAAGAAAACTTTAAGGTGCCAAATCCTTTTAGGAAAGTACCTAATATATATGTCGTTAGGGATTCGTCCGGGGTTATGCCGGGAATTGTGTAGTTCGCAATTTAAATGCGGGACGACCGCGGGATGTCGCGGGACTTCCCCGCTGGCTTCCTGGACGATGCGAGACAGGATGTTTCGCATCTACAGTTAGGGTAGAGTGTATCATACCATACGGTATAATTAATGAACAAATTTTTTTACTGTACTGTGTACTTAAATGATATGGAAAAGGTCTAGAGGTAAAAAAAATATAAAGTTTAATAACAATGTGAACGCCTTACCTACAGACAATGTATAAATGGATAGGTGCCTGAAATTCAATTCTGAATATTTTAAAAACTACATAACCTAAATAAATTTCAAATATACTCTAACAAAATATTTTCAATTGTAGCTCGTAGCCAATGTTAAAACATTTGGCAAAAAAAAATCTTTTACAAATTTTAGTTTTGTAGGTACTGATTGATTCAGATTTTTCTCTTAGTTAAAATTTTCAGTGAGTCACTTGATATAAATATAAAAACTAGTTTAGAAGGTAGTCACCGAAACTTATGTATTATTTTCGTGAACGAAATTTAGGAAACATTTTAAAATTTTAAAGTGAAGCTCCAACCTTACTCTCGCACGTTTGGGAATTAACTTGTTACAGCCGGTCTCCTTAGAGATAATATTACAGGAGAATTAGCATAAGACATTCTTATAAAATAAGAGTTTGTTCGCTACATAAGATGTAAAGAGTTACTAAAAACGTATTAGAAAGAGTACAAAAACCAAAATTTTAACTTGGAATTTTATGAACCATCTTCCGGTCTTGTTTGTTTCTGATACGTAGCTATGTTTTTACATATGTCATGCTGCTTTCTGCGCTATTCTTTCCTGTTCGGCATCAAGTAAAGCTAGCTTGATCTTCAACGCGTTGTTCTTAGTACTGAGCCTACTATGTTTTGAATACCTTATCAAAGATAACGGATAAATGTTCATTACAAAGATAAAAATAAAGTGTCGGAAGAGGTATCAGGTTATTGTATACGTTTCCATAAAATATTTCTGATAAAATATGTAATAAGGTATTTTGCAAGTGTTCGAGCTATTACTTCATTTTAAAAAGGCAGTGATAGGCATACTAGGAACAATATGTAAGCAGATATTAAATTGTCGATTTCATGAAATTTTACAAGAAAATTGTAGGTATTTGAAATACAGCGCAACGGGTCTATTTACGGGTAGAGGTCTAACACAATTTGCAAGATACTCCAGGATGTTGAGGAAATTCCTTTTGCCTTATCCTTCCACGTAGAAAATTAAATGTCTTAGTTATATCCTCAGGTCGCTTTTGGGTTTGGCAGTTGATCTGCTGTCTAATCGACTGAATTCTAAATAACCTGCTTCTTCACAGAACATTTCTTTGAGATTTAATGGTTTAATTAAATAAATCAAAAGTGGCAAACAAACCATTAAACCTTCCGACTGTAAAAGTACCACAATATTAAGGAATCTTTGCCGATCTTAAACATTCAAGAACATACAGAAATATTTATTGGGAAAAATATCAATTCGGGTGGTTATAAGTCACGTACAGTTCTGCCGAGTCAAACTTCCCGTTTTTAATTTAAACCACGCTAAGGCCTACCTACTAAGTATAAATATTGTTTTATTTTGAATACCTACTAGAAATATGTAGTATGATTTCAAAATAAAACAATATTTTTCATATTTATCTATTTTGCTGAGAGGGAGGCATCAGACCCGGTAGTTTATTAGTGTGAGCCAAAAACGAGGCACCAGCTAAAGGCATTAAGAAGGTTATCTCTGATTTTTAAATTAAAATAAAAGTTCTTTACGGAATTTAATTCTTAGAAATAAAGATCTTGATAAAACAGGATACAGAAAATAAAAGATTTACGCATAAAATAAAAGTTTGAGAACCAATAACTATAAATTCACAGATGCGAGACAACGTGATGAGCTTAGCCGTTTGGTTATTTTCTATTTGGTTTACTTAACTCCATTGGGTATGATGCACTGCGGATGCTGCATTTGCATAAAAGCGTCCATTACCCACAGCCACGGCCAAATAAAAAATCGATAGTATCACTGCTTACACTCGGGACGAAACGAATAATAAAGTTCAGTAATATTTACGTTCAACACAACATGTCAATTAAATTTCGTTACGAAATCACTTTTCAAATGGACGGTACGGATTTTGATTATGAAAATCTGAATCGAAAGTTAAAGTAGAGCTAGCTACGTCAAAGTTTCGCGTCAAATGTATTGCAAACTACTTATTAAAATAAAATGTAATGTAAGTAATTTTTAACTGTTCAAAACGCTGGGAAATTAAGTTGTAAAGGAATACAACAAAAATTATAACATGCCAGTTCATCGAAGTAAGTAGGTATCCCAGTTTGATATGACTCGAAGACCGAACAAACGGCATCTAATTACGTATTAAACTCTAAAGTTTTTAGAATAAGGTTTGATTTATTAGGTTAAGTTTGTTTGCTCAGTCGAAAGAGATAAATCTTTAAATAAAGTAGAGTTTAACGTTTGGTATGAAGTTTAATTTAAGCAGCAATTTTATTTCATAATATTTAACTCATGGCAGAGTGAGAGTGAGTTCTAGTTTAGTATTCAAATTTATGATGAAATTGAAGAAAAGCCTAAGAATTTGTAGAAATTCCAAATTCAGCAATATATTCAAATGTAATTAAAGATTCCCTAGAAGATGTTTTATCTTGTTTTATTTAAATTCTATTCATTTCATAGGAAACCATTAAAATTAATTGAAGGTTCAAAAGCTCGCGCTTAAACACTAAAACAATTATAATTTGTATAAAACACACCTTCTATAAAAATACGATGTAAAATGTAACGTGTAACAATAGGAACACAAAAAAGGGAGTAATGAAAGGTATAATAAACCGTTAACCGCATACTCGTACAAGGCGCAAGGGTTAAGCAGTAAATGGAGTGCGAACTCAGCAGCGGTCTTACATTTATACAAAATTAGTGAGTAGTATGGGCTGCACCTGGCTTCACCCGAACACTCGCCTCGGGCCCTGCCTCAGCGATTCACATTCTGATATTACATTTAATTCTATTGGACGAGCCACTAAAAGTATATCTATCAAGATTAGATATAAATTAGTTTGTTTTAATGATGTATTTTTACTTTCTTTGACTCTTATAGTATAAAAATGTATTTAGTACAAAGCCAAATATTAATTATTGTATTGAGGTGCCTGTTATTATTTTTCGCAATACCAAAGCACCTGAACTTCACTAGGATATTTGAAAGAATGTACATTATCCGGAATTAAAAGTGCGTTTAAAATATTACAAAAACATATATATTGTCTAAAGCCTACAATGAAGTATTTCTCAAAAACAAATATTAAAAACTATTGCTATGTTAACAGAATAGCATAAATTAGTTTCCCACCAGCAATTTGCAACTTTTTTAAACTTTTACAAAACGAAGTCAATAAAATGTTGACCCTTTTATTTAATTTTCTTTTTCCTTTACGTATGTTTTCGGAGTTGAAAATCTTTTTAAACTTTTTTTCTCTTTTACAAATGTTTAAGGTATTTTTCTCTTCGTAAATTCAAAATCGTCATTTCTATGGCTTAACAATGTTGCGGTTTTTGCTCGCAACCGCTACGTTGCTGACTTTTAACTTAATTTCAATCTGACATTTACCTTCGAAAGCTTTTTGTTAATTAGATTGAATGACTTCGCTACAGCACAAACGCACACACTACTTAACGTGATTATTTTCATAATACTACTTAACAATTAATATTATACGAAAGACGAATGTGAGGAAAAAAATCAATATTTGTTTCAAAAAAGTGTTTATTTTAATTTAAATTAAATGAAGATATACTTTTTAACGTCTATTATAAAAATTCATTATGATAATAATGACCATTTTAAATCCCAGTATCACTCGCTGTATATCTATATATCACATTATTTGTTTTTAGATTTATTTTGAAAATAAAAACTTTTCCTCTTTGTTAGTAATTTGTTTTTGCAAAATTACAAGATTTTGTCATAGAAAATTTGGTTATACACTTAATGTTTTAAAAGTAAATATGCTGACGTAAATTTGGTATTTTTGTGTAAGAAAATATTATACAAATGAAAAGATGCTGATGCAAGCCAGTTAGAACTTCGTCCCCAAATGTTACAACACATTTGTTTATATCTTACGACACGAAAAAGGGCAGCAATAGTAGAAAACTGTAAGAAACTAGCAATGAAATCCAAACTATTCATTTTTTAATCGTGTGGTCTAAATAATCTAGGTAGACAATATGTAGCAAGGATCCAATTACGTACCTACATGTGAAATACTGTTTTGTTCTATATTAAATCTAATATCTACATGAGAAGAAATAATAACTGTATATTTATTTCGTAAAGAAGCTTCTAACGAATTAATCCTTCGCGAAGTAAAAGCTCAAGGGGCCTTAATGTTTTCCAAGAATACTAATCGTTATGAGTTTATAATAACAATACTATTATTTGTTTAATATATTTAAGTTATTCGTCAGATATTTATGAATTTATTTTATTAGGTAGGGTTTAAAAACTAGTTTCAATGGGTGTTATGTGGATTTCTATGAACTAGGGACTTTTCGAAATCACGACAAAAACGGGGCAGTCTTAAAAGTATTGAAAGTATTATTAGAAAATTATTGTATTCTGCGATTTGTGTAGCACAACCCACACACCCACATGCCATTTTATAAAGGCTTGGACATTTTCTTGAGTAGAATTACAATTTTCATTTACGGAAATGAACCATATTAAGCAATCCTTTGAAAATAACCATGATAACTTTTTGTGAATAGTATCGTTCTAATTAGGGTTTTAAGAGCAACCAGTTGCTATTAACCGGTACTAAGTATAATACCTAGAGTTTCCTTTGAGCAAAAAGTTCGGGCCAGGCGGGTTCTAGCGACACTATCAAATTAACTAGTCGCTTTGTTTGCAACTTTCTATTTAATTAGCCAACCCTACCTGCAGGGAATACAATTCATATAGGAAAAGGATTTTTCCTTAACTTAATTTTAGTTGCGGAGCAGATGAATTCATTTTATAAAACATACTGTTTAAAACTCAATCTCTTTTTAATTACATGGCATTAAAATTTACATATTTATATTTATTATTAAACCCACTTGTAAAGTTAGGACTACGAAAAGAAAGGCCAATCCTGAAATGTACCTATATCCGACAAGGAAGCTGAAACCCAGACTTCTAAGAAATAGATGTAACCAATGTAGGAAGGTTCTACGAACTAAAGGCAATGTGTTGTTATTATTCTCGTACACTAGGTAGGAATCAAGTTACCTGCAACGAGTGTCTGACGATGCCTGTAAATAAGATACGCCATGTTCTACAGTTTAACGTGCTCTCCAAAGTGATTTGTGCCACAGCTGTCTGAGACAATAAGTACGTAAATTCAGAATAAAAACATACACCGTCTGTGCTATTTCAGTTCACATTCTGCTTAATACAATTGAGCATTTTATTATTTTAATTAAGGTAAAAGGTTATCTTCGGTAAAGGAGAACATGGAACAATAGAATAATCTCTTGTAGCGATAGGAGGTGTAGGTTTGTTTGTAGAATGCAGGCTGGGAATCCAATTGGTGTGTTAATCAAAGCTTATTGCGGGCAAACTGTGGCAGAGCTGGTTGCCTGGGGTTACCATCCGCTTATTCAAACCGTATGCCATTATGCGATCCCACGCGAGTTGCGTGAAATTTCCTAGCTGACAAACTAAACCATGTCCAAAACCCATTGTAGCCGTAAGCCCGGGTTTATTCAATTTTAGCCGTCCCTATCAGCACTGCGAAATTTAAGCATAAATAATTTATTTGCGTAGAAATTCTAACACACTTTCTAAACAGATTTTTATGAGTAGGGAAATTAAAACGGGTGTATATGAAGGTTTTTCAGTATACTTAAATTGTTTAAATTTCTAAACACTTTTAACAATAAAAATGTCGACTTACAATACGCAGGCGGAGGTTTAATCAGTAATTAATTTGTTTGTGTCCGATTGAAATGCTTGTATATTGTTATAGTTAGTTTGATATACTAGTCGTGCCAATGAATTAATTTTAAGTTAATCTTCTCTATTATGAAGTTTTGGCTATTGTTTGTAGTCTCGCCGCGTAGTAAATTATAACGGAATATTGAAGCAATCCAAACGTGCACACTTCGTCTTTGTCAGGACTTCCTGCAAAGTCACACCTGCATAAATCCAAGGCGACACTTCAGTACGACTCTAGGACATTTTCTCAGCAACCGACCGACATACATTATGTCTAATTACTTGTCCGGTCCTGTGTTATCTCCCCCTCAATTCTCTCTACATTACACCGACCTAAATGCGCTATAAGCAGTTCCCGGACTTTATCGGTCTCCGGAGGAAATGAAATGTATTTTTAATTTCTAAAACTTTATTCGATTTTTCCTTGATTAAATTGTAATTGCGAAAATATAACGGCAGATGCCTTGTGTTCGGGAATTTGGGAATAGAATAAGTTAAGGTTTTTATTTGGAAATCAAAATACCTAACAATTGCGAATATTTTTAACTTTACGAATATGGCAGAGCGCGTCTGGCCTTAGTTTGTGTTTATTTTTAATCTGAATTAGGTAATTTTGTTTAAAATTAACATAAAATAATTTTTTATTCTACTGTAAACAGAAAACACAGTTGTTTTTTTTGTGATGTTGTATGGGTCTTTCAACTTCGATTTTAAACGCAGTTGGTTTAATTTATAAAGCATAGAAAATCTGGATGAGCTCTAAATATACTCCATCGCTGTTTTTCACAAAACAAACCGATAATAAATAGCGAGTTACATCGATTTCTTTCAATGAAAATTGTTACGGAGTTAATGTTTCATATTTATTCCAATCCAGAACGATAACAGAGTCTCACTGCAATTGACGTTTCAGTTTCACGTTGAACTAGACAACCGTGCAAAACGAGACGTGCTCGCCTCATTTTTTAAATTCTGTTTAGTCAGTAATACCCAGACGATACTTAACTAAAGATAAAACGGATATCGTATCGTATATACGTATCTGGTCATCCTGCTTGAATTATACGATTCAGCCGGATACTGGTCACTAACTCGATATCCGACCGCATACCGGATATTAAAAATATGGTAATTTCGTAAAATAAAGTTAAGTTTATGAATCTTTGTGAGGTGAATAATATTAACTATTATTGTAATTACGACGGCCGTTATTCAAGGGAGAAAAAGCGACAACAAATTAAATGTACCATTGATTTTATTCAAAAAGTTTAAAACCTCGAAAATTTTACTTAGATACTCGAAAATTTTAATTAGTTTAATTATTAATTCCTTTTCATAATTATCATAATAGCTAACTAAAATCGCATACAATCCAAAGACATGCAATAAGAAAGTAGGTTGGGTATCCTGTCGCCGGATATTCGGCCAGCCAGCTTTAAGGCCTTAATGATATCTGTTTCATCACTATATCTAACCATTACTAAAGTACTAAAAAAATGGTGTAATTTTACCTAAATTAAAGCAGGTAGAGCTGCTCTGTTGTAAAATCCGAGTTGTAATGCTCAAAGAACTCATCCACCGGAGAGAGTGCAATTCTTAGCTAAATCATGAAAATTGTCACAAAACGCGTCGTGTGGACTGGCGGTTTGCCCAACCGAATTACATAAGGATGGAATCCCTGGGTGCATTGTTAGTTTGGAGGCGGCGTGATGGTGTGTAGCGTGCTGTCCGTCGCACGCAGGTAGCCGCATCAGCATGTTTGCGGTGGTGCTGCGGCGGCGGCGGCGGTGCGGGCGACACGAGCGGCGGGCACATCACAAAACAACGATCACACTAGTGTTGTTAACATATTAGCTTAATATATGAATAGTAACTTCTTAAATTAGGCTAATATACTATAGAACGTTTTTTTATATTAGAACAGATGAGCTATGAGAATTTGGAATTTTAAATGCTTTATACTTCTGAGTTCGACAGTTTCTAAACTTTTTTCTATAGCGTAAGTTTAGTAAGTCAGCAAAAGTCAAGAAAGGTCATCAGAAAGTTTTATATAAGAAAAAAAATTATAATAGATTTGTTTTATAAGAATTTTAATAAACTTTTTTCGGAACGCTCGTTTATAAGCAAGTACTGTAATTCAAAAATGATAAATAGATCATAAAATGAAAATAATTTTACAAGAATTTATCCAGAATTGTATATGCATGCTTTGAAATAGCTCTCGTTTCATAATAAACCATGTTAGTGAGTTAGTTAATATTTTGTAGTAATAAACGTGAAGGGTCTATTCAATTTTAAAATTTTACTTCTCTAACGAGGGCTGTATTATGTAACTTTTCCTAGCAAGTCGACCCGAACGTGAAACGAAACGAAAGTTTGCAAAATTTTCCTCTCAGTTTCCTATTCGCAGTGGAACTGTGAACTGACTAAAATAATCACTTTGTTTATTTTAAAGTATTTTGAATGCAGAATAAAGTACACATGTTCAAATTGGTATGTTGGGTGTTTAAAATAGGCTGTTAAAGAAGGGTAAGGATAGAAGTTATAATTATATACAGTACATTATGAAAGGATATCTTGGCTCTCATTACTTATGCGCAGTAGAAGCTGGAACGCCGCCGACCGACTCGCGCCATTAGCCCCTCACACGTGTTGCTATCTGCGGAGAAATCTTGTTTCACCCAACCAACACGTTCCTCAACGAAATATACAATACAGTAAGAAAAATGAAACAAGATATTTAAATTCCTTTCTTATATTCAGAGATATCAAAGACATAAATTTATGATTATTCATAAAATTCTAGGACATCCTAACCTATACCATAGATATCCTTAACTAACAGAAGACAGCTTTAAATTTCTCAAATTAAATGAAAATCTTTTTATATTTACCTATATGGTAAAACCTGTGAGTGTCGTCAAAAACACCGATAGCATAGAAAATACAATACCTACTTGATATGGATTCCATTCCATCAATCATAGATTATCTTAGGCTAGGTACTTACTTATTCCCGCACTATAAAACCGTATGAAAAAGATTTCTATTATAAAATCATAGAAGCTGTAAATGGCAAAATAATAAATTTGAACTACAAATATCTTTGCGGGTTTCATTTAACATTTTAAAAGGTTCCGTACATTATGTTTAGGTAGCTTTGTATTTCCACTCGATGCACCACTCACTTCCCTCTTTTAGAAGTTATTATGTATAATATCTACAACGTGATATGAGAAGAAATGGGAACATGAAACCTATCAATTTACTATCTAAACATTTTCGTTTTACTTGTTTACTTTTCCAGGAAAATGTTTCCTCGTGTGTTTGTAAAACAATGTTATCGTCAGTGTAACTCACTACTTGAAATTGAATGCAATACGGTTTTCAAATACATAAACCATTTAAATAAATTGATGGACCTCATTTGATTTTCAACCTTAAAACTACGTCCAGTTCGTCCAATAAGTAGTTGGTGATTGGATTTATAATAATAAGTTTGTTGTGAAGAATAAGCAGATGCAACATATTTTGATCAATAAAAATGTATTTGAATTCAGCATAAACTTTTTATTTTATGCTATTTTCAGACAGATAAGATAAAAGTAATAGAAAGTTTATCCTTAGATAAATACCGTAGGCACGTAGCCAGTAGTATTTTAGAAATGAAGTTAACATGAGGAAATTTAAGAGTTAACCTACATTGCGGGAGTAATTCTGGCGCAGAGAGTGACTTATTGTGGCCCGAAGCTGTTTCGATAGCGATACGTTTAATGCTAAGTTATTTATCACCTACAGACGTTATCGACATGTTCATTTATATAACACGAACACAGCTTAATGACAGTAAAATTAAAAGCACAGGAGTATAAGTTTAACGAGACGTCGTCGATGGAAATAGAATTCGGGGGTTCTTCGCCGTTTTCGACAACGATTCGCACAAGGACGTTTTCTTACGGTATTGAAGGAATTAATCTTAATGGTCCGAACCGGCAAATAGTTTTATGTACTTCGTCGGACTATGATGGTCCTGCCAATTCAAAAACGTCTCTTTACGGTTCGCACCATGGTCCGAAACAGCGAAGTACCCGTCTTTGGTGAAAAATTATTTTGAAAACTATACTTATCTATTTGAGGTTGAAAACATTTTCAAATCAAGCGCCATCTCCATTTAAATTTTAAATCATTGGTTTTTCTAGTTTTATTGTACTTTTTTATCGTACGTTTATCG
The DNA here is from genome assembly GCA_949316135.1 of Choreutis nemorana. Lineage (NCBI taxonomy): Eukaryota > Metazoa > Arthropoda > Insecta > Lepidoptera > Choreutidae > Choreutis > Choreutis nemorana. The sequence goes on along the minus strand of OX438601.1, from coordinate 6,168,043 downwards.
CAGCACATTCATTGTTTAAACTTTATAGTAACATCAGATAAAGTACGAACAACTTGGTGGTGTTTGGAAATGTTTAATATTAAACCGGTACCAAATAGGTAATAGTGATCGTCGTTCGCCGAAGTGCTGAGGTGTAACTTGGGCAACTTGAGTGAAATCACACGGCTATTTGCATAACGAGCATGATGTTCCTCTTTGACACAACTCCATGCATCTGCAAATAAGGGACCAGACTCTCATCAAATTACCGCCTCCTGCAACTCATAAATATTATCACAGCGTTAAACTCTTCTCATAAGCTAGACACAGTCGCCTGGAATAAAACTACATAACCAACAACCAGTTTACATCTAGTGGGTAAATTATTTACCCGATAGTTACGTGAGATACGGAGGAAAACGTGATGGTTGCTGTTTCACATAAAAGTAATTAATAAATAGGAGAGAAAAATAATGTAAAAGTGTTATCCTTTTTGCGTGCCATGATATTCTGATATGTAAATATAAAAAAAGGTTAAGAGTGTATCGACTTGCGAAGTTTAGGGTTTCGCAATTATTTAGTTAGTACTAGTATATTAGTTACATTCGAATAGCTTAACTTGCAAAAGTTAATTAGGACAGTTACTACTTCCCGATCCCTTATATCAATTAAATCTACAGATCTATCTGTGAAAGAAAAATTTTAATCGGTTATGAAATAATGTTTACATGTTGTTTTGAAAGACCTGTATTTCTAAAACGTTTGACTAGTTATAGGCAAAATTTATGATTCTCTGTGTATCCAAAAAATTCACTCAAACATTTTAGTTTTATTTTACAAATCGTTTCTAATAATTCATGAAACCTGTGTAAGATTTAGACAGAAAGGTGGATACTCAAGTTCCACAAATTGGGTTTCGTATTACCCAAATAGAACGGAACCCCAAGAAGCGGGGACCGGAAAATAAGTTTTATGTTTTGCCCCTTTGATTTTAGCTTCTCTCGCATAGCAAAGAGAGCTAAAGAGAGACGAGAGGGGAAAGCGGTCTCATGTCATACGTACCACAAAACGAACTTGAGTTAGCAGAACTTGACACTTAATAAAAAGTAATGACACATTTTCATTTATCTTGGTTTACTGTAAGGATATTAAGCACGGATTACTACTATTTCAATTAACATGTAATATGAGTACCCTAATCTAGCTATAAAAAGGTAGTAATTTTATCGATTAGTTTTGTTCCCGTTAACATTAAATAAATTATAATTGCTTGCCTTGACGTCACGTCAAAGCTATTATTTCAACCATCGGGAAATGTTTAAATAAAATATATACACACGTTCATTTCTAAAATAAAATCTTGATATTAGATAAAGGTAAAAAATTGGTGTCTACCTTTAAAAAAAAAATCAATATAGGTTTTAATCTAAATAACAAAGATGTTAACAAAGTTGTAATTTCAGATTCCAAATAAAAATCTTATTTTTTCTTTCTCCTTCATACTCATAACTTTTTATAGTTTCATCTATTCAGAATATTTGAGAGTTATTACGCATCTGTATGATAATGAAGTGAGATAAGGAAAATCAGTTAGACTACATAATACCGTCAATTGTTCCATTCATATGCAGTTTTCAAAAATATATTATTTAAAGTAAGAACATAAATTACTGTAGGAAAATATAACAGGCTGAACAAGGTTCGCGTGTTGAAATCTCTGTATTATAAATCTGACATTCATTATTATTCATGGAAAAACAAATTTTTGGAACCTCATATTTGAATACTGTAAAGAAAAATAAAACAGCACTTTAACTTTTACAAAATAAACATTTAGCTATTGGTACCTAATATTATTGTTTTATTAATATATGTATGTACGTAAAGCTTATGTCAATCTAAATAATAATAAAAAAAGGTTCGCAGGTCAGCTGAGAATATTTATTATGTTTAATAAAAAAATTGTTTCGTAAAAAAAATTGTTTAATACACATTTTCGAAATCAGATATATTTAATTATATTTCATCAAAATTTATAAAAAAAACTATCGTATCAAAAAAAGGGCAACCTAATCTACTATCAGACCCATGACAGTTTACAAAGAAATTCTTTCTAAAATCTTTTCAGAAGAAAGGAAAGTTTAATCTTTTATAGTGGATTCGAATTGAGAGCCGCGACCCAACATAGCTGTCAATCAAAGCTTGTCTCAGGCATCTGTTAGATTCCTTCTTATCTTGACCCTCATCGCAAAAGGAATTACAGCTTGTTCCATGCCGTCATTGACAACTAACTTTCCAATAATTTGCTCCACTTACAACTTGCGTGACACCGAGTGGTGTCTCTTCAACTCTATTTACCTGTTTTGACTTCTGTCATTAAAAATTGTAAGGTTTTGCTGAATTGCTATGTGATGTGATTTGCTCTTTACATGTTGCAGGTACCTATTACAATTGAGTGTTGTAGGATCGATAACATAGTAAAATAAATAACGAAAGCACTTGAGAAATGTCAGCCATTAAGTGATGTTTAGTAAAGAAATTTGCCGAGGAGCTATAATAAAAACGTACAACAATATACTTATTGGTGGTGGAAGCTGGAACTAAATTAAGGGTAATTTTTAACAAAATTTTCTGCATGACTGAAGAAAGTGGCGCCCTCGTAAAAAGGTAAATAGTAAGTCGGTATGGCTCTGCTCACCCCCAGGGAAATCACAAGCTCTGTGGATAAACTTTTCGTCAACTTTGTTTAAGTTAATACCAACTTGTTGCTATACCGTGTAATATTTTTTTGTTGCTGATTTACAAAAATATTTTTGGTAATCTGTAGACAAAATTAATGAAATTTTAATTATTTCTTAAATATTAAAACTCTCTCAGTTGCCTCAGCTAGTATCAGAATCCTTGGCGTTGACATATCGAGTGACGTTTAATGTCGTAGTCTCTTAGAAGAAAAGGCTTTAGGTATCCTCTTAAAAGCTTGGTGAATAGGGCTATATAACAGTACTTCATGTCGGCCAACCCTACATGAAGTACTGTTCTCATCTATGGGCAGGTGCTCAGTACTAGCTCCGTGACTCTATCCAACGTAGAGCGGCTCGAATTATCGACGGTCTGGCTATTTCGAGTCGGCCTGATACATTGGCATTATTAAGAGATGTCAGTTTCTTGTGAATCATTAGAAGTGGTCTGAGTAATTGTTCGGTTTGATACCTGCAGCTGAATTTCGTCACCGGACTTTACGTCAGACCTCAAAGTTCCACCTACATTGTCTTGACGTCCAAACATCCACAGCTGTACGGTTTGCGCAGAATTTCCTGCCTCGGGTTACCACTTTGTGTAATCAGCTACCGTAAGTGGTATTCCTGGATAAAACAACATAGGACCTTCAAAAAAGGGCTTGCTCTTTATTAAAAGGTCGGCTGATATATTTCGCTTTCAGGTGTCCATGGGCGTCGGTATCACTTACCATCAGATGAAATGCCTTTATAAATATAAATTTATTTATTTCAATTAACTGTAGGTGATATCGTTTTTACCATACATATATATGTTAAATATATATAGATAGAAACGATATCACCTGAAGTACTTTAAATTTGTAAGATTTTCTTTTTTTGATAGGCGCAAGTGGGTCTTAGTTGTTTTTAATATATGTTTATATTGGACTTATATTTGAAAAAAAAGTCACATGGGGGTTATTCTACGGAACAGCTTTAGTTCAAAGATTAACAAGGAAAATAAAATTAGACGAGAACCGTTAACATTTTGATAATTTATAGTCAAATCTTTCAAAGATTTACTGTGTGATTTAATTTAATTTTTGTCTTGTTTAAAGATCATTTACTTGATAATTAACATTTTTGCATTTTTCGTAATTCGACGTTCAATTCAAATATTATTGAGATCGAGTTAGGAACCCATTTATTTTAGAACTTAAGAGAAACTTTGCCGGTTTATCATTGCCCCTATTTGGTGAGTCGTATCGTATGATATACTTATATATCTTCATACACCGATGCGACATTACAAATGACTACTTTACGACGATCATTAAATAACAATGGCTGGGTGGAGTCGCTTCTTAAAGTTAATACCAACTTATTGATTAGCATACTGTGGTTGTGTTGTGTTTATCATTTCTTAGTGTATATAAATATTGATATTAATATCAAAATACATAGAACGTTTCATCTGAGATCATGAGCTCTATGTCAGAGGTAAATCGTTTAGGTATTTGAACGAATGAGTGGGGTATGTCGTTGTAATTGGAGCTGTCAGAGCGACAAATGCCCTGTCTGGTCCCGGTCAGATAGTCAGGTAACTGCCGCCATTAGCCAGCAGATAATCCACAATTACAACAGATATTTACCTTATTGCCGAAGCTTCACACACAGGCACATAAGTTTTGTGGAATATTAACCAAAATAAATTCAAACAGATGAATGAAAAGTGTTGTCAAACAAATTACTCTCTTTTATCAGTAGATAAAACTTTACTTTTCAAATTTATCAAAATAAAATTAATTTAAACGCGTCCCATAATCTAACATTGAGAAGAAAAAATAAGTTACGTGACTACTGAAAAATTGCGCTCTAAAAAGTATAAATCAAGAAAATATCTTATCTAAAAATATTCCATATAGCCGTGGTCAATCGTGGCCTTCAGAAGGAATTAGGCGATCATCTTATTTGTTTGTATTATTTTGTTAGGGTAGGTAGGTATTATTATTTTGGTATATTACCATTTTAGATTAGATATTTTCTTGTTTCATACTTTTTTTTAGTATGCAATTTTTCAGTAGTCGGGTTTTATTTTTGGAATTTATGTTTTATTTTAAATATTTTGTTGTTATCCATAATGAAATTCGTATGAGATGTATAAGTGTTTTGGTATGCTCGAAGAAAAAATACACTTGGTTCAAATTCGAGACGTCGTTTTATAAAATAAATAATTTATGATTCGGTCAAAAAAAAACGTAACTTAAAAGTCGCGAGAAAAAGCTAAAAATATATATTTTGAAATGTGCTAATTATCATTCATTTAAAAATCGGATGTTTAGGGCCCATAGCATAAAACATACATAGACTCCTGAAATCATCCCTTCCGTTCGGCTCTGCGGGCTGTATTCTGGTAAAAAACTAACGTAAACTACGTATCTAATTTCACTAGTGGAAAATTTTCCCTTATGAGGTGTTTATGTGCGAAAAGCTTTGAAAAAATAAAGAATAGGTACACGTTTGAGAAATATTCTTTATTAACATTTTATGTTTTGTACGTGGGGAAATGCATGATTTACATTTACATTTATAAAATAGTTAACCTAAACTTGTGTTCAGAAATGCAGCTTGTTCTCCCACTCACGCCCAGAATCTGATTTAACGACGTTATATTTTCCAAAGGATCTCGAACATGGGGTTTATTAAGTTAAAGAAGAAGTTTCCATCACATATCTCCGTTACTTAGCGCCAATGTATGCTGCCTCAAACAAAGCAAAGCGTAACTTAATATGTTCCGTGTTAGGGTGTCCACAAACTTAGTGGGTAAGTTTCAAAGACGATCTCTAGAGTCTCCTTTATGTAAATTTGGGTAATTTCTTTGGTGGGCGTCGCCTGAGACCCTTTACTAAGATTGAGTTGACGACTCAACCGGACCGGGATTACTCATTTAAGGTTCGTTTAGTAAACAGTCTGTTAAGCAATAAACTAGAACGGTGAAAATTACAGTCGCTAGAATTCCACTCGAATCGAAGTGTTCCTGGAAAACACGTTTAATTTCATTAAACAAATAATAATCCTATTAAGAGATACTTAGGTAAGTTTTTAAATACATTTTTGGTTTGAAAATAAATGTTGGAAATTTTGTCAAAGTCTGAAACTTTAAAGATCTTCATTCAGATGTTTATCCATATCTTTTTCATTCGTTATAACCAAGCACCACAATATCTAAAACTAGGCGGTTGGAAAAACCCTACTTAAACCCCAACAATAATAATCTTACTTAAACCAATCCACTAAAAGAACGCTTTTGGCCCAATAAGATACTCGATCGACATACAACTTTAAATTTACGAAATAATTCTATAAAATACAGATTGGAGAGGTAAAAATAGGTAAATAACTAGGAAAATAGGAATATGTGTTAAAGTAAAATCAATTAAAAATCTACCCAAATCTCACTAAAGTTTATGAAAGGTCATTAAAAGGATTATCTATAAAAACAACATTTAAAAATAGATCTTAGATCGTAATAAATAAAAAAATACCAACACTGAAATATAATGTTTGAAGATTTTTAAAATAATTATAATTATGGTAACTGTATCGAATGAAGTGCAATTCTAAAACTTGTGTTATAATTGTCTTCGTCATTATATACTTACTGATTTTACTATTATCATCATAAAAGCAAAGACTTATGCAGAATTTTTAAATCAGAATCTTGAGAATTTACGAAGATTAATTAACTAGGGTTGAAATGGAATGCAATATTTAAACAAGCTCTTACTAACTTTAATTTAATTTAATAATCCCCGTAAACCTACGCTACAAAATTTTCTCCAAGTTCAAATTTTTTCTAATCATAAAATTGGTTAGTTGGTCAACAAGACACAAAAAAAAATGATTTCAAATATTTTTTTTGAATTGTGTTCCAGATTTAAAGATAAAATGTAGATGAATTAATTTTGCCCGGATAAGTATTGCTCTTATGACGAAGAAATAAAACATTTTTAGAGCAAAGCTGAGATGGGATATTACTTATTATCAATAATGAATAAATAATGAATTCGATGACCAATGACTATGGTTCAGCCGGTTTCGTTTATGACGAGATATGTTCATTTCATCGGTTATTCGGTCATGTGTTAATGAGAAAATGATAAGGGCTCCCTTCGACAATAGGCTTGACTGTAGGGCTGGGATCTTGACTCCCTTATACCAATGTACCTACTTAGGTATTTCGGTACATTGGTATAAGGGAGTCATAACTACTTAGTTATGATATCAACTACATGTCAAAAGCGCAGTAAAATCGCTCCTAGAGTTGGACCAAAATATTTTATTCATTTCATTTAATAATAAAAATAAAACAGGAACTTAATGACTTGATAATTTAAAAATTAATATTGAAATGCTATTGTCAATTTTTTTTCGTTTAAATGGGTTTGGGTTTACCCAATTACGTCAAAAAGCGCACTTAACTTATCTTACTTCGAAATGTATATAGTTTCATAAAATTGATTATGAGGATAGTCGATGTCGGAGACTTAAACATAGGCAATAAACTGACGGATACAGGCTGATAGATTGGCTTAGTTTTATTTGGTCATACATAAGGCATCAGACTATGAAGTTCATGTCATTTCGTTGAAAAGTAAGGATGTAGACTAATTTTTTATTTTTAAACTTAACATCTGTATTTAATTCTACTCATGTTTAAACAAATAAATTTATCTTTTATCTTTATTTAACTTTTATATAATTTTACTACGTAGTCTAGTTTAACAAAAAATTACCGTTTTTTTTGTAAATGGCAAATAATAGTTATTAATCGTAAATGAGAAGCAAATAATATCGGACAAAAATATTTTTATCAAATCTTGGTAGAAAGTATGGGCGTGTTAGATTTTAAAAGGAAAATTAAGAAAATAAGAATTTAGAAGGTTGGAAATTAACAGCTTTTTGTAATAAGATAAAAGCCTATATTGTAATATTAAAATAACAAATAAAATAGCTATTAACTTACGTGAACACTAGTCGGGAGACAATGACTAAACAAGCCCGGACCACCCCCTCTTATAATCACTTTTATAACTTGAATACAAGTTAGTCATTTGGCTCACCAAACGTCACATTTCTCTGTTTCAAATTAAAAACGACACTAGACAAATGTGCAACCGTTATCAAACAAAATAAACTATACTAAAAACTTAATTAATTTTTTGCACAAGTTTAATGAAAACAATATGTTATACAAAACCATAATCAATCATATCGGTATGTTCATAAAATTGGTTAGCTGACCTAAATTTAAACTAATCAAATATTCAACCTAAAAATGCGACTACAATTTCATAAAATAATAATTAATCTGTCAAGCGCATGGTTAGGTCTTATTATAGGGGCGCCATTTTTCTACTCGTGAGTCGGTTTTATAGTTTCATCATGTTTGACCGTCCATTCGTCCTCGGCTTACCTTCCAAATGGTTAATGTTAGAAAGATGAAACTTTGCATAGATATGTGTATTTACCTCGTCGACAAAGTGCTAAAATAAAATATGGGATATATTTTATACGAAATGTGGGGATGATTTTTTCCCCTCGCGTCGATCCCTAAGTGTGGGGTTTTTAGCAAACCCGCCACTCTGTCCCACCACTGCAACTCCTGTTCACCAGGATCAACAGTGATGTCCTTTGACGAGTAATCAACAAATAATGCAGCTGTGTATGCACAGGCTGTGCCCGGACACCCTACCGACTGTCTTGGGACCCGCAACGAACATAATCAGAAGAAATAGGAGGTAGTAAGAAACCGATTTCAGACTTCCCTTCCAGTAAAGCGGAGACAGCAATTGAAATGGCCCAGAGGCCAAAAAACTAAGGGGGAGAACTAAGTAAACACCACGGTATGCCACTAACTAACAAGGGATAAGTTACTAACCTAAATCTTACACCAGTAAAATTGTTGGCAAAACTTTTTAGGTTCTATCGATTTTAAAAAAAGAGGAATCGTTAGATAGCTAACGATACCTCAACGGTAAACAAGTTCAATCAAATGTTTACCCTTGGCTTTTCTATGTCTGTTATAATTGGCTTTAAATATGCCTATATCTATAATAATAACATAAAATATTTAATTTCAGTTTATTTAATAAATGAATGAAACTATGACTAGTATTAAAATAAATAACTTCATATTGATTTACATACAAACATATTTTTCGGAACTGAAATGAAGGGGAAGCAATAAAAATGTAAATCTGAAATTACATTAAAACAGTAAACAAAAAATAGAAACAATTCACTCTTCTTTTGTTCAATAAAATTATGCAGCTGAATTATGTGTTGTTTCAGATTTGGCATAAGCAGTCATCGGAATCTACCTACTAGTTTCTGCCCACGACTTTGTCTCCATAGAGTCCCTCAGGAACCTAAAAAATGGGGATAAAATTGTACTATCCGTTAAACAAAGTGCAGAAATATCTGTAAGCTAAAATTTACCCAAATCTCTTCATCCGTTTTGTGTGATAAAATTCACATTTAGAACATTAGTAGGATCAATCTAATTTTCTTGTAATCCATTAAGAGAAATATTGTATAATATTACAATGATTTATCCCTAGTTAATCCAGGTTAAATTAGATCTGTTGTCGAAGTATTATTTATTTTTAAACGATTTACCGGTTTTCATTTACAATCACTGTCGTATTATTTCAATCCAGGCAAACAATATTCAGACTCACACTAAATTCATTTTTTTTTTGTTTTCACATCTGTGAGTAATTATAAAATAATCACAGATTATTATTAAGTACATAAGTAAGTAAATATGTAGGAAGGTTTCTAATATTGTGGGTCAAAATTCGATTTAGTGATCATATAAATACAGTTTTATTTATTATTTTATTTTATTTTATTAAGGCAAGCCAACAGTACATGCATCACAATTATATAAATACATTTATTTTTCACAGGACATATACACATACCAATTAAAGGCAAGCACAACATTTACAACAATAACATAAACTAATCAAAAATCGAAACATAAATTATTAAGAGAACATTACACATCAATAATAATACAACAAAAACACATTAACAGATATTACTATCATCACTTACATAAATTTAATTTCTTTACGGAATTTGATTGTTGGTTTGAATTGGACATAAATTTTATTATTCTTAATTGTTTTCGTTCGTTGTTTTCGTGGATATTCTGGTATATTCCCATTTGTATCATAATCAGAATAATAACTATTTTATGAATGACAACATGCAATTATTTTCAAAATTGTAAAACCTGTGCAAAGAGCGCAAAATATTGTATTAAAATTGGTCAAAAACATTAAATAAGCGAATACACTAATTTGAATATCGATTGTAATTTTTATTATACTTACTTTAAAAAAATAAAAAGGCTGCAGGTCTTACGTTCACGAGCCCTACTCCGAAGGTACGCAACCGAAACTTTGGGCCAATGAATAAAACGTCAGACTCTTCGAAAGTTACTGTTAACATTATTTTTTTGTTGTCAACCGGTCATGATCAAAGACAATATTTGGAAGAAATTTGAAGTTTGAGATCAATTGCATCAGAACGGAGCCCGAGACCGACTTGTCCGAAGAACTTTAATAGTTTAGAGGATTCGCGCGAAAATTCAGCCGAATCTTCGTTTTTTGTTCTTTCGGATCTGTAATGCATTCTTTCCAATGGGGGTTGGAGTCGCTGTTTTATAAGGATATCATTGCTTTGCTTTACTCTCAGTCAGCGGGAACTAAGATAACATTTAAATTAATTACTTCGAATGGAATCATTTTAGAGAGCATAGTCATAGATTACTATGAGTATGCTCTCTTAAATACAAAACTGTCTACATAACTATGAGAAAAGTTCTCTCATTCTGTCTTGTTATGGCATGGACTTAAAAAGTACTAGGATCAAAAAATGTTTAAACCATGCTTAAATGTCATTACAAAACGCAGTTTATCACTAAAATTTAAACATTTTTGTTCTCTTACTGACTTTGAACCCGAAATTTTCTTTAAAATCCATACATACATACATCTCTCAATTTATCTCCTTATATCAAATCTTTCCATACAATTTGACAGGTGAACACACACAGCGGCTATAATTTATATTTTTCCATCTTATGATACCAAAAGATACAAAGATATATATTTATTGCGCGATATATTTTTGAGTATTACGTTACTCTCTGTTCATACAGGGTGCTTAAGAAGTTTCATTGATATATAGCTAGTGAATCTACGAGTAGCCGGCATGTTCCCAAAACTGGCTATTATTTTAGAAAAAAATACCGTCCTTAGTTTGTAGAACAATCTATATGTAAATTTAATAGGCGGGTAGTAGGAATAAAAATTATTGTCGATGTCGAACAGCCACAAAGGGACACGCGCAATTTTTCACGAAATTGACTTATACATGTAGTTAAACAAAACTTTTTTTCTGCGTCTTTTGACTGGTATTTTAGTGTTTTATTTTTGTTTTGGTGGTTAGATAAAAACTTAACTTGACGGATACGAATTTTCGCTATTTTTGCTTTCAAAACATTTGTTTAATTTGGCGTTGAGCTTTATTTGGCTTAAAATAAAAGCACAAAAGAAACAAAGTTAATACATTATACCGGTTTTACGAGTATATATATACTCTACTACTATAGTTATATACCTGTAACCTTACAATCTATACCCATAATTGATTTGAGTATGCTTATAAACTTGCTAACCTTAGCAAATGTTTGGGAAAGGTAAGATATGACATTTTGGCCCACACGTTTACCACAATTTTGTTATGATTTTTTCTTCAAAATCGCAACTTTGCTCTCCTATAAAGTTTTGGAACAGACTATTATCTCTTTTTGGCTGATAAGCATCGATGTGACACTTTTAAATAACTTACAAATTTGTTATTTTCGAAAATGTTAACATTCCTAGTTTTGTCAAATTGAGATTTATTTAAGGGCCTCTATTCAAGTATAATTTGATAGTCCATTGATTTATATTATTTTAATATATTACTTTTGCGTCTATATACGAACATAATACAAATATACATACAAAATCATTAAATATAGGTACTGATATTGGTTTTATTCGGTCATAAATTTGAAGAAAAGAAACACCCTGTATATATTCTTAGATCTCAAAACATGCGTCAGTCGAGACCATGAAAAGAGAGCGTTGACGAAGAAGAAATTATATATTGTACCTTCCTAAAAAACTACAGCCGGGATATAAATTAAAGCGCACGTCTGTGAACCCCTTTAGGCGGTTTAGGTCTGGCTTTATGCGATGACTGTGTTACCCAATCCGTATGTACCAAATAAAATGCGAATATTATATAACGGTAACATTGATTCGATTATTCGGCACTTAATGCTTAATTGTTCATAAATATACTACAAATTTGAATGTGCCGTTCCGAACAGTCTGTAACATGCCTTATTTAATACAATACATTTATCTTCACTATACTTCGCTCTCTAATTAACTCGGAATTAAATTTTTAGATTGTAAAGAATAATTTTTCTATAACAATACATTTCATTTATTTAAAAATGGTTAAATTCATTGCATGACGCGAATAATCCAATCAATTAACAAATTGAAAAGAGTATTCTTATTTTTAAATAAAACATTTGAACAAACTAATGTTACGATTTAATTATAAATTCTTACTTACACAACTAGCAGCCAAATGAAAAATAAAACTCATTTACTCTAATGAACAGAATTATAGAACAACATAAATTTCACGATTTTAAGAAAAATTGGTTTTACCACCTGTGCCAGGTAATAGAACCACCAAAATGAAGGCCATTATCCCACACCATAATCTTAAATCACTTGGGCTTAGTGTTTCGATTGCAGACAAAGGTCTGTTGAAAAACCCCATATTATGATACTAGTTGAATAATTGTAGAGATAAGTTTAATGGATAGTTTTTACTCGCGGCCCTTTGAAGGGATATTGATAGTCGTTTATTAGTTCGCTACTCAGCTTCTATAAAAATTTTATATACTACAAAAGCAATTGATCCGTTGAACCTATCAATATTTATGTCCATATCTCGAAATTAATGTAAACAATTCTCGATAACCCTTCTGTAAATTCGAAAACGTAGGTATTTGCTTTACTTTAATCCGCGTCCGCTTTTTGCTTTATTTTTCACATAGATTTTGCTGAGGAGACGACCGTGCGTAATGAGCATTCTGTATTCTTATAGTTTGTGGAAAGTATTGAATACCTATTTAACGACGATTCCTAGTACGTACGAGCATCCTTATTTAAGGCTTGTCGAAATGTTTTGCTATTCGGCAAAGCTCCGAAGTGCATTGGGTACAATAGCTTCTTTCTTAGTCTGCGGGAACTCATCTTTTTATTTAGACTTTTTGTCGGGGCTTGAGAACAGTTGGTCGTAGAGGCACGTACGTTCGCTCGTCGTCGACGCGCTTAGAATTCAATATCTCCATTTCGCGAGGGTATCTCACCGTCTTTTCAGAAACATAAAACAACCAAAGGATATGTTCGAGAGCTTTGTGTTTTGTTGAAGTTGTAAGCCGACGTGTTTACTTCATTCTGTATGCACTGTGTTACTCGATTTAATTAATTTCCAAAGAGCAAGGGGAAAGGTTTTTTATTTTTATAAAACACAAAAACCATGAATTCAATCAGTGTCATATAATATAATAAGGTAGCAAAACTTCATTATTTATCATTAATCATTCGGATAATTACATTATAATGTAGTATGCCCACACAGCGGAGTAGAGAAGAACGGAAATACCTATTAAATAAGCAAATTAACACTTCCCACATTTTACTCATCTCTCGCGACGCGTGTCAGGATTATTTCATTAAAACTTTACAGAATGACGCTTTTTCTCGCTCTTAATATGCAGCTCTGAATCTCTAACTTTCGGATTTAATTACACTATTCAGTAATTGTGTTCGGGCGGTAGTGGTGCGTCGGGACTAACACGTTTTGTAACGACGTAATACGTCCCTGAGAGCTTATTTGCATTAGTAATTGGCAAATCTATTTTGCCTCATATACTTGAGTTAGATGCTTCTAAAAAAACCGGTATAAGTACTTCATGTGCTGAGAATCATAATTTAATAATCAGTTATGGTGATCATTGTGTGGTTAATGAACAGGAAGAGGCTAGCTCTGAAAATCCGTCGACAATTAATGGAGAAATCGGTTAACATACATAGAAAAACAATCGAATACATAACCTAATCCTTTTTTAAAGTCGGTTAAATATGGAATGAAGTGTTTGTCCCTACTTATATACATCTTATTTCCTTGTCGCTTTTCAAACTTTTTGCTCGCTAGTATCTATCAATCGATCATTTTTTTAAAGATATTCTGTGAAGGTTTTACATTGAAGCTATTCTGCTTCTTTTAGTCAATTATCAATCTACAAATAAATGATATTGGAGTGCATGTTTGTAATATCGAAATAACTTAAATAATAAACTTTTCACTTAATAATATGAAAGTGTAATGCTATCAGTGACAAAACAGCTATTTTTAATATTTTTGAATTTCTTTCTGTCTGTTTGTTCCGGGTAATCTTCGAAACGGCTGGTCTGATTTTGACGATACATTCACTAAAAGATTGCATATATTTGAGAGCATATTATAGGCTACTTTGATTAAACTAAAGAATTAGGTTTCCGTAAGTATCAAAAAATCAAACTCTTAAACTAAACTCGGGTATCAAATTTTAAGATTTTAAAATTTTAAAGGGTCAAAACTGCAGCCTGATAGCTAATTTTAGTGATTCGTAAATTATCGCTGAATCAAATCAAAATCGAATTTAAATCGAATCAATATTTTGGTATTTTGTAACTTTGTTATTCTAATTTCAATTGAATTTTGATTTGATTTTAATTTTCCGCGCCAAGTTTTTATGCAATAGAAACTGGCGACAATTTTTCTGACGGCAGCAAGCGTAAACATTTTTTGAGTATCGTAAAAGAGGGGGGGAAAAACAACAGGCGATAGTGCTGTATAGGATAAATGTCTTTGCCTTTTTTATGAGATAAATAATAAATAATCTACATCAAACGCCATAATTATGTCAGTACTCAGTCAAACACATATTTGTTCTTTAAGAATGATAATTTATTTTGATAATTTGAAAGGTAAAATAACTTTATTTTGCAATTGCTTAATGAACATAAAGGCTCCATCTCCCAAATTGATGATTTAACAGATTTTTACATATTTCCCAGTTGTTGGCGGAAGGGCCAAAGCAGCAGAAGAGAAGGCTGAATAATCTTTCTCAAAGATTATACGCTCACCAATGTTGTGTAACAAAAGATTATCAAACTAAAAAGATGGTAAATGTTGTCTTTTAAAGCCCATAAAAGTGCATTAGGATATTAGAATATCATATTTATCAATAAACTAATGCAATATCTTTATCGCTTTCAGAACTTTTGTATTGATTCCTCAATCATATTGAAATTCTGGTATAAAGGTCAACTGGTGTCTTATAAGCTGGAGGAAACATCTGAACATGTTTCTTGATGCCTTTGCTTCCACAGTCTTGCAAAGTGTGAATGTTATAAGAGTCAAATGTTTTTATTGAGTTTTATGTGGCTATTAGGGTAAAAGTTATAAATAAATATTTAACTCAACAAATATTTTACAAAAGTTTTTATTTAGTATACTTAATCTCCTTATTAAAAAATGACAAAATAAAGTTGGTAGATATATGTTTTGATCTTCAATTCATGAAAATATATTCATCTTTTACCTGAAATCAAATAACAACAATACTACAAACAATATTCATAGTTAATTGAAAATATACAAGTTCTAAGGGAAGCCATTCTGATGGTTAGTAATTGCCATAGTCTATACTTGCAACACCAAAGATAAAATTTGCACGTCGATGATGCTACAAACCTTTGACAAGGAGGATTTTCCTTGAGGAGCAATATTTATATATATATACTATAAACATAAAACTAAGACCTAACTGTCTAGGTATTCTGATTCAGCTCTGGCTAGGTAATCACTCTCTAAATCAGTTTTTACAGCCAGCAGCATGGTGTTGTTCACTGTAGAATTCATATTCAATAGGTTGACATCGCTATCACAAATCTAAAGTATTTCAATAACTTTCGAGGAAGTAGTTTAGTCTTAGTAAATATCGTATATAATAAAATACGAATTACTCAGAATTTCAGTTAGAAAAACACTTCTCATCAATGTTGGTCCAGACTGATGCCCCATAGGCTTTGTTAACTCTACGCAAAACTAAAGGGGAGGCAAGTTCGTTTGAAAATCATAACATACTAAATAATATCGTGTAATAAACAGAAGTATGACAAAAATATGATTTTATGAAAGGGTATGTAACCCTTGCACAATACCCTTGCGTTCAAATTGTGCCAGAAGTAATTTAATTTGTTTCAGAAGTATATTTTTATTTAAATTTGTAAAAAAAACATATCAGAAATCATTCAATTATCACACTTTGTTTGATTTTTGTTTGACAGTCTAAATCTCATTTGAAATCGAATCGATATCAAAAAGCTTACGCCATACGAAATTGTTGTTTTTGTAGAAGGAAAATTATGGGCCAAGTTTTGATGACGTCAATAATTTTTCATTTAATCGGCAATGTCAGATACTTGTTAGGTAATACGATACACGTTTGACAGCGATTATTTACGTATTATTTTCGCGAAATTGATGATTTTGAGTTAGCTAATCAGGCTGCGGGTTTGAAATTTTCCAAGGGAGTGTCGTGAGCTTATATTTTTAGCCGGCATCTATAATTTTTTGTCATCTGTAGTAGGTTCCAAATGAAAAGATTTTAGTAGAAGGTAGGTTAGATTAAAGATATTTAGTACTTTATGAAGTTGGTTGTTTTTTTCTTTTGTACAAAGTTTTAGTAATTTCCGCTTAATAGTTTTTTTATTATTACCTTAATTGTTACGCTTTTTTTGTTATTACCTTAATAGTTACGTTTTTTAATGATTACCTCAATAGTTAGGTTTCGTAACTTTGTAAATAAATTTATTTGTAAATCAAACTAACCAAACAAGTAAACACATGAGCATTCGTTTGTGCAATAATACCAAATTTAATTAACAGAGCTAGCCTCTTCCTGTTCATTAACCACACAATGATCACCATGACTGATTATTAAATTATGATTCTCAGCACATGAAGTACTTATACCGGTTTTTTTAGAAGCATCTAACTCAAGTATATGAGGCAAAATAGATTTGCCAATTACTAATGCAAATAAGCTCTCAGGGACGTATTACGTCGTTACAAAACGTGTTAGTCCCGACGCACCACTACCGCCCGACACAATTACTGAATAGTGTAATTAAATCCGAAAGTTAGAGATTCAGAGCTGCATATTAAGAGCGAGAAAAAGCGTCATTCTGTAAAGTTTTAATGAAATAATCCTGACACGCGTCGCGAGAGATGAGTAAAATGTGGGAAGTGTTAATTTGCTTATTTAATAGGTATTTCCGTTCCTGTCTACTCCGCTGTGTGGTTTTACCATGTGTAACGCCTGACTATAGGTACGATCCTAATTACTACATTTCAATGTAATTATCCAAGTTTTTTTAAAGATCTTCAAAGCTGAAATTTGATCAACTTTGACCATTTTCTTCAGTTTTTGGATTTTCAGGTTTTTGGTAGTATTACAGAAGTTTAAACCAAATTAGTGTTTTCTTTAAGGTATGGTTTTTTATTCTATTGTTAGGTAGTATGCTTAATTTAATTCAGCTGAGCACAATCTTAAAGAGTATAAGTATTACTTTTACACAAATTTTCGTATAGAAGATATTGACATCATACTAACTTGAAAAATGATGAAGGACCCTAATTTACCGACGTGATATCACGAACCTATCGTGAGGCCTTTTTAGTCACTTTATTCTTTTTTAAAAATCAT
Source organism: Choreutis nemorana (assembly GCA_949316135.1). Taxonomy (NCBI): domain Eukaryota; kingdom Metazoa; phylum Arthropoda; class Insecta; order Lepidoptera; family Choreutidae; genus Choreutis; species Choreutis nemorana. The sequence goes on along the minus strand of OX438601.1, from coordinate 6,150,379 downwards.
CGTTTTTAAATTTAAAAACTTAGTTTTCTTTCTATTTCTGATAAAGATTTAAAATAAATTTAAAATCAATCCGTTTTTTTTTTTTTCAAAAGGCCAATTGCCCATTCTGTCCCGCCTGTAATGTTCCGATCCGTTTGAACTGCAAGTCCAACTCAAATAGTCTCGAGAGTTGCAAATACTGTTTTCTGATCTCATCAGCACAAAACACTGGCTGTTCTATTTGCTGGTCTCGATGTATTGATTTGTTTAATAATCTTGGACTAGTTTTACAAGTTATGTGTATGAATATAGATACCTAAGAAAGCTACAAAAGCTACTCTTTCAAAAGGCAATCGGAGATATGTACATATACGTTATAATTTTGATATGGAAAGTATGAAAATGTTCCTGTAACTACTTCCTCTCTCAAAATGACCTAATTTGTAATTTAAGTTTATGAAGAGCTAAGAGTTGGTAGAATAAAGGCTTTAACATTGTAAAAAAATAATGAGAATAGTGTCGAATTGAATTTAAGCACGTCACGTCGGGTCCTTGTCGTAAACCGTTTACAGTAGGGTATAAAATGTCACTAACCCTGTGAAATTAAGGACTTAAAAATAAAACCAAGTTAGGAATTATCTGTGAAAAATATACCTTTATTTTTAGGACTTTGACAAATCGAAACAGAAAACGCTATTAGCAAAAGTGCTTTGTCATTTGTAAGCGCTGTAGTCTCAAATATTAACGTGCCCTATAAATTGTAAAATTAAACCAGGGTCTTCACTTTTTTTCATTATTTATTAATGTCAGGCACATTAATAAACTTTTTTCGTTGTTTGAGTATTTATTTTGTCAAAAAAAAGTAAAGAATAATATTGGTTCGAATGAAATTAACTATAACTTTTGGGTTTATAACTGAAGATAAAAGTTTTTGCTGACAATAACTTATTATAGTATACATGTGTTTAACTAGGATGCAAAATGAGTAATATCAAAAATGCAATTCTGCGTCTATCTCTTTTACCTTTTAGTTCGAAAATTGTTAGAATCTTGAGAAAATACAGACTTTCAGCTTATCACATGCCAGGACGAATCAACTATTTTTGCATTATTAAATAAATTGCATTTACATATAGTTATCACACAACATTATTTAAATTTTCATTGTATTTTGAGGACGTCGTAGCTCAGTTTGTTACGTACCTTGGTTATCCGACCGATCCGATCCAACAGGTCGAGGGTCGAACCCTCGGGTTGCCGTAAGTTGTAGCTGCAATGTTTCTCAATGTGCCCGGATAGTGGCGACAGATTCGCAACCTGTCACATTGGGACTCAACGTAAATATGCGAAAATATGTATGTAATTGTATTTTAACATGGTTAAACAACAATTCTACTTAAAATGATATCCTTTTGATCGGACGAAACTCCAGGAAAAATATTATAACTATTCAACAATACTGGCTGCTTCTCCTTAAAGTAATAAAGTGTTCATTTTATCGGAAACCAGCACTATTGCATTTTCAACTTAACTCTTGATTAGTTTCATTTACCTGACCTCTCATTTCATACAAGATTCAAACGTTATCAAGCAAATTCCGAGTTATTAATAATTATCAATATAGATAAAAACTTGAGATGTCTATTACTTACATTCTTTGTCACTTTCTATCGGCTGGATTTGATATAACGCCAAACAAAGACAATATATTGGATTGAAACTAAATTGAGTCTTATTGTTTTGACTAATATGCGAGACAGGAATTAGGGGGAAAAGGGGGATATCAATATGTGCATTTTCAATAGTACCCGGTCGCTCAGTAGAGGTGTTAAAAGGTATCATTACACTTATTACACTGATGCAAATTTCCTATTTCATAACATATTATATAAGTATCAGTGGAGGATATTGTTTTATTGATTGGTTGAATAATTGTTGTGGTCTAATTTTTTGAAAATGCAACCTCTATAGCAGTATAAAGTTCGAATGCAGACAATGCGGGTGAAGTCGGTGGCAAAAACGAAGCTCTACAACCCTTTTAATTAAAAAAGATTCAACGGCAAGAGATATTAAATTGCAGAATATTCATTATAAAATGAGAATAAGATAATTTTCCTTTGACCTACATCTCATTATCGATGTTATTCTTTATTTTTAGATTTTCCTAAGCAAATTTATCTTACAATATAAACCTTTTGGCATAAGAAAAATGATTAAATTAATAAAATTGGTTTCTTTTATGCCAGTTAGTTGATTATGATGACGGGACATAAGATTACTGACATAATTATGATTATAGTGTGCACAATGTACATACATGTTGCAAAGCTTTAGTGAATCAGAAAAAGGAACCAAGGTTTATAATGTATGGTATTTAGATTGTAAGTTTATTATATTTAATGTTTTTTGTATCTATCACTTGTGAATCTTACGATGTAAAGCAAGCATCACGATATGATCCTGTTACTGAGCTGCGGTTAATAATTAGACCGTGTTTAAAAACTCATATCTCAAATTACATCACAAAATTCCTTTGTTTTTATTTGAATAATATTACATCAGGTTAAAGTAAACAGGAAATGGACAATTGTAGGGAGGAAAGCACTTCATTTAATCACTTGTTACGAAAAGCATTTTTTAAATTATAATTTTAATAGAATCAGTTCAATGAAAGTCTGAGTTCACAGTCAGTGTTCCGTGAAGATAACGCTGTATTATGGTGGAATTAACCGGCCACATAGGCATGTGTGTAAGGTATCATAGGATACCTTAGGATATGTAAAAAAAGAATATCAATTTACAATGCCCAGTTCATTACTTTGTTTTGAGTATTTTGTGAGCGTAAATGTCAATCAATTAAGGAAAATCCTCAAATGTTTCTCGTTGGATAGGTCTCTCTAGATCAATATTCCTGGCCAAAGTGCTTTGGATTTTTTCAAGTTTTGATTTAACTCTTAAAAAGAACTGTGAAGATAAAAACCTGAAAGAAGTTTTCTTTATGCAACGATTGTATTAATCGAAAATATAACAAAGAAGTTTCATTGATGCTTGGCTTTGTTAATACTCATATAAGTTATCTTTTAAGAACCGTATTTAACAATCTACTTAATGATTTTGCGTAAAAACTGTCGAGATCAGAATGCTGTATTGATAAAAGGATTGAGCCTCTAGATTCGCGTTTTTGCGGAAGGGTCAGTGATGCAAAGCTCCAGAGCAAGGGTTTGTTATTGTGAATATTTGTTGAGGTTTTGTCGCTTTTCCTGCGGCTTACTTTTAAGACACAATGGAGTGGAGCGAGGCAGCGGCTTCATCGCAACTTGCTACAATACCCCAAACCTTTCTCATTTCGTTTTTGTTTTGTCCCGCGTTGAACCAGGCCGCAGATGTTCCTACGAAGCAACGGCTCATCTACGGATTAGTATCCGTTAGGTTTTCGTATTATATGCCCAAATATACGGACAGAAACTTTCCTCAGATATCATAGTTATTCGTACGTTTTATTTTACGCGCTGATTACTTCGTATACCTTTATTAACGTAACTTTGTTCAAAAAATTCCAAAGAACGTACTTTGTAAAAGATTTTTACTTTTTACCTTTTCTTGGAATTTAAATAACTTTCTTCTGAAAAAAATGTGTTTATCACCATTTAATTTAATTTAACTTAATGGAGATAAATATAGGTAGAGCATCACATTTTTAAAGCTTAATTAAACTTTTCATTGCAAGTTATTGTTTTCGACTCTAGCTTTCTAGACTTCTCACTTTGCTTTGGCTTAACGGAAATAGCTCCTCCACTCAGCTATTAATTACGTGCAAACACTTCGTTTTACAGATAAGCAAGCTCGTCGAAGTAATACGAAACAGCTCATTTATAACCAAGACAAAGTAATTACTACAGACCGAGGCTACTGCAGCAAAAATGTTTGTAATAATCTCTATAATGTTATGTCGTAATAGCATCATCCCGCGAAAAGCCCCCAAAGGTGACTACGGTTCGCTCTTTAACATATAAAGTGTAATATACATTGTCTTTGATCAAGCATTCGTTGATGTTGCTGATAAAAAGGTTCCATTCCTCGCAAACGAGGACTTAGGCGGTAAGTCGAGTTGAGAAATGTACAATGTCCTATAGAAATTGAGCTCAGGTAAGTAAAGTTGTGTTAATGAGAGTCGGCTCGTGTTACAAAGTCTGGCCGGTACACTCCCAAAGAGAAAATTACGCGGAAATTTACATAATAGAGAATCCGTGGCTACCCTAGTCCTTTGAAAGTGGGGGTTGCGGGTCCGCTTCGAGTGACACCGTCGCACATTAAATTAACATCTCTCTCACTTTGTTTGTGAGGGCAACACCACCCGCTGCCGCCTAATTCCAAATAATAAACTGCCGCTGCCCTCTAAGGAAAATCCTCGAACAAACTCCCACTTCAACTTTTTTCAACTATTTATTGATTTAACTAACTTGTTGTAATAATATGTTGGTTCACACGTAGACTTTATATATTTATAATCAAGATTTGTTTTTACTTGCCCCCAAAAGAAAGTAAAATAAAAGATGATTGGTATTATTTTTTAGGGCAAAACCGAATCGTGTGATCTAGTAAATTATAAATTGCAAACTTAACTGAGTTTCGATTCGAGTAAACTTTTGAAAGCTTTAATTGAATTATTTTGTAAACACATTCCCTTGTTGACAAGTTATCTTAGTATTAAACATTTTCTGTATGAAATATTTAAAAATCAAATAGTTAATTCTAACAGTGATGTTACATTAGTTTATAATGGTAGTTAGGCAGTGCGCTGGAAGGGAGGCGATGGGGGTGCGCTTCGTTCTCGCGTCAATTTCTCCGGTTCAAATTGGCATTTCCAGTTCAATGCGCCAGTTAATATGAATCACAAACAGCTTCAGGTTAAAGCCTTGTCACACAATACGTCCTCTTTGATGACCTAAGGTCATAAAAGTCATAAATAAAACATGAAAATAGTTGTTTGTCTAAAATTCTTAAGATAAAAACAAAATATAAACATGAGGAATACGTAACTTAATAGCATATTTAATCTTTTTGATAAAATGATATATACTTAAACTGAATCACTGGATTGCTTAAAAATATATATATGTATATGTATAAAATAATGAGGTACCTACTTATAAACAATCATAATTTAAAATATTGAATAAATATTGGATGTAATATCCTGTAAAAACCGTTGATTGCAAGTCTCTATTTACCCAGTAGTGATTGTGCAAATTGGAAGTATTTCCTTGAGTAATGGGCTGGCATATATTTCGAAATTTCAAATTTATTTTTTAAAAAAGCATACTTTCAATATAAAACTGTGCTATGGTCAATAAAGGGAAAGTATATTTTCAAGAACTCCTGCTTCCTGGACAAGTTTTCAACATTTAAATGATTTTCAAAACATATAGGTGCTTACTAAGCTTGACAAGAAACAAAGTTAAATTGTAAGTATCCTTCAGAGCGGCCACTAATTGCAATCTTACTCCATTCATCCCAAGCATGTGTTATCAATTTCTCAGTAAGTCAAGCACTTTCCTACGGTTTACCAGGGTCTGGAAATCGTTTAATTAAAGGGGATCCCCCTATCTGCTGTTAAGCCCATGTTTGCTATGCATCTGGGTTCGCTTCATGCTCGGTCCTCACTGCACGAATATGTTACACCATATTATTTTGTTAGAAAGAGCCAATAAATCAAACTCATATGATTAGGTCCCTTTCATCTTTAACAACCAAGCTATAAAAAGCGGAGTTCTTTGTGTGTGAAAGTCTTACATCAATCCATATACGTAGAATAATAATTTATTGTTTTTTTAATATTATTGGTGGAGTTTGTAGCCGAGCGCATGTTGGTATAACATGTTTAGTGTAATTATGACATAAACGCTCTGTCCACAACTCTTTGATAATTATTATTCAGGTTCAGATTTATAATGGAAGATAAATTTTAAAACTGTAAGTTTGTACCTATAACGAATTGTAGGTTTGTTTGGAAAACCAACATTATGCTCCGACACCACCATACAGTAGATGTGCACTTGCACTAACCGGCAAAGTGCAAAACACAGTTTTACAATCAGTATCCCGCAATAACATAGAAAAATGGAATTTTCAATATTGCGCTCAAATAATCTCTGTTAAAAACGCAGCTTTAACGCGATCCGAGAGTACAAATTATAGCACAGTTTTATTTGTTACCCCAGAAGATATTATAAAACATTCAGTGCTTTATTCCATGAGTTAATATAAATTTATAAAAATAAGTTATCTTAAACCCGACTACTGAAAATCGCGCTCTAAAAAGTATGAAACAAGAAAATATTCTCATCTAAAACTGTTAATTAAACTATTCAATTTAGCCATCATATGCCACCTACCGTTAGCTAGTAAGTTAGTTCGTTTAGTTTAGGCAAACTTACCCGAATTATTTGTTGTCATTTTAGGGTTGTTTTGTACAGTCCCATAGCCTTAAACCAGCGAACAATCATGAAACATCTAACGATACTTCTTTTGTCAATTTACAATAGGTAGTTTAGAAGTTATGAGGGAACTGATGAACATTCATACATACATACATACCGGTAAAAATCATAACCCTCCTTTTTGCTTTGCCGAAGTCGGGTAAACATAAAATTTGTTTCTAGTAATGGCTTACTTTTACTAGTAGACAAAATACTCTACGGAAAATTTATCGAAAACACAATTTGTCGAATCGATTTTGAAACCAATCGGACCAAAAGGTGATTTCTATTTTTGACCACTCTATGCCAATTATTTGACACCGGAGTGTCGTTTGGTAGCTACTGGGATCCTCAGATATCGATTTTAAAAGCAATCGGACCACAAAATTCAAGCAATTTTGGTATTACAATATATTATAATTGTATAGAAATAAATAAGTTATTTACGTAGTGTGTGCGCAAACCCACACAAAGAAGTTAAGAGCGATGTCATCCAGTCGTTCTCCGCGACGGCCAACTGCCTTATTGTGTTTTGATACATTTTGATTCGACAAATTGTGATTTAACCAATTGTTTTCGGCAAATTGCTATCCGACAAATTTTCCGTCAACAAAGTCTCAGTAAGATGATATAGTATATAGGGATGTCTTTTGATATATAGATACATATATGATAAATACATTTACATCGATATCATTTTTAAACATATTTCTTTATTGAATTGTACCTGATATGTGTGTGAGTGACACGACATGATTTATATCAAAGGTAAATTTACTTATCTCACGTATTCATTGGCCGGGTTTTTCCTCAAAAAGAACTATTAATAAAATATCAAAACAATTTCGGATGATATTAATAATTGGCTATAGGACTAAGAATCTTGGAATACCAATAACACTTTACAGTGTTCTTTAAATTAATTCGTTATTTAAAAGGACTGACAATAAAGGTAATGTATAAACAAACACAGTAACACGTCAGTATCTGTGTAAAATTATGTTTACATTTTGAATGGCGAACTAACTTTTGTACTTAAATGTTTAATTATAAAACGGATCTAATCTGATAACAAAGAATTAGAAAAAAATCTGGGGAAAGTTATCTAAAAAAAAAGAGCTAAATTTGCTATTTTTGATATGACTATTGGCTATATTTATGATTATGACGGATCGCTTCGAAATACACCGTAACTTTGTTCCGTCTTGGATAAACTGATGTCCTTGAAGTTTTGTATCCATAAATATACTTAGGTACTTGTTTGTGTCAAAGATATCAAAACCTACCCAATAGATACATAAGTCCACTCTTAAAATATTTTCAACTTTAATTTTTTTATTATCTTTCGAGTCATAATTTTAGTTCAATCAACGTTTTAATAAAAGTACAGATAGACTTGCCCATTACTAGCACAAGAGCATGCTTTTAATGAGCAATTGACCTTTGCATATAGCGTACAGGCTTTGCTAGAAATGCTTGCCTAAAAATTAACCGTCACCTGCAGTGCAAGTGGAGTGGAGTGTTCTACGCACCTTATTCAAAAGCGATGATTATGCTTTTCGTAAGCAAATGTATATAGGTAAACATGACATGCCAAAAAGTATACTCTTATAGAAGCATGGCTCTCTGTACCTTTAGGCAGTGTATTTTCAAAAGACTTTAAATTATATTAGAATCTAACAAACCAGTTAAATCCAATACATACATGTTGTCCACATGTAGAGAACGCCTTGCTCCAACTTATTGTGTAAATTAATCATAACAATAGTGGATCCCGCTACGGGCGGCTTTATTTAATTAATTAAATGGCTCTAAATATAGGAGCTTCGCAATGAATTGTTAACATTGTTGACAGCGCAGTTCATTAAAACAATAACATCAGTTGCCGCTTACTTATCACTATTGAGGAAACCCGGTTTTGTCCCTTAAAATGTTGCATTAAATATCATAACTAAAGATTAAATTCCAGAATAAAAAAAGAAAGCTTATTTTTTACCCAAAACAGTTATTTGCTGAACTATTGGTTACCTACACCATACACATAAAACCAAGGAAATTATACACATAGTACTAAAGAAACTATTCCCTAACGAACTTCTTCTTAACAAAAAATAGAATAAACAACATAAAAAAGTACATACTAGACATACGAATATTTTATACACTCATTGACTTGCACCAGGATATAATATTGTATTGCAGGCACAAAGCAACGATACGATATAATATACTACACAGATAAAAATGGGACAACCAAAACCATAAAACGAAAAAATGCAGCTTTCAAATAATACAAATTTCCGTCCCTGGCGAGATTTGAACCCGGAACTTTGTACGTAGCAGCCAGCCAGTATACCCCTGCGCCACAGACAAAAATGGCTATGTGAAAATTTCACTTTTATACTCAGAACGGTCTTTCAGATGGGACATGGGCTACGTTTTCTCTCAGCAAACACAAAAAAATAATTTATTCACAGATAAAATCGTCGTCAAAAGCTAGCAAACGAAGATAAAACTGGGATAATTAAACTGTGATGTTATAAGTGAGAGGCTGCTTGGAGCGGGACCCATTAATACGATTATAACATTGTTGTCAGCCCCGCTGAAGCTTTCGGCATTATAAGAATCGATAGGTACATTCGTTTTTTGTAGGCAAACAAAAACATTTTAGGAAAAAGCGTTATCATAGCAGGCTTAAAAAGTGCTATGTTTGTATACTTTTCATGATATTACCTACAACTCTATAATAATATCAATATTATTACTCAATCATTTTCATACTGAAGCTTCATACATTGATATAATTACGTTTAAAATGTGTTTTAACTGTTAAAAAGTTAGAGGACGATAGATAGGCTGGGTACTTAAAATAATACATCTAAACCATTTAATTAAATGGGTTTTTTAAGGACCTCATAACCTCAAAGTAGACTCCGAGAAAAAAGGCGTGGGTGATAAAGAGAAAAAAAATTGCTTAGAAAACGACTGGAAAGGCTGTGGCATTCAAGAATACATACTTAATCAAATTTACAAAGAAAAAATCCAATATACATATCAAAAATTGACAATTGAGGTATTGATAGTTGTGGAACGTCCTCTGGTTATAGCCTGTATAAAGTCACATTAAATTGAGTAGGGCGCCGTCTATAGAACGTAAAGTCATAAACATTTTTTTTCGTAAAAGGTAATCGTCTTTGGTATAAAAATTAAAGGGCTCAATTGGTACATTTAAAATATATACAAGTTATTAGCTTTTACTTGCGGAAAATACTCTATTTAAAAAATCGATAGTTTGTTCATTATTTTTAATTAAGTAACTGATGAAGTACCTATAGGTTCATAAGTTACTGAAATGAATTTTATCTTAAAAAGAAATATTAAAACGAACTTCATCAATATTAAATTTTAAATCCAATATATTTCTAAATTCGGCTTAATAAATATGAAAGTAAATTTAAAGTATTATGAACATAATTAAACAACATTACTCCGGAGGACAGGAATGTAATCAGGTAAAATCTTCACAAATCACAAGAAACTTTGGAAGTAATAACATGTTCAAGAGAATTCCAGTACCTACGTAGGTATGTTTCATAAATTTCATCAAAGACGTAAATGTATGGATATTAAAAGTACATTATATGTTAAATAGGAACTGAGTTCTACTCGATTAATGAAGATTCGTGGCATTGTAGTCGCCATTTTTTCATACATTTTTTTGATTGTTGGGTGGAGTACAAACTAGAACGAATAGAAAGACACAACTCGGCTCTAATTGTAGTTTTATCTCTTCCAACCGACAAAAAAGTGGGCCAGTTCTCAATTTAACACAGTATTTTTAATGCCTTTTACTTCTTTCGTGGCCTTCTCTGTTAGAATAAGTTCTAAAATATTACCTATTTAGGAAACATTGGGATGTAATTGAAATAAGTTTTACGCGACGTCATAATTATGCAAATTTTAGTAAACGCTCAGATTACTAATGGATTGGTTTCTGCATCGAATGGAAATGCAAATATAAGTGCATGACGTTGATATGGTAATATGTTGTTGGGTACCTAAACAAAGCTTATTAGGTGTATTAGTGAAGTTTATTTCGTATGCGAGATGCGACGCTTGTTAGCCTCCCGCTAGGGGGCACTGCTCGTCTCAATTATACATAACTTCATTGCTCACGCTCAGACCCTGCTTGTGTGCTGTTATGAACATAAGCTCTGCTTTAAGTAGTCGGAGAGTTGAAGACGTGACATGCACAAGTTTGTTTGTCTAATTAATTTGGGTTGGTTTTAGAAGCGACTCTCATGGCATTTAGCTAATGATTCATTTTAAAATCCAATCCGCTTGTTTTATTATCATAAAGTCAGTAGAAAAGAAGAAGATAACACAACCTTAGATACATATAAAACTACAGATATTTCATGTTGAGCCAGGGATAACATCACATAAAACACATTTTAAGTCTAAATTGTCTTTCGCACTTGGCATAAATCAGATGAACATTGTATTCACAAGTTAAAAACTTATGTGTCAATCGTTATAAAGCTTATTAAACATTTTTTTTAAAACAAACAACAATTGTTTGTTCATGCAGGGAAGGTGAGGTGGTTTTATAGATCAGAATATGCTGTCTAACCGTTAAATCTTAGTATTTGCTTTAAGATTTCTCTCACTAATGGAAACTGTCAAACATCATTTTACGTATTACTTACCCGTACCAAATATAATCAATATTTCGACAACTCTACAAACAATATTAAAAAAGTTTGAATCGTATAGTTCGTGAAACCGGATACACGGCTAACGATTGGCCAACATTCGTAATGTGTTCAGCGCACCACCGTCTGTGTTTAATTGTATACAATAACGAAGCAAAAGAAATCCCTTAATAATTGTTGGCGAGAAAGAGGCAAAGAAGTTGCGGGCCTCGGTTGGGACTTGAAAGAAATTAATGAGTGTTAGCAACTCGCAACGTGCCACAGCGAACTTGATCAGTTCAACCGAGAAAGCGAACAAACTTCTCAAGAGCTTAAGAAATTTCCCGCTAATTGCAGACGGCTCACAATTACTATTTCAAATGCCTCGTCAAATGATTATTCAAATTGTACGTACCTACAAATAGCGTCCAAGTCACCTCAGCCAGTAAAAGTTATGAATTATTAAGCTTTTCGCCATTACCTTTTCAAATTATTCTCGTTTGAATGGAGACAATGCAATAAATAAGTCTTAAATTATTTGTTTTGCCATCTCTAATAGTCGACAATTTAGGTAATTCATTACCTTTCTATATCTAAACGATGTCCTGTTTATTTATTTCTCCACGAGTCTTATTAAATATTTTTTACAATTAACAAATGGCATATAGGTACGTTAAATAAATATGCCAAGACGTATGAATTTCCAATTTTGAAGAACAACGAAATAAAAATATTCATATCATCCATAAAATGTTAATTTATTCCTATACCACAAATTACCACAAGTTTATAATTACTAAGGGGTTGTTTCATTATTACGGTTAAGGTTTAAGAAGCAGTTTCCTATGTCAATGAGATCTATAAGCTGAGCTGTGATTCTAAGCACGCACCAGTTTACTAATGCTGACTCGACGCAATTAATGTTAGCGGAAAATACTGCGAAAATAACGCAAGCTGTTCAATGTTAATCTTGGATTGAACTCATACGTACGCAACTTGCCGTTCGCCATTTTATTAAGTCTAATGACATACTCAACACTTTTGTGCCGAATTTGAACAGATATAAAAAAGTTTGTTTTTAGTTAACTTTTAGTTAAACATAAAATATTTACAAGGATGTGTGTGAAAAATGTAACCTTTTTTAAAAAATATACAAAAAATAGAAATTAACGATACCTTGTGAATTATTAAACAATACACATATCATAATTGATAAAACGTAATATCAAACCATTTGAATTTATTAAATATTTAATTGTCACTTAATCATGCAAACACATCTCAAATAAATATTGGCAACATATTTAATAACATAAATATTTCCTTAATAAGATTAAGATTTCTTAAAGAATTACACTGAATAAACCTTGTCAAAATAGCCTGTTAACTCTTAACATGACATAGACGGATGGTACTAATCCCATGTAGGTATAATTAATTTAAAATATTAAAACTTTCACTACATCCTTTTGATGACTTTACAAATTCCTCTAAGTATTTCGACTGTATCAAGAAATATTTATAATCAAGTTTTGATAAGGAATTAAGTCATGAAAAGATTAATAATGAAAGGATGAAAATTATAAATGGAATGATAAACCTGCCTGCAGTAACATGCTAGTACGATTACAGCATTATTATCTATTGCGATCCTTGGGAGATGAAGAAAAAAGCAGCCAAGTCATCGCATTTAACTTTTTCCATACTTGTATAGGACTACAGATGGTTATGATTTTAACCAGTATGTACTCGTATGGTTATATGTATAAATCATCTATTCCTTCATAACTTCTAAACTACTCATCAAACCTTATGACATCGTATAACCTTCAAATGGTAAACAATCATGAAACTGCCAATTCATGATAAGCAGTTTAGAAGTTATGAAGGAAGGACTAAAAAGAGGACCTAAAATCATTAACCAAATTTTTTTCTCGGTGTAGTGATGTCGTGTTTGGTATCAAATTAAAGGTCATAAGGAAATTTCCAAAATATATAATACATAGCTGTTACTCGTGAATTTGCTTGCAAGTAACCGGTAATTGAAACGAAAATAAATAATATTTTAAATCACGCCTAAGATTTGGGATCAAAATCTAAACTAAAAAATACATATTCAACAAACGGGTTTTTCATTTTGAAAATACTTTGAAAAACATAAATCTAAATTCTTAAAATAGTGCTCTAAAAGTACGAAACAAGAAAATATTCTCATTCTCATCTTCTTTTACGTAAACTATTCATAATTTATCCGTGTTCGTATGCCTATTACAAAACTAACAAAATAATACAAACGAAACCACGTCTAAATTGTGTAATTTGAGTACTCGGGAATTAGAATTTGAACTAATTTATATTTAAACCCTTGTTGAAAATCTTAACATATAAGATAAAGCATTTTAAACAATTTGATTAACTGTCGAAATTGAATTTGGATTGTTTACTTGTAAAATCATACAAGCCCTTAGCTTAGCCACAAATGTAGTGGTTTAGGTATAGGTATCATACGAGTATGTGTCATTGTTGTAAGCAATGCAATTGATCAATTTAATTTGGATTGTTTACTTGTAAAATCATACAAGCCCTTAGCTTAGCCACAAATGTAGTGGTTTAGGTATAGGTATCATACGAGTATGTGTCATTGTTGTAAGCAATGCAATTGATCAATTTAATCAACATTTTGATATCTTTATGGTTGTTCTCTTATTATCATGTTAATGATATTAATGAGGCAGAAAATGTTCAAAACGTTAAGTTTTAATACAATTCGTTTCAAATTTCTTATCTTGTAATATACAACGGATTATAATTTAAGTACTTTTAGATAGAAATTTTAAGCTATGTTTAAGATAGAAAATGAATTTATGAAATTTTTACCCAACTACGGCTGGTCCTGACAGAGACGAGAAAAAGGTTTTGATTTCATTATTTCAATTGATACATACATACGTCTCTATTTAAGTTATTTATTACTATCATATCGAGTGGCCAGTCAAATTAAATAACAGAAAATGACGATCTCAACAATAGTTTTATAAAGAACTACAATGTAATGTGATATATTAAAGTCTTAATTAAATACTTAACTATGATAGGCGGTGTTTTATTCATCCATCAGAGGATAATAAAATTATGAGAATTCTGTCACTCGTCGGCCGCTGTCGGTCCATCACCGCTCGCTCGCCTACTCAATACGTAACCTAGCCGATGTTTACAAATATACACATTCTCTCTATTTTATATCTTCATCATAAAATGTAGTAATAAACCTTAACTTAATGGATTTTCTAAAATGTATGGAATTTAAAAATGAATCACATGAATAAAAACGCCTCAAAATTGGTTCGTGACGTTACATCGAGATATAAATTTTCACATTAGTACGTATTTTGTCAACACCTTCTTTAAGAAATTTGGTTTCAAAGTAAGTTTTCTGTAAGGTATGCATATTTTTATAAAATTTTATGAAATTAGAATTAAGCTAGGCATTTTCTACTTTATGCAAATGTGATCTTTCGTACATTTTTTTACAGAAGTTGTGACCTGAAAATTGATATATTTACCTATTTGACACAACAAACCAATCGTGGTACGTTATGGTGTTGATGGTGTTGAGTTTAAATTAAAAAGTCAAATTTAAATATCTTTATAGTTTAAATCGTAAAAAAGTAAAAATATTTTTCAATGAAACCTAATTCCAATGATTTCATTTATAAACTACTTACACTGATGTCAATCATGATGTCGTTTTTGTTTTTGTGGTCATACAGCTCTACTTCTGGCGATAAATGTAACAAATACATTATTTATGGGCTGCTTGGTAGTAAGCCGTCACAAAGTATGCGAATGGATCATTCAATGCGGGGCATTTTATTTTAGCCGAATTGTAATCTGGGTGACCGTGAGCCAGCCACATTACATTACAGTGACGTTTTTCAACCTGGCGCGCCAACGTGTTATACAATTTGGCTTTGACATATGTATATGGAATCCAACACAACTCAATTTAGCAAATAAATTTAGCTCGATAATTTTGTTTTCAGCTAATAAGAATAAATTTATTTTATTTTGCAAATTAAAAAGCAGATTACTTGAAAGAAAAAAATGAAGATTTTTAACCAACCACCACACACATTTGGTCCACCAAATCACTTGTTAATAAAATCATTATTGACACTTATAATACGAAAATATGATTTGATATTACATTATGAATATGATTTAGAACTGTCGGTTTAAAATAAAAAGATATCAATCAGAAAATAAAGATAAACTCACGCGTCTGAAATCAACTTATTAATCATTCCGTATTACCAAAAATCATACGTTATCATGAGGAGCGTTAATCTTTGCTTATATTTAGGAAATCCATACATTTGACGGCATAAGTTACTATGAAGTAGCAAGGATCGGTTGTTCTATTAAGAAAAGTGGCAAAAAGTAAAAGCTATGATTGTATTAGTTGGTTTGTTACTTTCTTTGGCTTGTTTGTCGTTCGCGTACGAAGTGTTGCGCAGGAGCAGTCGCAAATGGAGGTTGCTGAATCAATTCCCAGGAGATTACCCTTTGCCATTTATCGGGAACGCTATACAACTCGGAATCGATTCAGATGGCAAGTCATCGAAGTTTTTAACAGATTTATCGTCTTCTCTGTTTCTAGTTTCCTACAAGAAAGGCTTAATAAAACATCCAGAAATAATTAAAACAAAACATTTTGGCCAATCCATTACCTAATAATCCTTATTGAAAATGGACTTCTAATTAATCATGCAGAATTATGTGAAAATACTCATATTTTTTTCTTTTAAAAACTTTTGATTTATGAAGCCTTATTTATTTATTTCTTCTCTTTAAATTCAGCTTTCGTCCGCGAAAACGTCGGCGTAGAATTTGTATTTTCTGAGCCAACATGTAGCCTTTGCCCTTACTCTAAAAGTGTATTCTAAATATGTGAAACTAATTATACAAAGTCAGATAAACAGATTCGTATATTACCTCCTTAATACACACTTCCGAACTTTTTATTTATAGTTTAATTATATGATCGATGAGAAGTAGTCGAGGACCTCTTTTTTTCAGTTTTTAATTGAAGATTTTAAAGAAATTACTTATATTTTATATTTATTTAAATACCTAGTTCAGTAGTTTTAGCAACACAATCAAACGTTACCTCTATATTATTGATTTATTACTCTTTTAGTAACTAGCACCGTTGTAAACTAAATCCAGAAATTAAAAGTTACAATTAAAGTTGTAAATACTTTACCTGATTTTTGTGATTGATGGGTTAACCACAAAGAAAGAAGACGTACTTTTTTGCCTACCATTGATATATTCTAGTTTTATTTTTTTACAGAAGTGACACCTAGATTAAAGAAAATATGGAAAAGGCTTGGAATGACTAATTATCGTATCACAGTGGGTAATCAAGATTGGGTAATTTTGAGTGAACCAGAAGATGTTGGTGTAAGTAAACTTGTACTTTTAGCTATTTTAATCAAAAAGAAATAATTTCGACTTTCGATACCGATTAGTGCGATTACTTCTCGTTCAATTCTATATTTATTTGCTAAATAAACTAGTTACTTAGATTGATTTTGATTACTTTTATTATTTTATAGATCGATTTATATTAACTAATTTGATATCATTAATTATAATGTACTTTATTTCAGTACGGTACTTTAATCACAACATGCAAAATGATTAAACCATGTCCTTTTTTGTGATACTTTTATGTTTTATAGGTTCTACTAAGCCATACATCAGAGTTATATAAACCCGTCGAAAGAAATGCTGCCTTGATGCCATTTTTTGGAAATTCATTGTCTAGTTCGGAAGGTGAGATAATTATATTTTTCCGAATTCATTTTATTCACATCAAATGAAATCAAACCAAACAAAGGTGACTTAGTGAAATTTCCGAGTACAAATAATCCAATAGCCACTAGTGAAAACTTTTATTAATGTTAGATTATTTTTAATTTATTGGTGTGCGCGTAAAAAGTCATGTTCCGTCCCTGTCTCTTCCACTATGAAACATTTCCACTATCTTTTACACTATGAAACCTTTTTGAGTAACCAAGCAAATCCTCAAAAAACCTGTTTTCTGAGCTCTAGTTTTAACGGTTGTTCCATCTTAAAAAAACAATGACCAAGCTTAGAAAACTTAGGTATTGTTTGAACGATTAAAACAATTTGAAGTGAGCTACGATAACAACGCATTGTTTGCGCCACTATATAATTTCCTTTATCCAAAACAATCTCCCCTACGATTGAAACATGATCGAACCTGTGTGGTGTGGGTAGTAGTTTTTGTTAACTTATTTATTTTTGGTAGCATTATTCTCATTAGGAGGAATAATATTCGATATCAAGCCATTATTTAATTTTCAGGTGAAAAATGGCTGTTAACTCGCAAGTTGATGACACCGAATTTTCACTTCAAAACCTTGGAAAAGCGAGTTACTACAGTGAATGATTACAGTGACGAGCTTGTCGATATCTTTTCAAGATTTGGAGGCGAGGATCCTGTGAATGTAAACAATTACTTACGGCCTTTTATGTTCGACATTTTATGCAGTAAGTTATTTGTTAAGTAAAATCTATGGTACGCATGACAACTTAATTATTACTAAATAGCTTTAATTTAGATTTTTCCTAAATTAAATATATATTTTTAAACTGATGTTAAATTTTCAGAATCTTTGATGGGTATCGACAAGGAATTTTTAAAAAGTCCCGAACATTCATACATTAGAGAAAGTGGCAAGTGAGTAGAATTGTTGTTTAATTGTATTTAAGATATCAAATGAGTTAATAAATGTTATTATAAAATTTAATGTCTTTGAATTTCAGGTTAATAAGTATAGCCACGGAAAACTACTTCTCATATTGGAGACACATACATTTTATTTTTAAATTGACCCCCACGCACCAAGAAATGATGACCGTCATTAATACTATGAGGGATTTAAGTCAATCGGTATGTTTTCTTTTGCCTAAAACAACAAAAGAGTTTAAAGAATCTAACTTATTGATACGTCAATCATTTAAATTTTGACATAACATTTACAGATTTTAGAAGCTAGGAAGTCCAAACTGAAGCAGATTACTGATGAAATAATTGAAAATAACAAGGACATTGAAATGAATTTAGAAAATTTACTCAGAGAAAAATTGGGTGACAATGCCTGCTTGCTAGATCAACTAATTTTAAGCAAACTACCAAATGGAGAACCAATGCCTGATCGTGACATAATCGAAGAAATTACTCTGCTGTGTTTTACGGTATTTATACAACGAAATACTTTAATTTCATAGCCTTTATAGTTTATATTAATAAACAGTGGGTACGTTTGAATTTTTCAAAGACGTTAAGAGAATAAGCAGACTCAATGGACTCTCTAGGTACTATTTTCAAGTCTAGAATATACTTTCAATTCGAATTCTTATTTCGGCTCAGCCAGATATTTAAGAGACAAATTTGAGTATCTACACGCTAAGGGTCTTAGATTATTTCATTTTTAAATTATGTATCTCCTCATACATACACATTTTTGCCTTGTTGAGACTTAAATTGGTTTAGTTTGTGATTAAGCCAATTGGTTTCAATTTGAGGTGTCGTGCTTATAAAAATAATTAAGCATAGCATTTTCATAAGCAGTTGTAACTTTTTTTTTTAATAAAAATGTATTTCAACTGATTGGAACCTAAACAATAATTAATCAGCGATGACCTTTAGAGTTAATATCTTCATAATCAAGTGGTACTCAATATCAAATTAACACTAACATGATTGTATTACTATAAAGGGGCATTACACTACAACTATGACTATGGCACACACTCTATACTGCTTGTCAAAACACCCTGAAATTCAAAATGAAGTTTTAGAAGAACAGAAATTAGTTCTAAACAATGATCTCACGAAAAAACCAACACATCAAGACCTGAACGATATGAAATATCTAGAAGCAGTCATCAAAGAAACTATGAGGATCATTCCAACAGTTCCAAAAATTGGAAGAGAATTGCGGAAAGATTTACAATTAAAAGGTGAGAAGGTCTAGAGAACTAGGCATATCTATAATTTTATTTGATAAAAAATCAAAAATTTTGTTAATTTAGAAAAAATCACAGCGATTGAGCTGTGATTTAAACAATTTAACATCTATAATTGAAAAGGACTGTTTAATTTGTACGATATTTTCAGACGGGCGTATAATTCCAAGTGGGACTACAGTATTAGTGTCTTATGATTCCATCTTTTATAACCCAAAAGTTTATCCAGAACCAGAGAAATACAGACCAGAAAGGTTCTTTGAAAATCTACCGCCATACAGTTTTGTACCTTTTAGTGCTGGCCCGAGAAATTGTATAGGTAAGAACATTTACTTAGCATAATGAGTCATGAACTTTAATAATTACGACAGATAATCTAAAAGGAAATTTAAAAAAAACCATAGGAAAGGAACATTTTGTGAAAGCAAACAATGAAAAGTTACTTGCTAAAATTATTTAAAAGAAAAGAATTGAATATGTATAATTAAATTCCAGGATTTCGTTACGCATGGATCGCCATGAAAGCGACAATCTCCAACATTGTCCGAACATTCGAAGTAATCGACGGTGGGGTTGAAAATGAACCTCAGTTCGCCTACAGAATTATAACAGAATCCAAAAACGGAATTAAACTAAGACTAAAGAAAAGAAAATCTGAACCAGACACGGAGCAATTTTAATCTTGTTATTGACAAAAATGAAAACCGTTCTCCAGTGTACAAGTACCAACTGGCTAATGGATTATTGATTTGTTTTCATCGAAACATTTTACCGCAAAGACATCTAATATTTTAAGTGATTATTTTGAGTGGTATTTTCAGAAATGTTAATTTAATTCTTTAATTTTATAGTTTTTATACTAGTTGATAAAATACCTAACCTAATACTCGTACGTAAGAAGACGTAACAAAAAAGTAAAATAAATTGTATATATTACAAATTCCAACAATAAAAATCTGTGATAGATAAGTGTTTTTTTTTTTTTACCCATGTAACATTTATCATTTTAATTTACATATAAAATCCTCCCTTAGAGATTTTCTGTGAAATGTTTTTCCTACACCTGTAGCTAGACCCTATAGAACGATTTTATTACTTTCCCGACCACATATTATGTGGGCTGCTACGAAAGATTTCCGCTAAAACTTTTTTAATTCAAACGTAGACAATAAACGTAGAAAGTTGTTCCCTCGTAGAACTATTATTGCGGATGAGATTTTCACGAAAAATATCTCTGCGAAGACAGTCACAGAGTTTTAAATCAACATTTATCGTAACTTTTCAAATGATGATATAATCACAACGAAAAGTTAAACACGTAAAAACAAAGTCTGTTGTGATTTACTGTTCTACTTACCAGTCGATGAGAAAAATTGTGGACCGATCTTATTGTTTGTTCTAGATTCCAATTGCACACAGATATGAGAGGGACCATGCTAACTTTTATTCCCCTTTTTAAAAGCTTATGGAACAGATACCAGTATAGAGTAAAGTTTTTTATTTCAATTAACATTTTATTTCGGTGTTTGATGCACCATTTATCTCTGAGTAGAAATATGTTTTGTTTTGGTTTCTGTAGTTCTTTATCATCTATTTATCATCATATATCTTTTCGATGGTAAGTAGGTAAAAAATTTTAGAAAGATAAATTAAAAGTCGTAGAAAATAAAATTTCGATGGTTTGTTGTTTTTAGATTCTATTTGATCAGCCTTTGACTAAGATATTTAAAAATATATCCCAAACATTATCATGAAATTAATTGGGATTGTCATAAGTCATAAGTCGAATTTTTGTATGTGAAACCAAAATCAGTTGGGTATTTATTGATTTGCCCTTCCTCAACCTAACAAGATTTATTGTTGCTTATGCCAACTGGTTATATTCGCCACATAATATTAATTTAAAAACGTTGTTCAAGTGACAGTTCCGAACCATCGTACAAGATGAAACAATACGCACATTTTAGATTATTTCTGCCGTGAAGCAGTTAGTTGTGTTTCGATTCGAGGGATTTGAGAGCGAGTATAATTACCGGCACGAGAGGTATTACATTCTTTTTCTCTACGTGATACTATTGTCGTTCACTGACATCAGGGGCATCGACACAAATGGCGCCGGTCAAAGTCAAAGTCAAAATGTTTTTTATTTGAATAGACTTAAAATAAGCACTTTCAAATCGTAATTTTTTACTACCGAAAAGTTCGGAATGCTATTTCTACGGGGAAGAATCTGGCAAGAAGCCTCCGTAGTTGTTTTTTTTTCAATATTCAAATTCAAAATTTTCTACTACAAATCAGTATCACTTTCCATCGCGCGAACCGTTTGCATATGACGTTGTATATAAATCGTATAAGAAACAAAAACAAGCAAAAACTTACAAAATGTCACGATTCTTGCATGGGATTTAGTCATTAATTTTAGTATTTATTGCTATAGCGCCCACAGAAACAAATAGTCTCTGAACTGAAATGTTTGATCAACATTTGATTTTAATCAAACAATCTGTCTTAGTGATCTATTTTGTTGATTATATTTATGGAGTGTTAAAAATCTATTATTGTCACGGCCTTTTATTGTTCTTATCACCCTGAGTTAATTAACCGTCAGTTTATACGTACTTGACCGTTTTAAATTAAAAGTTTATAGAAACATAGCAACCAATAATTACATTTTATATTAACTGTATATACATAGTTGGGAATAAAATCATTATCGTTTTGTGGCACGTCCTACAGTAGTGGAACAAGGAAAGCCAATAGTAAACTGTTTCTTCTTTTCTTTTGTGTAATTACAGTAGTTTACTCTCTACATATGGAATAAATACAATGCTCTAGGACTATCCAGAAGTGGCAATGTTTAATCTACCTTTTTAATCGTATTACTATTATTTATATCATATCTTTTATACATCGATCACGGCGGCAATTTTGTCTCGCCAAAAATTATCATAACTACAACTACAATGACTTCAATAATTAATTTGCAGATAAGATAAGAAGTAAAATTTAATCTCACGTATCACATAGTGAATATTCAAATCCAAATGGAAGCAACGCTTTCATGTATGAATTGGTTGTAAACGCAAAGTGTGTCTGTGTTTGTTCGTCTGTCTTTAAGTTTTCACTTCATGGATAAACTGCAGTTGTATGAAATATGTCAGAGATAGTTGAAACCTTATGAGAACTTTAGGAACGGTGTAATTTTATAGCTTTTACATGAGATAGTGTATAACATCATGAATAAAACATCAGTAATTCAGTATGTTAAAAGTATAATATTTCACATTTATTATAAAGGTTAAAACCAAACAGAAAAAATCGTATTTCGTATTGTTTATAGGTATATTATTGTGATTTAACATACGTAACAAAGTTGTGATCAATAGGTAAACAAAAAAAAAGGTTTCAATACTTAGAATACCTACTCGTGTAGGTATACTCGTATAGTAAAAGATAACAAAAAAACTAACAGCTAGCTTTAGAAGTAGCTTAAAGATATTCCACAAATACTAAGTAGGTTAATAGGTATTTTGATGTGATTGGCTTTTTTGAAAAGAAATTTATAAAGCAGCATACGTTCTTCGTTGCTGTACAGCGACAATGCTCACTGGCGTTATCTGGGTGTAAGGCTACGGGGTTAGAATTTAAGTGGTCTTATTTGGAGGCTGGTCGCTGATTGAGCCGCGCCGCGTTTCCAGCCGTGCAGGGAATACCGAAACATATACCTAACAGTATTCCATTATTGTGTACCGCACATACATGCACACTGCACATCTATACAATACAATGTTCTCGTTCAACTGCACATGGCGAGATTCCTAATACCTAATTGTTACTTAATGCTCTATGGGCTTTGTTTAGAACAGTAGGTAGTTTAGCCTTTTACTTTAAGTAGTATATTAATTATGAGTTTATTTAGAACCAAATGCCTCAGTGGTGTACAAAGGATGCAAACTAAAACCTTTGCATTTTGTAATATAATTTTATAATCCAAAAAAAATATTCAGTCAACGAAATAGTTTTATCAACAACAATTGTAAGTAGTGTTATTCCAGATAGTTTTTGCATGAATAGGTTTCTGTTTTATTTATAGTTGTAAAGTAAAAAGATATATAACATAGTATACTTTCCTTTCCTTTAAAGGTCCGTTAGTAAATTCGTTTCAATTACTTTTACGCTTGTTTTGGTGAGTAAAAGATTGGAATTAAAACACAAGAGATGTAGGAAAGAACAGTCAAGTACCTTATAAAAACTGTTGGTCGTTAGGTCAATTGTTGATTTTATTCAGAGGCCGAACAAGTTCAGTAGTAACGTCGTTTCTCCAGGGAAGTTGCGCCATCGACTCTCGGCTATTATTAAACTTTTATACGGCCACACAAACGGGGAATCCAATACGGATTGTAACAACTTTAACATCCTTACTGCTAACCCATCGAATATCACAACATGTTGCAGTACAATTTTGCTCTATGTTAAATTAATTTCAACTATTGCTGATTACCTATGTGTTCGTCATAACTAATTAACAGCAATTATCACTGTGACCGCAAGGTAAACAACCAACACAACATAACATTCCATAAATTAATTAGCTAGTCGAAAATTGTGTTAAAAGCATAAATTTATTTCCAAATCGGTTAAAATACTTTTGCTTTTCAAAATTGGTGGTAAAGTTAATTACAGTGGTTTTTTTATTGTTGTCTTATTTGATGCTACGTTTTTCTCAGATTTATCGCAGTCAAACTCTTGAGAATCTTCACAGTGTCCCGACATATCGTCATAAACTTCATCTTTACCACAGCTCAATAGTCGCGGCTGACCATTATTGCAGAGGTAATATTTTTGACAGCTCGTAGGATGTCCATAATATGATATGGAAGCCGGCGCTTTAGTATCATTACTGAAAAGTCCCGGACAAGTAAAGTTTAAATACTTTTCGACATTACAACCTTTGACGAGGTCTGGCCAATCGCACCGATTTATCTCGATGTTGTACGCTAGTCCTTCGGGGCAGTGCACATTTAATGGTCGGCCTTCCACACAACTGCGGTACAAACCACAGTCATTAGAGTTATTCACTTGGAAAAACCCGTAGAGGTGAGGACAGTCGGCGTTTGATGTCGGAGTCTGCAATTTCGGGCGATCAGTGCATGATACCTCAGACGGGTACACGCATGGAAAAGTTTGGTACGGGGTATCGGGCTTGAAGCGCTGCCCATCCGGGCACAAAGTCTCCTTGGCTTTCCAATTCTTGCATTCGATGTATGCGTCACATTGCTCAGGCACAGGATAGTAGGCATTTCTCTCAGTACAAATAGGATCACGTTCGGTGCTAGGGGGCAAAGTCGTTGTCTGCCTGATCCTAATCCTACCTTGCCGTAACCCGCACTCTACTAATCCGAACATTGCAATAAAACCTATAGCAATCTTCATTTTTCAACTCTTACTTTCACAATTGCCGGTATCTGAGGATAATTGGAACTGAACCTCAGTTAGTCAGTGATGGTTTTTATAAAGGTACATTTATCATTTGAAATCTAATTAAGATATTAATTCATACGGGACGCTTAATTAAACCAAAGATAATAATACAGCTAGCTACATTAAGATAAAAATAAATGAATTTGGTTAAATTGATGCTTAGTAAAAACCTCAACAATATTATCTTTAATTTATCGTTTGAAATCAATTTTGACATCAGATAGTAATCGACTTGGATTCAACCACAGCATATTTCATCAGAATAACGAAAATAAATCCTTCATTAAGTAATAATGGTAAAGTAAATAGCCATAACATTTTCAGGGCGTGTATGATTTATTCGTTGCGAGCAGTATCCTCTATGAGATATAATGCGGTAGTTAGGACCAATTATTAGAGGGGTTAGTTAAGTAGGCGCAAGTTTCCGGCCGTTCCAGCAACGTTGGAATTATCCCAGGACCGGGTCTTATGTCTAAGTGTTTAATTACTTCGTCTTTGTTGTTATAAACACTCGGACTGCAACCTACACGGAAACCACACGTATTATAACTCCCGTCGGCTACACATTTGCACTCATTAAAACGAATTCTCATTGATACCAAATTAATTCATCATCACTGAATTTTAAATACAAAACAGGTAGATATATTAAATTATGTATCTTCTGATACTGATTTTATATATTTAACGGCCCCTGTGGCGCAGTGGTGAAAACATGCGACTGCTACGCTAGAGGTTCCGGGTTCAATTCCCGTCGGGGGCGCAACTTTGTGTTATTTGCAAGACGCATTGTTTCGCTTACTTTTATTGGATGTAGTATTCTTATATATGTTAATACCATACCATACCATGTAGTTAATACCATATCGTTGCCTAGATTCCTGTGACACATGTTTTTACAATACATACCTAATACTTACTACAAGGCTGAATCTGATGTGGATTTTATATCTACATCATCGATGAAAATAATCATGTTCCTACGAAAGTACCTCTGCCAATCCTTCCTTAACAATCAGAAATGTAAGAATAAATAGACTCCTGCGAACAAAAACAGAAACCTCAGAAATCCATTGTTCAAGTTCAAAATCGCGGTACTTTTAGAATATATTGTTTGTGATATTTGTTTTAAATCATTCATACAAAAGTCACTATGACTCAGTGAATATGGACTCGCTGATCTAGGTCCCGGGTTGCTAGTT
This sequence comes from Choreutis nemorana, assembly GCA_949316135.1. Lineage (NCBI taxonomy): Eukaryota > Metazoa > Arthropoda > Insecta > Lepidoptera > Choreutidae > Choreutis > Choreutis nemorana. The sequence continues at coordinate 6,124,480 of OX438601.1, read as the reverse complement.
GGAACCGCAATAGCGGCATCCTCCAGACATAAATTGCTGACCGACCTAAGCAAATTCACCCTTTTCCTCTAATCTGACACTTTTATGGATAACTTTATCCTGAAAACACACACTAATGATCATTACAACAAGCTGAGCCGATTAAGTTTCCAGCAAATGTGTGGGGTTATATCGATTTTAGAAGCATTAACTTTAGCTTAGGGATAAGTAATACTTCTCAGCATTGTTTTGTGTTTTTGTAATTAAGAAATAAATTCTTTAGCATCCCAATATAGTTGTGCCTTGATTCTTAATGAAGGTGTTATTATGGTTTCATTACAATTTCTTCTGTTGTGTTGTTGCAGCTTTTTAGGGTTCCGTAAACAAAGGGTACCCAATGAATCCGTTGTCCGTGCGTGCGTCAAAGGGTAGTATCTCATGAACCATAATGGCTAGACTCTTGGAATAGTCAAAGAATATCTATTTATGTTGCTGCTACAACAACAAATACTTAAACCATAATGAAATATAAAATAAAAGGCAGGACAGTAAAATAAAAGAAACGTTTCAACATTTTTGGTTTGCTCTTATTTCTTTTAAAAAAAATATCTAAAAAGTACATGATGTTCAATCTTATGAGATGGCACGAAACCCTTCATGTGTGAGTCCGACTTACACTTGACCGGTTTTTATTTATTAAATTATTTATTTGCAGACAGGCAGTCAAATGCTTCGGCTTAAAACTTTTTGAAACAAAAGCATTTTTATCAAATTGGTATCCAATGCAATATCATAAAATGTAAACCATTGTAAAACGTCATTTTTTCCTAATAAATTCTAGCAAGCACTAGTATTATTAGTATCAAAGCGCACTTCTAGACATTCCGAGGCAAGTAAACCCTGACAAGTTGAAGTTTGATCAGTCGGGGCGCTACGTTCACTCCAACGTCTTCTAAACCACTATGTTTAAGTATTTGCCTAGTAACTCCCAACTCAAGTAGGTTAACTAAATAATAAAAGTAAAGTTCTTCTGACTCTTGCTGCTATTGATTTTTCTGTTTCGCTTACTTTTTAACTAAATATTAATTTTCTTTCCTCGCTCTAGGGGTTTTACATTTAGTAAAAACTAATTTTAATAAAAATGAGGTCAACAGGGAAAATGGGAAAATTTCTCGAGTCGGGAAAGTCAAATGTTTAAATGCATTTATCCCGTGAGCAGATACAAAGTTTAGTAACGAGATATCGTTTGAAAAAGTCTCTGAAGTGTCACCGGGGTTTCCCGGGATCAGGCGCTGACTGCGAAGGCTAACAGGGGGTTTCGGGATAATCCTGGGATTAAACAGCCCTAACCACTCCCGCGCTCATTTCCGTATCACAAAAACTTTCATTACGATTTCATTTAGATATCTCGCTTCTACAAGAAATGAATCTTGTTCAGTATTGTGTAATATAAATCCTATAATGTGATAACAAAACTAATTTAATATCATTTCCAAAATGTTCCTGTGTAAACTTCTCTAGTTTTCCTTTATTCCCTTTGAAAGTACTTAAAATTGAAGAAATGAAACCATTTCAATGTAATCTCACGATTAAGCTGTTGCGGTTAAACTGTTTTATCAACAATCTTAACCGAAGTCGTTAAAAGAGTCGTAAAAATAAAGTTTAATTTAAGGGATTCCATCTATTTGTACGTTTCTTTAGCGAAATTTATTGCGGCGTAGATAACTATGTCCTGTCTGTACAATCTTTTTGGCGCGACTCAGTTTCAGTAAATCTTTTTTGTGGAACTTACCTAGTTTCCGTTAACCTACTACAAAACTGTACAAACTTCCTACAGTAATCTTTAGTCGACCTTAAAAAATATATATTTATAACAAATTGATACAACAATTAAAATTGTATAAAACCTCAGATAGAAAAAAACATTTATAATTAGAAAAGTATTTCATATGGTTACCTCGTAACCGTAAAAGAAAGGAATGTACAGATGTTTAATGATCCTAATAATTTTGTTTTTTTTGTTGATTTGTTAATTCATGAACTAAGCAATGATGGATAGCTAAAATTTAAAATTGACATCTTTAGTAATAAGAAAAGGTACAACATTGTTTTCATTATCAAAAACTTTAACGAGGCAAGATCACCGCCCGTTTCAAACTTTACAGTATTGCCATAGAAACAGTTGGTTTAGCAGAGTTTTCTTTTGCATACGGTGCTACTGTACGCAATATTAAAATGGTGAAAGCTGAAGGCAATTCGAAGTGATTGAGCAACCCATTGCAACTGTTGTTTTCTGATCTAAAATTGAAAAATCTTTTACTGGCTGCATGCATATATATGCACACAATAAACAAAACAACCGTTTCTGAAACACTGCCAAAACTTCCAGGCTGACAACTGTTAAAGACATTACATATATACTACTCAAAAGAAAATAAGGGCCACGAGGTATTTTTTCATTTTGGTGTAAATTATTAAACATTTACATATTGAAAGTAGTAAAATATTGAGTATACAAACTCTTTGATACCTAATCTTTTTAATATTGTAGTATTCATCTAATACTGGCAACAATTTTAAATAAAATTTGATTTAAAATTATTTCTGAAAATTTTGATTCCATTTTCTTTGTCGTTTTGCTTTCCTTAGCTTCTTGATTTATTAGAAATCATCAGAGTTCATTGATATCTCAAGTCAGAAACATCTTTTACAATATGCCACAAGCACGCAGGCGTCATATGGACTCTCTGACAGCAACCAGAGCCGTTACAATGATTGAAGAAGGTCATTCGCAGCGATCTGTGGGTTTGCAATTGGGATTTTCTCGAAGAGCTATTCAAAATCTATGGAATCGTTTCCAAGAGACCGGCAGTGTTAGAAGAAGACCTGGTTCGGGCAGAGTTCGTATTACAACAGCTCAAGAGGATCGTTACATTCGATTAAGTGCGCGCCGAGATCGCACAACGACGGCCCGCAAGCTGCAAAATCGTTTACGGCTCACAACGGGTACTCGTGTCAGTGACCAAACTATTCGTAATCGATTGCATGAAGACCAGCAGGCATAAAGAAGGCGAGTTGTCCGTGTTCAATTAACCAGAAATCATCGTGCAAATCGTTTAAGATTTACCCGTCAACATTTGGACTGGGACATAAACCAATGGGGCATGGTGCTCTTCACAGACGAATGCAAAGTTAAATTTTTTAACAACGATCGGCGTATGAGTATGAAGAAGACGCGGCGAGAGATTTTCAGAAGCCTGCATCCATGAAGTCGATCGTTTTGGTGGTCCAAATGTAGTGATTTGGGGCGGGGTAAGCTTACACGGCAAAACTGAGCTCGCTATTTTAAATGAGGGTACTGTTACTGCTCAGCGGTATATTGAGGAAGTTGTCAGACCACATGTGATCCCATTTGCCCAGCGAGCGGGTCCTGGATTCATCTTGATGCAAGACAATGCTCGTGCACACACGGCTCAAGCGACTCGTTTTGTACTGGAAGCGTCTCAAATTCAAGTCTTGCCGTGGCCGGCGAACAGTCCGGACTTAAATCCAATAGAGCACATGTGGGATCAGTTGAAACGAAGAGTTATAGACGGTGATCCACAACCAACAGCAACTTAAAAGGGCCTGGGAAGAGATTCCAATGGAAAATGTCAGGCATTTGATTGAGAGCATGCACTCCAGGCTTCAGGAGTGCGTAGCGAAACGAAGAGGGCATACTCGTTACTAAAAGATGAGCATGGAGTATTTTCTTTTGTTTTCAGTAACTTTGCATTGTTTTTAGTTTTAACCTTAAATGTGATTTTTTCTTTCAAAAGCAAATAAACTTTTTAATCATTATTATTGGAATAAGTTTATTGGTCTACACGGTAAAAACAGTATTAGTTTTCATCATGGAGACAAAAAAATATATATTGGTTTTATTATTTTCATGGAACAGACCAAATACCTCGTGGCCCTTATTTTGTTTTGAGTAGTATATATACTCGTACTTATTCACACAATATTTTGCTTAAACTTAATTTTTGTTGGTCGAACCCTTTTAAATTGCATGTGCTATGACATAATTTACAATAGCATTATTTATTTTTACTGTTTCGCAAACAAGTTTTAACAAAGGGTATCGTTATGGAGTCTGTTATTGAATTAGCTGAGTTCTGCAGTTTCCAGAGCGTCAGTAATCCTATTGTGGGAGGCTCCCGACCGGTCCAACCAAAAAGTTGGGATGTGATTCAACAAAACACTTGCTAACACCTTTAAAGTCCCTTGTCTCTATCCGTAACTTATATTGTTATGTTTAATGCAAACAACATTAGTTAGTTCAGTTATTTCACACGTGGTTTTCTCCGAGATATGTAATTTGGAAAATTGTTGTAAGTTTGCAAATTTTCTTTCTTTTTAAATTGACACATAGCTCTGTGATTAACTGATCGATGAACTTAAGAATGTCTTGAAGAAAATTAAAAAGAAAACGAAAATTACTGTTCAGCTCACGGGGTTCACTAGTTTAGCTGATGAGCATTAAAATAGTAGTTCAAACTTTAGTACTAAAATCGCTACAAGCATAAAACTAGGATAGTTGATATTTTGATGGATATTGTCGTGCATCGATGCATATGAAATTAAAATATTACACATAAAGATAATGGGGTGGTAATACAATCCGTCAATTTTGTTATTGATTCATTTTATCGGTTCTCATTTCAATCGTCATCAATTTAATTTTAATAATTTTAAGTCAACCTATCAGATTTGTGTTAAGTTACTAGTAACTTGTTATCTGCGCTGTGACTTCGATTCGCATTATAAAATATGTAGATAAGTAGAGGGAATTGATTAGAACACAAAGGAAGCAGCGCTCAGATTTCGGAGCTAATTTCCCGTGAGGGCGCACCTTTATACCTCTTGACATTGAAAACGGTATAGATTACATTTTTAACATATTGATGTTCTATTTCTAGCTCCATAAATTTTAAAGGTAAAGTAAATAGCTTTTTGATTTGCCTGAATACGTACAAAAGTGGACAGCGAGAATTTTACTACCTACTAGTTTGAGTGTTTAATTAAAATGGATGACCCAAACAGAATTCTTTGCATTGGCTACGTACCATTCATTTAAAATTGTTTGCTGTAAAACATTATATGAATATGGTATTTTAAGTTTAAAAAATCCGACCAAATTCTATGAAACATTTCTAATTATTTTCAAGTTTATAGCGATAATTTATGACGAATACTATTTTTACAAAAAAAAAACTATTTCTCTTCAGGATTTTCTTCTACACATCATTAAATGTAAGTGCACTTAAAGTATCATACAAAAACATAGTGGGTTTGTGTAAAACGTACTAGTTACTTACATCTTTTATTTTTTAATTCTTAAAGAATAAGATATAAAACTACGGAAGATTTATTTCAATTCAAACGGTGTAATTGCATAATATAGCAGATGGCAGGACCTCGAGTTTCAGTTTTTGCTTCTATTCTTAAATGAAGTATCTTTCTGTTTTACTTTTTGTCCGCAAACCTCTCATTTGTAGACTGAAACTAAGTGTATTAGTTACAATTTGCCAGCACATTTATATATATTAGGTGAAATTGAATTCCAACTGAGTGCAGTGTATCGCTTACTATACTTTTCCCTGATTAAGCCATTAAAAGTTTGTAAGTTGGATCTGGGAGTGCAAATCTGAAGTCGAGGCAGTTATGTGTGTCACGAATGGTAACTTCCAAGCGACGCCGACGACAGCATACTACTGCAAAGGAAAGATGCAGTATACTCTTTTTAACCACCGACGGAAAAAGAGTGATGTTAATGTTGTTTTTTTTTGTATGATGAGCCACTTGAAAATCGCCAGCTCGAATAGACTCATCATCTGCAAATAATCTAGTTGAAAAAAGGTTTGGTGTACTTACTGCTACTTGGGTTGTATTTCAATGATATGTTAATATTGACCTGATGCTTAGGAAACAAGAAGTCCGCGAGACACCCAACTCCTCGGTAACTTACAGCAGATTTTGCGTGTTTGGGATCGTTAGCAATGAACAGTTGCTAGACAGATAATATAATATCGGGACCTCATGGTGAAAATCAATTGAGAGTGAAAGTTGAAACCGATATTTACGTGAATTTAGGGATAGAGTATTAATCGCAGCATGTCTACTAATAAGGACCTCATTTTAAAAGTAAATAACAGTTACATAGTTACATGTAATCGGCCGTCTGAACCATCACATAAAATTTTAACCTTTTGAAGGTTTTTTACGTCGGGTGTTTTATATTATTTTTTAAAATGCTAGAAGCTTAATCTCAAAGATAATTTGATATATACTATATACGCCCTCTCGAACGACATAGGACCTCAAGTAGTCGTAAGTTGTCGTCTAATGATTTGTAGCTTTGTTCACCCCTAAAGGAATTACGGATGTGAGTTGTACACTTATGTATATATGTGTATGTATTATTTATATTTATCGTTCTGCTCATACAAAAGACAGAATAGTTAGGTGAGCGTACAGGTATAGAAAAAAAACCATGAAATTTGAAATTCTATAAATGTACGACATTCAGGGTTTGCTACACAATGTCTGAGTAAAATATTGGATTACTAATTTACAAATTTTGCCGTATAAAACTTCCGTCTAAAAAGATTGCCTTTCACAAACGTTTAACTATTAACCTCATGTGTCAGTTCATTACATTTGATGTTTCGATGTACGTAACAAGTGAGAGCATAAATTAATTTAAAGAAATAAATTATTTTTATTTGTATGGAAACGCAAGGCAAACATCTAAGAAAAAAATGTGGTATGTTGTCGTTTATATTAATTTTTAATATTATCACAATAAAAATAATTTGTTACATTGTTACTATGACAACATTTCTTCATGTCAACTAATACGACAACAAGTCAAGCACCTTTCCCACCGAGTAACGGCCTTGATTGGCAGATAACTAAAACTGTATTATACTTAGCAGTTTACTATTTAAGCTATTAGAAGATTGGGAAGCGCCAACGATTTTTTACGTCAGATATGTGGCAAGTAGCATATTTAGGACCTTACTTGGACATTATGAAACAACCCCTAAACACTTAATATTTTATTTTTCATCTACTGTGGCGTTTTGTGTCATTTAATGGGATAGTGAGGCGGTCGCAGGCCGTTGCAGGCCAACTTTAATTCATTAGTACAGTCTGTACCACTATTGTTATTGTCTTTAAAACATTTCATACTGATATAATTCTCGTAAATTTGTAAAGTATTTCAGTCAAAACATATTCACCAAAACACAAACAATCTTCATTTAATAAAAGGCAATAATGAAAAAACCTTGTTAAATTATCGCAATCGGCTCTTTTAGCACCTGAATTTAGGTAACTCTGTCCAAACTTTCAAGGAAAAAAAAAACAATTTTAACGTTTTCCGCAACAATTTCCTTCCTGATGCTTTCGTTTATAACGTAATTAAAGTTGAAGATTTGTTAAGCTATTCTTTTTGTTGCTGTCATCTCTGGCCTTAGCTTGTCTTTATAACTTGAACTCTTCATGGAATCTAAGCCTGGAACTGACATTATGACAAATTAATTGAAAAAAATGTGGTTATAAGAATTCATTTACATAACAATCGTATTCTTTGTATTTCCTCACATATTCTTGACACAGTTTATACATTCACCTAACTACTTTTGTAAGTAGAATTAGCTAGTCCGTTATACTCGTTTTAGCTAGTCCGTTTTTAGCTTTGTGACATCAAATAAAGCATGTTCATAGTTATTTAAATTTCGATATTTGAACTCGGTTCATCCAGACGGTAATGAGCTCCAGTATGTTTGCTATTTTACAGGATAAATGTACAGCATACATTCTTGAAGCTTATTTAGCTTATAAAACTACAATTACACTTTTTAGTGTAATGGAAAGTGGTGTAACTTGAATATACCTAGATAATAATTTATCCCTAACTCCAAAGGATTATCTGGATCGGCGCTCGTCATCGCTTCTCAGCCTGTGACTGTGTTATCAATTTCAACCTAAAGCCCAATGTCCACACTTAGTTTAGTTATATGGTTGCACTTAGATTTGGTCCCTTTGTCTGAAATAGAGTAGGTACGTTTAAATTCCTTCTTAGAATACCAAAGTCCTCCTGCTTTATTGATTAATTATTCAGCGAAGAAGGGCATTAAATACTCCTTCTGACCCAACACATTTGGTTTTGTTTGTTGATCAATTCTTTATAAAATAAATAACTTTTATATTTAAATACTACTTATGCATACTACATATATATATAATCTACTTAAATATATATACTTCTGATTAGTTATATACATTACTCTCGCTTGCACTCGCTGGCTTGCAACGGGGCTTGCTTTCTCCCTCTTACCTATTGAAACTCTCAAAAAATCTTCCGTAATGCGATATAACTTAGTTGGCTCATATAGGAATTAGTACTTAACTTAAAGCAAGGCATGCCTATGGATATGTACACGAATCAATAGTGTGAATCCAAAATATCTCGTTCGCTCTTGCCATTCATTCTCACTTCAGTTTGTTGACTTACTGAACGAGTGAAAGTGCGAAGTAATTTTGTAATTGTTTGTTTTGTTTGTGCGGTGTTTTGCATATCACGAGTAAATATTTATTTGAATGATATAAACAAAAGAGAATGTTTTTTAAATTTTTTGATCTGTAAAATGTGGAATTCAATCTGACCTGAACTGCATGCTAAATCTATTTTGTTAATATGATAAATTATAATTTAACTAATTCTAATTTAATGTTTGTAACTTAAACTTGAGTCATTTTATAAGACATTTGTAATTTCGTATGCCAGTATAGTAAAACTCGTGATGACTTAAAGTTCTATTCTATTTATATCTGGAACCGATTCTTTTAGATTTCTAAGTTTTTGCTAAAAAGAGGTATCTTACAGGTAAATTTGGAGAGAAAGAATTTTTGACAGAACCGTTTGAACTATTAACCGAAATTTGCGAAGCAGGGTTTGAAAGGTTTTGGTTCTTGTGCATTCTACTCACTCATGATTACAAAATGTACAACTAACTGTTAGATTACACTATTATAAATGTGAAAGTAACTATCTGCATTACCTTTTAACTAAACCGTTGAATAGTTTTCTATCAAATTTGGCAATAATTTTTAGGGACAATATTATATTTTGATCAAGACAAAAGTTTTACGATCCGACAAAGACGCTAGAAAAAGCTACAATGCTAATCAAATACCTATGTTTATGTAATTATTATTTATTGTACTAGGTAATTATCAAATTTATTCCATTAACGATGCGTTGCAGCCTGGCCTGATAATGTAATTTTAACGGATTGTGGAAATTAAGCGAGGTTTTCCCGCGCAAACGTTTTCAGCAGTTATTTAATTTCACGTTTCACAGATTCTCAATCAGTTTCGCGTTCTGACCAATCGCTCAATCATTCAATCAACATGTCAGTAATGGCTGGTTATCGTATTATGTATCTCGTTAGCGTATTCTGTTGATTTTAATTGTTATTGATTGCTTTACGCGTTTTACCTTTACATTTAATGAAGATTTAGGAAGTATCGTGATTTAATCAAAGTTCAAATCTACATATCTAATCCAATATTTTTAGTCTTAAGTATGTGATCACATTGGTATATTTGTGGTAAATTTTATCAGAATTATTTAATAAGTTTGCTCGGAACCTCCATAACGTTGGTACCTATGTCATCATATTTAATTTCAACAACTTACACTGACACAGATTGAATTGATAAAATATGTTTTAAAACAAAATTATAATTTGAGACAATAATGTTCACAACACTATTACGTTTATAAGGTTTACTATACGTACAATCTGAAATTTTATTTATCAGTTCAAATAAGATTGACTTGAGCTATGGGTGCGGGGCGAAAACAATGCCAATGCTTATCCTCGGAACCGATTACCTATACTGCCGAAACTAAATATAAAAGTGCAAATGTGCTTCGGAAAACTTGCCATAGAGCAATGTGGTTCGGAGAGCACGTTAATTAACGGGTCTCAGCTGTAATAATATAGCCCTTTAGTTAGTATTCTATTAACTGTGACTATATTTAGACAATGGACAATCATAACTAATAAGCGGTATAACCGATGAGCAAACTTTAACTTGTGGTTTTAATGATAGGAAATAGATCCCAAAGTATCCTGGATTTGTAGGAATTATGGGAGTCTTTTCTGGTTTAATTGGATGCTGGCCTCATTATACAAAAAGAGTAAAAGGCTAGAGGAATCATTAAAATCTCTTAATAAATAAAACGCAAAAATAAAAGTAGGAATCTTGGTTAGGAATGGTAGGAATGGTTTAAGTGGAAAGATTTATATTACATCTTTTGGAGAATAAAAAAGTAGAACTTTTGTATCTAGATGTCTGTTATAGTTTTTAACAGTTTAAAGAGCGGGATATGGGCCATGTTTGTCTGTTTGCCTTTTAAAAGAAAAGTTACCGGAAGTAATATAAAATTTAATACTATATCAATAAATTCTGCTCCTTCTTCAAGTTTTATACATTTCTATGAAGAGTGAGTAACATAAAAGTTAAACTAGTTAGTACCTGGACTCCTCAGAACTAAAAACAAAGCGTAACTTACTATATAAAATACACTTTTCAAGATAGATTGATACGGACGACAGACATATGCAAATGAGCCTAATCTAGTGATAGGACATCACTCAATCAAACAAATTAAATCTATAAGAATTAATCAAATTAGATTTGCAGTTTTGAAAAGTATTGTACCGTTAAAAAAAGAATTGCCTAAAACGTAGATAAGAAGTTGTATCGTCGGTTTTTGTCTTAGCTGTCATCCGTATCAAGCTATTTTGAACAATGTATACCACCACTACCTACTAAAGTACTAAATAGAGATATAAATAGGCGATGGTACATCTAAAACTATGCTATTAAGTATTTGACCGTTCTTTTGGTTTGAGCAAAACTTTACGAAATCAAAAACAAACAAAGTTATTAATTAAGTTTTACATGTAAACATTTGAATAACATTTTTATAATGTATTCGTTTTCAAATCAATTACTTAGCTTGAAAATTTAATTTAGCTTAAATGTACGTCTATTGCAATTTCAAAAAACCAGATTGATTCTGTTTTAAATATGTTGGTATCATTAAAACTACAAGCGTTAAATGCTGATCCGATAACAGTTATGATGGTTGTAGCGACACGTAATGTGAGACTTGCAATATTAAAAAACCTACCTATCTAAAAATAATTATTCATTTTAGGAAGCAGTCTATGTTAAGTACTACTAAAGTACAGTACCCTTAATGATGTATGTGGATTGTTTGGCGAAATAAATTATGTTTAACTAACAACCTGGTATTATTCAGCATTGAACAGTACCCCAGAGTCAATCCTTACATGGTTATAGCTAGTGATCAAAGGTGGAACCCGCTAAGTAGAAGAAAGTATTTCTTACATGAGATAGATTCATAAGATTTATATTGTTGGTTATGAAGGCAGGTTAACGGTTCACGATTTTCAATAGTTAGCTATATTCTGTTTAAATTAGTTATGTTTATTACAAAATGTTGTGAGAATAACAACCTCGTTGACTCAGTGATAGACAGGTAGTGTAGTATCTTACCTTTACTATTCTTTATAACTCAGTGACGTACCTGTAAATAAATGAAAAAAGGAAACGAAGACAAAAATAAAAGTATATGGAACCTTTACAGTCAAATTAACCAAGGACACTTACGTATAGTGGGGCAAAATTTTGTAGGTATGATGCTTGCTAACAAGGATTCTATTAAATATAAATTCATTTATTATTCGCATAAAAGCAATAACTTAAGTAGGGATGATAATTAAAGTGATTCATTATATATTTAAACAAAAACTAATGTTATTGTTACTTAGGTACCTAGCTAACCTAATGTTAACTAATATTTCATTAAAATTTAATCTGTTTGGTCTCGGAACAAATGAATTTCGTCTCATACAAGCCTTATAGTTTCGCGTATTTTAATAACAAAGCCTGCTTTGTTGCGCGCTGCACATGATAAATAAAATGGCGGCAGAAACACTGACAATAATTTTAGCTCAGCTGCAAGCTTGTACTGAAACATTAGTGAATTTCAGCGAAATGTGAAGTAGGAATATTGTAAAACTACCAACTTCAGGACTTCCCGCTGATGTTAACAAATAAATCCTGAACATCGGAAAATTATTTTATGTAGGATTTTAGTTTTAAGTGTTTGATCAATTTGGTATTTTGTCTTCGAAATTGCGATTTTTAGTACAAAAATATCCTTATTTTTAAACATTAAAGAACCCAATACGAAGTTTTAAGAGTGTAAAATATCATATTTCTTGATTTTTCTAGCTATCATCAAGAAATTATCGCCTTTACAACTCAATCTTATATTCAATCCACGATAGACTGCATGTCGCACAGAATTTGATAATATAATATTTCATAACACTCCGGGCCGATGAGTGTCAAATACATTGTATAGCGCAGGTCAGAAAGAAAATTATGCCTTTTTGTAGCAAGATATGTAACTCAAAATATATGGGATTTGCGTAAAATATGTGAACCCTTTTGTATGCTAATACGATCCTATTGTTCGGAGATTGAATTTTCGGGTTATCATGCTTAAAGAATTATTCATGACAGATAGGCAACGATTGTTATAATTTTTCAAAAGATCAAAAAAGAGCCATATCATAAACGAATAATTCTTCTCTTTTGTTCTACAAGGTAAGCGTCTTAAATATATTACTGACATTCCGAAATTACATTTATTTCGAGAATTGTTTTGTTCGAAAACTCGAGGAATGAATAGATAAACCCGCAAAAACCTTTTACTTTTTAGAATTTGATGGAAATAAAATTCGTAAACATGTAACGAAAAAGGTACAAAAACCGCAGCGAGCGTTAGGCTTTAATTACATTATCGGTATGTTTCTTTTTATGACCGTTGCAAATTCAATTTTTCAGGAATGAGCTTTTGTTTACTGTGTTTTTATCGGATGTGTATATTTAAAGAGGCTGTTTACTTGTCCCGTGTGTGTGCGTGACTGCCCGTATCGCAGGAGTAGAGAGGCGACAACAGATGCAAACCAGCCTACAGTGGACTCCACCTCACGAAGGCGCCGCACGTCGCTCGGACGCCGGGAAATTGAAACTTTATATTTGAGCGCACTTTATCTGACCGACGAAGCTGGAACCTCTCTGGCAGAAAATCCTTAGTCGAAATAAAATAAAACGTGAACGAATTTCCTCAATATTTTCTACATCCAAGACACGGCTTTCACTGCGATTTGTGTTTTTATTTTATTTTATATGACACAGCAATGCTGTATTGACTCACAGTTTTACTTTGTTTTTAAATTTATAATAAAAAATGAAAATTATAACAAGTGAAATAACATTGAGAAGGGATGTAGGTTGTGTTAAACGATACAAACAAGTGCATGAGCCCACGGCTGCTGTCTTTACATATGTATAACTAATACCTTTCATCTCGAAAGTTCTACGGGTTTCTAGCTCTCCAAGCAAAAAGTTGTACGAAGCAACTTCCATTATTACTTCCCCTTGAGTATTTTGTAAACTTTTTGTTTGCTCTCAATACTGAGTTCTACCATCGAACTAAATTTTGACACGAAATCTAGTTTTCCGTTTCTATTTAGAACAGTGTGCTATTTACTGGTGACTATTATTAAGTTAGCATGCATGTTCCGAGTACGTGCATGTAGTGTAGCACAGACGGCATTTGCAAAGTCCAATGCACGCAGTTTCATTGCGCGATTAGCAAGTGAATAAAGCTGCAGTTTAGGGCACGATCGACTGCCCACGCCTGTGGCGGCGGCGGCTGGAACACGCTCTGTTTATCTCGCCGAAACGTTCCGATCTTCACATGCATGTGATGAAAGGAAATGAAACATGCAGAATGCAACATCTACATGCATGTAGATAGCATTTATAAAGGAAGCGCAGCAGGAAAAAACTAAATTTTTAAGACAAATCTACCAAAAGCATGTTTAGAAATATGTTTATAGCGTCGATAGGAATTGGTGGTGATAAAGTAAAACAGATTTCAAAATAATAGGAGTTCTTAATTTTTTTCCGTAACATTTTACAACGACCAATAAATTTCCTTGGGCCATATTCAAAACCTTTATACTCAAGCTCCAGGCGCCCAGCCCGCCACCGGCTTATTTTATTTACATAATATTATAATAAGGTAAAATGAAACAATTTTATAAAAACTGAGGCAACAGTTCTGAGAACACTTCATTTTTAAATAAATATTAAATGTGGAAACTTTTTGATAAAAGGTTTTTAAGCAGACCATATTTTAGACGCAAGCAGATTTAGATTCGTAATAACCTAGGTCTTAAAGTAAACCGTCTAGAATAAGCTTTTATTGCCTTTAGATAAATATCTCAATACCCTTACACTCACGTTTGTGGTCTGTTTGATCAAAATGACGACATTGATTTCATATTTTTAGATTATAAATGTAAGTAATATACAATACTAAAAAACACTATAATATTATGCATTAGTTCCTAAATTACTTGAAATAGTTACTACATCTGTTTGATTGTTTCTGATACTTAAGCTCAGCGGTTCATATATACTTCATTCGATTTTAATTTTAAAAGAAACTCATCTCATAATTTGCAAAAAAATCGAAGTCAGGGAGGACTACAAGAATCTTGTGTAGGTATTTCTTCTGTTTTGTTCTAAAAAGTAGACCTGACTTTATAAAATGTACTCCAAAATTAATACCAAATTTCAGACCTTTCTCGGCTGTGAAAAGGAAAGGGCTTACCGTTACCGTTCTTTACAATAATATTCCAAAGACTCCGTTTCTCTGATCTGTGGAAGCAGCAGCACTGAATACTGGAAGTGTTTCCACATACGAAACATCCAGTGCTGAAACCAAGATCTTGAAGATCGAGAGAAAGAATTTGAATAGTCTTAATACAAATTTGTAACCAAAACTTGTATTTGAAACTTTGTAAATATACACAACCCTAATGCAGAATAACCACAGCCAACTATTTTATGCCGACGGCTTTAAGCTTTTTTGGAAACACTTAGACACGAAGATTGAAGTAAAATATACACGGGTCGAAATGACGAACGTCTGAAAGTTATTGACATGCAAATAGATGTGGCCCTCATTGTGTTATCGTCCTATAAATATTTACCTAAATTTATGAGGTATCTCTTACTAAGAGGCGGCCTATTGATACCGTCGCGCCACCCTTTGTCTGAATAACATAAATGAATATTAACGAGTATCAAATTAATAACCTGATTGTATTGTTCTGCAAGAGAAAATTACGAAATTAGCTGTAATAAATATCTTGTTAGTAGCAGGGCCACTAAGACTGATAACCTACGTTATCGTAAGTTAACGGAAGTTACTTTGCAACTACGCAAGTAACTTTGTAAGTAATCGCTGTAACAATACCGTTGCTTGTTTTAGTTGGGTTATAATAATATCGCTTTGCGTTAGTTGGCTGCGGCGTACACCTAGTAAGTTGTTGCTACAATAACAGGTATATTTCATTGGGTGGATAGCTCTCTTGCCGTGACCTGGAGCAAACTTCACAAACAGCAGACAGAAACTCGTTAGCCCCAACCCCGCCCCCGCCCCGTCTCACCCCTTTACAACCCTTCGCTAAATAAATATCTCACTTTGATTCCTGTCCGAGGAGTTGACTCTCTGGTTGGTTATGTGACACGTTAAGAATATTAATTCCAGCAACAATACACAACGGTATCATTGAAACGAACTGGCTGAAATAATTAGATAATGAAACGCTCATCTTGTCAAGTAAAAACTACCTTTGTACTGTTTAAGAAACTCTATTGCTGACCAACAATGTTTTGAAAGAAACATATCGAATGTTCGCCTTATTTAGAAGACCTAAGCCATTGGGTAAGCTTACAATCACGAGCTTTATAGAGTCATTGCTTTAGCTAATTATATATTTTAAAAGGCAGGCATTTAAAATGATTATCGGATTGAGTAACTCGTTTGTGAAGATATTAATTACTAGAGAAGACTTTAAGCTCAGGTAGAGTCTTATGAATTTGTATTTAATTCACAGTAACTTTAAAAAGGTCAAAGGTTTGATCTTACGTTTTTGTGAACTTACTATAGGCGGCATAACCCAGTTACTAAAAAGGTTTTTATTGCTTTAAATTGAAATTTTATAAATGCTTATTGCACCATACCTATATCTTTTGGTGAATATCCTAAATACTATTCAGTTTCAGTTTATATTATCTACGTATGATTCGAAGAAAAGAATACAAATTCTTATCGAAAATTTGCAATTCGGATTCCTCTCAAACAAATCGCTGTCAATAACTTGCCCTCTTTGCACCTCTGACACCTTTATTTGAGCTTCATATTTTAGTGGTTTTTCCTTTCCGAGTGAAATTTTTCAAAAAGACGTACAAATCTCCTTTGAAGAGAGTTCTAACCGAATCCAGATTCCAGGTGTCTGCTACAATGCAATTCTGTCAGGCAGGAACAAATCGGGTCTCGGAATCCTTCGGCGCTCGGCATTCGCCATTCGAAAACGTGTAGATTGAGATGTGAGGTATTTGTCACAGGTGCTAAACATGTAGTCAGAAAATGTATAAAGGTGTATATGTATGCTAAATTTGATCCTACTGGATTCCTCATAATAATATTAGAATTAAAAAGGAGAAGACTGTGTTTTTGCACGTCAGGTATAAACATTTAGAAACTCTTTTGATAAATAATAATATATTAATTTTTTTCATTTGAGTTTCTAAATAAAAAACTAAAAATGGCTTTTAATCCTTATTTTGATTTTTTCTATTATTTTTAATCCCCTTTTATACACAAATTAACATTATACCTACATTAAAATCAATTTTTTTTAAAAAGCTATGTACATCTTAAACTTATCGTCTTTGCAAAATCTGTTAAGTTCATGTACTTTTTCAAGTTTTCAACGATCTATTCAAATGTCACAACCTCATAACCGATAATCAATATTTTCCATTTCAAAATACCACGATTTCAATCTTTGTGAAATCAACAAAAATTTGCATACAAAAAGCGCTATCTGTTTTGCATAAATCGATTTACCTATCCTCTTTCAAAAAGCTGGCTTTTTTTCCTTCCCAATTTCAACGCCAAGTTTATTTGTAAACAAAGTAGGAATTGCTCTAGGGTATTACCAAATAAAAGTTTGGAACGTGGCCGAAAATTATTCGCGTTCTTACGTTTTTTATGGGCAACAATAAATACGAACATAATGTCCACAATTTGTTGTTTCCGCGGTAATGAAACTCGTAAAGGGGACTGTAATACAATTTGGTCAAGTGCAAACCTTCTTTTTGATCGTTATGAAAGGATTGACCTGATGTTCCAATACTAATCTTAAAAAAATATTTTATTCATATTTATCGTTGACGTATAAAAATACATGAAGTTGATGGATCAAACACAACACAAGGTAAGGCTTTCTAATCAATAACGACAATTAAAGTGACGATGACTATGGCTTTATTGAAATTCTATTTTAAATCTTGAAAATATTTAAGCCCTAACATCATAAATCTTCGCTTCTAAGACTTGACTTAAGTTCTCAAATAAATATGTTTTGGTTTAACAGTCGGATTTTAACTATAATCCTAGAAACTCCATTACAAATATTTTAAAATGACTAAATTTAATAACATTGAAGAGTTTTTACTTGACCGAGGATATCTAATATACCTATGTATCGGATACATTGAAAGGATTTCACTCGTTGGGCAAGCTCAACTCGTTGATTTTTAGATCTGCTCTCCCCGTACGGACTTCATTCATTTCAATCGACTTCATAATATTAATGACTTCATTTGCTTTTTCATTTCATTTGCCTTTAGTGCAAATTGCAGCCGGATGAATTCTTTTAATAAATAAAAATATCGCTAATGGAAGTAAAAACTGAGTAGGATGTTAATAAGTTCATGGAAACCTTACGAGTATGATAATGAATTAGAGATTTTATTTTAATTAGGGCTTATAGTAAATTACAATCAATACGAGAAATAGCTACCAAACTTAATTGTTTAACATCAGCGTTTACCGTTCATCTTTGTTCAAATGCATCCACAGGAACTAAGATGGCCGTCCAAAAAAAGCTTTTTTTATTATTTGACATGATAGCAATTCGCCTTTTAAGAACCATTTCATCCATAAAACTTTCAAGCATGCGAATTACAAATGTCAATTGGACATAAGCAAAAAAATAATCTAAAATTTTGCATTTATGCTTAAAATTTACAGTTCAGTAGTTTCGATACAAAGACAACGACAGATTTTTTCTGATGAATCACACGACTAAACTACAAAATACTACTATAAAACTTTGAAATAATTTAGTCTTTTGCTGCTGCTTTTTCTAAGTATAATATCCGAGAAATATATATGTTACAAAATCTAAACAAAAGGGCGAGCAGAGCTCATATTATATGAAAATAATTTTCTTGAGGGCATAGGGTCGAGAGGGAGAGTGAACAAATATTCTCTCATACATCCGAAATATATCAGCCTGTAATATATCATCGATGCTTCCGTACAATGAATATGGATATTCAATTTATATGTTGGCTAGTTTATTAATAAAAAGGAAGACTAGGCGTAATTACTCTCGATATACTTCTGCGTTGTTCAAAACAATGTATTCATCTTTAATACGTCAATTCTACATCATTTAAATTCAGTCTATTCTATTCACAAACGATATGAAAGGTATGTTGTAAAATGTATTTGTGCGCAACCTTCTACTAAATTACTTAACTTTAAATTCGCATGGTTACAACGAGCATGACGTGTCGCTTACATTTGATTTAACAAAGGAAGCCCGTTCATACCTTTTCTCACCTCACCATAAATCACACCAAAACTATGTTTCAGAGCTTTGACAACTGTTGTGTTGGCTAGTTGTTATATGTTAAGTAGTTAGATTTCTTACAAATAGCCTTTATTGTACTGACTTTACAATATTGTGTTCCATTCTTGGTATTAGATCTACGTTATGAGCTCGTTTGTGAAGTTGTGGAATCTGCACTATACATTGGAGAGTCGAAACGGTTCAAACTAGATCGATGTTAGCTAATGAGGCGTGACGAGCTGCTCTAACATAATGTGATTCCACAGCATTACTAAACGAAAATGTGTTGTAGAAATTTCTGCACAATCAATACTATCAGGGTTAAGACTTTCAATTTGAATGCACGTGCACATTATCAAAAAGAAGACACCTTACAGAAGACTGCTGCAAAACAGTTATGTTCTTGTACTCGTAATGGGTAAGAACGGGTTTGCATATTCACCATCTCCGGGCTTAACAACCATTGTGAAAGTACTGGAAAACTACTTTGCACCGAATGTGTTGGAAGATATCGGTATAGCTACAATCGTTTTACAAATTTTTTGTACGATATATCTTAATTTTGACTACGCTAGACGTACTATACTTTCAAAGTCAAAATCAAACAGAAGTATGTGTTCCAAAAGCTAATTTTAATAATTTAAAGAGTAAAAAATATCTGAAATTATTATCTATGGACATTTCAGCAATTTTCGTAGATTTAATTGATTTATTCGTCGAAACCCATTCGTCTTCAATAATTAAAATCCATATCGTCGTACATGTCTACATCCTATTTCTGGGACAAATTCTGAAGAAAAAAAATAGTTCTAGTTTTAAGAGCTTATTAAGCTCTCTCATTGATCTGCATGGATATTTAGGTATTGGAGATAGAAACAAATAACATGCTGAAGTAATATTTTGTCAGAGTAGACCGTTTCGATCGTTTCTGTTTTTAAGTTAGTTTAACGAACTTTATTCAATCTATTAAATTCATATTCTTATTTTGCCAATAATTGCAACAATAATCTTTGTCATATTTTCGTTTCATTTATTTTAACATTTCTTGCTAAAGAAAACATAAATTACAAAGGCTTTTGATGATCTGTTAGAGATAATTTCTGAAAAACCCATCCTAAAGTCCGTAATGAACTAAACCTGTATTGTTTTGCGTTTGTGTAGGTATAGGTAGGTATTCAAGGACTCGGCTCAGATGGAAAAAATGCTTTTATAAATATTTAAGGTACTTTGAAAAGTCTTGTATTGTTACTTGATAACAATCAAATTTTCATCTTCCATTCGACGAAAGAAAAATACTCAAATATTATTTGCGAACGGGAAACCCGAAGGCCTGACTGATGTTTATTTGATAATAAAACGTTGCTATTTAAAGCTTGTCACGGCGAAAAGCTTATTTGTATAGAAGAAGCAACGGAAATAGAAAAATAGAATAATTTTGAACAACATGTACTTACTAAATATATTTAAATACATCATCTCAAAACAATCAATTATCTGCTTTTTCTTAAATTATTTTTTTCCACTGTAATCTCGGTTTCGGTACAAGAATTATAAGCCTCGTAAGGATATAGAAAACTATTTAAGTAGGCTCTCTGATGTAAATAGCAACTTCTATATCATCGTACTATATTAACTTTTTAATTGAAACGCAGTTTCGAAAATTCTACCACTTCTTCCAGGGAGGAAATTATGGCTCTCACACTTATTTTAAAAGTTTTTAATTATTTTTGTAAAGAAAACCTGATTTTTAATCTTGAAAATGGATGGACAGTTTAAATTTAGTATTATTAGAGACGGTATGTGTTTAATCACTTAAATCTCATAGGTAGTGCCTAGTGCAGAAATAGCTAATGGAACGTGAGCAATAGAGCAAGTAATATATATTTCGAGCGGGCACGGTCGGTGGTCGGACGGCTCAACATTACTCACTGCTATCTGATGTCTTCTGCTAATTGACTGGAAGCACAGATAAAACTTATTTTTGTACCCTCATAAATTCTTAAATGTCTATGATTTGCAGATCGACGCGCCTGTCATTGATGAATGCTAATGAAATAGATGGCTCTATTACTCATTGCTCCTTGAATAATAGCGGTGACATTATCTTGTTGCAGTAGCTTTATCAAACACACAGTACAGTTCGGTACATTATTGGGTTTTTTTGCAGTAAAACTCATAATTCTGAAAGGCAAATTTTATTTGTGGTCCAACGTATACTTATGAACGGACCGTTTCAATGTAAAATTTTGCTTTAAACAATTAAATAAGTACAGATATTTACATTAAGTATAGTATTTACAAATAAATCGCAGACAGTTGAATTCGCAGCGGTTAGCTGTTGATAAGGAAGGCGAGCACCGCGACCGCGCCTCCCAGCGACGGCGCGTGTCGCGTCCGCCCTGCGCTGGCTGCAGCTCTCGCGCGCGCGCTTCCTCCCGTATCACTGCGACATGCAGCACTCGCTGCACTAGACAAGGTGCGACCGCGGACTTTAAGAGGTGAAATACAGAAATTTTCCTTTGCGAAATCTTCGCTTAAAGCTAAGGGATTCGCAAGAGGATCTCTGCCACACTCGCAAGGTAGGTGATTTCCACGGATTATAATATTTTCTACCTCTAAAACAACAGATTCTGGTGTTTCCAACATGTGGTTACCTGTTAATTTAAACGTATTTACACTATTATTTTGCACAAGGGATAGTTCTTCGACTCCGTCTATTTTATTGTTGCACATTTCCAGTGTATCAACTCTTTGTAATCCGTCAAAAGCTCCAACACGCACGATACCGAGATCTGACTCTCGCAGTGCGAGTCGCCCGACACGAGTCATGCCACGGAAGGTGTCTGGTAAAAGAGCTGGTAGATCCATATATGCTAGCTCCAACACACCAACTCCTTCTAATCCAGCGAAAGCCTGTGGCTCAATTGATCTAATTCCAGATGGAAATTCTATTTGGGAAACGTCGTTTAATCCTGAAAAAGCATGAGCTAAAATTCTCCTGATTGGATTGTTTCTCAGTGATATCAGTCTGATAAAGGTTGTCCCAGCGAAAGCATAGCCCTCTATTTGAGCTATTCGGTTATGTGTTAGAACGATGGAAGTAATGTTTTGTAGTGCAGCGAAGGCAAAGGCGTCGACGGTTGCGAGCGGGGTATGCTGTATGTAGAGCTCGCGGAGCCGTGGCAGGCCTCGGAAGGCGAAGGGGCGGATGCGAGTGAGGTTGCAGGCGTCGAGTGCGAGCCGCCGCAGCTGGCGGAGGTGCGCGAACGCGTCGGAACGCAGCACGCGCAGATCCGCGCGGGACAGCGACAACTGCGTCACACCTGGGCTCAACGCTGACGGCACGCCACGGAGTGCTGCACTGTTGCATACCACCTACAGAACAACAAACAAACAAAACAAAATTACAAACAGGATATAATTATATGAAAATTTGTGTCTGTTGTGAAAATTTGTTTATTTTAGTTCATTTTATTCCCTAAAGCAGAAAAAATAAATTACAACACGAAGCCATTTATTCCATTCGCATAGACCATTTCAATAAATTATATTGACATATCGGTTTCGCCACGTCACTACCGCTATTGTGTCTGTATATTTGTCGAGTAGATAAAATTAATCCTTCCCGGAATAGAAAAAACACAGCCATATTTTGATTGAATTGTTTCAAACTTAAGCTCTGTAAAACAATTCAATCGAGATTTATCTTTATATTTGATTTTAATGAACGATTATGGTATGATGTGGATATTTAAAAACTTTAAATTATTGGAAAATTTATTGAAATTGGTGAATATTTTGGTAATTTCTCCAAAAAGCCTTTTATTATGGTTTTTCTCAATTTTTAAATATCGATTTAAGTAAAAACCACACACTGCAATTTCATATACGTTTTGGAACATACTATGTTAATTTTTTAAACAATGTAATTATACTAAACAGTAAATACTTATTTTTTACGTTGTTTAGTTATATCTACCTGTGATTGTGAGAGGCAGATGCAGTGCGTAGGGCAGGGCGGCGACAGCGTGGACGCGGACAGCGGCGTGTGCGCGTCTCCGCACAGCACGCCGCACACCACCACGCACGCCCACCAACGCACCACCCATCTGTAACAAAACATCAGTTACGTTTCGTAGGTCATAGTGCAATCCTGCGTAACTAACAGTGGATGAAAAAAAAAACAATTGGGAAGTCATTATCAATGAAATAGTAATAGCTAACATTGTACTTTTTTTTCATGTTGTATTCACTAGCGAAACTAGTAATGGACAAATTGTTAGTTTCGCAAAAAGTATCACAACCGCCGATTTTTCCTTTTAAAAATTCATTAATAACTAGGCTATCTACTAGTAAAAATTAAAATAAATACATTTATCTCAAACACCAAAAGTCCACAAAAACAACAAAACAATCACATAAAATTCATGTAATGAGAACATCACAACGCAAATAACATATTACACAACATTTGCAAGCAATTTAAATAGGTATAATGCAATAAACTTGTGTAATAGTAACTTATTCAGTTGTTTAGTTCATATTTCAATTGTATTTATAGAATGGCCACACTACGTAAATTTGTTTTGGAGTTATAGCATATTTGAGAAGTTACAGTATGAGAAGGCATCTTGACTTACTTAGGTACTGATGGACGAACACACAGGATAAAACTATAATTTTTTTGTTTTTGGAATTTCAAAATCCTCAGACGAAGATCTCAATTTCAATTCCAATTTGAATATTCACAATATCATGGTATCTGGTACAAAATACACAAAAAATTGGAAGGAATTAATCCATTCGTTTTGTTTCTACTGATCTTGTTTTTATTATACAAGATAAACTTATTTCAAAACTGATAAGAAACTTTTCAGAAACTACTCGTGTCAGAATGTTAAATAATTTTATAAAACCCTGGAAAACATTTTAACCTAGCTTTATACAAGACTCTGAACGTGGCTTGACTCATAAAACAAAATTTATAATTTCCTCTTCCTCTATTATATGATAGCAGTTACTCATTATAAACAACAGTAGTTTCTAGGCTACTGCGAATGAAAACTCTACTTTATGTTGCTTTCATAAGTAGGTAAATATACAACTTACAATAGTAATAAATCACAGAGTAATAATAATCAAACATATGAACAAAACATTTAAATCAATGAATTTTATTCAGAAAAATGCTTGTTGTGTTGTGTGGTTTTAATTTTAGGTAGGTAAGTGCGAATGTTTGTCAAAACTCGTAAAACTTTCAGTAATGTAAAAACTACACTTACACTCTTATTTAATAGCTCTGTGGCCAAAACTAAACCAAGAGAACATTTAAAATGTAGTAATAACACATAAAGAACACATTTTACACGGAACGGTCATTGTGCATTGCGTAGAACCTTTTTGTTAAACTTTTATTAGATTAGCAAGAGGTTGATTGAAGTGGGTTAAGTCAGTTTCAGTGGGTAATTGTTTTGAACTAACCCTGATGTAATGGCGGCCATGCGCGGACGCCGACGCAACGCGCCGCCCGCCTCGCAACCTCACCTAACGCCTTTCATTTTCATTAATCCGTCTGAAACAAACACAAAATAATGTTATCAATAGAAATAACACATTTCTGAGTTTTAACAAACATCTGTTACATTTTGTACAGCACTATTATTACAAAATATAATAATATCATGTCAAGTTTCTTGAATCCGCTTCTAAGTTCTACAACATACGAAAAAGGAATGTTATTAAGTCTGATTCAATTATACTTAAAAACGGAAATTGAAAATGAAGTCTCGATAGAACGGGGCCGGGTGTGCCCCTGGGATCACATTCCGTAGCTATTGTACAGGTTTTATAGAGGGACGTGAGCGCTTCGTTCAACGCGCGAGACAACGTAATCAAACAAAATAAAGCTCAGGTAAAAATCGAATATAAATCACCCTTAACTCGCCATACAATTTTACTCCTTAACACGAACGCGATAGTAAACAATATAAAAATGACAAAGCCTCTGGACACACTCGTCATTGATAAAAATAAATTGTGCCTGAAACGATAACAATAATGTTTTATAGCTCGATAAATCGTGAAACAAGTAACAAATACTTTGTTTATTGCTTCAGAAGTCTGTCGCTTCCCACTTGGTAGATAACTTTTTTTACTTTAATGCGGCCGGCAGAGCCAAAAGGAAATGTAATAATTTCATGAGTATGTGTATGTTTGTAGATTATGTGTAGGCAACGTCTTAAACTAATGAACCGGTTATGATAAATACGGCGTCTATCGATTGATATTTATGTTACCTTTGACATAGATTACATTTTGTGGTAAATATAATATCAAATTATACCTAGCTACAGAAAAGAGAAAATTTCGCCTCGGGTGTAATTTACAAACGCAACATTCTAAATTGTGTCCGTGTGTCGTGCGAGTATATTATTTTGGCTTAATTAGCATATTTCGAAAAAGGTAGTATTTAAACGCTTTAAAATAAAATCATGTTTAGGGTGTCAAAAAATCTATTTATTACGTACTAAAAAACTAAATGGGCGAAGATTTGAGGCAAACACAAATATTACAAACGGTCACTTGAGAATATTAATTTGGGATAAACATTATTTAGGAAAATCAGCGTAATAAATCTCAAGCTTAGCAATTTTTATTTGAGTAACAATTGTACATCACACATTACATTCAACATTTTGTCATTTTTTTTATTCCAAAAGTACTGAATTATTCCCTAATCGAGGTTTCTTAAATCATGTTAATATTGTTTTCTCTGGAATTTCTCGGTGTTTTTGGTGACAATACCTAACCTAAGCAAACCATGTTTCATTAAAATAATTGTTATTTTCTAGTGGCTTTCCTATTATTCAAGTAGTTTTCCATCTTCATAGTCCGTTGAATTGCGTTACGAGCCACCCTACTATCTTTTAGATGAATAATATGCTGTAATAGAAAATATATAATTCAAATGATATTCAAATAATCGGTTACAAAGTGGCCCACTTAATATTATTTTCAACCATTCGATATTATTTTTTTTCAGCCGATTTTGTATTTAGTTCAGAAACTTTAAGGTAAGTTCATTTTTCGGTAATTTGCAGCTCGGTTTATTATCTCATGAACAGTCGTCTATTTTAATATTATTTATTCGCCCGGTGTATAATTCCCCTTTCAAAAAATATATATTTTAAATATACAAATATTTCTCTTGCTTGCGGTTTTGCTTGCATGTCGGCGATAGTTAGAGATCATTTTATAAATTAATGTCAGCTACCCTATTGAAATAATACAAACGAATCAGATGATCGCCTAAAGGTGAATGCACACATAAAAAAAAAACCTTTTAGAATTATTTAAATGAAACCCTATTAAACCTCGTACTTCTGTCTGCGTCGAATCGTCGGAATCTGGAAGAACTCAAGAAATCCTAGACGATTTCGGTTGACCACATCAGATTCGGCGCGGTTGATGCTGTCAACTCGATCGATGTGCTCGCATCCTATCAGTTGGGTTTTTACAGCCGAGACCGGCTAAATATTTTCTTGTTTTAGAGTGTGGTAAGTATAAAGTAATTACAAACGATGTCTTCATCCCGGTCGGTTTTTTCGTGCAGATAGATATACGAGACCTGTTCGTGTTCGATTCGTTCGGCGCGTTCGGCTCGGATAAGTGTGAACCTTAATCCTGAAGGTGGCAATTGACAACGGATATATAAGTTATATTTATCTAAATGAGTAAATAGATGCAAACAAACTTTTCCAGCAACCTAAAATCCAATATCTTGTTTATTTCGATAATAGCTTATGAACTGTGCTGACGACATCTTTAAAAGACAGTCTACAAAGTTGTCTATAGCAAATGAATCAACTTTCGCCTTCGATACCCATTACAAATTAATATCCGCTTGTATTTTATATTGGCCTCGTAAGCACGCGTAAATGCGAGTAAGTAATGTAAAGGTATATTAGAAATTGTGGTTACGAATTTTTAATCAATTTGTATCTTCGAATATAATTAATCTGTTAGATTCCACAATTAACTATTGCAAAATATGAAAGAAGAAGAAGCGAGGTTGCGAACAAGCATTCGCCATGACTAATGGTACCTACTGGCAGTTAACAAAATCCATGAACTATCAGAGCTACACTAAAATCTGCCATCTTTATTCTTAAAATAAACTAATTTAGAGTTTACGAGCTAAACATTTAATTTAAGATGAAAATTTAGATTGAATTACCAAACGTTACCAAATAACTGCTGACATAACAAAGTAACTCCATTTCGTTCGTCTATTAATGTGGTATAAGTTGAACAGAGCGACAGCTACAATGAAACGACTACAATAAAGGCCCAGACATAAATTACAACATTCAGGCTGTTCATCCCCGACATACAAAACGACCTTCTTGAATAATGCCGTAGTCTTATGCCAAAAACTTAAAATTGCAGGAGCATGTTTATGCGGGGCTGCCGTGTGGAGGTCCCGCTTGCTCCCATCTCCCCCGAGCGTCATTACCGTGGGCCCGGAACGCACAAGCTTTTAAAATAAACCACCTCTAAATTGCAGAAAAGAAGTACCGCGACTCTTAATTCTCCTCGAAAGCTAAAAGTAAATGAAACGATGTCGGTTTCGAAAACAATACTGTAATATAGATATATAATTCAACATTTTTAAACCATTCCTCATTTTAATTTACACCACCCAGACCTTATTTTAGTTTTTAAAACATTTAGAAAAAAACAAGACTTATTTTCTCATATCTTATAAAACTTATCGGGAACTTCCTTGGGGTGATTAATCTAACATTTTAATATTAACTACTTTATACCAATTACTACTATTTGTCTACAACAAAAAAAAACAATTCGTACATTTAAAAAAATCTTATTTTTTAACTAACATACATAAGTAACAGGTTTTAAATTGAGAAGTGAAACTATACAGCTGAATATTTTTGCCATCCGTAATTTAAATAAAAGTGTATTAAAAATACAAGAAGCTTTTAATGTGAACACTTGAGCATCCCGAACGAGAGATAAAATGAACAAAGAGCCTAATCGTCGAGCTAACTAAAAACGTTGGTAATTAAATTGCTCTTACATCCTCTCAGTACCTACACAGCTCGAAATAAATACAACAAGATGTTTTCCTAAGTTACAAATGCAATCAATTAACGGTAGTTTTGTTAGGAAAATAAAAGTAAGGAGAAAACGAATAGTTTCCACAGTTCAAAGAACGCTGATTAAGTTGTTTGACCAAATTGGGTTCTAGAAGATTGTTGGAGTTTTGAGAAACTCTGTAGGACTCCGAAATTTTAAATGCGTAATTAGGATCCAATTATACGGCAACAATGTCTACATTAACTTGTTTGCTTTCATTTAATTTAAATTTCAAAATTAACGAGGGAAAAGAGTATTGTAATAAGTTTGAAGCCTCTGACTTGTGTAGAGTCAGTCTGTATCTTGCATAATTACTCTTTAGATCTAACTAATAATGCGGCTACACGTATTAATAGCTGATTTTAATAGAATAAATACTACGATTTATGATATGACTATTT
Organism: Choreutis nemorana; assembly: GCA_949316135.1. NCBI lineage: Eukaryota > Metazoa > Arthropoda > Insecta > Lepidoptera > Choreutidae > Choreutis > Choreutis nemorana. Next base: position 6,095,994 of record OX438601.1, on the reverse strand, counting down.
TATTTGTAATTCAAATAAATAATTGACAAAATCATTTATTTAAATTACAAATAAAATAGTTTTGAAAGAAAAGAGAAGCCTAAACATTTTATTTTATTCATATTCAGCGTCCATAAAGCTAACAATTGTAAAATTTGACTAACAAATTCAAATTATCAGAGGAACCCTAATAATAAAAGTTATATCTGAACCGCAACTCAAACTTATTTGATTGATGAGAAAAAACTCCGGTTAGTTAGTAGGGCAACATCCAGAAAAAGTCAGTACTTACGTAGGTATCGGGTTACTTACATTAGTATCATTAGAAAAAATAACATAACATAAACTCACGCCGTAATTGATCCCTCGAGAGGGGTAGGCAGAGGTGTTTAACACCGAATTTCGCATGTTTATGTTGAGTACCAGTGTGATAGGTTGCGAATCTGTTGCCACTATCCGGGCACAATGAGGAACATTTCAGCTACAATGTATCGGCAACCCAAGACTCGAACCCTTGACCTGCCTGGTCGGGTCGGTCAGTTAACCAAGGCACGTGACAAACAGGGCTACCACGTCCTCCGTCTGTCCGTCGTGGGTAGAAAAAATAAAGTGTCCTGTTAGTAAAATGCTTATTAACGGCATAGGAAAAATGAAAATATTATTATCCACGTTTGAACTATGGAGGTCCCCAAGTTCGTATAGAAATACTTGTACTTTGTGCTACAAATACAAGATAGTATTATTCAAAATGAATAAGTAACTTAAAAAATTTGGAACACGAAATAATAGCAGAAACATTGGCACATACTATCTAACTACTTACTTAGCCTACTTACAAAGTTTTTTCAGTCAATGTCGAGCCTGGAAAGTCTGTGTGTCTGGGTATGTGTAATTGAGATACATAGATCGTTACCGTTTTAAGGGTTGTGGCTTTTACAGTTTGAAACTAGCTTTCAGTGTCGCATGGATATAGTAACAACTTTCCATTAGAAAGTATGCTATTTTGCAGAACCTAAACCCAGAAACCTAATTAAATATAACCAGCTCATAGAATACATTCACTAACTACCAAAATTGTTATATTTCAAACTAATCATGCTAAATCGATTTATTGATTATGTCGAAAACTTAAATGTTTTTAAAAACGGCTGGCATGTGTGGCGCTTTAAGATATAACATTAATTAAATAGTATTAATTACGCTTCCATGTTAACTGCTCGGTTCAGTGCACGAAATCATGTTACGATTAATGCCCGCCATTGTTTAGATATAAACATACCTATGAGTGTATGGCAATGGTTCAATTGGTAGAGCCCAATTAATGAGACATTTAATTAAATAAAATTATCCAAAATGATACACTTGGAGCTCATTCAATTTAAACTGTTTTCTGCCAAGTACCTATAAAGCGAGGTCGGAAAGTTAAAATTGGTTGCAGGACACAGGACTATGTTCGTACTGTTTTTAACTCCCTACTCAAAAAAGAGGGATGTTATAAGTTTGACGTGGGTGAGAGAATGTATGGGATGAACATTCGGATGTACGCAAATATGTCCAATCGGTAGTTTTTATTAGTTGCTTGAAATATAGCAATACACACTGCACTCGTAGATACAACGAACTCGTAGAACAGCCTTATATCTAATGTGTATACGTAAATTATGTTATTAACGAACATACAACTCAATTAAAATTCTCAAAAAAAACTGTATGTAGATAAACATACTGCTTTATAAAAAAGCTATCACCGCCGAATCTCTTTTTGCTTAGTTACAATAATATTTAGGAATAGCAATGTTCTACAATTGAGCTCATTGAACTGTTATATTTAGTTTCATCGAACATTCGTTCAATTTGTCATGTTGAATTTCGTGTCTTCGCAGTGAGTGGACAAGTTTAATTGGTTCCAGCCACTATGCGATCAATCATACACGCGGGAGGTCATGTCATCGTTGCATCCCCTCTACCATGATACTCCAAGTCCAACAGCTTTGTCGCTTAAAACTAAACTGATAACTACACCCTTAAAATGCACGTCTATAGCCATAAATATCGTGGTACAAGCCATCCAAACTCGTACTTTGTCCTGCATGGTCTCTTCTTGACAGAGTTTCCAATAGATTGTCAATTCTGTATGCATCTAGACACGTCTCCTGCACTTGAGAATCTTTATTATATTTGAGGATGCTACCGTTACACTCCATTCATATATCGTTTAATGTAACTAGAATTTTCATAAACTTGCATTTTAAGCTGATGAAATCAAGAAACAATTTCCGTCGAGAATAGTAGTTAGTTTGTCTAACGAGACTGATCACAAATTGCAGGTACTCGTCAATAAACTATTTACTTTGTAACCACTAATGAATTCTATGAAAAAAACAAAAACTAGTTATTTATATCAATTTAACAAGGCGTTCTACTAAACCAGAACTGATAAACTGAATAGTAAGTAGCTTTTTGTTCCATTCTGATCTTAAATAATAATTACGGTCGGCTTAAATTAAAGTTTTGTTTAGCTTTTGTGTAGCTATTGTCTTATATATTTAATTAACTATGTCAATTTAAATACGAGTATCAATTTTAGTTATAATTATTTTGAAAAATAAGAGTGTTTATGTATATTTAAAACAGAGCTCGTCTTTAAACTTTTTCCACTTATTAAATTAAGCTGAATTTATCTGACAATATCATACTTAGCATGGCAAGCAAATTTAGGAAAACCCTTTTGCAAAAGTTTCGATTTGATAGTAAGTTTCGTAACTTTAGTGGTATGTGAACGAGAGTACAGCTCAGTGTAGAGCGTAGTGTTTTAACTCCTTTATACAGCATGCAACATCAGCTGAGCGAATGAGAAGGGAGTTCACGTACAATGAACTTCGCCTATCTACTCACTAAAATAGATTCAAAAGCCACGTTATGTATAACCGCAGTTGGCTGTTCACATGTTTAGTCCTAAGCTACGCCATAACGGACCAAACGAGGTAACATTTCTCTATATTATTGATGTAAAATAGACGCCAACTTTAACCTAAATCAGAAGTACAAAACAAGCTATACTTATTAAGCCTACAATAAAATTAGCACAGTCAATGTTTACTGTTAAAAAGTTTTAATTAATACCCTCCCTTCAGGCAATCACATCGCTAACGGCACAAAATAGAGCATCAAATAAATTTCAATGATACTTTTCTATCGTGTGCTGCTGAAAACAACGAAAAGTTTTGAGTATGATGTTTAAAAACAGATAATTGCGACATACTCGTATGTAGATGTAAGTATTTGTTTGATAGCAGGGTTCGGTATTTACTATTAGTTTCGCAGCGACGCAAAATGATATATTTTCTTCTTTTCAAAGCAGATGTTTCGAGTGTCTTTTGTGAAAACACAAGGACGGCTTTATGTACCAACGCAGGGGACTTTTATTTAAATACTATACATAAAGAGTAGCATGTACATGTTCAGCTGGGATTTTCCCTTTATCCCTAGACAAACGAGAGAACCCTTGTAAGATTATACATGTCAACGATACCTTGTGGGGCCTTTTTAAATGTTCCCTCTATTCTTTGCAACTGTTAAGGTACAAACTAACAAATACATTTTTAAACACCTCCGTATACCTTTCTTTGGTTATCTTCTAGTTACGTTTTTTTTTGGAACAAAGTCCTATGTTGCTTGTTACACCCATGTTTATGGGTTCTAAGTATACCTTTAGGTATGTGTGAATCAACATCTAACTAAACATAACACAGTAACGAATCAAAATAATTGTAATCGAATAAATTTGTATTATTTATTTAATACTAGAACGCTATTATATTCATTTTATACATTTTTAAATTAAGTTTGACCTACCAATAATTAAGCAGCACGTTTTGACTTCGTAAAACATTTTTGAAGAACCACACAGTCAAATTGTACACAAAAACGCAATCTGAGCTTTCTCCTAAACTCACATTTTAAAGCTACGCTACAAATGATGTTAATCGTTCCATCGACAAAAGGTTCGTAACTAAAAATAATTATGACTTAATACAGAGTACCTGTACACTATTACACTAAGTAAGACTACCACACAAAGTACACTATTACAAGGACTTTAAGTACTTCCCAAATATGAAAGAAACAATATTTTTGTTTATTACACTCGCTCGTCGTAGTGAAGAAGTTATTTAAAGCACATTGCTGTAATACAAATGTATGCACAAAGCAATTGCAATGCAAAGCACTCAATGTCGTAAGTGTTATTTAAATAACGTATTCCGGAAAGCCGAGATATTGTAGCGCCTCGAGTAAGCTCGCACAGAACAGAGAACTGATCCACATTGAAAATTTGTATATGCTAGCGAAATGATTATAGAAAGAAAAAAAAAGTCTAATACTGCATTTAGCCTAAAAATGTTTTATAACCATGTAAAACCAAATATTTTGAAGAAATTGGAGAGTGGAGATACATTCTCTCACAAAGAGTTTTTTCTCAACAATAAGTACAACAAGAAGTATTCATATAACAAGAGCTTATCAACTCAACAAAATAGAGTTGTCATGCGCAGAATACTACTTTCGTTTTTTTTTTTTGTGAGATATAAAAATTTTCGTTTGAAGAAGTCAGATTATATTAAATTTTATAAATTCTATATCTTATTTTATATTCAGTAAATATTAGAAGAACATATTTCTCCACTGTAATCTTTAGGAGAAAATCACATAACAGTAAATTTTTCGTAAAATCCTCAAAATAAACAGGTACTAATTTCGTATTATCTTCTTAAACAAGAGTAATGGAGTTGAAAGTATGAATTTATTTCAAATTGTAATCTGCTTAATACGGAAACAATAAGAGAAAGTTTAGACTAAGCTGGGTGAATAAGTTGTACCTGAATATGATATACTTAAATCTATGTATCGTTAAAACTTCGGATTATTAAGTAATTAGGAAACGCACTCTCCTTGTGCAATTTATCTAAGCAAAGTTTACGTCATACATACTCGTGCATACACATTGTCATGAATAGGTATAGTACAAATATCTGCCTGAAGGCATTTTCAACTCCCTTAAACCCCACATTTTTCCTGTTCTCACCTCTCGTTCCCGCCTTACCCTGTAATTTTCACAAAAAAAGGCTTTTAAAATGTTCTTGTTCTTGTTTTATTGAAAAGATAGACCTTACTCTGGAATTCCAAACCTCCTAACGAAATCTTAATAAGATACCCTTGTTATTTTACACTGACATCGTACAAACGTAGTTAGTACAAAGTCAATGGGTGCTTGAATTTTTAGATAAAATTACAATTTCAAATTAAAGGCCTTAGATTATTAGAAGTTCCCTCGATAAGCCAACGCCTTCAGAATCTATAAAAACGGTACAAGAATAAACGAGACTTAAATTTTAATCTTTTGCTGCACGAATACGATTTTATTTATGAACCTTTTTATTTGGAACGCTCCAATTACCACCCTCCATCTCAATGTGGGCGACTTTAAACTACTCACTCATAGAAGTTGGATTTATCAGCTAGCTTTAAGTGCTCGGAAATAGCTCGGAGATAAATTTAAAACATTCTCACCAGTATATATATTATAAAACATTAGTTGTACGAATGTGGTAAATCAATTACAGGTATCACAAAGTAAGTACGCGAATGGTTAATTTACAAGTCGACAGCCCAAATTTTGGTGGTCTCGTGTGAGTCGGTGAAAGAGTTGCGTTGTTGACATCACCATGACAGGAATACTGATGGACAACGCCCTACCCCGCATTAACATTCAGATGTGTTCGCGACTCAAGCTCGGTGCGCCTGTAACAATGCTAAATAAAAGCCTCGCACGTCCACTGGCTGGAAAGCCAACCTTCTTGTACGGCCTGCTCTTTATTCAAAACAAAATAACATTTTACCGCCAATCGGCGAAGGCCCTCTCAAAAATATTTCAGTCTCCATTTAAGCAATGCAAAATTCAAATCGGATTTGTTATTCGAGAGCACGGAGGTTACGCGGTGGAGGCGTGAAGCTTCAAGATGCAAAGATACAAGTCTTCTGGCTTTCTAAGAGAAAATACGAAGCGGAAATCGGGACGCTACTGGAACAGAAAATCGTTTCGTTTGGTGCTAGATTTCCAAAGATGTGTTAATCTTACCATTACAAAATATATTCGCAAATTTTATGCCACAAAACACTTTAAAGCTCAGATAAGTCGGTGGAGGGAGTACTGTAAGGGATTAACAATTGAAAAATTAACATAAGGATATTCAACAAATACAGAGCAACATGTATCACTAAGTTATTATAAGAAAAGTGATGGATATAATTATGAAAGCACAAAGGGTTCATTTAAATTGATTCTGTACCTACATATAGTAAAAAGAGCAAACGAAAACCTTAATCCAAAATAACATGACGATGTTTGAAAAACCCTTGAAAAAACGAACGGTTAAACCTCACCTAACCTATTCCTAAACATCCTAAATTAGCCTATTCAAGAGACAAATGCATTGAAAGCCTTAGACGACGATGATTATCTTTTTGAAGATTCTCCGGAATTTATACAATATATTGATATAGTTCGTTGAATTAAAAGCACGCAATCATTGAAATCCATTATATCATGGTATCAACAGAACACAATACATGTAATCTGATTTCCTCTAATCAATCACTAATGTCTCAGTTCACTCAACATTGACATCCCTATTTCTTTTCCTCGCATTATTTATTTATCGTATTATATGCCGACTTAATCCATTTCTTTGTATTCGTTAAACAGATTCGCATAGTTCGGCTGTTTAAGCCACTGCGCTACAGACGTATAAATTAAAGTTAAATGAATGATCTTGGAATCACATTTTATCAGATAACTAATAAGGATTAATTTATGAACCATATAATGAAACACTTTATTCCAACTGTGTATTTGTTTCAATAACCATTTTCTACCGAGATATCACACTACGTCATGCTCCGAAACGAACCCAGACTGGTTTAGGCAAAGGCAATTTTTTTTGGCTTTACATAAATACGAATTTAAATTTAATAATTTGTGACCTAGTAACAGAACGAATAGCGAATATAGTAGTACCTAATGTACTCAGTTTGACGGGAGGACAGATATACAAACACGCACAAAAGTCAAAGAAATACAAGTTCTGTTTATCTCGTATTTTTGTTTAATCTATGACTACTCAAGTTTTTTGCCAGCAAGGAATGAAGCTTTAACCGTAGCTCAGCATGCAAGCTGTTAAATGCGGCTACCAGTTTTATAATCTTCTTGTTATAACTGAATGTCTAGTTGCACTGTTTTGTAAAACTTTGTTTAACAATACAAATTCACAAAATGTTCTTCCAATAAAAGTGTGTTAACGTAACAGCTTGATGATTAATTGATTTTAATATGGCTCATTTAATTTAAATTGCATGCAATCGTAATGATAGATAACACAGATCAACAATTTTTAACATGTTAAACTTTTCCTACGATATAGATGTAAATTTTGATTGTTTTGGGTGCGGTGATTCCAAAAATAATACAAATATTTTTTCTAACCGCTTTGTTTATAAATAATACACAGGCAGCCCCGAATCTAGTGGGGCAAGCCGTAACCCTTGCTCCGAGCGGCAGGTTCAAGAGGGCGCTAAAATTTCAATGTAGAGAATTAAAACCAACATCTACTTACACAAAAAGCTCGTCAACGGCGAAAAAAGAAGCAGCAAAAGGCGCCACTACAAAGATTTGCCCTGGTTCAAAAAAATCGTAGATTCGTAGGTTCGAACAATTACAAAACCTTATTTTATTACTATGAATCCGTACTGTTAGGTGCATTTGTTATAATATTATGTTATTAATGGCACAGCCCAGTAATAATTTCGTAAAAATTTAGGTGCTTGTCTTTCTTCCAAATTTGTCAATTGGATCTGTGCTAAATGTACAAAAAAATAATAATAAAATATCCAAAAAAAATTTGGATGACCAATATTGTTGTGATAATATTTTTCTTTAAAATTTTTATTCATTGATTGAATATAATTTGGATCTTACATAAGCCGTGGTATCAGTGGATCATCCAAATTATCAGCATCTTTGAGGACCTAAAGCTTGATTTGGCGTGGCGTGGAGAAGTGCGATAGGTGTCTTCTAATCTAGTGTTATTTCCGTCATCAGCGCCCTTGATTTAGCCCATCACAATCAATAAAACATTAGTAATTTTTTCATTCCTCACTAAAGGAACGTGTAGAATGGACAAGAAATTATTCATTTTAATTCTTGTTATGTTTATATGTTGTGCTTAAATTATTACTAAAATACCTGACTTACTATAATGTGTACTCCAGAATAAAGAGTATTTTATACAAATAAAAAATAAAAAAATGTTTCTACATTACGAGATTTCATCATTTTAATAAAACAATAAGTGGTTATTTCTAACATGAAAATCTGTATTATTTTGTTTGGTGTAATAAGGACACAAAAGGCATATCGTCCGCGTCGTCGCCTTGAGAGCTTCATTCATCCTCACACCGTGATATTATGATAACACAAAATAATATTCATAAATTCGTTTTTCGCGGATCCTATTCTGAACTTCGCGTGACGTCATTGTCACCCTTCGTTTAATAAAGGACCTAATATACTAACATTTTTGCTTCATTTCTCGTAGCCCTCGGCTTCATCCACGTTACAAACTCGTATTATTTATTTTGTTTTTAACGTGTTGAATTATAGTAAATAAGTAGAAAAACGGGCTACGTATGTAAAGCATACGTATATAAGATACATAATGTAATTTTTAGATAGAGTTCTAAAAACCATGATAATGTAAAAAGGAATCTTAATTTTGTGTATACGTTTTACACAGTAACAATAAGCAGAGGCCTTGACTGACAAAACAAATACCATTAGCTTCTGAAACATAATATTTATTCACGAAACGCAATAGACTTGGACTTTATTATTTTTGAAAACGTGTTTCATTTTCAGTAAGTACTCGGAATTTTCGAGTCCTTTTATATTCTTACCTCCATTTCTATTTACAAACGGTTCCCGGAAATAATCCATTTATTTAAGTTTTATAACAATTTACTAAATTTGTCTTTAATATTCTAGACTGGAATGTTTGAATTATAAGTGTAAAGTGCAGTTATAATTAATAAGTTCATTTAGAACTAAGATTACTAATAAATGATCAGTAATTTTTTGCACCATAGCAGTGAAGCGGTGGCCCAGCATCGTTAATTACTTACACTATATAATTATTACATCTTTTTAAATTTTAAGCGACCAATAATAGTTATACAAATTTTCACAATAGATGGCTTTAGCACCAAAACTGTTTTAGCTTGTATTTAAAGTAACGTGTAATTATACAAATAAATCATATTGGTTATGGATGGAGGAGCTGTTATAGTATGATTTCATCGACAAATTATTATAAATATTTTTTCCTCAATTTTTTATTAAATGGCCGCCATTTTGATTTTTAAGTGCCTAAGCACGTGCACCCGTAGTAATTAAAAACTGTACCTTTTTAGTATATCTGTGTAATTACTGGTCATACAAAAGCAAAAAGGTCTTGTTTGACAGCTAAATATACATCAAAAGAGTTAGATTATCAAAAAATACGGTTGATATATATAGTATCTCTGCTTTTATCGAAAATCTAGGTTGAAAACCACTATTCTTTTACTGAAGATAGAAAGAACATTATATCTCATCATAATTTAACCAAAATAAAATCTTAATAAAAACGTCCAGATTTCATTTTAGTTTATTTCACAAGACTATAAAAAATTTAGTTTTTTTTATTACTTGAAACGTTCATTAAACATAAATACCACAACTGAAAGACTTTAATTAACCCCGTTAAACGAATGATTTCACAACCAGCCTCAAAAACTTATTTGAAGAACCTACTTGCGTGCTTTCCTAATTAGCGTTTAATTTTGGAAATCAAAATGTGTATGATTTTTAAAGCCTTTTATTTATAAAATCTACTCACTTTTTATTTTGTTTGTGTTTAATTATACAAAGCGATTAAAATACAAACTTAAACAAACAAAACGAAAAATAATTGATGGAATCAAACGAATATATTGGTAGTACATTTTGACTATGTATGAAAATATATAATGCATGTACTACACCTATCAATGGTTTTAACCTGTTAATGGTTTTATAAAAACTTTATTTTGTAACAGAATTTAATTGACTGGGACTTTAAGTTCAGAATGAGTTTAAAGAATAGTCGTTTGCTTAATGTGATGAAGAAAATAATTTAAAAATTCAATGTAAAAAATGTCTTCTTTGGGCGTTTTCGTTATATCATTTTCGCTGTTTTAATAAAAAAAACAAAGCTAGCCTTCAACTTTATCGTGTTTTAACAAAAATGGACCTATATTATAAACATAAAAGACTCGTTTTTGAATGTGGATAATCAGCGACCGTCAATTTAATTTACAAAACAAACACAAATCCAAATCTACACATATGACATATTTTATTTGACGACACACGGCAGAAGTTTTAAAATACGAAGTCCAAAGATAATCCTTGATCATTGGAGCTTATAAACCTTTTACCAAAATGAATTTTGTACGAGGAGAAGTTATATAAATTACCTTGCAACTTTATTTGGAGTTCTAAATGTGATAAGTACGATATAAAAGTAACTTTTGGAAGTGGAAACGTTAAAGTTTATTATCTGTGCGCACAGTGCGTTTTGTATTTGCGAATTAGGGATAAGAGTAACATTTGTTTTAATTAGCAGACTCTTGTATGTACAGTTGAAGTGTGGGTACTTCCCAACCAACTCACTTGGGCTCTTATGAAAACACATTGAGTAATAAATCTACGAAAATGTAACACAACTTATTAATTACGAGCGTTCCCGTTTCTCTTACAATTTCTTACAATTAGAAAACTTTTGCGTCCTTATTCCTACTGTGATAATATAAAAAAAATATATCGTATGAGGTCTATTTACTTTGCAGAATATTGTTTTTTATGGATCCGTTGTTAAATGTAGGCGTCTATTCTAAGTCTACAGAACCTACTTAAAGGGGTTATGTTCCTTGACCACAAAAGTGTAGCTAATAGAAATGTGATATTTGATTTTTCTATAATATATAATAAACAAAAGAAGTAGTACCGCTCCCTGTTTCCCATAATTTTTGAATAATTGTTTTTTTTCTACTGATTTACATTTGTGTCTGTATTCTAGAACCAGTAAAATTAAACATCATACAACCGTCTAGAAAGTTTGATCATAGAACAAAAAGTAAAAGAACAAAATTATGTAACTTAGAACAATTAAAAGGCAAAAACCCCCTGTACGCCTCGTCCGATTCAATCTTGGCTATTTCAATGATAATTGAATGTTGTTGACACATCAAAATTTGACTAAAAGCTCGAATCCAAATATATGGTACCTATTACATTCCGAAAAATATCTTTATCGCATTTGATTTAATTGATAGTATCGAGAATTTTGTAATATAATATGTAAACAACTTAAAACTATATTTTTGTTCATAAAATTGCAATCACGTACCCAGTTAGGACTATAAAGTTACAAAATATACTATCCTACTTACGTACCTTGGTAGGTACGTACTTAGATGCCAAACATGACAGGTAGGTAGACACTGGCAAATCTGGCAACCTTACTCAATCATAGGAGCTCAAAGTCGTGTTTTTCGGTTGTTTTTTGGTAGGACCTGTTAACACCTAACTATACCTTTACATCTTGTTTTATTTAATACTTAAACTTCAAATTTTGGTATGCAATCTATAATTAACTATTTGCTACCAAAATAAAAGTGAAAGTATTCTCTTCAGACGTTCTAAGATTTTAACAAATGTGGTAAAACTTAGCCGCGTTATTTTTACAATGTAGAAAAACTGCGAGTTGTCGGACGGGGCATAATTCTGCATTTTCCTCGGCATACATAGCGTCCACAGACAATGTGTGGGGACTTGCGTGGAATACTTGCGCAACTAGGTCACACAAACAGTTTAAACTAACATACATCATCCAGTTATGATTAAAGTTAATGGAAACAAACAAAACAACAGACAATCAACTTTTATTCATGGCAATGATATTTGTATATCTGTGAGGTAGACATTTATAATCCGACTGATGGTTACCATCGAGCTAGAGAGAGGTATCAAGATTTAATTGTTAATAGTTTATTTTTACAGAATCACATTTCTTGTGTTCATAAGGGAATCATATAAGAAAGCTCAGTCTACGTATATCTATTCCTATTCGCTTACATGGCCCTTTAGCGGAGCCTTGCTGGCGGGTTGAACTGGATTCTTTGTCTTTTTATCTGCTGTTATACAAATATATACTCAGACTAAATAGAACAATGCAAACACAAGTACATAAAGTAGGTATTAACCCTTCGGCCTCGTAATAAAGCGGACGTGCCATTTCTATTCAAAGTAATATCCAGGTTAAAATACGCCACGCTATAAAAGTTAGCCGGTGGATTTTCGCAATTATGGATGAGAAATTTTTGTACTGTTCCAGCTAATGAGAAGGCCACGAAATTTGTTTTTGTACGTAATGCCCAAGTAAAGTAGAACAAAGACTTTCCTACTTTAGTTTGCTGATTTTACTTTTGGTAAAAACTGTTTGAGACAATAGTTTCTTTTTAATATTTTATCTATCATAGCAAAGATGAGCAATAACCACGTCGTAAATATGATACTTTTAAGTATGTATTATATTCACGTTATATCTACAGACATTTAAGATATTTTACGCGTATAAGGTAATTCAATTCCTAAAGGCTCACAAGCAATGCACGAGACTTCATTCATAAATAATTTAACAAGTTGTTAAGCCTTTATCCTTCTGAACCAGAATACGATTAATGTTAGTCGTGTAACGTAAATCTCTGTGAGTAAAATAAATAAATGTTTTGTAAAATGTTTGCTCCCAGTAGAATACAACACCTGATAAATGATTGCTACCGGCGTTTTATGAAAATGTGAAACGATAAAATTTTGCATCACTTTTCGCTATCCGTACTTAAAAATATAAAACAGCATCACCTACCTACCTGTGAGTCGCGTCACGCTTATGACTGAGACAAATCATATTTGAAAAATTAAGTGTTTTGTAAAAGAATATGCACACGATACAAATATTTGTGATATAAATGGAACCTACCTTTTACTTAGGTGTTAAAAAATATTGTTTACATATTGCACTATCCACTTCCTTGCAATCGAGTACCTACCTTCTAACTAACTCTTGGCAATTTATCAGATAAATTGTATTTGACCGGAATTTCGTAAAAATCGACAATTTAATTTAATTGTTATTTGAGACCTAGAAAACTCTTTTCGAACTTTAAATGTAAACCAATGTGACACATACATAAACTCACGCCATATTCCCTCGAGACGGGTTGGCAGAGGTTGTAAACACCGGATTTCGCGTGTTTACGTTGAGTCCCATTGTGACAGGTTGCGAATCTGTCGTCACTATCCGGGCACAATGAGGAACATGGCAGCTATAACTTACGGTAACCCGAGACTCGAACCCTCAATCTTTCGCGTTTTGGTCGGCCAACCAAGACACGTAACAAATTGATCTACCACGTCCTCCACCAATGTGACAAATCATTTATTTCAGAAAAGTTAATATAGTAAATATTTATATCAAACTACTAAAATAGATGTCGTTCTATTAATAGAATTGAGCTCGACCAATAGACCCTCTAGTAAGATTATAGCATTGGCGTATCATTTCTCCCGCTGTCTACAGCGTTTCATTTAATAATATTATAGTTCGTCACATAATCCAAACGTAAAAACGTAAAACAATATATTTAGCCAAATAGTTAATATTAATCTTATTAGCACAACTGAATTATTTTCAAATTACAAAAACAAAAACTGCAATGATAATAACCTTAAATGAAAGGTACCTCTTGAATCGAAGTTGAATAATATTCAGGCATAAATCTGTTAGCAACGTAGGTTCCTAGATAAGGTAGGAGTGGATAAATTGCAAAGCACTCTGTAAGAAATAGGTAATAATATATTCACTTTGTCCCCATCGTACCCTTAAATTAATTTGGGGCATTATTCAACAACGAGGGCTGGCGGGGGAAGGGGTGGTGAGACGCGGGGAGTGGGGGAGATCACATACGTCACTATCAGAGTTGTGCTCCGCCCGTTGTCTTTTTTAAGCTGGCCCCAGAAAAAACTGTGTTTGTTGGCATCCGCTGTAGAAAGGGTCAACATGTAAAATAATCTTCTTTTTTTTATACCTACATGCTTGCCGTTATTTTCCGCCTTGCCTATTTTCGTTTATGCCTATGGCCGGGTTTTTATTTATACCGAGAGTAAAGAATTACTATACAGTAACATTAATGTAAAGCGTCCTTAAGGCTTAAGGGGGGCTCAAGATGTATTCTTGCGTGGACCAGCTCATTAACGACAACAGCTAATTTATTGCACTGTCATCTGTCTGTCATCACGATTCTATCGACTTACGTAGATATTTACGTACGAGTATATCAAGTTCCAGTTATTGGATCAAAAAATAAGAGTGTGAACGTATAAACAAAAAAAAAATGCTGAATAAAGACAAAAAAGTTAGTCATAAACGCATACAATTTACACATGACTACAATTTCTAATTACTATTAAAAGTATTAAGAATAAGGAAATAAACGTGTTAATTAAAATTCCCAGAGGTTGGGAAATGTTTTCCTTCTTCAGGTGAAAACAGTTATTTTCTATCCAAAAATAAATGTTAAGGAAGTCTTAGCTAGAAAATTAATTTCTCCAGAATCCTTTTTTCACATTTATGCTTGAACATCGATTACGTAAAGCAACAGCAAAACAAACTAGTTTGCAAGCGCTCCCTTGCAAAATTTAATTAGTAAAAAAATCTAAATAAAGTACCAAATAAGTAATTTACCGATTTTTACCTGAAGCCCAAAAAGGTAGATAATGTATTTGACCTGTGTGTATAATGTGTCCATTGCTGATGGCGGGTAAAAACAGAAATTAAGAAATAAATTGGTATCAAAGTTACATTTGTTACCGCGTGTTATTTTAATAATTATTTTAAATTTTATTATTTCATATTACATTGTGCTCTTGTTTTTCCTTCCTCAGTAAATATTTTTAACCAGTCAAGACTTTGTTTTTTAAAATTTGAAATTAATTACTAGAAGTTATTCTATACTGTTACTTGAACTTCATATTTAGTTTCTAAAGCTTAAAATTAATCATTTTAAATAGTATTTTTGATTTACTATTTAAGAAAAGATACGGCATTTCATTTATATGTAGCGTACTTGGTAAAACTCTTAATTATTTTTTTATTTATGAACTTTTAAGAAATTATATATCATATGACAGTATTATACATTATCCATCAAGTTCGAAAAATAATAAAATATAACTTTTACTCTGAGTATTTAATGTTAATGATACTTCGGAGGACTATTAAAATTATTTTTGAAAACCTCCACACCAATCGTAGAGGTGTAACAACTCCCAGATTCAATTCAATTGCCGATGTTTTGATTTTTGTCTTTTATTAACTCCTTTTTTGCAAAATTTTGATGTTTTTCTTGCAATCTATATTTACAAGCCTTTAAATTACTGTGCAAAAACGCTTATCGTATGTGTTTGGGCGTTGAACTTTTGCCTTTTATTACAACGATACGAGGTACCTAAGTCTCATTTATCAACCCAGCACCCGACAAGGCCAGTAGCTTGCTATGAGGAGGTGCTCATTTCGAGAAATTCATGCACTCACTTATCAACTCCGCAACATCTCACCTGCGAGGTGAAGACGACGCGTCACTTAACGGCCTTCTCTTACAAGTGTTTTTTAGTATAATTTTCTTAGAAAAAAAGTCTTGATACTTTATAACTATAATGAAAGACTTTGAATTTAAAAACAATCAAAATAAACAATGATCTTAAAATAAAGTTTAGGTCTAAGGACATCAACGTAAAAGTCCTGCAATAAAATATGTGTCGAATGGTTTGTCAACTAGATAAACTTCTACTTAACGTTCGAAATTTTACACTCCATCGGTTGTTTTTCTAATGAAATATGCTTTAAAATTCATACAGCATTAATATTATTATATGCATCCGTATAAAACTACCGGATATTTACATATTTAATGGTAGCACTAGTCCATACTACATTACTTATAAATAATAAATAAAATAAAATAAAATAAAAGCCTATATTTCTTGCAAAGACATGAGTAAATAACATAGTTTTTTAGTAGTTTTTCTTGAAAGTGCTTATCTAGTTGTCTATGTCAGTATTTTAAATTAAAAGTTTTGTTTGTTAGTCTGCAAGAACCTTTTTGCAGGTAAAGGCCTATATATACTTACTTTTCTATAATTCTTAGTTATTATTTTTACATTTGTTTAATTTAGTGTTACATAACATAATCACATTTTTTCCATTGGCAAAAATAATATATGATAATGTAACTTTTATTCTGGATCTTCATTGTAAGAAATGTTACTTCAAAAAATATTACATTTTTAAAGCAACCACACCAATCGGAGAGGTGAAACATCTCCCAGATTAAATCAAATTGCTCATGTGAGTACGACCGCGAGTACGGACCACATATTGTCTTAGTCTAAAATGGTAAAGTTATAGTGCTTATTACTATGAGCACACCAAAATCTGTTGCTATGATGAAACTCTGAAACCGTATAAGTAATCGCAAAGTTTCATATTTAATTATGATTAAAAGAAGGAATACCTATTTAAGAGGGTCAGAATATTTTGAACAATGAAACAATTTTAGAAGATTGAATCATTTCAAATGAATAATGTTAAGTGGAAGTAGGTAAAGAAAAATAAGAAAAGATAAGTATCTTTCACCTGTAGGGCAGCCATTTTAATTTCGGTAACAGTCTAAAGAAATGAAAGAAAAAAATACTGTTGAGAACAAGCGCCCGGGCCGTATTAAATACATGTGCTCAAATCATAATCATCTAAAATAAAAGTATACATTAATATATCCATAAATGTATAAAATAACAACTTTTCAACCAAAATAAAAAACCTACAATCTGAAAAAGACATTATCGAAAGCTACTATAAATATAATAAAGTTGGTATTTAGATCATACATGTATTAATTTATAGATTAAATATTAGATAGATGATTTCCATAGGTATATATTTTTTCGAAAATAACTTTCTGTAATATCCCAAAACCGAAAACCATCATAAAACAAAATACCGTCAAGTCAACAACGCAAGTCTCATAGCCCTCATATCAGACAAAGATCTATAAAACTTATTTAAACTTTGCTCTCACTTTATTTGTGAAAAACGTTGCTTAACTTAGAAATTTAGTCACTATTTGTTGATTAGAGATTAAGCTTACCCGAAGACTCAAATTATATCTTGAGATACGATTAAATATTAATTTTGCTTGGTACTCAACGAAATTTTAACTAAAGTCCATGCACGCTCTATCTAATGAAAAAAACCCTAAGATATTGTTTGATATTCAAATAATTTGGCAGTTGGAATTTGACTGTTTACGAAATAGCACGGTTCTGGGAAACTATTAGTTCTTAATCTGATTGTTTGTTTAACTCGAAATAGGTTATACAAAAAGATAAGTAACGGATAATTGATAGCGCAAGGCTTACATTTAAGGTAATAAAATTACTGCAATAAAGGTATCTTTGAAATTTGGACCTGTAATTACTCAGAACCATTTTCAAATACAAAAATTTCTAACTACTCTTAAAGGACCAATTTAATATAGATATATTTAATTTTTATTTTTATTTATCATTGTGGGACTAATAAAGTTTAGTTTTAAACCTGGTAAATAATCTCGAAGCAAAAACTATTTAGTATTCTACCATTATATTTAAAACTGGTATATATTTATTTAAATACGTGATCAGGGTTTTATTCTAAACCATTTGCGCATTCTGAATATACCCTATACATTCCATAAACAGGCAGGTTTTCCTAATGATGTCTTTTAACTTTAACAGGCGACCGTTAGTTTGAAAAATTTATTGTTACGTGCGGACGGACGGGTTTGAAACGAAAGTAGTAACTACAGTTAACTCGGGGTTAACAGCTTGCCTAATCATTGGCGATTCAAAAAGGCAGAGAAACATTCTCTTCATTAACTCCGCGTAATGTTTGGTAATTAAAACGCCTAACTTTACTTCAGTTTTATTTAGTACAACCTGTTGTCTTTGAAATTCGATTCTGTACGTTGCATATTATTACTTTATTTATTTATAAAATACAAATCATAATTTAGCTCATTTAACTTTAAATCACCCTACAATAATCATGAAAGATTTTCTGTTTGCATCCTCCTTTTCCTTCTCTATTTTAAGCTTTCCTACTTATTGACTTGTGTATTTAAATGAAAACCTGGATAAAATCGAAACATGTTCTAATTTAAAATAAAACTTTTAACCAAATTTAAACGGTTGAAAAGCGTAAATATCACAAAAAAGCGATTTCTCGCACGGAATGGTTTTGTCTGCATCAATATACATACAAAGGGATCGCTCCTATCCCATAATTAGGCAATAGGAGCAATTGTATTCATCATTAAAATTATTACTAAATATAAATTTTGTGATTTATTTATTGCATACCTTTTTGTGATTATAATAGGTATTTTTTCTTTACTAATTGTACGCCATACCTTGCACAAAATGTTTATTCATTACAATTCATTTGCATTTTGCCTACTGAATACCGTGTAAAAATTGTACGCTTCTAGTAAATTAACACGTAGAAAAAATATGTTCCTATAAAGGTGTTTTACATTAATTTATGCTACAGTGAATATTGTTAAAGCTCGCATTATAAACAGTAATAAAGTAATTTAATTCAAAATAAGAGGTTTAAAGCACCAAATGATTTAAATGAATACGCGATATTTGATAGAGTAATAAAACTTTTCCCAAGGGAAGAATGAATGCAAACTAAGCTTACTTAAACGAAGCTTTCTGACATCAAATACAAAGTTATGTTAACAAACTTCACCTGCTTCTGTGTTAATGATAATCACTTGAACTGTCACTTTTTAAGTATCAGCTATCATGCAATCACGCGCGATACAACAAAACGTGTGTGCAGGACTACAGGCTACGAAGCTACGGGTCGTAGCACACGCTTTGGCTACGAGCAGCCGACTGAGCGTCCGGAGCCTACGACTGCATTCGAGCCAAACCGCGCAGTCGCAGCCGAATTGGTCACATCACAGAATGCACGGCAGGCAAACGCCAACCACAAGTATGAAATGCAGCTGTGATATGTGAGATCGTGATATTTTTGGTTTGTGGCATAACGGTCAAGCTAAATTTATCATCTATAAAATCGAATAATGGCCAGTAATAAATCGAACACAGAATTTCAAATTTGTTATTACTATTACTATTTATAATCGAAAAGACAATTTATGCATTACGTATTTAGTTTAAGATATTTTATCAGTTGTCAATAGATATTAAAATGGTAAGCGTCGTCTATTATGCATTTACATTAAATTAATGTAATAAAACCCTCGACATTCACACTGATGAACTGATATTTTGCTGTTTTAGCATTATTATTCAATGCATATTTTCATGAATTTAATATGTAAGAATCCTTGAACTAATATATTTGAAGATTTGGTGCTGTGGAAGGAATCACGTTATTATGTATAGTGCTAAGACAACCTGTAAATACTTAGGTATCTAATACTCTTAAACTATATAGTAAAGAAAAAGTTTCCACTTAAATAAATTGTGTGTTATGGCAGTAGGTAAAGCTGACTAGCCTTTAAAAACCTTGTTAAATATATGTTAATAATACCTACTCCTGACTATCAAGACTATATATGTCTAAAAGCTTTAACAAATTAGCAATAAAGTTTATATCTAAATGGCACAAGTCAGGAAAGCAAAGGTTTGTACTCCATCCATTCTATTTGCTGCGTGAGTGAAGGATTGGAGAGCACGGTATGGTCTGCTGTTACCTAGAAATGTACTACAATTTCCGACGGTGTGAGCATTGAGCAACGCAGTTGGGGTGCTCTCGTCGTTTTGGTCGGCAGCGATCACTTTTCATCAGGTGATCGTTTGCGTGTTTACCCATTAATTTGAATAAATAAAGAAAACAAATGTTCCGTCTTAAATATTAGTCGAGTACATTTTTATTTTAAATTTCACCAATTTTTATTAAATTTTTAAGTTGAAAGCATTATTTACAAGTTTTTGATTTCGATATTCAAACGCTGTCTCTTATTTAGTAAGACGATACTAAAAAAATATAAAAAGGTAAGTACATATATTTGTCTACGTACATATTTGAAATAAATTCAGTTCACAATGTAAAAAGTCTTGTGGTAGCTACAGGAGGATTCTACAGGATAATGGTTCCTATTGATTAAAGTTTCGATTTGCTGTTTCTATTTTTATTATTAAAACACTTTTTTTTTTAATAATGGTTATTACAAATCACCTAAGATTATTTAAAAATCAAACTAAATGAAAACTAGATTCATAGATATTTTCTAGGGTAGCGCTCAAGTCGTCATGGTTCGACAGCAGGAAGATGCAGATCCATTGTAACAAGACCTCCACAGAACCGTACACTGATTCTAGAACAGAATAGTATTTTGGTCAAACATAGCACGGTCGCAAACGTACGAAGTCAAAACAAATCATAGATTAATTTAAGTTTAGTTCTAAAATGATCGATAAAACTACAGAGGTGAAAGATAAAAGATTAAATAAGTTTCGTTAGACGAAGTGAACCCAACGCAATTTACAAGTTAAAGCATAAGGTGTGCTACGCACGTGCATAACACAACTTTTAGTTTTGCGGCAACATTGTGGAAATTGAACTGTCAAGTCTATGTCAATCAAACTTGCTTGAAACCATCCACTGTAGTGACTTATCGCTGCTAGTTTGTATTGTGATTAATCGTGATTTGAGAAAAAAAGATAGTATAAAAGGTTAGGTTGCTCATTTAGCAGACTTTTAGTCAGACTCCAGTAGGTACACAAATGATAGAAAAACTAGTCAGCTGACAAACGTTTCGTGCAAAAATAAACAATATAATCAAAACACAGCGGTTAACCAATCATACGACTTGTGTGCGATAACAAATATAACTAACCAGACAGTTTTCAAACAGCTTCCAACTTGACTGCTCTTCTCTGGATCTATCAAATAAAAAACTATATAATACAAAAAAGTACATGAATTTAGGACTTCGTAAATAAAATAAAGATACTCCTTAAATCCTTAGATTCAGAAGATTAAAATGAAAGCTAAAACTGGATTGGTAAGATTCCACAACTGTTATATTTTACGTGATGGCAAAATCATAAAGGAAGACTTATGGATAAGAGATGGGAAAGTTGAAAACCCAGAACAAGTATTTTATGTAGAACTGTTGGAGGCGGATGAGACAATCAACTGTGAAAATGTACTAATTGCTCCAGGATTTATTGACATTCAAATAAATGGTAGGTTTATTACCAGTGCAATGACCTACTTAACTACTAATACCTGCTTGAGTATTTGATATTACAAATTTAAAAAAGAAGGTATAGAGATTTTGTTTCCTACTTGTGATCTTTTCTTTTGATTAGAGAGATGAAAAGAGTGTTAATTGCAAAAAAATCACTTCCACATCAAAAATATTCCTAATTGTTTTTATTTTATAACTTTATTCTCATCTGTACTCAAAAATTGCTTTCAGGTGGATGGGGTGTAGATTTTTCTTATGACTCAGAAAATGTGGTTGAAGGTGTTTCAAAGGTGGCAAAGCACCTGCTAGCTCATGGTGTCACCTCCTTCTGCCCAACCATGGTCACTTCTGACCAGAGCAAATACCAGAAAATCCTTCCTCTTATCAAGAAGTCTCCTGGTGGAAAACATGGAGCCACTATCCTTGGTGTTCACCTTGAAGGACCTTTCATTAGCTTGGATAAAAAAGGAGCCCACATGGAACAGTATATAAAAGTCCCAGAAAAGGTATGTTTAGATAATGTAAGCTACATTTTATGTTAATTTTATCTATCCAAGTCAAAAATTTCATTTACTACTTGTTAATTTAATATGTTATATTTCTGTTTTAACACAAAACCTACATTTCTAGTTACAAATAATATTTGCTGTCATAAAACACAAATAACATTTTTATCATCAAACAATTATCAGTAACCTACTTTTCTGCATTTTTTTATCTATGGTTATTGAACTTTTATCACTTCATACAAATTCTAGTAAAGTAAGTTTGTACTATTATTGCAACAACATTTTCAACAATAAAAAAATAGGTACTAAATGTAACATTCTAAATAGGCCCTACTATTTCTGTTGCTGTTTCAAAACCAAATATACTTGTTATAGATATTATTTGTTTGATTATTGTAGACAAAATTTAAATCTTCTAAATTTCCACATTTCTCACCCGACCTAAGCCCGCGTTATTTGATCATTTTTACGTGATCTAATTTTTGTTTATTACACAGTAAAGTATTTTATCATATTAAATTTGTGATACTTAGGCCTGTATACAATAACACCATAAAATATATGTTTATGCTTCTAAAGTAATGAAAAATTACCAAAAAAATATGCAGATTCAATATTAAGTTGATGATGGTTATTTCCTCAAAAGATGGTGCCTGTGGTACATGCATAAGCAAACATTGTCATTGTAGATCGTAAACCTACTACCAGATGGCAGTACAATTTTAGCATTTAACAATAAATGTATAATTCAAATTTAACATATTCATTTATTTCTTCATATAAATATGTGAATATCTGGTTTAGGTCACCACAAGCTTCACAATAGAATATAATACCTACTCGTGATGTTGGACATACATTGAACTTATTGCCCTGGCTCCACTCGGGTGCTACCTTACTAGCTGCTATTCAATAATCTATCACTTAGGTCACATTTATCGTACTATTGTGTAATTCTCAACAATGCTGTATATATCTTATTTTATCGTTTTTATTTTATCTAAACTGATAGATTCATTATAATTACTATTCTCTGTCATTGCAGTTAATTATCAAATTTATACTTTTTTTACATAATACCATGTAAGTTGTTAATCTGTACTTGTTCAGATTTATGTTAATTTAAATATATTTGTACTGTTGATGTACCAAATAACTAAATTATTTTATTTTATTGTAGGGTTTAGAAACAATAAAAGAAACCTATGGTTCATTAGAGAATGTACTGATTGTGACATTGGCTCCAGAACTGCCGGGGGCTATACAAACAATTAAGAGCTTGACAGATTTAGGCATTAAAGTGGCCTTAGGTCATTCAGCAGCCAGCCTGGCTCAAGGTGAAGAGGCCATATTGAATGGTGCCAATTTAATGACACATCTGTTCAATGCCATGCTACCGGTATGTATTCATAGAAATAAATAAAATATGTACAATAATTTTCTAATGATTCTCATTCTCTTATAATTTTCCCATTTACATGTTATCAGAACAGCACATGTTTGTTTCTCACACAAACACTAGGTTAAGACTAAAAGTAAAACTACTTCCATAAACTTTATTGCATCCCCTTACTTGTTTTAAAAGTTTATAAATTTTTAATATCTTGACTTGGTGAGAAAGAATAAAAATATCTGCAGTCTACAACATTGGTTGTATTTAATACTCAATACTTATAAACGATTTTAGCTATGTTTAAAATATTTCATGTCTTTAGTTCCATCATCGCGACCCTGGCTTAGTTGGTTTGTTAGCGTCATCAACCAATAAACAAGTCTATTACGGCATCATCTCCGATGGAACACATACCCATCCAGCTGCACTAAGAATCGCCTGCAGAACTAATCCAGAAGGTATTAGAGCCACATATAATTCCCTGCAAAATGATAAAACACCTGGCAGCTGTGTTGATGACTTCAAATTGTGTCACTTTGAACCTGCTATTGAACTCTTGTACTACATACTAAAATAGCACAGCGAGTTACAACAGATTATTGTTATTTTAAATTTTCATCAAATTTTATCTTGTTTTGTTTGTTGCTATTTATTGATAAAATTAGTATTAAAATACTCAAGTCATGCTCGTGACTAGTCTTGCTAGCGGTAAGAGTTCATTGGCAGAAAGTGCCGCAAATTTGACGTCATCAACGTTGCTGTCAGGTGTTTTTATCATTTTGAGGGGAATCTATTTATACATAAAACCTTAATTTAACTGACATGTCAAGACATTTTAGTCATTATTATATTTTACCTTCTTTTGCTAGATCTTATAATTTTATTTGGTTGAAATTAACTGTTTAAAGATAAACCAAAAAATATAACATAACAAATAAAAAAATGCGATTCAAACAGAAGTCTTAATTTAAGATGGAATTCTTAGAAATACTAAAATGTTAAAAAGTAACTCGAAAGTTCAGAATTTTTACCTTAACAGGTTTGGTGCTAGTTAGCGATGCAGTAGCGGCGCAAGGGTTGGAAGACGGTAACTATAGGATAGGTCCCCAGGCCGTGACAGTCGAAGGAGGCCGCGCCTACGTCACCGGAACTAAAGTGTTATGCGGCAGTACAACTGGACTTGACGCCTGCATTCGAACATTCAAAGAATCAACTGGTACAATTTTACATACCTATTAAATGTAATATAAATAAAGCAATATGACTATCTGTCTTGTGTCACCTTGTTAAGGGCTTACCCCCTTAACGGATAATAGCTTGTATAAAATATACTTAATAAAGGCTATTTTATGTCGCGATAGGTTAGGTACATTCATTGTGATCAGTACAAAATGTATGGGTTTGATGTCATTATAAGTTTATTATCTTTTTTCAATAGCATTTAAATAAAAGCTTGTTTAAAATAAATTCATTTAAAGGTTAGTCCTGGATTACATGACATTTCGGTAAAACGACATTCTTAAAAAATAATTGTAAGTAAATAAATCAGAAAAAATGTGTTTAGGAGATTAATGAACTATAGGTGTAATAATATTTTGGTAAAAAAGTAAAGTTTAAATGACGTGGAATGTATAAAGGTCAACTATGTTTCAGTGACAGTCGTAGTGACCTCACTTCTGTCAAAGTCAAAACTAAGCATAACAAGTACTGCAGCAACAGTACTAGCATGTTACTGTAGGCAGATTCATCATTCCATCTATCATTTTCATCCTTCCACTATTCATCATCTCATCTTCATTTCGTCCCTCATCAAAACTTAATAGTAAATATTACTTGACTCTGGCAATATGATGGCACTGCCATAAAAAAAGCTTAGCTTAAAACTATGAACCTATATATTTTTTTAGATTGTTCGCTGGAGTACGCCCTAGAGACTGCTTCTCTGCACCCAGCTAAAGCATTGGGCATTGAAAATAGGAAAGGTAATCTTAACTTTGGCAGTGACGCGGACTTCGTTATAATGAACCAGAAGTCATTGAAGATTTTATCTACTTGGATAGCTGGAGAATGTGTATACAAAAGTAATGGAATTATTTAGAATCTATCAAAGTGAAATGCCCAAACTAACATTAAAGTGTAAAATTTTAATAATTATCTTTAGATAAATTGTGATAAAACAAAACTATTACGCATTTTATATACATTTATAAAATTAAAATAATTTTACTTACTTTGATTAATGTTATTACACACTGCCCCATTTCAGTTTTAAAATAGCTTTGTATCGCGTTGTCTCCGCGTGACTTTTTTGATGCCTTGGATCTTTTATTTTAACTTAGGGAATAATTAGAAATTGCTAGGAGCAAGGTCTGGTGAATATGGTTTTCCATCAATTGAAAGGCTGCATTCTTAATGGCAGCGAGGGAAACTTTGAATGTGTGCTCGGGAGCATTATCTTGATGAAACAGAACTCCAGGACGTAGCATTCCTCGTCGTTTCATCTTAATTTCCTCACGTAATTTTTGCATCAATGATGCATAATAAGGACCGGTAATATTTGCTCCTTTTTCTAAATAATCAAAAGGATTTGTTCAGCCTCCAAGAAGACTAAGGCCAAAACTTTGCCCACGGGAGAAGCAACTTATTTTTTTATAACAACTTTTTTTATGGGCACACCCGCCACTCTGTCCCACCACTGCAACTCCTGTTTATCAGGATCAACAGTGGCGTCCTTTGGTCTAATAATCAACGAATAATGCAGCTTTGCAATGATGCACAGGCTGTGCCCGGACACCCTACCGGCTGTCTTGGGATCCGCAACGAACTTAATCAGAAGAAATAGGAGGGTAGTAAGAAAGCGGTTTCAGACTTCCCTCCCAGCAAAGCGGAGACAGCAATTGAAATGGCCCAGAGGCCCAAAAATCTAAAGGGGAGACAGTCAGGAGACGCCTGACCGTCTAAACACCACGGTATGCCACTAACTAACAGGGGATAAATTAGATACTAACCTAAATCTTACACCAGTAATATTGGTGACAAAACTTTTTAAATGCACGGAAGTTTCCCTTCGTTTTCACAAGATCTAGGTAATAAATAGGACTACACGCAGATACTTGAATCGAATTCAACATGATTAACCGTTCGTCATGCCAGAGACTACACTCCCACAAGATATGATGGGCAGTTTGCACAAATTCTTGATCCGACGTTGAACATTCGCAAAAAGGTGACGGCACCAAGTTAAATGAATAAAGTTTGCCCTTAAAGTTACCATGCCCGGTTAGAAATTGGGCTACGCAATGATCGATATCAAGCCACGTTTTATTTAACCGTTCACGCACTATAGAGAAAAATTTAAATAAATGCCGCCCGTTAGTCGGAGTATCCCATCTATTTTGCCATTCGTCGATTAGTTTTATGAACGTTGTCGTTATTATCAAATAATCTACTGATTTTAGCCCTATCCTTCGGTTTTAGAAAATCTGAACTCATACCATTCCGCGAGTTGTAATACATTGCCGCACGCCGTTGTATTTCCAAATCTACCGGTAAAACGCCCGCAAGAATCGGCAGGGCCTCAGTGCTGACGGTTCTATACGCTTTACAAAGAAAAATTAACGCTAATCTCTGGCTCTGAAGCAATTTACGTCGCGCAGTGCCAATTGTGGCTCTATCCGCCCGCACGGGGGCTCCGTAACAAATGCAACCCAAGAAAGTAGCAGTATACATTATTTTTAATGACTTAAACGACAATCCCTAGGTCGAAGTTGATATTCTATTTAACGCATAAAAATTTCGTTTTGATTTTTCGCTAGCTTGCTTAATGTGCTCAATAAAATGAAATTTCTTTTCAAGTATCAAACCGAGATAACAAACAATTTTCTTTTTAACTGTAACTGAATTAAATTTAAAGCGCGGTAGCCCTACTAAGTTTCCTTTTAACATTAAATACTGTGTTTTATGGGCTGCGAACTCAAGATGATTTCTCTTCTCCCAGTCGGCCACCAGACGTAGGCAGGACTCAGCTAACAACTCAACTCCTGTTCTTGTATGAGATTGAATAAGCAGGAGACCGTCGTTTGCATATCCCGTCAGCGAACAGTTAGCCGGTAACGGTATAGACAAAAAGTCATCAAATCCGATATTCCAGAGATACGGCCCTAGCACTGAACCCTGTGGGCAACCCCGAGTCAATGCCTTCGACACTGCATGATGACCAAGTTGAAGCTTAGTTGTTCCATTTATTAAGTAATTGTATATTAAGGAATATAAATTGCTGTAACAATCTCTGTTTTTAAGTTTGAGCAATAAGATTGGCCACCATGCATTATCAAAAGCACCAGAGATATCTAGGAATACACCTATGACGTATTTAAACTCCGACGATTCTACCGATTTTCTCACCGAGATAGCCGCGTCGATTGTTGATTTGTCGATAGTTAAAACCGAATTGACGTTCGTGAAAAGTTGGACCGCCCGGAAGAAGTCGAGGTACGATAAGACTCTAGAAGTTTACCCAGGGATGGTAGAAGGGTAATGGGTCTATACGATTTTGGATCATTAGGTGGCTTATCACCGCTTTTAGGTATTATTTTAACTAGCCCGCGACGCCAAATTTGAGGAAAAACCCCTTCAGCAATGCAACGGTTATACACAATAAAATAGAATCCCCAGCGGACTTTACGGCTTCCTGGATCATCTTATTCGATATTTTGTCTTCCCCAGAAGCCTTATTAACCGGTAACGCACTAACAATTTTGACAAATTCATCTAATGTTGGAAGATTGGACGAAGGAGATGTGGGTGGAACTGCAGCCATGAGCCTAACTTCACGATGATAGTCGGTATCATTTTCAGTAGTGTCGTCCGGAATGAGAGCGTTAAGAAGGGCCTCCGCCGTCTCCTCAACACCAAGAGTGTGAGCATCATTTATTTTCATGTTTGAAATAAATGCTTGATCAGTTGCTCTGTTAGCTTTGAACTCATGATATATGGGTGACCATGGGCCCCTCTTTGTCTAACCTATCAACTACTTTCCGAAGTAAATTAGTTTTTGATTTTTGGACTGCAGCACGGTAGTGAGACCTGGCAACTCTTAAAGCAATTAAAGCGCTATCATACCTATCTGACGAAGTATCTTGTCCTAGGGATTTTTTAATAACAACTGATGAAATGGGTGGTTTTCAAGCCATACTTTGCTTTTTGGCCTCGGGATCAATGTGATGTACCCATGACTCTCAGACACTCGGAGACGGAGACCTTTCTGAAGTTTAAGTAGTCCACACAGTAACACTCCCAAAAAAAATCTTTAAACTCTCAGCTATGTTACACGTCTATCGATAAGTACTAACTCTTTGACTTTTTAACATTTTCTACGGTAACAGATTTAGATGGTAAATACCATCGCGAAAATCATAGCGTAAATGAAATCATAGCGATCTTCATCTTTGCAGTTTGTTCTTCCACATTTAAATTCGAAACACCACAATTGAACCATGGAATATCATGGAGCATGTACTTGAAATTTCGTTTAAAATATCTTTGGTCGACATTTTTGTCAGTACGAAGTATTTGATCACGCCGCGTATTTCAGATTTTTCCTTTTTACAGATTTAAAAAATATTGTGAAGAAAGCAGTTGTAACGTTAAATTTTACGGTGGCAATTACCAGACAGTCCAAAAGGCATATAAATAAATATGAACTTCAAATAACAATTTCAAATAGGTATCGAACACCGGAAACTTTTTGATCGCTCCTCGTACTTTATTTATAAACCCACAAAAAAAAGTTTTTTCTTTAAAATTTTGACATTATGTTATAAAAACAACGGGAATGATTTTAATTATTTTACTAAAAGTGCCAATAGCCGATAGATTAAATCATTTTTTCGTATATTTTACTTGTTGACGTTGTACTTCCTCAATAGAAACAGGACCTATAAAAGTCCTGTCTCAGAATAAACTTAAAAGCGGGATCTCGCTATCTGTTGCTGGTCAGATTAGTCTATCCATTAATTTATATCCAGTAGCAATGACTCCATTAGGTAAATAGTATCTAGTTACGTATGTATAGCTGGAGACCACACACTGGGACCATATTGGCTTCCAAGTATGAATAATGCAATAACAAAAAGATAATTTTAATCGCTTGTATCGAGTTTAATTCTAAGAGACATTCTAATAATAATAATGTCATAGCGTACAGACGTTCTCTTATTTATTTTTAAACTCTCCCGACTCCCCTTAAGTGACTTCGTACCTTGTATCGGCAATTTATATGTAATAGGTAAACTTTTAAAATATGCATTTTTAGCCCTAACCTAACACATGTTTAGGATTGAAAGGATAGATTATTTCTATAGTGGCATGGAAAATCTTTATTGAAGTAAATATATTTATAAAGTCAGTACAATTTAAGTTCAATAGTTTCCAAAAATATTAAAGTGCAGGTTGCTGATCACCTGGCAATGTTAAATATGATTATTTCTTAATTAAAATACAAGCTAATATTGAGAAAACTGTAATATGTGAATATAACATGTATATACTTAAATAAAATCATGACAAAAATATATCTTAGGCAGGTTCTGAAATACGCTGCTCTTTGCTGTTGTTATCCTGGCCACACTTCACGACAATTAACTTATAATTATTAAGAAGTCCGCTAAGGTCACGTGAAAATTCGCATCCTCGCAAAAAAAAACAAAAGAAACAAGAGTGCAGCAAGACTAAGGTCTTGTTACAATTCTCATGTAACTTCAGCGGTATATATTAATTTGGTCAAAGTAAGATGTGCAACTAGTTGAAACAAATAAATTCTACCCCTGTCCACGGAAAGTTATTCCTCGGCTAGATGTAATTAGTGGGTACGACGACATTCTAAGCACGAAACACTCAATTCCACACAGCTTCAGAATAATGGACAGACATAACCAGTTGGGCATCTTATATTACAATAAAAATTAAACATCAAGTTACAAACCACGCAATGTATATTCATGTATACAATATTACTAAGTGTATGTATAATAATGTAAATACATTTTCATGAAAAACAAAATATCACGGAATTTTCAAAGAGCCAAAATATTTGAGATTAACTCTACTTTGATACCGTAACTTCTAAGATCTAGGCACAATGCAGCAGAGACTCCTGTATGGATTACATAACAATTTTCGTTGAAAATGGGGCAAATTAGTTTAATATTTCAGTTTGCACCATCACACACGGTAGTCAAAGTATTTTTTTAAGTTAATCAAACACTCGTAAGGGACAAGGATACTACAATTATGTTAAGGGATACAGAGTGTGATGATGAGACTAAAGCCCCTTGCAGCTTGCTCTAGGCAGCCGCCGTGAAGGCAAACAACTACATCTAATAAAACTTTATGTAAACAGTGTTTTATTTTTCACGGAGGGTATTGTCTGTTAGATATAATTTCGTGTGACTGATGTCCACTCAAACACACTTTAACGTGGACTACTCTTAACTTTAAAATACTTTAACTGAATTAAATTAAAATTGAGCAAATAAATATTCTTACAAGAATATAGTAGAGATTTACTCGGCTGCACCAACTCTACGAAAAAAATATTGTTAATCCTAATATCAATACCGATGCACACTCCACAAATGTCATTTTTCAAACGATAATGAGAATTCAATACGATATAATAATAAAATTAAATGATAGTAATGAAATCTTTGGAACAAATCAAAATATGCATAACATACTTTTTCCATAAATTAAAATCACACGCAAATTTTACATTTTAGCATAAAAACAAGAAAATTAAAACAGTAACCTAGAATATACTTAAATCTAATTAAAAACAAAAGATGTAGCCATTTCAGCATAAATACATATAATTATACTGACAAGGATAATCACGGGAGTTGCAGGCAATTTCTATGTCAACTAAAGTGATCGAGAATGATATGTTTTGCTATTTATTATTTACTGAATAATTTGAGAGATGAAAATGTCTAAATGGCCGCTAAGTGAACAAAAATTATGCTTATAAGTAGTTATAGAATCAATTAAAAAATAAGATCACTACAATACGTAAATACCAAGAATTGTATATTAAAATATTTGTACTTTTACTGACTAAAGGAAAAACATTGGCAACTGCTAATAATCCTACATTGTAAAAAATAATAATTTGTAAAATGTAGATTGAAAACGGTCGTCGCAAATTCGTTCACTCTAAGATGTGGAATGCAATTAGAATTCTTTAACAATATTAAAAGGTATAATAATATATTAAATTTTTATAATCAGCTCAACAATGTATATAATCTATAATAATTTAAAAGCCTAGATCCAAACTGTGATATTTATTGCACAAGCACACATGTGGCTTAAAAATCCAATGGGAATAGAGCTCACAACCTTATTTTATTTAAAAGTTTTGTTGTATTTCCTTTAGAAAAGCCGAACCGCTTAGGTGGGAGTACAATGTTACAATCCAATCATTTGAGCATCCTGTCTTCAATAAGTTTTTTTGGAAAAAGAGTAAGGTTAATTTGTTACATAGGTTAGTTGACTGAGTCCCACCAACAATGTGGTGTTTGTTACATTTGTCAAGTATCGGCATGCCACTCTTTTCTAGCTCCTCAGAATATGAAACTTACTTGCTGCCACAACATAGGCAATACGCCCACCTCCAATAGGGAGGGTAACATGAGAGCTCACCTTGTGCGCTGCGAACCCTACCACCATCACAGTACTTGGCACGCAACCATCCTTGACATCCCTCTATTCCAAACAATACAAGAGGATAGTGCGATATTGACAAACCACTGTCTGACGATTTACATATATATGCCAAGGAAATGTCAGTTTACAGTGCCATATAAAGTGATGCTACATCTACTGAAGTAATTTATTGCTGGATACATAAGGGAATATAGATTCAAGAGAAATATGTTTACCAAAATTGCTTTTAAGTGTATATATAGGTAACTTTTAAGATTCCTGAGAAAGGCTACTGTTATGTACTCTAATGATACAATTATTATCAAGTAATGTCAATGGACAATAAATACCATTTGACCTGCCATTATCCCATGACAAGGTGCTTACTTGCTACAGCAAGAATATACAGCCTTGCGAACGCGACGAATAGCCGTCGCGACGCACCAACCACTAATAAACATCTCTAAACAACTTTACCATATAGGCCAACTTGTGATACTGTATGTTACCAAATTCAAAATACTATTACTACAAAAATATCTACACTGACACTACACAAGATATATGGCAAGAACAAAAGGAAACACTGTCGACAAACTAGGTACAACTTAGATTAGGAGAACCGGACATACATACATATTTAAAACAATAATACTTTCAATTATGACAGAATGTTAACATTACAACTTTAAATTTATTAATATATTGGAATTCACACATAAAATAGTATAATTTGTAAAATTATCGAAAACTTATCACACCACTTTTAAATAATTTTTATGCAACCCTAAAGCAAATATAAATAGCGTTAAACGCTCCCTTTGGGGCATTAAAGGTTGTGTTTCAGTTACATCTACTCCACTAACACACAATAATTTTGATAAATTACAACAAAAGATTGAACATTATAATATTAAAACCCTGAATATGAATTAAACAAAAAAATTGGCAACAATTAGTAACTAATTTTTACAAATATCATACAGTAAAATAATTGCTATGTGCATGCACAAATATTGTAAGAAAATAATTTGGCAGTAAAATTCGTAAATCTAAAGGCCCAACGCCAAAATACTATTTCAATATAGGCCCAAGAACATATAATTAAATAAAGTAGTAAAATGACAAAATCAGAGTATTAATGACTACTCATCCACTAGGGGTATGTAGACTTATTTAACCTAGGAAAATAAAATAAAATTCCCTAATGCTATCGGGACAAAAATCCATAAACAAAATAACTTAAAAACAATATGAAAAAATAAACCCGAAAGTTACTCACTAATCAATAAGAGGGTTCAGACTCAAATGTCAATAATATTCAAACATCTACTACTGGCTCCGTATTTCCTTCTTACTCTGTTTCTTTCAAAATATTGAGTCATGTAAGTATATTAAAATTGTTGGTTCGTAATGCTTTTCTATTATTGCTTATATCACATAAGTGTTAGTTTATTTATCGTTTTCTGATAGGAGAACATTTATAAACAAATTAAATACTATTCATTAAGTACAAACATTACATATAACTATCATACTGAGCTATTCATGTATGTTTTACAAGCTTTTATTTAGTTATACTTTTAAAATTTTTAGTATTTGTGAAATATTGTGTTGAAAAGTTAATAGTGACCCATATTAAGATGTTCATTTCAAGATTAAGAGCTCAAATTAGGTGAAAACATATGTATAAAACCTAATAACTATGCAATAAAATGGTGATCTGGTATTGCAACTATGAGGCTCTCCTTGTCAGAGAAGTCCACTACAGTGAATTTATTTCAATAAAGGATCATTTCAACACACATTCACAACTAAAGCTTGCGTAAGTATTGTTACTCTAATTTATTTAATGGTGCACTGACTTTGAAATGTGAAAAATTTTACATAACAGATTTCCATTGTTGTGATGTGATATTAGGAGATATATATTTTGAACTTTTTATTTAATTTGAAAACCACCGGTTTAGAGAGCTGTAATTAAGAACTTAACATCAACACGAAAACGTTTAAAATATCACACATGGTATGGTGGTCTACTGTTTTAAAACTACCTCCAACTGGAATCTAAATAAGCATTCCCTACTTTGTAACAATATTGGCAATTTAAAATGCTTTACAAACCACAAACCCTGTTAATACCTACTTATTTGATTCCAGGGACAATCAAAAGATACGTTTAAGTACTTATTATTAAAAAATGTATATCTGTTTATGTAAAAATAAAATGGTCAAGGTAAAATTCTA
The DNA here is from genome assembly GCA_949316135.1 of Choreutis nemorana. Classification (NCBI taxonomy): domain Eukaryota; kingdom Metazoa; phylum Arthropoda; class Insecta; order Lepidoptera; family Choreutidae; genus Choreutis; species Choreutis nemorana. The sequence goes on along the minus strand of OX438601.1, from coordinate 6,061,641 downwards.
CGAGGGGTGCATACTGATATAATTTGGCGCATCGATAATTTTTAATATAACAAATACAACAATAAATCTGCTTCCCCGTTTGAATTTATGTAAAAGCCTAAATACAGTATGGAAGACTTAATGCATGAATTAGCCCTTTGATGTTAACTGTTTATTTAATGACCATTTCTTAGGGATTATTAATTATGTTATTATTCTACTTCAAATTCAACGCTCCTACATGGCAAGTACCTCTTGTCCTATAAAAAATTGAAAATTGTATGTGTCACATTCAAGTAGCAAGCATTTAATGTGAAATCTGTTAAAATGTTTTTATATTATTAGTGTCGCACTCTAACATTATAACATCTTAATATTCTTAATTTTGAATGTGGTTACTTATTATAAAAATATCTCGATATTTATGACTGTTACGAATTAAAATTATCAATATATATTTCATATTTTTAGAATTTTTTGACTTTGATGAGAAGTTACACTAATATTAGTTCAGGAAAACGGTGGGATGAGCTGTTACAATATAATCATAACAGCAATTCAACCTTGGAATTTGTGACTAGGTTTAAAATTTAATAATAAATTACTACCAATGTAATGCCCATGTTTTTTTGACTAAACTTCCCATCGAAAACAATTTTAAATTTTCAAAAATGTATACTTTCAGATGTTCATATGCTCAACATGGTGCATCTTCATTAATAATTTCCAACATTATCATAATAATTCAAAAGCCTTTAATTCTATACATTTATGAAACTATATAATTTCAATTGAAATGTATAAAGCCTACCATGAAAAACCCTTCAAATATGTTAATAGGCTCTCAAAACAAGAGTACATGAAAAACATTTTGTATAGACACAAGAATTCTGTAAATGGTAAATATATTTTAACGGACAATATATAATATTGTATACGAGATTAACCTAAACTAGATGGCACGTTACTTTAGTGTCGCCTCCTTTGGTCAAAATAGGACTAATAACTTGTTAACAAACTCAATTGTGCGTTCGTATGTGTCTATCAAGCGAATGATTACATAAATTGGGCAATCATTTGTGTATTTGACTACGTTAGTTTGCACTGGGATAAACATGTCGAGACAACTTGTTGAACGAGGCGACACCCCACGCAGTCCCCTAATTGACATGTAATTACTTCACTCGAACTAGGAACCATACCAACAGCTAAAATTTAGATACAAAATAAAAAATATAAAACAAAGATGTTAATTACACTAAACTTTGGATATTTTGTTACTAAACTAAATGCAATCATTAAAATAGTGAAGATGAAAAGAAAAACAATACCGAAAAATACTCAAGTATTAAAAACTTGAACGACATAACCACATCTATCCACAAGCAGAGAAGAGCGTTTTTACAACCGCTCGTTCTAAAACATTGACAAGAAAATTAATAAAACGATATTACGCTTAAAAACTGAACATTTTCACTGCCCGTGAATGGATAAGTGATACCAGACTAACATAACGTGAATTTCAACAAAATAACAATGTCAAATACTGGTTTAGCAAAAAAAACGTTTAGCTTTGTAAAACAGCAATTAAAATATAAAATATAGGGAATAAATGTGAGATCTTGTAGTATGCAGACTTACAGCCAACGAGTTTCTCCTCAGACAATGTAAAGGGTGTTGAGGACTAGAACGTGGTGATTGTTTTTAGCCAGAGTGACTATGTAACCTTCAGAAGTTATCTTCAGACCGCAGCAGCGTGAAACCTAAAAAAAATATTTTTTTAATGAACTTAACGGGGAAGCTAACTGGGAATCGAACCCAGGATTTTGAGCACCAATTCAATGAAAATTATGAATTGCAAAATTTTGTTGATCCATTTTGTTTAGAATGCACCTCACAAAGAAATTTTGCAACATACAAAGCAATATAATTGTTCAAAGAATTCATACAAAGAGATATTTACTAAACATCCCAGATATTCTAAGTAAATAAGAATCTGACTAACTACAACAGCCTAAACACAATTGCAAGTTACATCAGCAACATTTGATGTCTAACTAAACAAAGGCAGGCATTTGTTTTGAGCCCTGCCTGCATGAAGTTATAGCAATTGTAGCCAATATCTTATTTTTTTACTTCATACAAAGCCTATCAAAACCACCATGTTTGCCAACCTTACCAGGCAATTCTACCCTTTTGTTTTCATGTATGGAGTAATGGAGGTTGAGTTTGGGTTTCGGGATGTCTTGGTCAGGTGTCTGATGTAGTGGGAAATTTGCTAAATTTAGCTGCCTCAAGTCCCAGGATTTTCAGCCCCAAATTCGAGACGAGACTTTGTTGGTAAAATAGAATTGAATCATTTTGTTTTGTAAAAATTTTAAATTTTTTTGCTTGATACTTACTATTAGTACGTCGTAACTTAGGCGCTGCGCAAACTTGTGTCAGATTTAATTCAATTTCTTACTTTAAATATCTACCCACTTATTGTTGTTTAATTCAACAAGTACTACTGCTATATTTTTTGGGTTGCATTTCAGTCTGGGCGGATAGAGCCACGATTAGCGTTACGCTACGTACAAAGGTTCAAATCAAAGTGATTAGCCTTAATATTGCTCTGTAAAACGTAATATTCCTTTGTAGATAGTTGCCTTTTAGTATTGTATTTAGACATACAACGGCGTACGGCCTTCTATTACAAGTTGCGGAACGGTATGATTTCAACAACGGCCTAAAATCACTAGATATTTAATATCGATAAACTAATTGAAGACTGACAAAATAGCAATACTACTTATTGTAAGGTATAGGTAAGAATTTGATATATCTCTATCTTTATCTGAAATACCACATTAATGTGGTGTTTTTGACAGTTAGAAGTTTTCTGTCTAAAGTTCCAATTTACGCAGTCATTTACTACCCGAGTAGTCTGAGTACACCAAACGCTTTTACCACCCGTTATTTTGCCTTATGTGGTTGTGATCGGTAAGCCAGTTGTCAATTTTATTTATGTCCTAGCCAAGAATAATTCAATTCTAATTTTATTCTATCTCAATGTCTCGGGAAATCGCGGCACTTTGATCTTTGGTTGTCTCACGTCCCGTGCCTTTGAAATACCAGAGACTTCCGAAACCTTAATTGGAGTTGGTAACAGCCATTGCAAAGCAAAACAAAAGGATGCAGTGGAAAATTGTGTCAAAAGAAATAATTTATACACCCAAACTCACACTTCTTCATTTTCTTCTTTTTTTCCTTTATTGTTTCAAATCAAGAAAATATAAATATTTTCTAAAGGATTGGTTATGAAACTGGATATGTTGCGCTATTTATAATTTACCTTTACGTAGGGGCACTCAAACTCGGTGACGAGCACGCCATCTCTAGAGAACACTGCGACATGAAACTTGTTCCCGTGCGAGTCCCCAATAAGCACGTCTCCGGCATCAGAAACGTCGATGCCGTTCGGGAAGTTGGTCACGTTCTCACAGCCAATACGACGCAAAAAGTGACCTTCATCGTCGAAAACCACGACGCAGTGCCCCTTAAAATCGCACACGTAGAACTCCTTGCCTGGAATTTTTGTCAGGTTTCTTTTCAACTTCTTAATTAAGGTAAGGTTCTTAATTAAGGTAGGCCTGATCGTGCACGTTGCTTTAGTAAGCGTCACTTCGAGTTCGGTCAGTAAAAAGTTTACACAACAGAACAATTTGCAAGTACACATTCTGTTCACATCTATCTGAGATCTAGCTCACATGGAAAGATTGCATCAACTATCACTATTAATTTAGTGGTGAGAAACATTTAAAATAATAATTTGTATAAATTTAAAGCACTTTTAATGAGAGGACTAACAGGGAATAAATTAAAACAGAATAATCTTATCGGTTAAAAAAGTCGGTAAAATACCAAAATAGTATTTCTGAATTTAGGTATTTTTATGCAGAACAGAAATAGTACCAAAATGTTGTTACGATATTGTTAAAACACAAGATTTTAGGTTATTAGTAAAAGGTTCATCAACTAACCGCTGATGGCTATGTCAGAAGGCTCTCTCATACATTCGCTGCAATCAAACCAGCTCATAAGATCGCCTTCTTCAGACAAGATGAAAACAGTTGGAGTGACACTATCAACAGCAACAATCAATCCTTCTGCAGTTACTGCCAATCCGGCTACTATATCTATGAATCGCACCTGCAACAAACAAGATTCTTGATTATATTTGAGTTGCCTAAGTTTTATAAAACAAAGCATGATTTATCCTCTTAATACTTTTCATTTTTTATATACACTCTCGTCATAATCTCTGGAACTACCGAAATCGCTACAGTAAATTTTTATGAATTTGTGTGTCAAGTCCTAGCTCATAAGATAATTTTAGACCAAGGGGTCCGAAACACAATTGCAATCAATCTATCGAGGAGGTGCTATTGTCGAGACCTAAAATTTGCTATATGCCAAACAATACCCAATCATAATATTACTTGTCATTCTGTCGTTTCATTTATGTATCCCAAAGACATGAAAAAAAATACTTTTACTAAGGTACTAAACAGTATAATATTAGCAGATGTATAGGTAAAAACCACTTACAGCAATTTTCTTCAGAAAATGACCATTTTTGGTAAAGATTTGCATTCGAGACCTTTCATTTCCTCGGTCACATACAACAAACTTGCCAGTTGCACGCACCACCGCCACCTTTCGAGGATACCACAACTGGCCTTCTTCCTTACCAGCCACACCAAAATTGAATTTATGATTACCAGACTTGTCGAATACCTAAAACAAATAAAAAAAATGATTAAGGACTATATGAGAAAAATATAGAACATGTGTGTGAGCACACATTTATATAAAATTGTAATATTTATTTTAACTTACCGTAATGCGGTGATTATTGGTATCGGCGACGATGATGTCTTCATCATTCCCGAGACAGAATCCGTGAGGAGAGTTGAACTGGCCTTTGCCTCCTCCTAGCTGTCCAAATTTGAATCTAATATGCATGGCGGTGGCCTTAGTCGCGCGTACCAGCGGTGCCGGTGGCGCTACAAGACCAGCCTCCTCTGCAGCAGTTAATAATGGTCTACCAGGAGACACGCCGCGTGGACCTACGCCTCCAATCCCACCTACACCCCCATAACCATTCACTTCTAAAAAAATGGATTTTTACTATAAAATATTACAACATTCAACAAAACGTCATCTCAAGTAATGAATTAATTAACATACCAGTGTTCAATCCAAGTTTAGCAAGAGCCTGCAGATTATTGTATGCTTGTGGAGAGTTAAGGTCACCTGCAAGCAATTCAGCAAGAGTGAATGATGCAGCTGGAGATGCATGCTGTTGAGGTGGAACATCCTTTTCGGCAATACTGGCGAGTTGTTGCAAATTATATTCAACTAGAGAAGGAAGGGCAGGTACTCCTCCAACTCCAGGTACTGCACCTACACCCGGCACGTTGTTAACTCCAACTCCTGGCATCACGGCATTATTATTAACTCCCACGACAGGCCCAACTCCAGGAATAGATGACATCTCACCAACAACAGGTACCCCCACCATACCACCGACACCAGTTACACGGCGAACATTAGCCAGTGGAAAATCATCGAATACTGGTGCACTTGTAACAGAAACAGCTGGTGAATGAGCATTTGAGGCAAGAGAAGCAATAGCTGATGATTCACTGGCACGTTTCTTCTCTTCAGCTCGAGTAACTTCAGTTCGAAAGGCTCCAAATGTATCTTCGATAATAGGTTCGAACTTTTCTATCTTGGTAACAAACTCTAAAGAGTAATCAACATCAAACTCAGGTGCTCCCTCGAGCAGACGTGCGAACTGTGAAGAAACGGTTTTTTTCAACATCACTATTTCAGTACCGTCACCACGGCGGAGGAGTCTGGTTGCAAAATTACAAGCACAATCAATTCTCTGCACAGTCTTATCAACTCGGTCATAGAGATCCATTACTTTAAGTTCTCGTTCCTTGTGTAGATTCTCTAGTTCTTCGAGAACTTTTTCGCGGCGACGTTCCAACGCCGCTTTATAAACCTGAAAAGCTTCGTTAATGACAGTTTCAGCTTCATCACGTTGACGCTGAAGGTCTCCCAAGGCATCATCTAGTTTAGAAGATGCACTTCCTGCTGCAGCAGCGCGTGCATTCGCTTCAGCTATGTAATTACGCAATTCAGCTCGTAAGTTAGGTTCGGTATCCACAATACGTTCACAACGGTGTTCGCCAACTTTGTGTTCAACAGTTAAACATTCAGTACAGGCCCCAACTTCACACTCACAGCAGTAAAATTTAAGACATTCTCCAATATGACGCGTGCAAAAGATTGGTTTGTGCACAGCTGCTTTATCTTTAGACGACCTTAATGCATCGAAAGGAACAACTCGGTGATTTTCAAAGCACCTCATGTACTGATGAGCAGAGTTGCAGTTAGAGCACAAGAAATGAGAGCAATCAGTGCACCTGGCTACAGCTGGTTCCTTGCTCTTGCAGCAGGTGCAAACAACTGACTGATCCATTGCAGAAACATCTAAGACATTAGTTAGAACATAGTCTGATGGTAGAGATCCAGCTCCACCTCCAGGAATCTGTCATTAAAGAATAAAATAAGAAGACTGAATATAATAAAGTGAAATTTTGTGGAGATGGAATTCAATCTTACCTTAGTTTCTTGTTTGCAGATAGGACATTCTACAGCCAGATCATACTTGAGTGAATCTCCAGCTTCATTTACCATCAATTTGTCAATGCAAGCTTCACAGAAAACATGAAGGCACGATAAAACTCGAGGGCTGCACAGCTTGTTACTGAAAAAAATGACATTAATAGCAAACCTCTTGCATATGGATTAGGCTTTTATTTAAGGATTGGAATTTGAATACTTACTCGCATATCTGGCAATTTTGCTCTTGTTTTCCAGTATCAATTGACTCCAAAGAACCCTCATCCCCCAAACTAACCAAACCATCCCCATAAAGGTCCCCATTCATTTCTTCCATTTTAGCTTATAATTAAATAAGTTGTAAACAGTATAATTCTTGACCTAACACAACAAGAATCTGAAACAAGTAAAGATAGTTGCTACTTCATTCCATATCAAAAACTGTAGCTAAATATAAACATTCAATTAAATACATCCTGAATGGAGACAGTTCTTAGCATTATAACTTCATTACAATACAGACTTGCCTATTTTGCAGAATAAGAACCATAACGTAAATTTTCATTACAATGTATGCATATTGATTTTTATTTAGCTACTATAACAAAACCCACAAAACAGTGCCTAAAGAACTTCATGAAAAGCCTTTTGGATTTTTTTTACTACCTGTAAGCTAATGGTAACGGTTGATCTATGAAAATAGGCAAAAAGTCATAAAAACTTGGGAATTTTATGATGTGTTATAGTAAAATAAGTCCCCCTTCCCCCTTACATCTCCCAATTAGGGTTAAAAATATATAAAAACATTTGTATCATCAGATTGCTTTTAACTTTGTATTACTAAACATTGAACTGTAATAATAGGAAATATGACAAATGTTTAAATTTAAAAACATCTTTTTAATAAGCCTATATTGTATATACACTTAAGGGGCCAGGGTGATTTCAAATATTACTAGGAATGATGAGCTGCAAATAATTTTAACAAAGGAGTAGGCATAAGTGAATGAAACACCAGAAATAATGACAATTTTAAAGGTCTATTAAAAAACATTAAATTTCAGTGAGGCACATTCTACAATAGTCTGTACAGTCAGAATTATTTGATGTTGAAAATTAACATTTTCAGGTAAAACAGGTAAGATTTTGGAGAAGCATTTTTTTTATTAATCTAAAGCTCATTAAAACTAAGCTTTTATCACAATATAAATTGTGTTTAAAATAAAAAAATAACTATTGAAAATGTTTTTTCAAAACCAAAACATTTTAGCATCAGGTTATAACATAGTGGCTGGGCACCAAATAACCAAAAAATAAAAGGACACACAATAATTTGGTACTATCTGTGGATACCTAATGTCGATGTTACAACACCATACCAAAAAAAAGATATTGATAAAACTATTTTTTCTAAATTATAAACTTCTATTTTTTTCAGGTAAAATTTTCAATTTTAATAAGTGAAATACTCCAACCACAACAAATTCTAGCATGCACTTCTGTGATAATGAATGTATATGAAATTTAATTTAATGTACATGTCATTCTTATTGGAGATGGGCCCAATTTTACCCATTGTCTAAGATTTATAATTAAGTGATCAACAAGTAAGGCTAGTTACATCATTTTAAGAACATCAAAGTTTACACTGAGCTATTTTTATTTATTCTATGGGGAAACACTACCTTTGAAGACAAGAACACAATAACTATGATTTCTTAAAACAATGTGATTACAGGTGAAAACACAAAGTAACTGATTCAATAGAGCCAAGACACTTGCACTGAAATCATAACACTGGTATATTTGTTGTATTTTATATAGTAACTATCAAATAGATCGAACTATCAGATAGATTGGTAATAACAGTGATTCATCGAATGGAACAAGTTCCAAGATGATTTAATTTTAAAACCATAGTTTTTGGATAAGCATTGACTTATAACTGTTATCTACCCTTATTAGTACCATAACTAGCTAATCAACAATAATCATCAAAATGTTGTTGGAATTATGAGCTATTAAAAGTTTGACTTTCTTTTCTTCATACAAATGTAATTAATAAGAAAACTTTGAATTTTTGACAGACTATTATGAAGCCAAAAAAGGAGGGCTATTGTATGTATATTATTAATAAACTCAAAATGTATTGGACTGATTTCAAACATTCTATCACCATTCTACTATTATATTTTCACCAAAACAGATGCACGATTTTTTTTTGTGTGAAGCTGAAGCGGGCCTTTAGTTTAAAATTCATATTCTTATAGAGTCTATACTTATACTTAGTAGGTATATCACACTAAGATGAACAAAGGATAACATGTTCAGCTTCCAATAACAATACTTTAATCAATTTTTTTTAAACATGTTATCCACACCATAACTGGTAAATAATTATAAATTGCACCTTAAATTTAAAAAAAAAAAATGGCAAAACCAAAGAATTGATGGTGGAAGAGATTGGCAGGTGTTACATACAATTGACGTATTGTAAGTATGTCCCTGTAGAACCTAATAAGAAGAAATAAATAAACCGCAAAATTAGGCACACGTTTGGAGTTCAACATCAAAATGGCCTCATTTTAAATATGTACGTACATAACATAAACGCAATGCACCAGACAATGGCGAAGGTCGATAGTTCATTATGTGAAATTCCAACTTACCGATTCTTGAAGGCATGTAAGAACAAATATAATAAAAGACGGTCCACATAACAAATTAAACTTACCGTAAAGAGATAAAACTTGCAGAAAAGGCATAAAATCAGACGCGCAGAAAGTCTACCACGCCGTTACTGCGAGAACAATCATCACTATGTAAATAAATAAAAAATGAACATCAAGCCTCGATGAATATAATATTTTAAAATAAAAACTGTTTCGTATTCGATGAATAAAATAAAAGTTTTGTCAAGTTCTCATTTTAAAAGACGAACGAATCACACCGTATTGATTTTCTTCGTTCGTTGCGCTTTTTTTTGGATTTGGAACTATGTGTTGCTATATTAAAGGCACTGGACCAAAATTAGCCTAAATATGAAATCAGCTTTACTAACATTAATAACAAAAATACAGAAAAATAAATTTTATTTTATTTTTGTTATTTAGTCATCAATACCAGTTAAGTAAATGACTAAAAAAGAGAACTTAAAAGATTAATTTACATGGATTCCGCAAAAGTAAACCAGTGCGTAACATTGGAATAAATGGTGAAAAACTAATTTAAACGTAAAGGTTTGGTGCGGCTACAAAACGATAGAAACTTTTAACTTAAAGGACTTTTTATATTCTCAATTATATAGTGCCATGTATAATACAATAAAAACTTTTTTGCCATATATAAAAATGTAGACAAAGTGGTATGTTCCGATATACACTGCTAGCACTGCGCAGTGGTCTCAGCAGTGAAAATTTTGCTCCGTTATAGGTCGGCAGTACCCTAGAGAAATATATGGCGGCGATTCATAACGTTTGTGGCTGTGAATATAACAATGGCAACGTTAACGAAACTAACCCAAAATATATTAATTTAAATAAGCTTTGAAAATGGAGTTCCACAGTCTACTGCGCTGCTTTCCGTTTTAAATAGTACCCAGCATACTTGCTTTAAAGGCACGGCTTTGCAGTGAACTGAATAAATAAAACAATGAATTCGCAATTTCAAAAAAGTTGCAAGTTAATTTTTGAAATACTTCTTGTAATGATGTTAAATTATTCTAACGTTTCAATCGTTGGACATCAAAGTATACATTTACATTTAACAAACGTTAAAAATTATTTAATATCTGACCACAATAATTATTTAAAACTGACGTAGATCAATTTTTGAATTGAGTTTGTTATCATCGTTTAAGCTAACTAGTATTGCAATATAATATTGATAGTATGATACCCCCTTTGTAAGTTTTTGAAGCCCTTCAGGCTTTACATGGCTGTATAACTCTTAACTCTTCTGCCTAGCATGGGAAAATTAAGATTTTTTATTTGGTTGATTTGACATTTAAATTTGAGTTGCTTGGCGGGAACGAAAGTTTTCATAATTAACGTCTTTTCTTATAGGTATCACAGCAGAATTTTGTGTAATAGGCTAGTGTTTTCACCAGTGAATATTTGTTGCGCTGAATAAAATGAAATACGACGATTTACTTCCTCTTTCCACCTTTTATTTATTTTATACGATTAGTAATAAATAAACGAGCATCGGGTTTTCCATCTATAAACCGCAACGTGTCCAGCCCAAGTATGATTGCTTTAACTACATTCGGCTCTCCATCCATGTCCTAAAGGTTATGTTTGTAACGCGTTCCGTTCGCCATTACCCGGCCTCCAGTAGATTATTTGTAAGACTTTCTCTATAAAATTAACGCTAGTTGCTTTTGCTAAGCGACCTCCGAGCTATAAGTTAGAACTGGTCTCAGTAAGGTCTTATATATTGCTAGTTTCAACAATCTTGACAGAAGTTTCGAACGTAAGTATTTTTACAATCCAAAGTAGGTATCTTGTATTTGCAGACATGATTATTTTTATATTTCTACACAGATACCTTGTTGTCACCCGTTATTTTGGAGCAAAGATGTGTAAAATCCTTGCTCAAACTACACTTATTTTCATTTTTGAGATAATATCGCCTTTAGTAACGCCCGATTGACCCCCCCAGGAATCTTTTGATATCTACTGAGTCTTTTGTCCATATTCCCCAAGGTTTACTTTCTTCCAACCAAGTCTGGGTTGTCTATTGCATACCCCAAAAATTAAAGAAAATAGTACCAGCCGTTTAAACATTAGCGGCATTTATGTATTTGTCCAGTAGTATATTACATAGGAGACAGGAAAGGGTGTCACCCTATATCAGGCCTACATAGGTTCTAAATGTTTCCGGGTTATCGATTTGAACTTTTATCAATAACGTAACAAGGTTCAAATTACACAAAATAACTAAATGAATACTAAGTACATATTCGTCATTCACTAAACTGAAAATTAAGTGTTGTTGGAAAAATCTTTAATCAAAGAACTTTTGTATTAAAGGATATAAATATGTAAACATTATCTCTTGTGAAATTCTTATCACATATGAAAAGCATCGGAAGAAGATAATGTTTCAAGCATATTTTGTATTTGTTGGAGTAACGACTACTGTCCTTGGACGTCTGAAGTTGATATTACTCAAAAGGAATGATTGTTAACCATTTGAATAAAACATGCAATCTCTTTCCAAACAACGACCCTCCAAGGTTTGAAACTTTGGCGGATCAATACAAAGACGACATTTCACTCAAGTAACTCAACAATAACCGTACTGCGTTTTACTGTAGGTTCATCACTCTATAATATCTATATTTTTCTCTATACATATACCTTTTTTTCTGATTATCATCAACATCATCTCACCATCTTCAAGGAAGTAGAAGTTTAATAGCAGAAGACTTGTGCTGTATGAACTAATGCTCTTTGCCTGTCTCGACCAAAGAACAGACAAAAAAACTTAAATTTATTTATTCATTTTTGTTGCCAAATTCATAAACTTTTAGTTAACACTAAGCATTGATGTTCCATTTTTTATTTGTGTGAATTTATCAAAATAATTGTTTTTTTGTGCAGATTACGGATTGCTATTGTAAGCTTGGATATGGAGTGATATTGGCATTAAGCAGATTAAGTTCCAATGATTTTCTTAAGTTTTAAAATTGTAAAATTAAGGTTTTAGTTAGTTCTGGGGAGTCTTAATAAAATTTATTTTGTGAAAGCGTCAAGCGTCATAGAGTCTCATTTATAAACCATATTGTTTTTTGTTAAAAATCAGCAGTTTGTAGGGTAACACTCCCGAGAAACCACGACGGCATAACTAAATTTTCTAATGTTTCTTGCTGTTTCTACAGGAGTAGATCTATTTGTTTTAAAAATGACTTTTATACCGAATTGGGAAGAGTTTGAAAAATCTGCAGAAATGTTGTATCTTCGAGATCCTTTAAACACACGTTATACCACGAAATATTCTCATTCAAAAGGGTTATTTGTCGTAAAAATTACTGACAACAAAAAGGTATGCTATAACCTGCCCCCTGTTCAATGAAACTTACAATTTTTGAAATATAAATATATTCATGTTTAAAAACAACAAAAATTTTACACTACTCATTTTTCACTTGTCACTACTCTACAAATTTGAGGAATTGTAAGCTTTATTAAATAGGGAAGTGATATCTCCTTAAATTGACACAAATACTTCGTTGTATTTATCTCTATCTTAAATATTTATTTCAGTGTTTACAGTATAAGACTGAAGTTCAGCAAGATGTAAGGAAGATAGACAAATTTATTTCGAATTTAATGAGGCATATGGCATCAAATGAAAGTTATTAATAAAAGCTAATTTATTGAAAAAATATTATTACTTTATGCTAAGTCAAGGCTTACAACTAAACAGTAAATAAGAGGTAAACTATTAAACTTACAAAAAAAGATCTTGTAAGTCTTTCAATACTTTTTTGTTCTATATTTGATTCTAGACTTATATTAATTCAACTCGCCCTGACTTTGCATGGATATTATGCATATATTATAAACATCTAAACCTTCCTCTTGAATAACTATTTAAAAAACTACATCAAAATCCATTGCATAGTTTTAAAGACCTAATCATATTTGAGGACACGCAAGGAAAAGCAACTTTATTTGATACAATTAGTGAAAGTAAAGAAGCCTCCTGTTAAAAATGTAATGTTTTTGTTTTCGTTTATGTTGGTTACTTATAAATCCACTTTATTTACTTATATTTAAAAAAAAATGTTGATTGTTCAGAGTGTATCCAAGGCTTAAGATAAGATCCGGATGAAATTACACTAAATGCCTTATCTAACTTTGTAGTCAGTATTGAAACTGTATTTTATTTTCAACATCATTAAAGATATTGACAATAATATCCATAGTACTTATAGATATTTAAACACATAAATAAAATTGGAATGTTTGTAATGTCAACATCAGCTTTTATGAATGAAGAAAAATGTATAAAATATGGTACTACTAACAAGTTAAATTGGTCTATTGCGAGTCAACTTGTATAAGTAGGATTGCTTACCATCATACAGGAGTTTATGGAATGTACTTTTTCATATTTTTCTCACAAGTGAATTTTAGTTTTAAATTTTATTTTTGATTGAGAATCTTCAACTCTTCAATCAGCTTTTTAATGTTTAATTTAGAATGCTGGGATCTTGAAGAAAAAATGTAGTATATAATCTTGCCATCACACAGTATTTACAGTGTGATTATGTATCAAGAAAAAGTACATTATTTTATGCAGTTGCCAAGCGTGCCTTATATCAAAATTAGTTGGGGAGGGGCCTAAATGAACGGTAAAGATTTCTCACAAAAAGAAACTAAAGGTATTGCTCTTGAGAAAACTCTCGAGCTCTCGTTGAGGTGTCAGTTGATTTTTTTAAATTTTATTTTCTTTCTTCATATATCAGCAGGATTTAATGTGTTAAATGAGAGTGTTTTAACCAGTGAATATCTGTAGTGCTGTACAGGTGTGGAAAAAGTGAAATACGATGTTTTTTTTCTGCTTTTTTTTGAGATTTTTATCTATATACATATGTCAATCTCATTGTATCTTATCTATTATTATACTCATATATTTACTTAAAAATTAACAATGTAACAGAAGCTGACACAGCAATGGCTGCTTCAGAAGTTGGTGTGGACAGGATGCTTTGCACGATACCTATATTTAAGGAATTTAGGCCATGTTTTGACATAAATATCTTCCTTTCAATCTCATTCCGAACACAATCCATTAAATACGATGATTAAGCTGCTCTTCTCGGTATCTCCCGAGTAACCTATTTAGAGCCTACAGTAACCGTACTATAGGCAGATTCATTATTCATCATTTCATTCTATCAAAAGTTCTTTTGAATAGAATATCTAAATAAATTGAGGAAAATCAGCCTAAAGAACATACTGGTTTTAGACCTAACTACTCAACTCTTGATCACATATTTATCTACACTCAACGTATTGATTATTAAGTAGAGTTCGATAAAACAATGTATCGACTACATAACGCCCTTTTTCTCTATCAATAATAAAAACAATCGAACGCTCTACAAGACATGAACAAATATTTTTTAACTCCGCTTCAAAATATTGATACAGATTGTAACGTTAAACTAGAACGAATAGGAAACAGTTTTAACATAAAAAAAGGCGTAAGGCAAGGAGACACAATATCACCAAAAATATATATTGCTCATTACAAAATGTATTAAAAATATAGGTTGGGACAATATGGGCATAAAAACAAATGGTATCACATATACCTATCACATTTACGATTTGCGGATAATATTACTTAATTTTCAGAACACCATGTAGATTTAAAACAAATTATACAAAATCTATAGGTAAGTACACTGAAAGTTTTAAATGTGGACTTAATATTAATCTTAGCAAGACAAATAAAGATCATGTACCACTCTACTTCGCGGATAGTACTATTGAGTAGGTACGCAGATAAACGTGTACTCAGGCCAAAATATATGTTTTACAGATAGAACTAAAAATAAATAGACCGGAGAGTTAAAATTGGTTGTAACAAGTATTGGGCACACAAATAGGCATTAAAGGTAATATTCTAAAAAACCTTAAAAAGAAACTGTTTTATGCAACTATAATTCGAAATACATTAGGTATATAGCTGCCAGACATGGACTACTACAAAAGCGATGAAAATAAAATTTAGATCCTTTCAACGAGGTTAAGAGCGTAATACGTTAGGTTTAAAAATTGGTGATCGTGTCAACGGTAGCAATATTCGAAGTAAAACAAAACTAACTCATGTCTAAATCTATGTAGCTGCGAAACTTCAAGTAGAGATGGGCCGAACATGTTGCAAGAAGGCGATGAAGCGAGTGTGTTTTGTTTTGGCACCCTGAAATAGAGAAATCGCGAAAGACCAATTACAAAATGGAGAGACGACATAGTATCAGCAGCCGGAAGCTAATGGACTAGAATGGCACAAATGGCATAGTTAAGTTTTCGTGTTTTTTGCTAAATTTAAGTATAATACGAGGGCGGGTCAATAAGTCCGTGACTTTTTGAATTTCTGACCTCTTTACCGAAAAAGCAACACTACTCCTGTCAACAGGCATCTGTCAGTTGACTCCTATCAAAATTTGAACTTGCCGCGTTAGTTAGTTTGAGTTTGACAGCTATTTTTATCAGACTACCCAGTAA
This sequence comes from Choreutis nemorana, assembly GCA_949316135.1. Taxonomy (NCBI): domain Eukaryota; kingdom Metazoa; phylum Arthropoda; class Insecta; order Lepidoptera; family Choreutidae; genus Choreutis; species Choreutis nemorana. Next base: position 6,045,739 of record OX438601.1, on the reverse strand, counting down.
TTTGGGAAAAAATTGAAAAAAGTGAATTTCGTGTGCTTATTTTAGATTGAATAAATGTTGCTTTTATTGATATTATAAATTGAACTTTCTACCGTATTTTATGTCAAGGCAATATGAATGGTATGGTGAAGTCCTTTGAAAGGAGTGTAAAAATGCGATGGAAGCAAATATCACAACATCATAGACGTAATAAAACTTCCAGACAACGTCCCCTGAATGAATAAATAAAGTCTAAGGACATCCCATATTAAGTCAGTTTTGTGAAATGCCATAACCATAGTTTAATTATAAAGAAAAACCTAGGGATCACTTTCCATCACTAGAAAATTTTCTGATTAACTGATTGTTTTCATTTAAAATAATTTATCAAAACAAAAATTTGACCGGTGTTGCAGTAATTTCCATTTCCAATTTAACATTAGTGTGTTTTTTTTGTTCCCTTGTAATTCTGGCTGATTTCAATTTTGTTTTCATAAACATCTACACTTATGTTAATTCTATGATTATTTGGGAGGGAAGGAAAAATGTGCAAGGCGACTTAATTTGCCACTGTCATGTATCTCATCACCTTCTTATAATATGAGCATCGAATACAATTATTAAAAGGGTTTGGGATAGTGGCCATAGATTCACAACCTGGGACTCAACATAAACATGCGAAATGCGGTGTATAACATCTCTCCTAACCCTTCTCGAGGGATTACGGCGTGAGTTTATGTTATGTGGTATTATAAAATGGCATTTCCCCCAAAGGAAGCTCCTGTTGTTCCTGTTGTTGCTGTACACTGTAAGATAGACATTATAGCTCCAATGAACACAATCTCTTTTTGTCTTTGAAGCCTGATTTGGGAATTAGCTCGTAACTCACTGTACCAGTAAGAACTGCGGTTTTTCTTATATACAACAACGTAGGTACTTTTAATTTTAGTATGTGTTTTCATAGCGCCTATGCTTTATGCGGCTTTTTATCTAACATTGTAGTCTGTCTGTCTTTTCTGGGACTTTAATTTTACAATTAAATTACTAGATAATCTCTCGAAGGACGCGATCGTCTTCCCAGGCGTCTCGGTGCCTGGGAAGAGGTCGCAAGCTTATAGACCAAGCCATCTTGCCAGACTCAGTCGAATGCGTTTTCCATATCCAAGAATACTGCAACTGTCTTGTCGCGCTTGTTCGAGGTCTTTGCGAACTTGAAGTACCCTAGAGATCTGGAGCCGGCCGGAACCCGAACTGTTCCGGACGAGGGACGATGTGTGGCTGCAGTTGTCGCAGCAGCAGTCATTTAAACGCCTTGGATGGGTAGCAGTGTGATTGGAATTGCAATCGCGTGGAATTTGGAATTGGAAACGTTACTGGATTATAGCCGGAAACGCGAAGCGGGATGGAAGTGGAAGGCGAAATCAGGGACTCCCAATCCCAGTCGATCGTCGGACGTGGTACTGGCGGGAGTACTTTTTTTTTTCGGGGCACACCCGCCACTCTGTCCCACCACTGCAACTCCTGTTCACCAGGATCAACAGTGGCGTCCACTGATCGAATAATCAACTAATCATGCAGCTGTGCAATGACGCACAGGCTGTGCCCGGACATCGTATCGGCTATCTTGGGACCCGAAACGAACTTAATCAGAAGAAATAGGAGGTAGTAAGAAAGCGGTTTCAGACTTCCCTCCCAGCAAAGCGGAGACAGCAATCGAAATGGCCCAGAGGCCAAAAACTAAGGGGGGAAACAGTCAGGAGACGCCTGGCCGTCAAAAACACCATGAATGCCACTAACTAACAGGGGATAAATTAGATACTAACCTAAATCTTACACCAGCAATATTGGTGGCAAAACTTTTTAAAGGCACGGAAGTTTCCCTTCGTTTTCACAAGATCTAGGTAATAAATAGGACTACATGCAGAAACCTGAATCGAATTTAACATGACTAACCGTTCGTCATGCCAGAGGCTACACTCCCACAAGATGTGATGGGCAGTTTGTACAAATTCTGTATCTGACGTTGAACATTCGCAGAGAGGTGACGGCACCAAGTTAAATAAATAAAGTTTGCCCTTAAAATTACCATGCCCGGTTAGAAATTGGGCTACGCAATGATCGATATCAAGCCACGTTTTATTTACCCGTTCGCGAACTATAGGGAAAAATTGAAATAAATGCCGTCCTTTAGTCGAAGTATCCCATCTAGTTTGACATTCGTCAATTAGTTTTTCCTGACCGTTTTCGTTACTATCACATAATATACTGATTTTAGCCCTATCCTTCGGTTTAAGAAAATCTGAACTCATACCATTCCGGAGTTGTAATACATTGCCGCACGCCATTGTATTTCTAAGTCTACCGGTAAAACGCCCGCAAGAATCGGAAGGGCTTCAGTGTTGACGGTTCTATACGCTTTACAAAGAAAAATTAAAGCTAATCTCTGTCTCTGAAGCAGTTTATGTCGCGCAGCGCCAATCGTGGCTCTATCCGCTCCATAACAGAAGTAACCCAAGAAAGTGGCGTTATAAATTATCTTTAATTATTGAAACGATAAACCCTAGATCGAAGTAGATATCCTATTTAACGCATAAAATTTCGTTTTGATTTTTCGCTAACTTGCTTAATGTGCTCAATAAAATGAAATTTCTTTTCTAGGATCAAACCGAGATAGCAAACCGAGTCTTTGTTTTTAACTGTAACTGAAAACCCCTTCAGGAATGCAACGGTTTTATACAATTAAAATAGAATCCCCAGTGGACTTAACGGCTTCCTGAATCATCTTATTCGATATTTTGTCTTCCCCAGAGGCCTTATTAACCGGTAATGCCCTAACAACTTTGATGAGTTTATCTAAAGTCGGAAGATCAGACGAAGGAGATATGGGTGGAACTGCAGCCATGAGACTAACTTCGCGATGATAATCGGTATCATTTTCTATAATGTCTGGAATAAGAGCGTTAAGAAGGGCCTCCGCCGTCTCCTTCATACCAAGAGTATGAGCATCACTTATTTTGATGTTAGAAATGCTTGATCATTTGCTCTGTTAGCTTTAAACTCGTGATACATAAATGACCACTCTCTGTCTAACTGATGAACCACTTTCCGAAGTAAATTATTTTTAGATTTTTGTACTGTAGCACGATAGTGAGATCTAGCATCTCTTAAAGCAGTCAAAGCGCTATCATACCTTTCCGAAGAATTATCTTTCCCTAAGGATTTTAGCTTTATTTTATTTACGACGCGCGCTTCTAAATTTCTTACGAAGTCCTATCAGAGAATCATTCCACCAGTCACATCTTTTAACACTGGATATAGACGTTCGGCCCAGTGTTATATCCGCACAGTAATTAAAAGTATCCGACATAATTTCAGCGCTTTCAGTTGCCGATAGACACGGGTGAGTGAAGTCTCCAGCATGTGATGCAAAAAGTGAACTAAAAAAAGACCAGTCTGCAAGTCTGGTTTTGTAACGATAGCTTTGTGACCGTGGAGCGATATCTTGTGTCAGCTTAGGGTTGTACTCGTATATGATCAAACGGTGATCACTACATGACGCATCTGGAAGGACACGCCAATTAGAGATTTTTGCGTACGCACTTGAAAGTGTGACGTCAATGAAAGATTCGCCCATAGGGCTGCTGTAAGTAGGTGGTGCATCAGAGGTATTATGAATTTCTAAATGCATTTCTGCAATAAACTTTTCTACTGCGGCGCGACGATCCGCATCAGCTGATCTAATTTTTCCAAACCAAAGGGGGGAAGACGCGTTGGCATCCGCGCCTATAGCTACAGCCTGCCTAGGAAGTGCATATAATACGGACCGCAAGTGATGTAATTGAGGGTCTACGCGATCTGAGAACTGAAAGTAACAGATAACTACATAAACGCTAAGAGACGAACACGAGACCTCCGCAACGGCGCAGTGAGACGACGAGAGATTATTCAGAGCTGTAACCGAAAAGCTAGAACGTGACACGTAGATTCCGGCGCGAGCTTTGTTATTTATTTGTACTATTTTATTTCGTAGCCAGGCGCTCTGGTACTGTTCCTGAACGAGAACTATGTCCAAACTATACTCAATTACAATTATCTAACTCAGACGTAGCTACTTTATCGTTATGAAGATTTAATTGTCCTATTTTAAGCTTGGCCATAGTTAATGTTTAAAATAAGTTGCTCTAATTTTGCCTTGTAGGTAAGGCAATCTTGAGATCCGGTTTCATGATCGCAAGGCTTTCTGATTTTTTTACATGACGCGCATACTCGCTTAAAATTTTGTTGAAATTTGTTGTTGCAATTTTTGTATCGTGTGACTCGGCACAGTGAGCGCAGGATGGTGTTTTTTCATTGCAATATTTCGCGGGATGTCCATATTGTTGGCAATTCAAGCACCGAATCAACTCCAAATCGTCGATGAATCTACAAGTAGTCTAATCAATGAAAACTTTTCCTTGGTGTTTGTTTAGTGATTTCGTATCGAATGCTCTAACTTGAACCCTAGCCATTTACGGTTATCATTGAAACTGCGACGGCGGAAAATTTTAGTTGAACTTAAAAAGTCATTCTCGAACAGAGCAACCTCATCCTTAATGTTCTGGCGGTACAAACAAAGTAAAAAATTTTTTCGTCCATCGAACTCGGGACATCTTTCACTAGGATTCGTGGTTTTCGACCTTTTGGCTTTTCTAAACGTAAGCCGGCCGATTTTATTGCCGCAACGGATTCAAATTTTTTAATTTTCTTCTGGCTAGTTACGCGGAGCACGACGCCAGACTTAGCGGTTTTTTTCACGCCGACACGCGGACGACGATTTTATTTCGGCCGAACGTTCCTCCGTCGGGTAGGCCACCACACACGGGAGCGGCGCGCGCGCCTGAGCCGCCACCGAGGTTGACGGGATTTCTCTCGCATGCTCGAGCGTCAATAAGAGCAGGATAGGAAGATGGTTGGATTGATGTATTCTTTTGTCTGCCATCATTATGGGGATCACACGATAATACTGTATCGTGTATCGTGTTGTTATAAAATGCTCAGTTGGTATGGCGATACCGTCAATAATATCAATATTTATGTGATAATAAATTTAATATTGACAAAGTATAAGGCCCCTTAAATACATACATTATTTTATTTTGGGTTGCCAACCGTCTTTCTTTCCCAGGACATAATCTGCTTAGTCTTGGGTTTCTGAAACGTCTTGTATTTCATGGAAATTGGTGGCGTTTAAAAGAGTGTATTTATATATATGAATAACGACGACGATTATAAAAAAAGTGTAATTTTTATAAACATCTTGATATTGCTACGCTATTACGCCGTTTTTAAAACGAATTTTCCGGCATTTTCTACTTTAAATATTGTTTTTTTTTTAAATATGGTTTGCAACCGAACTTTTACTTGGATTTCTCGCATGCGACATAATGATTATCCTTTTCTCATTGGTGGGTGTCACATTGTCAATACCATTTCCTGAATCTGGCCAGTACAAAAAGCAACTGAATAAAAGGCAACTTTATTTTAGCAACCCCAGTCCCGGAAAATTTATTGAATAGAAAAATGAGTGATGGACTAATGTTTCACTGTCATTTTCTGGCAACACCGCCAGGATCGCGGATATCAAAAAAATATGAAAATAGATCGTGATATCCAGAAAGTCTCATTTATAAAGAGTTTTGTGGCAAACAGTTCATCTTCTAAGAGAGAGAGTTTAAAGTAACACTCAATTTTGCATCAATATTACATGATAGTGGCAAAGAAAAATCTCAGTTATAATCCCGAGAGTAATCCCGATTATGAAATATGAGTATTATAAAGTTATACCTGAGTTTACACTTATCCATGTACCTTTAATCAGGTTAAACTTTTTTTATTAAGTGCTTTCAAGATCTATAGTAGTGTAACTGTTAAGAAGTCTGTGCCTAAAACTTTCGAATCTCGACTGTCTGTGCTGTCAAAAATGTTGATGGACATGTTATTTTACTGTCATGTGTGTAAAACATAAATAAAGCGTATTAATTATAATAAAAATCATGACTTAATAGTGCGGTCTAATTTAAGATTATGAATTAATATATTTTAAAATTCAACTGCCACTTACATATTTGTTTAAATGACATTATGGATGGATTAATTCACGCGGCATTGGAGGCTGAGGTATTTGTCTTATGTACTGTATTTCTTAACACTATTTAAGATTGTGAACCGTTAAATTAAATAATTTTATGTGTCTTTTTTTGTTTCAGGGAATTCTTAATCGTGCGAAACATGTAAATAAGAATTCACAGTTTGACAGTGGCACTTCAGATCATAAGATGACCTGGGCTCATGACAAGATGCATCTTGCAGAAAATGTTGAAGACTCTAGACTGAAATTCCAAAGGAACTCGTCTATTACTAAGACTACCGATAAATTTGATTTGTTCAAAAAACTACAAGAACTCTATGATGACTTCAACAGAGATGAATCTCTGCAAGCAAATTATGTGAGCTTTATTTTAAATCACCTAATTTAATTACTTTCAGATAATTATAAAGACGAATTTAAGTGCTCAATGCATGTAATGAGATATTGAGACTTGTATTACACTTGCTTTTGGTTTTCTCATTATTTTTTATATATATTATATTTAAATCATTCACTACATCATATCCTAATAAAATGAGGTGGATTATTATATGAATACTTTCAACTGATGGATACTTATATTTTGTTCTGTTAAATTTCCAGCAAGGTTTAAAAACAACATCATATTTATTAGAAAAATTATTATCAAGGTATAATCTGAATACTTTAATAATAAACCTGTATCCAGGCAACAAAGGCTACTCATTATCACTAAAAGTCAATGGTAACACTCAATGTCTTCATCCAGATGGTAATGTAAGTTTTGTAAATTTCTTTGTATATTTTTAATTTACTAAAAATTACACTTTTACTAGAGGTAGATAGTTAAGAATTTTACAGATATTATTTGAACAGTTAAAAAAAAAAAAATTGTTAATAAAACCTTTTTTTTTGTTTAAAAATAACTCATACCAGTATTAGAGTGATCAAAGTATTTTTTTTATTATAATCAGATTTTTGTCACTTTAATAAACAGTTTTTTTTTTGGATTATTGTTAAAAATGCTTATAGTTTAATCAATTGTCCTTATTAAAATCACCAGACATCATCAAATCAAGATGAAAATTTAATAGAGACACCAAGATGGCCATATGAGGAAGAGGAACTGCTGAGTTACATAGACAATGAGGAGTTACCAGTGGTTTTACTTGATCTTCTAGAGTCAGAACACTCCTGTTTGTTTTATTCTGGATGCATAATAGCACAAATACGTGATTACAGACAAGCATATCCTAGTTTTATGTGTGATACACATCATGTTTTACTAAGACCTACAAATCAGGTAATAATAATAATAATTGCTGCTACTCTTAAAATTTATCATCTGCATGACAGGGCATTGACAGTAGGGTTTCTGGTTTCTCGCCCTTTTTTTTCCTGAGGCATGGGAAGTCTCGACCAGGATTTTTCGAGTTTCTCGAGACTCTGGATTTTTTAATAAAAAGCAAATGGTCTTGTAATTTGTTTAGTACAATCTAAGGTTCAAGTCCCAGGTGTAAAACTACAAACATTTTACTGTATAGCATTATTGTTTTAATCTCTATGGCAGCTGGCCCCTGTGCCTTTTCTTGGTGAGGTCCATGTTTACCATGTTTTTTTGTTAATGACAAAAAAAACTAAAAAGTTTATCCTGAATGTTTTGATGTTTTATATATGAAACAAAATGGTTAACCTTTTTTTCCTCCTATTTGAGTTCACAATATCTGGATATGCATGCAATAGACAATTAGACATTACTCTGCATTGAAGTGTCTATATGAGTATTAAAAAATTTGTTAAATCAATACAACTTTTATTCCAGAGCATAATAACGGATGCCATGTGTATTGGTGGTCGTTGTGGACTGGCTGGTGAGGAACGTAGTGCTTTAGAAGCAGTGGAGGCTGCTCTCATCCATGCCTCCGCCCCTCCGCTGTGCCTCGACCCAAGACCTGCAGTAGGGCTTCTAGCAGCGAGGTTACATGCGGCACCGAGATTATTTAACACGCCTAGAATACGGCGACAAGCTAGAAGATTTTCACAGGTAAACATCAGTGTACAAAAGGCAAATAATTTTTAAATTCAAGGGAGTTTGCACTTTTTGAGGTTTTATGTTTTAAACGAAGTCGTTTTCGTTTATATAAAGGTGTTAATATTGACCTAATAGACTATGAATTTGTAAAATGAATTTTCCATGCCCACATAAATTTGAACAATATGAAAACGCTTATACACATATGAATGAACTGCAGTAGATTATTTGTTATTGCATATATTTAAGGTTGCAGTAAATAGAAAACGAAAACTAGACCAGTTTACCCACTACCATGGATTGGAGCTGTTGGAACTGATACACCGTCAAAGAGCAAAGAACAGCCGACAATCTGTACCACATACAAGACTCACATCGAAATTCCCTAAGAAACCACCAGAGGTAATTTTTACATTAGAAAATCATTTTTCGTGATTCCACCCATAGTAAAATATTTGCAAATAAAAGTTTTGTAAATAACTATTTAATGAAACTGATAAAATATTCTCAATTAAAAAACACATTTGATTTTCATCTTTTTAGAACTTTAAACCAATTGAGCCACCAAAAATGGAACCACTACCTTTGGCTCTACCTTCTGAACCTAGCGGGCCTTTACGGTTAGCACGGGCCTATGAAAGGCCCAGGCCAACCCCAGACTGCCAGCCACAACTAGTGGAAGAATACATACTGGAAACAGAGAAGACGTCGCCCCATGCTGGAGCAGGATTCTTCCATATAAAACTGTCGATTTTACAACGACCTTCCGATCAAGAGTTTCTAGGAGAGTTGTATGTAGACAGAGATCATGTAGAGGGTGAAAGAAATGGTGCTGCGTGTCGGTTTTCTTTAGGTATGTAATATGACAGCAAAAAAAACTTTGATGAATGATCTTGCTCATATTGTAGACCATGAAATGATGTTTATTTCAATGAAGGTCCTAATTTATATTTACACATTCAAACCGCATGTACTATCGAGGTTTTCCATGCATGACCATTTTTGAAACAATTTTATATGTAAGCGCATGACATACCTATATCTATCCAATTTTTCACACAGTATATCTATGTGATCCTTCCAGTTGCATAGTTTATCTATGATTTTCCCCAAAAATGAAGCAGAGTCGGTTTCTACTATACGGGGTTGTGCAAATGATATATTCATATTTGTTGGTCTATTTTAATTTCTTTTGTATAATGGTTTAATCTAAACCAATATTATTTTTCTTTGTGACCTGTTTTTATTTTAGTATATGTGTGTAACCTTTGTAAATGTTGTGTTCGTCTGTTATAGGCATGTACATCAGTTTCTGTTTATAATATGTGATTTTTATATGTTTGTGTAATGTACTTGCTGTAGACGTCCCTAAATAAATAAAATAAAAAAATAAAATACTATTAAATGTTTGGAACATAGTTACTTTTGTCTTGTTGATTTTAACAGTCGAGTTATTCAAGTCCAGCCATTTTATTATTCGTTGCATAGTGTTGTGTGTTTAAATATTTTAGTTTATTACACATTTATCTGTTTAAATAAACAAGGAAATCCACATTTAAAATAAAACCGGCAAGTGTAGGGTGGACACAACATCTGGGTTTCAATCTCGCTCCTATGAGCAGACCGATTCTCTGATCCATTCAAAGTAATTTTTCATTTTTTTTTAAATGTTATAGCAACGCAAAAAACTATACACATAAACAAATTCAAGCGCTCACACAATCACACAAACTTATATACAAATGATAGGATAGAGACGCACATGGATTTTTTTTGCCGTTTAGTATTACTAGTAACAAGTTTTAATTATTATTTTGTTAAAATTGTTAACTTTTATAATATTATTTTAGTTTAATTTATATTAGTTATTGATTTAATATTGGATTTCTGTTTTGTTTTAAATATTTTTTTAAATATTGTAATTGGAGGGAGGCGGTAAAAGCGACACAGTTTTGCGGGCGTTACCAAATAACGTATTGTCTGTTTTATTTTTGGAAATAAATATAGCCCCGAATTTAATCAACGTTTTTTTTTCTAAAAGGATCGAGATTACAAGCAAACAAGTACATCCAACAGTTTACGGAGATATTTACTGAAGAGGGAAGGAAGTCAGTTAGGATTAAACATATTGTACCTGGACAGCTGCCTAGAGTCTCATTCACTGGCGGAATGAGAGAGCTGGTAATTTTTTAAATGCTAAGCAGTTTATTTGTGCACGTCTTTATTTTATTTACACTACTGATCACACGTTAGTCGTAATTATTTCGCTCAAGTAGTAAAACAGATGAATAAAGCCTTATTCTTATCCAAGTACCAAGCTCCCAAGTAAAACCCGAGCTTGGTCAGATATTTGTATGATATACAAAAAAGTCTAATCAGTAAAATTGGTTCTAAAGTAATTTGTGTAAACTTCCTGAATTGTACTATTAATTTAATATAGTTTTGTTTAAATTATGTGATTTTATAGGGCCAACAGCTGTTGTTACAACAGCGGACAGCGGCGGCGGCGGCGGCTAGTAGTGCGGCCACTGTACAAACTCATGCCACTACCGCTCCTATTGTGTAAGTTACATTGTTACGTTTATTTCTCTAGTAATTTAAGTACCAAACTTTAAATTATTAAATAATAAATTTACTTTTGTTTTATAAGCAGCTCAATTTTGATGTAAACTTATATTATTTCATTATAATTATTAAATAAAATAAAGTTTTTGTTGACACACTTTTAGTTTAACACTTTTACTTTTAGTATCAACAGTATGTAAATTTTTTCACATGAAACGAATTTTGATGTGAAATGTTTTGTCCAATTCTTAGCTCAGTTATTTATTTGAATTGCAGAACATCAGCTATAGCTGCGACACCAAACTCTCACACAACTACGAGACAGCTGCCTATTCTGGTGAGCTTAAATTTGATTACAGTTATTTATGACAATGGGCTATTTATTTAATAATAATAACAAAAATAACCATATCTCGACACACAAATTGACCTAGCCCTGCACTAAGATATAATCTGGTATCGCAGGCACTAAGCAACGATATGGTATATAGTAATTAGATAAGAATTCAACATCCAAGACCGGTAAGGGAAACAATGCCTCTCGCAAATAACACAAAATTCCGCTCCCGCCGGGATTCGAATCCGGAACCTCTATTGTAGTAGTCGGCTGTTATGCACCACAAAGGTCGTAAAAAATTTGGTAATTTATTGAATGTAAGTGTTAATTAAATGTTTAAGTGAATTCATTTACTAATTATTTTTTTACGTAACACGCTTTTTGGCAAAGAATTGTCTGTGTTATTATGAACATTAACATAATAGATGACTTAAATTTGTACAGCAAGCACAACTCCAACAAGTGAGCAGCGTTGCTACGGTACCTGTAGGAAGCGTAGGCACGGTCCCGACAGTAGGCGCAGTTGGAACTGTTGGAACCGTGGGAGTGGGGACAATCGGGACGGTCGGCGTGGGGACTATAGGGACCGTGGGGCCAGTCGGGACTGTCGGGACGATTGGGACCGTGGGACAAGTTGGGGCAGTTAGTAACGTTGCGGCTGCAGTTACTACTGATCAGGCTGCTAAGCAACAACCCTCGCCATCAACGCCTAGGTTATCGCCACAGGTATACACTTTATATATCTTTTAAAATGTTTATATTTCCTTGAAGTTACTCATTTCTTATTTACCACTTAAACACACACATACACATATTTAAATTTCGTTACTGGTATTTTTAAGTTATGTAAAATGACTTACGCAAGCAACATTACTTTACCTGGAGAGCTACTAAGATAGTTAATAAAATTTGAACTTTTTCGAAGAATCCTTGTGTGTTTTGGATATCTCTATAGATGTTCTTATTTAATTAATTAATTAAGGTACGTATGTGTATGTAAAAGGTCCACGACGCCCATTCAACGCAGGCGTCCACCAATCAGCTGTTAGCTCAACAACTAACGAATCCGCAGCAGCCACTCAACCCGCAGAAGATGCAATCAGCTATCATACACATACAGCATCCTCTCATGTCAACCGCTGGAACTACACAGGTCAAAGTCAATTTATAATTTAATTATTTCATTAAAAGCTCTTTTGAATAATGAAATTTAGCAGCAAACACAGTCAAAGAATATTATGTCACATAAGCTTTTTGTTTCCGTAATCTTTTGTAAAACAGTTTAGGAAAGTTATACGAAAACAATTAAGGTGAAAGTCTTATTTCTTCCTGCCTGTTACCTTTTCACGCCTACTCCTGAAAAGTGAATCTTCTGTATAGACGAAGTCACGGGCAAAAACTACTACTTTAAAAGATCGTCAGATACTTTTAATTTAAATACTTAAAATCATTATGTTGTATTTGTGAAACTATTTTTCGTCTTTTAAATATAAAATTATATTTCGTATAAATCCATTGGTTATTTTCATTTGTATTTTATTCAATGTATTATTTTTTTGCATTTTTCAAAGCAGGTCCAGAATATTCAATACACGAGTACGTCAACGACACAACAGAAGACTACCATTACAAAACCTCGCACCACGAACCCAGCGATCAGTGCACTTGTCACCAGCCTTATGAACTCAGCGCAACAGTTCCAACAAGGTAAGAATAATATTTATCTAAATATATTATAAAAACTACATTGACGTATCTTTCGGCTTGCCTCTTTTACAAATATACCATAGTCAGGTCATAAATTCTGTCACATGTTTAATATAAAATAATTGAAACAAGTTTAAACAAGTATAAAGTAACCATTTATATACCAAACTGAACTTAACAAAACATAGATTCTTATGATACTAAAGTTTATTCAAAATGACCTCCGTGATTTTGAATAAAGGCCTTCAATCTGCGCGGCCAGTCGTCTATCGCAGAACGAACGAGGTCCATGTCAATATTGGCGGCTGCCTTAATCAAGGATGTCTTGAGTGACTCCAAATTGGGATGAGGCTCTGAGCACGCCTTTTCCTCCAACTGTTGCCATATCTTGTAATCTAACGGATTCAAATCTGGACTGGAGGAGGGCCTTCGAGAGTCTTCGTGCCGGATGAAGTCGATTTCACGCGCCGCCAGCCAGTCTTGTGTGCTCTTCGCTCTATGAGCTGGCGCCGAATCTTGTTGGAATACCCAGTGCCTGTTATTGAACATGGTATGAGAAACAGGTTCCACAAGGTTCGCCAGGACTATTTTGATACACGTTTCGTTTTTACACCTTTCTCACAAAAAATGTACCTCTGTTAAGCCCCAATAAAAAACTCCCAACCATACCATGAGCGAGGATGGAAAATGAGCTCGTTGGACACGCGGAATACGGTTGCTCGCTTCTTCACTACTGTGTGCGTACACCTTATCATTTTGTTTGTTGTTGTTGTTTTTGTTTGTTTGTTGCTCTCTTCTACGGTAAAAAAAAAATATCCGAAAAAAGAAATTCCCGAATTTTTTTTCCCGCGTACCGCTTCAACAAAGCGCGGCATCTCTTCAGCCACACGTCCATTAGACGAGCATTCAAACGATGTCCTGATTTTCTTCGATATGCCCGAAGCCCTAAGTCTTCATTTAACGCCCTTTTCACCGTGGTTCTGATTAACCCTATCTGAAGGGCCAACAGTTTCTGCTTACGTTTGGGATTTCTTTGAATTCGCGCCTTCACAGCTTTTATCCCTGTTGGAGTCCTAACAGACCGAGGGCGACCACTTCTTTACCTGTCATCTACACTAGAGTCTTCATTGTATCGTTTGATGGTACGATAAACGATTCTTTTGGTTATATTCAAATTTTTCAGTATGTCAAAAATTTTAATTGGCGCGTAACTGCAACGATGCAACGCAATCAACACGGTCTTCTTTAAGCGTCCAGTCCATATTAAAAAATGAGTAAAATTCTAAAAAGGATACATTTTTATTTTCATGAACAATTCGAAATTCGAATTCAATAAACTTTTTTGTGGCCAGCATTGTAAAATAAAAGTTTTTACTGTGTGACAATACTTATGACCTGACAGTGTATAATTAAAGTATATAATTTGCTAATAAAAACTAAACAATCTGTTTAGTTTTGGCCAACAATGAACGATTAAATTTTTCTTTCATGGATCGATTTGTAAACGTAAATTTTAATTAATATCAGAGGCGTGGCTATAAAAAAGAGATTTCTTTTATAGATCAATTTGTAAAAAAATATATTTTAATGTACTGTCGTAATATCGAACAGTAGTCCGATCCTCTATTATTCATTGTAAAAAAGTTGTTAAAGGTTACAATGAACGAAATTAAGTTTTTTTTGCCATGTCTTTGTAACTCTGAGTGAGTATGAAAGTAAATGATATCACCTTGTAATGTTACTAACTTATCCAGCAGCAGCAAATCAAAATGCTGCGAAGGCGGCGACGACGACGGCGGCAGGCAGCAACGCAACGATTCTGAACTTACTGAACAGCGCTCCGGCCGCCATGACGCACGCCGAGCCCGAGCACAAGCTGCTGGGCCGCGCCGTGGCGCTGGCCGGCGCGCGCCTCGCCGCCACCACCGCCGCGCCCACCTACACGCAGCAGGTACCACTGCCATACACAACCTCATGTGTATATATACTAGCCGGCCGCCATGACGCACGCCGAGCCCGAGCACAAGCTGCTGGGCCGCGCCGTGGCGCTGGCCGGCGCGCGCCTCGCCGCCACCACCGCCGCGCCCACCTACACGCAGCAGGTACCACTGCCATACACAACCTCATGTGTATATATACTAGCCGGCCGCCATGACGCACGCCGAGCCCGAGCACAAGCTGCTGGGCCGCGCCGTGGCGCTGGCCGGCGCGCGCCTCGCCGCCACCACCGCCGCGCCCACCTACACGCAGCAGGTACCACTGCCATACACAACCTCATGTGTATATATACTAGCCGGCCGCCATGACGCACGCCGAGCCCGAGCACAAGCTGCTGGGCCGCGCCGTGGCGCTGGCCGGCGCGCGCCTCGCCGCCACCACCGCCGCGCCCACCTACACGCAGCAGGTACCACTGCCATACACAACCTCATGTGTATATATACTAGCCGGCCGCCATGACGCACGCCGAGCCCGAGCACAAGCTGCTGGGCCGCGCCGTGGCGCTGGCCGGCGCGCGCCTCGCCGCCACCACCGCCGCGCCCACCTACACGCAGCAGGTACCACTGCCATACACAACCTCATGTGTATATATATACTAGCCGGCCGCCATGACGCACGCCGAGCCCGAGCACAAGCTGCTGGGCCGCGCCGTGGCGCTGGCCGGCGCGCGCCTCGCCGCCACCACCGCCGCGCCCACCTACACGCAGCAGGTACCACTGCCATACACAACCTCATGTGTATATATACTAGCCGGCCGCCATGACGCACGCCGAGCCCGAGCACAAGCTGCTGGGCCGCGCCGTGGCGCTGGCCGGCGCGCGCCTCGCCGCCACCACCGCCGCGCCCACCTACACGCAGCAGGTACCACTGCCATACACAACCTCATGTGTATATATACTAGCCGGCCGCCATGACGCACGCCGAGCCCGAGCACAAGCTGCTGGGCCGCGCCGTGGCGCTGGCCGGCGCGCGCCTCGCCGCCACCACCGCCGCGCCCACCTACACGCAGCAGGTACCACTGCCATACACAACCTCATGTGTATATATACTAGCCGGCCGCCATGACGCACGCCGAGCCCGAGCACAAGCTGCTGGGCCGCGCCGTGGCGCTGGCCGGCGCGCGCCTCGCCGCCACCACCGCCGCGCCCACCTACACGCAGCAGGTACCACTGCCATACACAACCTCATGTGTATATATACTATAGTAGAGGAGCCCACGATGCTAAATGGGGATTTACTCGAGCGTCATAGAGACGTATTAGGTTGCAAAGCTTAGATGATAAAAAGAAAAAAATGTTATATAATATATACCTTTTCATCGGTGGGGAAAGCGGCTATAGATTTTTAAATATGTAAAAAAATACTGTTGCATGGACATACTCGAGCGCGTCAGATATTGATAGCATCAATGTCCTACGTATTTTTAATAATGTACGTATGTTAATCTGATCATTTGCATAATGCGGGTGGTTGTACGTAAGGGTTAAAAATGAAAAAAAAAAAAATTTAATCGAGCGCGTCAGGTTTTCTAAGGGGGTGTTAAGTGCACCAAAAAAAAGCTCTCATTCAATAATCTGACGATTTCGATCTGACGCAAACTCGCGGCCATTATTATAATGTGCAAAAAAAATTCGCCATTTTGAAATACTCAAGCGCGTCAGATTAAGATATATGTTGTTCATCTTTGCGTTCTAGACGTGCTGTCTCATAATCTGACGATTATCTAAAGGGATTCGCCTAATCTGATGAAAAAAAATTTTTTTTTTCAATTTTTTAAATCATTGAACTTAATTAATTGAGAAGCTCAGGAAATAGCATGCAAATAAATAAGTGTATGTTTTTTGAGTAGAATACTTGTATTTATAAGAAAATAATTTTTAAAAAAATGCCCAAAAAAATTTAATTTTTTATAATTAATTGATTAATTAATCATCATCTTCATCTTCACCAGTAGAATTATCTTCCTCTTCTGGGTCGAATTCATCTTCAGATTGCGTATCTGTAACAAAAAGTCATGAAAATATTTAACAATATTTTTTTTTATGAATAACGTGTTTTTTTAATTATTGAAGAAAAGAAATACCTGATTCTGGAGTATCCTCAAGAATATCAGGTGTTATGACTACATCTTCGTACGCTTTCGGCAATTGATCACCTACAAACCAGATCATTTTGAATTTTCCGTCGACAACTTTCCATCCATAGTCCGTTGGTAAAAGATCAGTAATTTTTGCATTATGGGCATTACTCCACAAGCATGCAATGAATCTTGTGCGTAACACTTGCTGGAGTAACTCCGATTCACAGGGTGGCAAGTTGCACGCATCGTAATTCCGGACACTCAAGGAGAAAGCTTGTGATTTGTCTTTTACCTTGTACGTCCTATCGAAGATGACCATCCTGGCTTGATTGACATCGTCTAACTTTTTCAACCCATACAAGTGGCAAGTAAAAGACTGTATGATGTCAAAAGAATCCTGCACATTATGTTCCTTTGATCCCAAATCCAGAAATGCTTCTTGGAAAATTTCTGAATTCATCAGATATTGCAAAGGTTTCTTTTTTCCTCGTCGGTACAATGCTGGGTTGAAATCGCAACCAGTGAACGCATGCAAAGCTGGAAGCGCCTTCGAAATTTTTGGGCCTAATTTTTTGTAGAGAGCGGATACGTCGATGTATCGGCGTGCATTGCCAACTCCAAGATCCATCCAAACTTCTACTCTTGCTTGCAGGTGTTCCATATTCGCTAACATGATGACCACTATATCAGTATCAGAAGTTCTGATAGTAATAGTAGAATCTTCATTTTGTTGGCAAGCAAGAAATGCTATCTTCGTATCTGCTTCTTCGTGATCAGGGCATGACAACTCATTATTAATGATGCGTGTTACTTTATTATCAGTAACAGAATATTCATAACACAAATCATGTATTATGTAAATTACCTTACTACCAATAATCGTTGCCATCTCCTGATCAGCCCAATGATCGATCAAAAACTTAACAATAGCTTCCTTAAACTTTATATTTTTCAAGTCTTTCGTAAAATCTGCTGTTCTTGTTTGTTGAGGACCGGAAATGTGGAATTCCTTGTCGTCTACACTACCTCGAAGAGAATGCTCATAATCTTTGATAGAGGGTGTGAAGTAGCGATCAAATACAATGGCAACTCTACTTGCAGCGTTATTAACAAGGCATTGTAATATCTTCTTTGACACACCTCCAAAACTACGGGGCATTTCTTTAAAAGTATTTAAAAAAAAGAAGCCATCTACAATTACAAGGTCAGTTTGGGGTAGCGGTTGCTCCATATCTTCGACTTGTTTCTCTAACTCATGAATTAGTACTGACTTATCAGTCTTGTTTAAAGAACCATCTATACGGCACAGTGATAACGGCATAGGAGTTATGGGAAAACAAAGTACTTTTTCCAAGTCTATACTCGTGTCAAGAGATAGAGCTAATAACCGACCGAATAAATCCCGCTGCAATGTAACTTCGTGCACTTTTCCACCAATTTTCATTTTTTTTTTCTTCTTGAGGCTTGCAAAAGTCAGCACCGTATTTTTTTTTAATGGCTGGTGAAACCTGTCTGAATTTAAATTGCATTCCATTATGAATTGATCTCGCTGCAATGTTCCTCCAGACACTGTCTTTAGTAAACAGTTTGTAATTTCTAGAGAAGCAGCTTGCCCTGTTGAAATGTTAAACAACAGATCATTATCAATTGAAGGAGAGAATGGATTGATGGTCTGCAGGACACTGTTCGAAAAAGCTTCAATTTGGATGTGTTGTTTTTTCATTCGATCTGGGTGTAGATCAGCAGCAATATCATTGTAGTTTCTGTCAAGCCCTGCACGAGTAAGAACATGAGATATGATTCTTGTTCGCGCTCCATGATTTTTAGCCCAACGTTGTCTAGCAGAAATTGAATTTGTGAGGTTAACGATTCCAGTAAGGCGACGAGCAGCATCACCATTTATCGTCTGCTCTAACGTTAAATCCACAGGAATTCGTGAGAAAGGCTTGATGGTTCTTCTGATTCCAAACTAACCTTTAGCCATTTCAGTTCGGAGGCCTGGATGTGTGTTATCTACATGTTGCAATAAATTAATGTAGTACACTAGCCATCGACTATAGTTTGGTTGATTGTAATAGAAGAATAAGCTGACAATTTGCGCAATGGTATATATGTACAAGTCTAAATCTCCAACTCTAATACTTTTAATGAATAAGTGGTAAAGATTTATAAAATCGATGTACATTGCGTAAAATTGCGCCGTTCTTCCGTGCTTGCCGTCTAATGTATCTTTTGTATATTCTTCATAAGATTGAATGAGCCGTTGTGTTTCTGCATGCTGAACTTGAGGAGAAACATCTTTATAAGCCAAAAATGTGGTGAGATATTCCAACACTGATTCGCCAACTGTCAATTGTTTGTTTTCCAAAAATGCTTCGAAATGTAATTGTTGCAATGCCAACGCCACGAGAGAATGTAACCGTTTACATCTGTTATAATTTTTTCCGCCAATAAAACCTGGAACTGAACCATTAGCGATCAATTCACATTCAGTCATGATATTGCTCAGTCCACAATCTTCAATAAAAGTGCCAACTGCCTTGAAGAAAGCCATTTCAATATGAAAGGCTCCTAAATGAATAAAAATATTGTCAAATCTTGGAGATTCTTGAGCTTGAATACAATAACTAGTGCGAGCAATAGCTAGATCATAGGTGATCTGGATGTAGGGAGCTTGACATTCATTTGCAATATCCTGACTCAATTCTAGAGTTTTCAAGACAGTTGAATTGTTGGTGGGAGATTCATTAATTGGAGTAAGATATGAAACTTTTTGAACTCGTGAATCGTCAATCAAAATCTTGCTGTAAAATCCAACCCACATTGGAACATTCGATATTTTATACTTATGTAATAACATCCACGTAACGTCCAGCTGTTTGGACATACTCAAATTGTCTGGAGCTTTATTAAGCTCTGAGATGTCCAGCTGACTCCAGGTAGTAATTTTTAATTTTTTAGTAAATGGACGCATTTCAAAAGTAACTTCGTCAAAAGTCCTGCGTTTTCGTTTTCTTGTTTTTGCGGTGGTAATGGATAATTCTGAAAAACTACCATGCACAATCTCATCGATTGATGAATTTTCATTTACATAAGGGCTAGAAGATTCCACAGACACCGGATTCGGATTCTGCACGATATCCTGAAAAATTATTCCCACCGTATCATGTAGAGTATCTTTGCCGTTGAGAGTTTCTACGAAGCGGTCGAAATTGTCGAACGCGACACCAGTATTCAAGTCCGGGCGACGTTGAATATCTTCAGGACATACGTGATCACTATTTACCGTCGAAAATGTCAGCTCAGTCTCTAGCTCTTCTAAAGTTGTGTAAGAGCAACAGTGCCCATATTTTGAAAGTATGTTAACAACTTTCTTACTGTTGCATAAGCTCTTCACTGCCAAACCTAGGGTAATTTGCTTTGAAGTTTTAATTTTGTGACCGAAAGCTGCGTAAATCAAATCTTGCCCAATAGAAAAAATAGAAAGTTCTTTTTTGTTTTTTCTATTTTCACGTGCTTTTTGGGATAGATGAGAAACATCACCACAAATAAAGGATTCCAAAAAACAAGTAAGAAGCTCTGGCACGTAATCGCACTCTCCCAATATCAAATCTTCAGCCGTACAATTTTCAGGCAATTCTCTTCTGGTTGAGTTAAGGATTTCGTCACGAAGTTGTGTTGCAACTGAACGAATGGTTTCTTTTACTGCCATCGTTTTAAATAAATCCTTGTAGGTTAAAAGAGTCGCGGAAAATGGAGCAAGAAACTTTTTCTTTTCAGAGTAAATAATTTTGATCTTATTGTCAAAAGTTTCCATTAATTTTCTTTCCAAGTGACGGTCTGAGAACGAAGAAATAGTGATGGAATTCGATAATAAATTGCATTGCTGCTCTAGCAATTTTTGATATTCTTTTTTTACAAAATCAAAAAACAAGCATTCATTATTTGTGACCACTATTTTTTCCAGCATATCACAAAGAAAATTATACGCAGTATTATAAACCTTTTTTTTCTTTAGGAATTCGCTATTATCATCCTTATAAATGTCTCGTAAGTATTGATCCTTGCAACATTTATGATAAGGAATTTTGGAATCATCAGAGAAAGAACTAAGTTTTTCCAACATTTCTATATCATTTTGCTCCGTGGCCGCGTTTTTCAAACTCTCAATAGTTTTTAATCTGTTGACAGCTAAGCGAACTTCACGACCATGATGCCGTTTACGTTGTTTTTCGCAAATGAAGCAGACTTGTGATGCTGAATCGTTATGAGCGACAGGCTCATCTGTGCTAAATGAATTATTGGAATCCTCAAAGCCTTCTTGAACGTTACTAGATCCTCCCGCTCTGAAAATTTTATAATAATAATATAAGTATAATATATAATTAAAATATTGGTAAAAAAAAATAGATTATTTCATATCGTATCTTATAACGGATTAATAGTTTTGTCGATGCAAGAAATAATTAATGTTGTTTTCGTAAAATAATAATTTTCTTTGTCTAAAAGTTTAACTAAACAATTTAATCAATGAAAAAAAATTTTTTATAAATACTTATGAGACTAAGTTAACAGACACTTGACAATTGTTTGGTTTTTTTTTTAAATAAACTAGACATAGAAAATCATTTATAAAAGTCACATTTATAATTTTTCAGAGCTTCTAAAGATGAAGTTTTTAAATTAAATTTTCTTGCTATAATTTGTTTGTTAAAAAAATTCTAAAAATTATCAAATGTCTCTCAATTTCAGTATCATAAATATTTACTATATGAAGTCATATTAGCACTTACTCATCTATCGATGTACCAGCAACCTCAGTAGACAAGGAATCAACAGTACCACGTGATTCAGAGCACTCTCCAGAAACAGCATGTATTTCGGAGCTATTTCCGGAAACTTCCGATGCATTGTCACGTTCCACTACACTTTGCTCTTTTAAATACTGAACCTCTGGCGGTATTTTAATTGCTGTAAATAATTTATAGCACTGTGCGTGATAAGCTTTATTTAATGAAGATTCTATCGACAATTCGAGATTATCGTACGTTGATCGAGATTTTCGAAGAACCGGTTTGCTCCGACGATATTCTAAAATATTTACACATTTTTTTAATGTTTCTAATGTAAATTTAATTGTTTTTTGTAAAGTTGTTTCACCACAAAATACGCACTTTAAACTAATATCACTCATATTAAATGTTTATAAACTTTAAGTCACATTACTAATATTAAATTAACAAAATAAATCGAAACGTTGGAAACACGTTGATAAATATCACGCCACGAACGAGTCTCTGTGATCAGCTGTGATGGCGTCGTGGCAATAAAATCCAGAGTGGGGACGGAGTGAGAGAGTAAGAGATAGAGAAAAAGTGAGAGAGAAGTAGAAATGCGGAGAGGGAAATATAGGTATCACCCAGCTGCACGAATTAAACTTTATCGACGATTTTTTATTATTTCGGCTTGCGGAAATCGTCAGATTATATATTTTTCGTTATCCTTGAATTATTTCCTTCAAAATAAAAAAAAATTTGGCTACGCTCGAGAATGTCGAGATGACGTTTTTTTTTACAACTTTGCTGCCCTCCCCTTTCTTTACGTCACTCTCAAATTGTCAGATTAGTGGAATATACACTTTTTAGCATGTAATTAACTCACCCTACCTTAATCTGACGCGCTCGAGAATTTCTAATGATCAATTTTTTTTTACTAATCTGATCCTTTATCCTTCACGGGCGGCCTTATATATGGGGCTCATATTTGGTGGAGGTACTTAACCGGATACAAGGTATCGCCCTGTATATTAATCTGCCGCGCTTTAGTAAATCCCGAAATCCCCGCTTGGGCTCCCCTACTACTAGCCGGCCGCCATGACGCACGCCGAGCCCGAGCACAAGCTGCTGGGCCGCGCCGTGGCGCTGGCCGGCGCGCGCCTCGCCGCCACCACCGCCGCGCCCACCTACACGCAGCAGGTACCACTGCCATACACAACCTCATGTGTATATATACTAGCCGGCCGCCATGACGCACGCCGAGCCCGAGCACAAGCTGCTGGGCCGCGCCGTGGCGCTGGCCGGCGCGCGCCTCGCCGCCACCACCGCCGCGCCCACCTACACGCAGCAGGTACCACTGCCATACACAACCTCATGTGTATATATACTAGCCGGCCGCCATGACGCACGCCGAGCCCGAGCACAAGCTGCTGGGCCGCGCCGTGGCGCTGGCCGGCGCGCGCCTCGCCGCCACCACCGCCGCGCCCACCTACACGCAGCAGGTACCACTGCCATACACAACCTCATGTGTATATATACTAGCCGGCCGCCATGACGCACGCCGAGCCCGAGCACAAGCTGCTGGGCCGCGCCGTGGCGCTGGCCGGCGCGCGCCTCGCCGCCACCACCGCCGCGCCCACCTACACGCAGCAGGTACCACTGCCATACACAACCTCATGTGTATATATACTAGCCGGCCGCCATGACGCACGCCGAGCCCGAGCACAAGCTGCTGGGCCGCGCCGTGGCGCTGGCCGGCGCGCGCCTCGCCGCCACCACCGCCGCGCCCACCTACACGCAGCAGGTACCACTGCCATACACAACCTCATGTGTATATATATACTAGCCGGCCGCCATGACGCACGCCGAGCCCGAGCACAAGCTGCTGGGCCGCGCCGTGGCGCTGGCCGGCGCGCGCCTCGCCGCCACCACCGCCGCGCCCACCTACACGCAGCAGGTACCACTGCCATACACAACCTCATGTGTATATATACTAGCCGGCCGCCATGACGCACGCCGAGCCCGAGCACAAGCTGCTGGGCCGCGCCGTGGCGCTGGCCGGCGCGCGCCTCGCCGCCACCACCGCCGCGCCCACCTACACGCAGCAGGTACCACTGCCATACACAACCTCATGTGTATATATACTAGCCGGCCGCCATGACGCACGCCGAGCCCGAGCACAAGCTGCTGGGCCGCGCCGTGGCGCTGGCCGGCGCGCGCCTCGCCGCCACCACCGCCGCGCCCACCTACACGCAGCAGGTACCACTGCCATACACAACCTCATGTGTATATATACTAGCCGGCCGCCATGACGCACGCCGAGCCCGAGCACAAGCTGCTGGGCCGCGCCGTGGCGCTGGCCGGCGCGCGCCTCGCCGCCACCACCGCCGCGCCCACCTACACGCAGCAGGTACCACTGCCATACACAACCTCATGTGTATATATACTAGCCGGCCGCCATGACGCACGCCGAGCCCGAGCACAAGCTGCTGGGCCGCGCCGTGGCGCTGGCCGGCGCGCGCCTCGCCGCCACCACCGCCGCGCCCACCTACACGCAGCAGGTACCACTGCCATACACAACCTCATGTGTATATATACTAGCCGGCCGCCATGACGCACGCCGAGCCCGAGCACAAGCTGCTGGGCCGCGCCGTGGCGCTGGCCGGCGCGCGCCTCGCCGCCACCACCGCCGCGCCCACCTACACGCAGCAGGTACCACTGCCATACACAACCTCATGTGTATATATACTAGCCGGCCGCCATGACGCACGCCGAGCCCGAGCACAAGCTGCTGGGCCGCGCCGTGGCGCTGGCCGGCGCGCGCCTCGCCGCCACCACCGCCGCGCCCACCTACACGCAGCAGGTACCACTGCCATACACAACCTCATGTGTATATATACTAGCCGGCCGCCATGACGCACGCCGAGCCCGAGCACAAGCTGCTGGGCCGCGCCGTGGCGCTGGCCGGCGCGCGCCTCGCCGCCACCACCGCCGCGCCCACCTACACGCAGCAGGTACCACTGCCATACACAACCTCATGTGTATATATACTAGCCGGCCGCCATGACGCACGCCGAGCCCGAGCACAAGCTGCTGGGCCGCGCCGTGGCGCTGGCCGGCGCGCGCCTCGCCGCCACCACCGCCGCGCCCACCTACACGCAGCAGGTACCACTGCCATACACAACCTCATGTGTATATATACTAGCCGGCCGCCATGACGCACGCCGAGCCCGAGCACAAGCTGCTGGGCCGCGCCGTGGCGCTGGCCGGCGCGCGCCTCGCCGCCACCACCGCCGCGCCCACCTACACGCAGCAGGTACCACTGCCATACACAACCTCATGTGTATATATATACTAGCCGGCCGCCATGACGCACGCCGAGCCCGAGCACAAGCTGCTGGGCCGCGCCGTGGCGCTGGCCGGCGCGCGCCTCGCCGCCACCACCGCCGCGCCCACCTACACGCAGCAGGTACCACTGCCATACACAACCTCATGTGTATATATACTAGCCGGCCGCCATGACGCACGCCGAGCCCGAGCACAAGCTGCTGGGCCGCGCCGTGGCGCTGGCCGGCGCGCGCCTCGCCGCCACCACCGCCGCGCCCACCTACACGCAGCAGGTACCACTGCCATACACAACCTCATGTGTATATATATACTAGCCGGCCGCCATGACGCACGCCGAGCCCGAGCACAAGCTGCTGGGCCGCGCCGTGGCGCTGGCCGGCGCGCGCCTCGCCGCCACCACCGCCGCGCCCACCTACACGCAGCAGGTACCACTGCCATACACAACCTCATGTGTATATATATACTAGCCGGCCGCCATGACGCACGCCGAGCCCGAGCACAAGCTGCTGGGCCGCGCCGTGGCGCTGGCCGGCGCGCGCCTCGCCGCCACCACCGCCGCGCCCACCTACACGCAGCAGGTACCACTGCCATACACAACCTCATGTGTATATATACTAGCCGGCCGCCATGACGCACGCCGAGCCCGAGCACAAGCTGCTGGGCCGCGCCGTGGCGCTGGCCGGCGCGCGCCTCGCCGCCACCACCGCCGCGCCCACCTACACGCAGCAGGTACCACTGCCATACACAACCTCATGTGTATATATACTAGCCGGCCGCCATGACGCACGCCGAGCCCGAGCACAAGCTGCTGGGCCGCGCCGTGGCGCTGGCCGGCGCGCGCCTCGCCGCCACCACCGCCGCGCCCACCTACACGCAGCAGGTACCACTGCCATACACAACCTCATGTGTATATATACTAGCCGGCCGCCATGACGCACGCCGAGCCCGAGCACAAGCTGCTGGGCCGCGCCGTGGCGCTGGCCGGCGCGCGCCTCGCCGCCACCACCGCCGCGCCCACCTACACGCAGCAGGTACCACTGCCATACACAACCTCATGTGTATATATATACTAGCCGGCCGCCATGACGCACGCCGAGCCCGAGCACAAGCTGCTGGGCCGCGCCGTGGCGCTGGCCGGCGCGCGCCTCGCCGCCACCACCGCCGCGCCCACCTACACGCAGCAGGTACCACTGCCATACACAACCTCATGTGTATATATACTAGCCGGCCGCCATGACGCACGCCGAGCCCGAGCACAAGCTGCTGGGCCGCGCCGTGGCGCTGGCCGGCGCGCGCCTCGCCGCCACCACCGCCGCGCCCACCTACACGCAGCAGGTACCACTGCCATACACAACCTCATGTGTATATATACTAGCCGGCCGCCATGACGCACGCCGAGCCCGAGCACAAGCTGCTGGGCCGCGCCGTGGCGCTGGCCGGCGCGCGCCTCGCCGCCACCACCGCCGCGCCCACCTACACGCAGCAGGTACCACTGCCATACACAACCTCATGTGTATATATACTAGCCGGCCGCCATGACGCACGCCGAGCCCGAGCACAAGCTGCTGGGCCGCGCCGTGGCGCTGGCCGGCGCGCGCCTCGCCGCCACCACCGCCGCGCCCACCTACACGCAGCAGGTACCACTGCCATACACAACCTCATGTGTATATATACTAGCCGGCCGCCATGACGCACGCCGAGCCCGAGCACAAGCTGCTGGGCCGCGCCGTGGCGCTGGCCGGCGCGCGCCTCGCCGCCACCACCGCCGCGCCCACCTACACGCAGCAGGTACCACTGCCATACACAACCTCATGTGTATATATACTAGCCGGCCGCCATGACGCACGCCGAGCCCGAGCACAAGCTGCTGGGCCGCGCCGTGGCGCTGGCCGGCGCGCGCCTCGCCGCCACCACCGCCGCGCCCACCTACACGCAGCAGGTACCACTGCCATACACAACCTCATGTGTATATATACTAGCCGGCCGCCATGACGCACGCCGAGCCCGAGCACAAGCTGCTGGGCCGCGCCGTGGCGCTGGCCGGCGCGCGCCTCGCCGCCACCACCGCCGCGCCCACCTACACGCAGCAGGTACCACTGCCATACACAACCTCATGTGTATATATACTAGCCGGCCGCCATGACGCACGCCGAGCCCGAGCACAAGCTGCTGGGCCGCGCCGTGGCGCTGGCCGGCGCGCGCCTCGCCGCCACCACCGCCGCGCCCACCTACACGCAGCAGGTACCACTGCCATACACAACCTCATGTGTATATATATACTAGCCGGCCGCCATGACGCACGCCGAGCCCGAGCACAAGCTGCTGGGCCGCGCCGTGGCGCTGGCCGGCGCGCGCCTCGCCGCCACCACCGCCGCGCCCACCTACACGCAGCAGGTACCACTGCCATACACAACCTCATGTGTATATATACTAGCCGGCCGCCATGACGCACGCCGAGCCCGAGCACAAGCTGCTGGGCCGCGCCGTGGCGCTGGCCGGCGCGCGCCTCGCCGCCACCACCGCCGCGCCCACCTACACGCAGCAGGTACCACTGCCATACACAACCTCATGTGTATATATACTAGCCGGCCGCCATGACGCACGCCGAGCCCGAGCACAAGCTGCTGGGCCGCGCCGTGGCGCTGGCCGGCGCGCGCCTCGCCGCCACCACCGCCGCGCCCACCTACACGCAGCAGGTACCACTGCCATACACAACCTCATGTGTATATATACTAGCCGGCCGCCATGACGCACGCCGAGCCCGAGCACAAGCTGCTGGGCCGCGCCGTGGCGCTGGCCGGCGCGCGCCTCGCCGCCACCACCGCCGCGCCCACCTACACGCAGCAGGTACCACTGCCATACACAACCTCATGTGTATATATACTAGCCGGCCGCCATGACGCACGCCGAGCCCGAGCACAAGCTGCTGGGCCGCGCCGTGGCGCTGGCCGGCGCGCGCCTCGCCGCCACCACCGCCGCGCCCACCTACACGCAGCAGGTACCACTGCCATACACAACCTCATGTGTATATATACTAGCCGGCCGCCATGACGCACGCCGAGCCCGAGCACAAGCTGCTGGGCCGCGCCGTGGCGCTGGCCGGCGCGCGCCTCGCCGCCACCACCGCCGCGCCCACCTACACGCAGCAGGTACCACTGCCATACACAACCTCATGTGTATATATACTAGCCGGCCGCCATGACGCACGCCGAGCCCGAGCACAAGCTGCTGGGCCGCGCCGTGGCGCTGGCCGGCGCGCGCCTCGCCGCCACCACCGCCGCGCCCACCTACACGCAGCAGGTACCACTGCCATACACAACCTCATGTGTATATATACTAGCCGGCCGCCATGACGCACGCCGAGCCCGAGCACAAGCTGCTGGGCCGCGCCGTGGCGCTGGCCGGCGCGCGCCTCGCCGCCACCACCGCCGCGCCCACCTACACGCAGCAGGTACCACTGCCATACACAACCTCATGTGTATATATATACTAGCCGGCCGCCATGACGCACGCCGAGCCCGAGCACAAGCTGCTGGGCCGCGCCGTGGCGCTGGCCGGCGCGCGCCTCGCCGCCACCACCGCCGCGCCCACCTACACGCAGCAGGTACCACTGCCATACACAACCTCATGTGTATATATACTAGCCGGCCGCCATGACGCACGCCGAGCCCGAGCACAAGCTGCTGGGCCGCGCCGTGGCGCTGGCCGGCGCGCGCCTCGCCGCCACCACCGCCGCGCCCACCTACACGCAGCAGGTACCACTGCCATACACAACCTCATGTGTATATATACTAGCCGGCCGCCATGACGCACGCCGAGCCCGAGCACAAGCTGCTGGGCCGCGCCGTGGCGCTGGCCGGCGCGCGCCTCGCCGCCACCACCGCCGCGCCCACCTACACGCAGCAGGTACCACTGCCATACACAACCTCATGTGTATATATACTAGCCGGCCGCCATGACGCACGCCGAGCCCGAGCACAAGCTGCTGGGCCGCGCCGTGGCGCTGGCCGGCGCGCGCCTCGCCGCCACCACCGCCGCGCCCACCTACACGCAGCAGGTACCACTGCCATACACAACCTCATGTGTATATATACTAGCCGGCCGCCATGACGCACGCCGAGCCCGAGCACAAGCTGCTGGGCCGCGCCGTGGCGCTGGCCGGCGCGCGCCTCGCCGCCACCACCGCCGCGCCCACCTACACGCAGCAGGTACCACTGCCATACACAACCTCATGTGTATATATATACTAGCCGGCCGCCATGACGCACGCCGAGCCCGAGCACAAGCTGCTGGGCCGCGCCGTGGCGCTGGCCGGCGCGCGCCTCGCCGCCACCACCGCCGCGCCCACCTACACGCAGCAGGTACCACTGCCATACACAACCTCATGTGTATATATACTAGCCGGCCGCCATGACGCACGCCGAGCCCGAGCACAAGCTGCTGGGCCGCGCCGTGGCGCTGGCCGGCGCGCGCCTCGCCGCCACCACCGCCGCGCCCACCTACACGCAGCAGGTACCACTGCCATACACAACCTCATGTGTATATATACTAGCCGGCCGCCATGACGCACGCCGAGCCCGAGCACAAGCTGCTGGGCCGCGCCGTGGCGCTGGCCGGCGCGCGCCTCGCCGCCACCACCGCCGCGCCCACCTACACGCAGCAGGTACCACTGCCATACACAACCTCATGTGTATATATACTAGCCGGCCGCCATGACACACGCCGAGCCCGAGCACAAGCTGCTGGGTCGCGCCCACGTATGATGTCACACGCGAGACAAGAGGCCACAGACGTTCCGAGTTAAAATTCGTAAACTTCTGTTATCGTTTACTCAGTCATTTATTGATAGATTAAAAGAAAACTGCACTGGTGTGTTCGTTCTTATCTATATTTTAATGTGATTAAGTTGAATATAGTATTTTCAACATCATTAATCTTTTTCGTTTCTTTAATGATCAAAATCACTAAAACAACAATCACCAGGTAAACAATAACACACACATAACCAAATAACCTACGAGTAACCCAGTCCTCGCACGCGCGGTACAGACTTGCTTCGTGGTGACGACCATGGGTAAAATAATTGCTGAATCAAAGATTCACTGTATCTTCTTGGTGTATGTTAACATTCACCGGTGAATGTCCAATTCAAATACAGATTATGAACAATTTCGGACATTTTGGACCAACGAAATTGGTCAAGGTCGACATTCGTCGGTGGATCTTAAGATTCACTAACATCGGACATTAACAGTAACATAATCAAACAGTTGCTATATATATAGCTCTCCAATAAATCAATATTAGGGATTTATGGGGAAAATAATAAGACCTCAGTTTGATTTCTTAAAAAGTATGGCACATCCTGCCTTGACACTGATACGAACTTTGCCTCATTTCCGCCTTGTTTCAGGTCATGAGTGGCTATACATGCGAAAACGATACAACTAATGTACCGAGTGGGGAAAGTGCATTATTAGAACGGTTGATTGGTAACGAACAACCCCAGCAACCACAATCAGTCTGTCATGTGCAGGTATTTTTTTTTGTTATTTTTTACATGGTTACCCAAAACAGTTTAATTGCAGTCAAAATGTTTATCTCAACTTTAGTACCACGCACTGTGTGCGTGTGTGTGTGCCTATAGGTTTATTAGTTTGAGACATCGTTACGAGTCGGTGAGTGTGTGGTATTTTGTGTTTATGTACGTATATTGTGTCTTTCTATTTAACTTCATCTTCGGAATAAATTTAGGTGTAACGAAAGATCAGCTTCGGTTTCGTTAGTGCTGTCACAGTGCTCAGCTGCATACTCTGTCATGGTTGTAACACAGCATCTGATAGAGTAACCATCTTAGATGACATACATTTTCATATTACTATTTACTTCTACTCTTTTATATGCACCATGCACATATTTGCTTCTTTAAAAATAGCATATTTTTTACTTTAACTTATTTTTGGACCTGAAAAATCAATGATTTTATTTATTTACATTGTAGGGTTTGAGCCTGGCATCGCTGCAGGGTATCCAGGGTCTGCAGAATGTGCAAGTGCAGATCCCTGGTCTCTCAGCTCCTATATCGCTGTCGTTAAACGTATCGGGCGCCCCTAGCGGATTGCTCGTGTCCGTACCTCCAACTACGTCTGTGGTGCTCACGAATCAACCTTCAGTGCTGTCGCTACCTATCAGTAAGTGATTAACCTTTTTAATCTGTTAAATATAAATTAAACTAAGAATACTTTCATATTATAAAACAAAGTCGCCTGTTTGTCTGTCTATGCAGATATAAGTTTGCGATTATCTCATAAACTACTAACCGCATTCTTAAAACTGTTTTCATTTGTCTAAATAAGATTCCTGAGTTAAGTAAGTTAAGTGTTTTGTAAATTCGTTGAAATATGACGTACATTGTTTGAGATGTCGGATAAATACCAAGCCTTCTCGGAGCTTTAATCGAGAACGCTGCCTAATCTGTGTGAGATATAACAAAACAGCATATGCTGCCATTATTTCTGTTTTATACATCTACAAAAATATCAGTCATAGCATATGTATATCTTTTAAGAAGTATTACAATACTTATTCAAAAATGTGTTTACAAAATCTGTTTTGACGGATACAGTATAAATATTTGTAAAAAAAATACGTTAGTTATCTTTGTCATTTCATACACACTATAATAGCTTATTACACTATACAATTAAAATATCCTAGGAGTCATCGTAAATAAAAAACTACATGTGATTAATTCATGCGGAATTATGCTTGAATTTTTTCTTCTTCAATGCGATGCGACGATGGGATTCGTTTGATGTTATGCAGAATATTTTTCAGGTTGCATTTTTGTTTAGTAAATATGTAGTTCCAATTAATGGAGATGTTTGGTAATTTTGAAAATTATATTAAACGTAACATTCAAATATAGAAGAAAACGTATAAACTAGTGAAATAATTTTATCTACCAAAAAATGAAAGAGTAATAAATGATTGAAGTTTACGTATTTTAATTCGAAACGTTAAGCCTTTTGACTCGGATTAGTATGGACAAAATATTAGTTTTTTACTGTTTTCGAGAAACGTTTAAATGATTGTGAGTCCAACGACACTCTTATTCTATAGTTGATTGTATGTTATGAGATTGTGTTGACGTGTGCGTGTGTTTGCAGCGCAACTGATGTCCGGCGTGAAGGGCGCGGTGCGAGGCGGCGCGGTGCAGATGGTCCGCGGGCGCGCGGCGGGCGTGCCGGCGGCCGTGGCGGCGGGCCTGCGCGCGCCCCGCCCCGCCGCGCCGCTACTGCCCTCTGCCGCAGGTCAGTACTAACTACTACACCACTACAACTGATGTCCGGCGTGAAGGGCGCGGTGCGAGGCGGCGCGGTGCAGATGGTCCGCGGGCGCGCGGCGGGCGTGCCGGCGGCCGTGGCGGCGGGCCTGCGCGCGCCCCGCCCCGCCGCGCCGCTACTGCCCTCTGCCGCAGGTCAGTACTAACTACTACACCACTACAACTGATGTCCGGCGTGAAGGGCGCGGTGCGAGGCGGCGCGGTGCAGATGGTCCGCGGGCGCGCGGCGGGCGTGCCGGCGGCCGTGGCGGCGGGCCTGCGCGCGCCCCGCCCCGCCGCGCCGCTACTGCCCTCTGCCGCAGGTCAGTACTAACTACTACACCACTACAACTGATGTCCGGCGTGAAGGGCGCGGTGCAGAAGGTCCAACTTACTACAATTCGGACTGTAGGTACCTAGGACTTGAAAAAAATTTTGCTATTTAGAAAACATGTTTAAACACTGATAGATAGAAAGGACAAAAGTAAGAACAAAAGCACTTTACTCCTTTATTTATATAATTCTCCGCTTAGTTCCTCTTTATTTTATTGGCAAGAGCGGCAAGCAATACATCAACCAAAACAGAGGCCGGTCACTAGTGTTTTACAAACTTATAATAAATGCTGTACTATAAATACGTGTATGTGAGATTTTGAATAAAAATATTTTGTTAAAATATATTAATTTATTTTTCCAGCTACAGCACAGTTCATAACGCAAGCGCAAGCGCAGGTGTTGAATGCTCAACAAGTTCGACGGAAATCAAATCCGGACAGTTCATAGTAAATAATGACAATATAGCTCACTGCCGACCTAGTTAGTTTATGTACGAGGA
The DNA here is from genome assembly GCA_949316135.1 of Choreutis nemorana. Classification (NCBI taxonomy): domain Eukaryota; kingdom Metazoa; phylum Arthropoda; class Insecta; order Lepidoptera; family Choreutidae; genus Choreutis; species Choreutis nemorana. The sequence goes on along the minus strand of OX438601.1, from coordinate 6,012,653 downwards.
CATACCAGCGAATAGTGAATTTAATAAAACGGTCGCAAACCGCGAAAACCTGTGCAATAAGCGGCCATAGTGTAAAACATTGTGATCCTAAAGTACCTACGTAATGAAAGATTGTTGAGGTTCGATGGAAGACTGTCACGTGTTTTATTTATCTATAATATTATCAAAATTCACTGTGGAATATAATCAACTATGGTATTTTAATTTATCATCGTACCGATATAATTATTTATTAAAATGTTTACCATATATTGTTTGTCAATCATGTATGCTTTACTGTATATTGTCACAAATAGTATTTATTTATGATGTTTTTATTTACGGTAAACATTGTGACATTGGAAAAAATGTGGTTTGTAGATTCATGACATGTTGTGACTAAATTTAATATTGTAAAAATTAGAATTGAATAACTATTTTAAAGCAATTCAAATTTTATTTTTTTGTTAGGTTGTTCTAAAAATGTACTTGTAGATAGATCTGTTGTTAAATGTTTGTAAATGATAATTCAATGGAGACGAATTTAAACACTAAATTCAATTTGATCGTTTTGCGTGAAGCAAAACATCTGTACTTAATTTGTTTGAGTTGATGAAGAAAATGAAATTTGATATTTTAAATTTTGATACATAAATTATCACATGTAAGTAATTAGTAACTAATTTATTTTTACATCACAATTTGGTTTACAAATATATATTTATGTATATTGCAGGTTTTATGTGATTCATCAAGTATAGTGCGAATGGGTTGGGATCAATGAAATGTGAATGTATAGGAGGCGTTAGCATGTAATGTATTATCATTATATTACTAAACGCTTGAGATTACCTACTAAGATGCATGTGAAATGTGTAACATAAAGGGAATATTGTTGGTAAAAGTGTCACATCTCGCATGAAAATAGTTACAGTTTGCTTACAATGTCACCTGTAGGTTTAGTGCGAATTTTAGTAGTTACAGATAAATTATGGGAATTCGTACCAAGCCTACCAATATTTAGCTAGAAACATAAGGTACGGGTTGTAAGATCTATTTTTATAATGTTTCAAAGGTTTTTTGTTCAGTTTGTTAAGATGTTTCTCATACGGTTCAGTTTCGCCAGGATTCATCAGTCTCGACTTGCGTTTTGTCGAAATACGCACAACTGTTTTATCCTCAAAACTTTTATTCTTGTAAAATTTATTTCTTGTATAGATACCCAAAGATGTGTTCAAATTATTATCAATTTCCTTTACCGTTAAACACGTATTTGTCAATATAAGTATAGGTACATACATATTTTTAAAATGTTTCGAGGAATTTAAAGTTATTAGAAGTTTTTATTGTTGAGTGTGCATCTGGAAATGACAAACCTATTCATTGATTAAACAATATTTTCTCCGCGCGTAAAAAACATACATTCCGCGCAACTGCGAGTTGCTCAGCGCCATTATGCAATCTCTTTGAACATGCATTAAAACAAAGTCATGTGCCGCTCTTCACATAAATGTTGTAAGTTGACTCTTTAAACATTAGTCGCGTACTGACTTAGCGAGGCAGTCGCTCGGCTCGGGCCGCGGCCCGCTCCGGCGAGGCTGCGCATCGTTTTCATCGGGCGAGGCACGTCCTGACAGACAGAGGCGACGCCTTGCGGCGCGGGGCTGCCTCGCGATGCTGCTCGCTCAGTCAGCACGCGACTACTAACGTGCTCATATTCTTCGTCACATTATTTGATCACATTAAAATAATTGACTTCGTTTGATAAAAAGGTTGTAATAGTAATGCAGTAATAGCAATATGTTGTAAAATATTTTAAATTTTTATGTAAAAGTTAAATTAAATATAATAATTGCCTATTACTTCTTATGAATGTCACGATTTAGACGCAACAGTCTTAAAAGTGTTATAAATAGTATATTCACTACAATTTTGGGCTATACCACTCGTTTCACTGACACATTGACATCATTTCGAGTGGTTTAGTGATGTCCTCTTACCATCCTCAGACGATGGCACGAAAGCGACGCCATCCACCACTTTATAGTTCAATACAATTTCCTCAAAATATTAATACTTTGTTGCATGTTATTTGTACTATATTTGTATACGTGAATTGTTTGTGCAAATTGTTGATCTCATTTGTGTACGGAGATGTAGCTCAATAAATAGATATTTTAGCGACAGTCAGTCTAATCCGAAACGTGTACATTTAATTTTTAAGACGAATAATTGTATATATTTTGTAACAAAACATTTTATACATAAGTAATCTAGTTGTTTTAAGTTCAGGATGAATTAACATCGAGTGTCAACTCCTTTACCTTCGAGTACTGTAATGTAAATATTATAATTTAAATGAAATGTGATATACATTCTGACAGTTATTACTAGAAGTGTATCATAAAAATATATAGTTCCGTTATCATTGATTTCTGTATAAATTGTATAAATCACGTAAATTGTTCAGAGATTGACGTTTTGAACATGAATAAATAACTTTTACACAAAGTCGACGCTTTTTTTGATCTTACCGTTGATCAAAACTGCATTAAAAAAACTAAATTTAAATTTGTGTGTTAGGAATCTTTTACCTTATTTGTGGCACTTTTTATTATATTAATTAGTCACTTCTGTTTTTCTCCATAGAGGACATAATTACATTTCCCAAAACATGGCAGTACCTATTTTGTTCACTTCTTACTAGATGGCGTGCAAGATAAGAACGCTCTTTTCCTACTATCTGCAGGGCTCACTACGTCAGTCAGAAATACATTTGATCTTATTACGTTTCACTTCTATGTCTTTTCATGAAACGTCATTAACTTAATCAAATTATATTAAATCTATAGCTAAAGCAATGGTGTGTAAATCAGTCTGGAAAAAGCAACCGGATGACTGGTATTTGAGTTCCTCAGGCAATTTGGAAACTTTTGATTTTGAGAAAAAATGCGTGGGTGATACAGAGAAAAAAAAAGCTTAGAAACCGACTGGAAAGGCGGTAGCAAGTGTACATACTTAATAATAGTTACAAAAATTGTCACCCGAAAAATACTGACGATTTGCCCGAACGGATTTTTAAAGATAATAATCATTATTGTAATACAGTACAGGTGTAGTTTTTGAAACACATTTTCCAACATTTACCCCCGAAAATCAAGGGTTGTAAATGAAAATATAAGTTGCAATTAGTACTACCCTACTTTGGTGCGATATTAATTATAAAATTGAGATTAGAGCTGTTTCTGATAGCGTACGATGAATGTCAACCGTTTTTTATAAAATTTTTGAAAAAAGTGAGTGAAAAATCATTTTCGCCGTTTTGACCTTTAAATACTCAAAAACCGTCCAGCAAAAACGTATGAAAATTGTTTTATGGTATCTCCACTAATAAACAAGAATTTTCGTTAAAATTGCTACCGGTTGCTTTACGTTTTTTTACGATCTTAAAATTATCCGTTCCCGCCAACCGTCCGTACTTTTCGGATGACAATTTTTGTAATTATTATTAAGTATTTATACTTGATTCCAGCCGGTTTCTAAGCCATTTTTTTCTCTTTATCACCCACGTCTTTTTTCTCGGAATCACTCCACTTTATCGAAATGTTATTTCATCCAGAACATCAAAATCTAAATTCGTCGGTAAGCTTTAGCTTGTGTGAAATGCGTTTAGAGTTTATATCTTCTATAACACCACTAGCCACTGCAGTTACTTTATATGAACCTATGCAAAGCGCTTCTTCTTGATAGATGAGGAACTATGATTTCTTATACAAATTACTGTGTACTACACAATGCCTTAAGACAGGTAAGATGGCATTTGCTCGTTGTAAATACCTCTTGCAGTAATTAGAAGTTCTTACTACTACCTTCTACCTTATACTTTAAGGTAGGCAACGAAGAAAAGGATAAGAAATATACGTAACTACCTTTCTAATACCTTCCAAAGGACTATGGTTCCTTTCAAGATGTTTTAACAGCAAATTACTTTCTGTTGCAACAAACTTTCTCATTTTCTTTTTGAGATATAATAAAATAACGTACGTAGGAAAGTCTTGATTTCCGTCCGAATTGAATATTAAGAATCTACTCTAGAGGAAAACATTAAAACAAGAAAATTATTTGGTTAAAAAAGTATGCCTTTTTTATTCTTTCAAATAGTCTTCATCTAAATTTTATAAGAACATTGGACACAATCGAAGCTTTTTACCGATAAATAAGTATAAATAATTTTATATTCACATAAATCTTATTTTATACATACATTACATTTATTTAATATCAGTCCTCTCAAAAGGTCCATTCTCTCCCTGCAAATTAAACTTTATTATTTACACAGCGATAGGGATTCGCGTCTACCATACATACATACATCAACAATTAACAATTAATAGAGACTATTTACAAATACTTTATTTTCACGTTCACACACACTTTCTTTCATCACCGTTCGCTCACGCGTCGATTGCACACACACGTTTTGGCATTTGGATAGCGGCACGTCACTAGCAGTTTGCATCGACAGCGAGCCACCACGGTAGTGGTGCACACGCTGTACGCTTCCGTCGGCGGCGCTCCGCGCGGTCGGCACGCTTCTTCACGAACCGCACATTGTATGGATCCTCAGCCAGCTCGGGGTAGCGGGCTACATCATGCACGTACTGGCCGTCGTATCCAGCGGCTGAGCCTGATTTCTGGATCTCGTCGAGTTCTGCCGCAGACCAGTCCAACGAGCCACCTAGTCCTGCTCTCAGTGCCTCGCGCTCACGATGCCATGCTTTGCGAATAGCTGTGGCACGAGCATGATGAAGAAGCCGTGCCTTTTCTCGCTCTGCACTCGTGCCATACCTTAAGTTAATTACACTCGTACGACAATGTATTCGTACATCGGCATAAGATCGTCCTCCTTCTGGGACTTCGTGGAATGTTACGTTTAGTTTTCCTTGTAACCTCTTCAATTGTTGTTTATCATCTGCCGCCCGCCAAGTTTCCTCTTTAACAAAGTAGAACACATCTTGTTGATCACCGTGCACGATGAATGAAAATGGTAAAAGATGAGATCTGTTAAACACTGACGTATATACGTCTCGATAAATGGCATTTGCTGAAGGAACTGCTGCAACTACTGCTCGGCCACGGGAGTTTCGAGACACTAGAATTCCACGACCAAATGGAGGTTCCGAATCCGAACCGATGCGCTTCGGACCAAGATCGAGGGCGTCTGCCTTGAGTGCTGACATGGGTGGAATAGACAGACTTCGGAAGTCAGCAATGCGTTTACTAGACATGTGGGAAAGGAATCCTGAAAGAACACGCACGGCAGGGCGTAGTGATTGTGCACGAGGCATGGCAGGTGGAATAGGAGGAGCGGATTCCCATGCTGAGCCACTTCTACTAGGTAATACTCCTCCTCCTGGTAGTTCTTCAGGGTATAACTGTGGAGCCAGACTCTTTGTGTCGTACCCTAGTAACTTCAGCCATGAAAGATGATCTGTAACAATCGTCAATCATTAAAGCAGTCCCAGTTACCTGAATAGCATTGTAAGTAAGTTGTTCATTCGTTTTATTTTTCCTTTGATGACAACAACTTTAGTATTTTGCTAGTGTCAAGAAATATTTACTATCAAGTTTTGGTGAGGAATGAAATGAGAGATAAAATTATGGAGAGATGAATTATGTTAGGATGAAAATAATAGAAGGAATGATGAATCTGTCGATTAAAGAACAAAATTGCAGATGAACCTTCATCTTTCCCTTAGGCAGAATTATATTATTAACAACTAATTAAGAAATCTGATTTACCTGAGGGTTTTTTGTTTTGTGGTCGGAAATTGATTGGGTCATTTCCATTGAACCTATACAAATGCAGATGTGTTGGATTATGTATTCGTTCAATTAAATTTTCCCATAGTGGGGACATCCACTGGCCAATCAGAGGATCGTAGACTTTTCCGTTGGCCATATGAACAAGCGATGTCACTTGGTCGAGTAGTCCTCCACAGAAGTCCACAGGCAGGTAAAGGTATGGGTTAGAATCGTAGACAATATGACCATACGGAGATCTCATGATTTCACGAATACCCTCTCCGTACTGGTTGAATACCATTACTGGTGTTCCACATTGATCGGTTGCGATGTAATATTTATGACGAGCGACCTACAGACAAAGTTGTTATTAATAAAACTTTGACTTCCTCATTAGTGAATGGTCATTTTGCTGGAGGCTAGACCAAAGCTTAATTCTAAGCCTAGCACGAGAAAAAATATGTGATGTACAATGAATTTTTTTGAGGATCGCTTAATCAAAATACAAACCTGAGTGTAAATAAGATGTCCTCTATCATCATATACAAGGGTCATAAAGCGATTTTCTCTTGGTGAATAGATGTGGCTTACTTCATGTGGCTTATCCTTGTTAGTGTAAAAGAACTGAGTTACATTTCCAAAGTTGTCTTTACGAGTAGATAACCTAGAACAATGGACAAAAATGTTATTCGTGAAAACCATGGGCATCTCTGTAGAATCTATTTACGTAAATTGTTAACTATATATTGTTATTTTACCTGTCAAGATGATCATAGTAGTATCGAACATCAAATCTTCCTCGCTTGGTCGCTCTGATTAATAGCCCTTTAGCATTGTACTGGAATCTCTCTTCTCTTGCGTTTTGCGAAACAAGGCCTCGGCTATCATACCTGTACTGCCCCTCACCGAATTTGATTATTCGATCCATGTCATTATATTCCATTGGGATTGTATTTCCTCTGTACGTTAGTGAAAGCATGTTTCCATTATCATCGTACCTGAAGCCCCATGGCTCTTGAGCTTCTACTCCTTTAAGTTGGCCATCACAATCCCAAGTATAGTTCTTTACATTAGTGTAAGTGTTCACACCAACGTTCCTTGTGTGTGTTCTAGTTTGTGAAATCCTGCCATGTTTATCATAAGAGAATTCCATACGGAAAACCTCCATTCTGTGAATATTTACGGTAACTTCTTTTTCTAAGAATTGTTCATTCAACACTCTGGAGAACATGGCGATTCCATCATAAACTGATGTTTCATTCCATTTTTGTTTCGACACCGTAAACTGACCTAGTAACTCAGGTTCTCCTGTTTTAGTGTTATAGACAATATGATGTGGGATAAGTGTTTGTCCTCCAATTCTGCCTTGTACTGAAGTTACTCTATAATTGTTGTCATAATCATAAATAATTTTTGCGTTACTTAATCCAGTTTTAGCACCATAATCCAAACGTTCTTCCATGAGAAGTCCACCGACATAACTTGATTCCCATTGATAGTCTACATCACGATCTACATGCAATATTTCAGATGGTAATCCGGTCGTTTCGGAGTAGTGAATTTGAGTTTGACCATCGCCATGAATAACTTCTGAAACTTTGTTTGATGTGAAATAACGATAGACTACTCTAGCGCTATCACCCGGAAATACAGTTTGTAAAAGATCTCCTGTGTGTGAATAGTGTTGTAAATATTTTTTCGATGTTCCAGGAGGTGTGTACGTTACTCTTAGAAATCCTATTGAGGGTTGTACACTGAAGGTATGGTTAGTCCCAGATGGAAGAATAACATTTGTGAGACCACCGTCACCATCGTAAAGATATTTAAAACTTCTCTGGCTTGCCAACGTTATTTTGGATACTAAATTACCCTCATTGTAAAATAAAAATTTTGTGCCATCCTGTGGACTTGTTATTTCAGATAGCATGCCATGTGGATCATAGTTGTAGGTTTCTTCACTTTCTCCCCATTTCCAGCCATTGATTCTGTTGAATCTGTCATATGAAATGTTCAGTGGAACACCAGCTCCATGCGGTGTAAAAGATATGGGCAATCCGGCAACATCGTATGTTGTAGTAAATAATGCATTTCTATCAGAATTAAAGAAGGTCTCTCTACTCTTAAATTGATCGAATTCAATTATTAGAACTCTTGAATCATTAACCCATATTTCACGATTCAATGTCTGTTGTGGATTTCTCACATCTCCAACTAAAGTGTAAAGGGAATACATATTATTGATAAGTCCATCTCCAAAAGTAGTTGTTTGATGTGACCACATGTGTAGCATTTCTGCTTCAATTGGTAAAGCTGCTTCTAATAATGGGTGTTTTGCAGCTGCTATACTTTCAAACTTTCCAGCCCAAGGTGTTTCAAGAAGCAAGGTATTGTTTGGGTAAATTCTTCCTTCTGTGATCTGTTTCCCATTATTTATTGTTATTTGTTTAAAAGATTGACCATGAAGTACGTATTCACATTTCTTTGCAACACCTACAGGAATAGTACTAGATGGATTAGATACAGTTACTGCCAATCCATAGTTTTTAGCTAAACCAGATGATATGTGAACTTGCTCTCCAGATGGCATTACAATTTTAGTAACTCGTCCGTGCTCGTCGTAATTGTAAATTACTGTGTCACCAGCCTAAAAATTTTTTTTTAGTAATTGTTAAAAATATTAAGTTATAAAAAGTGTTTCACAAATACTAAAAAATATTAAAACTTACTCCAGATCTGCTGTTAAGTAATCCAGTGTTTGCATCGTAATCCAATTCAATTTCAGATGTTCCTTTTTCTGTTATTTTAGTAAGATAACCGATCCCAGATATTTTCAGTTCAAGTTTGTGGTCTTGTGTATTTTCTATTGAGCTGACAACATTGCTGTAATCTCTGAGTAATTGAATTTTATTACCAGATGCGTCAGTAACCGTTGATAATTTCCCAAAACTGGTATTTTTAGAATAAAGGAATGAGTATCTTGTTTTGCTTGAGGTCAAATCTTTAGTTGTAATGTGTTGACCATATCGATTGAAAACGTAAATTTCAGAGGTAGGTGGGTAAGGAATCCTAAATTCTCCATTTTCATCATGAGATGGCAAATAGTGCTTTAGAGCTAAGATATGTAGTGAGCCTGAAAAATAATAAGGAATGTTAGTATCCTTTCATTCAGTGGGAACGAGTAGGTCAATTACTATTTAACTTGGTATTAACATAATAACTAACCTTGATCCACCACATTAAGGACTCCATCTGGAGTTACTGCTAAAGCAGAAATAGTCTGCAATTTGGCATTAGAAGATAAAAGAGTTTCTGTGCTTGTAGGAGGCTCATCACCATTAGCTACACTTAATTTGCATGGACAACCTCCGACCTCATCACGGGCATTCGCTGGTATAGCTGTTGCAGACATAGAGGAATTACATTCACAACTTAATTCTTTGAGGTTTTCTTGTAGTTTTCCAGCAAAATGTGTGATTTTTCCCGAAGGATCAATAGCTTTGATTGTATTCGTCTTTTTAGAATCAGATTCAGCGACATATAGAACTCCGCTGGGCGCAAATGCAATGGCTTGTATAGTTCCTAAACTTGAATCTTCTCTTGAATCCGAGTCAATAGTTTTATTGACCGTTTTGGTAATTGGCTTTCCATCGCTGCCTAATCGACAATGAGCTGGCTGCCCAGCTACCACCTTAATCTTCATATCTACGGTGAGTTTGAGAATGATTCTATCATCAATGAAATATAAAGATCCATCTAGTGGTGATAAAGCTACTCCAGTTGGCCATTGAAGTTGTGCTTCAAACGGAGGTATTGCTCCACGACATGGGACGGGTGACCAATGATTATGATGACCATGGTGGCCTACTAAAGTATGGATGATTCCTTTTGGATCAACCGCTCTTATATTAGTACCATCCGCTATGTACATTGTTCTGTCTGCTGCTATAGCAAGTCCTGTAAATCAAATATTTTCATTAAAATTGGATAAGGCTATTTGTTAATCGGTTTTCAAAATTAAAGTGACAAAATAGTGAATTATTTTACGAGTAAAGATGAAAAAATACCCTTTGGATGAGCAAGCTTTGCTTTAATTGCTGGTCCTTCATCGCCACAATTAGAGTCATCTCCTGGTACGCAGCGATCACCATTACCTACGACTGGTTCGGAATTTAATGATGGATCGCGAATTTTTTCAAGTGCCAATACTCTCCGAACTTGATGTCTTTCAGAATCCGAAATATAAAGGTAACCGTCAGCGGGTGATATGCACATGTAGTATTGGTATGCCATTTGGGTAGTTCTGTGAGAAAAGATCCTGTTTATTTTGAGTTGGAATATTCTCCATTTCTTTAAATGTAAAAATGGGAGAAACTAAGTATTTCTTAGAGAAATTAAGAAACGAAGCCCAAACTTACTCAAGTTGAAGTACAGTTGTCACCACTCCTTCTGGTGTGATACGTCTCACTAAATTGAAGTCCCCTACATAGAGCGATCCATCAGGTCCAGATGTTAAAGCAGTTGGTGTGAGTAGTTTGGAATCTGCTGCTTTGCCGTTGCAATGGTCAGGGCAACTTAACGAACGTTGAAGACCAGTACCCATCACAACCTGGAAAAAAAAAGTGAATTAAAACAGGTACGAAAGTTATAAACATGAATGCACCTTTTAAACCATAAATTACCTGCACTGTTCGAGGATACAGTTTTAAATGCAACAAAGCACCGTCTCCTTTTTGTAGAATGCCTTCGTGGAAGTTGTAATGATGATGAATGTCAAGACCCCAACCACCTATGTCAGATATATCTACATCAAAGCCGGCCAGAGTTGCGGTTTGTGTCTCCCAAACGATCGAAGAACAAGCAGTATATTCATATCCAATCGAGATTTTAGCTTGAGCTTGTCCGTATACCTGAAAGATAATTATTATAAACTATGATTTTTATCTGTGAACCAAAAGAGTCTGCTCCCCATTTAGAAAGTGGCGCATAGAGATAGGCTCTTATTGCCACTGAAATGTGTCATTGTCACTTCTCAAGAATGATTTGTTAGTTAGTCTTCTCAAATATTCATCTGCTGTACTCGCGTGGTTGAATTGAATGTGGTACATGTCTGTTTTTAGTTGTGAAGATAAGTCTGACTATTAGGGGGAAATTTATAGATGCTGATAAGGATTTAGTTTGTTTAATTTTAATTTAACATTTTACATGTATTATCTGCAGAAAAGAATTGTTAATATACCTTTTGCTTGTAAACGTTTCGTTTGTTCCAAGCGAAGACATGAGTAAGGTCGGGATCAGCTTCATAGCTGTGAGTATGGAGCGAGCCTTCGATCTCGACTCTGACGTGCACTCGTTCGAGAGAAGCTGGCACCATTCGGCGTGTCAACTGGATGTGAACGCATGACAGGTATCCGGCAGCTTGCGATGAACGGTATGTCAACGTCACAGCCGATCCCGGTATGGCTATCGATTCACTCACGATCTGGAACAGAAAAGACAGAAATTAGGTTAAGTTTAAATACGAAAAAAGAAGACAAATTTAACCAAAAACTTTTACTTTTTTAAAATGGGGAAACAGTCAATTTTTGTTTCAATTATGAAGTTTGAGAATGTACGGATTGGTAAAAGAACTTACAAAGATGTATTCTGTTTTTTACTCTAAGTCAAGACTAGTTTTAGTGGGTATTTATGTAAACAAAATGAATATACTTATCTTAAATCTGTGTGGGTATGTATTTACGTTTGTGCATACATAGATTTTTGCAAAGGCAGGACTAATTCTTACAAATATGAGATCCATAAAAGAATTTTAAGAGAAAGAGAAAACAATGCTACAGAAAAAATCTGCACGTTAGAACAAGATTTTAAAAGTGAAACTATGTTAAGGGCGGTTCTGCACATCACTTACCTGAGCTTCAGGGTAAATGACAGACGGTGTGGTGTCAGTGGACGCTGCAGGAGCAGCTAATGGTGGTACTGCCACGACTTCGGGTCGGAGACGCTCGTGGTCATGAGCAGTGCAAGGAGGAGAATCTACCTCCCACCATTGCGGCATCGGCATCCAATCCAGCCTCGGTGGCGATCTAAATTGAAACAAATATTAAGTAAACTTTTTTGTATAAAGTGGCAAAGCTTGTATATGGGAAGTAATTTTCGAAAGTAATAGTCCGATTTAAAAATTATTTTACTAATATTTATACTTTCATAGTGGATATACATATTACATTTTGTAAATAAACACAAAAACTATAATACATGAGGACGCAAAAAACCTTAAGGCTCGCCTAAAGGTCAGCAGTTTTAATGTTTCTGATTATACTTATTTTTGTAAAAGAACAGCAAACAGGCGTGGCGTCTTTGGGTTTATACAAACCCGGTGAAGTAGGTACAAATACATTTCATGCGAATCTCTAAATTTGCAAGAAATTCATTAAAATAAACTATCAATAAATAGGTAATTATGGTATTAATTACACCTATAAAAGATCAGAATACATTTTGACCAATATCTATATAAAGATGTTTTTTTTTCATGTTATATTTTACAATTTTTAAAGTAATCGTCAGTCTGAAGATGTTCACTGTTCAGTAATGGTCTTTCCCAAATATTTCCAACCCGTCAGTAGGTATAATGAATACCTTGGCGTGGGGACTTTGACACTCTCATCACTCAGCTCCATCTGCACGGGCGGCAGGACGACGATCTGGTTCCAGGGCACGAAGACTGTCTTCCGGAGCGGTTTGAACGGTGACCGTTGGAACTGCAGCGTAACCGCACCACCGCCGTTCACCAGTACATCGAACCTGGGTGAAGAACGACATTAACTGGCTAGCCAACATTCTTAGATATGAATATGATATGGGATCTTTATATAGATTTTAGTGTAGAAATTGTTCGTAGGACGTCATTGCCAAATCCTTCAATTTGAAACTTTGCGTTTTTGTATGTTTTTTAACAGAATAGTAAATATTTTGTTAACGAACAAATAAAGATTATTTAGTAGGCTTTTATTCCTAACTACAAATAACATTTTCAGTTGATATTGTTTTCTATCGAGGTAGAAAAAGTACAAAAGGTAAAATTTTTGCTGACCATTTTTACTTCCCAGTTTTAATCGTGTGCAAAATACGTATTTACCTAAGAGCATTCACCGACAATAGATTTTTGACTATTCGACATAACATACACAGATTTGAGTTTTGTTGTGCACAACAACATTGAAGTATATATTTAGTATACTATTATAAAAACAGTGTTATTGAATGGTGACACAAATATTTCATGTTTTTTTTAGTTTGATCTTAAATACGTTTAAAGGGGAAAGTGTTTTAAGTGAATTTGACTGAAAAAAGTTTTGAATTTAGAGCAAAGGCCAAATTCAAGCCTATTTTGATAATTTTCTGAAATAGATGTCATATATAGTCAGACTACAACAGTACTGAAACACTTCTGGAATTTTATTAATTATATTAAACAACATTTTCATATCATTCTTCAAAGCTCTTGATTGTAATCGATCACCTTTTATGTTTGAATCTCGTTTGTACATATATATTTATAAGTTCTTTTATGTATGTATGTATGTATGTGTGCGTATGCGTATATATGTATGCATTTTTATATTTATGTATTAGTTTATTTTAGTTATATATTTTATCGTTCATTTAGCCTTTCAGATACGATCCCTTTCACTGTGTTCATGTTTCTAACTTATAAATTAGTTATTTAGTTGTTATTTTCTTAATTTTATTAGCTGAGTTAGCGCCACCAATGCTTAAAGTTTTTAATCTATTAGGGTCTCACAACACTGGCTTACGCCTAGTGTGACGGCCATTAGTATTTTAATACCAAAATGTAAAATTTCACTTGTAAAATAAATTATTATTATTATTAAAATATATATTTACATCATAGACAATAACAGCAAACATTTACTACATGGAAGCTCATTAGTATGTATCGATATCTGGCAATTTAATTCACAATCAGTAAGTGGCCATTTTACGATTTGACATATGTATCATATTTTGATTTAGATAAAATATGGCATAATGACCCTTTTATCCAAACTGAAATCTGAACTTGGCCAATTGTTTTAGTAGTTTGAATAATGTTTTATGGACGGCGTTTAATAATAATAATAAACCACATCACGACACACTCATTGACTCAGCTCTGCAGTAAGTATCGTAAAAACTTGTATCACAGGAATATAGGGTCTCTTAGGGGGAGCTCTTGGTGTTTTACGAAATCAAGAGCATCGTTGTGTTAATAGGCGGCGGTATCACATTCCATCGGGTGAACCGTTAGCTTGTTTGTCCATGAAGTTGTATAAAACTAAGCAACGATATGGTATAAACTACATGGATAAGAATACTACATCCAAGAGCGGTAAGGGAAAGAATGCTTCTTGCAAATAATCCAGAACATCTAGCGTAACCACTGCAAGATTTATTAAAAGCTTTGTTTTGTTTTATTTTCATATTGGAGTTACAGAAGAGTGTTAACGTTATGTTACTACTGTAGTTTCTGTTATGTGAATTGAAGTAAAAAATATATACGTGTTATTTTAATAAAATCAATTGAACTACTTCTAATCCTTCTCTATCCTCATATACCTACATGTGTATACAGATAATAGAGATATTTACAAAGTATATGTTATTGAACACATACGTATTTTGTACTTAGATTATCCATTTGTATATTCGTTCTAATTCGAACTATGTGACTTTAATACCAGAGCTTAATTCGTAAGTATAGAATAATGTTCTTAAACTTATATAATGAGTCAAAAATCAGTAGTTTGTTGTTTGGACAATATTATGAGTAAAATGTAGAATGCTACATTTAGTGAACGTATTATTTTATAAAATCAGTCTTCCACGACTTAGTTAAAAAAATCCTGAGGTTGAAATATCTTTCACTATTAGATATTTTAAAAACCTATTCGATGGATATTAATTTAATAACCATTATTACAATTGATTGAAACCCACGCTAAATTTTAATCAAAATCAACCTCATTCTATTCCGCTATCGAGATTTTTTAGCAATATTTTCTACGAAAGCTCGCCTGAGGTTGTTGACCTTAATGTTTTTGTTCCGTTTTGTCTTAAGTAATTGTTTGTTAATAAAAATCAATATGAAGTGAATTCGTGCCGTATTATTTTATTACCCGTTCACATGGAGATTTCGTTCTGCGGTTATAACATCAAATGCCTAATTCGATTTCATACTTGATGCGTGTCGTAGCGAACGCACAAGGAATTCTAAATGAGCGTAACCGAAAAATAATGATCATTTCATGGATGTAAGTCCAAATATTTGTATTGATTGGTAATACCCGCTTGGTTATTTCTCTTCGCAACGCACGCAACTCGTTTGGATCCAGTAATTTAGATAGAGCTGATAAAACTAAGTAAACGAACTATTCCGTGCGCATCAGGTAGATACACTCGATCGTTAAATTCTGATTGATAGCTTTTTATAAATAATTTCATAGGTAAATTATAAGTTAGCTAAATCATATTCTATGCCTGCTTGTTAAAAAATTACATCAAAGTGATCTAAATCACTACATTTTGCGTTTTCAACACGTAACCGTTTTATGTATTTGTACTCATGAATTGATTAGCGTCATCTATGTAATTAAGATCTACTAGTTAATTTCATTCCCTCCTAAAGGACCCCTTCAAAGGCTTGCTATGCCTATAAAATATTAAGTTCATTAAAAATTCATGAGCTACATACATACGCGTTAGGGCAATAGCAATCGTTTAAACTTGGCAAGTGATAATTATTAAAAAAAGATTTACGAGAAAAAAACAACGAATTCGCACACCATAAAATCTTAATTTAGTAAAAGTTGGGTTCATTCTCAATATAAGTTTTAATTTATGGTTATTTAATTCGAGTAATTTGTGTGGGTGTGAGAGTTTTTAAAATCGTTAAAAACAGAATAGTATCCCAATTCTTTATAAAACTGGTTTTAATTTTGGATACTGTAAAACCTTTTTGTTAAAGCGTGGTCTTGATCTTGAGAAGTAATTTGATTTTTTTTGTAGCTCTTACATGGCACTATAGCAGTAGTATAGTAGTTTTGGTAAGTAAAAAATAAAAAATACATTTTTATTTACAAGTTAGTTAGTGGCTGTTAAAACATAGTAGAAAGGAATTAAAAATGAGTTCTAATAATAATAAAATGAATCTTCGAATAAATATTGAGCAGTGAAATGAGTGTTTAAGTATAAAGTTATATTAAGTGGGAACTCAGTTTTCTAATGACATCATTTGTTTTTTGTACGTTATTTTGAAATTTGACCCATCTTTTCATAGTATTTATTTTTAAAAGTATTTATAAAGTTACTTACCACCCGCCTTGCCTTGTGAGCGTGAAACCGAACCTCGCCTCTCTGTCGACTGATACCCTGATGCCGATGATGCCCAGGCCCTGGGGCGAGACCACCTGCCCCCGCATCACGGAAACCCGGCTGCACAGACCATGCCACGTCAGCTCGAGCCCAGCAACGAGCACGGGACCACAAGGAAATGTCTGGACTAAGCTGAGTCTCTATGTTTAAATTTCGCGTCGGATTCTAAGCCAAAAATGCGGCAGCTAACATGTCATGGTAAATGTCTTATATGATATTTGTATTGTTTTGTATAATTTATAAGAATTCCTTTAAAAACTAAAAAAACATAGAAACCAAACTTTTTAACGTAGACATTAACTTACGGTCTGGGCAAATCGGGCAATACTTTTCAGAAAGTAATGAGTTTTAATGGTTTTTTGGTGCAATGATAAATCAATTAAAACAACATCGAACAAAATAAAAAGTGTGAAATGTTAATGTTTACCTAATGCGGTTGGTTCTTTTATTTAACACGTTTTTTATCACCTTTAGTACAAAAACTACGGGTATAAATTCCGATGTGTGTATTCAAAATTATTGATGTGTGAAAAGTATCGCCCGCAGCGCCCTCTTCGATCATAAAATGACCGAAGTCACGTGCTACGTTTCATATCTCGTATTAAATGCTGTGAGAGTGAAGTAAAAGTATGAAAATAATTTCGAAAATAAAAATGTAAGAAGTTCTCAGCATAGCACATTCTCGTATCAGGATCAGCTAGATCTAGGATAAATTTCAGTTTACACGTGTATCCATAATACGGATTGTTTAACAGAAGTTACATTTGATACATAATTTATTAAATTGTAAGTCTATCAAAAATAATAGTTATTATAAGATGTAGTAAGTAAACGGAAATCAACCTAGAAGGGTATGTTTAAATGCATGTAACAGCTGCCACACAAACCATAGTCATATTATTTCGTTATATAACATTTTCTATATAGTAATTTTATTATAAAATGATACCTGAAATTGGTGCAAGAAAAGCATAATAACAAAGAAAATAATTAAAATACATCTGGAAAGAAAAACAATAAACGTTTTGTCTGAATGTTGACAACAAATTATGTCCATACTTCCTAAAATTAAATAAAGTATTAATTAGTAAGAAAAATATTGATATCCTCGATAACTTTTTATAGTCGCAAAAATACGTTTTAAACATAATAACAGTTCAAATATATCAGTCATATTTCACAGATATTATATTCGACCTGAATATTCGGCTTACATGGCTGTTGTAATAAAACCTGAATTAAAAAACACATATTGGTCAATAAACGTACATATGTATGTAGTTGATCACATGTTATTATTTCCTGCTTAAAATGTAAATTGATCGTAAATCTAAAATTGACAAAGTAAATTAATGAAAATGTGACAATTCATTGCACCAATTTCACGTTGTTGTTTGAATGACTAATGGAAGCGATGGTTGGTTGTAATGTACATGTCGGTAAGACACTCGTCTGTTGTGAAGTATTCGGAGTACATTTAAATAAGTAGTGTTCTGGTTAGTCACAAGGGTTGAGGATCTAAACACATAGAGAGTTGGGGCGGGGGAGGGGTGGTAACAGATGAAAGACGCAGACAAAGGGTAAGGAACACATAAAAGGGTAGTTTATTTGAAGCTAAATTTGCGTGTTCGCTGGAACTTTGCTCGATTGACAATATACAATTTGCGTCTCGTTTCGACTCGTATATTTTACAAACCCTACCGGCCTATTGATTGTGTTTAAGACATTTTGCGTGAAAGCGTAAATGATTTTCCTAAGTTTTTATACAGTATAACAAAGGTATAGGTACCACAGTAAATAATGTGAACTATAAACATAAGCACAGTAGACGAGACAAATAAAATATTACAAAGAAATACGATTGTGGCTGCGGCAAATGATATTTGAAACGAGATACGACGCTCGCGGACTGGCGCGTGATTTACTTCGAACATGTAAGAACTTTGTCGCAACCACATGAGAACATTCAAGACAAACATACAGTTGTAACATATACACATAGAGAATGAACGAATACAGACAAAGGAGAGAACGAAACACGAAAAAGCGGTAGTGGAGCCTTTCGCGTGCCAGGTACGAGCACGCGGCGGGCTCCAACATAACACACACATATGCAGGAGTTGCAACAAAAGGGAAGAGGTGAACAGATACTGAACACTGAGGGGCGAGGGCGGGCTGACTGACACTTACCATGGTGTAAAGGAATTCCAGAACTCGCTAGGAGTGGCGGACACACGGCGGCACAGGGACACAGAAAGACAGGACAGATTACTACACAGATACCTACATCCCTCAGTGCAACCCCACCCCGGCTATGCAACCGCTCCAGCCGATCGCAAACGTCTATACTGGTTAAATTGCGTCTCAACACTTGCTAGCGCATTCGACTGATTGTGCATCGACTGATTATTTACGAAGCCCGTTTGCATTAGAACAACATCACCACTCATTCAAAAAGGAAAAGGCATAATTTGGAAAAGTGTTGGATGATTAGTTGTAGGTTGCACCAAGATATTTGACGGAGTACAAAACATGCTGAATGGTGTATTATGTATAAATGCATGGAGGTTCTCTGCCGAGTGTTGTATTCATTCAGGCTTTAAAACAAATGTCAAAACGCAATATAACCACTCTAGACTGTTGAACTTAAACAAAATAGTGAAGCGGCTCGTGTTTTAATGCAAACAAACTTTTGAGGCGCTTTTGCATATAAAGCGAGGTGGGTTGACTACGTTAATTATTCAGTTTTGTTTTGTCTTAGATACTATATTTTACTTTTGTTTAATTTCCAAAATAATGTTTCTTCGGGTATGCTCTAAATAACCTTGATTTATTTCTACTCAGATCACGAAAGACTTGCAATGTCGACCTAAAATTTTTAATCCCATATTTTTCTATAAATCTTAAATAATGCTTTTCGAATAAAATATAGCCCTAATTGTCCATCGTGATTTGAGAAAGTTCCTCATGTACTACAAGTTTAGTTATTTAACTTAAAGAGTACATATAAACTTGGTTTTAAAGACAAACAAAACTGTTCGAAAGCTGTTGAGCGCTCAATCGATTCTCACCTATTTAATTTGATTTATATCAATATTAAGACGCTTTTGTTTTGTTTAGACAAACGGGTACAGGGTAAGACACACACAAAAGGATTTACATTAGACAATACACAACACATTCGGATCTGGTGTGAAAACAAAAATAAACAAAAAAATAAAATAATTTATTTAATATTTATGGTTAATGATAACATCACCATGCAGGATTGCAAATAAGAAACCCATATTTTACATCCGAGAAAACACAGGAAAATCAAAACACTTCCACCAGATGATAAAATAAATGGTAATTGAAAGTATTATTTTGAATAAAACTTAAAATAACCACACCAAATCCTCGGAGAGGTTTAGGAAGATGATTGGGGATCACAATGGTAAGGTGCTAAATAGATCCTATTTATAATACTTTATGTCATGAATTGTTCCTTCTTCATTTATTTTCGATGGTATCACGGATCTAAAATCATTTGAAAGTGCAAATTTATTAATTTATGATCTGTGCACAGTCGTTAGTCCTAAATCAATTTATAGTAAAAAATATCGTGGAGTTTTATAATTATTACGATACCTTTTACAAACATGAAGTGATTTGGTGTTCGTTAGATGTGCACATTTGGTAAGATGAATGACTCACCTCTCGGAATACTCGTCCATGTGCGCGTAGCTTTGTACGGAGTTTTCTTCAATAAGAAATTTTACTCGTTGGTAAAAGGAGGCGGTGACAGATGGCGGTTGCTTCCTCAGCAGGACTTCTACAGGGTCGTTGGAGGCTAAACACATGATGTGGTCGGCGCATTCCGGTCTTGTGCAGCATTCAGAGTCAGAGCAGTCGGTCATCCCATCTTCAAAACGTAGTGGCAAATTGAGAAGCGTTCCATTTTTAATCATTGTTAAATCTGGAATTTCAAGCTAATCTTACCTTCATCGTTGTCTTCGTTGTCGCTGCAGGACAATTCGAGCGCAATGGAGCAATCAGTCCCAGCCCAGCCGTCAGCGCACGAGCAACGGTAGACACCATCCTCCACCAAGCATTGCCCATGGCGAGAACAGCCATTCGGGCAACCGGCTGAATTTAAAATAATTCATCAGTTGCAGTAAGGTAATTAAACAGTTAACGTCAATATCTTTAATTCGGTCACTGCAATAAAATAAGGTAACGGACCAATTTAACCAATTAAGTAATAGAGTAATAAGTGGATAATTTATTTTGAAACCTCGTAACATCGGCATCTATGGTCTTATTTAGATTTTATTGTTAGTATCTTTGTTCTTAAAACTGAAATTTTAAAGCCTAATTCACATTTCAATAAGAGTTTTGAAACTACATATTTCTAAAATTAGTTGTACAACATTAAAAAAGAAAAGTTAATAAAAAATTAAAAGAAAAATTAAACATACTTTTATATTGAATAACTATCATACTTAGCCGCGGTTTATTTTCTGACGAATAAAATATATGCCAAAGGCTTTGCTTGTGAGAATTAATTGCAAATATTTCATTCGTATAAGCACGTATTCCAACATCACGTAGATTTTGCTTACGTAATGTGCAGTGGCGTCCATTCCAGCCCTGCGTGCAGACGCAGGTGCCGTTCTTGCACTGGCCGTGGTCATGGCAACGCACGTCGCATGGCCGCTGATCACACCGTGTGCCGGTCCAGCCATCGTCACACCGACACGCTCCTTCAGCGCACACCCCGTGAGGACCGCAGTCCAACGAGCACACCACTAAAACAATACGATCCCTTTACACATTTTGTTCTCCTTGTATAATATATTACCTTATAGTTTCATATTTTTCATTTAAAATTTTAAGTAGTTGAGGTTTTGGTTTTGGCGGTAGGAAGAGTAGTAGTTTTTTTTTTGTTTTCTACATTTTTTTTTGTGTTCAGTCTATTCTGTGTATATTAGATTAATAAAATGCAAAACACTCGATAAATATGATTAAAACCGGTGTTGGATTTACGTATCAATGGAACAAGATTAATAATATCTATTTATAAGATAATTTCGTGTACACAACAAGAACTTGAAAAAAAAGTCGAAAAAAATTGAATGGGTTTAAATTTATTTATTAACGTTTCAGGTTATTGATATAGCGTGAATAGTAATATACATTCTCAGAACCCTAAAAACTAACATCTACATGTTATATAATGTATGTTACATTAATACAACACCATATAAAGACATTTTCGGTCAATTTTACCTTGCGAGCAATCGTCGCCGGTGTACAGCGGGTCGCAGACGCACCTCCCAGCATCCAGGTCGTAAACGCCGCGCTGCGAGCACGCTGGCAGGCATCGCTGCACGCGCGCGTCACGGTCGCTGCACGCCGCGCCACGCCAGCCCGCGCGGCACACGCAACGTCCGCGCACGCACGACCCGTGCCCACCGCAAGCCGGGTCCAAACAGTCCTCTGTTGAAAAAGCTCTGTGTTAATATTGGTCGAGGTGAAAGTAGCAGTCACTTTTTTATTTAATTCAAATGGAAAACAAACAACCTACTCGATGCAACCAGTTGCTGTAGCTTGTTAAAGTATTCGAATGGTCTTTAATACCTTCCTGTAAGTGCTCCGGTAAACTTGGATACTACTAACAACTACTCCTTACTAATACTACCTACTCACTCGTATATACACCAGAGCAAACATTATGTTGCAAAACTTGCTAAACTGTTCCTTCTCTCGAATAGATTTAAATCATCATCATTTATATATTTGAGTTTTAAGTAGTGCATTAATGACGAAAAAACGTTCGAAGTAATACCTTCATCACATTTAGGCCCTTTCCATCCGGCTTTGCAATGGCAATGTCCAGCTACGCATTGGCCTCTTCCCGAACAGTCAGCGGGTTCACAGTCATGTGCGGGGATATCGCACTCTGCACCTTTCCAACCTTCCGAACAATGACAGACACCCCCAGCATACGCTCCGTGACCGGAACACAATACAGGACATACACCTAAAATTCGGGATAAGTTGTTAGTTACTTTAAAGATTTTTTTTTTTAAATTTAAATAACGATAATGTAACCAAGTGCGAGTCTGTAGTAAATCTCGAATTTGTGCAAATGATTTTTTTTCTCTCTCAATTTTAGTGCACGAACCTACGAACGATTCGCATTCTGTCAACATTTCTTCATTCAAATACTTGTAATATTGGAGTTCGGTCGGTTCGGTAAATCAACCTTTGGCAACATAGAGTTTTTTAACCAGTAAAAATGTTAACAAGGCCGGAATATGGATTTCTCCCTGGGGATGCAAAAGCGTGACTCGCACTTAGTAGTATTGTTTTTTAAAGTAAATACATTATTCTTACTTTTCGAACAGTCGTGACCTTCGTAACCATCCATGCATTCACATTTTCCAAGATAACAAGAACCGTGTCCAGAGCAATCGTCAGGACAAGAGTTGGTAACGCCCTCAGCCTCAGATACCAACATCTCGACCCTATGAGGTTGGAGTTCGTCATTATATATCGAAATAAACCATCTACCAGTGTCGAGATATTGTAGAATACTGACGTTGACCCTCATATCCGCTGATCTTTTACTTATCGTATGATTCCATCTATAAAATGGGTCCATCGTGCTCAAAAAATTTGTCCAGTCCTCTTGGGTATATTTATGCTCCATTTTATAATCGTCCGAACTTCTTTTCCTCCTTAGTCTATGGTCAACCCTGCCCCCACGAATAAATTCCACAAAGTCATACTGCGTAACGCTCGGGGCGACATTCCTTCTACCGTACACGGCGAAATTAGCGCCCCAAGGCACGGTAAAGTTAAGGCTAACGTATGCGGGTTGTTTATTTCGGAATTCAGAACTCCAGAACTGGTAGGCAGGTATAGTGGCACTGTGTGATTCGTCAAATTCTCTAACTTCCAGCGCTGGGGACCAGGGCGGTGGTGCCGCTTGCTGAGCTTGCTGTGGTATCACTGCTGACTCTAATGCAGCTTCTGCAGTCGTCGACCACCCGAGTGATGATGTTGATATTGATTCTAAAATAAATAATAGTCAAAGTAAGTTATCCTTATAATTAAGAAGTATGTACTTTAATATCTTTATTTATTTATCAAAAATTATAACGTACCGTCTGATGGCGATGATGTTGATAAAGCATCTCTGATCCCCTGTGCGTGTGTCACTGCTTTAACGTCTTGTACCAGAATGCAATTTGAATTGTCTATATTACTTTTAATTGACGATAATGCTGTAAAAAATATAGAAAAATATTTAAAAATTCAATAAGCTTTAAATAATTATCCTAAAACTATTGATGAACATTTCGAAAGAAGCATTCTGAGCTATCGACAACTATTCCAATTAAGTGTAAATGTTATCGACGTTTCAAATCGAGAATGTCCAGTAGCCGAAAACATTTCTATAACAGTTCACACGGTTGGAACTTTAGCGGACATGTGTGTAACTGTATTAATGAACACTACTGTAGGTACGTGTCGTTTCAAAATATTAGAGCAAGTGACGTGACGTCCTGTCGAATTTTAATTAACAGAAGTACGATGGAGTTTGGAGCAGCGTGGATAACTGATTTGTTCTGCCTCTGATGGCACAGGCATTAAGGCACGTAGGTGGTTCGGTGACACCCAAACCGTTTCTTGCTCAATGGAATTCCGTCGTCTTTTCATCGTGTCACATCTCCGGCAACGATTTGATCATGAAATACTGTGCTACGTAGCCTAATTGGATAATTTTTCACGCTTCTAGAGCACGGGCTCCTATAAACCGATTTCATTCCTTAGTTGACACGATTACTTTTTTAGACTAAATCACAAATAAAGCGTAAAATAGAGGTAAAAAGTTATTTTTGTGAATATTTTCGAGTCCTATTGATATTATATTTGATACGATTTTTTTTTGTCGTAAATCTAATAACAATAGCCTACAAAAATTTGCAAGAAGGCAAATAAACGTAGCGATTTGAATATAAAACGAATTTATTGTGTACTTTTATTAGTTTCGTCGGAGCAGAGCGTGCGGACTGGATTTATATCTCGGTGGGGTTGCAAGTTTATTTGTTTTGGATCGTGTGCGCAGGATGTGCGGCTAATAGATCACAAGAGTTGGGGCAAGCAATGTCACTTGTTTAATTGGAGAAAGTCTGTTTAGATAGGACCGACGACGCAACGAGATATAAAATCCATCGATTTTAAATCTAAAATGTATTCTACTAGACCAATTGAGAATCAGTTTTTCCAGATTTAGGAACTCATATTCATTAGACTTCAATTTGAATGTAACTGCTACTATAATGGCTAACCCTTAGTGGATTGATTTCGCAATCAAACCTAAAGATTTAGAAACGATAATATCCAAATACTTCGACGCCATTTGCCAGGATGTGCTAAACATTGGACACTTAACATAAAATATGCTAAGCCAAGGGTCAATAGTTAAGTGACAATAATTTTAATCGTTATCGGCTCAGCAATCAGTGGATGAACTAAACAAGTAATTTATATTCATTGCTGACGAGTGCATCAGTAGTTCAGCGAACTGTATAATCCTGCTGCCAAAATAAGATAAGAAACTAGAATGGAATGAGCTGTTGTCGTGAGATTTTGGATGGTGATCTAAGCTGGCCGAAAGTTTTAAATATTAATGAAACTTGTTACTATTAAGTTTGTACTCTACTTGTAACAACTGCTTTTACTAACATTCTAAGAGCATGCTGTAGCTATACTAGCCATTACGATGAAAACAATATCCCCATCATAAGCAATGCCAATGTTAGTCGATAAACGAGCACAGATGACGTAATTTCCGCCCACAAAAATGAATTATGGCAATGTTGTACGAGTAAGTTGCGATTTTCCCGATGATCCCTCGTAAAACGTATTTTCGCCATAGTTTACTATCGAAGAGGAAACGGAGGGCTCTCGAAAACGGCATGGTCGACCGCGATGCATGGGACGATTGTGTGCAGATGGATGATGTTTGCTATCTCTACTATTTTTCGAGTTAATACAATTTATTGTAATACGATTCAGCATAGATTGCATCGAAGGATGGGGGAGACAAACTCGTTTGATAGAGTCTCGGGGGACAGCGCCGCGCCGCGCCGTCGTACTGAACTCGGTATTAGTCACGTGATAAATCTTTCGCTTTTCATCTCTTCTTTCTTTACATGTTATTTCTAATATCAGCGTCCTTGTCTCTTGTTTATATGATCCGCTTTCACAAGGGTCGAGATCTGTTTGCCCTATTTTATGAGAAGTGCTAACAACTATCAAACTGGAGTAAATTTAAATCAAAATTTAATAGAAATGCGAACTGAATCCACAACTTTTTGTAGACAGTTTTTAAATTTCAACGTCAGCAGAATTTTATATTACTTTCAGTATTGTAAAATGTCGAATCAACATTAAAATTAATGAATTTGATGCATTTAAAAAGCATTGATACTCAACATGAGCGAGCTTTAATAAAACATTTGGGGTGATCACAAATTTTCAATTACATTAAAAAGTGACGGTGTTGTACGGCCGTTTATTGTGCTAGAGCGAGTAATGAAGGGTGCAACAGATGGTCCACATTTTTTCATTATTACACTGTAGTAGAACTATACTACTGGCAGACCAGGAGATTTATGTCGGATTTAACTACAGACCACTTTTTATCCGGCAAATATCCGAAACGGCAGAAGGCGTGTCGAATATTATTTTATTGTGTCTTAAAACGGAATACTACTAATTATTAACTGAGTACATAAGTAACAAAATGAATGTAGGATTTCAATCGAGATTTTGATCTTTCTGTTTTAATTCGATGGTGTAGGTGAAAGAAAAGGTAGAAAATAATAATATCAGTCAAGAACCAGAAATCCCGTGACATTTATATGCAACATGCGTTCTTTATCTCATGTATTTTGCTTTAATGGGTTTCTAAACGAAGTGAGATTCAATCTGATAAGCTCCGTTAACTTAAAATAACTTAAATCGAACTCGTTCGTATCATTACATTTACGAAGCGTTGAAATTTAGAAGATTTATTCCTTAGGCGGAATTCTTTGATGTTTTGACTATTTCTCTATCGAGTGTTAAAAAACTAATGTTATAAGACAAAATGTAAGAGGTTATTATTACAAACGGGTATGGTGAGTTCTTAAAGTAATTTCTGTGAATTTAGCAAGTTGTTTAGTTTGGGCCAGTTGAATAGTGGAACAGTTGTTAAACCTAGCGTGTTCTGAGTGCATATTTTAGTGTTTGAAACTGTTTAATAGAGCTGTGGGCCAACTTAAATCAAAACCTTTGTTTTCAACAAGAAGAATTAAACAGGCAAAACGGAATAATAAGATATTGTAATACTTGATCTATTTTATAAGGATGCCGCACTAATTATTTATTATTTCTTAGTTAATATTCTATGACACAAATAAACGTTAAAGTCTTAATAAAAAAGATTATATATTTAGTTAAAGAAACAGATGGTGTATTTTCACCTGTCGAATTTAATGGCGGCAGAAAATTGTCGCGTGCCATTTTAATGATGTGGTATATTTATAGATATAAAATTGCCACAGATGCATCTGTACTTCTTTGCAAAATTCTATTAGTTAACATGATAAAAATAATAATAAGTTTGGAAACAAAAACAAAAGAATGTTGATTTTGGAAGTCGTTACTTTTAACAGTTTTGTTATTGCAATTAGACTTTCTTTGTTTACTTTTTATGCCAGCTTACAGTCTGATTAACATTTTTATATCCCTATAAGGTCGCAGGGGGTTGTAATGACAGGGGTGAGAAGTTTCCTTTTGAAAGTTTGAATTTTCTTTGGTGTTTCCGTAGTAATTTCGGGGGCGCTGTGTTCGATGTGCACGGTTCGTATGTAGGGCAACGACTATCCGGTGTCGCGCCGTCTCCGTACCTATTTCTGTGATATTTATTCCTGCGGTTTTGACTTATATTTTTCTATCTTAGAAGTAAGTAAGGTTAAAACTAAAAATCGGTAATAAAAATCGGAAACTACTTTTAATTTAAAAGCTAAGTGAAAAGTGAAAAGAAAAGTGGACGTAGAAGTTGAGGTGAATAAAAATAACTGAATTATTTGACTAAAACAAGATGTGTAGAAACTATGTATGTTTAAATTTCAGTTGAGTGATTGATTTAAAAGACAGCGGTAAAGAATAAAACTCTTTTGGATAATGTTTTAAGTTTCTTTATATATAAGTCAAGTAGTCTAGGTATGGGATCTAGTTTATTTCGTTTCGTGTCTTTCCGCAGTTAGTACAAACTCTTCCAGCATATATTTACTTCTTGGCTGAGCTACCTTATGTACAAACAAAGAAAGTACATGTTCCTAATGCTATGTCTGTAAATAGATGTATGTTTCAAATTTATAACATGGCTTTTGTACGAATTAAATCACATGAAGGGATTACTTTTGCGATTTATGAAGCATTAGGTATGTATAAATTATGATTGGTCGTTTGGCGGGTAGACCGGGATTGCGAATGGCTGATATGCCGGTGTAGAACAACATGGGACGTAAATGTTGGGTATAATTTATAACCCCGCTAACACGAGCACGGCGAGGCGGCGCGGCGGGTGCGGCGGGCGCGGGCTCGAGCCACGCAGCGTTGCCTTAGGTTAGGCGCATCATTTATATTATTCTGATGTTTGTTTAGTTTTTATCGACTATCCGTGGATGCGCCGGTTGCGAGATTAAACAAAGAATGATGAAAGACTAATAGTCGATGTCTGTTTTCATTGCAACATCAATGTTTAATAAACTCATTTGCATTCAACCGTTGAAGTTACAATTTATCGCCTTCCGTTAATTGAATTTTTATACGATGATAGAATTCAGGCTCTTATTTTTTGAGCGTCATGAGTCTTTAAAGTATTTGGAAAGTGTTACTCGACTTGTGTTTAAATCACCCAAAATAACATTTCACTTGCCGTATCATGGATTGGAACTACTGATTTCATTTTGAAATAAGTGGCATCATTACTTTGGTAGAATCCGCCCAAGCTCATAACAATTTATGTTTTTGTCGGAGTCGATGTTTGAACCTACATGAAATGTCAAGTAAATTAGAGGCGAATGCAATTTACTGATTGCTGCTACTGTTTCATTTTGAATTGTAGTGCCGTCCGTAATCCGACAATGCCTGAGGCTTTGATAGGTTCAACTTAACAGGCAGCCCCTTAATTGGAGAGAATCCCGCTTCAGGCGCGATTTAGCTTATAGAGGAAAAGCGCTGTGATTTTTCATCGCACAGTAATCAATCAAGTAAGCTTTGTTAAGTACTAAAATATTTAGTCTAGGTGCTTGACACTAAGCAGTATTTGTTTGAGTCGAAAAGTATTCCTCCTACATTATGATAAAATCAAAATATAGCAATTAAGTAGTTAAGGTAATGAATTCATTGGATTTCTACCTGCAACTAATACCGATATCTGCCTACGACCTGTCAAAGAAGTTTAAACAGAGTTTGCTCTCTTACACTAATGGATTAGTAAAAAATAATTTTATTTGTATTTTAATCGACATTCCATATGAGTCGATAAAAAACTACCTTAACGAGACGATATCGCTCCCCGCTGTGTTTTAACTAACAAAGATATATTGACAATATGTTGAAAATAAAGATTGGTACTATCGACGCTTAACATTTCTGACTGAATATTAAAAACCAAATCAAGGGACGTAAAACGAAACGAAAATGTAATTTACAGTAACAATCTAACAATTCTATACATACTGTATAAACTATACTGGATGTAGGTACTGGCAATGAATTCGCAAATTGTAATTAACTTTTTTGAGTTTTATACGTTAGCAAGTAGGTAATACCCGACCTTTGATTTATTAATAAAACAACAGTTTTTTGGAGGTTTTAATTTAATTTGAAATCGATGGTCATAGAGTTCAACAAAAAACTTGGTTCGTTTGATCATTTAAAGTTCTGTTAACGGATCTTAAATAAGAATTTGGCGAAGAAAACACAAAAACATTTTGAAAGGTCATATTATGATCATGTGGACATATGTTGTACGTATGATTTACATGACTATTTAGTTTGAGTTTAGTTTCTGATTAAAATATTTAACTTACCTATAAAATAGGCTAGCATGGCTGCTAATATGACACACATGCAAATCATTGCGATGGCTAGACATTTCCACGTGCAGCGGTGCTGGCAGCGCTTGTCTATGTGGAAGCGGGAGGGGGAGTAGACTGGCACAGGGCTGGGCTGGCTGGCACGGAGTGGGAACACTGGCATCACCAGCGGCTGGTTGGCCAGCTGGCAGTGACCTCCACCAAGTGTGCCGCCGCCCATGCCGCTGGACATCGCTGACCCTCCGAGTCTGCTGACAAACATTACCACATTTTATTAAAGACTCAAAAAATAGCTGTCGAGGAGAATGGAGACGGCGAAGGAAAATTAAACACGTTCATGTTCATCAAAGACTTTATTATAGTAATGAGTGCCTTCAAAAGGTAGGCGTTACCTGCTTTTTTTAATCGTGCAACTGTTGTGAAGCAAATCTATGTCCCGCGCCATATGGTGAATCTTAAGATGCGGTCGTTTTACACAATACAAACGTATCATTAACGCGGATCCCAATAAAAAATGATGATCGCAGCGATCAAACACGTCTGCCCAAAGGGAACATTAATCAATTATTTAAACTTCACGACTAAATTTAAGAGAAACCCGAGAACATATGGTGCAGTGGCAAAGTCAAACGCTTACCAACTGTCGTTGTATAACGACCTCTACAACAAAAATCTAAGAAAAAAAAGTCAAAATAATTGGACTAACTTTAGCGAGAACGAAGCGTGACTCCTAAAGGGTTTGTTCCGAGGAGACTCTCGACTGTAATTTTCTTTTGAATAGCGGCCGAGGAACGGTCGTAGGAAGGACGAATTCATTAAAACGTGTACAGAAATCACGATGCCAGAGCACGCACACTTTACCCTTAAATGGCTTTTAAAATATCCTTCGCCGTCTGCTTTGTTTTTTGCAGACTGTAATATAATTAACTTGTAATAATAATACATTCTTTTGTTAAGGGGAAATTTACCACAAATTACAATTACGTCTGTTTAAGTTCCATTACGAAACTTATTTAACCTTGATATGATTGTCAATTACAGCGTCGACCATTCGTAACTGTATATGAAATTGATTTTTTAAGTCCATCATCATTACAATTTTATTGTTTATAATCTTGTGTGGGTGTGATTACAGGTTGGAGCGCATCATTTCCGCGCGTTACCGAAATGAGCAGAACCACTTTTTTTGAAAGACCTTTTGTACTCAAGTAAGATAAGACAAAAACATGTATTGTGTTGCAATACAATTTATATACTATTGGAATTTATAGCCGGAACGTGAAGATTCTCTGAAAGAAATGAAATCTTTGTCTTTGACGAGGAAGACAATTAAGGAGGCCGACGACAATGTTATTGTGGCATAATGCTGCGATATTTCAAGCAGCGGATGGACGGGTGTTCGCCGAGATTTTGACAGCCACTCGTCGAGAGCTCTTAATGAAGCGGTAAATAATGAGCAGAGGTGTTGCGTTGCGAGAACTTTGTCTAATTAACGTGGAACACCGACGATCACTTTACACACAACATAAGACAAATGGTCGTGACTCGACCCTTTTACACCACTTGATACTAATGCATAGTTGCTTTATAGATATACCAACGGAGTAATAAAGAAATAGATTCTTAGTTACTGAGCAAAGTTCTGAGTTAGTATTGAGTTTGTTTTCTGCAGGCAGCGGTTGAAGCTGGTTAGAGAAGGCGCGGTTGTCGCGTAGTTTTTTTATCTTAGAGGTCACTCCTAGCTTCGGAACGAGCTTCGGCGACCTCTAAATCGAAAACATATGAAACAAAAAGAATGAAATGCAGCACGGGCCGTGAGAACGCGGCTCCTTGGAACGACCGTCCATTTATCTTGCACAGTCGTGCGGGAATGGACCGGTCAGTGATGCTTTTATTGCATTGCGCCCTTAAATATAGGTCTGTTGTTGCAGGATACGATACTTTTAATCCTTAAATGATTTGGTTTATAAAGTATATCGACTTGATGAAAGCACATATTGTATTTTCGCCCTTGTTTTTTTTTTAATGTTGTTGATAAGATTGTTTAGGTGTCTTTCATCAAATTTTAGAGAAGAATACACATTTTTAATAATATCTTTGTATCGTACTTTTTTACTATTGTTTGCAAGAAAGGCAAACACTCAAATAGATAATAGATATTAGAGTACCTTACCTATCCCTCTCTAATCCCAAATGGGAGCCGAAAGCTTTAGGCTCTGAACCGAAACTCTGCAACAATTGATACCGGTTGGTCGAGCTGTCCTTTGAACAAAACGATCTCAATGGAATACCTGTGTATTGCAAATGTGTTCGTACTTCCAAACCGGGCTAATTATACGACGATGCACATTTTCATTACTTATTCCTGACCCTACAGGTGTAATTCAACCGGTCCCAGCCTTAACTCACTATGTATTAACTTGCGGATTATGCACTACGATAAAAGTTGTTTTATAGCATTCATGACTAGACGACATTCATGATACCGTTACTACAAAAAGAACATTGGTGGTTTGAAGCTCGTTGTTAAACATGGTTCAAGTTTATAGTTTTCAATTGATAAAAGCTTATAGAGGATAGCTTGTCTAACATTCGATTCATAAATTTTTAAAACGTTTGATCACTCTCTATTAAAAATGTTCTCTATGAGCACCAAATGGAAACCGAAGCGGAGCCTCATTTGTGCGGCTCGGTACCGCCTCGACGCATCCGATTTCTTTTTGTACAGCAATTCTTAAACGCCCCTTGCATTCGTTGTGGGGTCGGAACGATTTTCAAAGATGTTATCGGCTTTCATATTATTTCTGTAATATAATACTATCGCATAAACTTTATATCGAAAATAAAATACCTACACCACTTAATGGAAACACAAAATGATCAACTAGAAATCATTGACTCAGAGGGTGGATCTACCAGAGCTTATTTCAATGATGATTAAATCGTATGAAGTTGTTTTCAAGAAATGAATCTTGAAAACAAATTAAGAAATGTTCAACGTATAATGCTCAAAGCAGTCTTATAATTATAGTTCTCGTAGATTTAAATGCGTTTGTATTCAAATGTCAGGCAAGTACAATACAAAACGTAGGAATTAAAAGGATAGTCGACATAAAAGGAGGTCGTAAACAACAGTTAAGTTTGATCAATCGGCTGCAAGTCGAAGGGCCGCGAGGAAAGAGGGAATCCCTTAGAGCTCCCTCCTGATGCAAGTCATGGGTGTAAATTCAAGAAAGCCCCCAATTTAAAGTAAAATGTATAACAATAGCGTCACCCTGCTATGCCAATTTCCTCCCTCCACGACGCGTTCACTATAAAGAAAAGGAATAAAATTACCATTTATGTCTTTCCTATTGTCATAAGAGATTCTCTTAGTTGTTAATGTAAAAGAAAGCTTTAAACAAGTGGCGGTCATGCGTCTTCATATAACGTGGTGCTGACCACGCCCGCTATATGTCTACAATAATGACTGCTTCCACTTTCATCTCTCTAATATTAATTAAAAACATTCGTCAAAATGAGCTTTTAAATATGAACTTCTTGCACCACCTCGTTAATGTATACACGTATATCTTTATTAATTACACGTTACAGGTTATAAACTGCTTTATCTATGGCATTCAATTAAGTTTTACAGTAAATGGAAATTTTAATATATGTAAATCGTGATTGAAATGTTGGATAAAGTTCCGGCGAAAGAAAGTTTAATTTTATTTAAGTATATAATTATTAGTTGCAGAATTGTGAATTGCAATTTCAAGAGGGCGATAAAACGGGAATAGTCTACGATTCGTTGAACTCAGTACTTGTATTAATAACATGGCATGTTTGTTTTGGTCTTCGGTTAGGTAATGCTGAAGTTGATTCATGAATGGAAGTGGTTCGTGCTGGCAAATGTTCGCGCAGCCGAGTACCTGTTTTATTTTAAGCTAAAATAATTTTCTTAGAAATATATCTCACGCCGGAAACTCTAATGATTTGCGTTTTAGATGTAAACCAGGATCTGGATGTTGAATCGCAACTTCCACAGAGGTCTTTTATTATCACACACACCGATTTGACCGAAAACCTTGATTTTTATTTGGTATGTCATAACCTCAGATTTAACAACAGATTTAAAAACTTACTGACCTCCATTGATTACAAATTAATTAATTCATAACAATGACACAGATAAAGCATATCATTTAACAATATTTGCTTGTTATCAGGATTCTAAAAGATAATGGTTGGTATCGATTTGAGATGTAAAGCCGAGCAGTTTTAGCTGCAATAGTTGATTTTGCATTAAAGTGGCTATAATTTTGCCAAAGCTCGGTTTAGCCACCGCATCCGCGTCGGCCGGCCCCGGGCTGGTTTATAGCCAGATATGAGTGGACTTGATATCGAATAAGCGGCCAATTACTACTTACACTGTACGCAGTAAAAGCTGCGTTTAGAAGTTTTGCTTTGAAATTTTCCTGATGTAACCGTTTTAATTTTGCTAGATCTGTTTTATTTTCTTTAAATCGGTAACACCCAAGATCTGATCTTCAAAATAACTGGAGTTTCCATGTTGTTTTGTCTCCTTGGTTATTTTTAGTTATTGGTTATGATTACATAACATTAAAACTGTAGCACATCCTTACCAGATATAATCTCATATGTAAAATTATTGAGGTTTTCAAATAAAATTATTTAGCTCACGCGCAAGGCTTGGTATAAGTAGTGATAAACAATTTTCCATTAACCAAGCTATGAAGGGCGGGCCGGCTCTACCAATCTCCATACCTAACGGCCATCGGCCAGCCCGTATGCGATAGCCTTTTATTAAGGACTTTGTCGTTTCAGAATATTATTATGGTAATGTGTAGAGGAATGCAAATTAAGTACCTACTGCAATAAATACTAAATGAATAGCTCGGGTTTAGCTGAAATGGTCCTACAGGTTGTGATAGGAAACAGGTCTGAGATTACTTCTTAAATCTGGGCATAATTTTTATTATGTCTGAAGGAGCAGGAACTTGTGCGCTCGCAAAAACTGCCAAGTATATTTTTAAGGAAGGTTTGATACAAAATACAAGAGATAACTATCAGTGTGACCCGATTCGGAGCGGAACGTAAGACCTAAACTAAACGCTTGGTATTGTTCAGTGAAACGGAAAAACGGTTTCGCAGGAGGCGCCCCCTGGTGGCCGGTCGTATTTCACCCGGAGTTCAATATTATTTCGACAGTGGCGGCACAAAGAGGAGGAAGGCCCGTCGCCGGCGTTGCCGCGGGCCTCTCGCGCGTATCGCTCCACAATATTGTCCTCCGAGCCTCGGGTTACACTGTAAATATTTTTCGGCGGTTGCTTGATTGAAAAATTTTATCGCATTCCACCCTCACTCCGTCGATAATAGATTGTGTGCTTTTAGTCGCGTTGTCAACTTTGATAGTATACATAGCGGCGGTAGATAAATAAACCTTGGATAAAAACAAAAAATTCTAAAATGCTTTATTTGGTATTGGAATCAAACCGTATTCGCTGTGAGGATATAAGTTTGTTCGGAATTCAGTCCTAGACGTACCTCGTATCGTAGTCGAGTCAGTGGGTATGTTATAACTTTATAAGTTAAATGGAATTTGAGTCGGGAAAGCAATGTTGTTTATTCCCGACTTCATAGTTGAAGTGAGTATGTTATGAGACGGGAACACTAACTCATTTTCCTTTTCATAGTAACTTTCAAAATACGGACGCTCGCTGGACCGGCTCCGACCACTGGAAACTTTTGATGTAGCTACTCTGCAACATGCATGGATTATATGGATGTAAAAATAAATAAAATTTAAATATCAAAGTAGTATGTATGTCTGAGGGAGCTTTTACAAAGTTCAAGATTGAAATGATACAAGATTTTCATAATTTGGATCTGAAAATTTAATTTTAAATAAAACATAAGATAATCCTAGGGAATCAAGTTTCTTTGAGTTAAGTTCAGAAGATATCTTTCAATTTGCGTCCGTTTATTTTAGAAGGCGTTACAAAAACAAATGAATATCCATTACAGGATTTCCGCGATTTGAGCCCGATGAAAGACAAATAACTTTGAGTAGAAGTGACAGATAAGAGTATTTCCGTTGATTCACTCAAATAACCGAGATCTCGAGATAGAGAATCAAATTAGGAGAAAACAAAACATAGAAATAAACAAATAATGAGAACCCGTCTAACGATAAAATTTTATAGTCCATGTACACCTTAACGAAATAAAAGGTACATTAAAATAAAAAGGTCGTAAAAGTTAAAACAACCGCAAGTAGTAGCCTACTTAAACTATAAATATTAAGCGGTTGACAAAATGGCGTACAGTGTCGGTAACGCCGTATTTAGACTTGGGGAGGAATGATTGAGGTGACGGATGCTTTAACATTTTTGTGGCTGGAATTTAAACCTCAATGCTGACGTCATAGGTTCGTGGTTGCAAGACAGCCCGCGATGTTATCGCTTTGACACCAAGGTACAAACACTATGCCATGGGCGTGATTCAAGCGCTGCAACACATTAACCGTGACTACCAGAGCTATCGACCACCCTTTTTTATTCCGAACTCAATTGACATTTTATCTCATCTACATTTTTTAGCTATACCCGATTCATGAGCTGTGAAATTTATTAAAAGGATGTTTAATACAGAAATATTTCTTAATTTGTCACGGTCGTTTTCAATTTAATCTTTTGGGCATTCGAAAAATTATGAAATGAAAGCATTTAGTATTTCGATAAATTAAAATGTCAGACTTTTGCATTTAATGGGTTTTACAATTTGCATGTGGTTAATGTAGCAGTGGCAGTGTTCCAAGTCCTTGATACAGAGAATTATTAGCGTAACATTCTTAAGTCTTTAAATTTGCTGATAAATACGAGTTGTTAGTTCATTTACATTTAATCTGTAGTTGATGACTAATGATTACAACTAAAACAATCAAGAAACAGCGATTCTAAATGTGGTAACATACTTAAATGACATTTGTTTTACGAAAACGATACAAGTTTTATTCCATGGAAGCACCCTTCCCGTCCATACTTGACCGACCACGAGTAAATGATGAGGGTAATGGGTCATTCGTTCGCTAGCGCCGACCGATTGAATTGCAAATACTACTTACTTGTGCATTGAATATTTACATGTGCAATGACTGTAACACAGGGACCATCTGACCGTCCTTATAATATCTAGATACGAACTGAATTCTAAAGCTAGGGCATTAAACAACAATTTTACTTGAAAGCTTCATGAAAAGACTTTTAAGTATGGGTAATCTTGTTATTAACGTATCATACTGACATTTAGTAATTGTGAGAAGACAAACAGGTAGATGGTGCCTTTGCAAAAAAATAAGTAAATGTTAGGTATGGACGCATAGCAAATAGCGAAATAATTAACTTAAGGTATGAAAGACCTTTGTTTTTTCAACCGTGAAATCAATGTTAATAAATGTGCAATTAAGCACTACCTTTTGTTTGCTTTCTTCAACATGATCATCGCCCTCAGCTTTTTTTAAAATATGGTTTTGTATTAAATATAAAATTAGATTTACGTATTTAAAAAGATTTTTGAATACGACAGTTTGAGTAACAGATCACAAAAAAATCTGAGACTCATTTAAAAGATGAGGTACGTAACGTACTCTTACATCGTTTAAAATTAAAACGATTCAAACGTTTTGTAGCCAGTATAACACGATGCCAGGTCACAGACTAGGAAACTTTATTCCCTGTAGAAGTGGAATATTCAACCATACAAATTTAAATAATAATAAAAAATTGTGTCAAGGACTCGACTTAATCTATGTTAATATATTTGTACTTCCCAGTATAAAGGTATGAAATTCCCAAAAATGCACACATGACATCAAATAATTTACTTTTTTTGAAAATATAATATAATGTTAATGTACAATGTATTAATTATCATGTCTATAATATTTCAAACCCTTCAATTAATTTGAGGTTGAGCGAGTGAGGCCTTATTAACGATTTCGATTTAAATCAAGTATTTACCGCTTCTCTATAATTACTTAGATGAAGTTTAAGAATCGAAAAGAGTAGTTTAAAAATAACTTTTTTGGTCAGTATCGAAAAAAGTGATTATCGTTAAGTCGTTTTTTACCAGTCATCGTAGTAGTCGCCTGAGCAAGCTAAAATTGATGAATTTATTAAAGATTATACGCCATGTAAACAGCTGAGAAACTGATTTACCAAGTGTACTACCTTGTTAAATTCCCTGTGGAGTCGGTCGGGACGTTTGCTAGAAATTACGTTTGAGTGACGGCAGGGCGTTAACCCTTTGGAATTAAAGCGGATTAATCTGTTTCGAGTATTTTGCTGTTATTGGTGTCTAATTGCGTTTATACTTGGTTTGTTAAAGATATTGTAATGGTTAGTTGAGGCGTTCAGTACCGGATTTTGCCGGCACTAATACTTACGACTCTGAATTTAGGGTCTGTAGGGCAAGCCATTCGTTGGTCACGCCCGATGACGTGTACCTTGGACAAGACCAAAACTGTTATTAGAAAGAATTCCGAGTAACTTTTTTCGTAGGGACAGGTACTTATCCTTAAAAGGTTTTTTCTTATCAAATTAAAGGTACTTAAGGTACTAAAGCGGTGAAATTTATAACGAACTCTAGGTTACTTAACATTTCGTTCGAAAATGTTACATATCGTAGATTACATGAAAAAGACATTCCTTAATGTTTTACGTGTAAGTGTCTCTAGACTGCTCATTGCGGTAAAATGCATGAGTTTCCGGGCATAAACAAAGGCGGTCGACACGCAAAGTATGCAGCCGCGAAACCCTAAAGGGTAAAAGAAAAGAGTGTTCTGTAGAAATAAGTACGGGAGCAGCTTTGTTTGTGCGGCTCAAGTTAAGTGTTTAGATAAGTGTAGCAGAGAGGCATGCGTTTGTTATCTCTCGGGGAGTTAGTTCAGACAAATGGAGCCACCCTGTGTGGTCGGTGTTTGGTCTGCTCTCACCAAATATGTGCACTCAAATCTAAAACGAACCTAATACATGATGTTGAACCGAGCTGCGATATCGAAGAATTGTTTCCGATTGTCTGCACTTCAAATACTACAAATATTAAACAATCAAAACGATGAAAATGGTATTGAATAGATTTTTTTCTTTTACGCATTTTGCTTTTTATTTCCACAATAACGTGTTTAAGGAACAAGAAATGCAGTTTAGTTCAACTTGATCCCAAAC
Source organism: Choreutis nemorana (assembly GCA_949316135.1). NCBI lineage: Eukaryota > Metazoa > Arthropoda > Insecta > Lepidoptera > Choreutidae > Choreutis > Choreutis nemorana. The sequence goes on along the minus strand of OX438601.1, from coordinate 5,974,060 downwards.
TTAGTATAAGCAGATAATTATTACCAAATGTCACATTTTAAAGTTGTAAAGGATTCAAATAAGGAGAGATATAAATCCGTGCAAGGAAACGTAGACATTACATATAACTGCGGGAATGCCGGCCGCCCATTCATTATTTATATTTATAGGAGACAGGCAAGGTAGTGTCAAAGAAGGGTTTGTACTTATTCGGATGTTAAATTGTTTATTTTTAAACCGAGTTAGGTGAAAATAAATGTATGGAGATAAGAGTCTGGCAAGTGCCTATTTTAGTAGGTATAAGCATATTCAACATATCATCTTTGTCATTGATTCAAAATCTCCTTCACGTCATATGTTATGAAATATTGATTACTATTATTGGATCTTCATTATTATTACAAAAAATAAGTACGTTGAACTCTCATTCTTCATTGTGGTTGGATCTTTAGATAATGACTGCGCACTCAAAAGACTTTTAGGTTGTTGAATGAAACATTCATTGTAGGCATGAAACACAATAGGTAATTTATTGAAATTGGTAACTAGAAATATCTATTAAATTTTAATTCATAACTTTAAATTTATATACTATTTATTTGTCATTGTTTTGTAGAGTTTGAAAATCTACGTCAGTAATTTCAATAGTCACCTTTTGAAAAGCAATTTCTGCTGCAGAGACTACAAACTCAATCAATATAGAAACGAGACAATGGACATATCTTATTCAAAACGGAAACTATTACAGTTGCTCTATTGTATTCAGGGCCTCACCTCAACGAGTATATTATTCATATAGAAAAGTGGTTTGTTTACTGACGCCTGAGAGATAAGTATTGGGATGTAGGTGCGGTGACAGGAGATTACTGCCAAGACGAAACCTGGAGGACGCGATGGAACTCACTCCCTGTCGATACACGTCAACCTGAAAGATTTATATCCAACTTTGTGACAGTAAAACCGTTGTGGACAATCCTGGATTATCCTTTGTCCCAAACACAACGCCATACATTGTTGATAAGCTTTGTTCAGAGCCAATTGATCGATGTCCTAAATATAAATAGAATAGTCGGAAGATTGTACGGCACTTCTCAATACGTTTGATATTGCCTTCTACGCGGACATTTGATTGATTTCTGCTATAAATTTGAGTAAAATTCGAAATCAAGGGTTCATTGCTATTTGCGGTACCAGAAATGGATAACAATTGAAATAATTTTGACAGGTTTTGATAGAAAGCGAATGCAAGTGTTAAGTATTAGTATGTATGAGTATGAGTGCGTGAGTATGTATGAGTTTTATTTGAAGTAAAACCTAAGAAATCAAGTTAGTTGATTTAAAATTGATTAAATTGCAGTGATTGCAGTAGATTTTTCAATCAGCAGGAGTCAGGAGTCAGAAGGGCAGTCGATAAAATTAGACACACAAATTTATTTAAAAATATAAAGGTAAAAAAAGTAAGTAAGTGTCTTTAGTTCAATATTCTATAACTATGGTATTACTTTATTTTACAATGAATAAAATATTTTGGACTTATAAAAGAAGAAATATAAAAAAAGAAGGAATCATTACAACGTAAGCTAAAATGCTAGAATTAAAATAAGAAATAAACTTTGGAGATGAAATACATGGAAGTGCACATTATTGTGCTTTAAATTTAAACCCAACAAAAAAACAAAAAAGTCTAATAGTTGAAATTTATAAAAATGTAAAAAGTATATGTAAAAAGGGGATAAAATAATATAGAAATAAACGTTAAATCAGCGTTTGCTTCACAGGTGGTAATGTTAAAGATTAAAGAACATGCTTGTACTGTCAATGTTTGATTGAACGCTGAGGTCTGAACGTATATATACACATATTTATAATTTAAGTTACACTATCGTTAAAGAGGCAGCATTGAATACGCAAAATATCAACAAAAGCGGACGTTATAGTAGTGCCTACATTGTCTGTAGTATGAGTTATCGAGAAAGAAGGCTTCTGCGTTTACAACCTAGAGTGAACAACTTGTCTTAAACTAAACATAACTTGCGTTGAGTGTGCATCAGCCAACTTCATACGTGTATAATTTTATAGATATGTGCTCCGAGAAACGGCTACTGCTCGCATCGGACAGCGCACCTTTTGCAAGTCGAGTAATGATCCAAAGTTCAATTTACCTCAGAAAACGGCGCGCCGCGTGGTATTATGTATGATCTTAATGTTACTCGTTTCTGTTTAATTAACAGAAACTTACAGTTGGCTGAACATTCTGAATTATCTCTATCCCTTCGCCTCAGCTACATATAAACTAATTAGACGACTGACATTAACAATTAATTATGCCAATTCAATTTGGTTGTAGCGATATTATACTTTGAGTTGTATGTTGAAACAAAGGCGACCCGTATGGGAGGGTTTGCGTTACAATCGTCTAAACGCTATTAACTAAGTTGTAGATTTGTGTTGGGAGTTTGATGTGTGAGCGTTGTTTGCTCTGTTCGGACGGTATGGAAATGATTTCTTGCTCGAACGAACTTCCCGGCTCCACGTATCATCAAATATTTACTGTGAGTCCCGAACTTTGTCCAACAGTTCGCTGATCGTGTCTGTGCAGACGGATGACGCATTTACCGTGTTTATAATTCCCGGCTAATTAAATGGCTGGAGCTTTCCAACTTCATGGAGATGTTAAACCTACAAGCTTACTCACGGATGGTAATATGCCTCTAATTAAAAAACTTTAACATGGTACGGTTTTCAAACTAAACAATCATTCCCATGAGATGTCAATCAATGTCTACCATACGTTTAACACGTGAAGGCTAAACTTTACTAGTGAAAGTCAACAGTAACTAATGATATATGCTTGAATACGTACATGCGACGATTAATGAATATGTGAGCCTTAACAGATGTTAACTTAAGAAAGAGATACTTTTGGCATCTCCCTATCTATCCACTATGAGAATATCTTTAAATTTATAAAACAACAAAGACTATCCTACTGAAAACGTGTTAGTACCAGTGCAGTGAGCACATTAGTTCTGAAGGAAACAAAGAATCTTTCTTCCTTAACAACATAGTTTTCCATATTTTAATTACGAAATGTTATGGCTGTTAATGAGTCCGCGGAGTACTCAGCTAGTCCTGCTCTTATTGTATGACCGTTAGCAAAACAACAGAAACAATACCTGTCTGAGTGCCTCACGATTTAGATTGAAAAGTTGTGGAGCGAGCACAAACAGACAAAAGGATTCAAAGATTACATCCAGAACAACTTTATGAGAATAATTTTTAAATTATAAGCTTCTTAATCATATTAAATGATATTTCACATGAATCAATCTTTCACCTGAAGGTACCAAATTCATCAGCAAAGACTTATCGCATGATGGTTTCCATTTGTTAGAAGGAGGTTGCGCAGGCAAGCTATCGAGGGGCAAACTTCGATATTATCTACCCACCATTGTTGTTGCGTGCACTTAACCGTCATATAGCAGTTTATATCTGCTTGTGTACAGTCTTGTTAACACATTGTAGAGGAAATTACATTCTTCACTCACTGCTCCGTGGCGTCAAATAGGGTTTCCGTTATTGATCATCGTTCCATGTCCAATTGCAATCAAAAAATTATGTTATGACATTTTATGTTTAACAATTCTTGGTAAATCATTTATAGAAAAAGAATAAAGAAAAGGGACATAGATTAATGATTGGCAGAGACTTAGTAAAAAACAATGATGTTGAAGTGTACACAAGTTTACAGTCTTATAATATTGATGTTGAAGTGTACACAAGTTTACAGTCTTATAATATTGATGTTGAAGTGTACACAAGTTTACAGTCTTATAATATTGATGTTGAAGTGTACACAAGTTTACAGTCTTATAATATTGATGTTGAAGTGTACACAAGTTTACAGTCTTATAATATTGATGTTGAAGTGTACACAAGTTTACAGTCTTATAATATTGATGTTGAAGTGTACACAAGTTTACAGTCTTATAATATTGATGTTGAAGTGTACACAAGTTTACAGTCTTATAATATTGATGTTGAAGTGTACACAAGTTTACAGTCTTATAATATTGATGTTGAAGTGTACACAAGTTTACAGTCTTATAATATTGATGTTGAAGTGTACACAAGTTTACAGTCTTATAATATTGATGTTGAAGTGTACACAAGTTTACAGTCTTATAATATTGATGTTGAAGTGTACACAAGTTTACAGTCTTATAACATTGATGTTGAAGTGTACACAAGTTTACAGTCTTATAATATTGATGTTGAAGTGTACACAAGTTTACAGTCTTATAATATTGATATTTTATCCATGTATCACTAAATATCAATAGTTTAGATTCGCCCTAGTGTCTGTGGAAATTAAACGAAGCAACGATTGGGGTGGCACAGATGGTGGTAACTGCGCTTCGTGGCTCTTTTGGCGTTCGAATGGAACGTGCTTCAAGTATAAAAATATGATTTATGGTGGATAAATGCAGAATTGCATATCTTGCTTGCACTGGCTAATATAACGTATCGTAGCATTTAGGCGCAAACCAGATATACATTTTCCTGTACTTACCTACATTAATACATCGACAAAAGTATCTCAAATTCTCGATTCCAAACGGAATCCATCGGGGATTTTTTAATAAGAACCCAAATTAGTTCTGAGCAGTACCTTACTTTAATAATGTTCTGCTGTGTTTAGAGGTTTGTATGGTTTCCGTACTGAGGTAGTCCATGGTATATGAAATGGATGTTTTCCGGCTTCAGGCGTTTTATTATTACTTTCAAGAGTGAATACAAGGGGTGCAGGAGTTGGGGTTGGATGGAAGGTAAACAAGTACGCCAACTGATTCCACTACTCCACTCAATCGAACTTCCTCATGTTCACTTTCTTATACATATAAAACGTACATTCTCCCGGCTAATGTTAGAATACAAACATAATCTTAATAATTAAACAACATAAGTATTCTGTTTTTGCAAATTAATGACATTTTCTCTTGCTTTTTATACGAGATTCATAATTTTATTTATTCATAAGATCTCTTTAAAAATTTTGTCTAATTCTTTGACTTCAAAAGTGTCCCGAGTAGCGATGCTGTTTTTAAATGTTCGTTAAATACTCTTTCAAACGTGTGTCGGCTTTTTCAAAGCTTAGTGAATTATATTAGTCTTAACTGTTTCAAGACCTTTTATCTTAACACTTTCTTTGTAACTGAAATAAGAGCTTTTTTCCTTGACAAAGTAGAGTTATTTTAAAATTACAAATCACCCTTTGCCTTTGTTTTGTAACTGACAAGAAGTTTTGATAAGCTTTGGTTTATAAACACCAAATAGGACGTTTATTTGGAAAATAACAAAATAGTATTTAAATAATAAGTATAACGTATAAAGGAATATAAAGCCGATGCAACTGTAGGAAACATTCAAAAGGCCTAATGCCACAAGACTACGCATCGAAAGTAAATAAATAAAAAGGCAATTAGCAAAAAAAAGACAAAACTCACCTCGGATCTACAAATGGTTCGGCATAGATGTTCCTGACGGGCTGCCTGCGGGGGAGGGGAGGGGGCACCGGGCTGAACCCCTCCATCATCTCCTCCCGCTCGCTGTACTTCAGCGACTTCATCGTCATCTTCACCACTGGCTAAAGTCCACTTCACTAAACAACTAGCATCTCACTGTGTCCACTCAACTTCTATTTGCACAATGACATCGTCCGTAAACATCGTCAATTACTAAATAAATCCTACTTAGTGCTAAATAATAAATTCGATCATTCTTTTCACTAGTTTTTCAAGTTATTAAATATCTGTAAAAACCGTTTTTATTTGGATCGTTGTTCTCATTGTTTATGTTTTCCGATATGTCGGCAGTCGGTTGCGTAACGACCTCTCCCGGCGGGCGCGCTCGTCTGACTGCCCGAGCGTAAGTACTCGACCCTAGCAAGAGCTGAGCTTTAAAACTTTTTTCTTTTTTTGCGCCCGCGCCGAGATGCCATCCGAAGCTCTCTGAGTTATTGGGCGAGTACAAAAAATACGTAGCATACGATCGACGAGGGACCACAGGGACCTGACGCAACCGAACGTAAAGCTAGATGAGCTGTGCCGAACCACCCGTGCTCATAATGCGGTGTGCTTTATTTTTTTTGCCTCAAGTAGGCATACCTACGTATTGTGATGAGTGTGAATATTACGCGGTTTTAGCAGAATAACGCGCTTGGAGTTTTGCCGGAGCTTTTGTATGGAACAAAAGCATAGTGAGAATTTAGAAATCGCAGGTTTCTTGTAGAAGGTGATTTATTTGTTGTAAGGTTAGATAAAATGTTTCTGCGACAGCAATTTTACTATAAAGTGGTAAAGATAATATAAAATTATATTAATCAGAAATAGTTATTTGTTTTGCATGATTAAATTAATTGGGACACACACACAAATGTAAACTAGGCGCGCTATAGTAAGTAATTTTTATTGTCTGATGTGTATCCTGTGAGTTTTCTAATAAATAAAGAATTAAATGTGACTGAAGTTAGCAGCATTTTATACCTATTTGTATTTTCAAAGAAAATAATACTGGAATTTCTAAGAAGAACTACACGCAGGATGCCGTTTGAATCCAAAAAAAGGTGACTTTAAATAATCTTGTATTAAATATACAGTTTATTTGAGAAAAGAAAGAACAGGTAAAAAGAAGCTGATAAAACTGCAAACATCCAAATACGAAGTTGTGCCAAGAAAACGGAAATATCTAATCGATACGATTATCGCAAGGATGAGTTTTCGGGTCGAGCCGAGGCAGGGTCGACTGAATTACAGGCTATAATAAAATGGCGGCCCGTGAGCGCCGTGAGCAAGCCTGAATAATTAATGCTCAATGAATTTATTTATTTACGAGAGCAGTGGAACTCCGTGATACACCGGGTCTCTAATATCTATTTCACTAAAGGTGTAACGGAAATGCCGCTTTTCATGCAAATAATCTATGAGCTTGAGGGAAATATGTATCGTACATTATAAGCCGTGTCCCGTGCATATTTAATGTAGTAAGTAATAGTACAAGTCCAGGCCCAGTCCATGGCAGGAGTGCGGCTGTTTTGCATGTCAAACAATTACCCCTGCGTACATTGTTTACGACAAATACGACGGGCGTGCACTTCCAACCCTTTTTACTCACTAAAATGTTTGTTTTATACTCGTTATCCTTTGCAAAACTTTAATTTACGACCATCAAAATTGAATTCGTCTGATTTATTGAATTTTTACTAATTTAACGGCACCCGGTCTTGTGTGACCAATAAAATACGTACAAAAATGCTATCTGGTGAAAGAGCCTACTTCAATAAAAAGGGCCGCAGTAAAATTATGTAAAAACCTGTCCTATGGGCCCGAATTATCCCGCAAGGATAAGGAATAAGAATATAAAAGAGGCTTAGAGTTTTCCATACGGCTTTTTGAAGAAGCAACGAACGCGAGATTTACATACATGTGCCTACTCGTATGTAGGTAAACATAGGCAACGTTATTCAAGTGCCTCCAAGTATCTGTATAATAAATTGATTTAAGCACCTCCTGACTGGTTTTAGTATGTTTTGACAAACATCAGGGAATTTAAAGCTCAGGGTAAGAAACTTTTGTGTGTCCCGCTCAATGTCTATTGAAAGGGCATGTTGTAAGTGTGTATTTGCGAAGTTCAAACGAAGATCAGTTTGAAAACTTGCTGTCAAAGGAGTTTAGGTCGTTTGAATAAAATATAAATATCGCTGTTTTAAAAAAGCGTCTTTCGACAAGTTAAATAGATTTCTGTCAGAATTAAAATCTTATAATATTACCTTTGTTACACATTTTCCAGTGAATAAATCTACTATTATTAGTATGTATACACTTAGTAAATTACTTTTGATTATTAGGTATTATCATCAAATATTTTCATCTAAGAACAAAGCTTTATCAAGGGTAGCTTTTTACCCATATGAAAACTATTACTATTAATTATAACTTTTACATTAAAATGTTCGCAAACGGCTAATGGCACGTTAGGCATTCAATAAGTTTTGGCATAATTTATGAAGGGCCAGTTTAAGTATTTTTGTTTGTGAAGAAACATTAACCACCTCTAGTTAAGCTCAATGGTATTTTTATTTTTTTAAATAGTGGCATAAATGGTAACTATTGTATACCGTGAAAGTGAAGAACTCACCGAACAATCTTGTCCAAGTCAAGGCAGCTGGATTGGAATACTAACCTCCATCTTGTAGAAGACACCAGCTAAAACATTATGTTGTCTCAGTAAATTAGGAAAAAGGATAGGGGGTATGCGCGCATATATGCTAACCACCAACCGGATTGTTGTATGTGATTATGAAATTCATATCAATATGATTCCTATAAATAGAGACATAATATTTGCAACTACTGAAATGGTCAGATTCTATGAAATTTATTTGTAGCTTTATAAGTGAACGAATTAGGCACCAACTTGCCTATAGAACTATCAGGTAGGTACTATACAGTACAATAAAGTACAGAATTACTTGTTTAATGTTTAAAGTAACTGACTTGAAACATAAACTTTAATTTGTCTTACTTTTCAGTTTTTGCTGGAGTGCTAGAAGAGGTCGTGTATCAACGTCGTGCAATAGTGGTCGGTGCTTATAAGGCAAGAAGGAAGCGAGTACGTGGCGGATGATCGTTTCCCATGCTCCATTATGTACTGATGTGTTTCTGGACCGCTTGACATACGGTTAAGCTCGTTCTTGCTCTTGAACTTGCTTATTGATTGTAACATACTGCAGTGCAGGGTGCATTACTCCCTGGCCACTCTACATATTCAAACGTTATCTGAGATGCCTACGACTACTGTAAACTAACAATGAATTTGTATTGATTTGGAATACTTCAAGCACTTTGAAGTTTTAAAACGTTGCTCTCATATCAGCAATTGGCCGAGCATGTAGTATATGTTATTTTTAATAAACATCTTTGATAGCTTGTCGTTATTGAAGACCAATAAATACGTAATTCTTTTATTTTCTAAAACCAAATGAACCTTGGTAGTTAAACGAAATCTGAACTTCTTATGGCTTTTTCTGATTAATTTATTTCGGTATCCATCAGCCGGCAGCGTCACAAAAAATCTCAGCTATTTTAATTGGCGTAAAAGTTTTAAGTGCCATGGAAAAACGTCAGTGAATTCACTTCACACTTATTTTTTGTCGATGTTCCAGGCTGTCGCTTAAGTTATAGGAATGTCAATAAAATCTTACTTTTAGGTATGTTTGAAATTTTAAACATTATACTTCCGCTTCCTTTAAATGTATTCCGAGTTTATATCGTCGTAGAGTCATACACGTAAACTAGGTACAAAGAAATTTGGATGATTAATCGCTATCTTGATTTGTATTTGTTCATTGGTTTTTATATGTTAGCGAGCGACCCTAGGCCATGTGCTTGTGAGGGTAACGTGCGACGTGTATCATGTGCGTGTGCGTGTATGTGGAGCACGTTTCATAAGATAAAAGACGATATTGATTCCGTGACGAGCTGAGAGCGGGCTGTGGGAAACGAATCCTGTCTGTTTAATAGATGCCCTGAGGAGGAGCGCACTCCAACAACCTTTGTTTAAACTTTAAAGAATACACTTCTCAGAACCCGACGAAAAGAAGTGTCGTACCCCTTTTTTTCGTCCTTATTTTGGTTCAAATATTGGTAATTTATTAATTAATTTAAGGGTTTCGCTACAATAGCGTGAAATTTTCTTCCGTTTAATATGAACAAGATAATTTTAAGGAGAAGCCAAGCCATTGTTTAACTTCTGGCAGGTGGCTTGTTTGCTATTGTAAATGCTAGGGTCCAAAACGGATTCGGAATGGGTCTTTCTAATTCTGGAACATGTTTATTAGTTTAGAAGTGGAGTTTCGGTGGTGGAGGCTGTTTATACCGTGTAAAGTGACGCAGGGAGGCTATCCAACAGTCAGTCAGGGCTTACCGCATTCTCTCCGGGTAATTACGCGTACCTCGTTCGTTGCTGGTTCCCAAGCCTTTGCAACGAACGCTCTCTGTCACGTTTTGTTTTCTAAGCTTGTTGTTTTGTTACGTTATACCTTGTTTGGATGATGTGAAAACCTTTTTTTAGATTGACTTAGAATTATATTAAAGTTGCTTTGAGCATTTACACGAAGCGTTCTTTGTTTTAATAATGTTGCTAATTTCTTAAAATTTAAGTACTTTTAAATGAATCAAGTATAATGTTTTAAAAAGTTATAAATATGTAAGTTTGATTAATATCCATATTATAATAATATATTATATTATTCAGTAATGATCAGTAAGAATCGAAACTCACGTGTAAATCGAATAACGAGTATTTTATCGTTCTGCCAATTGATGCATATTTGTCAGTCGTGCGTTAAATTAAATGCAATTATTCAAATAAGCATTGCAATGAAAAGTATTATTCCAATGACAAATTTAGCTTTACCTGTTAAGGTATAGAAATACATAAAGTAAATCTCAAAACGATTTCAGATAATCGCAAGTATATTTTAAACGGTTGACTTGACAGGTGTGTTAAGCTTAAAAAAATCAACCATCATTAGAAAAAGTTAAAATCAAAAATCTAAATAATACAAACAACACATGGCCCACACGTGTTGCGTTTCATTGTGTTCTGGTTTTAAAAATTCAAAGAAAGACGGGAGAAATTCAGCAAGTACTGATTACATCTGACATTGCGGTATGAGTTTTGTTTTGGGTTCGAGTGCTACCGAGTGACCGACTCATGCCACGGCACAAACAACAACTTCCGACTCTTTCTTCGCAAAGCTTTAAAGATAAAAGAGCCACTTCCAGCGCTGTTGTATTTTTCTGGCGCGCTGCCTTTCCTCGAGTTTTTATCGGTTAATTTGTCATTAGCTCTGCATCTGTCAGCGTGACTTCTGTCTTTTGCAGACTCAACTAAAAAAATACACTTAATTGTTTTTAAAACTTTTCCCATTTTTAAATGTAAGGATCTCTGTTGCCGTAAAGTTGAAGGTTTAATTTGAACAACAGTCACGGGTAACGATTAAAGTTTAGCAATTAATCAGTCTGCTCCATCTCACAAAAGAATGAGGAGGTATAAAATAAGCTTTTGTTTTGAAGTATGGACTGCGTCATAATAAATAACTTTGACAAGCGGGAATCAATGTAAGCGGGCGGCATTGGAAGGGCATCATTAATGATTATAATCGTAGTGAATTGTTTTAGTAGGTAATGGACGGAAGGTGGGGTGTTCCGGAAATTGTCCTCTTGTCGACCCACCGAGACATTAGGCGGGGACATTAGGGCAGACTTGTACAAATAACGCGAGCGTGATGGACTCACACACGTTCCGTTTCTATCATTTTTATTTACCCCGAAAATGTAAGGGGTGCACGAGTTTGACACAGAAAAAATAATGACCATTCTTATTTAGTTTAGAGAAACTTATATTTCATTGTATATATATATGCTGCTGTTTAACCAAAGAAGAAGAGTGCGTCTTACGCTATTTACACGGTGAAAGGAAATGTATTTTTAACTATCGGTTAGATAAGATAAACAGTTTGAGGTCAAAGCAGAAACCCCTGGATGGATTTTAATGTTGTTTGAATATTGTCTAAACTAAACTATATTTGTATAAACTTTTTGTTACTATTCAAATATGTACTCAAAGGTTCTTAATTTTTAGTGTTGGAAAAATCTTGTATTAATGTTTATTTGTAAAACCCTAGGTTATAAATTTCAAAGCTCGATTTAATATTATAAACTACGACTATTATTATTATTATTATTAGCCATTTATTTCCCAAAAAAACATTACAATAATTTAAATTTTATATATTAATAAATTCTAGAAAATTACGTTTAATTATTTTAGTATAGTTATATTCATTCACATTATTCACTCACTGATTATCAATCAATCAGGTATACGTAAACTACGACTATACGGTATTTTATTCTATACGGTGTCACAAAAAGACACATCTTGGTGTTTGAAATGCAAAACATATTGCTAAAATGTAAATGAATACAGCATTAGATATTTAGAAAGTTTAGGTGTCTGTTTATTTGTGATTTTATACCGTAGCTTTATTTAAACGTAAAGAACCCTAATCTGTCAATTAACGTTTGGTCGGTCTGTTTGTGTTTTAATCTTTTAAGTAGACGATTTTGTCGGGACTTTGGTTTGAATAATACTTTAATACCTAGGTTTTTAAGCGAACGATGTCGTGCAAAAAAGCTTGGACATCACGGATTCTTAGAAACAGCTTGTATTTTTCCACTCACTGTTAGAATCTACGCGGTGACGTTTCAGTGAGAAACGAGGTACACTGATGTGCACAGTTGAAGCCCGTTAGAACAAAGAGTGAGAGAGCGTGTGAACTGAGAGAGACGTCCATCCTCGTCAGTTGTCAGGAGTGCTGGCCGACCATTACTCACATCATGGCCCGACCAATATTGGCAAACTAGTTCCGAGAACCAATCATTCCATTCAACGTGCCTATAAATATAATTTAAAATCATAATTTGTTTATTTTTTCTGTTTTCAAAATTTTACCTCAAGCTTATCAGGACCGGTATGTGTAATTTATTTTTTCATCAAAGATTTGAAATGTTTGTCATTTAATTTACATGTGACTTTAAACCGACGTATTCCTTAGCTACACTTAGAGAAAAACAGAACCGAATAATCCTCGTGCAATAAAATGTATATTTGAATAATGGAACGGCACATTACGAAAATAGGTAGAGTATTTACCCAGCTAATGGAGTTCCGAGGGGTAACGGATAAAGCCGATTTCCTGATCGAATAAAATTTCAATCGAAATTTTTAACATCATTGTTAAATACATAAATCTTTGGAGGAATGCTTAACAATAATTGGTAGAACAAGTCGATGCTAATTGATGGCGAGGTCTTAGTTCAAGATGCCGTTACTCCTCTTGCCATGGTGTCTCTCATGCCATGCCGCGGACAGCATAGCGAATGTTATTTATTCATTAAACCCGTCAAACAATGTTGCGGCCTCACAAAAGAAACTCATGAATGCCTAGGCATCTCTTATACTACGTCAAAAGACCCGGTAGATTAACAGGAACTTGACTTTCAGTTTTTGAGTATAATTAATTTGTAATTTAAATTAGCCTTTTCTTGTCACAATAAGAATATTACAAAACGCTAGATTTTTAATGTTTTGATAATCATGTATTTACGAGACAATCTTTAAAGCTCATTGATTTATTTACTTTGTATATAGAATTCGAGTTTAATCATCTTTTTATTTTAATTGTGTGTGTGATTAAAGTATTAAATAAAATGTCATGGAATTGATTTCCTCAAAATAGAAAATTCTCGTTGTTTGCTTCTGCTACTAATAATGATGCGGTTTAGATTAAAATATCTTTATTATAAAGGCAGCCGTGTGATAGGCCATCTTAATTACAATATTTATAATTTATGCCATTTTTTAATGAAAATTTATAGAGGCATTAAAATACATAATTAAATTTGTTTTTAAGGTAAACCATATCTAACTGAAGTACAAGATGTTGAAATTTAAATAAACAAAAATATTTTTCACCACGTGCACCCGTGCACCGTGCACGTGAACTCTTTTGTATTGAAATAAAGCCATTCAAATTAAACTAAACAGAAGTATATTAACAAATCGCGAACAAGTAATGTGCAAAAATTCATATCCACATTTGAAATAACTCTTAATTAAAAAATTTCATCAAAAAAGGAATGGAAAATACAACTAGTTTTTCAGTAAAGTTTTATAACAAAATTAACTTAAGTATATTAAAGCTCAAAATATCCATCTAATCTTTTGATTAGATGATCAGGTATAATAAACGTAAGATAAGGTGATAAACAAAATATTACACACGTAAATAAAAAAGGTCATATTATCTTCATTCACATTCAAGTATAATAACACATAAAATAAAAACGGTATGTAACTTTGAAAAAAGAATCAGTTTACAAAAGGAAAACAACAGAAAATACCAATATGTAAGTACCATGTTATTAAACTCACGCCTGTGATCCCTCATTTGCGTTACACAGTTTACACCCCGTTGATGTTTCGTAATTCCATGCAATATATTATAGTTTAAGGCACAATTTAGGGAAACAATAAACACTAAAAACAATAAAGAACGAATAAAAGTCGGACACTATAAGCGCGGGGCTATTATGAAAATATTGCGCCGTATCACGCCAGCGCGGGCTCCTGCTATCTGCAATGGAGTGCTGGGTATGTATTGAAGCGCGGAGATTTTGCCAAAAGGTGATAATAAACCGTGATGATGCCTGTGATAGGATTGAGTACCGAGCGGAGAGGTCGCACCGAGCGCCGAGCGTACCTATTCGGAGGTGATAAGTCGAGTGAGGTCCGAGGAAGGGTTGCGAGATAACGCGCGCGGACTGGGCGCCCTCTCGAGGCGGTTTGATGCCCTCCGCGCGACGCCGGTGCGCGCGCACTGCTCGCGACAGGATAATGCCGCCCTATCCCATGTCATGTCGATCTATCGAGTTATCCTCCGCGGGTAGCTATCGCGCTTAAGCTTGTCAGTTTTCCAGCAGACAAACGAAAGCCTAAGCTCAAAAAGCTCTCGAGAAATATCCAGCTGTGCGTCATCTACGACTTGGGGGAATATTAGTCTCCAAGTTCATGAAATTGTGATGAATTTGTAGTGTATTCCATTTTACATAAAAATGTAGATTGACATCATGAAGCCAGGGAATTACTATAACTAATGTATGTAGGCCAAATCACGATTTTTTTGAAAAGGTTGTGATACACGACAAAAAGATATTATTCAAAATAAAGAAGAGAGCTGAAGTAAATTTAGACTTTTAAATTCCTCATAAAAACAGAAATGTTAATCGACAATGAACATCCCTAAACAGATTATAATTGGAGCATGCGTGGTAGGAGGGTTGATGGTGTCAGAGGGAGGGCAGCGGAGTGTGAGGCGAGGTGCGCGGGGTAGTTGTCGAGGGGCAGGGGGCGCTGGGCGGGGGGAGGAGGTGTAGCGCGTGTCACCCGCGCCGGCGGGCGGAGGCGGCGGCGGCGCGACGGCATGACGACGTGATCTTGACACCGTGTATGCACGGCATAATACTATACAAAATTAGGTATTCACACTTAGTGGCTTCTCATCTCCTGACTTTAAAAATACGAAACTAAGGTCATGTAAAATTAACTTTCGTAAAGATGATATGGCTAATGTCTACATAAGTAGTTTGCCTTTCTGTATATTATACTCAGCAAATTAGGCCATATTTAAATTTACGACTGCCACCTGATTTCCATAACAATTTTCTGATACTTACATGCTTAAAAAACATTAACATAACAAGTTAAACTTTCAGAAATCAGATTTGTAGTTTTTAATATAGACAACTGCGTATATTACAAATTCGCACAAATTTCGTTGCTGCTTTTAAAATCTTCTCCATAATGTTTTTCTGCATACGCAAAGTTGCGTTCACCTTTTCTCTTGATAAAATAAAACGGTCATTTTATATCGAAGCTGAGCTTGGAACGTGTGGATACGAAATCTTTGGCGCGTGACTCTTGTTCGCGCTCCATTGAGTTTAAGGCATGCTGTACATGCACCTATCTACTGGACATTCAACAACATACAAACATTGATTCTTCGTATTGCGCTATTGTCAACAAGGAATCGAATTTTCCACTCAAGCGTTAAATTATTGTCTAAAACTGTGTCCTATTTATACACAGATTTTTTAAAAAGTTATGTGTACTTTAATTTTATATGATTTTTTCTTGAGGTTGTCGTGATTCACGGTAGAGTTGTTGTGGTGTAATTCAGTAAGGTTTCACCGCCTCGGCTTGCGCTGTAGAAAGGGGTTCTGTTTTCTTTATAAACAAGCGCGAAGGTGCAGCTAACGACCCCACTAACAAATACGAAATTCGATCTTGTATTACGCATACAAATGCCACCCCACAGGCGGCTTTAACTTCTACCGGGGACGCATTGTCTTCCTTCAATCTATAACTAGTCAATTCTCGTTCATGCTATTAAACTACTCAAATCATTTTACCTTCAAGTAACTCAGGTAGATTTTGTAAAAGTGAAAAAGGAACAATTTTAGATTGATTTCTAAATGTTGACGCTCTTATCTCTATATTGAATCCACATAAAAAGGAAATTAACCAAAAGTACTTGTCATTTTGAGTTTCCCTATCACTTTGATCTCGAGTAGCTATCTTCATTTTTGCTGAGAAGATATAAATTTGACTTTTCTTAAGTACTTTCAAGATTCTCTCAGATCACTAGCAGAAGCGTTTCATTTGAAATGGTTAGCAGACGCTTAATGTTCGAAGCTTTTGCCTAAAATCTATTTACCCGAGCCTTTCGGTTCATTTACCCTAAATAACTTTGTTCAGAGGTGTGCGTCAAGCAATGTTAACAAAAAAGAGACATCTGACAAAAATGAAATCGAAAAAAGTAAATCAAAGCGTTCTATTGAGTGGCATGACGTCGCATGAAAATGTTTCTAGTTCGAATGTTATTTGTCGCCTTTTACGGTTACAGCGCGCCCATGCTTCTTATATCTACCACGACAACAACTTGTGGAATGTACCACAAGTTTGTTCCAAAAACACTGCGCGTTTCGTTAAATGCCCTACAATGTTCTTACTCCGCACGAAGCAGTGGAAGCCTTAATAATCTATAACAACAAGCGAGAGTAGAAGCTCACAGTTTAGAAATAATACAGTACCTTCTCTACCGATCTTGCGATAACGCCAAGAAACAGACGGTCGAATTAGACCTAATATTGAAATATGGTTCGTTCAATATTTTGTACTATCAGATTTCGGAGCATTACATTGTATCTTAGGCCGTTATTACATTGTCATAGAAATATGATCAAAGATATTTGAGTTATTTAAATAAAAAGACATTTTAATTTGTAGATTTGAATTGTATTATGTATGATCATAGTTACGTGTTCCTATTTTACAGTATGCGTACAATTTTGACCATAGCGTCAAAGCAAAAATATATATTTCTTTATTAACAATTCCATTTTTATTTATTGCCTTATTTACCGGCCCTTTAATATAAACCATCGACGCAATGGTGATTAAGTCTTCCTATGTTTGAGCTTTATCTAAGAAAGTTTTAACATAAAATTGAATCAATATATTATTTTTCGTTTTGTTAAAGGTTTTTTCTGCTTATTGAGTGCAAGTTTGTATCAAGACAAGGGAGTTTAATTTAATTCAGTTGGCGTCTATGAAGAGGCAGTGCATCTAGATGTTGAGAGTCTACGTTGAAATCCAATAGGGCGTGAACCCATTACTTGGTTGAAAACATAGGGAGGAGAGTAGATAGTGCTTTACATAGAACCTTAAACAAATTGGAGACAGCGTTTGTCTCATGATGAAGGTATTCCCTCCATTAAGGCGGTTTATAGCGCTTTATTCAATTATGTCACTTTCACGTTCCTTACTCAGTGTAATAACTGGAGCAATATTAATGTTCTGATATTACAAGGTAACGACTTTGCTTTTCGTTATTACTGAATTTAATAAAACCTTCTTTACATGATTAAGTCTTACGACATTTTCAACTGTCTGGTATTCTCTACAAGAGTCTTCACCAGTTTTGTTTTCGTAGAATTTGTTTTGTTTTATAAAAAAGTTGAGGAACAACAAGCGAAAACTAATGGTGGAAAAATAATTTCCACAAATTTATTTTTTGCATCCAAACGAGCCAGGCGTAAGTTGCTAATTTTAAATCCTGTTATAAAACCTTTTAACGACGTTCAAAAAAACGGTAGTTGTGCTGTGTGTGTATTACAAACCTGATTTTTTAAAATCACGTTTAATTTCGTTTCTGTTTCAAAAAGTGTGTTGAATAAAGTCGAATTTATCGTTTATTTTATTCCTCTCCTCTCCTCTTAAGTAGTTATCTTGGCAAAGGATCACATTTAACTTTGTGATTTAATTTGTTGAACACGATACCAATCTTTGTAATTAGTATTCTTGGATTAAACACAAACATGAGCGAGTTTGATTTGTCTCAAGAAGGATTCCGTACAAAACTCTTTTTGAAACGACTTTCTTTATTTATTTATTCATTTTCGAAAAATTCAATAACAATAATTGATAGCTATATGATAATCTTAAAGGTATGTGTGTATTTTTGAATCTGATACAGTAAGCGCCAATTAACCTTAAATCCTATGAACTAAATGACACCCGTTAGTACCTACTGCTATAGTCAGATATCTGTTTTAAGGAGCTCTAAAACAATTTTAGAAGACGAGTCGAATTCATGAAATTGTTTGTAAGCATATGCGATGTAAATCCATCCATCTTGAACTATATATAGTGGAAACTTAAATTATTTATTTATTTGTTGTTAATAAACACTATTTGTGAACCTACTGTGTGAACTACGTTTATTCGATTAAAATAAAAACATTTATATATGAAACATTGTGCGGTTTATAATGTATTAGATTTTATGGCAAAATAAAATCCGATGTATTTTTTAGCAAATAAAAAACGAGAGCGTAAGCTGAATGGAAAGCCGGTAATCTTTGTATATTCAGCACCTATGGAATATCAGAGTATAGATGTTTCAAAAAGCAAAGTAAAAACTCGCATTTCAAAAGAGATTACGTTTTAAGCGGCAATAAGAAATACAATAGGAGAAAAAAAAACAGCTACTCGGCATTGTGTTGTCGATTTTCGGTAATCTGTATCTTTAATCAGATAAAATAATTCAAGACAAGCTTCTATAGATATTCTTAGTTTAGAATTGAAAGGACTACTCGTATTTGCAAAATATCATGTTTTATCTGTGTAGTAGGTACATCAGCATCACAAATTCAAGGACACGATGCAAAATATCATGTTTTTATCTGTGTAGTAGGTACATCAGCATCACAAATTCAAGGACACGATCATTCGATTTTTTCATCGTCCGTCTTTTGACAGGGTTCTATTAAGGCGTACATACCGGCGTATTAATGTCAAAAATCATGAATCTATGCATACTTAGTTGCATATCTACTAACTTCAAAACAAGTTTTTCATATTGTATGACACTTAGGTCACTTTTCATCGTGAAGCAACTGTTGACACACATGATTAACTGTTGTACAAAACTGAGACTAAAATATCAAAAGTGGCTTGTACACATAGTGTGTGTATATCATTTTAAGATTCGCATTATGCGCCTTGTTAAGGTAAACCGACCAAGAAAACCCAATGAGCACGAAGACGTGATGACTAGCTTGGTACAGATTAATGTAACTTCTATTGCAATAGCAATAAGAGCGAGTATGTTTTTAGAGGACTGTACTGGCATACGATTTATGGAGCGACGTCGTATTGTGCCGACACTGATTACTCTTTATGGAGATTTGCCGACCTAACACTACGCGCCCTATATCTTAATATAGTGAAGATGCGTAATCCCATAACTGAAAATTACTAAGAATAGCTGAGAACAATCTTAAATAAGAAATAAAGAGGAGCACGTTGATAAGATATTTATAAAATAAATTAGAATAAAAATGAGGAATATGTCAAGAGAAGTTTCAACTCGTCGGCTCTATGGGTAAAATTGTCTTCGTCTGTTTTGTAGTGTCATGCATATAATCACACTTGTATGTCTCGTGTATTTAATCTGACCGTAAAGTTTATGCTTGAGCCGCGTTTTATAGCGGTCTTTTATTATTTAGTGAAAGGAAGTACGGCGGTGTTATAAATCTCAGCCTTCTGCGTGAACTTTCGCCTCTTATCTCGGCAAAGAAATTATGAAACTTTCCGACTTCCAGCAGACAAAGTGTTTGGCTTTCGTGACATCGGGTCAGTAAAAGGTTTTCTGTTAAAACAACAGTTTACGCAAGCATAAATTAAATGTTTAGCGAGCCGAGTTGCTTGCTTAGGGGTTGAGTTTCAAACGAAAGGGGTAAATATGGAATAAAATATTGCTTTCTAGGTAGGCATCAGCAAATAACACTATTTTAATTGAATTTTAAGGACCTACAAATTTAAAAATGTTTTAAACCCCTTAATTTATGTTAACAAAGCATGGAATGAGATTCTCTATGTACAAAAGCTTAAGATTTATAATAAACTTTTTTCTACTTTAAACTGAAGTAATAAATTAAATCTAAGTTTAATGTTGGTTACTTAGTTTGGCCTAATACAACGGGTTGAGTGGAGACATGTTTCTTTGCCAGCTAGTAATATGCGATACCTTCTGTACTAGACTAAAACCAACTGCGATCAATAGAACTGTGTGTTTTAATCAAATAACATTAATTGGTGATTCTTGTTGAAGAGTCAGATCTCTGTAGGAATGTAAGTTTAGTGTTATAGTATATTTTAACATAAAAAAGTACGGTAGAACCTTACATGTGTACGAGTATTTGGTTACGTGACAAGCTTATTTCGGAGTAAAGTAACTATTCTTTCTTTTACTTGCCTGAAACAGCTTTATTCACGTCGGTTGCAAATGTGTGGAAATATTAATGATCAATCATGAAGCTCAATGAAATTGAGCGTATAACCACAGGGTGTCGTGTATTTATATCGATGTAATTCATTAATCTTGTTGTAAATAGGTTGTGTGTGGGCCCAGCGACATGGCTCGCTTGTAATTAAATTACGTCCGACGGCGACTAAAGCGGACGCACCTCTTTAAATCATATCAGCTTATATAATTGAACTCTGGAATACCCTGATATTGAACCAGTTGCACCGAGACTTCCACCGGATACTTTATCGATCGATCAATTAAAATTAATTGGGGCACTAGAGCTTTTCTGATTAGAAGAGTTAAAAAACTGTACTTATCAATGCCTCTTTTTATCACATTGTTTTTATTCAAGTTATCTTCGCTTTTGCTGCGTAATAAGATGGTGTTAAATATATATTTATGTAATGTAATTATAATAGTGTGTTGTGTTAAGGATATTCATCTATTAACATAAAGTACGGGCCAGACTGCCCTTTCCCGGGGGCATCGTCGCCTAGGCTCATACAATTAAAGAGATAACATTAAATTAACGAAACCATCTCGTAAATATGCTCATTTTATTATCTATAAACGTCACTAATTAATTAATTGTACAATGATTAAGTGCTTTCTTCTGATGACTGCCCATGTGTAGCTCGATAGCCAATTTACAGATACTTATATTCGTGCGTAACTTGGTTGTCATCACATTTATCCCATGACTTAACGAACAGTTTTATAGCCAACTGTAATAATTCACTTATGGGCCAATTATATTTTCAAAATTATCTACATCTTTACGACTCCATAGTTATTTTTATTATAGTTTAATGTAATAAGGATATTGGCTCTTAGCTTTTAATGCCTTTCACGTATTCAAATGAAATAAATGTGGCATTTATTGGTCACAGGGTACTTACTCAACTTGAACTCTACTTTTACTTTTGATTTTATGATTTTTCGTTCTTAATATAATGGTATATCCAAACAATTTCTTCTTAAAGAACTTTTGCTAAAAACTAAGTAAATAAGCATATTTTTGTTATAGAATAAAACAAAAACAACAAAATAATACGTTTAGAAATGAAAATTTGTTTCCAATAAGAATGTATATTGTAAATAATGAACTGTGATGTCAACAGTCAAATAGCTGTCTGTAGTTATATATTATTTAGAGGCAGCTCAGGCTTGGGAGCGGTAAATCTCTGGTCTTGACTCCGACGGCAGTTAATGCAGTCTACCTAGGCTCGGGAGATAAGCTAACAAGCCTCTTTAGCTAAACAAGAGGCGGCCAAACAATAAAGGAGAGTTAAGCGTCGTGAAATATGGAGAAGACGAGCCGCGATAAGTTAGCGAGTCGCAGGGCCGCTTCTTTTCCCCTAATTAGGCATTCAATTCCCGTAATCTTGTTTACTCGTCGGAGCTGCTGGCACTGGCCAGGTGCGATAATGGCCTAGCTATTTGCATGCCGCCATATTGTTTTCCCATGTCGACTCGCAGCCTCCGACCCCCGCTGTTTTGGCCCAGCTTATTGGATCCGCCTGCGATTACTTGGTATTGATCCTCAACGTCCATTATCTATCTACAATTCTACATTCGTTTATTTTGTTATTGCTTGGTAATGATAGCAGCTGATCCGTAAATCCTATGAGCCCTTATTTAGTATTGCTTGACAGGATTTGTACGTGAATTTTCAGGACGACCTCTTTCTAAGCTCAATAAATATTAAGTTTCAATTTGTATTTCACTTAGAATAAAATTTAAGATAAAATATAATGAAAGCACAATAAATTAAAGCTCTTTTTTCTCAATCAAAAACATATTTATAATCATTTTTAAATTGGTCCAAAACAAAACTCACCAAATAAAATTAATGGTGGATGCTGTTAGTAATGTTTGTGTTTTATGTCTTTGAAAGCACGCTTAATTTTTATTAGTTAAGTTGTGGACAACGAACAGGACAATAAACAAAGTTTCGATATTGGCTAACGGCGAGATTTTAGAAGGAAACAATTTGCAAGTGTCGTAGAGTAAGTTGCGCCATAGTGGCATCCGTAAGCAGCATCGTCGTCGCTAAGATTGCAGGACTGGTGTGGTTAGTCCCCACGGAAACTTTGATATAAAGCCAGCTCGATCGAGGAGCTAATCGTAATCTCCAAGAGTAAATTGAACGCGACCGTGCAGCCGGCGACGAAGGCACATCTCCTATAAATACATTACAGAACACGCTTTATTACTCTGCCATCCTTATCCAATCCTATTAACCGTCTGTTCGCGAGCAGCTTTCTTGCGCGTTCACTTTTAGGATGGCCATTTTTTAAAATAGTATTACGGTTCGATAATGGCCTTAACACGGGACGCTCGGTAAAACGTCTTTATTATGTCGTAAGGATTTGGCGAGCTCCAGCGATGGTTATGCTAAAATTCTGAAGCAATCTTTAAAATGACTGCAGGTTTGAAATTGCATGTAGCAAAGAAAAAAAATCTATTATCAGACAGATTTTCCTGAACATTTTTTCTTCACTGTTTAATTTATTCATAAGGAAATGAACAAAACTACAGCAAATTTTAAAGGTTTCTTTTTAACGATGTCTGTAAAATTGGAAACGCGAATAGGTTTTATGGTGAATATGTTATTATTAAAAGATGTACTTATTATGTAGCGAGTAGAACATCTGTATTGCTGCATCAAGCGTAGTCCGCTGACGTCGCGTCTGGCTTCAGCGTTCGATCAGCGATAATTCACCCAAGGAGATCTCCCTATAGCCTCAATATTACCGTCGACTACCGGACCGCATTTTGTAATTTAGACAGATATTGCTCATGGCTGGCTAATATTTTACAGCAATGGATTTTGTGCTAATGTATACGTGTAAAGTAAAATATTATGTCTTCGTCTAAGCGTTTTGTTTTTAGAGCAATGACGTTAACTAATTCTAATATTTTAAACTAATATTGTGAAGTATGATTGACTTTGTAAAATTTTAACATTAAAAGTCCGTGATTTCGCCATATTGCTACAAAAACATTGAAGTTTGGTCAGTTTGATGTCCAGGAAGCTCGGAAGGGGAAGGTGTGATTTATGAATGGAATAATTTCGCTTCGGTCATTTAAAATCCCCGCGCATTACTCTAATTACTTTCCTCTTTCTAATCCGCTCGCAGCACCGGAGCTGTATAATTAGGGGTGACAACACAATGCTGTGCGTCGTCGCATACAATACGTCTACGCAAACCACATGTCAATTTAATTTGAACCCTGATCCAAGATGGCGTCCAACCCTCGTTGCCACCACAGTTTACACTGAGATCACTGTAAACGAAGGCACGGTACACCGACCAGTCGTAGAAATTACGTAATACTACAAACCTGAGAAATCAAAGTTGGTGTTTTCATAATATTATAACAAAGACTCTATAGCTAACTACATAACTAACTTATACGACAAAAGTTCTCGAAAAAAACAACTATTATATTGAATTTCTTTAAAAGACATAATGACTTCAGTATTCAAAGGTTTTAAGCTGATTTGTATATGGTTAAGGTGTGAGTTATATGGAATGCATGAAGTAGGGCTACCGGTCCTCTCCACAATGACTAGCCAAATGCTTGTGGCCCAGGCGTCAGTACTAATTGACATGTTTCCACAAACACTGCATGCTACGTGTCAGTTCAAAGTTTTTACATGACTAAGTTGCTATTGTTAAAAACTAACTTTAGGATCATGTTCATGTTATCTTAGTTATGATGAGTCTATATTTAAGTCTTTTTCCAATAATCTATTATTTTTTGATCTGGTCTGACAAATAAAAAGTTAATTTAAATTATGGTTTTTCGGAAGGAAGAAATTAAATAAAATATCCAACATTACGATCATAGTACATAGGGCTACAGATTTTATTAATGATTTCAAAGAAAATTAATTCCGGCAATAACTTTATTCTTCCACCTGGGAATGTCTTAAAAATAACCTTTAATTATCCAATAAATATCTCCCTAGAGACTTTATAACGTTATAAGTATGTCGACGGCGGCTCGGTTATGATTACTAAACTACTATTTAAGTCATATTCTCAGAAAAGCTCAAACTGACTTTCGATGAAAGCTTCAATACTTAAAGTCGGAGCAAGCTTTTTTATAAGATTGATGTGACAGACAATGCTTATGCGAGGCATTTGTAACAACAGAAAGATAACGTGTGCGCTTAAAGGTTTAAATTTATTTCTTATAAATTGACACACAATAGTTTTCTAGAATGTTTATTCTTATTGCGCACACGTGTATACAAGTATAAGAAAATATAATATATCTAACCAAGTGGGAACAATTCGCAAGAAGCAACACAAAGGCGTCCATTTTCAAATTGAGAGCGCGGAGGCCGTCAATGGGCTCGAATGACATTAAATTGGTTAAATTGCTTTGCCGGGCTTGGTCTGCAGCTCTACCGGGACACCACTCTCAGTACACGGCTCCCTAGATCGATTCTCGACTCATCTATTTTTCTCCATAACATGCTTCCGCTTTGGATTACTGATTTATTCGCTGTAAAATATCTTGCTACGAGTCACATTATCCTCTTGGGAGGTTGACGTTAAATCTACATAATGTTCAATAGTTTGCTCGGTCTCCTCTTTTATGTCGATATCCGACTACGGCTCGTGTATTTTAGCGTGGAATTAATGTTAGATGTAATCCCAGCACTTGGCCTATGCAATTTCACGCAATTTGCATCGACACAAGGATGTTGTACACTTGTGCTGTGCGCTTCAATGATTCTCCACGTCACGTGGATCCTGTACCTTGGTGTTAGTGTTGCACAGACCTTATCATGTTCACGTCTACAAGGGCTGAAACCAATCAATCAGCTCGTCCAAGCATGCCACATTAATTGAACTCTTCCCTCGATTCAATAGATAATTACAATCGCAAACCAATATCATACGCAGCATTAAACAATAGTATTAAGTGTCGTAAAGCTGGGTCGGTCGTTTTCGATCGGTGATCTTTGGTGGATGGAGGATTAACTAGCAGCGGCACAATAAGGGCTTAGAGAGACGACGAGCGGGGAGGGGTGTATTAATAATGGTCTTCGCCGTGAATGGAGCACTTATACGGTCCGGTGGGAGCTGAATGTGTGACTATCGTGTTAGAGCAAATCGAATTGGATCGGCTAGTGCGCCCAAATTCGGCGTTTGGCCGGAAACTTGCAGGAAGAAAGGCCGGAGCAGAATAAACGGAGCCGATTACCTTCGAACCATGAATTGACTGCTATATAACCAATTCTGTATTTATTTCATTCTCAAGGGGTAAGTGAATTGGGAACCAGCTTAACAATTGTTAGTATTATTGGTTTGCATGTCCACAGTAAAAAATTAACATTTACAACACCAGGTTGCAAAGCAATCGAAGGATATAGGTACAATTACGGATAACAACGTTCAACTGAAACCACTTGATTGACAGGCGTTTTAACTACTAAAGTATGCAAATTGCAAATAACCGCAGCAGACATGACTACTTTCGACCACGACACCTATTATCCCAATCATACTATGAAATGAAATATTTAGATAAACGATTGAAATAAACTTTTACTATTCTTAAGTACAAGACTGTTTTTGCAACTGAAGAGGTTTTAAAAAAGCATTTTTCAGTCTGTGCCTCTAGATATGAACTCGATAAATCGAACGAAACTTTTAAAATGTTTCCATAAACCTATCATCAGAAGATAATGGAAAAAGTTCTGTACAGACTTTTTTTTCAGGTACTTTAATATCTACATAATTTTGTTCATGAAGAAAGCCGAATGAGATTTTATCTTTAATGAGATTTATCTATGAAGGTAATCATTGCAAAATATATAAGTTCAGTGATATTTTAATAAGTTTAGTTCAGAGTAAAATCAAGTCGGTATAGTATTAATAATGTGATGTTTCTGAATGACCCAGATAGTGTAAAAACTATGAAAATTGTGTACTTCAGCTGAATCGTAGTCCGTTTGGGTAAAAAGTAAAAATGGAAAGTTGACGCACATAGTGAAGAACTTCCATTCAAAGTCGATTTTCAAAGTTGTACGGCGGACGTGGCGAGCATTTCGAAATGGTCCACACAAATCAAGTTAAATTTTGTAGTTCTTATTTTAAATAGTTAAGGTCGGTTTTTGAGGAAAAAATGTAGGTATTATATCTTGCTTGTACTTTGAATACTTGGCATAAACACGTCTACATGGTACGTGATCCTGACATCTAGGGACCCAAGCCTCCACTAGGATATCTTTTGCTCATTTGTTACCTACAATTTGTAAACACGTCAGAACAACTAGATTAACGCCAGGTACATTAATCAAAATAACTGCCAAAGAAGTAGGCGCTTAAACTTTTTCAAATTGAATAAATAAGTGAGAAAATTCTTCATTTTACATTGCTATTTATAAAAAAATTAACGGTCATCAAAATTATACAACAGATAGGTAAAATTATTTTTTTTCTTAAAAAGACCTACCATCTCCTATTTATCGTACTATTCGTCATGTTAAATATTTAATGTACTGATATCATCCAAATACCAGGCAAGTACTAAGAACCGTGGACCTCAGTATTTGATATTAATTTCAACTTTATACCTCTACACGTTCCTGAGACGAAGGGCAGACAGACAGACAGATGGACAACAAATTGATCTTATAAGGGTTTCTCTTTCCTTTACGGATCCTTTTGTCAACCCATGGACAAACGCTATTAAAAGAAAGTGTAACAGACTTGTTAAAGTAGAATCAAAGTCCTAAACTAATGTGGTTTGTTAAGAAAAATGAAAAGCTATATGCAAAATGAAGACAAAGTGCAGTAAGCTCAGCGCGAGTTAGCGTTTGAAGGCATCACAGTTTGTATGAAGACGTATTATGCGAACATAAAATACATAGAAAGGAGACGGGGCTATTTCCTACCCGCACCACAAACTAGACAAAGTTTTTCTATTAAAAACACAAAGAGAATAACGTACAAACTATGAATTCAATTATGTAAAATCTTTAGTTTTTTGTTGAATCCCGAAGAAGGATGTTTGTTTTCTTTAATCTTACTTTCAGTTAATTCCATTTGAGTAACAGAGATACCTACTTAGTACCTTGTTTTAGGTCAAATTTTCAGACAATACGAGGGAACAAAGGATAATAATATCCTTAAAAGATGAACTCGAAAGAAGGTTGTTTGTCGAAGGTATCTTCTTGAAGGAGGCTTATAAATAATACAATAGACAAAATAATTAGGATGATTTTGTTTTTAACGTGTTTTATGGGTACCTTTATTGTTGAGTTTAAAATATCTATTCCTTCTTTGAGTAACTTTACAATGAATTTTATGTTTGTGTTTAAAATATAATTGAAATAATTTTATCTTAAATTTCTTTTGCTTGAACGAAATCTTGCATTTTCAGGGTTCCGTACCTCTAAAGAAAAACAGGAACCCTTACAAAATGAACAAGTTCAAACCAAATCAAGTTGTTCGTCCGTCTGTCTGTCCGTCAAAATCTTTTTCTCAGAAACGCGTAAAGGCAGTAAGTTAAAATTAAGTCCGTATTACTAAAGACTGCGGTCCCTTGGAGTTGTGAAAAAATCAACCTTCTAAGTCTACGCAATCAAAACATGTGGTTATTTTTGTCACATTTCCCATACATTCGCAAAGAGAATCAAAACGTATAAGATACTCCCGATGACCTTAAATTATAAAAATCCTTAAACCGTAAAGTTGTTACATCAATGTATGTTTGTCTATATGCCAGGAGATATGAAGTTGAAATTTATATGAAATAGTTAAATTTGCAGTCTATTGTAGTTTTGAAAAAGTCTGACTCTTGATCGTTTTTTGTATTGTAACTTGTATGTCCAACGTATTTATAGATACTTTTTAACACTTTTAAGGCTAACAAGGATGCGTTCTAAGCCAGGTGCACAATGGAGCTTCCGTTTCCGTATTGACCAGCGCCCGCGCATCCTCAATGACAGCTGGCTGATTTTAATGGCTTTTGAAATTAGAACCTCGTTTATTTCCCTTGCGTAATAATAAATATTTGTTTAAGATTTTATAATACACTTTTCTTTACTTTATTTGTGTCACTTAATGATACAAAAATAGTACATTGACCAACTATAACAAGTTTGTATACAAAGTTGTAAAACATAAGATTTGTTATTTAAAATCACGAAAAAATGCTAAATTAAAGATCGGAGAACTTTGAAGGTGTTAACAATATTTGAATTCATGTTAAATCATTAATATGCAGGAAAATTATTAATTAGAGAACTAGATTATAAAACAAAATTTTAAAATGAAAAATAAATGATCCATACAATATTCAATTTCATTAAGTAGTAGTCAACGTTTAAACCTGTAAATAACTGCTAACAAAGTCTTACAACTTATAGAATGAAATTAAACTCAACTATGGCTGCGCGATTCTATTGTGCTCCATTAAAAATGGACATTTCAAATAGACTGCCCGTAGTTAAGGAATGGTCTCGTACTTGTATGAAGCGTATTGCAGAACGATGCCTTGTGTGTATTGTTGCAATTTCAGAAATTCCCATTATCGTCTAGCGTGAAAAGGAGAAATAAGTACGCTTGGACAATGCCGCTTCCTTTAATATTATACGGGATGTACAGTAATTATATAAAAACTAAATTAATATTTTGTTACTAATATCTCATCTCATAATTTCGTAGCCAAACTGCAAGGCAACATCAAAAATAATAATTTCGCCTTTTTCGTTCGTAGGTATTCTCCCATAATTTTTGTTATCAAGGTGTTTTAAATTCTTAAGAAGTATACAATTGTATTTCACAAATGAAAATCCAGTGCAATATTTCCAAAGGGGTGATATGTTTAACTAGGTAAAATCCGACATGACAAACACCATCGTTTTACACAAAACTTTGATTCTTTTAAGAAAATAGAGTTGCTTTGGCGTCATCAGCATAAACGTTGGTATCGTTTATGAGCTGTGATAACAGCAAACCATCAGACTAACAGTATGCTTGCTACGAGTATCTACATTGTATCAAGTAAAAAATATCAGAGGTCATTGCTACTTTGTCGGGGGTGGGAGATCTTACTGTCGAATGTATCTGAATCGTCGGGTATCCAGGCAACTCTACTTTGACCGTGCATGACGACTCTCCTTACTTCTACAGCTAGCAACTCTCCCGTACCAGATATTTGTAGCGTATGTATATAATGACACATGTACCTACTTATGTACATGTCTTACTGTAGATATATCAGTTTTAAAGTTCTAGAATAAAGTGGTTATGTATCAAAGTCCAGCATATAGGTCTTTTAATGGCATTCGCAAAATAATTAATAATGTTATGATATACCTATTAATATAAATTAAATAAATGCATTTACTTATGGTCTCTGATACCTTGTAATGTTTTCAAAGATTCTTGATTTATTAAATTTCACAAGTATGTATATTGTATATAGTTAAATATAAATAAATAAATTTTCAAAAACATATGAATGAAATGTTTAGTAACGAAGAGAGTGTTAATAAAAGTTCAATTTTATTCAGTACCTCAACATGTAAGAGAAAGAACGAACAATCGATTAGTTCCTTCATATGGAGCCGCATATAAATTTATTCCCATATTGCTGCCTACGTACTAGGCACTATACAGAACAACGTAAGTTTCAATATAGGCGCATTATTGAAAACCTGTGTTTTATATATACACTTAAATGGTAGAAACTTATTAGCTGTAAAATTGCTTACAGTCCATCTTTACACAAAATTTGTAAAGATGGAGTTTGTACTAGGCAATGCAACATATAACAAATTTTAATCCTTAGAACAATATAAGTAATATATGCATCAAGGCTACAAATTAATGATCCCTACGTACCATATTAATGAACAAAAAAAAGGTATAAGTCACCTTTCTTTTAACTTTATTTTTTATTAAACTGTGCATACTTATTTTAAATCATGCAACTATTATTACTTTTATCTTTACTAGTTATATATAGCTCTCAAAGATGAAAATGTCAAAAATAGCAATATTTATTTGCATGCGAGACATTTGATATTTTAATAAGCTACGGTTTAATTTTGTTTGCCCTCTTGAGACATTCTGGTATTCATAAAAACCGCTAAAGAATATTAAGCTTTCTGCCTTTGATCAAATTCAGATACTTTGATCTTTTATTTAATGGGTTTAAATAAGAGATAAAAACACGAGAGGCAGTCAGAGGTCGAGTTATTTGCCGAAATAAAAATAGAGAACACGTGATGTTCCGAACTTATCAGAAATAATCCTTTTGTGTAGGTATGCTTTTTAGAGCAACAAAGAGCCGGCTTCAATCTTTTACCAAAACCATATACGGCGCATTACCGTGTAGAGGTATGCAAAAAGCTCCCCTTCTCTGTTAAAAATCCGGCGATCGATCTGGTATTCCACCGGTTTCTAATAACATTCCAAGACGATATTTTACGCGCGATCGCGACGTACTGTGAACGCCACTTAGCCGTACACAATGCTACATGTAGGATTTATTATGTACCTACTGCCTAACAGACAACAGATAAACGCAGACAATGGGCTATCAGATGGCGTTGGTATCGACACGTGTATGCTTTTAGAGCAAACTTCGACACCCAATTACGTGGTAGCTGTCGGCTGCGTCATTTATCACGCACAAACAAGAGCTTTTTTTAAAACAAGGATCTCACAAAGAAAATAATGGTTTGATGATCCTAGAATCCAAAGACATATCACTGGACATTTACGATTAATAATAAAAATCTATTTTGCTTATTTAAAAAGCTAAGCTTAGTTTTGGGCAAAATATTTAACAAAAATAGTTTACGTACAAAATCAAAAAAAAATGTTTGCTACTTAATGAAAAAGCAAGCATTTTTTATTATTGTAGGTGGTGTTATCACTCACGACCACGATTTAAAATTAGTAGAATTATAATTACTTCGTTTCACTTGAGTCGCAAAATTTACCCCTCCGTCAATCATCAGCGAGTTGAGTGCGTAGCTTAATTGTGTTGTGAATTTCACGAGTGCTATAAACTCCGCATTGTGACATAAAAGGCGTAGAAGTTTGAAATAATAAAAAGCGCGTGCGATTCGTGCGAACTTGTCTCCCCCGCCTGCCCGCCTGCCCGCCTGGTGCGCGCCTTATCGGCCCTCGTAAAAACGACACGCGACATATAAACCTATCTTCACTTTAAAACAACGCTTCTCACTTTACACTACTTTGCTTTGTTGCCTTCATGGTTTACTGCTTGGTTAATGTAGGACACCTCATAAATTGTAATTTAGAAGTCATCTAATACATTTCGGTAAAGACGATCTGTCGGTTATTATCTAATAAATAGCTGTTTGATACGAATTTGGTAAAAATATCTTAACAAATAAGTCGTAGTTAGAAAAGGAGATATTTTTAAAGCGAACATCTAATGAATAGCGTTCGTTTTGGTCAGTTGACAGGCTGGCATGCATCTGGCGTGACAACGACCCGCGTCAAGCATGACCTATAAACGTTAAAGACAAAGACCGTGCGCGTAAACTCTGATTGTCTGTCAATATTACATTATTCGGTCAACGGCTGGTCTACTTACATGATTATGATTATTTGTTACTTTTAAAAATATTTGTTAGTTCTTGACTGTAGAAGGATCAACTATTTGGAAAGGAGACGAAAGTTCGCTGCATACCTACTTTGTGCTGCATTGCGTCTTATTACGAAATGATTAAGAATTGTTTGATGTTCGATGGTTGTTAATTCTTTTATTAAAATATTGTGTCTTATTTTGTATTAAGCATTCAGCAAAATTTGTATTTTTTCATGAAAATCTGGTGATTTGTTGTTGCCGGCGAATTTTTTCGTAACTTCGACGAAAGCCGATCATACAGTATTTTTCTATAGATCTGGTGCTAAATTGAATTAACAGAAACAGTTTCGAGTTCGAATCCCGGTGGGGGCGGTTATTTGCAAGACATTTGTTTCGCGACCGGTCTTGGATGTTGTATTCTTACCTATGTAGTATATACCATATCGTTGCTTAGTGCCTGCTATCGCAAGATTATAGCTGTATCCAAGATTATACCTTAGTGCAGGGCTCAGTCAATGTGTGTGTCGTGGTGAATTATTATTATGGTAGTGGGATTGACATTGAATATGTCTCACTGAATTAACGTATTGATATTTTTTTATACTCTCCATGTTAAGCAAAAGTGAACGTGATTTAGGATTCACGCCATTGAATCAGTACTAGTCTGTTTATAGTTTTAGTCTGTAATATCTGTTTTCTTTTGCCAATTTCCAACTATTTTAAGCGTTAAAAATAAAACACTTTTGGCATATTTTATAACTATTCTCAATCGAAAATAGTAGTCTTTTTTTCATTCCCAGAAATAAAATAACCATAAGGATAGCAAAATAAAAGGAAAATGACCACAAATACATTTTAAAGACTTAAATGGGGGTGAAACATATTAAAACTTATTTCTGTGTGCCTACCATGAGTTTTACCTTAGATCGCCGCTTGCGACTACAGTTACAAATTTGTATGAATCTTTGTAATCGCCTCTTACGGATTGAAGAGGAATTAAAATTTCTCAAACAAATCACTATAGTAATCTATGTTACCTGACGTGTAGAAAAACTATACGAACTCATGGTAGACATACTGATCCCATGAGCTTTTCGTTTCATGGATACATATACACAATATAGGTATGTAGTGAAATGTATCGACAATTCAATGAAACATTATTAGTTATAGGTATAGGGAATAATTATTTTGTGATTTCGACACTTCTCTATATTTTGATATGTAAAGGGATATAATAAAAAGGTTCTGGAATTAAACGTGTTATCGTTAAAAATATTATTGAATGCGGTAATTGAAAATTTTTGAACATTTAACTCGACTGTGGCTTAGAATCTGTTTGAAATTGATATTAAAATGTTTTTATACAAAAACATGGGCAAACAAGTAGACGTTTCCGACCCGATGGAAAGTGATACCGCCGCCAGTTGACACGACGCTGCCTTTGATGTCTGGAACGCCAATAATTTCATCACATAATATAAAATTTTTGGAGAATGGTATTCAGATACTTTTATTAGTATCATTTTATTGAATGTAAAATATTAGTAATTTCTAATTGTAATTTTAAAACCACAGAAAACTTCTAAAATCATAACGGTGGTGATTATCTCACAAATATCTACTCAGCCATGATTTAAATCCGAGAAGCCTAAAGCCGTATAGATTAATCAACTGAACTATCAGACCGTGATTCACAAAAATTACAAATTTAAAGAACCCGCGATTGAACATATTTGCGCACAATCGATTGTTTATCCACACTTTCATTACTTTTGAACGGAGGTACCGATATCGATTAAACAAAGCTTAAAACATGATCGATAACCTTTCAAATAAAAAACTGTGATATCAGAATAAAAAAATGTTTTCTATTGTTAATTAAGCATACCTAATATGAGTTACCACTTGGGATGCCGGTGTTTTTTTCTGTCTACACTGAAAATCAAATTTGAATCCAAAAAATGTATAAGAACAATTTGACTTTCTACCATCTTAACTGAGAGGGATTAAAAAGCTTTAAGTTTCTTAATGCTAGTAAAAAAGCTAAATATTGTGGCTTTTCGTGTAGAAGTAAAACAATAGAGGAATCTCCCCTGCGACATCCATCGAGTTTGAGTGTCACGCCGATACATCAGCTCCCGTCGGAATGTAATGCTAAAGTGATTTTTATTACATTCGATTCGGTTGCTTTGCTCATATTCCAAACCTTTCTGTGACAATAAATCTCATAACATGTGGGAAAAGATTGGTGAAGAGAATGCTTAGAAATATTGACATTGTTACTTTCCTTTTAACCGACTCCAAAAAAAGAAGGAAGTCCTCGACGATATTCGACTGTTTATTTTGTTGACTGTGCACAGAAGTATTATTTTCAGTTTTGCTCCAACAATTATTATCGATGCAGGTCTAGATTTTTATCTATTTAATTTGCGTTTCTGGTCTCGTGACAAAGTTTTACCCAACATAGACTTTGAGTTTTAGAAAAAAATATATATATTTCAACGTTAGATCGATGAACCACAATGTTTTAATAAAACATTCTCTATACTTTTACTTTTGAAATTTATATTTTTCAAATTTCTTGCGTCACAAAGAAGCAAAGCCCACCTGTTGACCTGCACATGCTGTAAGCCACTGCGGATGTATTCGATGCGGGCACGCGTCCATTACTCATTTTAAGGCTTCACTATTGTGTTGAAAGAAAATTATTTACAAAACCTACGTTAAAATAGTTAGACAGAAGTAACTGCAGTCTTAATATTACTTTTTCAATGTTTTGTTTGGCTACCTGATAAAAATACGTTAAATGACCACATTTTAGAACAGTTAAATTTATAAATCAATGGTGCGCTATTGTTTACAATTATTAACGGCATCCATTAAGTGTTAAGTTCAGAATGAGTTATCTCACGCAAGTATCTGTTTATATGATAATAATAATTTGGCTTGAAAGTTTCGGTACAAGTGCGTATGGCGTATTGGCACGCGGCGTTATTGCATGAAGCATGCATGTCAACCGGCTGTCACGTCAATCAAGCGGCATTGATTTATGGTACAACGTCAATCTGCACTCTCATGAATACCTTCAACTGTCGTCAGGAGGAGGGCTTTATTAAATTTAAGCAATTATCGAGAACAAAGTCGTCAGACATTCCTATTATTTCATAAATTAAACTAATCTTGGCGATGTCAAGGTTTACAATTTTGAATAGGAGCATGTAACTGTAAGTGGCAGCTAAGCAAAGGAGCGCTGAGCGGTGTGTTCGTAGATAGGCACTATAAAGGCTCGTAATTTTAGATATCGAAGGAGACTGGGGGGGTCTCCCTAACTCACAATTTTACAAGGAATACAATGAAATCTAGGTGCTTTTCATCATCTTTTTGACCACGCAGTGAACATGTCTACCTTTACGAGTCTTCTTTACAAATAATTTGATCTTGTATGAATATGATTCTGATGCATAGGATAGTGACATATTTAAGAGACAACGTAAATGTTTCCATTTAATATAAAATAGTTTTTGTTTTTACGCCACACGTATTTTAAAATTTAAATCTGTTAGCTCAAAGCTAATTTGTAGTTTAAAAACTTCATTTTGTCAAATTTTAAAAAAATATCAGAAGAAACGGTAGAAAATGTCTTTATAATGTGTTTGAGGAGGAAAGATTTCCCTCATTTTATTATTTCACATGTAATTTATGGCAGGTTCACGGCTTCCGAAAAGTATAAAACATTTTGACTCACAAGCGCGCAATTTTTATTTTTTGATGTCTTTTGATAACGTTCTTTTATACAAGTAGTATACGTATTTTACGGTTTCTTATTCCGAAAATGTATAAAATGAGCTTCCTAAAAGTTAATGTGTGAATGATGAAATTAATGCATAAAAAGCTTTTATTTCAAACAGCCATGTTATTCGATAGAGGCAAAGTGTAGATCAAAGCACCCTTTGCGTATTAAAGTTTCAACCGAGGCCGGCGAGGGCCCGTGCCCAGCAATTAGGTACGTTTTCAATTACGCCATCTTGAAATAAAAAATACAATTTTGTTCGGGTCGTTGTAATTAAAAGGGGATTTTTTTAATGAAAAGGTATACGTGGTGTTCCGGGCGCTCCTCTCAATTTCGCTTCCGTTTGTTTGTTGGAGCTCGCCACGCCTTCGATGGCTAACTAAAGGGTTGCCGACTATGTGCCCCAATTGGGTTGTCATCAAATGCACTATACACTGAAATTCAATACGTCATCCCTTTACTTTTAAAACATGAATGTAAAATTAAGGCAAGGAACTGATAAATTCATTTTTATTAATCTGAAGCTATAGTACTATAAGCACTTCATTATAACTTACATTTTTATTTGAGTTCAATAACAGCAAAAAATTGGTTGTAGGAAAATCGTAGAGTGTTAGCTACTCTGCAGAGAATGTATCATCTTTTACTTGGTATTGCACCCTCGATCGACAATGCAACGTATCACAGTTTATCGGATGTGCAGTTGATTGGCGCGAATGTCGCGTGCTGCGTATCCGGGAAACGTGATTCACATTTACACTTACTACAGGCATCAAACTACTCACTGCCAAGTATCTACGTCTTTTCCTTGATGTAATTGTTAACAAATAATAGTTGCATAGACTTTTAACAAAATGTACCAAATGATATTATCATTCTTAATAATAAGACAGCAAAAAATAAAAAATAAAAAACTAGATTCGGTTATTAATCACTCATTAACCAAAATTCTTAATATTTCTTTCGATGAACCCTCATGGTCACAAGCATCTTTACCAATTCGTCATGGAGGTCTTAGCCTTCGATCTCCAATGCAAGTATCCATTCCGGCTTATTTTTCCTCAGTTCACAGTAGTTCCAACCTTGTCAACAAAATTATTCAAAAAGCTTGTGACTGCATTCCTGAAATTCCATATAAATTAGAAGCCATTCATCCATGGAAAATATCTTGTCCAACTGGGAGCCTACCGGTTGACTTCGGCTCACAAAGGTCTTGGGACGATCCACTATGCAAACTGGTTCAGAGCAACCTATTATCATCAAGCTCCAGTTCTGCAGATCGTACTCGTCTCCTGACAGTTGGTGAGTGGGAAACTTGTCTACGTCTCCATGCCCTACCATCACCAAAACTGGGTACCCTATTGGAGGACACCAGTTTTCGTACAGCTGTCTGTCTTCGATTAGGCGTTCCATTTGTCGTCGAGCACCGCTGTCAGTGTGGTGACATGGTGGATTCGCTTGCACATCATGACCTTTTGTGCAGTAGAAGCGCTGGTAGATTTTTTCGATATTCCAGCTTGAACGATATTGTTCGTCGAACCTTTGGCACTATATCAATTCCGCCGGTCTTGGAAACAGTTGGTCTTAGTCGAGACTATGGTAAGAGGCCAGACGGAATGACTATGGTGCCTTGGTCAATGGGTTGTCCCTTAGTTTGGGATGTCACTTATGTCGACACCTTGGCTCATTCCCATCTCCCTAGAACATGTCTTCAAGCTAGTTCAGCCGCTTCCTTTGCCGAAGAAACCAAAAGGCGCAAATATGTATCTTTGGGTAACAATTACATTTTAGAGCCGTTTGGTTTCGAGACTATGGGTTCTTGGGGTGCGAATTTCAAAAGATTATTCCAAATTTTAAATGTTAAATAAAATAAAAGTCGTGACCGTAACGCCGGTCTGCATTTGATTTTTATTAGGTTTTTAAATGTATTAATTAAATTTTAAGTGTTAGTAAAAAAAAACAAAAAAAAAAGCTTTCTATCTGGAATGAAATTTAAGACTTTTAGTAGATCTATTGGTGGTACAAGTAAATTCATTATGCAAGAATATACTATACAGTAGGGTCCATTAACCTTGTTAGATAGTATAATATATTGCTCTAAGGAACACTTATATGGCTCCAACTTTGATAGTCAGCGAATAAATATCATTTCATTTCAGCCATGCAGATGTTAAAACTGTAGTAGGAACGAATCTAAGTGTAGGCCTATCGTGGCTAACCTAACCGAATTACTTATGATTCGCTTTATTTTAACAATAAAAACTAATAGCTTATGAATTCGGTCGGCTTAAAGCCTTTGTACGTACGTTTTGGTGTGTTTTGGCAGAATCCCCACTAATTTGGCAGCAGAGAGCAAATTGAGTTTAGCCGACACAATGTTACGGAAGTTTTGCTAATTTTATTCTAAGTTGTGATTATGACATTAATACACGTGTTCGACTTTACTATAAATAATTAAGTAAAGTAATAATTTGGTAAGTAAATAATAATAATTAATTTATTTAGTGACATAAACATAATTACAGATTTCTATGTAGTCTCTTACAATCAAACTAGGCTAAAATGCCTGTATCTTAAGAGTCAGCGGCTTCTCCCATTTTTTGCTACAGGTACATATTATGTCAGGAAAGTTAATTATTTAGTTTACACTGCACTTTATATGAATAATATAGCTAGTTTAAATATTTATATACATACACATATACATCCACACATACATATATAAGTATTATATAAATATACATAAATACGCGTACACATACATACTAAAACTTATGTTTTTGTATTTTTGACCGTAAGCTAAATAAATCTTCTGCTTCTTTATAGTCTAAGGACAAAAGCCAGGTCTTAACAACTGATTTGCATTCCAGAAGTGAAAGAGGATAGAAGTTTTATTTTTATTTATATTATTATAAAATAAACTGAGAGATGTGCACGTTGTCTCCTTGCAAAGGTCAGAATAAATAAAAAAAAGTGCGATTTTTTTAAAATCTACTATAGTGTAGAAATTTTGCCTATTTACTTATTTTGGCGAAGTAATATCCGATAACTACATTAAATACTGCGTGAAATTAATAAGAAGTAAAAAAACAAATTTCTGTGCGAGCACATGTCAATATTTGATTTGCTAACAAACAAAAAATATATATCTTAATTTGATCGTTTAAGTGTTTAAGTGCAGATTTCAAAAGAAAGACTTATTTAAATAACGTTTCATTATAAAATTACCTTTTAAAAGCTTTCTTTTAAATACACGGCAATTTTAATATTTCATTAAAAACACAATGAGATAGTACTTGAGATGTTGAATTTTATGAAGAGATAATGTCTTCTAAAGCGGACCCTCCTAAAATATTCTAAGAAATTTGTGATTCAAATACGCAAAGCCGTTTAGAAGGCCTAACAAATTAAAGGCAGAATCGTTAACGCAATCATTACTGATTACATTAGATTAAAACATATAAAACTGATATCCCTTGTTACGTATTTATTATTTATTGAGATACATAAGAGTAAATGTATTTTTAAATCCAAGATACCGGCAGGCACAGGCATGACTGGACTGGACTTTTTACTTTAATGTTCCGTTTGGTTTGAAGACTCACATTTTTAATAGACCTTTATTTATATGGAAACAATTATTCAGGAAAAATACAGGGATACATTTATATTTCATCTCACAACAAGAGAGTATAATTTGGAAGGTTGAAGCGAATGTGCAGCAACTGTGATGCAAGATGCAACATACTGCTTGAACCTGCATTGTAGTCAGACTGAGTTAACCCTTGCTCGCTT
The DNA here is from genome assembly GCA_949316135.1 of Choreutis nemorana. Classification (NCBI taxonomy): domain Eukaryota; kingdom Metazoa; phylum Arthropoda; class Insecta; order Lepidoptera; family Choreutidae; genus Choreutis; species Choreutis nemorana. The sequence continues at coordinate 5,934,335 of OX438601.1, read as the reverse complement.
GTATCATAAAAGCAAATTTCCTTTAAACGTTTATTTTACTTTTCTTAAGAGCACCGAACGTAAGCTCTCATAATCTACTGCAGAGAGGAAGTAAACTGGAGCTTTTTAAACTCGACCTCAGTTAAGATAAGCATCTGAATAGATAAGTCTACTTGTCAACATCTTCAATTTACTTAAAACAGTTCTTTCTGGGATTTTCGTGACTATTACTTTTGTTGTTTTATCATACGTGACTTATCTTGTAGGTAAGCGTGTATTGTAATGTAAACATTTTGTGAAAGGTATATTTTTATTTTTTTACAAATCACAATAATTTGTTGTCGACCCCTACCCGTAAAGAAAAAAAACAAAGAAAACAAGAGATAGATCGGTCTAAAAATTTTACCTTCGTCCTTTGGGAAGAAGAATAAACAGACTTGGGATTTAATCTGTAAGCGTTTTCCTGTCTCTTTAAATAGAAGTCACGAGAGACTTGCGACGTCTTGACGTACAGTGCTTACCTATCTACTTTGAACATTTCCTACAAATAAATCGTTTTTTCAATTAACAATCACCTCTATTATTATATCCGTAAAGTTGACTTATGTCAACCAGGCGATGCTCCTGTAAGTTTCCTTGTTTGCTAAGTGGGATTGGATCTAGTGTTCTACTTTCCTTAGGACATCCGCAATCTAGTTTTATGTCTTTTAAATACAGTCGTCGCGACGCTGACCTAAATGGTGTTCATGACTTTATCTGAGACTCAGACAAATTGAAGCAGATTCATATTGTCAAAGGTGTGAAAAGTTATATAATGCAGGCGAATTAGTATTTTTTTATCTTTTATTTTTGTTTGTATGAAAATCATCAACGAGGTTTTCACTAGTAAAGTCATATCGGTCCGTTGTTTTATTTGCAAATAAAACATTTATTTGTTAAGTACCTATTTAACACTGATAGCATCGTAGGCTTGCGCCTAAAAGCTGTAACTAATCATATTTTGATAATAATTTGCTTGATGTATGTATGTCTACAATCAAATTACAATGCCTCATAATCCTGTAAAGAAATAATGTCTTAAACGTCGTGGACCATGCGGAACTGGCCGTTCGCTAAAATACAATAAATATTATGATTTCGTATGTAAGATCGTTTGCAACGTAAAAAGTTTGTACGAAAGAAAAATCTGTTTTTAATTCAGAAAAATAAATGGACTTCCAGGAACTAATTTCGATGAATAGAGAAGATTGGCAGGCGGAGACATTTCATCGTGCGGTCGGCGCGCTCACAGTGGGATGCCGGCGCAACAATGGGACATCACACGAACCACGTGTAGTGTAGAGACGTTTATAAACGCAATGACTTTGACCAATTGATTTTAACACCGCATTGTGTCCTCATATCCCGTAAGATGCCGTGTTGACTATTGTATGTTTATGTCGTGCGAGTTAACTCAAGCCGACAACATTTCAACATAAATTACATATACAGATGGTTTTGAAAACTCTGTAAGAAACATGATCTTCCCCAGTAGAAAGCTTTCAATTTAATTAATAATCGTAAATAGGATTGTTTATAAAGCCCCCGTTGTTTAACCACGCCTTAAGATTTATTTATAAGTCTAAAGGCATAATGTAAACAGTTAAAACGTAAACAAACCGATTTGTAGACATATGTTAGTGAACAAGTGCAGGAGTAGGCGTGGGAGGGAGGGTGTCTGCAGTGGGAGGAGGAGGGGGATGCGATGCAGGAGTGCGGGGGACCCTGACGAGCCTTTGTTTAGAACATAAAATTATACGACATCAATAAATTCGTTGTTTACCCGATAAATGAACGCGTCCGTCCGCCTGGAAGAGCGATCGACTCCTACTGAACTGTGAACTGTTGCTTACTTAGTTTTACTTGACATACGAGCCTATTTATTATTCTTTTTTGTTTTTGTAACAGTTGATGTTCATATTTAAAAGGACGCCCATTTCAAACAAAATATTACCATATTTTACTATTTATACGGAACTGGAATGTCAAACAAAATATTTGAACAAATGCCTCGTAATTTCGAATGGAATCTGTGGCCCGAGATAAAAATCTTAATGAAGAATCATTTAAAGAATAAATCTCTTAAATAAACAAGCATTGTCAAAATACTCGACTCGACAAAAGTTTAAAAGGAGAAATGTCAACTCTTCCCGAGATAATTCCCATTATCTGGTTTACCTGAAGAGAGCTTTGGGCAACAATGGCGTCGCCGGCAGATGTCTACGCGAAAATAAACTTCACAACAAACCTAAATCATCCGTGGAGATAAAAAACTCCGCTTTAATTATACCACATAGAGCGCGGTGCTGTAACAATAAATCGTCATCAATGACATGAATCGCGGTACAAAATGTTAATGCCGCGTATTATGTCGGCCAACAATGAAGTATTGTGAGGAATTTGGGGACTGCCACATGTTCCACTATACCATCTACCTTTTTTGTTATTCTATGACATGTCACTGTGTCGTCATACGTTACGTAAGCACCCTTGCAATATTTGTTTTCGGTGATGTTTACCTTTGTGTATCTACGTTTTTATGGATGCTTAGATTTAATCAAGTGGCATAAATAACAAGTTTTATTTAAATCTTTTGCTGTTGTTAAAAAGCAGTACATAAAATAGGATATTAATATTTTAAATAAAAAAAGAAAGAAAATATTACTTCGATTAAAGTATACTTCGATGTCAGGTGTGTTGTAACAAAACAATGCACCTAAATATTTATAAATTAAAATAACTCGCTAAAACTTGGGGATACTTTTTCATGATTGATAAATTCCGAGAGATTGTCGATCGTATTAACAATTTCGCAATAGTCCCGGTTTAGGGAAGAATATATAAATATAATTCTTTAAATGCCTTCAAAGCCAGTCTATTCAGTGGGTAGGTCGCAATCCCGAACAGGATTAGGCTTCGTCCTGGTGCCTTCTTTATCCTTTAAAGGAACCTATATAGTTGCTTTTGCACGGACGGTCGGTCGGTCGCCGCGCCAAGCTTCTTCTTAAGAATACCGGAATATTTGATTAGGGAGACTCCTTATCTGGCTTACACGAGCTATTAACATTCTCTCCGCTTGGACTGAGCTCCTTAGAAATATATTGTGTGTGACCGTCGTTTGTTGTTTGCAATTCAATGGGATCCTGCTTAAACAAATTTGGGAAACAGTTTTCTTAAGGACATTCCGTTTTTGCATAATAACATACTTGTTCATTGTTGTATTCATTTATTAATGGGCTGATCGAGGAATATTTTTTATAGATCCAATGACATTTTTACTATGTACGTGAAGCTATTTGTGCTGACTGCTGAGAGAAGATGTTTACCGTGTCCCGGTCTCTGCATTTCCTCGTTTCATTACAGGTTACTGGAAGTAATACGGGCGTGTTATTAGTTGAACTCGAAGTGGAACAGATGTCGCCACACTCGCAACGGAAAACTATTATACTGAAGCCTGTGGCTACGCACACAAATATGCGAATGCCCGAACTATAATAACACAGCTGTTCCGCCACAGAAACATATTCTCTTCTTCTATGGAGCAGACTACAAAGGGATTTATCTCGTTAATTCACGTGTATTATTTACGATTCGTTTCGCCTCTTTAGCGACAGAGTTAATAAGATCAAATTACGATATCGCCAATATTGTCTCGTATTACTATTGTTGAGAGCTTATAATGGAAGCGTGAGTGGGCGAGCGATGGCTTGCATGTAGTAACTCTTAGATAGCGTGAAACCTTTTCACAAAATATATGAGAAAACGTGATTCGCACCGAGTAAATTAGACCTCGAATATTAATTATGCAATCACATCAAACCCAACGCAATGGTACTAAACTGGAACACAAACAACGGAAATTGTCTACAACTAACTGTTATTTGAAAGGTCTCTTAATCACTCAAGGGCACAAAGACAGTTCAAACACAAATATTAATTAATGCGGCGATTCCGGGCAAACTAATTCCCAAAGTTCCTCGTATCTCTGTAAATACGACTAGAAAAGTGTAGTTTGTCCCAAAGATGCGCGCGCAAGATTCATAACGTTGTGTAACCAAGAACAAATACTTCACTATAATTTTTATCTATATCAATATCATTAAGAGGTGGTTTCGTAAGTTTGTTTCTCCGATTTGAAAAATCTATAATTCACTATCTAAATAAATTTTAGATATAAGGGGAGAACGGGTACTTACAATTGTTACCAGTCAGATTGGTTAGATTATTCAAAGACTGATCCCAATATTTTTTACTAATCACGAGTTCAAATTGAACAAACACACGAAGGTAGGTAACTTCTTGTTTATTAAATTGGTACTCCAATGCAAACGTTAGATTAAATTTTTTCATAGATTCGATTAAAAGGATTATTTATATCATAAATTTAATTAATAATTATGTGCACAGGTTAGTGATATAAACAACAAACATAGCCGAATAGGGCCATCGCTCACGAACCGTGCAAAATGATAATTAAGAGAAACCGCTCACTCGTTGCTAATGCGATAGCCGCCATGTAAATTACGAGGCCTGTTTATAACAACGCCCGCATTCGATAGCTTTCATTAAAATTTAAAATGAAAATCTGAACCGGAGTGCAACCTGAATTTTTATTTAACATGTACTTCCATTATGTGGTCGCCGACATCTGTGATAGCATGTGTGTATATCGTATGTTACAGACAAATAGCACAATTCGCAGCATTTCATACCAGGTAGGTAGCCAATATAAAAGAACGGGGCCGTTTTGTATTTATTTATCTGTATAAATATACATAATAATGGACCAGCATGCAATCTAAATGTTTTACATTCAGCATTACATCTGAACTAACGTCGTTGGTTTCATTATATGAGCGCTTAGCGTTTTAAATGTCGTGCACCTCAAGTAGGCAAGAAGTAGCTTATGTTACGGCTTATAGCTCATCATCATATGTTTGTTCGTCAATATTTCAAATTACCATTGCTTTATTAAATTTTTCATTTAACTTGGTGCCGTCTCGTCCCTGCGAATGTTCAACGTCGGATTAAGAATTTATACAAACTGCCCATCACATCTTGTGGCAGGGTAGTCTCTGGCGTGACGAACGGTCAATTATGTTAAATTCTATTAAAGTTTCTGCGTGTAGTCCTATTTACTACCCAGATTTTATTAAAACGAAGGGAAACTTTCGTGCCTCAAAAAAGTTTCGCCATCAATATTACTGGTGTAAGGACTTAGGTTAATATTTAATTAATCCCCTGTTAGTTAGTGGCATACCGTGGTGTTTTGACGGTCAGGCGTCTCCTGACTGTCTCACCTCTTAGTTTTTTGGCCTCTGGGCCAATTCAATTGCTGTCTCCGCTTTGCTGGGAGGGAAGTCTGAAATCGATTTCTTACTACCTTCTATTTCTTCTGATTCAGTTCATTGCGGGTCCCAAGACAGCCGGTAGAGTCCCGGGCACAGTATGTGCGTCATTGCCCAGCTGCATTATTTGTTGATTATTTCATCAAAGGATGCCACTGTTGATCCTGGTGAACAGGAGTTGCAGTGGTGGGACACCGTTGTGCCCCGGAAAAAAATCCGTATTCAAAAAAATTATTACTACCTCCAGAGATTTTAGAATGGAATGGCATTTTAGCTAAAGCTGATGCATTTTTGTAATTTTTGATGAACATTAATTATTGTATTTAAAACTGGAAAACATATTTATAACGTTTAATGCCCCATAAGCACATATACATAAATATTCACTTTTGTGATTTAACAAAAACAACTTTTATTCCTTTGATTGTGGAAGCTTGAAGAATTTATGTGTACAAAGTATGGAGCATCATCAAAAAGCTCATTCCTTTCTGAAAACCTTTTCATGTCTCTCAGAAAATACGAAGTGACGGAGGTAAGGGAGGCCAGTGTGTTGATGACTTGAAACATGCACTACTATCATGTGTACTGTAAGTGAAGTTAAAAAACTGTTTATTAACTCAAGACTCGGTTAACTGTTTATCAGGTTAAAAAAAGTTTGATTCTAGCGTTGTTTATTTAAAATGACCACAGTGGGTTGGTGCACAATTAGTTTAGTCTAGAGCACGGTTTTTATCATGTAGGTCCCTATTTGTGTTAAATGCAGATGTTGTGTAATTATCAATTTATAGTTCCAACGTACCTTAGTAAATAAGTTTGATTCAATGAAGAATACATATCCAGGTTAATCTGATTTGTAATTCATGTAAATTCGGTCAGAAAAGTGTACGCAGTCAGTAGTTGAGTGAGTCTTATAGTATAGACTACAGTAGCGACTGGCAGGAATGCAACGTGTAGAGTGCTTGAGCTAAGCGCGGTACGCGGTCGAGCCGCAACCGGCGATGAACGAACGCACCCGAGGCGCATCCGTTTCTGAACAACGTAAATTGCGCTCACCAACCGATAAGTTTATATATTTGCTCTATTTGTGCAATTACGCAAGAGGTGTTTTATTAATAAGAACGAATCACTTAGCTATTTTCCTACATCAACAAGCGTTGAATCTTGTTTAGTTGTTAATTGTATCCGCTGTTTTCTATCAAGTTGAGCTTTATATCTATTTATTACTTATAATCACATGTGAAACAATGAACTGATTTCTTTATTCTACCATAAACAATAATTCGTAAGAAACCGATTAATTTATTAGACAGATTACTTTCAAAGTAAACCGAAATAAACATAGTTCACCTAAAAAGTGACATTGTTGAACAGTAGAGTGCATTAGAGGCTGAGGGTTGGCACTTGGGAGAAGCGTGTTAGAAGTGCAGCAATATTCCTGGCTGTAGGCTGCGGCGTGCGAGGCCTCAGTGCTTATGAAGGACCATTCTGCAAACACATTGTCTACAGTCATTGTCTTAGGAATCCTCAGCATAATCTCCCTTGATAGAAACTAATGGTATCGAAACATCTCGCTCACACCAATATGCGTGTGATCGAAAAAGAAGTTAATGAAAGGAAATGCTTTATAAAATATTCCCTAAAATATTAATACAAATAAAAACATAAACATGTCGATTGATCTCATTTGTACAGAGGCTGTATTTATTTTCTAAATTGGTCTAGTTTTCGATAGATTTTCCTCGAAATGATATAAAATTGAAAACTCGTTTAATTCACATTGATTCGTTCCAATAAATACGATCATTTTAATTTTATTCAAAAACAAAAGTTTGAATTGAATTTTATGTTGAGAAAAACTATTTTCTGTAGCTACATCGATGTAGATTATTTCAAAACTTGTTTATAATTTTCCATACAAGACACATTAGCGCATGAGCAATATATGTGCAAATATGTAGACTGTGTTTTTTCCCGTGCGATATTTTTTATCGGTGCTATTCCTATTAACGCTCAAATGCACTCTCAGTTGTTGTGAGTATGGAATTAAGGTTCTTCGTGATATGGGATCATTCAACTTGAGAATATCGAATTACGCAGCGGACTGGGCGCTTTGTTGGATACTTGCACGTGATACTCCTTTTGTGATGATCCTGAGTGAAAAGAGAAACAATACCAACAATATACCTACTTCTGCGGGAACATACTTATATTGTCTCTGCTTTTACTTTTAATTTGAAGCACTGTCTTATTGCATCATATGTGTATTAAAGCTTGGTTTTTACTCCTGCTATTATTACATGAATCATAAAAAGTTTTTTTTTATAACGTCAAATAGGTAACTTTTGATGTAGGTCCTCCAAATATCTGTTCTCATATCTTAAAGCTACTTGTGCGATACCTCATGATAGTTTTGTTTGGCCTTTTTATAAGTTATACGTTACAATATAAATAGCAGACAGCCCTTTGTTCCCTTTATGTAAAACTCCTTCTTCGGTACCTACAACCACACGTCGTCCCTCGCAATGAACAGTTCGGGTTCAGAGCGGAGCACAGCACAACGCTCCAACTGTCCAGAGTACTGCACCACATGGCGGGAGCCATAAACAAGAAGAGCTACTCGGCTGCAGTATTCCTGGACATGGAAAAGGCGTTCGATCGCGTTTGGCACTCAGGCTTGGTGTACAAGCTCGCGACGTCACCGGCACCTCGGCGCATCGTGAAAACGATCGCGTCGTTTCTACGGGACAGATCGTTCCAGGTCAAGGTGGAGGGGACTCTATCATCGACCCGTCTCATCGCAGCCGGAGTACCACAAGGCAGCTGCCTATCCCCGTGCTGCTACAGCGTCTTCACGGATGACATCCCGACCCCCCCGAATGTCCAGTTGGCGTTGTACGCGGATGACACCGCGTACATATCAACCTCCATCAACTACAAGCACGCCGCCAAGAAGCTGCAGTCGGCCCTAGACGCGCTTCCCGCCTGGCTGGCTAAATGGAGGTTGAACGTCAACGTAACGAAGACGCAGGCGATGCTGACGGGACACACCCCCCTCCCCCCGCCCCTGAGACTCAGGAACGAAGAGATCCCGTGGAAAAGAGAAGCCAAATACCTAGGCGTAACCTTTGATCGCAGGCTGACGATGCGCGCGCACGTCGCTCAAGTCATTAGCTCGACCAGAGTCGCAAGGAACCTGCTCCGTCCAGTGCTCACCTCCAATCTCCCGCTGCGAGTGAAGATCGGGGTCTACAAGACCTACATCAGACCTCGCCTCACGTATGCTGCCCCGGCCTGGTTCGCCCTCGTCAGCGAACCCAGCCGCCGACGACTCCGTGCGCAACAGAACCTCGTGTTGCGCACCATCACCGGGGCGCCTAGATACGTGAGGAATGCCACGATCCAGCGGGACCTTAACATGGAATCACTGGACGTCTTCGTCGGGCGGCTCGCAAACAAGATGTTTGAGCGCACTGATGCATCCAGGATGGACCACATCAAAGACCTGGCCCCCTACCATGCGCGCCCGCCCGACAGGAGAGCTTATCCAAGAGACCTGGTCGTTGAAGACGAGAGCGACTAAATCTACGTGCCGCCATCAGTTCCGGAAGTGCTTCCGGTTGAATCACCGACCCCCACCCACGACGACCTGCACTGCCCTCTCCTCGCTGATGGTTCGCTGGGCCTCCCCGAATGGGGTCTCACCTGGCAGGGCTAATCGCGGAGAGGGTAAAGAAACGTAAAAAAGGACTAGATCGCGCCGAAAGGCGAACCAAGGAGCCCCGCTAGCTAGTAGGCTAGCGGCGAGTGAAACTCCGAGAGAGAGGCGTAGCCTCGGAATCGGCTCCCCGCACCCCCCCTCCGGGGGGCGCGAGAAGATATCCACACGATTTCCCTTTATGTGACTGGAGCCTGCAGCTCTTTAGGAGTTACGATCCTTTAGCGAGTAAGTTCCAGATACTTGGCGTACACGCTTGAAACGCAATCCAGCGATCGTTTATTAGTTTCTCTGTTTTTTCGCGCTTCAAATACTCCAACTTTGTTATAAGCCCCGAGAGTGGGTTTGACGAACTTTGTCTTCTCAACTCCTATTACACCTTCCATAACTTTAAGCGAATGTGAGACGCTTAAATTGTTTGTGAGTTGTAGCCTACTCGAAGGTGGGGTATGTTTGCGTTTTTTAAATGAAACACTTAGTTTCTTAGGAACTCTTTTCAAGCAATGATTTGCGTGCTTTAGGCGTTTTTGCTGCATTTTTCTCGAGTTCTGACCATTTATGTTAACACGGGCTGCATTCCGACGGAGTAATTTGTCCAAGTTTTTGAAAATAAAATACGTCTGTTCAGTTTATTTAAAATAAGATGGCGCCTACTTACACAAGCTTTTAAAGAATTTAAAACAGAAAATATACCTGAACAAACTGTATGAATTGTGGGCTTATTAGAGGACCGGTAGCGGATATTGGGTCTGGAGGAACGCAGCATCCGGTCCAGAGCTTCCGTTCCGATACGACCCACTCCCCTCCCCTCCACCACCTATCCCTCCCTCGCCTGTGTCCCCCCCTCACACCCCTCGATGTGTATCGCCCGCCTAAGCTCACCTTATCATTTACATTTTATTACGCGGTGTGAACCTATTTTTGGATTCACCTCATTTTATTAAATACGACTAACTTTATCGAAGGTATGAAACTGAAACATCTGCTTTGAATAATTTCAAAAGTTGATTAAAAAGGTCGGAGCTTTTAATTGTATACATACTACGGTATCGGGTTTTAAAGTTTTGTTAAGCGTTCGGTATTGTTCATGGTTATAATTTATCTCGAAGTGATAGGTGTTTTTTTGGTTTCACGAAAAGCCATTTGTTTGGGATATAATACTATTAAATAGGTATACATGATATAAACATACACAACATAAACTCACGCCGTAATTAATCCCTCGAGAGGGAGGAGCAGAGGTGTTAAACACCGCATTTCGCATGTTTATGTTGAGTTCCAGTGTGACAGCTTGCGAATCAGTTGTCACTATCCGGTCATAATGAGGAACATCGCCACAATGTTAGCAACCCGAGACTCGAACCCTCAACCGGTCGGGTCAGGTCCGTCGATTAACCAAGGCACGTTACAGACTAAGATACCACGTCCACAACTGAGCTACTACGTCCACAGCCTACACAGCTACAGTAGTGGGCAAACTTACTCACTTGTATTATGTTGTTATGTTAGATCAGGTTTGGTTTAGGCCTATATCCACGGCTAAATTGAATAGTTTACTTTTCAATTTGAAATGATAATATTTTCTTGTTTTATACTTTTTAGATCGCGGTTTTCAGGAGTCGGGTTTTAGTCTTTACTAAACTAAGCTTTAGTTTTATTTTACTATTTTGGACAATTTGTAAAAAAAAAAGTTAAATTCACATCTTAGGCGTGATTGTAGAAATTATTATATCAATGGCATGCAAGCAAACCCGCGAGTAAAAGCTGATAATGTGTATATTTTTAAAATATGCTTCTTATGCCCCTTAATTTGATATGAAACACGTCTACATTACTTCTACATTTGTTTTGTTTGTTTATGATTCCCTAAAGAGGGCTCCCTACTCAATTTAATGTGACGTCACATAGCCTAAAACCAGCGGATGATTATCACACATCGAATGATACCTCATTTGTCAATTTATGAAACGTACTTCAGAATTAATGAGGGAACAGATGAACATTCATACACACATACCGGTCGAAATCATAACCCTCTTTTTTGCTTCGCCGTAGTCGGGTAAAAATAATAACATAACATTGTTTGTTTAAGAAAAGAAAAATTTAAAATTAAAATTGTGAAGCGTTATAGCTTTTATCAGTAAAATATCTTAGAAGTGGAGTCTAAGATTAGCTGTTTATGTTGGTATGATCTAGTTACTACATAAACAAGTTCTACAATGTAATGTATATTAAAATTCAATACTTTATTGTAACGGAGGCTGGGACAAACAAAAATTAGAGAAATAAATATCTAAACTACGTTTGTCATCGCGTACAACACATTAAACTGTAAGAGTACATTACATTGCAGAACTTTAAAGTTTTTTCAGTTCACTATCTTTAAGCAGTTTATTTACTAGGGTTATTTGTTTAAACTCAAATTTTATATAGACCATAACTATGAGTGCCAAATCAATACAATACCTTCTTAGTTAAATTCCAGTTATATTATAGATAACACATAATGTTATAATGTGACATTATAATGTCACATTATAACTTCATTGTTGGTTAAATCTATTTAAATTCTAATACTAATTTCCACTCTAAAAAAGTCGAAAGATATTTTAAGAGATTGTTCCAGTTGCAATCAAATTAGATTCCATCTGCGGACAGATGATTCTCCTCATTAGAGACGTGGGGATTGAAAATAATTTAATCTGTATAAATAAACACATTTCTTCTAAATAGCATTATGAATGCTCTTTCAAATCACATTAAATCTAAATTAGGAATCATAGAGCCTGGATTTACAAGAACGTCCTAATTAACTTAGCAACTGTAGGATTCCGATATTCTGCAATTTAAATTTGTCCAGTAATTAAATTACGAAAAACTTTAGTGATCTGTCTTTTCCTTGCTTATTGATACAAATGTTAAGTTTAATAAAATTATATGGTATGAAATACGTCAGTTACTTTGTCGGTTTGGAAATGTAACTGGAAATTGTCAATTATTAGGAAACGGAGGCAATCATTTTCGCCGGTCCTTCCATATTCTCACAAAAGAAGCTCGCTGCAAGGGAAAGTGGACGGCCGCCTTGGCTCGTAGCCAGCAAACTACGAGTGGTCCGTCAAAACGCTGCTCAAATTTATTTATACTGTCAATTTAAAGAAAATTTTAAACTATAATTAACTTTTCTGTCAACCGGAGGATTAGGTAGAACTAATTAAATTTCACAGCTTACTTGACACCAACTTTTTAACAGAATAGGCTTCCGTAATACGTATTTGGGCGAAAGGTAAATAAATGAATATTCGCCCGCATCGCAAAAGCGTTGACGTTGAAATTTGTGGAATTAATTACGCTTAAAAATTGCGGGACACGGATCTGAATTTCGATTACGATCGGTTTAATTTAAATTCAAAGCATAGGTGTATTCTAAAGTTTAAACAGTGTGTGTTTGCCGAGGTCGGGCGGTCGCAGCGGGTACAGTCAACAAGCTCGCTAAACGTATACCTACAATCACCTACAGTAAAGCTCACATCACACCTACGATATTTACGGAACAGTTTTACGTTTAAGTCAACACAATTTAAAGGCCTACGTTATTCTGTTGGAAAATTCAGACCACAATCAAGATAATGTTCGCTCTCAGTCAAATTCGCCTGCTAAAGTCATCCTGTCAGGAATATGGGAAAATTCTGGTCGAAATATACAAAAAAAATTGTTGTATTGTTATTTTTCAACTTTTCAGTCATATAATTCATATAAGATTTCAAAATAGGATTAGAAAAAAAAATGCTAAACATATTTTACATCAGAATAGGTTTCTGAATTCCGATTCTGTGAATAAAAATATGGATTTATTTATTAGACGAATTTTTACTAGCTTCTTCATCTGAACTCATATAAAATAAAATGAAAATAACAACATCATGATTTTTTTTTGTTTCTAGTGGTTATAATAATAGAGTCGAAATAAACGTGTTTTTAAGATCGTTACCTGACTGACTATCAAAGCACAGCAAAAACTAAATCAAGGAAGTTGAAATTTGGCAGTAGAAAATGTATCGGTAGAAACTTAACTCAAGAATAAAATTAAAAGTATTTTTTAATTCTATCCAAAGGATTTATGGGGATCATCATCATCACTCTGGAAGAACAAAGGTAAACATTTCCAAGTGGAAAGATCCTGGGCCGCATGCGTCCCTGCAGCTCTTACACGGTGATGAAAAGAATGTTCGTATGGATATTGCTCGTAAGAGGTGGGTCGTCGATATTCGTTGGTTATATGATATAAAATTATTTTGAAGTCACATATGATATTGCTAAACATAATTAAGGCAGAATTTAAATTGCTAATGAAAAAAGTTTTTGATAATAAGATAAACAAGCTGATAAACTTGGGACAGCTTTCCAATAAAGCTCTCATAACAAAACTTCTGAGACAGTTTTCAAAGTGTCAGCGAAATTAAGGTGACAAGAATATAAATAACCTGCTACTTAGATACAGTATGTATAAATGCAAATGCTGAGTCCAAACGGAAGGCTCGAAAACTTATCATCAAAACAATTTATTTTGTTTTATATTTACAGTGAAGGAAAGAGGATAAAAAAAAAAATCCAAGTCTAAATTTCACAATTAAATATAAAAATGGCTGCTCATCACAATTGATTGCCATTTCTCGATTTACCTGTCTAATAACAGCTTTTTGATCTCCCCGATCATGCTTGGGTATATCGATTCTTTAGGGTTGTTAGAAAGTGAGTAATTGGCAAATACTGTCAGTGAGACAGGACCCTAAGTGAAAAATAAATAAGTATCTAGTTTGACTTCAAAATAGTAAATAAAACTATTTTGATTCTGGCACCGCCCGCTCGACTTGCTCGTCGTGGTCACAATACCCGACTTAACCTAGCAATGTTGACTGAAATAAGCAAAACTACTACTACAAAAATGCGACAAATGGAACTCTCATCGATTTGCCAAATTTAAGATTAGGCACATCATGAAATAATAATATTAATAAAATAATAATGTGACGAAATGCATATAAATCTCGATCGGCCCAAATAAACGATCTGCCCACGACATGTATATTATTTCATTAAGTTACAAAATAGATACATTTTAATACATTAAAATTCAAATAGATAAAAAGTCCAAAGTGAAAACGTTTGTCCAGGGTAAAAACCACAGGAACGCAGTTATATTTTAAAGCGTGAGTAACAGATACCCAATGAAAAGCGACGGGGCGAAAGTGATTCTAATAACATTCAAAAATTGTTCTCAGTCGGTGTCAGTTTAATTACCAGAGGGACGTCTCGACCGACATCACAACGGATTTACTTTTTTTTGTTAGGACAAAGGACGATTAAAAAAGTTCGTAATGAAGTCCCCCGTTACAAGCAAGGGGTAGCTTCTGATAGGGTTTCTGGCAGACTGCGGTCAGACGCTAAGCCCAATATTTTGGTCACAACATTTGTAATACAAACCTTCGTCCAACTCCAAAAAAATACAAATTCAGTAACTTCTTAAACATCGACAAAATTGATAACCTTAATGTTTAATTCGACCTCGGCTGCTTCAAATCGCGTCAAATGTACATAAATAACGGAATAAAATGAAATAACACTTGAAAATATTTTTCTGTTTTCGTCCACGGATTCGAGGATAGATAAATAAGTCAGCTCATACAAAGTTGACTTAACAAGCCAAATTACGAGCAAAGAAGTTTCCGCTTCGTCCCAGTGTCGCAAAGTTTTTCCCCGGCTCCATCCTCTAATTACATTCTGACATCTAAACACGACACTCTCGGTAGGTCTAGTTGACGGCCATAAATCAACCCTGTTTGTTGCGGAGTCTCACCGTACAAATACTCCGAATTTACTAAATTAAAGCTATGCCCATAGACAACGTATATTAAATCAAATCACAAAGAAAAAATACGACTAGGTAAACTGAGAAAACATGTTTTGAAAATTCGTATGCAGGTTCGTTAAAATCAGGCCAGTCTGTTTGGTGAGGGCTTGTTAGTTAACTTTTTGCATATTCGTAACAGAAATCCGGCGAAAGCTCACATCAAAGAGATGCTTCGCAGCTATATTGGTGTAATTTATTTAGATAAACTCGCCACATCAGCCGCGCACTTCCCGCCCTTTGAATTGGCGATGATCTCATTTGCCGGTCTAAAATAAACGTACCTGTAACAAAAAAATATACACATGTTAAGGAATGAGTAAAATTCAAGATAACGAGGTCAACATTTTAATGATGCATACATAACAAATAGATAGCGACAAAGAAGCGTGACACTTTTGTTAGGCGTAATTATCATAATTTGCGTGTGACCCTTCCGTCCATACGTGGCAGGTAATGATAATGTAAGTATCCTGGAATGAGAAGCGGGCGGGTGACGCGGCGGTAGCGCGGTTAAATGCCACGAGAGTGACAGCGCTTTGTGCGAGTGGAAGGAAGAGTGGGAGATAACAGGTAGGGATGCCGGCGCGGAATTGATGCCGTTATTTGAAAAAGTCCCCGATAAGTCCCCTCCGGTCCAAAATAAAGGTTAAATTTTCATTCGAACGCTAAAGGTTTCAAAAATGCTCAACGCCATTTCAAGTTACGAGAGCGTTGATTAGGATTCTCTTTTCATTTGGCTTCGGTAGATTTTGTTATTGTTCGGTTGATTCTTATCAGTAAATTGAGATTTAAACTTAAATCTAAAAGAGTTACTTTTATGTAACTACTTTACTTTTAATCTCCGACGCAAAAGAGGGGTGTTATAATATGTTTGACGTGTCTGTTTGTCGCATCATAACTCTTTTATGTAGTTTTTTGCTATTTAATGAGGCGTGTTCTTAGTTATGTTTGGTCGATGTCGGTTCCCCCATTCAAGAGTTTTGGGGGGTGAAAGTGGGGATAAATAAACGAATGTAAGCAAGTGTCTAATAGGGGGTTTTTAAATTCGTGATTTAATTAAGAATATTAGATATCTAATGATGAGTATTCTCAAAGATCATCTCCTACATACAAATACTTTTTTGGAGACAGTTTTGAACCTAATTGAAATAAAAATCAGTTTTAGAATCATTATAAAATCCTCAGATTAGAGTATATTAGTTATTTTTATAGTAGGTTAAAAGCAATTGTGTTGCCATTTTTATTTTATTTTCTGTAAAGAAACATAACACTTTAATATATTCAAAAGCGCATAATACACAAATGCATCGTGTGCGCAATGTCGTAGCTCTCTAAGGGCTAAGTGCGTGGGCGCGGGTCGCGGTGACATTCACACAATTCTTGCCTATACAAAATTGGATACGCTTTAGATGCTTAATTAAAGCTCTTACCCAAAACTTAGTGTTAGTGGTAATTATTTTGCCATCAGTATACGGTGCAGTTTGGTAGTTAATTTTTTGCGGCTTTCTGATTCATTAATGTAAATTTGATATAAATTAACTGCTGTTTTCTGTTTTGATTTCGTCTTAAACTTTTGAGATGAATGTTTGCATACTCCAAGAAAAGTTTCTTTTAAGATGAACTTAATTTGCACCTCCTTTGAATAAACTTATAGTCTGTGTGTACGCCTACGCGGTCACGAGTTTGCGTCAACCGTGCCCGCGCAGCCTAACGACAAATGACGCGGCCCTCCACAACAAACTGCCACCTTATCTGATACACCTATGTCGTGAACGCGTGACTATACTGCTTCTTATTTTTATCAATTCTTCTTACTGCTGGGTTTATAGTATTTAGGTACATTACATTAAGTATGTAAGTACGAAAAAAAGTTACTAGAACAATTTAAATATTGTGTTTTAAATGATAATGTTTGTCCAAGGACGTAAACTAAAATGAAATAAAATATTAAACGTCAATTTTTTTTCAACTTATTTCTATCGTCTTTACACATTTCGTACAAGTTGGGAAGTTTAACCATCGCTTTTAATATAAATAAAAAAATATATAATATTCGTTATTCTCAATACATATTTTCCCAACACGGTATTCGCGTTACTTCCAGACTCAATACAAATAAAATGATAGTGTTCTCTGTTTTTACTGATTTGTTTGAGTCAAAATAAAAACAATAAACATCCTACAAACAGTTAACAAATAGTTGAATAACTCGATAAACGCAAAATTATAATATATTAGTCAAAGTAAAGTTAGGGGTGTTGAGTAGTCAAAATTAATTTAAGCGATACAAATCAGGGGTAGCCAGGGTTTTGGGAAAACCCAGAATTTATAATTGATTGGACTTTAGGTCAGGGAACAAGTAAATTTATAATTAACGTTATTGAATATTCTCTTTTCAAAACAAATGTTCTCAGTTCACTTTAATTTAACGTTGAAGGAACTATGTATTGGATACCTTGTGATTCAACTTCGATTGTTGTTCGCATGAGTCCAGATTTCCAGATATAGTCGTTCATTTCCGAGCTTTCATTTCGGAAGCAGTGCCAAAAACTGCAGGTGTGCATAGCGGAACGTTTCGAGGCACCCCCTGGCCTAATCAACTAGTTCGGGCCTGGGATACAATACTCTATTCAAATTGGCTACTCGCCATCACAACGGCTACTTTCAACTACATGACTAGCTTCCACTGAGATACATGGAAATTAGGCTAACGTAAAGAGCAATGGAACACATTGTTCATACAATTTCCAGATTTGAGAAGTGTACGTAATGATTCAGTGGAATGTAAAGTGCAATAGATGGTTACAACCGAACCGATAGGGAATTCGTGCTTTTCGAATTAGCCAAAATTCGTAATGAAGACTTGCATTATTAATCTGTAAATACTTTTTTTGTTCTTTAATATTCAAATTATGTTTAGAATTGAAGAGGACAAACATATTTTTTACTGACAAAAAAACGATGAAATATAGAACTTATTTAATGTAGCATGTACCATACCTACTGCAAAGCTTTTATTTCATAAAATGAATTTTTGTAACAGCGTTTGAAAGTTAAAAAGGGAAAAAAAATCGCACTAAATAGAACACTTTACGGTGATTAAATTAACAATTAACTCAGTTAGCCTCCCGACCGAAATATTCGTTTATAATTCAATTTCAGTATGAAAACTTCCGAAAAGTATGAAAGCGAAAATACAAAATGGTGACCAAACGAAGCTTCAAAGTTCCATTGGCATAAACAGTATTGGAAGGGCGCAATTTGGTGGGTATTCAGTGCCGTGCCGATGTAAAAGCGCGCCGTATCTAATTATCGTCGGGTTGCATTGCCCCTAACACTGGAACTCACATTCTGGATTTAAACCATATTATTGAAAATTTAAAGTGAGTTCATATCCCTATGTACCCATGTAGGTATTAGTATTTTAATAACCGTTTCTAGGCAAATTGTTAAAAAATGTCCTCCGGCAATAAATAAACGTAGGGTGAAAATACTATAGAAGGGTGATTGAAGAATAAAGGGAGAAGCATTTGCGTACCTATTTCTAAATTAGATGTTATATTTATTAAATTAACATAGCTAGAAATAAAAGTGTTGGTTTTGTGTACAAATTACAAATTCCATTCACGGAAACTTTAAAATTGCGTTACATAATGGAATGATTTTGATAAATTTTAATCAGCGAAACAGTTTCAATAGGTCGTAAAATTCGCGTAAGTTCATTAAGCTGGAAAAAGAATCGAGTTTTTTTTAGTAGAGCTGTCGGACGCAATACCACTGAACTGCTACCGTAACTGAATTATTTGCGACGTTTTTAAAGCTTTTTACAGCACACGTAGCTTTGCAGCTAATCAGGATAATATCGCATGTCAGTGGGGCCAACGGTTTAAGCATGTGAGCTTAGCATAGAACCCTCTTATTAAATTAGATTATTACATTAAATCTGATTTGTTTTTTCTTCTTTAATTTCTAAACGTTCTGTTCCATTGTGACATTTTATTTTCTCCTGTGATTGGTTTCATAATCATAGTGACAATCATGGAATTACTACATCATATGAATCAATAATTGATTCGTTGGTAGCAAGTGACTTTTAATGATACTTCAAATTTACCACTACTCTAATTCGATAGAAGTACTCTAAATATACCGATTGAATTATATCGAATGTAAAATGCTTTGCGCTTCAATCAATCACTCTTCACCAATTTAGTGAACGTCATTTGGCAAATTTGATTGCGTCTGCCATTGATGATGGTACGAGAATAAAACAGTGACGACCGGTGGCGCTGACGGGTTGACCGAGAGCGCACGTTCACTGCTCCCGGCTTAATTAATCTCCTAAACTAAATTTAAATAGTAAGTCCCTACCTACGTACAACGAGCTGCAGCGTGCACGACGCGGCTCTCGTCGCGTCGAGCTGAATTAAATCAAGCCTAATTCAAGTCTTGAAATATAAAGTCGACAGCTCTCGTGGTGACGTGCGTCATAATTTCATTCATGCCTTCACACCCTGTTCACTATAAATAGCCTCGTTATAACTTGGTCTATGTTATGTCAAATTAATTTACAATCTCATTTTCATTTTAAATTTGAAAGCGTTAAATGATTTAATAATACTTAAACGTGTTTATAGTTTGACCAATTTTCCTTAATACAAATGTGATTTATGTGTACTTAAATATCTTATGTATAGATTCAGATTTAGAATTTTATATTGAATTTTACGAAAAAAACTTCAAAATGAAGTTTAGCTAACATTTTTGTATTTTTTTTAAATATAACTTTGAATTAATCTGGCAGCACTATATATTTTTTCATGAATGTGTTAACCTGTAGTTAGTTAGGTTTGTGAAATGAAACCACGAAATGCTCACGGGTGAGCAAACGTTCCGCGCCGACGCTTCTTCTCATTACGCCTCCCTCGATCGCTACAGATCGATCAGTCAATACCTCACACATTATTATAAAGGTCATGCACATTGCACCATTTTAACCGCGGTTTAAATTACTCATCGATGTCAGAACTGTATCTGACTGTTTATAATATTTGTTACTGTAAAGTAAATTGCAATTTATAATTTGTAGTCATAGTTGCCTTCAAAACCACAAAGTAAAACAATAAGTTACAAGTTACGTAAAATTTTAGAACCCTTGCAAATGTAGCCAACGAAATTACTCTTGTATTAAGGTGGTGAAATAAACAAGAACTGAAAGATCATGTTCCAATAATAAAACATTTAAAAAATCATATCGTGAATTTAAAGCAGCACTAATAGTACATGTACCTATTTGTTTTGCTAACAACTATTCCACACATTCTGTTATGTCTGTCGATATCTATCTGTCTGGAAACCGTGATAATCCACGAAATGCTACGTCAATAGGTATGCTCACAGCTATGATCTTTGTATGCAAACTAAGCTGGCAGTACATGATAGGTGAGTGAGATTACCTTCTATCGCTATGAATATTGTATAGATACCATGTTATTGCTAATAAACAGCTACACCCGATGCATAATAGCTATGTTCCAATATATCGCTTTATTATGAATATTCCTTGAAAGCCAATAATTATTGTCTTATGAATTTTATTTTATATTTGCAGCTGATTAGCTATTGCAAACGTTTCGTCGAATTGAATATTTACTTTTTATTTACTATCCAATTCACATCTTATTATTTATTCAGTAAATTCAAGGTTTAAGGTGCATAAATGTTTTTTGTTCGGAGGTAAAGTTTTCTGAAATAAATACATTTTTACTTTGGTTTTAACTCGCGTTAATCTTGTTAAACGAAAGCTTTCAGTAATTTTTCGATCCGTTATCAGAATAAATTTTTGAGGCGTCCTGAATGTAAAAAATACATTATTTATGTTGAGATAACTAGGTACAAATATAAAACGAACTTGGAATTTCTTCAAAGTCTAGAAATACAGAAAACTGAAAACACTAAGGCAATCTTCATTTGCAAATAAAACAAATCCTTTAACAGACATCAATCGGAATCTTGTATTCAAGTTGAATCTTCATTTCAAAATAAATTAAAATAATACAGTGTTGAAATTGGCTTTAACACAAACACAAAAATATTCGTTGGAAACTATCTAATTAATTGGTAGCAAATTTATATTTTAAAATATAGGCATCACTACTTTCTTCTTCTGGAGTAAAAATTGTTTTGCCTTGTTTGCTTTTTTATTTCGTTAGGCACAAAGGCGTTTGACATCGCTAACTATCATGGGGCGACATGCCTTATTGAACTACCCAATTCTTTTAGATTTGTGGCAATCCATTCTATTTGCTTAAAAGCGAAGCTTAGCGTTTGCCGTTTGGTTCGGTCACGTTGCCAGTCAACTGAGTAGAGCAACGCCTTTTATATCAAAATCAAACAAACTGTTTGTTTTATTAAGTGGAAAATATTTCTGACACAACAAAGTTTTGAAATAATTGTTGTGTGAATATCTAAAAAGTATAGGTATAACTAGGTACTTCAATACCGCAGAATTATTAGTATTAAAGAACTATTAATGGACTTTTTATTTGGATTTGTATCGAGGTTAGAAAAAGTTTGTTTTAGAGGCCAGAGATAAATCATCGTCGAATTTAATTCGTTGTAAATTAACTTTCAATACCTAAAAGAATTTAAATAAATTGAAAAGAACCGTTTTAAAAGTAAGGTAGATAAGTGATTCATTTTTAAATTCAACAACAGAGCAAAGGGGCGCTTTGCCCTTTGAAGTCAGCAAAATTTTCCAACGGCCACCTAACGAAATTGTTCTTTTAGCTTTCATATTATGTACTTGCACTTTTGCCAGCAAGTTTTTTACGGTGGCAGTGAGTCAAAGCGTGACAAAGAGAGCCGAACCTGGCTTTCAACAACAGACTCTAACATAATTGAAACGGTCTCCTTTACCAATTTAAAATTCGAACGCCTCTGTCAGCTTTGAATCTATTGTTTTCATTTAATTTCAGTATCGTGTTGGTTCTTCAACAAAAGATTTCAATCGCTAGCGCCTTACAGCGGTACAAACTTTGTCAATATTTAATTGTCATCCTTCATCGATTGACAATTGATACAGTATCTAGTTTCAAAATATTTAAGGGTAAAAAAGCTGCAAAAGAAAAGTGTAAATATGTAATGAAATACTGTTTCAATTCAAGAGAATATATTCGATTAACATTGTTGTACCGCTTTAGAACCTTAACTAAATCAGTTTAAGCATCTAGTTTAATGAGTGCTACAATTACGAGCTATAGGTAACTAAAGCGAGCTCGAAAGTTTTGTGTAAGAGCGCCGGTGTTGGTTTTGTGGGAAAATTGGCGTCCTGAAGGTACCAAGAGGTGAAACAGGGGGCGGCGGCGAGGGGGGGAGGTGCGAAAACTCTCCGATGACTGTCTGTCCTGTCATTATCACCGTTTGCATCAGCACACCAACTAATTTGTCATCCAAATATCAAATTACCAAGTAAATGACGCGACACAGTAGACTCGGTACCGTAACGAGGTTTAAAACAAAATTCAACTCGCAGCCGGCTTGCAATAGCTCGGGTGCACATTTCGTTGACAACTAATTGGCGAGCAAATTTTGCGGAATCAAATAATTGCTTTTTGAGGCGCGTTACCTGTGTGTATGTAATTAACTTGAAACAAATGCAACCTTGACGTTAATGAATTAAAATCTCTTTTAACTTGTTCTTTAATTTGAATTTTCATTGGTCTGTAATATTTCTACTAAGCACCATATCATTAAGTTTATTTTTAGGGTTCTGTACCCAAAGGGTGAAAAACGGAAATTACAAAATTTATTTTACCTATTATTTACATTACATAAACTTTGCTGTCCGTCGGTCCGTCCGTCTGTCAGCGGGTTCTATCTCGTAAACCATAACAGCCAGACACTTCAAATTTTCACAATATTACTATATCTTAAGCGGCAATAACACTTATCACTAAAATAAAAGCATTTTAAATATTTTTGTTATTGTGATAACTGCTTTGCCAACGACAAGCGACCGTCATTTTACGCGTTCCTGTCAATTCCCTAACATTCAAATTGTGTTTTGTAAGTTTAAAAAGTCGGTGATAAGTTTTATTAAAAGTAAATAAAATAATTTCGAATGGGTATACAGGAATTACATACATAACATAAAAATAACTCACCTAACAAATTTTCAAACAACTGGACTATACTCAAAAATATAATTTTTATTAAAAAGTTTTCCGCCATTTTTTTTCCTTCACTATATATTTCATCAATATTTTAATGCACAATGAACAAAACGAAACTGTCGAATCTTTCAATTTTGACTTTCTTTCCACCCGTTTTTTGTTTTATATCTCGTTTTATATTCATTTTACGGAATTAAAAACGGTAATGGAATAAGAAAAACACATGTGATAAGGTGATTGTTACAAACGTTAAATTAATAGTTTGTAGTAAGTGGTCGAGTTAAGCCTTACGTGAGGTAAAATAAACCAGTAAAGTAAAAGTAAATCATTCCTGTGGAAGGCAAGCGTTCAGGACTTTTTGGCACAACTCACACACATTACATGTGAATGGTGTTATTTGGTGGATTACCTCCACCTATCCGGTTCTATGAAAACAACCTTGTCGATTGTTTTAATGGATTAGGACATATTTCCATAAAATACCCAGTAGACTGATATTGGCAAGTACTTTAAATATGCTGGTGCTGGATTTTACTCTGAATATATTATAAATATTTATTCAGGGATGATAATTTAATACTTATTTGACTGAAAGACTATATAATGCGATTTATCTCTTACAAACATAATAATGTGTGGTCTTAGCTGTTGTTAAAAAACTTGAACCTATTAAATTAAGGAGATAACTCATACTTTTATTACTCAGTATTATTAAAACTAAGTTTTAAATTACATTAACATGTTATAACAATGCAAATTCAATTTCATACAAAATTATAGTAAAACATTGTTGTTTCTATTTTAGGAAACAAAAAAATAACCTATTGAATTTAAAAGTCTGGAGCAAAATTAAGCTATGACCGAGTATTCAAAAACATATGAAATTAGAATTTACCTAAATTTGTATGCACAAGTAATTTTCTTTCAACTCGTTAGTATTCATAAAAAAAAGTATCATGAAGTAATTTTTTTAAATTTTCCAAAATGCTGGTAATTGCTGATTGATGAAAAAATACACTTTATTTTATTTAGATTAAATAAAATCAGATAAAATAATCTAAAGCTATTTCATTATTCATTCGGGATGATTGCTAAACTGAAAAAAGGTGTTTAAAATTAATGAAAAGAATTAAATTACCCAAACATACATCTTCAATCTCATTTCATTCATTTTGTTCATTTTTGCTTTTCAAACTAATTTTGATTTAATTATTTTATCAGTTTTGGGTGTACATCTGAAAGGTTGTCGAGTTATCAGACCAACGGGGAGTATCACACTATCAAAACTGTATCATGACATGATCCTACTCTTTGTTAATCTGTCATCCTAGTATCTTGACATTTTATAATATTATTTTGTTTTTAATTTTAACCCTAATGATACTAAGATTAAAGTAATAAAACTAAAATCCACCATATCAAAGAATCTATGAAAAAGTAGGGACCGACTCGCGCTTGATCGATTTTTCACCAAAATATGTTACTTAATAATTATTTTCTTCATCCGATTAGTTTGGCGCATGAAACGTTTTGTATTTACGTGAATCTGTGAATAAAGGTAGGTGTGAAAAAGAAAATTGCTTTTAAAATAAAGATAAAGCTATTTAAACTCAACTGGAAATGTGAAATAATTTACATAGAATGTGGTAATATTAGTATGGATGCTTAATTGAAGCTTGGTATAATATCGACTGTGACAGAGAGGAGGTACCTACATAGCAATGTTTCTTAACCTACTATTACTTGTGTAATTGTAGTATTTTGACAAGAAGTAAAGGATCCATTACGAGTCATCTTTGAGCACAGTGGGGGAGCGAAGACGGAGAAAAGATATCACAGAATAAAATAATATTGGAATAGGTACTCGTAATACCTACGATCAAGTTTTGGTAGTACTAATAAATTTATTTTGTTGATGTTTTTTTTTAAATCAGTTATTGAATTATTAAAATTAAATTATGATTTATTTTCTTCATTATTTCGTGTTTAAACTTTAAAATAATTTTTAAAATAAGTCTAAATATATTTTTTTCAATTTATTGTTAAACTATTGTCAGCAAATTTCTATAGAATTCAGAAGTTTGTGGTGTCTGCGTCTAATTGGTCTGTGTTACAGATTCTATAGCTTTGTAAAGTGAGCGCCATTTTGTGCACTACGCGGTTGATACCTACTACGCGCTATGGACTACGGTTCCGTTGCTACGGAGGGGGTTTCACTTGGGGCTGTTGTAACGATGCTTTCTTACTAAGCTACGGGAGAACATAAGATTGCCTAATGAAGCCATCCAAGAGCGGTGGATTTATTTTAATAAGCGGATTCCTTTTTATTGTCACGTAATGAAAATAATGTGAAGAAAAAAAGCCATAAACATTACTCTGAGAATAATGAATCCAGTTTTTTTTTAAATAAAGGCACATATCTATCATACCAAGATATCTATCGAGGGGAGAAAAGTCTGTTTACGGAGGGCAAGTAGGTTTTCCGTTTCTGTACAATGAGACGGCAGAAGACGTAACGACTTGTAATTAATAACGTCTATCATATCTCAATTGCTCGGCTTATAGCCTGGGCATAGTTGTAGGGGCGTCGTAGAGCTTAGCATAAGAGGATTGGTTATGGACGCATGATTTGTTCGGGAAAGTCGTTAGCGAGATATTTTTTGCTAAATCGCATTCACAATATCAAATATAATGTCGTATCAATTGTAATTGACTCACTGAAGTATGAGGAAAAAGGGAAGTACTTAAAGTCACGATTAAAAGTTTTAAACTAATATAGTAATTGAAAAAAAGGAGCAGCTCTTTGATAAAAAGTTTGAAGCTAAAATTTGATTCTGGTTATGAACATGTTGAACATGGTTCTCAGTGAGTGAGTGAGTTTTATGACAATACTTTTTAAGGAGATTAAAATAAGTACGAAATAAAATGGTACAACAAAATTAACTGTTATTTTTTAATCCTGAAACCATTTAAATATTCAAAGTAAATGTTTATTAATTTCCTCATTTACCTTGAGAATTCAACTATGATACTAAATCACGTAATGTATATAACAAAAAAAAATATACTAATGAAATACAAATTAATTATTGAATTTAAACGTTAGGTAATTTTGCTATACATAGGCAGCTATATACCTGAATTTAGCAGTGGAAATTGGACAACAGCTAATTAAATATTATAAGCATACAATGTAGTTCATTAGATGAGGCAAGGTGTGTTTTGCACGTTTCAGTGCGGATTATACCACAAAAGGCCAATAATTAACAGGACAATGAAACATCAGTCAATATCAATGTGCTTGACATGTTTCATGTTAATTGGACGAAGCAGACAAAGGGACACGGACGGGACACGTACGATTATACAATGCCTGCACACAAACGTCCTACCTAATACTGCATATTGTTATAAACAATACTACTATTTTAATCCTTCATCACTTTTGCAATGTTATGTGGCTGCTTTATTAATATGGTAAATCAATGATTTTAAATCAACGTTCTCACATACCTAGTCATGTTTTTAATTGCTGACGCTCAAAATTCAAGCTAACAATTTTTCAATAAATATTAAGTCATGAAATATTTTATAAATGAATATAACGTAAAATGATTCAATTTAGTAACTTTAGCCACACGCATATTCTCACTTGAAAAGCAGTAGCCCGTGATAAAAGCAATTAAAACTTTATCAGCATCCATTCTGTGCCCTT
The DNA here is from genome assembly GCA_949316135.1 of Choreutis nemorana. Lineage (NCBI taxonomy): Eukaryota > Metazoa > Arthropoda > Insecta > Lepidoptera > Choreutidae > Choreutis > Choreutis nemorana. The sequence goes on along the minus strand of OX438601.1, from coordinate 5,907,457 downwards.
TTTGACTCAGTAATGTGATAAAATTCATAGAAAAAGCTTGCTGAACCGTTTAACTTCGCGGACATCCATTAAAAAGAGGTGTGTCGCGATGAAGTTATTCTAAGTAAACGCACCCTGTTATTGGAATGACAAAGTTTTTCATTTCAAAAGAAGATTTGTTTGGCTTTTATGACAGTTAATTTGTCAGTGGTGGCTTGTGTGCGAGTCAAAGATAATTTATCTGTCTCAGCCGTTTTATTTATTACGCGTTCGTATCTTTGTTGAACCCTTAAAGTTGGCGGTTAATGGAGCTTCTTTAGGCCTGAGACGTCAGTCAGTTTGGTCGGTGAGGGTTTACAAGGAGTGCGGCGACGGAGGGGCGAGGGCCGAGTGAGGGGGGAGGTTGAGGCACGAGTCCGTGGTCAGGCAACCGCCCAGACATGTCTTATTTTTTGCTCCCTTTCAGTAAGTGACGGGTTGATGGAAAACGAATGAACATCAAGAATATGTCTAACAAAATAGTCCGATGCGTGATCACCTTCATCAGGAAAATATACTACTTATTGTAAAGTGATACTCTGTTGTATGTTTAGAATATATTAATGAAAAAATGGTTAACAATGAACTAGGTTCTACTAAAGGTATTTTAAGATAAACCGTACAAAGTAGTTTTACAAAGAGAAATTCTATATAGTGGATGAGGAAGTAAGTATTTACAACAAAGTGCGGCTTACATCCTACATTAGTTGTATGTGACAGTAAGCTTCCCCACGAAGATACTCAAATCCATATTGGGTTGGATTAAGCTTTCAAGAAAATTTGTCCCAAATCTAGGATAGCCGGCTCTAAGAATCTTACGTTGAGTGCTTAAATAATAAAACGGAAGAATCTCATCTTACTTAAATAAATGAAACGTTCGTGAGTTTTGTGTTCATCATTTTATTCTTTCAGTTCCGTCGTTTGTTACATTACTCGGAGTCTCCCCCTTCGGTTGCTTGATGAGAAAATAGTTAATACTGCTCTTAGGGTTTGCTTTGCTAACAAATTAGGTAAAGTAATTTGATATTTAAGTATCATTGAAAAATTTATTTATTTACAAAATAAGTTTTGCTTGAACCTAAGTAGGGTTATTGAAATAAAGCAGTTCATGATTACCTCAGGAATAACTTAAATAAATTCAAATATTGAGACGTACAGGAAACGAAACATGAATAGTGGGCGATATTATCGCTCAGCGACAAAGCCCTTATAATAATAAATAAATAAAAACACATGAATAACTTGTCTTTGCCCTGTATTGTCCTGTCATAAGTAACGATATTGTAAAAACTCCATTGTTAAGAATACAATATCCAAGACCTGTAATGATTTGAACCCGGAACCTAGCAAAGCAGTCGACTGATTATATCACTGCACCACCGAAGTCGTCAATTCAAGCGATAATTCCATACAAAATGTCATCCCCCGATTCTCCCCCTTTATAATCTGAAATTCTGTGAATAATGGTTTTAGTAAATTTTAAGGTATGAAGCAGAAATAGAATCTCACATATGAAATTTTACCCCTTCATACCCCTCCCCCAAACTAAAAATCACTGAAAAACATCATATCTTGTAGGTACACTTTTCATTTTTACCATTTGAATTGTATTTTTTAAAAACAACTTAAATTCTTTTTGAACAGGAAAAAAAGTATATATTATGCTCTGTAACACATGCTATTTGTTAGTGAAAGTTTCGTCTAAATTAGACAATTCGGTCATTACTTATTACTGTATGTACTTTTATTTAAATTGAGTAAACCTTTAAATTTTACTTTACAATCTGACTTTCCAAGTTTATTTGTTTGTATAGATGTTCGTCACACGTATAGCGACATCAAACTCACCTTTTACCAATTAAATTGGACAAAGCTTTATTATTTTTATTCAATAGTCCATAGTTTGTTGTAGCAGATAAACGTATAGCATTTAATAATGAAAGTTCGTATGCCGTGTCTTAAATAATTTGATATAATTAAAAACATGTAATTAGTATAAAAATTAACCAAATAAATAAGAAAACTAAAGTTCGCAAATGAGTGCAAACTTGGAAGGAAGTTAGGGAATGTAATTCTTATAAAACAGACAGCAAATGTTGAAAAAGCTAAGAAAACTCGGTTGGTGGAGTGTTGTCGGTGTGTACAGGAATGTTTTCGAGTAGATTTCCTTCCAATTAAAACTTCCTATCACCAGCAATTTCAAAGAAATCTTAAATTAACTATGTTTGTTATATCAAGGCCCTAAAGAAGGTTGCTCGAGACAGACACGTGTTTTATAAGACGTTTTAGGTGCTGTCGGGGTAATTCAAGGTTTCACACCTGACATTCGACATTTTCACGCACCGTTACGTTATCAGACTTGCCAAGATTTTATTTCACATGTTACAAAATGTCAAATTGACGTTTCCAATAGCCATGGATACCTAAATTTCTCGACTCTATCAAATTAAATACGACATACACTACATACACTACCCTCCAAAGAAGATTTATTATTGATTAAAAATGCAAGTGAAAATATATGACACTGATACAATGTATCAATTGAATAAGACATATTAGATTCAACCTCCCTAATAACTAGGCAGTGAAAAAGGTTTAATTTTGATATAAAACGAGATCAATGTCAAAATTTAAATAATTGACGTAGCACAGGCAAATATGTAGATTAAATTAGTATGTTATTGATTTTTGTGTCCAATTGAATGTAGTATACGCAGCTGTTTGTTTCAGATTCAAAAGGAACTAAGAGTACTTGATGAACGAATATGAAAACTGACGAAAGTGGCCTATCCTCTATGAAGCGTTTATATCTTAGATAAAACGTATTAAAATACATCGCCAATGGATTCCCTGGTAGCAACAGTGTGAAAATATACCGCCATCTGGTATTAGAATGATTTTGTTATTTTACATTGTTTCATTCCTTATTCAACCATAAAAGGTTACCTTTAAAAAGTTTGCCCAAATCACAGTTGCTAAGATTTTAAATTTTAGTTTTAGGCGCGAGCAAAGACAGTATCTAAAATTAACAACTAATATTACCTAATTAAATAATTGAGTAAAGCGACGTTCTGTAATACTGACCTTAGTCTTTACGACGGCATTACCTACATGACTGCATTCATCGTATTATATGTATTGTATTGTATTATATATTGTAGATATTAGTTAAACTGTGATTATATTAAATAAACTCAACTTAAATTTTATTGAAAAAATAATCAATATAATTTACGTCGAGTTTATTTAATTTCGATGTTTTATATACAATGTATAATTTTTTTCACGTTAAATTAAGAGGAAATTGTTCTTTTTTGTATGCAAATAAAGTTTCACACCAGGAGTAATGAAAAATTGCTTCTTTTTGATTAGAATTAGGTACTATAGGATTCTTATGAAACGTATTTTTAACGGACACTCTGGGAAAAGGATTTAAAGTAACTACAAAAAAGAATAGATTTTGAGGCTCTCGGTACTCACAAAGTAAATGACAGTGCGAACTACATATTTCGTATTTCAGTTTATAGACGAATGGGATAACAAATAAGAAATAATACCTAGTAAGAGGACTGTAACTATGTTTTGATGTGATAAAATATAAATTAGCTTGCACTAAATGACAGTTATTACTGACTTTCGAGTACTGGTTCAAACCTAAGCACAATGGGAAAAAACATTCAGTTATTAATACAAAAAAAAGATGTTTAAAAACGTTGAAGTACGTCAAATTTTAATATTAAAGAAAGTAAAAAGAGCAGAGCTAAAATAGTTATTTGTAGAAAGGTAGATAAAATGGCTCAATAAATAAATAAATAACAGCCTTTCAATTGAATTCTTTAAAAACGCTATTGTTTGTTTAACAGCGGGAATCTATTTATGATGCAGTTGCACCAAAGGGCGTAGTCTAATTATGATTGATGATGGGATATGATTCTTTACCACTTAACACGTAGTAAAAAGGGGTTATTTTATTGCAACTGTTGTTTTGAGGTCAATGACTAATGAACTGAGTGACGCGGCCTTTTGTGAAGAGGAATCAAATTACAATTTTCATTTATCAAATTTCATATTAATTATAGTTGAAACTATAGGATTAAATTAAGATTTTATTTTTATTTTATCAGTTTATGAACGATTATAAAAAAAAACTAAATTCAATGTATATTGTTATTAAATGAAGGAATGTCCTCAGCTTTCAGAGTTTAAACAAAATCCCGTACCCACTCTTTCTGTTTAACCTTCCACTCGGGACAAAAGGTGGAAAAGGTAACTTAACAAATCGAGTCTTTAAGAATCCGTAATATATTATTTAGGTCCAATTTAAAAGCTAATGCGGTTCGGAAATGGTGGTTCTGGTATCGTGAATAAGCAAAATTGTACCGGGGCGGGGTTGGACGTCGTACCCCCATAATTTATTAATGACCCGCGTTGCATGTCCACCAAATGTAAGACACGGTATGTAATACTTGTTACAATACTGCTGTGTCACGTTTATCCTATTTACCGATCCGTAATTAATTATGTTTCTAGTCCCAACAAAGTTTTTGTTTGCGAAATTTAATACAAAATGTTTGATTAGTTTGGCTTTGGATAAAAATGTTGATATACTGATTGTTAACTTTGAAGTATTAAATTAGAACAGTGAACATTTTTATTGAAGTTAAAAATGTTTCAATGTTTTACATGAACTGTAATCCGAAACTATATTTTTCACGGTGCTATTTAAAATGGTGCTATTCTATTACTTTTTGTATTTGTTTTTAATGATTTCCTAAAATAAATAAAATTGGTCCGATTTATTTATCATTTTAGTCTAACTACACTAAAAGCAAAAAAGCCAGCAGTTAAATACGCATTTTCAGTAAAGCATTTTCGTGTACCATCCGCTGGAAGTAGGTAAGCCGATGAATAAAAAATAAACGAAGTAAAAACTTTGACACGAAATTTTAGTAAGCATTTTATAAAACAAGCATAGCATAAGCATTTTTATAACTATACAGTATTTTAGTTTTTATTTATTTATTTTAATTTAAGTGAATTTTTATGATGAAAGTGTTTTGCATAAAACATTATTTAATGCTTGGAAAAAAAATAATGTCGTTTGCGCACTAATACTATGCATATAGTGTTTAAAATAGTTACCACGCCCGAGGCTTATGTTATAGCTAAAAGAAATAAGATATAATGTTGGTAAAGCATGAAAAGTATAACTTAAAATTTCCATAATTTATAATGAGGTATTTGAGAAACTGCTGGTAACATGTACATGAGTTTTGTAATGAGATTTTCATTATTAGAAGATCCATATTATTTCTAAATAGTAACATTGAATGAAAATATCCGTTTTGTTGGTATTTGGAAATTGCTTCCAGTTTCATCATTTAAATATTTGAATAAACTAAATAGTGTTTGTTCGTGTCTGTAAATTATTCAAACAGTTGCAAACTTACCTTTTTTTAGAGGAACGATTTTATAAAAAGTATACTAAACTTTCTTTTTTTCTATGGGAGTGAATAATTAAGATTCTTCAAAGTCTTGAACTAATTTTTAAAGTTAGCGGTAATTTCTCTTGCTTGTAGCTAAATAAAACCAAGCTAGCCAAAGAAGGATTAAAAATGTAAATTAGAGTACATTCCCAATTCCGAAGTTTTAAGTATTTTCTTCCGGATAAGTTTAAATTAATGTGGTACGTCACTAGCACTTTTATAAGGCGCGGCGACTGAAGTGGCCATCAATTTTTTATGAGCGTCCTGATTCGCTCTAAATAGTAAGTATAATTTAAGGGGAGGCTATAATACTTAATTACAGACCACACCAGGCGTTTTATTGAATTTGACACGTCGAAATTTGTCTCTTTCCCGACGTTCTATTCAATAGAAGGTTGGAATTTAGAGCATTCACGATCCTTTTGATGAGAGTTAAGATTAATTTTGGAGGGATTGAACAGTTCAAAGGAAATTTTAGAATGTAAGTGCATTAATAAAGGTTTTTCAACCTCTCGATAGGCACTTTGCCATCGCAAAAAATGTCTTTATTAAATTTGTTATGGGCTTTTATGCGCATATTGGACGGCTTTATTACAGGGATGTCGATGAGCAAAATTTACATGTTACAATATCAATTTGAGTAGTTAATAGTAAATTCAATTGGAAGCATAGTTAGATTAAAATATCACGAGGAAGGTATGATAAGATTATGATATCCTAACATAATTTATATTGTCTACTAATATTACAACTTTGGCTTAGTTTGGGCTAAAGCAATTTGAGTGGATTGTCTCAAAATATTTTTTACTTACTTTATTTCTCACTTTCACCGCTACACCCAAGTAGCAGAGTCGCAGTAGCTAGTATTTTGACTTTATAAAAATAACTTACCTGTGATGGCTTGAGCTGGAGTGTCCAGTAGTCGATGTGGACACAGGTGACCTGGCGGGATACGAACTCGCACCATGCCCTCCCTCCGACATCACAAACTCTGCAATACAAAACATTTTTTCTTATCAAAGTATCTAAAGGTTACGTTATTTGTATTTCTAGATTCCGAAGGACTAACTTTATGTCACAATATCTTAAGTCTTTCACAATTAAATGATGATTGTTGTCTTTGCTTAAAGAACTGCTATTTACCCGCTTCCTCTGATAGGTTATTGAACACAGCTGTTTATGTACAGATGAGTCATGGATTTCTAGTAAATTATTCAAAGTCATCGTGAATAAGTAATATTTATGAATGCAACCAAATTTACTCTCAGCGTAATTAAATTAGGAGAACTTAAGATTATTGGACTTAAATACAAACGTATGGTTTCAAAATCAGCTCTAGCTAGTTGGGATGATCAGGGGGAGGTTGTGAAGGTGGAAGGGAGAGGTAGAATAGTACCACTAACTATCAATCGTACTGTCACGCTATCGACAGCGCATTTGTTTGCTCTCACCATTTTTGTCTCACTGCTTCCTTGAAGTTTATTTCTACGCACAGTAAATCAAATCCACAAACTTCCGCTTATCTCAGTAATAATGAATGGTCTCTGAATGAGAAAAAAAAACGTTAGAAGAAAATGATTAAAAAAAGTTAAGATTTTCTTTTCATGTCAATTACAAATTGCCAATAATGAATCTAAGTACAAAATTTAATTGTTTTGAACACTAAGTCTGTTAATAATGCTTCTCTAAATCATCTGCTTTACACTTTATGGTAGTATGCTTATTTTATAGATTCATTTTACCTTATAAATTGATATTTTTTCAAGACTGTATGTAATGTAGGTACTGTATGTGAGGATATTGTGTCGATATCGCTCGGGCAGTGGTGGCGATCAATCTGCCGATCCTAGCCTCTGAGCATGATGGATGAAACCAACCAATGTTTCCACTCTTCTGAGCAAGACACCATACATTTCAGCCAACATCATTTTTTACTTCCTGAGTGCCTGTTTGTTTTCCACCATCCTTGAAATCTAATGAATTATTTACTATGTTATCCTAGCACCTGTTTGCCCCAATGAGTTTCAGATATACCTAATTATTTAAATTATATAATTATCATATCCGTATTTTAAATAAAATTTTAGTACCAAGCTGAATTGTAGGCAATGAAACGATCAAGTTTATAACAATACAAACAAAACAAACGAAACATCGTGTTCATTCAACAACATAAAAGTTTTTAATGTTATTCTTGACACATAATCTTTTAAAAGGAAGTAGCATAACGGGATTCAGCAAATCCTTGTCTATCATTACGTGATAAACGTGATATTGCAAAATGTGCCCCTCACATCTCATATAAAGTCGACACGCGGTACCTATAATGTCAATATATTGTATTTTAAAGTGTGTATGAGATTTGATATGAGGAAAAAATTATAGAACCTCGTTTTGGAAAACATATTCTACTCGTACCTATGATCCATAATGGAAAATATCAAAGTTGTTTTATAACTTTTAATATCATTAAATGTTAAAGTAACTGAGTCAAAACATCATTAGAAATAAACCAGTTAAGAAGTATTTTATCTTTCAGCGCAATGTCGTTATCGAAGGAAAATGAAAATTGATCATCCTTAACTAAGATAAGTTTAGTAAGTTATGATGGAAAGGAGAAATGCTGCGGAGTTGAAACGATGTTTGTGAGAACTTTACAGTTGCACTAATAATCACAGATATTTTGTAGATATATAGTTTCATTTGTAATACGAAAGAGTTTTAATAAAGTCATGTTCTGAAAAATAGATTCAAATAATAATAACTAAAATATCATACGTTCACAAAAAAACTGGTAGTTCTTTAAATCAAAATTTAGTGGAAAAGGCTGACAAAGGTTATGAAACGTAAGCGGCAATATGACAGCTCAACACAAAACGCTTTTTCGTAAGTGTCTTGTTCCGGGCGCTTTTATGAATACCATATGAGAGAGACCCTATTTACGTTGATATCACATGGAGAAATCGCAAGGAATCAAAGTCCACATGTCCGCTGCGGCCTACCTTAATTTCCCTTTATAGATCGCGGTCGGAATACAAAGGATCAAGGAAACCATTCGTAAAATGCTATGGTAAAAATCTCGACACAGAATTTTTTCCGCATGCTTAATCATGGTAAAATTGAAAAAAGTTTGGCCAAAAACTACTTATATTTTAATATAGAACAGCTATGATTCATTTTGAAATAATATTGTATTCATGAAATATAATTACATTGATTAAAAAACGGTGTAAATTTTATTTCAAAATGTCAATTTAATCGCAGAGTATTTTTGCTGGTAACGCGAAGCGTTTTAGCGAACTGACGACGAAAGGCGAAGTAATTTTGCTTATTTTAGCTTAAATTACTTGATCTCGTTTACGGGCCTTTGAAGATTCTACCAAGTTTTCACAAACTTTCAGTCTAATTTATTGTTTACCGTCACTTTCTTCTGTTTATTTTACGCAAGTTAACAATGTAAAACATTCCAGAATTACTTTTAATTAGAGGTTCGAAAACAACAACAGTAATTAATTTTTTAAAGGTATTAAATTTGTTTGAAAAGGGATTTATACTTATTTTGTGTAAGAGAAAAGCCGGAGTGAATAAAGTAAATCCTTTTATTTACTATAGTACTTTTTTGTCAGTTAATTTAGTACGTAGTGGTCTTTCTTTTTTGTCTCGATGACTTAGAAATTATGTTGAATTAAGAAATCCCTATTCTGTGGTTGTGTATTTTCCTATAGCGGTTCACAGGTTGTTTTTATTGCTAAAGGAAGGAAAAATAAAGAAATTGTATGTGGATCTAAGCATCTAAATGATATTAATTTCAACCTAACAACTCCATGCATTATCGTATCAGGTATGTGTAGATCCGTTTTTATTTTATGGTACGAAATCATAGAAACCTTAACGTGTTGTTGGCTTATCGGTCAAAAATAAAATCAAAGAAAGGGTATTAAAAAAATTAACCTCAAGATTTTCAAAACAATTGATAAGTCAAATAAGAAATGTCGTCGAAACATTTCATCGGGCTAAGAATTTAATCTCAATTTAAATGAAGGTAATTCCCTTAGTAACTTTCCAACACAGTCGCTAATAACGAAACTTGTGGTTAATAGCGCTTCAGTAGGGGGCAAGGGGGACTGGGGAGGGGGTTAAAGCTTGGGGTAGTTACGAGACATTTCAATGGGAAAATCTGTTTTTGTCTCTCAAACTCAATTATTTTTATTGATAAAATACAAACTTATATGAGATACAAAACCCACAATGTTAAAGATTAATTGGATCGCAATTTTTTCTACATTATTTACCATTACAAAATTTTATATTTAGTGATATTATTACATTTCGTTATTCATAATAATTCTTTCACCGACATTTAAAATGGATTTATCTAAAAGGTATACATTTGGTTCAAAATCAAAATATGAGTAAGAATAAGAAATTTAAAAAATGTTGTTCCTAAAATATAGTGATTCTTTGAATTAGTTGTTTACGCTGATATCTGAAACAACATTTCTGAAAATCTTATGGTTTAATTATGTACCTATTGAATTCTGTTTATTTTCACTTTTTCTTATTGCTTTATATTAATTTTTATTGATAGAAAACGCATAAATTGCTTTGAAATCTGAAGTTCAAAACTATTTAGTTTTAAAATTAATGTCAATTTTTGGAGCAAATAGTTTTTTTTAGCTTTATGTGTTTTAGTAAAAGTATACATCCATCGGAAATATTAATATTTAACGCGACATTACTGTTAGTATCGATAGAGCTGCAATAAATGGAACACTCTCGGATTTATAGATACACTACCCATACCCACCGCTCGTCGCAAAGTAAGCTTTCAGCGCAACTGCGCTGTGAACATATCGAAACTTTATGACGTCATTAAACATATTTTTACGAGGACACCGCAGTGAAGTATATTACAACTCAGGGAAAGTATTGCTATTCCCTCGGCCGGTAATTCAGGGAAGCGAGCCTTCATCAAAATTGACAATGTTCGTGTAATAAAGCATTTATTGTTACGCGCCCGCATCTGACTCATTTCACAATAACTTTGTTATTTTATACCTAGGAGTTACTGCGCGGGAATTTATGCTCATTGTGTATTTATTTCATTTCGATTTTATCGCGACTGTTCAGTTTCATGAGATATTTTCAGCAACATTAATTGAAATTCTATATTAAACATTTACCTACTATCCTACGCAGTTGATTTTCATTAGACAAGTTTTTCATAATGGATGATAATAACAGTTGGTTCATTTCAGAAGCTTTCTAGTGTCGGCTGTAACTAACTTAATTGAGTTTGTTAGTTCTTTGCAAACAACGGTAGAAATGGTACTTTACTCATATTAATGCTTTCTGACATTTAAGATTCATTCATATTTTTATATTTTGATTTTTTTTCATTTTGTGGTTACTTATCGTTATCAGCCTAATTAAATGAAAATTAATGATAAATTATAAATAATTTCAAGCATCTGATCCCAGGTCGCTAAAATGTAGAGCGTTGCAATGGGCCTCTCAATTTCAACTCAACTTTTAAATATGATATGATTCGTTTGATTAAATTAAATGTCGGTTCATTTTCATAGGTAGGTCTTTATAAATATGTTTGATGAATATGTATGTCTTCTGCAAGCAAAGCCAAGTATATCTCCACACAATGAGAAGACAAATTACATTCGTAAACAAAACATGCGTGGAAGCTGACAAAATGCCACGTCAATTCAGCAAATTACGGGGTAATTGAACCAAATTCCAATGTGAAGCTCTTGTAATGAAAGGAGAAAACGAATCACGGAGGGAGAACTTATTGAATTCGTTCGAGAGCTGAACCTTACGTCGTCCTAAGTAGATAGTTACGTACGATATACCCAAAGAAAGCAAGTAATGTGTACTCAGAAAGTATTCTCACTCGAAGAAGTGGCTGTGATAGAACCTTCCAACAAACTTGTCACTCATTAGTTGCTGTTACGAACTCACTTTACTCCAACTTTTGTTATTTACTTGCTGTGGAAAGCGATCGAGCTAGTTTAACTACTTAAAAAGCTTTGTTCATTACTGGAGTGAACAAAAAGCATGTCGGTAATCAAAAATGTAAATTTCGGTCGGTAAATTGTATCAGTTGAATGTTATGCATTATTAACTTTTACTTCTGAACTCAAGGATTCAGTCCGTGGATTAGTGTTAAAAGTTTAGCCAAATATAGCTTTGTGTTAGGTAAGTTTTAAGCCTAACTTAAATAAATTAATAAAACCAAGCCACATCATACATGTTAATGGGTTTAAGATGTGTATTATGAGATCATATAAAACTTTTTAAATATATATTTTTTGAAAATGGAAACTATTTAGTAAATCAGTGATTTCATGATATCATTTCATGAAAGGTAATTGAAATCTAGACCTTTAACATAAAACAAAAAGTGTTCAGACAGGTCTGGTCTATTTGATGGAAACTTGTTCATTTATATTGATACAGACAGATAGGATAGGTATAACAAAATACAAAGTTAAGATTCATACACCATCTCATTCAGGTGGCGCATCAAGTGATCGAAGCCCAATATTCAATAAAATAAAAATGTTTAGCATTGATCAGCAAAACGATTTTTAATTTACTTACAACTTAAATCATTTCTCAATATTAGTTGTTTGCTTGATAGAATAAAATATCTGGTTAAATAACGCCAGCAACACTTATACAGTCTAGTTTAAAAAGGTAGTGCTAAGGTTTTCTTAAGTGGTGGGCACGTGAGTTTCCCGTGCAATGTCAACAGGCGAAACGTTTTAACTAAATAAGATAGAGTCCGCGGCCGCGCACTCTATTCGATTGGGTTCCTGATGGCTTCAGGTAGACTGGAGGTTTTTCCCTGAAATCTATACAAACGTCGTATTGTTCCTTTAATAGATAAAGTGTAGAAACAATAGATAAACAACGCGAAACCAGAGTTACCTATTCCAAGACACAAGTTCCTTAATTGGAAAAATTTTGTTTTGAGCATCCGTGATTTTGAAAGAGTGGCCATATTAAACGAACTCTCATTTAACATGGTTGTAGGGTATGTATAGTCAAGTTGAACAAGTTGGTAGACTACTTTTGAAGTACTTGAAGTTAATTTGAAATTAGATGAATATATTTTAACAAAGATGTATTTGACTATGTTAAATAGAAACCAGATCTTGAATAAGAGAGGCTTATTCCACTTTGAGAAAAAAAATCAGGTCGGACAGGCGTCACGCCAAAATAGGATCTTTCATGTTTGTTTATGGAAATTTCATATCGGGAGCATAAGAAACTGATCCCATGCATATCTGATTTCTTCTTCATTCGTATGTTTACGTAAAACTTGCTACGTAAAGAGGAATCTACATAATCAGAGTCGCTGAAACGACACAAAATACTGCAGCAAACATTGTGTCAAAAACAATTTTAATGAAAAAAATAGTTGGAAAAATTCATAATTTCTATAACTTTGTAAAAATATGCCAAGCTACGAATTAAAATGGAAAACGTGAATCAACTGATATTTGTTATACGCATAACCGATTTCATCAAAAGCAATATTATTGCCGAAATTCTCAGTCGCACCGAACGATTGATTCCACTTCAGTAAAAGACAGATAAAAAGTATCCCAGAAACCGAACGAAAGATATTAATTCTGAAATAGTTTGAAAGGCGTTGCAGACTCATAGTGTGAATAAAATATTTGCGGCCTTTACAACATAAGTAATTAACATTTTCAGCGCAGATAGTAATATTTTTTCATGATTTTCAATTAACATAATGATTGTTTGCATAAAAATATTTTTAAAATTTGAATTTGCACAATTTTAATGTAAATTAAATGTATATTTATCATTTTATTTATCTTCCTTTAAAATTCCTATAAAAAGAGTAGATCCGAAAATTTTAAAACTAAATACCAAAAATTATGTTTTCTATCTAATTCAAATCTAGCGTTAAAGTTAATTTTGAGACACGATATATTATCGAGTTCATGTAGTAACCACACTACCAGTAGTAATAAGTTATTTTATCTAGGCTGCTACAATTGTGATCGTGACGTAAACATTTAACCATAACGTATTTGAACTCTTAAGTATGAATCGAATTGCTCATCTAACATTTCTTTGTGCTTTAACGCAATAAAACGTATGAAGCGAGTATTATTCGCATGATCTCATCGCCTAATAAGTTGGATCCCACAACGTGCTCAATGTGGCGAAAACTAATACAACCCCTGCAACCCAGAGGGTACACTGCTACACACATCAATCAATACATCAAATACATTTTCTTCTTTTCTTTTCAAAAGGCCGAACAAGTAGGTCTTTGGTCTTCAAAATAACGATTAAGACTTGCAAATGGATAATAAATTGCAAATTATTTACTGTTCGATTATTTTTTCAATTGTTAATTTAAATAATTTAAATAAGTTAATTTTAATCAGTATTTTTTGTATTAACCAATCTGTTCTAAATGCTATCGAAGGGGATGAAGCCGGAAAGAAACCTCCGTAGTGATATATTTAGTTTTCAAAAAATTACAATAGTTATTAATTAAATTTTGGAACATTTAACCCTTTAATTATTTTATATAATTTAAGCTACTATGACTACCTTTATTTAAAGCAAGCTACAATATGTATTATTTTTAATAATTCGTGATTTCAAGTCTACTCAGGCTTCTGTTTTAATACATTTAATAAAATTACATAAAACGCCTACGCGTTGCAACGAATTTAATCTACAGAATAATGCGATCAAAAAGTATCATGATAAAATATTGTAACCAAGTGAGCCAGTCTACACAAACAACGTTCGATCACGAGTATGACTATATTACACAGACATATAAGCATGCTTGAACACTTTAGCTACAACTCAAATAAAAAAACTGGATATTACTACCCGGATATTACTACTATCATCAAAGCAACCTTTGCACTCCACTGTCAGCATCTATTAGTTATTAAAACTACTTCCATATATCTTTATCATCTACATAACGTTGGATTTTATAGTTACCTTTATTCATTATGCGTATATTATGTATTAAAAAGCTAACACCCATATCCTACTTCTTATTTAAGAAATACACATGAAATGGGTTCAGCTGTTCCGCAACGTTTACGAAATTACGCGGTTTCTTTCTTAGAGAGAGCAATAAATAACAATTAGAACCGAGTACAATGTAATTACTTTTGTGTGAAGGTCTTGTTTAAGAAATTACCAACAGCTTTGCGGGAAACCTTGAGACCTTGGCTGTTACAATTTTAAACACTAAAAAGCATTGTCTATTATTTTTGGAATTAGAACACAATTAGCTACATAAAAGTTAAACACAGACCACACTACTTGATAGACTTTATATAATCAACCCTAGTACCATTTTTGTTTATTTTTAGCATTGGTTTTTACTTAATTAACAATAACAAAAAAAAATGAAAGTCATAGAAATGCTTCGGACAGAATGACAAAGCCACGTGTCATTCGTCACACAATTCTGAGCGTAAAATGACATGTCACTCTAGTGGGCTGCGGTGGGTGGCAGTGACGGGCGCGGTCACTTTCCTAACACAATTACACACTAATTTGTGCTAATATAGCACCGATAATGCGGTCGTAAGTAATCAAGCCAAGACTGGATGGTGGAATAGAAATTTACCCAGGCATTATTATTGAAGAAAATAACTAGTTTCATTATTTAACATGTAAAACACATATTCTGCCAGCTTTTATCTATGAATATAAAAATAATTCTAGTCGAAAAAAAGTTCGCGAGAACGAAGTCGTGGTGAAAAATGAGTTACTATTATCTTAACTCAAGTTAATCCTCAATTGCTTGCTTCTGACGAGACAGTCCAACTCAAAGGACTCAACATATTTTAAACTGTAAAGGAAAATGAGTACAACAATCCCTATTTATGAGTTTTGAGTGACGTTCGTGATGAATTCCTGATTATTTATTAAAGGCAAAGCTACCTTTAAAATCAAATTCCTTCGTTATTTATTAACGAAGGTAGCTCGGACATTTTACTACCTGTGAAATGTTCGTAGATATGAATACAAAATGTCTATTTCCGTTCACGCAAACCTTACATTAAGGGAGTTCGTGAAGTGACCCTGGAATACATGTTCTGAACAAAGATACATTGTAAAATAGTTTTTATATTTATACTCTTATAATTAGATAGGGAAAATTTTTACTCTTCGTTCTACTACGATTTAGATAGTAAAATTTGGATATTCTTTAGGTAAGATTTTGTGAAGGTCAAGAAAGAGAACAAACGATTAAAGGTCTCTTTCAAATAACTTTAATATTTTATGCTTATTTGACTTAGCATTATCAGATTGGATATTCCTGGAACAATGGTCGCAGTTATTGGATATGCATGCAAAGCTATGAGTGCGATTGTATGGATAAGCCGTATTGATGACAGTGAAGCTCCGAGTCAAACCAATTACGTATTATGCTAATAACGCATTGAAGGTTATCGGCGTATCTTTGGCTCGGTTCAGACTAAGGAGATCGAGTTACGCAAGCTTCGACAAAGTTTTAAGACCCTACTGAAGGCCTCTCACTAACTATCTTCCTTAACGCCTTAGTTAAGAAGCGCCTTATGAGAACTTTGACGCTGAGATTGAGGAAGCTATTACTGGATCCGTTCAGATAGATATAAGCAGGATGTCACTTCCACGCTCCACTTTGTGAACTTGTTTACTTTGATGGTTCAAACTTTTGCCTAATTTATCTTAAAAGTTTCGAGTACTTATAACAAAATCGAAATCGGACATTTCCAATGTTATGGTTCGAAAAAACAGATCCGAATTCAATTCATTCTGTGATTAAATTTCGGTCTTCTTATAATGCGGCTTCATTTAAAGTAACAAAGTTTGTGAATAATTGAGTATTATTTTCAAAAACAATATTTGTGCAGTTTGAAGGTAGAGTTGGACATCATCGGGTCGGGCAGTGTTGGTTGCATCTCGTTCTATCATTACTTCCGCTCCGCTCTCAACTGGGGCAATCGATACCGCGCGACGCGAGGGGCGCTCCGCGTGACGCCACCGCCACCGGCTTCCATCGCTACAGCCGCGCGGCACTCGCGCGACAAACGCTCACGGCTCGCTCGTGTCCCACGCACCAAATGTATGCACGTAACCTGCCCACGGCAATCGCAGCAATCCCACATACTACTCATATGGAAAGTGAACACTACTGTATATTGGAATGAAGCCAACAGAGGTTCCTATCTGAACAAATTAAACTTGTAATAAAATAAAACAACACGATTTATTACTATTTTTTCATACGTCATCAATAAGGTTATTCAACCGCTTCTACTTAGATATGTATGTAAACTTTTCATAAAATAGCAAAAAAGAAGCCGTAAAAACATTGATAGAAGAAATGGAGTGATTTTATGCGTTGAAATCATTGAAGAGTTTTACGGTGATAGCAAGTGATAAAGCTGGAGCTGGTGATGACGTTTTACATTTATTGTCTGAGGCCGTCGGGCCTGGCGTCTACACCTGGATCGCAATCACTGCAGCTGTTCTAATATTTATTATGCGTGAATATTATATGCCTCTTCTTTCCCCACTCTGATTGCTGACTTGGCCCCTCGCGTCGTAAAGAGGGAGACACATCACGCATTCTCTAAAAAAATAAAAAGAATTTCGTAATACCTTTTTTACACACATAAGTAACTTATTTTTATAAAACTCTACCAATTTTTATTCCTTACTTTATTTAATTGATATTTTGAGGAGAAAAAAACAACCTAACTCTACATACCTTAAAATTTCATATAAAAATTTTGTTTATTAAAATTTAACAAAACATTTCTTGCGTTAACTCTTTATAAAAAGAGACATGAAAAGAAAATGAAATCAGTTTAAAACCAATGATAGTTTGAAAATAAACTTAAGTAGGTTTCTTAGCGGAGTGGAAGGCCATTATTGTTATCTCGGCAACCTTTAGTGTGCATGGAGCTAGTGGCGCAGGCGGGAGCGGTTTCTACGAACAAAAGCTCATGTAATTAGACCGGCCGCGGCAATACATAAATAATTTGCTTCACGTACTGCTTTGTTCCAGAACGGCTTTTTATTTAACGCTGTTATATTATGAAGAACAACACTTGGCGGGCTTTTGATGAATTCCGCTATCCTTTTATCCGTATTCCGTACGCACCAGGTAAATGTAGGTTATTCCATGGCTTTTGTTTTTAAAGCTTTTGTGTGTTGTAATACAATATTTGATCGTTACTGTATGCGTGGACTAATAAATGTGTTACTAATATTCCGTTTTCTATTTTAAAACAAAGGATAATTGCAAATTTCTCAACCTCTATGAATATCTAAAACACTTTTAATAGGTATTTAAATTAGAGGAACCCATGTTTCTGTTAATAATTAGATTATTTGTTCAAACATCTGTCTGGTTCGATCCGAATCCGATTGTTTTATTTTTAACAGGATCTGCTATTGCAACGTGGAAAGGTGAAATTTTAAATTACGGTTAATTTAAAAACTGAAAGCAGTCAGTATCTTAAGCGAAACCACTAAACCTCTGTAAATAATTTCACCCTTTGTTATTTTGTAAAAAAGCTCCTTTGGTAAACAGATAGCCGTAGAATATTCGCATTAAATTTGGTTACCGGAATTTTGCTACAGTGTAAAAGGAAAAGAAAATTTGGGCTGGTCCGCTTTAATGAAACAAATTTTCAGGGCGGTGACATCTAAACCTTAAGCCCTTTGTCGTGGGTCCTCGGACCGCTTTGTCCCAAAGCCGGCGGCCTACGGCGAGTCGCTTTGTGCCGCTCACAAATATTGCTAATTACGAATAAAAGAACCCGCTGCAACCCGAGCTTGACTCGCATTTAACATCACTAAAAATATGCTCTGTTTGTGCTCTCCTCATAAACAAACATATAACTTTGAAAGGATCTCGTACCTTGCCTTACTAATTTCGCAAGGCCGAAATTCTTTTGTATGTTAAACCATAAAAAGAGATTTATTATCCTTTGTCTCTGTTTTTACGTGACTTACTTTTATTCAATTTTCGGATAGTTTTGGTTTCCAGTCTTGTGATTGATTTAAATCGGCATTTAGAGTTGTGGTTTCTGCAAAGGTATGGCGCTTTAGAGTTTAATCGTTGGCCATAATACGTTTGAGATGTAGGAATGTTTGAATGTGTGATAAATTAATAATTGCTTATGCTTACTCGCTTCTTTCCCTTGGGCCTATAGTGTTCTAAATTTATTCACATTTAAGTGAGAGTCCAGTTTAAAGAGTGACTATTTCTTAAACTTGACTCTCAAGGTTTCAAGTTTGAGGTTGCCTTAAAAATCTCTTTTAATTGTATTTTGGAAAATAAGAAAACATAATCCAGGTAATATTGTTCAATGTTATAAATGGCAAAACGGCGGGCAGAAGAAGAATGAATGAAAGGAGCATTAGAGTTTATTTGAGCGGGAGATGTAGCCTCTTGCTGGACAATCTGATGAAAATCAAGACAATGATGTCATGGAAAGCCTTGGGAGAATCGTTGTTTGGTTTAAGGCATCCGCAAGCGGCTACTAATAGTAAGGTGTAAATTGAATTAGGAATTATGTATCATGCTATTAAAATTACTATGAAAATCTTTGTATTATTGAATGATCAAAGTATTACTTATTTTGCGATAGCCATAAAAACAATACCTATTAAAGATCAAAGTTTTGATACCAAACACTTAAAGTAAATAAACATCATAAGTAACGACACACGATACAAACCCCAACGTGACCTCCAATGTTCCTTGATGATATTAAGGGAAAATCGCTACAAAATTTTACGTCCGCGCGACACCCCCTAATAACGTCTGTTTAAGGGTGGGACACGGAGACTGTAGTATACATTTACGCTCCGTTAAGCGGGGAAAGCTTTTTTCGTGTTTAGTGTCACAAAAAGTGTTATTAGCTTGAATTGTGTTCCCAAAGTCGCGCCTTAAGACGATGTTACCATGGAGTTTATGATTCTAAGGGTGAGTATCCGGAAGGTTGAATTACTGTTATGGACATAAGCCATAATTTAATTACGAAATATGGTGGGATGAAAAAAGCGCCTGTTAGGAAACCATTTTTAAAATTTTTTGTTAAACATGTGAAACAAGTTCTTATGTTTCACGGTTCATCAACTTGATTAACTGGGTAACAACACTATCAGTCATACAGCGCCAACTTATAGCGTTTCGCGTAAAATTGCCGTAGAATCTGATCCTTCGTTCACATCCAATGATAATAAAGTGTAAAAAGAGTAGTCGTTTTAACGTCAACTTTATGGGCACTTCCGTAAGATCGCATGGTTCAGGGCTTTAGGGTGAACAATGAACATAGATACAAGTTGTGAAGACCCTTGCGCCAATCCCAGCTTTCAAGCAACACAATGTCATGTGCCTACATCGGAACCATAAATCTCGTGACTTGCTTTAAGAAATATCTACTGCCCACATAAAATTACAAAGAAATTTAAATCGCAGTTACGAGTTAATTAAAACATCACTAACAATCAATCAAAATGGCTGTCTTTAAACAAATACAGTCTGTGTCGTAAAACTCACACTTAAAACAGTCTATAAATAAACTTGAGGATCCAATTAAAAAATGAACGGAGAAAGGATTTGTCCCGGATTTGCTTCATCATCGTACCCGGCTACGAAGCTGAATACTTCTTAATGGCTAATATCATATTAAAATTAAGTTCCAGACATTTTTTACTCAAAATTTATTGTAGAATTGATTCTATTTTCCCAATTTTATTCATTCCAAAATTGTTCACCCACAATTATTTTTAAGTTAAATAAATTAACCCTTTCATATTGTTATCACCTATAACAAATTTCATTAACATTATCAGCACAAAAACACTCACACACCACTCCATTACACCGATCGGTATTAAAATTAAACAGATGTTCATATAGTAACGTTATAAACCTAAAAAATGTTATTTTTGATTAATTGGGCCTATTGTGAAGGGGAACAATTTTCCAAGGTGATCAGGAATAAACCCATAGTTCCCCTATTTTAAAGCCGACATTTCTTAAGGCTATTAAAATTTTACGACTCGACTGTAGAAATGAATGTAAGAATGGGGTTAAGGAGCAACCTTTTTTGTATGACTCAATTTACAGGAGAAAAATAACTGCGGGAATATCGAGATATTAAATAAAAATGTATTGAATCAAGATGTAAATCCATAAAACATCAATTTATAAATATTTGAGAATTTCAGAGATTGTCACTTGATTATATGACAAATATTTGATTACTATTTTAGTTTTCCTATCTCATAAGACAAAAATTCTGTGTTATTTAAACCCAAATTAACACCAAATTAACCCAAGTATTTGATGAAACGATAAAATTTGAAAATGAACATGCTTGGATTCTCAAACTGTACTTAAACGAAAAAATCTCAAAATATATTTGATCAAACCCAAATCAACTAAGTATTTGATATAACGGAATTGTCGAATATTAAAATAATTAAGCTCAGATTCTCAAACTCTCAATGCTCAATTCAGAAACCGGCAGTAAATGAGATTTAAATTGAGAAAACATTGTAAATGAAACTATTATTGTGTTGTTTAATGACATCTTACCTAAAAAAATAATGGAAAATGTTATCAAACTATTTAATATGAATCCACAGTACCTAGTCGCAGGGTTGTACCAGCCTCGAGAGAGTCAAGCTAATACGATTCCTGTACCTTCGATAGCTTGATAGGTTTTCTGTTGTGAGTATTTTCGCCTTGATATTTCTGGTCACGTGCGTATTTCTTTTGTTTTCCCAGTTATAACGAGATATTGTGATTCTGCACCATTACGCCACCGCATATACAGGAGATGCGAATATCAAACACCGTATTAGATACACGTTTTCTTATTAACAAGAGATAGACACTGAATAATAATGCCTCCATTTTCTTTGTTATGAAAGGAAAAATGTTACAAGCAGTTATATTCATTACCTATGTATATCGCGAAACAAGCCTCCTTTTTTCAATATTACGTTGGTACATTGTTAACATTTTGGTTGGCTTCATTGAGATATAATTATTGAAGAAGCATAAGTACAATAAGGTATTAATAGTTATGTATTTTTAATATTAAAAGTAATTCGTTTTTTCTTTCATTACTAAATTAAAGTTTCACGAAATTAGTTTCGATCGGGCGCAAGCCATAAAGTTGACCGCAAGGTTGAAACCCAAGTTCTCGAGATTCACCTCTGACACTTAACATTTTCAGATAGTATTGCTTTTAAGCTTCTTAAAAAAATCCTATTAATATTTACACTTGCAAAACTATATCTCTTACTGACGTTTACTTAGTGATTTAAAATCTATTCTTTGTTAAACTAATAGTTAATTTAACTTATAGATAACGTAACAACTCATAGAGAACAACCTTGCCATCTATTCCTTGGTACAAAGTCGTTCGATACCCATTTTTAATGATCCTTAAACATTGGTAAAAACAAAATGGATGACTTAAATTTATCCAGATAGACTTTATCTACTCCAAAATCAATCCAGTAAACAAAAATTTAGAAAATGTTTACTTAATTGAACGTAGGACCGTTATTACATATGGATTTTAACAAGGTACAAGTGAATTTACTTTTTTCCTCATTTTGTGCTTCTGAATCTTTGGGTTGACGAAGGTACAATGAAGTACCAATTGGTAAATTTGATATGTTTTTTACTTAAATGCTCATGTAAAAGTGATTTTCTCTGAAATTCTAAAGAAATAAGGCTGAACAAAGTTTATTTGTTGTGAAGTTATGTTAGTAAATTCCCAGATTTGTCGATTTCATTTAGTACCTACGCATGTGTATGTTAATCATGTACAACATGTTTTGATTATTAGAGCTTACTTTAGTTATAATAACAACAGGCTTGTGTAACCTATAACCCAGATAAGCAAGGATGAAATCCTATCCTATTTTCACCCTCGGATTAAAATTAAATTTTATAACGTTTCAGCAAATCGCGCCGCAACCAACCTCGCTCATTGTCTAAAACCTTAATTTAATTTTATGTAACCCGGTAAATTAATATTAACTTCGTTTGATATTCAAGTGTGTACCGTCTTGTATGAGCTTTGATTATGTCAACGAAATTTATCCGCTGATTATAATTTACCATGTTTTTGACTATTGCGTGAAAAGCAAATTTTAAAATAATATTTAAAAAATAATTTTGATTGTTCTGACCGACTACAATCTATCTACATTATTATTATACAAACGGTAAAAGTGATTTACAGGTGTGACCACGCACATGCCAAACCCTTAAGGCTAGAAAAATTAAATTTTACACACGTATTCCTCATATGACGAAAACATCCACTAAAGAAATAATTTTTAAGATTCAACCCCAGGGGGGTGAAATAGGGTATAAAAGTTTATGTGAAACTTTTGTTCCTTGGACAAAAATGATGAGTTGCTTTCCAAAATTCAACCCCTGAAAGGGTAAACTAGCGTATGAAAGTTTTAAATAAACGCGCAGGGCAAATCATTTGGGCTAGAAACTTAAAATTTCACACACGTATTCGTCTTATGACATAGGCATCCACTATGGAAGGATTTTTCAAAATTCATAAGGGATGTAAGTTTATATGGAACTTTATATTCCGGCTTATTTAAAATATTTTATAATAATTCAATTTTTTATGAATTTTCAAGGATTCTACTAGAACCATTTTCGAATTCTACTCGAACAAAAACTGGTTGAAAATAAAATGTTTTCCAACTTAAAATCTTACTACTACGTATGTATTTAAAAGTAAAAAAAATAATCAAAAATGTATCAACAGTATCAGTATATGACAAATGAAATGGTGCTTCTAAAATCATTCAAATTGAAACAAATGTTTGGATATAAGCGCACAGAAGTTGAAACTAATTGTTATTGATGTTCTACATAAAAAAATTAGAGGAACGTAGAGCATGATTTGTCACTAATCGGATGTAGTAGATCTCGCAAATCGCGGTTATCGTTTTTCGGTCAAGCCAGGTAATGTTTTAATTACTATAACTACCGTCTTTTCTATATTAAAATAGTTGATTAAATATTTCTCCTTATTTCCTGTAGGAATACTAATATATATCATCTTCACACAACAGGTCAGCTGAATAAACACAGGTATTTTACCATATTTCTTCATTATCTTATCCTTTTCTGAGTGTCACTCGAAACACAATTATTTTATGAGGATGTCAAATGACAGAAGTCGACAATGGAGATATAGGGAAAATTACGTCAATACGATAATAATACGTAAGAGGACAAGGAAGTAAGGCAATCATATTGTATCACATAGGATACGACTCGGATAATTCTCAGATATTTCATAAATCATACATCAATATTAGAAATGTGATGTTATCGGAATAAGCGCGTGTTTGCTCTTCGTTTTTTCCTTAGGGTTGTCGAATATTTTCCTTCCTCACAGTGAGAAAAAAGGGTTCGCAAAATTTTTCTACTTCAAATTTCCATTTATATCAAATGATGACTGTAAAAATTATACGCTTCTTAAAGCCGTGGAAAATTCCAATGAACTGAGGCCATTATGGTTGATAAAAGAACTTCATATCATCTCAACTAAAATCTCCAAAATAGGTTTTCAGATAAGTAAATTGGTATTTTTAAGACTCAACGCTAGTACATGGAAATACACGAAATTTTTCTAAAATAAAAAAGATCGACTTGATTTTGTTTGCGAAGAAACTCGACAGTATAGTTTTAACAAATCGGCAACGATATCATCAATAATAGATTTGAGTTAAAAATCTATTTAAGAGATATTTTATAAAATGTATAAGAAAATGATCTTTCTTATAATTTTTATAAAATATGAAATGATCAAACTTTTATTATAAAATAGCCGGGATTTAATACAAATATTGTGCTTATTTGACGTGTATTCAATACAAATAAGGACTATTACTGATATTACCCAATATAACAAATATAACTAAGTTCAATGTAATTAAAGAAACGTTATTATGAAATAACATTTATTAGTTAATAATAGTAAAAAAATTGAAATGTAATTAAATTATTCTCAGACTAGAGTTATGATTTAAAACACGAAAGAAGCTACTTCAGCTGTCTGCCAAGCTTTGATCTAAAATAGATAAGATAAAAACGTATCGAGGGATTGATTTTCTTTTTTTCTTTTAAGAACTTGTTTATTGTTTCATTCAACATAGTTTAAATTTAATAATAGAATTTATTATAAATTTAAAGCGGTTTCAGTTAAAACATGTATAAACATGTAATGTTGTACCTACTCTATCAGTAGCTTTAGGACAAAACAACTCTCCACTGGTGTCCATTAAGGTTTGATGTCTCGTAACCCTATATGTTTGACACTCGCCGGGGTTGGAAAGGAAAATGGGCTATAACAAAGCCTATGTGTGATGTATTTAATGTGATCTCAAGTTACAATTATTAACCTACTTTAATATCATTGGACTGTACTATACTATATATACGCAACTATACGCAATAAATATACTGTAACATTAAAACGATATGTTTTATTAAGTTCGACAATATTTTAACTTCTTGTAAACTGTTTAACGTTGTTATTATTTAGTCTATGACATTTGTTTAAGATACAAATTAACTTTGCTTGTTACATAGTTTGAGTTTAAAACTTGACAGACATACGAGATTTTGGGTCAACTACAAAATCATTTTACGTACCTACTTACTTTGGTATCTAAAAAAGTTTTTCTTTAGGGACAAGCTGACAAAGTGAATTAGAGAAGTCAATCGAACATGTTCTTGTAAAAATTTTATTCGGCTCCCGTCCGTGAGCCTCTGGGACTACTGAGCGTTGTGATAAAGAAAATAAATTCAATGTCTAATTCAACTTTTAAAATATCAATCACAAGCATTAAAAAACTTGAGTGACTTATCTTTGTTCTTACACACATACCTTTGAATAATTTCAATTTACGAAGAAAATTTAGATAAGATCCTCGACAGCTACTGACAAAAACTCAATGAATAATTCGCCTTGTCTGATATTCTTGTGTTCGCAGTTCACACACTAAAAGTAATTTAAAAGTATTTAAACGATAAATTTTGTAAAACTTTTGATCTAATCATTGATTTATTTTCTTTATTCAGATTATGGTAATAACTTTATTTGCCTTTGATGAAAATTATCTGGTGTTTTTCCATTTTCAACTAACCTGAAAACAATATAATTGAATAAAATAGAAAATAGTTATTTTTTACACACAATTACTTACAATTGGGTATTTGGTAGCCAACTAGTGGCTATAGGTACAAATACAATCCACGGTGTTACTACGTAGGAATCAGATTACACTTAATTTTCTTTAGTATGTTGATCTTACTAAGCTTTTTAAATGCTATACAACCAGTATCCGGATGCTACACATACGTTTGAATTTGTATTTGTAGAAAGCACTTTCGGTGTAATTACTGAAAGCGGCGTTTAACTGCAACATTAACAGAGCTCTCAAAAGTGTAAAACAATAGTTTGGAGCGAGCGTGATTCGAGCGAACGCGCTTCACTGGCAGATAGTGGCTCGGCACCATTCACAAAACCAACGAATCCGCTCCTTCAACAGAGCTTAAAAATCACAGATATGACAGTTACGTTTATTGCTAAAATGTTGGCTACATTGATATTGAAAAAGTTACAGCTTTTCCATTTTACCGCCAGCTTTGTAAAGTGTAGAATATGTAAACTGTTCGTGGTATCGGTAAAAGTTACATGCATACTTTATTTTTGTTTTCAATTAAAATTAAAGGTAATAAATTATTATCTGGTCCTTAATATAAGTTTCAATAGATTTTCGTTTTATATTTAAACCTAATATTACTGAGGTCCAATATTTATGCCAATTGCAACGAAGCCAACATGGAAATTTGTATAAATTTAATTTCATAATAATTTAAGTCCATGTCTATCTTTAAACGCTCTACTTAAAAACGAAACAGCCAACATTAGTACGCAACACAAAACGTTTAAAGCACTTTCTGCGGTGCTGAGATAAGCTCACGACCTCCTAAACTGCGACCTCACACTCTTTATATTATATATGCTACATTCTCTTATTACAGCCAAGTATACGTAATTATTTCAAAGCTCACTCTGTAAAGTTTAAACGTGTTTATGTTTGGCTTCCGTTTATTATGAAGCCTATGTTGATAAAAAGGCTCAGTTAACCGTTAAAGTAGTGCGGGAGTGGATGTGTGCCAATTATCTGGCAACATTAGCCCGCTGACGAGACCCCAGAGAGATGGAACATTTTTCATCAACACTAGCGGAAATACTACCAACATTACCGACACAAACTATACTACCGACATTACAAACAACCGCACAATTTCGGGATACAGAATTTAGAGCACAACGAAATTCGCGAAAAATGTACGTACATAATCATTTCATTTCTTTCAAAATTAAACTGAATTACGATATTTTAATAATAAGCCTAGATATTTCAGAATATTTATAAATTTTATTAATCATAAAATAGTTGTTAAAATATATCATTTTGTCGTACCTACTATTTGAACATTCTGTAAAATTCAGTGGTAAGACTTGGTTCGTGATCATTATATTTCGTTGTAATTGAAGTAAACAAAACCTACTAAATGTTTAGATAAACTTACTTTAAAAAAGGTACAAAATATACAAGGGTATGTCTCAAATTAGAGTATCAGTTAAAAATATCAACGTACAAAGTATACGAAATGTCAACAAAACTGACGAAGACCGATTCAGCGCAATTCCTCAAACATTGTAGGATCAATAATCCGTTTTTTAATCCAAAATAGTCGTGTAAAACTGCAATGCAAAAGCATGAGGACCGTGTCGGTGTGGTACAACACTAGGACCATTAGTTAACATACAAATGGGTGTCGTTTTACATAATCCATCGTTTACTATGGCGGTAATTTGTTGGGAGCAGTCGGGATAAGCAAATTGATCGCATCCGTAATACTGTCTGATAATGTATCGATGTCTGATTAAGTTTCATTTGGTTTTTCGAAAAAAGCAAGCTATGTTTATATTGAAAATTTAACAAATTTTGTATGAGTAGCAATGTAATGTAGTGAAAATACAATTGGATTTTACAATAGTTGAAGGAATTCAAATATTTTGAAACGTACAGATTTAGCTTTATTCCCGGCATGAGGCTTCGTGTCTCCTATCCATTGTGTTTTTTATTCTTTCCTCTAGAGCTTCCATCGATACGTGCTGGTGAAACCGTTCATATGTAAATACGTGTCTACTACCTACCTTTATGTACACAACTCTGTATATATATCACGAACATGTATTTGCTCCATGTACAGTATATATAAGTACAGATATAAACTAGATCACAGATCAATAATAAATGTAAAACGAAAGAGTTTGCTTGCTATTTTGAGGAAGGATTAGTAGAAAAAACAGCTAGTTACCCATTCAAAAGTATTCAAAGATATTTTCATATAAAACATCCAACTCGAAAATCGCTTAACTAAAACATAAGTGTGATGTAACGCTACGAATGCGTTTACATTAAAAGACAGACTTCCAGGTGATATGAGATGGAAATTATTCACATGCGAGTGAGCAGGGCCTCATCGTTCCACGCCGGCGACGCCTGCAAGTGGCGATATTTCAGGCATTTCAGGCTTTCAGCGCCCGCAGCCTGTTTGTGAAAACTTCATTCTCGTCAACCGAGCGCTGCCTGTCACTCGAACATGCAACCACCCAACGTTTACCTTTGCAAACATCTCGAAACCGACGACGGGCTTTTGCTTCAATTTTATAACTTTTTAATATACATATAATTCAGAAGTACCTACAGAATGTATATGGTTATCCTTGAAATCAACATCATTGTACTGAAAAAATTGTTCTAGTGTAAGATTTCAAATTTGCCATAACTAGGGAAAAAGATAGTGGGATTTTCAAGACTTTTTTTGTTTTATACTGTAATTTTTGTAGTGTTATTTCATCTTTATTATATTTCTATTTTAAGACTTATCTATTTTGGCCGACTGAAACGAATTTAGAAAAAAATAATTAACTCATAGCCTTCTGTGTTTTTCAATGGCAGTATATTTATGACATTAATTTATTAAATCAAAACGTCATGATAACTTTTATATATATATAATCTAACAGTGCCATTCTAACCTGTTAAATGAGTTATTTTTATAATATTTATACTATAGGAAAAGGTGTAAATTAACTTGACAATGATGTTATTTATCGACAGATTTTATAAAAGTGAAAAAACCATTCCTGGTTAATTTGTTTTCTTCAAAGCTAAATTTTTTAATAATGTACATTGAAATATCTGTAGGTATAAGTTTCGTTTTCGGTTTCGGCATTAAATTAAATCTATATGTTTACAAAATCAATACAAAACATCTAGTTTAGATTTTGTAAACTTATAATTAAAAATAATCAAACATGGCGACTAATAAACATGATCCCAGAGGGATTTCCGAAAGCGTCAGTCGGTTGACATGTACCGCTATACAGCTGACTGACTCGGATGGAACTCGTCAACTCGCGTCACTGTTTTACATATAAATGGACGCCGCTCCTTAATCCCTCTAACACAATGGCTTTAATTTGATCCCTGCATGTGTGCGTGCGCCTATGGAGCTAGGAGTCTGCAGCTCCATACCTTTATGTGAATATGTCAACACTTTTTTTTTCAAATATTATTTTCGTAATGCTTAAAGTTACATATGGGACCAACTTTATTTCGTTGTTACACAGTTACACAACAGTTAGTTTTTTATCAGTTTGCAAATAAAAAAATTGCCAAAAGAGCCTTTTTACGCAGACTACGAGTTATGGTTACTACTTTTATTTTGATTACAAAAGCAATTAAAATCTTACTATGACAGGCGTAGTATAGCATTGCGTTAAAACTGACAATTGGGAAGTAAGATACAACAAAGCTTTATAGTTAAGAGTCAGCTGACAGGGAAGTTAAATTAGTATTTCGAAATGCAAATCCTGCGAGGAGTGGGGCCACAGCGCGGCACCTGCAATGACAGTTTGTGTAATAGTCCGGAACCGGCGAATTCATTTGCAAAACTCTGACCTGTCTCAAACAAAACAGCTTTTTGATGCGGACCTTTTCGGCCCAATGATAACGAAGTAATAGTTTCGCTACAGGCTGCCAATGAAAACATTAACATTCTGCAATAATTATTGCATATTTGTGAACGTTAGGACTAGATTGGTAATTATCAAGATGTCCCTAGTCTTAAGAAGGTTTCATTACACTACGGAAGTAATTTTCAGAACTTTTTTCAGGAGATAGGGGTTAGATGTTGTCATTAAAAAAAATATTGATGTTGAAGTTTCTAATACAAGAACTGTATCAATCATACACAATATTCAAATTTCAGTTTAAAATTAATAAATTACATAATACATTCTGTTGATATTTTATTCTTCCTATTTATTGTTTTAAAACACTTGTATAGTAGATGCTGTGTGCTGATTTAGTCTTAAAAATTCTTATTACAAAAAGCCTCAAAGATTAAATAAATGATTAAATATATCTATTTGAAAAAACTACCTCATCTCAATACAAAACAAGACTGAATGGGTATGGTATGGTGGTGATTAGTTAAGTCTCCAATGTAAAAATATGACATTTAAATGTACCAATAAATAGATACAAATGTTCTTATTAATAAAATACCTACCATTTTAACTTAACTAAAACATAACCACTGAGAAAAGCAGTGGGCCCATTCTTCCTTAGGGGTCTCTTCAATGGCATTTTCGTACGCTTTCACCGCATCTTCAGGGCTCGTAAAGCGAATACCTCGAATTTTATCTTTAGTTCTTATGAATAAAAGTCGCAGGGTGCCAGGTCAGGACTGTATGGCGGATGACTCATTATCTCAACACCTGCCATATTCAAATATTCAACAGTCCGTTTTGTGGAGTGCGCTGAAGCATTGTCGTGGTGAAGGAGGATCCTCCTTCGAGGGCGCTGCTGTCGAATTTTTTCCAAGACAACAGGCAAACAGCGATTGACATACCAGTCTGCAGTAACTGTCCTTACATTTTCTAGCACAACTGTCGCGAAATGACCTTTCCGACCGAAGAATGACGCAATCATCTTTTTTCCTTGACTTCTTCCTTTCTTTACCTTAGTTAGCCGATCTCCGAAAGGAAACATCCACTGAGCTGATTGACTTTTGGTTTCGGGTTCGTAGCAATATATCCAGCTTTCATCAACTGTGAAGATGTCAAATACAGCATTTGAGTCACCGCCGTTGAATTTATGTAATATTTGGAGACACCAGTCCATGCGAAGGTATTTCTGGTCGTCGGTTAAAGTGTGGGGAAGCCATCTAGTACAAAGGTTCTTGACGCCTAAATGTTCGTGTAATATTTTTTGAACTTGACTCATACCAATGCCCAGGTTTGCCCGTATCTGCTGATAGGTTACTCTCTTATCTTCCTCTATCATGCGTCGCACAGCACTGATTATCTTCAGTAGTCGCTGTTAAAGAACGTCCCTCACGCGCATCATCATTGAGATCGCTACGTCCACGCTTAAACTCGTTAAACCAATTGTAAAAAGTGACACGAGATGGGGATTCATTAAGAAATGCTAATCGCAGCCTATCATAGCTTTGTTGTTGAGTAAGCCCACAACGAAAGTCAATATAAATCATTGACTGAAAAGTGTAACAAGAGTTTTAGATTTGCCGCCAATTCACAAAAACAAATGACAAATGAATGCAATATACTACATTAGGTTACCAAAGACTTCTAAAATTGAAATTAAAAAAAGTTTTCATTAGCAATGTTTCTAACTAGCCAGTTCTAAACATTTTCAGTGTTACCTACGTATCAGCACTCGAGCTACTTTCCTGATTTCTGATACATCATTGGGAAATGACAAACAAAGCTTCATTGTCCAAACTTTCCTACCACACTCAAGAGACCGCAATTGTAATTTATTCACCACAGCCTATCTATATGTAGAGTAATTATAATATAATATTTGCAGTGAAATAAGTATTTTTATGAACATTATATAAATACAATAGCTAATAATTACACATAATATTATAAACATTAAATAAATTAAAATTGTAATTAAAATAAAAAGTTTAAAGAATTGTAAAAATAATAAATGTCTAGGGGCATTCCGATTTTTATTATATATAACGATGCGCGTGAGATGACAGACCGGTCGTTAGCTGTAGTCGTTACACTTCATCAGCGACGCCCGCGGTCGGGCCGGTCAGCGAGCGACCACTCTGCCGCAGTGTGGAAACATCTAGCCGGCGCGAACACACGTTTCATTACATACGCTTATCATTCCGTCATCTCGCACTTATCACTTATAGCTTGCTTTTATCTTTCATTCTTCCGCTTTTGTCATTTGCTAGTTTTAATTCATGCTGTAATTACCACTCCTTCATTCATTAAATCAGTGGGTGATTAAATCTATGTGAATCGTTTTATTTATTTCATCAAGCATATCTATACACATTCACCCCACTGTATATACATACTATATAATTTGCCTTTGTCTAGTCATCTACAACTGGCCTTGTTACCTTAGGTTAAATAGCGAATAACAGCTTTGCAAGTATATCGTCACTCACGGTCAACATTTTGACTCTTTACCTGTTAGATCAGTTAACCCTCTGATAAGGGTTGAGTTTTGACAACTTGATTTTTATTTGCATTTCTTTAAAATATATTGGTAAAATAATTTTGAAATGTGTAAAAGCATCCATACAAGTTTATAAAGTAGGATTATAATAGTTAATTTAAATTTGGTAAATGAACCTGAAATTATTAAGTTCATATCTGTGTAATTCAAACTAAAATTTCTCATCCCATTATCCGAGTCGAGGTAATTCCGGCTATACATAAGCATGTTTAATAAGCCAGCTCTCCCGCGGTGCAAACAACTTTGAAACTGGCCTCGGATGTAAATGACATCTCTTTGAAGATAAAGATGCGAGATAATTTAGCAATTCTCGTACCGAGAGGTAAGCAATATGTAACTGCCTGTCATGTTCCACAAATTAACTTTTGATGAAAACCAACTTTTACGTTTGTGGTGGCGTAATTTCGTCAGAATATCGGAGATATAATTTGAGATTTCCCAACTTCGACTTTGTCGAACTCAAATGAGATGTTGAATTAATAGCTTAGTCATACGTACCTACAAGTTCTAAGAAGGAACTTTCTTTATTACCTGCTTAAAGACAAAGCTTCAAGTTTCATTTTATCAAATTTTAATTTGCATCTCTCAACTCGTAAAAAAACACTGAAGGGAATCTGTAAGGTTTGATTCGATTTGAAAATAGTTAAAAAATAAATACGTACAACTTAAAAACATTTTATACTAGTTTTAAAAAATATGAGGGAAAAATAATATTAACGCTATACAAAGGGTCGCGTTTTGAACTTTCTAATTGTTAGCCTGAGACTTAGCAGTAGCAGTAAATGTTTTCACATTTAGGCTTTAGAATAAAATATTAAAAAATAAAATATATATTGACTGTGATTAATGAAACTTTATATGAAATTCCTAGCAGATGGAGAGTACGGGGGAAGTTCACTAAATACTCTGTCATACAAAAGGTGCTCGTCAAAAGTGACAACCCCAAAGACCAAATTTGTCACTATGATTATGTCAAACACAAAAATAATCCCGTCATCTTTTTGACGTTGCTCACCCTTGCAATAAACTCTGTTCGCAACATTGCAAATTTGCTGAGTCCAAGTAGGGTCACAATACTGTCGATTTTATTTACAATATCATTGCCAAGTGTACAGTGACGCATTTATAGCTGAATTTAAATTATTATGTGCAAAGGAGCAGGCAATGTAAATGGAAATATTTTAGCGATTCTATTTCAATCGCATTTCACAGTGGGGTATCAGATCAGAGGTAAAGTACGTATAAGTTGAGAAAGTAGGGAGCAGAAGATTATAGAGTGTATAGGTGATCAGACGTCGGCAACAGGGAATGTTTTGAAAGTATTCGAAGGGTGGCGGTTGCCATGGTTGGAATTATCAACATTCGGATGGATACGCTTCAGTTATACTCGCCTACTTTTATAAGTATATCAATTATAGAGATCGTTTTTGCAATTAATAAAGGAATTAGAAATCGATGCCCAGTTGTATTTTAAATACGTTATACGAGTATGCAAGTACGTATGTGCTAAACATTACATTTAGTTTTATACTAACGTCGGTTTAATTGGAAGCTTAACTTACGAAGCTAAAGAAAAATTTTGTTCCTATTATTCTTACCTTACGATTTTATGTCTAAGATTTTTCTTATATTGTTGAAATATGTTTGGAACAAACATTCCTCGTGTTATTTTGAATTGGACCCTATGTAGCGAGGTATATCTAACACATGTTTTAATTTTTAGTCTGCAGACAGTTGCTCGTTGCTTTAGCAACCGGTCTCCTAACTAAACTTAACCTGTGCATTACAGGTATGTTTAATATTTGTTCATACAGAACATTTGTATGTATTTTAATGGCATAAAATTAAATTTCAAATAACTGAAGCTTTCTTTAGACAATAATTATTTTTAAATACTTTTCTATAAGTAGATTACTTAATGTAAAGAATATAAAGTATAATAATATAATATTTAATGAGAATTGAATTCATCTTCCAACATACGCTAATTTTCCTTGCGATTAACTAGAGGTTTTTTATTTTACTGGTAATTTAAAATCAGACGATCAATAGAATTATAAACTTTTTCCAGGGAAATACTTCCTTGCAATGTCCAATCTGTAAGTAAGTTTAAAAAAGAAAAGCAGAACGTAGTTAATTACACATTGTCATCGTATGAAAAGTAAACAGATCCCAGTGTGATCTTTAATAAAAGTTCACGTCGCTATAGAATCCTTTATGAGCCGACCGCGGTGTTCCATAATGTAGTCACACATGCACGACTGAGCAAAAGTAATTAAAACGCCAACATTATGTATTGCCAATGTATAAAAGTTGCAGTCGAGGGCGCTGGCAATTCAAAGATACATTTTTAATCAAACACTGACCACGCCCGAGCTTAAGGTTAGGTAAGGTTCTATTCATGTTTCGAAATATTAGGCTCGTGCTCTCCCCCACTATTTATATGGAACTGACACAAAATTATGAATTTATAGCTAGCAGCTAAGGTTATAGAAAATTGTTTTTTTGGTTATTTTTTTGTAATACTTGGATTTTTAGACTATATCTGGTTTATATTGAAAATTTGATCTAAATGGAACTGGTCTGGCCAGGAAAACCCTATTTAACTTGAAGACGTCCAGTTGTATTATTCAGAGAATCTACAGAGAGCAAGGAGGGCCATTTATTTGCAAGTTTACTCAACAACGGACTCTACGGTTTCTTCATACTGACGTAAAAAAGTTTAATTCTAGTGAAAACTTAGCTGTAGTTGGTATACCTACGAACGGTGTGAATGTTTGATGTAGCTGACATGTCGTGTGCCATGTAATGCCTAACCTCCGAGCAAAGGGCGGCTGTTGCGTAGCTGTACGCACCAAATGTCCCTAATAAACGCCTCATTTAGAACAGCGATTTTCTCTGGCTTCCTTTTATGAGCTTTGAAATATTAATCTATCTAGATTAGTAGTACAAACACAGACAATATGAGTGAATTTTAAGCAAAGTTATCACACAAGTATCTTAACAAATTTTATTTCATGCTTAATTTTCTCCACACCAAACATAAAATAAATCATATTAATCTATAACGATATTACAACAAAACTTGAAATAATCATATAACGGTATGTAACAGAAGCAGAACATGATTTGTCTTTACAGAAGAATGTTAATATATAAAATTATAACGTGGAACACGTTTCGGGCGTAGTCCATATTTGCATTCAGCCGTCATCGTGCGGCCTTTCGCGCCATTTCATTCGTCGTAGAGGCAATTTTCTGATGGTAGCACGTCATTATTGTCCGAAATATGACGAAATAGAATGCTGCTACGTGAGGGGTGCATTATACCAACAGCTAATGGGGGATATTCGTGATGTAACTCCCCGTTAATGTCCCGTTAAAAGATATTAACAATTACTTACTTGATTAGGTCAGAAATAATGTTTCCGGGTAAATTTACGTGCTATACGACATAATTAGGTTTTTAAAGCTATTAGTTAACAGTCACTACAATTTACACGACAAAAGCCAACTTTTTCGGTTTTACATTTACAGATTTCGCTCGCGACTTGATCCGCGTAGAACTAGAATTTGTGCATTATTTGAGAGCTCCACACTCAACATCCATTCTAAACAGAATAAAGTTGTTGTTTTTTTTTGATGATTTATGGTATCGGTGTTATCTTACAACACAGCACGCGGAGTCTGAATCAAATCTACATTCAGTCGCCTTGCACTTTAAAAGTCGAATAAAATTTTCAGCAACTGGTAAAACCGGCCCGAATTTTCGAAGCATTTGCAAATACAAAAATAGAAGGTAAAGCAAAGAGCTTTATAATAAGCCACTTTGTTAAATATGTAAAAGTTGTCTCGTGGAGTCAAAATGCAAGAGAAATGTTGAACAATTTATGTGTAAGGAGAAGTAATAGAGCGTTTCATTGCTTTTTCACTCCGTTACTCAAATGTAGATGGATGAGGTCTCCGCCGGTGACGCCGAAGACAATTGTCAGCGATCGCTCAGTGTCCCTTCTAATTGAAAATTCTCGTCAGATTCATTTAAATCTTGATCGACACGAGAATGGACGCCATTCAAAATTAAGGCCCACTATAATTTAATTGTTGTTCACCTTCGTCACAGATCGAAACACAAACACAATTTCCTGACGTGACCGATTTCTCTAACCGGAATAGTAACGCAGCAACTTGGCTGAATATTACCGATCAAAGCCTAAGTAACTTGCATGTTAGTAAGAATCACAAGCAAAGAGCACAGAAACGTTAAATTATATTTTTAGTATAAGGCAATTCCCTACATTAATCAAAATTACCAATAAGAAATTCCATCAAAATCTGTCAAAAAAATACAGTAGATACCAATTAGGGATTTTTATACTAAGTACCAACAAGTTGAAGTGCTCCGGAAGGAAAAGGGTGCGAACGGAAGAAATCTTCGATAACAGGGAGTTAAGAGTAGGAAATTATAAAACGTTCAAGAGTTCAGACGACGCTTTGAGTGGATATAACATCTTCTCGTATTAATCGTTAAGTTCCTGATACGATATTGCGAATTCTTCTTCTGAAACGTCGGAATCTAATAAAATGCATAAAGTTGATAGCATTTCAAATAAAATTATAGTGACAAATGTGAGGGGGCGTAGCGGTTTTTATTTTAAACAAATTCAGCATTAGTAGAAAACAGTATGAACGGGTGCGAGGACGACCCGTATTAAAATATTTTAAGTAGGCTATGAATATTCAAAGACACGGCGCTCGGTGGCGGCGACTAACGATTTGCACGTTTTTGGACCATCGCTAATTGCAAATGTGAACGAACACTTACGGCGAATGTAATTGCTTTCACTGATATCAGACGAGGTGTGTGCGTCTGTTTGATTTCCCGAAACGATCGCTGAATTAGCTTGAAAACATTATAATTTCTTTAACTTCTATAAAACCCGAGCATTATATAAAATCACATGACATAAGAAATATATTATTATGTGTACTCGTATGTGTTGCATGGGTTTAAGCGTTGAAATTGAAAGCTTTGCAAAATATTTTAAGTTTAAAACTTTTTAGTTTTGCTGAAGTTCGAATTTTATGTGTAAAATGTATATTGAGTAGAGCGTTTCTTGATTGCTGCTTCCTTTCAGTCTGGTTATACAAGGAGAGTACCTCAATTAACGCATAGACAAGACCGATAGGATTGCAATCCACTGTTTACTATATTAGCGCCGTATTGGAGAGAAGTTTCTCCCCGTTTCAAGTGTGATTAAGGTCAGATTGAGTCGGGCAGTCGACGTATCTATTCAATTAATGCTCTAGTCTGGCGGCAGGTTACCAAGAACCCCTATTTATAATGCACTACTGCAAATTGCTTCTATTTGTACTGAAGTCTTCAGAAGAATCTTCAACTCAATTATATTTACCTCCGCTGTTCATTTTAAGTTTTACTTTCTTTTTCTTTGCTAGCATATATTTTTAATATGAAATCACTGTACCGGAATACGGTGAATTTTGTTGAGTAATTTGGGTAAACAGATATCCCATCCAAAATAGATAAGAAAACTTTTTAGTGTCACGCATAATTTGGTCGTGATATTAATCAATAAACAATAGATTTAGTAGTTTGGCTTACGCGAAAGAAAATAGGTGGCACTTAGTAGGCCATTTAAGAATCTCAATGCATTTCCATGTGGAAATTCCTGTCATCAATTGTCGATTTGTTTTGTGAGAGTATATAGAGGGATTGTGATACACATTGCATCCAACTTCGATAATGAGTCGATAATTTGTTTATTGTACCTACTATTTTAAATCTATTATTATAAAACAGTTAATGTTCCGCCAAATACTTTACATTTCCAACAAAAACCAAATAAAAGGTTGAATATTGTTCTTTTATTAGCTTACTTACTAGCGGATATTGTTTCTTTTCATCAAACTAGGACGATGACAACACACGAGACGACGGAAAAGAGAATAAGCCTCGGATACCGATTCACTTGAAAAAAACTAACAAAGAACAACTCTCCAAGCTTTCTTGATAAAACACTAATCGTGTTTCGGTAGCGTAAACTTAAGACCGACAAATAATACTAGCGGACGTCGTCGTTTTATGTATGTTTTTTTATTGAGATCATTTACAAAAAGGATTTTGCACTGAATTCAGGCGAGACGGCACATTCCTGGGATTGTCTATAAATCTGACCATAAAAATAAATCCCTGCGATCAAATTGCGAAGAGAAAAAGTAAAGTCGTTTGTTTATATCACAGGGAACAGATATATGAAAATAGCTTAGGAACAGTGTTGGTCTCGGTTGTAATGTAAAGTTCCCACTTTGAATATAAATAAAGACAAGGTAGATGTGGTTTGTTGTCGCTTAAGCAGCAATATAGGGTTAGAAACTAGGATATCTTATTGAAGAACCACTGGAACTTAGTTTGTAGATGTATTAAATACTTGACTAAAGTTTATATATTAATTTGACAATAGTTTTAATGTAAATAACATATTCTGTTAACTTTGTTGAAAACAAAATGGAAATGTTGTAATTCCAAATATAATAGAACTTCCCTATGAGGCAACCCTCAAGTCTAAAGGAGCAACTAGCAATAGTAAAAGTCATAAAAATGCAAGAAGCCGGAAATGAATACGCCCTGACGCAATAATACAAGCAATAGAACCCACTTGAGCTGTTCCCTTAGTTCTTATGGGTGACACTATAGAAGTGATTTTTGTATAAAAATTCCCGGGCAGTTTAGTTGTCAGCGCACTTCCAACGTGAAAGGTATTGGAACGGGTCTGCAGGAAATTTGTGTATCCCGAGCGGGACTGGATACCTACTGCAAAACATACAAGCACATTATCAAGTAAATTGTGACTATTTGAACGTACCGCGCCATGGGACTTCCCTCATCTAAAGCTACTGTCCCTATAAAATAGTACCGAGACTGACTGACAGTGTTTAACTGTTTACAGTAGAATATAAACTTACCAGATACTAAAGATTTTAGGGGAATTTTTGAAGGAGCGTTGTTTGAAAAATGGAAAATTATACTTCGAAACTATGTTTAATTAAGTTTTAAGATGACTTAGTTGTACTTAAAGAAATATAGAATTCCTCTTAGTGCGACTCACGTAAGAACAGAAAATAGGTGAGATAGTGGTTTCACGAAATAAGACTTCGTTTCCTGGACATATGTATTTATTATTCATAAAAAGCAGCAATGCCTGATATTAAGACACGAACATTCACTTACTACTCTGGGTGTTTGTATACACCACGAAGTATGCGACCGAATAATTATAATGCTGAAAATCTCAACCATGCGTGCGTACGTTTTTATAGCAAAACCTCAAGTGTCATTCCTCACCGCGTCACGTTTTATTACAGATTCAAGTAAATTTAATAAAGTTATCTAATAATCGAAGCAACAATGTTCAGTGAAGTGTAAAGCTGTATTTACCAGATTTATTACCTTCTATCCCGATTTGTTTACTCAGTTGTTGAGATCCAATTGCTTTGCTACTGTTTCTGTACTTAATTAAAGGGACGCTTGATTACTCGTCCGCCTGGGAGCCTTGTATAATTGCTATTGTTTAGCAAATGAAGACAAATGAAACTTTAATTTAATGACACTGTCTCGTTCAGACTCGCTTAGAAGAAATTTCTGTACGCCTTTTCAGATTTAGTCTCGAATAGGTATGTATGTGTGTGTTTCTATGATTAACACATACAATCTTCAAAAATACAGTGAAGTTTTGATTTGAAACTGGATTGACTAGTTATTCAATCTAGTTTCGATTTCAAAATACGTTTTTATTATAAGATTAATTATTATTTCATTTCAAACAGTTTTGTTTTTGAAAATTATTTAACTAAATTTTTTTGTAAACTAGACAAATAATTTATTTTTATTATTTAATAAGTTAAATCGAACTAAGTTTAGTCAAATTGAATCGTAGACTTTCTAGGAGCGCTCTCTGTTTTCAAAACAAGTTGCTTGCGACTTCCCTCCACCACGGAACGAGGAACGACATTTGATTTAAATTATTTTTCCACGATTATTGCTAAACTATGTAAAATCAAAGCATTTAAATTAAATATTTCTTAAACACTTTCGAAGTTAAAGCCGATTATACACTAATGTTATTAATTTTCTACCAACCACAAAAGCAAATGATAACATTCCCAGATCTTTGACTAATTAAGGTAATTAAAAGAGCGGTTAACTTTATCTTGCGTAGTTCATTTGTTGAGGGAGGTGCGCCTCCTGGTTTCTCCTGGCCTCTGTGTAACTCGATTCCGGCCGGTCCGCCGCGGTGTAGTGGTAGAGTGGCATACTTTTAATTGGCTGTAACTGCGTTTGCCTGCAAGCGTTATTGAATTTCCGTTGACTAGGCTTCCACATTTAGACGCAGCTTTTTAATGGCGGAAACCAAGTTTCATCGAAACTTGCCGACTTTAAACTAGTTCCGGAAAACAGTTTACTGTTCGCTACACGCTCTACGGAATGGTATTTTTTTAATGTTTGATATTGCCATAATTTGCTTGTCTCTTAAGTGTTTCTGGTTATGAAAGCGAAACAATATAGGTATGGTAGGTAACACAATAAATTCTACAAAGGTGTTAAATGGTTTTTACTGGGACCGCAACTTGTGCGTCATATCCATATTATTAGAAACGTTCATAAACAGCGATGACCGCTAAAATCAACTGACTTCTTAGTTTACACTTAATTGAGAATGTACTAAATGGACTAAAATGTACAATAACGACAATATAACTAGTTTTTGGCAAGTTACCTACGTAAGGTACCTATTTAATATAAGCGGCAGCGTGAGCGTAGGCGAGAGCGTTAACGGAACGGCGCTTTCCTCGTGGAAGCGGTTATCGAGCACCGGTCATAGTGTTAGCAAATAATACTGAAGAACAGTATCTCGCCAAATTACTGTTATGATTATGACTAATCAGTAATCATATTTACACTAAAATCACGCTATATTACGTGTTTGTTTAACAAATTGCATTTTCTCATTAGACCTCGACAACGAGACAGTATCAATAGACCTTCGAAACTAAACATTTGTAGAGAATTAATAAATAAATAAAAATCGAGTTCATAAATATATATTTTTAAATATTCTAGACAAGACTTAACTTATTGTTATATCATAAACAACCAAAAGTATAACACGTTATTAAACTGAAATACCATGTTTACTTTGGCTTCTTCTACTGTTCTCCTTTAAGTAGCAACAGAAGCGAGCCTCTGGTAATTACATCAGGGAATACGGACCACCTCTGTACGTTCTTGTTTTTGCCCTAGCCCGGAACTGCCCGACAAATGCAATAATAGGACTTAAGTAGCCATTGCTAACAGATTCACTATGAAATAGTAAACAGTGTAAGGAATGTCGAAGTTCCCACCTGAGGTTGAGGATTCTAAGGAGACAAATACAGCTGATGTAATTACAGGCTCTTCACGGCGGTTACTCCATCTCTCAACCAAGTTTTGTGGTTACATATATATTTATTAATTTGATCCGGACAACTTTAAGTTTACTTGTCCTTAGCTTATTTCAACAATTAAAAATACATCTTCCGGACTGAATTAATGTAATATTTAAAAATTTATAATTGTTAACATTTTTATCAACCCTCAAATCTCCAATCCAAACATTTCTTATTGTTGTTACCATGGCAACAACTCCCTGTCATCGGAATAATGCAACGGGTTTAACCAACAGCATGGCTTAGAGTTTGCCAGACGGATGCCATTTACAGAAAAACATTTTTTTTTTCTGATAAGCTTGTCTCAAACAATACAGACATTATATTTGGTTTTCAATACAGCCAAGTAGAACATTCAACCGCCCAAAACGTTGAGAAAAAAGGCTTATCGATGTTTAAAAGTTTGTTACCTATCATATGTCATTAAATTCGGTGTGTTGTTTCAAGCAAGGGATAAAAGCAAAGCACTAATTGCTGGCGAACCCTCGACTAAGTGTGAAGGATTCGAGGCAAGCTTTCCTCGCGCGTAATGAAAAGTGAAATGAGAGGGAAACTGCAGGACAGAACGCTTCCCGGCCGACATCAGCACATAATTCAACCCAAGATTAAATGCGCCTAGGACTTCCCTCTCGGAAGGCCCGGCCTCCATTAGACAACTGGAAGCCTTGGCTTGGGTCCTCTTTTATAAACACTTGATAAACAACCCCTAAATATCCGTTACCCTGTTCGGATTATTTCGTAAAAACAAGTTGCCTCATTTGTTTTGGCTTACAAATCATATGTCTCAATAAACACAGATGCAAGGATGAAATACTAGTTTAAAATAAAATGCAAAATTAAAAATTCTATTTTTTCCAAATTAAGGACTTAAAAATTGAAGATTCTTAGTCGTCCTAGTACTATTAAAATCTATCTTACTGCAGCTAAACTTATAGCTGTTTTTTTTTTGTATATTCCTTATAATTTGGTTTCTTTTCACAATGTGCATCCAGAAGGTAGAACGCTAAAGTCTATTCAAGTTCAGTTGAGGCGGCTTCTATTGTGCGTATCAAAAGCCTAACGTGAGTAGCATTAGTCGTTGAATTTTGAACTTTGTAGCTCAAGCAATATGAACTAAGACCATATCTAATTACATACATATCTGTACTTCGGATGAACACAATAGAAACTGTAGATTTGCGACACACCGGTCAAACACTGCTTACGAATTGTCCTCGAATCAATATGCCCACACTCGTCCCTGTGTATATATACATATATACTTACCCTATTACGAATATAATAGGCTATTGGAGCATGTTCACTTTAATTATATTCATCATTTTGATGATTGAATATTATAGTCACATAATGAAGTTAATTTTGCACGGGTCGATAACATGTTGTTATTCAGTATCATGTGTTCTTTAAGTCTCAATATTTTGCTTAATTTTGATATAGTAGTCAAATGTAAACAGTTGAGTAAAATTTATTGATTGTTTTAATATAATTCTGTTATAAATATACATAAAACGATTTGTCTTTAGTTGATTTACTGTTTGATGTTCCAGTTTATCAATTAATGTATCAATCCAGTTGGGAAGTTGGTAGGGCGCTGGCTTTTACTCGACTGATGGTTGGATTGCAAGGTTCTTCTCCAACAACAAATACTAAAAAATAATAACATTTAAAATTAATGGGGATTCTTACCTGTTCTTGTTTATTTTAAGAAATTATTATAAATATTGTTTAATGTTGTACGATGAAACGGAACCTCCATGTGCGAGTCCAACTTACACTTGGCCGGTTTTTATTGTCTTATAACTACTATATGTATTATAGTCAATTTTGTTTGTATCAAATATATTATAGTTTCCTTTACAGTAAGGAGGGGTTCAATTTAATAGATATCGGGGAAACAGGGCAACTAATATGGCAGGGTAATGGACAGCACTAAAGTTTCCTCATTCAAGTTTAGCAAGACTTTAATTTGATAGTGATGTCTCATAGTTCCATGGAACACCACAGAGCCTTTTCTACAAACCCACTCAAAATTTATTATTTTGAAACTTATAAGCTACAAATGCGGAAGAAATTAAGAGGTACTAATATATCATATTTTAAAAAGGCCGATGCTGGTATCTTCTTTATAAAAGGCCGATGCTGGTATCTTCTTTATAAAAGGCCGATGCTGGTATCTTCTTTATAAAAGGCCGATGCTGGTATCTTCTTTATAAAAGGCCGATGCTGATATCTTTTTTATAAAAGGCCGATGCTGGTATCTTCTTTATAAAAGGCCGATGCTGGTATCTTCTTTATAAAAGG
Organism: Choreutis nemorana; assembly: GCA_949316135.1. Classification (NCBI taxonomy): domain Eukaryota; kingdom Metazoa; phylum Arthropoda; class Insecta; order Lepidoptera; family Choreutidae; genus Choreutis; species Choreutis nemorana. Next base: position 5,863,382 of record OX438601.1, on the reverse strand, counting down.
CCGATGCTGGTATCTTTTTTATAAAAGGCCGATGCTGGTATCTTCTTTATAAAAGGCCGATGCTGGTATCTTCTTTATAAAAGGCCGATGCTGGTATCTTCTTTATAAAAGGCCGATGCTGGTATCTTCTTTATAAAAGGCCGATGCTGGTATCTTTTTTATAAAAGGCCGATGCTGGTATCTTCTTTATAAAAGGCCGATGCTGGTATCTTCTTTATAAAAGGCCGATGCTGGTATCTTCTTTATAAAAGTGTGCAATAACATATGTTTAACCATAAAACAATTTACTAAAAGACTAACCAAATTTTTCTTTGTAAACTATTAATAATACAAACATAAAGATTATTGTGACATTAGTACATTAAAATTGCTGAGTTTGAATTTTGTAAACTTCACATTTCCAGACCCAATAAAAAGTATTTGCTTTTTGACTGTCATTGTCAGTGTGTCTGCTATTTAAAAAAACATAAAACACTGTACATTTGAACTTTTAGAAAACATCGGCGTTGAATTACTGAGCTCAAATTGTATGAGAAAATATTAAATACCTCTTTTTTCGCTTTCAAAGGATTTTTTTTTCAGCTGTATCACATCTAAGATATTCCATTATATATTTAATGTTCCAATAAAGAGAAAATGTCGCCAGTAGTTAATTGCGGCAGTCTGAAGGCGAAAATTAAATTTTTAAGAATTCATTCACCTTTTACTTTATTTCTTTTAATTTTAGCATGACGTGTAGGCGGTATTTACGAATCAATGCTGTTCGATTTTACGTAAAAACCGGTTTATCGAACACCCATGCCCCCAATTAGTTCAGATAATCGACGCTCTACTGTAAACACAAGGTCTACTTAAAACTAACCCTAACATAGGAATGGTATCTAGTTCTCTAGAAGCCGAGAATGCTGAGGATTTTCAATAATTTAATTACAAGCTACCTCAGTAGGTGTCCTTATTGATTTATTCTTTATTTAATTTGTATTCGCAGCACAGAGTTTAATATTTTAGGGTTGAAGTGTAATTGGATGCGCCACGCCTGCATCTGAATGCAGCCTTAAGTCTTGGCAACGCGCCATGCCTTTGCATAATTTAATGTTCCACTAATAGGTATATCGGAATATCAAATTAATATTTTCCGGTCAAGATCATTTTTAACAATAACACAAGGTATAAATTAACTTCCATAGCTTACCTCAAAACTGTCAATTAGACCAACAAATCTTAATTCGCTTGGTCAAACGCACTTACCTGAAACAAATAAAAAGTCATTTAACTTATGGTTACATTAAAGAACATCAATTGCATTTTTTTCTGTTCAGCATTGTCATATAATTATGTTCCAAAAGACATCATTATGTTAAATTAGTTTAATTATTCTCTACTAGCTTTTGCCCTCGTCTTGTCCCCAAAGAATAAATATTATAAATAGTAAAAAACTGGCACCAAATTAGTTGTAATTTTTTTGCTCTTATTTTCAAGTACAATTAATGTCTAAATACAAACATAGAAAATTAGAACCAAGTTGGTTTTGATTAAATTATTAATAACAATAACCAAAATCGCAACTTTTATTAAAATTAGTGCAAAATAATACACAAGTTGGAAGGATCTCAATTCAAAAACATTCGTATTTTGCTAAACTCGACTTCACGCTTATATATTTGTCCGGGAGTAATAACAGCGTCCGTGAAGAAAGTCAGCTTTTTAGGTACAAGGGTTTAGGGTGGGCAGTGAGTCAAACTTGAACTAACGTTTCACTCCTTCAGGGGTGTAAATTTAGACAACGTTAAACACGTATTTCTTTAGTTTATATTATAGGTCAGAAAGTTTCATGTATCTAGGAAATGACGATTGCAAAATCTTACATCATATAAACTTTGTGCCCCGTTTCATTCCTTCAGGAGTTGAATTTATAAAACGTGGAAACATTTATTTCTTTATTTCTGATTGTTAGTCTAAACCCAAAGTTTAATTTCAACCTCCTTTCGCCCCTTAATTCAACCCATAAGGGGAATTTTAAAAATCCTTTCTTGTCATTGCTTACGTTTTAAAAGCCTTACCTTATATACCTTGGGAAAATATCAGCTTTATAGGTAAAAGGGTTTAGGCGGGGCGTTAACGAGTCACCCATTCAGGCCTTTTCCTTTTAGATATATGTATATATAAAATGAAATGAATAATATATATGAATAAATGAGCCATATCACTTGCTTAATACAAATTTTTTATAAGAAACATTAATGTATTTTTAATTTGTTTTCCTCAATAATTTAAATCCATGTGTTATTTAACAAGGTACCAAACACGTAGTATGTGCGTACAAACAAACGAGCCCGCTGCTCTACGAGTCATATGGATTTATTGTTGATTAAATTATTCATAGTCATGTCCGGTGGTATTAACCGATCAGATAGAGTGGCTCGTCATTATACCTAATGTATTATTCCTAAAGTGAAATTGTTTTTCGAAAGGCTTAATATTTTGACAGTCCAGATTAATATTTCAGAGGAATATAGCACGAATAAATAACATCGAAGTGTTGGATTGCGCTTCATATGACTTGGTCTAATCTGAAACTATCAAAGGCGAAGTGTGATATCATAATTTTGTGTACCGTATTATCACGTAAATGAAAACTTAATTAATACACACACAGAATATGGCACGAATTTTCCACATCCTAGTTAAAGCCTTAATTGAAATTCGTCGGTTCGTGGCAACGATTACTCTGTAATTAATATTTTAATTGACTATGCAAATATTTAATTTAAGATGAGATGTTTTTAAACGTTACTATTTAAAACTAAAATCCGGAACACATTTCTTGGTATTCAATCAAGTTCCACAGAGAAAATTCGTAACGCAAGAATAACAGGCAAATTGAATTGATTTCAATATTCCTTCAACACTATTCCATAGATATTTTTCGTTCGTGTTCTACATTTTACATAAACTAATTTCCTTGCCAATATTGGCGACAGTTCCGTAGGCACGGCCGCTCCCTCGAAAGAAACTCCTCGAATCGGGCTTTCCAAGACCAAATCAAATCACTCGACCTTATCGATCTATAGGGAACTAGCAACTACAGTTGTTTGCGTACCTACTTCTATTGATCTTAGGTAACTACCCGTTTTTTTGCCTTGATTAGACATTTAAATAAATGTATACATATAAATGTTCTTACTATATCAAGGGTGGTATGCATAGAAGAGATACGGATTTAATCCAATAGTGTTGCTGATTTAACGCAATTGCTGAGGTTGCATCCCTACAGGGGTTGCAGGGCAGGTCACCCTTCACTGAAGGGGAAACGCTAATATGAGGATATGAGAATTTACTGCTTAATCCAGCTGTAGGCCAATTTGTTAATATTTTCATTCAATCCACTTAAAAGCCAGCTTGTATGTAAATGTTGTGCGAGAATCGTATTTCATATGAGTCAAAAAGGATCGCTGAGCCACGTTGCTCACATCACTCAGATTGGGTATTGATAAAAAACCATACATGTACAGTTGCAGTTGTAATGAGTGAATGAACTGAAATGGTAATACAAAAATAATAATATTTTGCAGAAACGGATAACTTTTTAAAACGGATTTACAAAACAAGGGTGAATAAAACACGAGGCTGTAATATGGCCGTTTTGATGTGGTCCGCCCGGACTGGCACGCCCTTTATCAATTACGGCTAAACAAGAAAAATGACCACCGGTAAGCCTACACAGGGCTAATTAAAGCAAGTAGGTAAATTTGGGCAAGAGCGGCAGCCGCGAGTCTTCTCCCTTCGTCATCCCTTTAGAACAGGTGGTTAAACTTTTCGCAAATTTCATTAAGACCAGCGTATATTTTGATCAACACCGAGACTCCCTTTTTTAAGCTCCCGTCCGTCTAGCCGTGTGATTAATTCTAGTTCATGATTAATCACTATTCTACTTCTTCTACTCGGGTAATATTCTTTTCAAGGCTAACGATCGAGAAAAAATATAAAACTAGTGCCAATGACTGCCAAGTCTTTGGTATAACGTTAGCCAGATTTTGCAATAATACCAGGACTATTATTATCACAATTGCTGGGTACATGCCTTTTATGATTACGAAAAAATATATGCCGTACTAGTACAAAATTTGGAATTTTTTAGAAGTAAATGAAACAATAGAAAATTTTATAACCCCGTAATCTCTGTGCGAAGTATTTCATAACATCAATGAATCATTCACGGTAGATTAAATAGTAGTTGACCTCTCCCTCTGAAGCAAACAACATTACGACTTAAAGGGTGTTTAATGAAAAAACAACAAATACAAAATCTCAAGTTCGCACCATTTAAATTTTTTCATTCTTGACGGCTGAGTTTTTAAGTACAACTTATTTAATATATAAGCAAGTAACCTAATTTTGTGTATAAGTTTATTTAAAATTGTCGATTAATACTTAACTATTCCTAATTGACAAACGGAAAACTTCTACAACTAAAAATATTATCTTTGCTGACCAAATATGAAATCTTGCTGATCAAATTGTTATTTTGCGGATTGACTGTGTATTAAATTACTTTCCGCTATCAATTTATTTGCGAAACAAAAATTGCTGAATGTTTTTTGATAGCACACAAAATATTTGTTTGCAAACCAACTGATTAAAAAAACTTGCTTTTTGTAGCTGACCGAATTTTGTTTTCAGCTTAACCATTTTATTACTTCTGTTACTAGTTTTTAAAATAATAGTTAGACATGCACATTGCACACATGATGTTATTATTATTTCACACATTTTATTAATAATTTAAATTTAATCCCTGAACTAAGCGATAAGTTATTTAGTTTAAGTTATGTATAAATCTTTAATGAAGAATTAATCCGTTATAAGGAATAAATCGTTGTTTTGCCATTTATAACGTGTATTTTATTTTTGATTCGATGCGCTCTTATCAAAATCTAGAACTTTTGTGTTTCTCCGTGAAGGCAAACAAATGAGGGTGGTATGTAAGTACGTACACCTCTGTTTACCTACTTTGCATTATAATCGAATTTCTAGCAAGTGAAACAAAATCTCCACGTTACATTAATATGCAATGATAGGTCCCAACGCACTCCTGCCGGATTGACGTTTAACATGCAAATTGCAATCTGAAAATCTAGCAAAATTGTTAGCTACTAAATATTTTCGACATTATCAATTCAGGACACAGTTGTTTGAATCGAGTGTCGTGTTATAATTTAAATGCTAAGCGAATTTGTGTCACTAATGCTAAATTAGAACAGCAGGTTTGGCCGTTTGGGAATTTAATCCGACAAGTGTGGTACGTTAATTGTTTCATCTCTTATATATAACTACAACACTATACCAACATTATAAATTTAGGGGACCCTATACTTGTTATTTTATCAAAATATGTAAATACTAAGTAAAAAATACAATGCATGTGACTGAATAATTGTAATTTAATCAAATTTTAGCGGGTAAGTATTTTTATGTTGAATATTTGATCAGTTTAAATTCAGGTCAACTAACCAATATTATGAACAAAATATCAATTATGTTATATATTTATTATGGTTTGGATAACATATTTTCTTCATTAAACTTATGCAATAAATTAGTTAAGTTTATTGTTTCTCCGGTAGTTAATCTAGACTATTTACTAATAAATTATTTGAATGTACTGTAATTATTATTTAAAAAAAGCTACTACGGAGGTTTTTCGCCGGTTTCTTCCCCATAGGTCGTATTTCCAACCGGTGCGTGGCAGATCTACAAATAAATAAATATAAATTTGTCATTAATATTTTACTGCTTATTTTACTCTTCAATTAAAACTCCAAATTTTATTTATAATATAGGCATCCTTTTCTGCTTGTAAGTAAATTTAGATCTACTAATAACAGAAAGCTGATAAATTCCAAGCTGATAAATTATTATTTTCTTAGTTTTCCTTTATTAAATTTTATTTAAAAATAGTTTTTATTATATAAAAAAGAGCTTATATGATTTTGCTATTGACAGTATTTAGAACTCTGTATCGTAAGTAGGTTCTAGAACCTAGGGTAGGGTCTTAGAAGTATCTTTACGAAAAGCTCAAAAGTAAACAATGACTGTGTTGCCACAGATGACACAGAATCGCTCACTACCTCATAAAAACTCAACCTGAAATAGCTTTTACCTTGTGGTATTTCAGTAATAGAATCGTCAGGAACAGGGGAATCCACGTGAAAACCAATGTCACTGTCATTTTCCGTAAAATTAAATAATACAAGAAAATGTTATGGGGCAAACATACAAGACGAATAAAAAAACATTCTATTATGTAGACAACAATCTACAAGCTTTTAAAACAATATCTATAAATAAATGGTGAGTAATTAATGAGTAGATAATTTAATTAAAACTATCCGTATTGATTAGGAAGTTAAGACTTGACGATCTGTTTCTACTTATATTATATATCAAAATGGGATACATAGTACATAATTTACACTTCACACCCAGTTACCCTTTTTATGTTTTTGAAGATCTAAGAAAACGCAAGATCTATTTAAAAATCAACTTTAAATTCTGCGTAGTTTTACAAAACTCGTTATATTTTTGAAGGGAAAAGAGGTTATTTCTGAGTCAGCAATTTTTCAAGTACAGTTCTTAACTGGCTTATTATACGGCAGGATGTTAAATAGAGGTCCTTAAAGTGCAGGATGATCCGGGCGAGGGGGGACAAGACGCCAGGGCCGGCCGTGATGAATACTGAAAATAAATCAGGTCGCGCCTGTGGTCTACGGGTGACCAGATGCGCCTCTCTAATGTATTGCTAAGGTCATTTATATATTTTCTCTCACTGTAAAAGATCTTGATTGAACTGTTCTGTTAGTAGAGTAGTAACCGTGAGGCGATTTTACAATTAAGTTCCGGAGCACAAGTCGTAGAAAAAATTCGACATAATCGGAAAAGAAATCTTCGTGATTCGATTCTCGTGTTGAACGAAATATTTACCTACATGTCGGTACCGTACTTTCAACACCTCGTAAATGCACATTTTTTTGGCCAACATCTGTATTAGGTTTTTCAATATAAATCTTTGTAACGTAGGTATGCTATTTTCAACAGACTTTTGTAGTTTTAACCTGAATGGACATATATATGATGGATAAAATTACGAAGTGTTTCATTATTCTCCTTAAATAAATAAATTTCAGACAATTTTATGCTTCTTCTGTAAAATGTGAACGCTTATACGAGGTTTTAACAGTACGGTATCGATGTTTGTACCTACAACTTTGTACGGAACCCTCGGTGCGCCAGTCCGACTCTGACTTAACCGGCTTTAGCTTAAGTGACTTAGCTGTACAAATGTTTTTCTATATACAAATAAATTAAATCTGAATATCTGTTTGTAATACGGTATAACAGCTTTTCACTCAATGCATATAAAAGTATATTCAACACCAATGACAAAACAGCAATTTTTCACATTTTTACCCGACAACGGCGAAGCTAAAAGGAAGGGCAAGAGGACAAGGGAAAGGGAACTGGGGTTTTTGTTAGTCCATGTATGTATGAATGTAAGTAGTTCCACCGCAGCGCCTAAACTACTGAGCCGATTTTAATAAATGAGGTGTCAATAGATTCGTTAAAGCGCCGCGGGTGACAGGTGACAATCTATATAATATAAAAAGGAATCGCAAAATTTGTTGGTAAGCGCATAACTCAACAACGCCTGGACCAATTTGGCCAATTCTTTTTTTTTTAATATTCGTTGAAGTTCAAGGATGGTTTTTACGGCGACAAAAATTCGAATAATTGCCGGAAAAACTATAAAACAGCCCTTTTCTCTTTCCCATACAAAAGGTTTTGTTTTCTATATGACAGGACGAAGTCTGTCGGGTCCGCTAGTATAATATATTTTTTGACGCAAAATGTTATGTTATTGTCAAATATTTTACAAGGAAAAAGAATGAAATCAAACCCTCTACAATTTGAAAAGTGTTTCTCTAAAGTAATAAATGGGTATCAAGTTTTAGATTTTTAAATTCTATGGGGGAAAACGGGATTTAAAATTTTCGATGGAAGTGTCGAGTTTTAAAAAAATCTTCAAACCTTTCAACAAGTAGATACTTGTCATTATCAATTCGTTGTTATTGCATTTCAACATTTTAGTCAGTTCAATGGGGGTTGAAATTTTGAATCGGAATATAGATTTATTTACAGGATCTTCAAAATTTGAAACATGTTCTTTTTATTACTGCCAATATGCTACAGTTTTTGGCATACCAGGTTTTCAGAGGACAAAACCGTGGGGGTCACAAGAAATATGCGCACGCAAGTCGCGGAGAAACAGCTAGCTTAGAAATATAATTTCACAAAAGTTATTAATTACTTTAAAATATTTCTTTAGTTCTCCAAATTATTCCTTTATTAGAGTTGTTGATATCAAATATCTGAGTCAAATATCGGGTTCCCTTTTACCTAAAACAACATTATCTTGGTAATAGAATAACAATAATTACTGTCAGCAATTAACAGATGTGTTTTATTAATGCCATTAATCTGCATGTCGCCGTGTACTGAAGAGCAAACCCTTTTGGGGCGCCCTAAAGTTAATTTAGTAAACGAAAACAGAGCCGTACTAACTCTGTGAATAATAAGACATCTCCCCAGTGACGAAATCAGGTGCCCCGAAATATTCTACCCTCCGTTGGCTTTGAAACAATGTAATATCAATATGACAGTAATACTCATTCACAGTTTGAATGATCATAGTTTGACTGCTCCTCTATCTTTGTGATGATTCAGAACGAACGAAGGTTTTACTTTTGTTCAGCTTAATTAACTATCTCTGATACATAACTTAGGAGTATAAATATGTGCAGGTAAGTCAAGTTTATGGTAACCACAGTCATCCTTACTTACAGCTTTGAATAAAATAATCAAATAGTTGGTGATCTTGAAAGAGTAAAATGTAATCTTTCTTTTCTTCTAGTTCCCTAGCCATGCAAAAAACTTCTGACTCTGCAACCAAAATGTAATAATACCTATAAGTTTACACGTCAAAAGTTCCAATAGATTCACAATTGTAACGTTTTCCTTCAAATAAAGTCGGAAATATTCCGGAGCGAAGGAGGAGAGGTACAAATATAAACGGGAAATGATTCATTTCGAATTTCGACATATGCTCGAATTGAAAGGTTGGCTGCGAGTGACGTATTTTTAATTACCTCCGACCGCGTCGTCGTATCGACTCCATATTGAATTTCTATAGTGGACAATAAATAAGTGTAGAGATTCGTTCTCGCGTTCACTCGTTTAAATATAAACGAGAACAGGCTAATTAAAATGTCTAGATTTCATTTACTCTATGCATACACAAGGTAACTGAAAAATAAACTTTTTTTAAATGAGTTTAATAAATAAACTGTGGTGATTTTTAAATGATAAACAATACAGTTTTGATGTCGATGATGAGGATATCTGTAAGTTAAGTTACGTATTCGCTAGCGACTTTTAATAACTAAAACTTTATAAGATAACTACAATCGGTAGATTGCATAGTAAACAAACAGTGATTGTTTGGGCAAAAAGTTAGGTATTTTAATTAGGGGAATCTTGATCGAATCTCCGTGCGAGCTTGATTGAATTTCCGGTCGGGGTTATTTGCGCAGTTCTGTGGTCGCTCAGTGCTGCCCGCCGCGCGCCGCACCGCTCATTCTGGCTCACTCGCCTGTGATGTCACATTTACACTTTTATCTCGTTAATCATAGTAAAAATAAATCCCATTAAGCATGATATTTATTTATTGGGACTCCAACTTAAATATTGATTTTTATAGATTGACCAGTAATGTACCTAGTGTCTCTATTAGTACTTATCTTCAAGAATCAACTTTTTTGATAATATTATTTGTAATATTTTAGAGAAATAAATCTTTGAAGAGAATAGACAGACTAAAACGGTATAATAGATACGATGTGAAATGATAAAAATCAGAAAATACACTTCAATGAAGATTTTCGATATACATTTTAATCTGGTCCTAAGCAATAAAAATCCGTTGAAATGAGAAATGCTGTCGAGAGTATTTTATCAAGTGGCTCTGGTTGCCATGGCAGCAGCTTGAGAGGCTGACGCTGGAGGTAATCGTACACTTTTAGGGTTCCATGATTGATGTGACGGGTAATAAGACCAACAAGTATTGCAATTTGTTTACCCTTATCGCTTTTATATACCTTCCCATACAAAGTCAAGACTCATATCGTATTTTATATCGATCAACAAACCAACCCCGACTTCACCGATAATTGGAAGAAAAGTCCCCGAGGAACCAATTTTCTATAACTGTACCAAGTTATGCTAAGGGAAGTACGTTGAATTTATTAAAACCAATCCATCACAACCGCCGCTGACGAATTCTAAACAATTTCATACATTAAACATTTCATGCATGACTAACGGAAGAACGCAATTACATACCGACATTATTACAGGGAATAAAGCTATAATATTTTCAAGTTAAATTGACTTTATACAGATCTCTTTTGCCACGTTTTTGTGTGGATTCAATTGAAATCTTACCAATGAAACCTTTTAAGTATTCAATCAAATTAATCGTTTAATTTATTGACCAGTGCCATGGTGACAGCAGTCTTGCAGTTACCTGGATCTTCTTCTTATGGGTTTAATGGGATTGGAAAGAAAAAGACTTCTCTATGTTTAATAAGATACTACTTGAAGTATCTCCTAAGCTTTCTGGGCGTAAGGATTATCTACATTTTATCAGTCAATGGTTGTACGAGTATGTAAGTTAAAAATGATTTTAAAAATTGATTGTACATGATTATTGATTCCATCTTCACGGATGCATATCTCAGCATCCAATACTCAAATTTGGTAGAACATCCAACCAACTAGAAGGATATTAATACTAACCTGTGGTAGTTGCATATGACTAAATCTCAAGAAGACAATTGGTTCGTATTCGAATGTGTCTTTTTATGTATATATATATATATATATACACGTTTAGTTTATAAACCTAGTAGGTAAAACCAATATAGTTGTTATAACCACACTAAAACTCATTTACACAAATTGTACTTTTTTTTTTTGAGCACATAATGTTGAGTTTATTGGAAAGTCTATCGTCATTATGACTTGCTAAGGTAATCTGCACTTTAGGAAAGCCTATCTACAAGCGTATAGACGTAGAGATGGCAATATCTCGGCTCCCCAAGGCAATGCATTTAATGAAGTGTGCAGAAGTGTCAATTAGGTTCTTGTCTGGTGCAAAAATACGAGCAATAACAATACCTTCTAGAAGAGACTCGTGTAGATAAGGAGGAGCAAAGACTGACTATAATTTACTTGTAGTAACAAATTGGTATCTCTAAGTTTAAGTATTTTTTTCTTAAATACGTTGGCTTAATCTCATACATTTTATTAATTAATCCTTCAGCAAAATTTTATGTTTCAGTTTCCTTCTGCAAATAATACATTTACATGATATGAATTCTTAGGTTTTAATATTACAATTAATCAAAGACACTACGGTAAATACAAGCTGAGTACTTGTGATTTTTGTATAAAAGATGAATTCTGACTTACCTACAGTATTGTGATCGATATTCTTTCAACAGTGTTTCGGGTCAGCACGTGTTGGCTATAAACCTGCTTTTACAAGGGCAGCCACCCCTGGATGGCGACACTGCGGCCAAATAGCCACAACCAATGAAAATTCACTCCCCTACGCCATAAAAACATGTTACGATGCCTCAAAAGAGTGCACAATCACGTACCTCGCGAAGAAAAGCTAAAATATAGACTTAGAGACGAAAAAATAACTGCAAAAAAATAAGGAGACAAAAATTGTGTTTTCGTTCAAACTTTTCTTTTTATGATACACCGATTGATTTCGATTCACCACATTTTTTTGCAAAGTTTATTATATATACATATTTTTTTATCTTTTTAACAAACCAAAATACATTTAGCCTTAAAAATAGCCAGGTTTAGCTTGTACACACATACACAAACAGCTTAACCTGTGCTCAACATGTTGATAATGCTAAAGAGTGATTTAGTTCAATAAGTTCGGTATATATTATGCTCAACATTATATACCTATGGTATCATATTAAATACAAACTACAATAACATTGCTTTACCAAGAATTTTCATCGTCTACGTCTTGCAGCCCGCCTTTGCAATATTTAGCCGTGACATTCATGTGACAGAGACAGTGTTATCCCTCTTATCACAAACATCCTTAGTAAGAGAGGAACGACAATGTCTTCAAATGCACGCCTTGAAATTCAAAAGGTTTTATTGCATTCTCCGCAAGCTCAGACACTTAAACTTTATGGCTCTGGGATTAAAGTAATATTTGCAGCGACTAAGTGATGTTGGGGCAATTTCATGATATTAAAAGTTGTCTATGGCAGGCTCGGGTCAATAGTTTGGTGTTAGCGGGGTATGTTTGCGAGGTACTGTCAGCCTGGAACTTTCTATCGTCCACATTCTTAGGCAACGACGTGCGATAACATTACGTTCCTTTTCAACTATTCCTCGCAACTGCATAGTTTGGCGCCTCGAACGCAATAAATCCAGGTAACTTCGCTGAAAATATATACGATCGAATCGAAGGCAAAAAGTAAATCACTCACGACATGCTCCCGAATCCTGACTATATCAAATACATTTCCTTTACGTGTACACCTGTCGCATAGATGACGTTCCATTTATGACAGTATCAATGCATTGGAGACGTTTACAGTCGAATGGCTAAGCAAAAATTTCTGCAAGCAACGGCATATACCTTTGAAAGATGCCAAGCGAACGGGACACGGGAGAAAAGGGATTAGAAAAGTACGCGTCCTGTGAAGTGTGCTTCTATTGGTGTCGTTTCCGAATGTAAAGCATTTTAGTTGCATTTCACGATCAACTACGCGATGGAAAATTGCGACTTCATATACCTATAGAATGTAACATGTCATACAGTTCATTTGAATTGTGATATTTATGATAAGAAATAGAAGACTATGGAAACACTCTTGTATTTATCGATTTTTAAATGTATGATTTGCAGCTCAACTTAAGATTCACGGAAGGGTGTGCTTCGATCGATCCACTAACGCCCTCCAGATATGATTAGGAGCTAATTGAATCCCGGGGTGAGATCCGTACAGTTTAGTTTTCTAATTTAAGGGCTTTTCTTTGCCCAGGAAAATGAAAGGGTTGAATTTAATTATATTCACGTCGACGACCCTCAACTAAAACTCACAAAAAGAGGATGAAATTGCATCTCAATTTCAGAAAAAGCTTTGCTATCCTTGAAATCTCATTATTCACAGACTGTTTAAACTTCAAGCTCTCTAAGAAGTTGTAGTAAAACTTATTTATTTATGACAGTCAATTAGTGTAATGTCTTATTTCGTGAATTGTGACGTAGAAAAACAAATTAAACAAACATTGACTACAAAAGAAGCTTTCATTATGTGTTAACTAGCTTTTACCCACGACTTCGTCCGCGTAGAAATTCGAAATTGGTTCTACTAGGATTCTTTATGACATTTATCGTTTTATTTATTTATTCGTCAATTCACACAATTTTTTATCAAATATAGCCTATTCTAATGTATTTTATTATTGTAAAGTTTCATTAAAATACATTGAGTAGTTTTTGTGTGAAAGAGTAACAAACATCCATTCCTCCATACATCCTTACAAACTTTTGCGTATATAATATTAATAAGGATTCCCAACACAATTTCGACCGCCCATTGTTTTATATCAATGTTATTTTGGTGATATTTTTTACTTAGAATTTGTTGATAATTACTTTTAACTTCGACTTTGTATTCCGTGGGCGATCCGCCACTCCCCTCTGTTGCGAATTTGATAATGAAAGGGCCCCACTTGTGTGCTGCAGAGATAATGTAAATAAGTATGCAAATTTCACACCGAGTTCCATTCAAATGAACCTTTGTGGCTCTTTAAAGTTTTGCTCAAAGCCAACTCTAGCCGTATGATACACGGTAAGATTCCCACCCTCTGTGTACATTACACGTTCACAACTCGCGCTGTTTGAATTTTCTCAACTAAATAGATACATTGAATAAATAACAAAGATAACATAACAAAAATTTTGCTTACTCCATTGACATTGAAAGAAAAAAAATAAAAATACATACGACACGCCTGGACTTCCCGTTTTGTCATAATAATTATACGTTTTAAAGATCCGAGAATTTGTACACAACACAACTATGTCATCAGTTCTCAAAAGGCCTCTGGTAATTAACATTGCATTTTTGTGAGTGAACACATGATTCTTAATCAAATCACACATGACTTTGTTCATAATGTGTATGAATGTATTCCTAGACCACTGCATTGCGTGATAAAAAGAACACGTAAGTTTCAAAAATATTGAAAACTAAGCTTACGAGATCTTGTTATAGCAACTCAATATGTAAGCCTTTCGTAGATACATTTGAGCGTGTCTGCCGCTGGCGTAAAATATTTTCGTTGTAAGTGAAAGTCTCGTGTGAAGGCTGATGACGCGGCGGAGGCGCGCTCACATCAATCATTTATCCAGGAGCCTGCTAACCAAACTAAGAAAAGCTCTAAGGCGGCGACACTTCGATAATGCATCACGTTTAAACCGACTTTAAAAGCCTCCCTTCTCCGTTATTGTGCGACGAAGCAACCGTGAAAACAAAATACACCTACCGATCGTGATAAGCGAATATTGAAATTTATTTTCTAAATTTTATCGGAGGAAATTCAACAAATTTGTGTATGGGAGAATATGTTACTATCAAAATTCAATGTTCCTTAAAACTGTGTGTATTTGTAAAGTCTATACTCATATTTCAAGTAGTACTCATTTTTACTGGAAAAAGCTTACGGTCAGATTTGTTCAGTGAAAAGCATCTTCTTGATATCAAAGACGTGTAGGAGGTATTTTGTTACGAAACTACTATACTCCGGCACTCAACCGGAGTATTGCCTTCCCTGTAAGTGCGATCCAATTTGTGCAAGTTGCGCAAACGACACCCTCACTGCAAGATATGAGCAACGTATGATAAACCTCCCTATTTGTATCGAGACGTAGCATACATATAGTTGATATAAATACGTAGGTACATGTAAACATACTAATATAGAACGATCCTTTCAACTTGGGGCCGTAAATTGGGTTATCAATCAAAATTACTTTCGTATAGGCAATTTATTTGAAAAAAATATGCGCATTTTATCGCTAGTGATCAAAATGAAAATTTATCACTTTTTCATTGTATTTAGTACTAAGCAAGTTATATAGATCGTTACTTAGTATTTTCTTACAATCTCGGCAGAAGCGAGCTGGGACAGCGCTCCTAATGGACCAATATATCAAATAGGATTAAGTATAAATGAGACTACAAAGTGCCATGCGCTTGCTTCCTCCTTGTACGACGATCTTACACTGAAAGAAATACCTACATCGAAATTGCTTTCTGATTAGCTATAGTTTCATTTAAAATAAAGGATTAATATATAAATGAGCTTTTATCAATGTTTTGTCCACATTAGTACCCGTAAGCTTGCCCTTCATTATCCAAGAGCAATGAAATCCACTTCAAACAAAATTAATTAGCCGTTTTAAAACACAAAAGGGACAAATACTATAAAACAATGGTCTGAAATTTGGCACACCAAGTTTAGTGTATGTAGGTTTTAAAAACATGTCACGGACAACGAAAACCTATCAAAATCCAGTTGTTACTCTTGCTCTGCACTAGGATACTTTGAATCTTCAGAAACGCTTAGTTGCTTCGAATGTTTTATGCTATACACGTATTATGCAAACAGCTGGCTTTGCCTGTGTCGCGGCATAAAGAATTATCTCCAACGGAAAAACAAAAGAAAACGACAAACAGCAAGATGGAGTCGCCTGACAAAATCGCATTCAGGGTTTTATAAAGTCAACACCATCAACAGAAGTTTTTCATGTTACATTATTCCTTCATAAAGATTTTGACTTTAGTTGTTGTTGATATTTTTACCGATTAAAAAAAGTCCTCTATTTGACCGTATATATACTACTCAAAACAAAATAAGGGCCACGAGGTATTTTTTCATTTTGGTGTAAATTATTAAACATTTACATATTGAAAGTAGTAAAATATTGAGTATACAAACTCTTTGATACCTAAACTTTTTAATATTGTAGTATTCATCTAGTGCTGGCAACAATTTTAAATAAAATTTGATCTAAAATTATTTTTGTAAATTTTGATTCCATTTTCTTTGTCGTTTTGCTTTCCTTAGCTTCTTGGTTTATTAGAAATTATCAGAGTTCATTGGTATCTCGAGTCAGAAACATCTTTTGCAATATGCCACAAGCACGCAGGCGTCATATGGACTCGCTGACAGCAACCAGAGCCGTTACAATGATTGAAGAAAGTCATTCGCAGCGATCTGTGGGTTTGCAATTGGGATTTTCTGGAATCGTTTCCAAGAGACCGGCAGTGTTAGAAGAAGACCTGGTTCGGGCAGAGTTCGCATTACAACAGCTCAAGAGGATCGTTACATTCGATTAAGTGCGCGCCGAGATCGCACAACGACGGCCCGCAAGCTGCAAAATCGTTTACGGCTCACAACGGGTACTCGTGTCAGTGACCAAACTGTTCGTAATCGATTACATGAAGACCAGCAGGAATCAAGAAGGCGAGTTGTCCGTGTTCCATTGACCAGAAATCATCGTGCAAATCGTTTAAGATTTACCCGTCAACATTTGGACTGGGACATAAACCAATGGGGCATGGTGCTCTTCACAGACGAATGCAAAGTTAAATTTTTTAACGACGATCGGCGTACCATACTCTAATGGAGAAGACGCTGTGAGAGATTTTCAGAAGTCTGCATCCATGAAGTCGATCGTTTTGGTGGTCCAAATGTAATGATTTGGGGCGGGATAAGCTTACACGGCAAAACTGAGCTCGCTATTTTAAATGAGGGTATTGTTACTGCTCAGCGGTATATTGAGGAAGTTGTCAGACCAAATGTGATCCCATTTGCCCAGCGAGCAGGTCCTGGATTCATCTTGATGCAAGACACTGCTCGTTACACACGGCTCAAGCGGCGGTTTGTACTGGAAGCGTCTCAAAGAGTAAGAGTACGAGTTGAAGAGACGGTGATCAGGAAATCCACAACCAACAGCAACTCATCAACGCTGTTAAAAAGGCCTGGGAAGAGATTCCAATGGAAAATGTCAGGCATTTGATTGAGAGCATGCACTCCAGGCTTCAGGAGTGCGTAGCGAAACGAGGAGGGCATACTCGTTACTAAAAGATGAACATGGAGTATTTTCTTTTGTTTTCAGTAAATTTACATTGTTTTTATTTTTAACCTTAAATGTGATTTTTCTTTCAAAAGCAAATAAACTTTTTAATCATTATTTTTGGAATAAGTTTATTGGTCTACGCGGTAAAAACAACATTAGTTTTCGTTATGGAGACAAAAAAATATATATTGGTTTTATTATTTTCATGGTACAGACAAGACCTCGTGGTCCTTATTTTGTTTTGAGTAGTATACTTTACTTTTTTGCGATAGATAAACGATTTCCACATTAAAACATGACATCGATCCAAGCATTTGATAGTCGGTAGTTAAACGATGGTTTTTAGAAAATTTTAACATGTTACCCTTTAATTACTTGAATTGGAGTGATCTCAAGTTTTAGAAAGTGTTTAATGATTTATATAGTTTAATACAATTGTAATGATTTACCTTTATATGAGTTAAATAAAAGTATAGATACGGAAAAGATAAGTTGTATAATGTGAACACGCGTGTACGGAAGGCGTTGGAGGAACGCAAACGTTTCTAGTTATTCCGCCCGAATGGGTGCAGCGCCCTCTATCAAACTAAACGATTTGTTCACACCGCCTCGCTACTGTGTCTGAATAAATAAAGCAATACGAGGTAAATTCATGTAATAACTATAAAAACAAACCTTATATTCGGTGGAAATGTTTTCTCATGAAAGAAAAATCCAATATCAAATAAATATATATGTTTCCATTGAACAAAATTTGAATTTTGAACGAAAAGGATCGAAACAACAAATTTAGTATTAAAATTATAATGGATTGATACAATTTTTAATTAAAGTAGTAATAATCGGATCATCCTTTATTACTTTGTAAAATGTCAAGTCAGCTTTTTTTTTGTGTAGGTCCAGCGTAGGCCAGTGCGAGTCGGACTACCTCATAAGAGGTTCCGCACCATCGTATTGTACTCGTATTTAAGAATTAAATTAGTTATTAAAGTTAAAGAAAAATGCCAAAAATGTCACGTGTCTTATACTATCTTTGATTTTAAAAATTTAATTGAAATTGACCCGACTGGGGAACCCAAAAAAGGAGGGCGATGTGTTTGACCTGGAGGTATGTATATATATATGTATGTCCGTTCCTCTGTTCCGTCGTAACTACTAAACGGCTGGACCGAATAAATGATATATCGTTAGGTTAGGTTAGGTTAAAAATCTTAGATCTGTTGATAATGAGGAAAAAATTTGAACTTATTATAAAGTCAAAGTCAATTAGACTTAAGATATTTCTATTATTACTTTAATTATTTATAGTCAATTAGACTTAAATTATTTTTATTTAAATAACTTTTAAAAAGAATCCGGCAAGAAACACTTACTTACTACTTTTACTACACTACTTTTGTCGTAAAATATAGAATAAAATGAAATAATATTAAGCCTAGGTTATTATATAAAAAGCGATAGATTGCCTGTTATTAATTTCTATCTGGTAGTAGGTAAAAGGGGATCACCCATCACCACTTATAGTGGTCATGATTGGAACTACTTGTTGGCGGGGTTAGCACTTGAATTAATATCTTAGGCAAGCAGTGCACAATTATACATTTTATACAATCTTTTGTATGTGACTTTGAAGTAACAATAATAAGAAAGAATGAAAAAGCTCTACACAACTACAAAGCCGTTACCTTCTATTGTCGTTAGGGGTGCTTCGCCGTTTTGGATCACGATGGTTCTAAATGGTCCTAACCGGCGAATACCTGTGTCGTACTTCGTCGACTTGGCCCATTACGTAATAGCCAAAGGACTTCTTTGAACTTATTTTATAAGGACTATAATCGAGAATATTGAATTTTCTTAAAAAACCTCCTTGATTCGTAATGACGTGGTCCGACACGGCGAAGCAACTCTTGTAATAAAGTATTTCACATTTTTATTAAAAAGCGCCGGATCGGTAAGGAATTAGGATCCATACTGCAGATCTGTAGTAGTGGACTTGTTTACCCGTGATGTTGAATAAAAAGTATTATTTTTTGTGTAGATAAGCAATCCAAACATGATATTTAAAATGACTGCCAAGACATTATTCTATAACTCATTTTTTTATTCATTTTATGGATTCTTTGCAGATTTGCAAGAAATTCAATTAATTAAACTGATAAATTAACCTATTTAAGGTAGACACAGTGATAGTATAAAGCAGTTATCATAATCTATACCCCAATCCTTAAGGACCAGATAGCTTCCAGGAACACAATGAAAACGGTAATATTTTGTTGCGAGTAAGGTTCCGCTTTTACCGACCTTTTTGCGTTCCCGGGAATCGGGTATAATTATTTACGTTTTCAGGGAATTCCCGGAACACGAACTTTTTTTAATTTTCTCAATAAAGCTAAACATGCGTTCTTGAAATAATAAAAAAAATCTGTTTTACGAAACTACTTAATCTTTATTAATATTTTACAGTGTAATTAACTACCTACAAACAGTTATTTAGCCACACTGTGAATATTTAAACGTGACGTTAAACAAAAACAACTTAATGCATAATAAAAAAGGAAGATATTAAAATTACCTATTATTACACACACGGATTACACACTCATTTCTAAAAAGTGTGTATGCTGAATGCCTAGATAAAGATAAATATTTTTTTTTTGGTTAAACATGAGTAGAATTAAATACAGATTTAAAGTTTAAAAAAAAGTAGGTATGTCTGTCTTACGGCGTACAAATATTCATACTTAAAGTAAATTCATTCAATAAATATAAAAAAATGTTAACTAAATTATAAAGTTAAAATCCTGTAACCAAACAATTAATTGCATTTTAAAATATTACAAAAATAAATCAACATCAGTCTTAATAAAAATAATGTACAATAAAATAATAATAAATAAAACTAAAGGCATTAAAATTACAATTTATCACATAAAAAATAATTAATTGTATAGTAGCATATTTCTATTAATATTCATTTTAATGTCACTTTATTGTAAAATTGTTTTATTGGTGCCATACTAAAAACACTTTTTTTTTGTAATGCAGCCTTTTAGTAGTATATGCGGACTAATTGTCTAACAGATGGATATTATTCATTATTTAAAAAAATGGTACTGTTATATTTATAACATCAATAACTTTCTTTCTTTAAAATAATTTTCGGCCTGAATACAACAAATTGCAACTGCTACATTTCGTTACTTTGTACGAAATTTAATTTAGAGGTGTAAAATATATGTGAAAAATACGTTAAAAAGACAATTTGTAATTGCGAAACCTTAATTATTTGTTAAGCAGGAGTCGCTCGGTCATTAGCGGGCTTTCTAATCGTAATTTGTCGTTTTAATCGTATCCGATTTAAATTCAAAAGACATCCGCAAGGACCCCAACCCTTCCGAAGCGGCGAGGGGGTGCATCACAGCACTCATCCAGAATTAAATATTGTCTTGGCACAAAAATAATTGATCAAACAATATTTGCCAACCAGAGAATTTATGATTGTGAATTAAAATTGTACTATTTTAAGATGAGGGGCCCTTCTTTACGATTCCGCGCGTTTTCAATTGCTCGACTCAATAAGGGTTGGACTCTTGGATGTTGTTTTGTTACAAGGTTGATATTTTAGGGATGTATAGGATTTTCAAATAGACGCTACATATTATGTAAGTCTGAATCCACCCATCTACATTGAACCATAAGCCCATTATTAAGATATCGCATTCATGAACCCAATATCAAAACTCATGCAGCGAGGTCTATATGTAAATTGTCTTGTGTTTATTATTCTTCGAAAATATTTTAAGATATTTATCATGCTCGTTTATTTAAGCTATCAAACGCGTCGTGACTATGTTTTTAACTTCTGACCCCGTTTTGACGCAGTCGGGTGAAATCAAATGAATTACAAAAATGTCTCTATGTTCTATATTTGAAAACAAAATCAATTATTATTTTACTCTAGGATTCGAAACAAAGATTAACAGTGCTCGTAGATTTTTGTTTAATTTTTCTTATTCACTTATATTTGTATTAGTCATTTTAAAACTGATATTAATTCTATGCTGCTGAACAATATTTCTATTCACCTCAAACATGATTGTCGTGAGTCGATTCGTTTTCGGGGAAACTTTTAAATAATCCTGATCCATCGTTACATAAAACTTGTAAGTTGTTCGCGTCTCAACGGATAATCGAGTTTATACTTGGAGGGCCTCCATCAATCATTTATCCTCTGCGCTCATCCCTCTCTACCAAGGAACGCGGAAAAACTTTAAAGTACTCACATCATATACAAGAATCATGTCCGCTTTTAAACATCGATCGTTTTTTATATATTTTGCATGACGTACTTATAGCATAATGTAGCTCTTATTGGATCTACCAAAACATAAAAGGTTTAACATTCTTAGGTTAAAGAATTAAATTTAGTTAAAATGAACCCTACAAACATTGCTTTAAACAGTAGCTGCCAACAATCTGAGCAACTGGAAAAAATAAAGGTAACGAGAAAAATAGCGTACGATACAAAACGTACGATTGATAGTGAACTGTAAGTGTTTTATGAGCACTTAAGTGGTTTCCGGGTTGGGGATGTTTAAACCCCGTCACTAGCGGGTGCTACAACTACACGACTGGAAAATACTCTTTACATAAAACAACCACAATTATATGTCGTATTTTGTATGCACTACTATAAAATACTCTTTTCATTTCAAATTATCTTTAGAGTCGAGATTCCAAATCAAAGGTTATTCCCATTTAAAGCACACCATTGTTAAATTTATTACCAGATAGGATAAATTTGAAAACATTAAGAGCTTCAAAAAAATTTACATAGTTTATGTAACAGCCATAGCGGCACATTTATTTCTAAATTCGAAACAAAAACGAGGTACTATAGACAGAAAACAATCAAATTTGTGGCCTTTCCTTTTCCGTCATCTCAACGGCAACCAAACTTTATGCGCATTCACTAAGTTTGTTCCTTATTATTCTATACCTATACATTTAAATGCATCAACGCTTAACAATATTTGGTTACACTTATACGTCTCAACTTTTATTTATCAGTAGAAAGACACAGAAGTTCACAGTTTTAAGCTTAAACAAGATAAAAGTTATAAAATTTTAGCAAAATTTTATGTCAAATCATTTTAATTAATGATTTAGAAAAAACATTTTTCTATCGAACTAATTGTCAATTAGCGTAGACCAGTTTTAAGTTTAATACAGAGGCGATGTTTTATAAAGTAGACGAAAATTATTTAGAAATTTGAATAAAGCGAGTATAAAATTTTCTTTGTGACAAGTTTTAAATTGAATATTATCAGAGACTTATCCTTGAAACGACCTAGTTCAGCGCAGGTCACCTAGGCCATTAGATGTTCGGAATTCAAATGAGAACCCTAAACCACTTACTAAACAACGCATCACATAACTATTGAAAGCCTTAACATAAACATCCACTTAAGCTCTGTAACTTTAATACTAAATTTTCATGCTCATTGTCGAATTTATTATTGAACAAAATAAATTCTATCAAATAGATGAATCTGTTCATCAAGAACTTTTTTACAAATCATAAGAATTGTCAAGTATTATTAATACGAAAAATAAAACATTCGAATCAAATCAGTTCCAAAGTAATAAAACCTAATTGCCTAATTGGATCCAAGTGGATATTATTGTATGGTACAACTATTCGAAGGTCATGTTTTGTGCAATGTAGAATAAAAAGCATTAACGTAAAATTTAATAAAAACTAAGAGTGTTGATTAAGATTTGTTGAAGTATTTAATTCGAGTAAAAGTGCAATAGGCATTATGAGCGTCGAGGCCGCGTCGAGTTTAACTGTAAACATCGCTGGAAGCTCTAACAATACGGCATCATAAAAATTAAATTACGGTGGATCTTCCGAGCGGTTTCAATTTTCAAGAAAGACGTTGCGTCGAGAAATGAGGATACGATGCAAAATAATATTGTAGCGCTCCGGATATTAACAAGTACTCGTGTTATTGTAGACTAATCATTTTATATTTACAGATTGTCTTGCTAGAGCGAACACGGGGAAATTAGTATTTTATTATATTTTCATATAGTTTAACTTTAATATAAGCTCGTATATCGGAATAAGTGAGAATCTCTCTTCCAAGACGTTATGTAGACTTCTGGCTCCGTAATGAAAGGAAAACTAATTCCAACTTGAAAAAAGTGTTTAAAACCGGGAAAATACTAGGAACAAATTAGAGTGAGTAGAATATAGTTTAGTTTAAGTTAAAGTTATTAGGGTCCTTGAGAAACAAGCACTCGCAGGCTCGGCTCCGGGTCAAGTGCCCAATTTGTCACCCGTAGGAACTTCCGTACACTTCGCCGAGGCCCCGTTCGATTCCATTAAACTTTCAAGACCTTTTGAAGCTATTTTCTTGTTTGAACCAAGATTTGCCTAATTCATTTCCATATTTCAAGTTGTTGGTTAAATTTACTTTAAACATTTCCTACCTAACTTACGCATGTTCGAACACGGATCGTTTTTTTAAGGCTGAAAAATAAATCTTTTTAGGGTTAATATTATTCCTTAACAAAATAAAACACTTGGAATTTTTGAAATTTGTCTATTTCGATTACTAGCCACAAAAAAGAGGCCTAGAAAGTCTTCATTAAAAAATTTGTTAGGCAACGGGTAGAAAACTCAATATTGAGAAACTGCTATTTTATTGGCTTCAAGGGACGAAAGTGCTATTTCAAAGTGAAAGAAATCAAAATAAAACTCTCTCCGGGACACTTACAATGCGCTATCATAAAAATTAAATTACAGTAAGAGTTTCTGTGTAAGTGCGCGCCA
Organism: Choreutis nemorana; assembly: GCA_949316135.1. Lineage (NCBI taxonomy): Eukaryota > Metazoa > Arthropoda > Insecta > Lepidoptera > Choreutidae > Choreutis > Choreutis nemorana. The sequence goes on along the minus strand of OX438601.1, from coordinate 5,839,230 downwards.
TTTCACTGGGTCCCGGCGGGGGTGAGGCACGGGAAAGCGGGGCCGCCACATCAAAGACTCTCATCCTGGGCAAAGCTCCCGTCTAAATCAAATTTACCAGCTTTCTTCTCTCGTTACGATCCTGAAACCTGACTATATTTGAGTCTGACCCGTTGCCGTTGGTTTGATACACCTGTCAATAAATAAAACTGAATAAAGGTGCCTTTTTATGTAAATAACGTTTTATATTTTCCAAAAGTTTACCTGAAGTCGCCTACATTATTTATTGGATTTGAAAAATCTTTTTTTGAAAAGTTAAAGCGGACGCAACGCAAACAAGACTGTTAAAGAAGGACTCAAAATGAATTAAAGTCGGAGTTTCTTTGTCGCCTGGGGCATATCGCGGGTACGGAAAATCAAGTGGCTAATTTGTCAGCAAGAACAAACTGTTGTGCGGCCGCGGCAATTCGATTAAACTTTAGCCAAGAACATGGGCCTGCCTGGGACCTGCCTCACTTACTGTTGAACGTGTACCGCAAGCGAACATTCTCTGCTGTAATTTAATTAGCCAACTCATCAGAGAATGAGCCTACCAGGGAGTGCGTGTTTCAACTCACTTGCCCTTCAAGCCCTTTTAAGAGATGGCGGAGATTTATTCTGCTAATGTGATACTTTTGTAAATTATTTTATTTTAGGATACTCGTATCTCTTTGAGCTAACCCACGTTTCGGTTAAGAAGGGTCAGTAGCGACTAAAAAGATACTTAATTTAAATGTAAATCAGACAAATGTAGTTGGTTTTCACTAGATTCACTTTATTCCGCATTCATTAAAAAGCCTGATAATTCATTTCAAGTACATAATTAGCTGTACAAACATATCCTCTTTAAAAAGCACATAACCCGTTATCTTCGTAGATTGTTGTTACTGATGACAATAATAATATTCTCAATTGTTAATAATGTTAGTACATCAATAAATAAACAAATGTTAAGAGCAACTAAAATCATTGCTGTTTGATTTGACTTGTAACTGAAGAAAATAACCTCCCAACCTATTTACCAATCCCAACTTGCTAAACAGTTCAATGTAAATAAATTGAACTCGCAAAAAGCTTTACTGGTTTTGAATAAGATAAGTTTATTACTACTTTAACCGCATTCGTGAAGGGCCCTCATCTTACAACTTAGATTGAAGAAAACTTTTCTCGTGAACACTATTTACTAACCAATTGTGGTAAGATTCAAACGAGCTACATTTGCATGGAGCGATGTAAATTCCATCCAATAGACATGTCCCTGCCTTAGTTCAATGACTTCTCAAGTATTCCACTTTTAAATTACATCTACAAAAAGTTTTAACAAACCCCGTCAGAAACTACCGAGTTCAAGTATTTTAAGGTTATCATTCGATCTGTAGCTTTTAAACTGCATTTAAACAACTGAAAAACTTAAGTTTAGTTTTAATAAATATTTTCTCAATTAAAACCAAGGAATGGTCTAGTCTAATGTATTTACGAGACGGGAGCAGATGCCTACCTTGGGTTGACATTATTTTGTTGACTACAACAAATGAGAAGTCAGTCAAAACATTGGGAAAAAGGATAATGCTCAGTGTAGCGGAGACTAATAATTAACCTATGCTTTGACATTTTTGTCTAAACATGTGATTTATAAACGGCCTCAAGTTGCAAGACTTACCTAATTAAAAAAATAGGTTTCTTTAGAGCCGTCTGTGACTTTTATTTCGGTATATGTGTTAGCAGATGAACTAACCTTCTGACAAGAACAGCCTATCAGGGTCTCCTGCCTGTTCGGGCGGGGGCCTGTGCCGCAGTGTGACGTGCAGCGAGGGCCCTCTCGGAGGCACCTCGGGCGGAGCCGGCTCTGGAGGGGAGTCGCAATCTCGCTCACCAGATTGCGAATTGGGACCTAATCGAAAAAAAACAAGTAATTAAATTTTTTTAATCTGATTTGCTACGATAGAGGTTCTGAGTTCAAATCTTGGGCGGGGACGGAACTATGTGTTATTCTTAAGACGCATTGTTTCGCTTACCGAAGCTTTTTAAGTATTCTTATCTTGTAGTTTATACTATATCGTTGCTTAGTTCCTGTGACACAAGTTTTTACAATGTGTGTACAAAATACTTACTACAGTGCTGGGGCAATGTGTGTGTGAGTGATGTGATGTCTACATTCTACTGCTACTTTGGGTACGTAACTTTAAACAACAGAAATCTAACTCCTTCGCCTCAACTATAAAATAATAAAAGTGAGAAAAGTAACCACTGATATTTTACCCAAAATGTGTTAGTTCAAAACTAAAAGACTTTTCTTGTACCATGAATACTAATCAAAGATTAACAATGTAGATCATATTTTGAAAACTTCAGGTTCCTAATAACGTAGCTTATGTTAATTACATGTAAAAATTCTAGGAGGCATAGAATTGATAGTAGATCACTACCAACGTAGTTATCTACTATATAAAAACACCAATGTTATCGAAATGAAAATTTTTCGTTAAATAAGTAAAACCAGATGAAGTTGTTAATGAAAACAAACCATTTGGTGTTGCTAGTTATCTGGTATCCGGGTAGTGAGCCTACGTGACGTGCGTCAGTGTCGAGGCAAGTATGCCAGGTATGCTTATCAAAGGCATTCACCTTCGCATTACGCTTATAATAGATACTATACAACAGAATGCCTAGCTGCAATAACTAAGCTGGAATTCACTGCTGAATATGTGTAATGCTCTATTCATTTATACCATCGTTTTCGGTATGACATAAACTAATAATCCCCGGACTGTATATCTAGTAAAGTGCATCGACATTTCAAAGGCCGATTGGTATGTTCAATTAGTTTATTGGAACCCATCAGCCTTTCAACCATCAATACAAAGTTAGCAACAGTATAATAAACTGTGCCTGGAATGTGCACAATGAAAAACTTGTTCACTTTGGCTTATATAAATGACCTTAATAGAGTTCACTTTATTTAGCAAAATAAACATTTTGTTCATACCATTATGGCATTGACGGTTATTTCTTAAATTATCTTGAGGAAAATCATCAGCTCGTCTGCGAGTTCTCGATAGCGTCCCAACTCCAGCCTCTCCAGTAAAAATCTCTTCTCCTAAAAATATTTATTCATATTACAAATATCAAAAGCATACGCCCTACCGAATGGCAGCTTTGCACTTAATTAAATAATACTAGCCTAACGCTGCATACAAATCTCATGTTTCAAAAATCTCTCAAAAACCTCTGCGATTAGACTTTACAAATGATTTTTTTCCGTTAGACAAACGTCATTGCCCATAGGACCAGCTTGCCAAAGAGCCAAATACCCTTTTTTTGTTTATTCAAAATATTATCTAAATAAGGAATCTTTGACACTAGGGATCAAACTCAAGCGTTTTGTTTCCAAAATATGACAGGTTTTATACCAAACATACCTATGATTTATAATCAGTCGCTGTTTTGTAAAACTTACCTTTGGAGTTCCTGTTTCTATATAATCGTCTGTTGGTGCTCTCCAAAGGGAAGGGTGAGGCTTGTCGCTGGGGACTGCTGACGTACCGAGGGAGCTCCTGCCCAGATACCCCATAGATACGACGTTGCTCATCTGTTAAAGAACAATTTATAATTAACTCCCAAAAACTGTTTAAAGATAAAACTACTAAACTTAATTAAACATATAGGTGAAACACATAACCCAAATTTTTGATGGAGTGGGGTAAAAATATGTTGGCCCGTCATGTTGCCAAAATTGCCAGAAAAAAAATACATCATAATTATTGAAACACATCCTTTAGCTCAGGTTTAAAAAAAGCAAAGGTTTAATCTGTTTTAAATAAATACTTATTAACCAACTCCAACTACCTCCCACACCGCAGTAGGTCAGTTGTTGTAAAGTTTGCGGGTGAAAAGTTAGCAATTTATGAAGCGGTTTGTTTAGGTAATTCTAAACAATAGCAAACATGTTCCCGCCTCGGGCCTAAGAATGAACACAGGAGTTCTCAAACAAAACCTAAGCCGACTAACGTTCCCTAATTACAACTGTTGTTATCAATGAACATGAAACATTATGTTTAATATAACATTACAGTAAATAATAAATAACTTGGTTAAAATGTATAATAACAATTTACTTATTTAATGAACATTAACTTTCGTTGTTTTTTACTAAAAGAAGAATTGTAAGCAGTGAAATTGTAACATCGTCAACCACTTTCATAGCATAAAAGATTAAGAAGCGAGTTAAGCGACCTCAAGAAACTTGTTTCAGCAAACTTGTAATAAAACATTTCGTCATGGGTAAACACAAAACAGTTTCAAACTTGTAAGCGGCAGACAAGAATATGAATTTACAAGAAAAAAACTCGTTTATATCGAGAAGTTTTGCTGTACTTTCAACAACGTTCACGGAATCTTAGAAGGTACCAGAACGAAGTAGAAATTAATTCAGTATTTTGAGGAAGCCGAAAGACTTTAATATACGCATGTTGCAACCAAAAGATTTAAATAACTTTGTTTCAAAAAAGTCTACAAAGAAAAAGGAAAGATGAAATATTAACGTTAAAATACCTTGCTGTCTTTAAGAAAAACAGTAGGTATCCGGGAAACGATTTTGTTATTCAAAGTTATCAGGTGGAATAATATTTGAGGGTAAAGGAAATATTAAATGATGTTAAGTTAGCATGGTACTCCGTAGCCCTGGGTGGTGGAAACTACATACTGTTTTAGTTTACTCAACGATTCCTAAACTCAATTAGTATTACAACCTCTGAAAGGCACTTTAGGTGAAATGGCATAAAGCAAACACTGACTTTACTGCGCCAAACTAACACTCCTTATTAAATAAACATACTAGCTGATGTGAATTGAATGAGTTAAAGTATTCACGATAATCTTGCATTGTTCATAATTATGTCATGCTTTTTATTTACGCATCTGAAAACATGGCAGATAAAAAATAAGACGGTAAAAACCTAATTAATTAACTGAAGTCGTATACAATGTTAAAATGACCCGTCAACATATAGATAACCTTAGTGACTAGTTGGATAAAATAAATCAAAGTGTAATTCCTTTACAAACTTTTATCCCCCTTTTCCGCTAATGTGATAAATAAATAAAACTTTTATTCTAGGTGACTTGCAGTTCATGTTATACATTGATTCCATATATATTTACATACATAAATTTTATTTATGCATGGATTTATATGTACAGTAATTTTTACAAAAATTAAAAAGACAAGCGTAGTAGACAGGGGTAAAGTAAGAATAGAGACTTAGTGGTAAGATACGCCTGGTTTATAGGCATTGCCCGCTGCTTCCTGCCAGTTAGTATGAGTTATAGTGGCCAGTCAACATTAACAACCTTGCTGTTATAATGCTTCATCTACTCATTTATTCACTTCTTGTTAGGTTAAGCCTTATTTACGAGTTTGTTGTTTTGTTCCATTCGAACAAAGTATAATATCATTATCCAATATTTTGTGCGTTGTTTGTAATAATTGAAAAGATGTTTAGGACTCAATCATCTTAATTAATGACAATCGTTTCAAAATCTCAACCGGGATATGGGATATGATATCATACTGTTTTCGATTTTTGATAAGGTGAGTTAAGTTTCTCTATTTATAAAAGCACATTATTTGAGTTAAAAGTATGTGAATTTGTTACATTATGATATTAATTCATAGTATCGTTATCTTACTAGGATATTCGTTTTAAAGTTGATACGAGTATGATAAAAACAAAATGCTAACCGACAGCCAGCTGTCATCGAAAAACGGAAATATGCTATCACAGCAGGGTAGGGGCGTGATTTCTCCCTGTAACCGATATTTTGTAGATTTCGAGGATTTCTTATTTCACGCCACGTGAATAATTTATTACTTAAGACTGTTTGTTTTAAAACAAGACTCTTTGCTTACAAGAATAAGGCTTGAAATGCAATGGATACGTAGTGGCCTACTGATGCCTCCCTTCAGTAAACAACTCAAGATTGAATATGAAAATTTAATCGACTAATTTAATCGAAGTGAGATATCACGAGCGGACCCATCTTAAACTCAGTTATTCATAAACTCGAATCTCTAGGGTTGTAATTAAGGTACTAAAATAATGTAACACTGAAAAGACTGACTTTTTTAAGAAACAACATTTGGCTTAGCGACAAGAACTCAAGCGATCAGAAATTATAAAAATATGCAAAAATATTTACGACGATGCCGATGGTCTGGACCTACTAACTTGTATAAAAGACAAACTTATTATAATTCTAGAATAAACCGAGCTGAGACCTAGCATTCATTTGCAGCGCCAAACTTTGACAAGTTAGGTTGCATTTAAATGGCAGGCGGAGCCGCAGGCGTGCTCAAAGCTACGCTTCGCCTGCGCTAAAATTTGCATTTTTCAAAGTCTTTTGTGTCTCGAAGCAAGTTTAACCTCACTTCCACCTCACGCCTATAGCCGCATAACTATATACTGTTCTCTCTCTCTTCAACAAATTTTTCCATTTTTTTCAAGATTACCTTTTGTCGCAACTAAACTTTGAATCTCTTTGAGAATAACAACGATTTAGTTATTACTGTTACTTTTGAATAGTCAAAGGAATGCGTAAAGAGGAATGTGATTCGCATAAAATGAAAATTTCAGAAAAAATATTTATACAGTAATAACTTTCTTTGGGAAAATAAGGTTTCTTAAGTCCCGCTATGAAAATGACGAATTAAATTTTCACATTCAATCGTCGGTTGTTTACCCTAGAGAGCGATAGCGTTTGCCCGGAGTCAGCCCAGCCGCCCGCCGACTGCCGACCGCTCCTACCACAACGCCGCCGCTTTCTCTAATGCTCCATGCTACCTTCTACGACTACCATGTGCCAGTGCAGCGGGAAACATGCTCCACGACCACCATTTACTTTCAATAAACTTTGTATTAATATATTTACCTATAACGAAATCCTTAAAAAGCACTATTTGTCGTTCATTTACATTTGTACTATTCATTTTTTTCATTGCATGAAAACAACTCAAACTTGACCGCTTTTATTAGGTACACTTCGATGGTGTAGATAAAATAAACCAAAACAATCGTTCCGTTAAACACAATATCTACCTACTCTGGTTCTCTTATAAACTCTATATAAGACGCTGAACCTCCAAACACATTAAATTAAATACAGTCATCAAGAGAAAAGATTTAACCCTATCTTTTAATAGCATTTTCTAAGTTAAACGTTGTCATTAAGTCGAGGCGGATAAAATAGTGAATCGTACAGCGAACCACTTAGAGCTATTTCCCTGGATTGCGTGATAGCAACACTTAATTTACAAGCTCCGTTTAATTTGAACTATTTTGAGGCTTAGGGAGGAATTTAAATATCCTGAGATAAGAAACTCACGCGAATGTAGTTCGTCCACAGACAACTCCAACTGAATTACTTTCTTTACAAATAAACGATAGCTATTTTTTCTTCCTGCATTTTTTGCTTGGAACGTTTGAGTTTTTCGTTTCTTTTGCAGAATGCGCGCTGATAGGATTTATTGGTTTTTGCTTCTTTTTAAAAGATTTTTAATTCGTTTGATGTGCAAACTAGTGTTTACACTAATGGTATAAAACACAACGGTAAACATAATACGATAAAAGAAACGTTAAATTGATCTTTGTAAGAAATTCTACATGAACTTTAGGGAGAAATTTATAATCGGCAACGCCTTTGATGTTGCAAGTGTACATTACAATTTGTTATGTACCCTAAAATATAAAGGCATTCACTTTGTGTTCAGTCAGGACAGAAGCATTAAGCATCGAATATAGAAACGATTACAAAGAGAAAACTTTACAATTCTTATTTCCTACGCCATCCCCATAAAGACTTACAATAAAAACTATTGAAACGTGTATTTGAATTTCTATCAGCGTTTTCCATGGTCGCAGTAGGCAATGGCACACACTCAGAGAGAGCAGAGCAAAGTGCAGAGATTAGACATGGGCCCCATCAATTACGGGTAATCCCGGACACGTGCGTTCCGCTCCACGCAAACCTCGCTGGATTATTCAAGTTTTCCCTCCGCAGGTACACTACATATTATAACTCTTGCATAACACAGCCAATAATAATGCTGATAAAATTAATTATGGCATTCTCTTCATTCTGTCAAAGAAAACTGTATTGATAAAAATTCAATATTTTATCATATTGTATTCACATAGACAACTGAGCTGAAATGGTCATGCTTTATAGCAACATTGTATAGCTCATTTTCTTCTTACTTCAACCACAGTCGAATAAATGAATATCTGCGTATTAATCTTATCCCGGTACAAAGCTGGCTTTGTTTGAGACTAAGGCAATTTAAGTTAATTATACAGTTATTTAACCTTTAATTTATCCTCTCCAATTAGTAAATTGAGATTCGATAATAAGTATATTAAAATAAGTATATTATTAGTAAGTAAGTAATTAGTATATTATCGAATCTCACGGCCTTATATACGAATGAATCAAGCTATATATCGATGATGAATAAATAAATGAAGTCCAATAGTAAACTTTTCAAATTCCTTTTATTCTATAAAAACTCACATTATTACAAGAGATTCTCAGACTTTTATCACGATTTAATAGTGAATTTAGTTAAAGAAATAGTGTTAAATATTGTTTTGCTATACATTTTTAGAATTTACCAATTTAAAGCACCTGCCCACCATCCTATAAAATATTCACTCATCCTTTATAATTGGAATAACCAAATAACAATTTTATGCGATTTTAATTCAAATTATTTATTTATAAGGTTGTTGTAGGTACATAAGGTAATAGTCGTATTATTTTATAATGAAATTAATTAAATTAAACATTAACGTAATTAAAATCAAATCAAAATTATTTAATGGTTAGTACAGAACATACCTAAACCTAAAATTTCAAATTAGGAATCCCTGTCCTGACTTTATTAAGTAAATCATTGTGTATCCAAAGAAAATAAAAATATTTCAAATACAGAAAGCAAGTTTACTGGCGCTGCGTGCACATTTAAAAACTGAGAACGCGGTGCAGAAGTCAACAGTGTTCCTTAAAGAGGGTAAACGAGTTTTCTGTTGCGGTCCTGCGACCTACCGCCATCTAGCGGAGAGCAGAATAACAAAGGAAAATGCGACAACATTTACAGAGAAAATCGCCGGAGGGCACTCTGACCATGCTATATGAATCAAATGAACAGACTGTCCACTTTCCCACAATTACTGAATATTTATGTCGGGTGTCGTTGACTAAGTTAACAGTTAAAGCGTTTATGCTAAGCAATTTAGCTCAGTAACAAGATTGTTAAAGGTTTCCTATTATCATCTAAGCAAAACTTCGTGACGATTGGTATGTATTGGTTAAAATTGAGTTTATTAAAAATAATAATACTTTTTGCAATTAAGTATTTTGACAAGCCGGACTAATTAAATCTAAATTCATTTATTGCATTATAAAAATATTACATAGCGTGAAAACAAACAATAGTTAACAAACAAATACTTTTTATGGATGTAATCTGAGCGCAGAAAATAGTCCGATTCATGAAGAAATTTTTACAGTCAGATAAAATACTAAAAAGGTATAAAACATCTTTATTCAAAAATAAAATATGAATAACACCTACACAGGATTAGGTGTACACGGGTTTTAGATAAAGTTATCGTCAGTAAAACTACGATTAGATAATCTTTGTAAGGGGTTCCCTCTACCCTTTGTTTCTGGCCACGACCGCCAGAGAAATTACTTAACCTTAATAATACAATGGAAAACAGATCCTGGCGACTAATTTTCTTAACTTGTTTATATAACCTTTTGTGTGACTTTAATACCAGCTGGCTGGGGATATGAAGGTAAGTAAGGAGTGTATGTATATAAATACTTTTATAGTTGCTTTTAATAAAAATATAAATTTGGAACTACGTTTATATTCACGTTTTCAATCGATATCAATTTTTTGTACCATTGAAGGATTCAACTTGACAACTAATGTTGTTGACGAAAAACTTTATCTCCATCTTTAAACAAAGAAATAAGGTTAAGTTATTCGTTCTTAATGTTACTGACTTAATTTTTTTCTATTTTGCAAAGGTTTTCGCTTTTCAGATACGCTATGAAGCTCTGAAAAGCGAACACTCATAAGAATAAGATTTTCATTTGTCAGATTGTCCCATTCATAAGTAAGAAGAAAGGAGTTTTTTATTATTTGGTTATAGAAGTGGAGTAAGCGAGTTCCGCGACTCTCTGCACACCGCAGCAGGAATTCCTAAATCTTCATAAGATAATGGATCGCGAGCAAAGAAAGGACCCCCGCCTCACAACTTTGTTGAATTCCTGACTCGTAATTAATAAAATTACTTTTTGGGAGCTTTCCTCGACTTCAAAGAATTTCCACCAAAGAAAAAAGTTAAGTAGATGAATTATTTTTGAATGATAAAGGGAATAATTTCAGATGTTTATACACTTAGGAACTAAGTTGTTTTAAAAGAATTTTCTTTATCTCGTCGACTTATGTTTAGTATTTTTTATTTAATCTTTCCCTTCACATCCTTAGTTTTAGTAAGATTGCAGCAAATTTTCTATTTTATGACAAGTATGAGAAACTGCAGATGTATGTAAAATTTTAGATTAGTAAAATAATGGAGATGTCGCTTACTCAAATAACATAAGGCGATTTTATCTTCAAAGGAAAACTTAGGGAAAGGTCACATCAAAACCTTATCTGGCGATTGGAACTGTATTGTGTCTCTTTTGTATAGTTGCCCTATCTCGTAACCGGTGGAGATAAGTACCCGTATTTTGTGCTATTTCATATGTATAATAAACCTATCATTATAGTTAGGTTAGGTTAGTATAGTTAGGTAGGTCTAGCTAACTGTGCATATTACAGCAATAACAATATTCAATCAATTTATATCCTCCAAATAATAAATAAATCACAACATCCATGCAGATTCATTTATCCGTCCATTATTTCAATGAAAAATTCTGATACCGAGCTGTCTGATAGCATTAAAGGAAAAGCTTTTATGAATCAATCAATTTTTACTAAAACATTATCGACACGTTATAGGTATGATACAAAATTAACTTCCACGATCCAAACGCGGCTCAATAATGTGTCAATAATGTTGTAAACCAAACCACACTGCGAACCACCTGTCATGTTTCTAACATTTATCATTTTGTCATATTCCCCCGAAACCGTTGTTAATGGAAATGGCTTTCAAATTATGGTTAGATATTAAGTGATTATTTTTGTAAAACTTTCAACAGCAGAACATTGAACCGTGCACAATGTTGAGTGGAATTATAAAAGTAGTTCCGTGAAAGCTATGCGTAGCTGGAAACAATAACCTGAGAGTACTGTGCTGATACCTCTACACAAAAGAACATTGCTCTGTGAAGTTTCCAGGCAAAGTATTTTCATGCAATTCGCCATAACTGCATACAACACACTCTAGTAGTGAATCTGAAGTTTCCCAAGTTTTATAAACACCTACCTACATAGAAAAATCTTCCTAAACTTGGATAACATTGTAAATTTTCATTTTGTTGCGTTCTTGATTCAGGTTAAATAAACAAACAGGTATATAATTGCTATTTTGAAAATTTACAAAGTAAATTGAAGCACCCCAGTTATATTGCTCACTTACTAGGCAACTCTAATATTGCCACAGACTTCGTTTGTGATAGAATAAAGAATAAAGGAAAGAGAAGAATGAAAACTAGCAGCCGCCTTACGGTATCCAATCTCAGCTGAGGATATACAACGGCCTTATTGCCTATTTTTAATATCTACTTTTGCCTTCAATTTCAAACGATACTGTCGTTTTAATTTTTCTATATATTTTAAAGAAAATGAAACATCAATAAATATTCGTATTTTAAGATTTCCGTTTAGTTAGCTGACGTTTTTAATCATCGTTACATCGTTTAATCAGTATTATGTGGTCGTTTGTACCTACATTCAATCTTGTCGCTAGATTACTCTAGTCCATTTGTCTTCGTAAGTCTATTACTGAACGTAAGCAAAACATTAAACTTTATAGTAATCCGCAATATTTAATTCATAAAGTTCGTCATAATCTATGGCTGGCGGGATCTTGGCAAAAGTACACGAAGTAAAGTTCAGTATTGTTGTTCAATTCTGTCTAGTTCTTAAGAATTTAATATACGGTACGCAAACTTCAGTATTGTTTGAAAACTTTATTGTAATTTATGAAAATAAACAAGTGCATTCTGCTTTCCCAACAAACAAAAATCAGTAAAAGTATCAAATGGCACTTTGTTAAAAATAAGGAAAACATTAAATTCTCCATAAATTTATTAAAAATAGAGACAGTTCATTAAAAATCACCGCTAGTCTTGTTTCATACAAATGTTTCTTTTAAGCAAGAAACTACCACAAATATGTTTAGTGTTCCTATGGCAATGAAATCTCCTTTCAGAAAAATTGTCTAGCTGGACGGTCTGGTCAAAGGGCTGTGAGTTGTAAAGACGTCTCACTTGAAGAAAAATGATAAAGAGTTACCAAAATTAATTATTAATTGTTTATAGATCCGAAGTAAAGACTAATGACACAGCTCGACCGGCTTTTAAGGTCAAATTAAAATATCGTCGGTTTTCAACCACAAAGTCAAGACCGAAGTCAGAATGTTTGTTTCTGACAAGTTTTTGTAGGTTTTTGTGTATTGATGTTCGTATTTCCTAATCTACACATTTTAATATGTACGAATGTTATCCCATTATTTACGCACATCCTATAATTATATTTTCAAAGATAAACAGTAGAAGTTAAAAAGTCAAAAATTATAACATTTTAATTGCTAAACAGCGTTCGATTATAGAGACATGGAGTTAATTATCTAGTTAGCCACTCAGGGAGTGATAGGTAAGCCAGACAGATCCGACATATACCTCAGTTCTCTGGTGCGTAGTGATGCATTAAGCTCGCCAAATATCATTACACAGGGAGGCTAATCACATTAGTGGGGAAGGTAAAAGGCAACAACCTAAAAAGCCGCCATTTGCATGTCTGTGCTGTGGTAGAATCGAACTAGAAGTAACGAGCAAAAATCGGGTTTTCAACTAAATGATCTCTTAAATACTGTGGTACTGTAATTTTCTTAATCTCACGTGCGTCATTTTCTACATTATTTACAAATTGTAATATTTTGTAAATAATGTGTAATTTTGAGAAATGTTTTGTGATTTGACTGTGACTTTTTTCATTTCTCTAAATATTGAAAATATTTTGTAGTTCTGTTACGTCCATGTTAAAAAAAATTACGTTGGATTTTTAAGTCGTTTTGTTTTAATTTCAGTTTCGATGTGTAAGCATCGGTATGAATAAGTACACTGGAAACTCAGTCCACCACAGGACAAACACGAAAACAGCGTTAATACGTAAACACAGCAGAACAGTAACATTTTCATTGCTTCAAGAGTCTCTTCAGTACACTGAATGCAATAAGTATTCAATTAGTAATTCAATATTAGTAATTGAATACTTATTGAAAAAGAGCTAGTCTCTTGGGAGCTTTTCGTGTAGTACAAAAACAAACGGTTTTATGTTGCAAGTGGAATCTGTTTTGTGTCAGCACATCAAAGCAACACATGTTACGTCGCGGTTAAGCCGCTCAAGGTTGGCCAAACCACATCTGTAGGCGACACGTCGGAAAAACCGTCATCTCGGATCATGCGGATGTTGCCTAGCCGAGGCGTGTTGAGAAAATTATATCAGCACGCGGCGTCAGTGGCGCGAACTATGCCAAAAGCGCTTTTGGTGCTTGGTCTAGATTAATATCGATCCTTTTAAACGACTATCAATACCTTGATTTGAATACTATAAACAAATACAAAAATGTATCAATTAACTTACCTTGAGGAAAGTAACATAGTAGCATGATTTAATTATTTTTGTTAGATTTAATTTTCATCTTTAAATTTTTATAATCGTGTGAAACATTTACCGTAGAACGCCGCTGGAATGAAACAGCCATTTATGGTTTCATTTCATCCAATTAACCACATATTTAGACACAATATCGAACGTTTGCCAAATGTGAAAGCTATTTGCACATTATACCTAATGCTGAAATAGCTTAACATTACTAAACACCAGTACCTAAACAAAACATATTGGTCAGAACTAAGCTTATTTTATTACCTATCAACTCGAATCACTAAATTGATAGAATTACTGCAAAATATTTGTATTTTTAACTAAACAAGAATATTGAGGTAATGAGATTGTGTTTAATTGTTTAATACCCAAACTCAGATTCTAAATTTACGTTATATGAGTGTTATTATCAAAAAAAGTTGGAAAAATCAAAACACATCGTACTTGATATGATGAAGACATAATTTAGAAGATGCGTCGAGATATTCACAGACGCGATATCAATCTAGGGATCAAGTCCTCTAACATAATCTCAATATCACAGTATAAGGTTAGTATGAATTTTCATAAATATTTTTCTCTGCCTTATCGAGTTGTATGCTAGGTTCGCAATATCTGGGCCGCAATAAGAGCAACCTTTATGGTAATGTTTCCTCCTCTGTAGCTATATTAACATCACCGAGGGTTAAGATAACTTTTTACGACATTTGTGAAAAATATTTTACACTACACAATAGATACGTGTATTTAACGTTATTTTAGGTTAATTAAGGCCGAATGAAAAAACAGAACTTTTATCACTATGTTGTCCGTCTCTCTTCTGTCCGTCCGTCAGTCTGTAAAAGTATAAAAATGGAGGTAAGCAATCCATCAAAATAGCAGTGAAAAAATCAAACTTGTTAATCAACGCAATCAAACGATACGGCTGTTTTTTACCGTTTATTTTAATAATCTCAAGGAACTTAAAACCTATAGGGTACTTTCCGTTGTTCTAGAATCATGAAATTTGGCAAGATCAATGATAGAGCAAAATAAATAAATAAATCGAAAGCAAAAAAGCACACTTAACTCTCGCTGTAATTAATCCTTCGAAAGGTGTAGGCAGAGGTGTTAAACACCGCCTTTCGCATGTTTATGTGGAGTCCCAGTTTGACAGGTTGCGAATCTGTCGCCAATATCCGGGCAAGAACATGGCAGCTACAATGTACGGCAACCCGAAACTCGAACCCTTGAACTGTCCGGTCGGGTCGTTCACTATGCACCTAACAATCTGAGCTACCACGTCTTCAAACAAACAAAATAAAAGCAGAAAAAACATAATCGAAAACACAGAAAAAAAAATCACCGAGACTCGATTCTAGTGATGAACGAACTATTTACATACCTACAATGTTTTACGGAACCCTCGGTGTGCGAATCAGTTTCGTTCGTGACCGATTTTTTAAATTTACATGTGAGTTTATAAGCGGAAACAAAAAAATCATTGCAAAGAAATGAGAATAACAAGAGTAAACTTTGTCCTTATAAATTTAAAAATTATTAAACGAAAACTTTCTGATTTAACATTACGTGAATATACAGTAAAGTTAACAGATAGTTAAGCTGACAGAGCTAGTTGAAAGGGTTGGATCAGGCATGCAGTTGATGTCAATAACTATCCAATTGAGGATGAATTGCTTGCTATCGCAGTTCATCCATCGATACTTACTCGTATAAAGATAACATGAGTATTGGTTTGGAGGTTCATCAATGCGCAAAGTAGGCATTATGAAACTATATGACATAAATTTTAAATTTTTCGGAAATTTCTAATTCTGGATTACATTTATCACATATTAAAACAATACTTAATCAATTTAAAAAGTTACTCTTTTATCTTTGCCGAAGTCAGGTCATCACAACTTGTAAGGGCAATAACTAACTTTTTTCAATTAAATTACTTTTACTAAAAAAAAACCACTAAAAATAATAATTTTCGAATTACTTTTGTTATTTGCAGTAAATTTTACTTACTTTATAATGTAGGTATTGTTGGAACTATGAATACATATTCAAATCTCAAACAAAAACAAGATACAAGCCGGCTCCGTTTGTTTTCATCGATACGAATACCTTTCGACAGTCGAATTTTCATCATAAGCCCCAACTAAACCCTTATCGATAACCGTACAAATATACTTACGCACAGATATTGAACCTTACTTCCTAAAGAATAAGGTTTCGAATGTTGTAATAGTTATAACTGGATACGAGAAGGTTATTATCGTGGAATCGCATGAAGCATTGTTAAGCTGCCCTGTTTCAGTGTCGCGACCGATATGTAAAGATTTACCTTGTTTTATTGCGAACACGGACTTAAACCGAGTCGTAAGTACTATACCTACTTATAAAAACCAATTCTAGTTTACATAAAGAATTTATCTAATGCGTTTAGAGATAGAATTAACCAATAAATAAGCTAGACTTTAGGTACCTAGATACAAGCAGTTTTCATTTTTGTTTCTGTAGTAAATTAATGTGAAATCAATTAATGTAATTCAATTTATCAAAAAAAAAAAGAATCTTTGAGTGAAATGAAAACGAAAGGCTGTTTTCAAATTTTAAAAAACCAAACAAAAGAAAATAGATCGTAAAATTGAACCCTACCTTAATATCAGTATGGCAGTGATAGACAAACAAATTTAGAAGTCATTTGATATTATGATGCGCTGGGAGCAGTTCATCAAGTTTGCGGCTCGATAGAGGCAGAGGACGGAGGCTGCGTTGGTTCACGTGTAAAGTTTTCCTCATAATCTCACCGTAGGGTGCTACCCTATCAATTGCTATCCCCCTACATCCCCCTATATGTACTCAAAACCCCCTTATCCCTGCAACTCCCCACTAATGATCCCACTTGTTGGGGCTCACTGCGGACCTTTGGCCATGTCACTACGTGAATAACAAATTCTTAGCGTTTATAGACCAAGCTTCAGAAAATTTATCGTGTAAAACATTACGTGAAGTGTATAAAACAATACATAGCATATTGGAGCTAAACCTTTCATTAAATTTCATTTGTGGTAGGTAAATGAGTCAATGATATACATATTATATTAAATTTATAGACTACCTGCGTAAAGATAAAACATTATCCAAATTAAATAGAACCGTTGAACTGCAAAACCAATACCATTCTGCTATTCTACTGATTTAATGAAGTAAATAAAATTAAAATTTGAATAAGGTAAAGCTTACCATCGAACTGCTGCGTGGCCTGGGCCAGTAGCGAGGCGAAGACATGGTCTGCGAGCGGCGGTGGTTGCGGAGGGTGGTCGTCGTCGGCGTAGCGGTCACCGGTCCACTCGAGCGAGCGTTGCCGCCGCACGCCGGGCGCCACCCCCGCAGCGGCCCCGGACAGCCCGCTCAGAGACCCAGCTTTCAGCCGCCGACCTGCCCGCTCCATCCTCGACGTGCTCATGGCATGTTGTCACTGCATCTGCAGCAAAAACCTTTTTCAATGACCACTATGAATTCGAAACAACTTAATTTAAGAAGCTTCGGCACTTCATTACATTCAAGATTGTAAAGACAGATGTACGAAAACGAAAATAACTGCAGATAACAGCTACACCATCTAAATGCTAATAGAACCATAAAATGGGAACTTTCAACGGTAACAGCAAAATGCAGTATTTACTTAAGTTGTGAGCGGAAAAGAACAACCGTAATAAAGAGCCTACAAGTTGTTTGGTTTGGGGCCCGCCATAAATACGTTGGTGCCGGCGGCGACGGCGGCGTGCGTGTTAGGGGTCTAATCCGCTGGATTGCTGACGGGCACGCTGGCCTACAAGTACTGGCAACGTATCTACTGTTGACTAAACAGACGTTTTCTCTTTTCCTTTGAGATTTTTTAAAGGATGAAACAATCTTTACAGAAACAAGAGACAGCAATAAACAAAGATTTAAAAAGTATATGACTGCACATGACGTACTTTATTATTATATAGATGGGAGAGTTTAGTACTGTATTCTGCAAGGAGGCATACAATATTATAGAAGAAAAATTTTCAGTTTACAATGTAATCATGATTAGTAACTAGAAATTTAAATTAAATGAAATAGATGGTGATAATGTTTTTATTTTTATACAACGTCATGTGCAAACAAGCAAGCGGTTCATGGAAAGTGATACCGCCTATTAACACGACGATGCCCTTGATGTCTGGAGCAAGAGCACAGCCAATGCGTTGCGCATGTAGAGGTAAAGATGTTATACCTCTTGTGCCGGTAATTACACTGGCGCTCCAATCTTTCGAACTGAATTACAGCGAACTGCTTCACGGCAGAAATAAAAAGGAGAGTGGTACCAACCCAGACGATATCACACGTTGATCTCCTATGTATGGTATGTTAACTGTGGATATTTAATTTTAGTACAAAGTCCATCGAATACAAAAAAAATCATGTCAAATATCAATGTCAAAAAGTTGATTATGTAAACGACATACCTACTTAAAAATTAAAAGTGATTAAAATCATTAAAACAGATAGGGAATTATTCGCAATCCTAAAACGGCATGTTAGACCAAAAACAGGAAAACAGTTAATATCAAGGTTAACCCTCATGACGGTAAAATGCATAGTTCCAATGGGGGCGTCTGTCACGTCCGTCATAATTACTGTCACAACTTTTTCCTTATGTAGGTAGTTGGTGTAAAACGAAAACTTACGAATTATGTACCAGGATACACTCATTTATAAATTCGGCACCCACATGCTCGCCGGGAGCGTTTTGGGGTTCGCATAGTATTTGGACTTACCTAGTCTTTGTTGGAGGCAACCCTCAAACAAGCGTTATCTCAAAGCTTAGTTTGTGAAAGCAGCACCAACGAATAAAAAAAGGCCTAAAACTAATGACCCGGACATACCTCCAAAATGCAACGATTAAACATAATTAAAACTATCAATTATGATTTATTACGAATGTTTTGTTCAATTTCAGTTTAGCTACACATTTAAAAAGTACCGGGTCCTAAATGATTTACAAAACCTTTAACAGAATTCCTATTTTTTTCGGTACTTCTTTGTTGCACAGAATTGACCGCAGATAAGACACTTTAATAATAATTTCAATTAAATTGAGATGAAAAGTTTAATCAACGCAACAATTAAAACTGAAATACAAGTAAGCAAGAGGTATTGGCTGGGGGCAACGATTGTTAAAGCTTGCAGCACTCATTTCTCATTTCGTATCGGCAGAATAAACAGAAGCAGTTTCATTAGAGATTCGCTGGCAAAGCATAGACTTAACAACCTATAGATGTGATCTACCTAACAAACATTTTTTCCATTTGATTTGAAAGGGTTTAAAATAAATATTTTATTATAAAGTGGTGTTTTGATTTACGTTATTTTATATTTGATCAATTTCAAAGATATTCGAACCCTTATTAATATTATAAGCGCAAAAGTTCGTAAAGATGTATGGATGTTTGATACTCTTTCGCAAAAAATACTGAATGGATATTAATGATACTTTACAGCATTATAGCTTATACATCAGAATAACACATAGGCTATATCTATAAACATTTTGTCCAAAATCTAACTATAAATGTCAAGAAATTAAAATTCCTATTAGAACCTACCTATTAGTAAAAATTGTTGTGAAATTTATTGAAAAGAGTAGGTAGTAAGAATGAGTAGTATTTTGCTGGATTGCTCCATGAACAACAATGTAAGTAAATTTGACTATTTTAGGAATCTTTAATTAATAAAGACTTATATCAACTTAAAACGCAGATACCGTTCACACATTGTGCGGGATTTCTTTACTATTTTGATGTTTGGTTTTTAGTATAATTATGTCGATACCATATCGTTATACTATATTATTATCGCGTTCTCGTGAACGCGCATATTATAATATATTACGTATTGATGACAATACCATCAATAATTTCGTGACAGAGGATAGCGATACCATGTATCGCTTAATAACGTAAGTAATGAAATATCCACTATGCTCTAGATTCAAAAGTTGTCCAGCGAAAATTATGTTATGAGATAATATTGGCGAATCTAAAAGTTGTGATATCTATCAGGTTAGTCGAGTCTGGCTTTATGGCGTGCCTGATGGACCGCCGGTTTTAATATAAAGTAGATTCCCTGTTTACCCATCTATGTCGTTGCGTTAATAAATACGCCTCCAGCCTCTGTACACGACTGTTTCAATATTTATACTTGTTTTACAAACTTGAGACTCTTAAATATTGCTGTCAGCGGGTTTTTTATAAGGGGGCTATAAGACTAATTTTAGAATCCTAGATAGGCAATTCTATGTTTTCAGGACTACCGTCATCTCAGACGCATCTCGAACAAGAAATGTTAAGTGTGGATAGGATGGATGTCATATTATAACAGCTTCGCGGTTTTGCGGTTCACGTCACGTGTAAAATAAGCGTCAAGCCAAGTGGGAACAAGGCATGGTTGAAATATGAGCCCTACGCGGCCGCTGCGACCTATTAAAACTGCATTTTACCCTCATGCGCTAGCCTTTTGACGTCCTTTTACATACTTTACAAGTAATATGTGGCTTCACGTAGCACGAGGATTAAGCTGGGTTATGAATTTTAATCTTTTATTGACTCGGATATTATGGAAGTTTACTGCCGACACACTGATGTAAATTCCAAAAAAATTAAAAGCATGTTTTATTCACAACAGAAACCGTATGAACTGTAAAGGTACAATACAATACTTACATAAAATCTTATATAAATACTTAAATTAATATCTTACTATGCCTTTATCGCATTTAATTTCTGTCAAACTGTCAAATCTTATTTTATGCAAATAAACATTCTGCTTCTGTAATTATGCCATTAACGTTCAAAATATATCCTCTAACCTATATTAGGTATTTTCCTACATGCAATTTGGAAGGCGAATGGACGCCAATACAATATTGCGAGTTAATTAGTTTACGATGCCCTTAATCATGTATCATGTATCATAGGCCTAACACTAGTTTGACTAAGCCGTTGTCAATACTGCTAAGGAAATTTGATTTGATACCGATCTACATATGTACATCTGAGATAAATTGTTGAAGGTATATTCAATATTTAATTTGAATTAAGCACATTTAATATTTCATGGTGGCGCATTATTGTAACTAGCCGACTGCTACGATTGAAGTTTCGGGTTCGAATCCCGGCGGGATATGAACAAACCCTTGGCCGGTTTTTGCTTCAATATTTAAAAAAATTCATAATAAATTTGATGCTTTCGATTGAATCTTTTGAAAAAAAACTACGCTCCCTTTGTTTATTAGTCGTTATATTATAAAAACAATATTTTTCTACACAAAATCAGACAAAAAGCAATAAAATATATTCTTATTCCATAAAACAAGCTACTAGTAGCTACTACTAGTATTGGTACAAACGTTCCGTAGTTGATATTCGGATATCATCTCAGACGATGTTGCAACTGGTAACCAAATCATATGTTAAACAGTTTCGAGTGAAACCTTAAAACTTGCCAATGGGATGTTAGTTAGCGCGCCAACTTGAATAGAGATTAACACAATCCAATGACTGTGTCATGGCGGCCCAATCCTGTTAACTGCTCATAACTTACTTAATATTCCAACTACATACCTGCTTCTCTACTGACGAACTTATTTGCTCTTCTTTTATATAACATATGAACGCTAGTTTAGTATTTGTGAGATAGAAGCTATTGCTCGCGACGTTGCCCGTTAACCCCTCACCCATGAAAGAAACTCAGTCTTGTCGACAGTCTCTAGCTTGTATGTAGCAGTCTCAGAATGGGGAAACGCCCATCTTGTTGGATTCAATACAGCCAAAACGCAGGAGTATCTATTTTCCATCGAACGGAGTCCTTTCAATCTGACTACAATTTTCCGGTGTGTATCTATACCGAAAACCAATCATAGCATGGAAATATTGGTCAACATAAACTTCGGCTCCTATATAGAGTCTACAGCCAAAACGGCAGCTAAAAAGCTTTTTGTACTTTCCAGAGCTAGGCGATACTTCACACTCAAGCATCGGCTTGTGCGTAAAGCTCAAATTCAGTTGCAATGTTTGTAGTATTGCAGTCACCTCTGGGATGGTTCTGCCAAGTTTTACCTAGCAGCTTTAGACTCAATTGAAAAACGAGCTCCTCGACTCATCGGACTTGATGAAGATAAGGCTTATTTTTCAAGACGTCAGCCATCGCCGCAGGATTGCATTTATTATCGAATTAATATATTATATTTTATACAACATTTAGTTCGGAGAGTGAATTGTACAATTTAATTCCACTGGCCCCATTTTATCATCAGGACACAAGAAGTAGGCGGAAGTTTCATCCTTTCGTTGTGGATATTCCAACCATCCGTACGAAACGCTTTGAGAAT
This sequence comes from Choreutis nemorana, assembly GCA_949316135.1. Lineage (NCBI taxonomy): Eukaryota > Metazoa > Arthropoda > Insecta > Lepidoptera > Choreutidae > Choreutis > Choreutis nemorana. The sequence continues at coordinate 5,816,893 of OX438601.1, read as the reverse complement.
TATTTTATAATGCATACTGCAAAGTGGAGTGGAATTCTTCGCCTGCCGATGTATTCACTGATATATATAATCTGGGGCTCCTTAAGGTAAATAGGCTTCTCAAAGGTAAATAGGCTTGTCCTGGATAGGCATGTTCCACCTTAAACTTCATTGCCGCTTAACATCAGACGGGATTGGTGTTAAAAGCTTGTCTAATTTTAATGTCTAATAAAATAAAACATTCTAAGAAACACTTATCACCTATTTCAAATATAAGCCAATCAGGAAAGAACATTAAAAATATGTATTTAGCCTTTTGTTACGTGTAGCCATTCAGAAAGAAACAAAATAATAAGTAATAAATCAAATTTGAGTTCACTACTACGAAATACATGGCGAAAGCTACGGCGTAGTATTCTTAATACAGGAAAATGTAGTCCCTAACAAGTAACAGTTAAAAAGAAACAAGTACAAGGTAAGTTAACAGTTGACCTATGAAAGCAAAATTAAAATATATTTTTCTTTATTTGAAATATTAATATATTTGTTAAATAGTTTAAAAGGAAATCAATAACAATAACCACATAACGACACATATATTGACTCAGCCCTGCACTAAGATATAATCTTGTATCGCAGGCACTAAGCAATGATATGGTATAAACTAAATAGATAAAAAAACAAAATCCAAGACCGGTAAGCGAAACAATGCGTCTTGCAAATAACACGAAGTTACGCCCCCACCGGGATTCGAACCAGGAACCTCTAGTGTAGCAATCGGTTGTTTACACCACTGCGACACCAAGGTCGCAAAAGTATTTAAAAAAAATAGTTTTTATTTCTCTAGTTTATTGCTGCAAATCTTTAAAGGAAATGTTTTAAAACATTTGCATGGTATGTTATTGTTTACAAATGCATGATTCATGTCATGTTATGTAATAATATCCAACAGCTCCTACATAGCAATGTAATGTGATCTGGTGGGACGCCTAATCTCCATTACTATTGATATATTCAATGATCGTGTCATATCATTTGATTAATATGTATTGAAAATAAGATGATACTATAGATTGTGAAAGCAATATTGATCAAACTGGATTTGTCTTTGTTTTTGTGTTATAGGATAACACATTAAAGTTGAGAAAAAATTACATGTACAGAATTAACAGTATTAGGAGGAATGAGTAAGTATGAAATTTACCTAACAAAGGATATCTAATTAATTTATGATCTTAAAATGTTGTAAATGAAACCAAAACGAACTGTCGCGTTGTGAATTCCACCGTGAATTAAAGAGTAACAAAGTATAAAGTAATATTATTAGCGCAAGAAACTAATCTGATATTGAGTGGAAGCTTGGTCCGAGATAATTGGGTTGCGTTTAATCCCCACGATGCAACTTTAGATCATCCCCACTGTCCAAATAAACCAGAGATTTAATACCAGGCTAAACTAACGCGAGATTAAACCAATCATCAAACTGGCTATACATGCATTGTCATGCCTTTTTAGTAGGTTGTTTTAATCAAATTAACTTGAATAGTGAAAAACGGATATACTAATCTCTGAGTTGAAAGTAGTTCCTAGTTACTTATAGTATCTATAACAATTTAGTTAGTGATTGTGGCACACCCGCCAATCTATCCAACCATTGCAACTCCTGTATATCAGGATCAACAGTAGCGTCCTTTGACCGAATCATCAATGATTAATACAGCTATTCAATGACGCACAAGCGGTGCCCGAACACCCTACCGGTTTTTTTGGTACCCGCAACGAACTTGATCAGAAGTAATAGGAGGAAGTAAGAAACCGATTTCAGACCTCCCTCCCAGCAAAGAAGGAGACAGCAATTGAAATAGCCTAAACGCCAAGAAACTAAAGAGGAGATATTCAGGAGACACCTGACCGTCAAACGCCACGGTATGCCACCAATTAACAGCGTATAAATTTAATACTAACCTAAATGTTGTACCAGTTATATTGGTGGCAAAACTTTTTAAAAGCTTTATTTTTTGGTTTGTTAGTACAAATATTAAATATATCCATATTTCATCAATTTTTAAAACCAATCTATCTACCTTTATACATTTACAACAGCTAGGTTTAAAAAAATACAGCAAAAAAAGAAATTACTTTTTCGCTCGGAATTTGTTTTTTTATTAAATCTTGTTTTTACGGTAAAATCCAAATGGAAATAAAGAATATACAAAATTCGGTTTAGGCTTAAATTAATTGAACGTTTAAAGTATATTGCAATTTCACGGTGAATAAATACAACAATCTACATCACACGAGATAATTCGTTTTCTCGCGTAAATACGTACATACAATGTAACGCCAAATTTCCTTTGCGAGGCAGAGCGTGTGACTCAAACCCATAGTTAAACCAAATTAAATGTTCAGTTGCGAGAAAATGTGTGAAGAAAGCCTTATTCTTTAATCTCCACTTTTTCATGTAAATCTGTGTTTGTACATATTAGCAAAGATAAATGTATAGTATTTGCTGAAATATCCCACGGTAATTGTAATATTTTAATGTATAGTATTTGCTGAAATATCCCACGGTAATTGTAATATTTTAATGTATAGTATTTGCTGAAATATCCCACGGTAATTGTAATATTTTAATGTATAGTATTTGCTGAAATATCCCACGGTAATTGTAATATTTTAATGTATAGTATTTGCTGAAATATCCCACGGTAATTGTAATATTTTAATGTATAGTATTTGCTGAAATATCCCACGGTAATTGTAATATTTTAATGTATAGTATTTGCTGAAATATCCCACGGTAATTGTAATTTTTTAATGTATAGTATTTGCTGAAATATCCCACGGTAATTGTAATATTTTAATGTATAGTATTTGCTGAAATATCCCACGGTAATTGTAATATTTTAATGTATAGTATTTGCTGAAATATCCCACGGTAATTGTAATATTTTAATGTATAGTATTTGCTGAAATATCCCACGGTAATTGTAATATTTTAATGTATAGTATTTGCTGAAATATCCCACGGTAATTGTAATATTTTAAAATCACATAAACTTATGCCGTAATTCATCCCCCGAAAGGGGTAGGCTTGAGGTGTTACACACCGCATTTCGCATGTTTATGTTGAGTCCCAATGTGACAGGTTGCAAATATGTTGCCACTATCAGGGGACAAAGAGTATCATGGCAGCGACAGCGTACGACAACCCAAGACTCGAACCCTCGACCTGTCGGTTCACCAAGGCTCATAACAAACTGAGCTAACATGTCCCCAAGCGTTTTAAAATCACTAGAAGATTATCGGTACTAAATATTGGATGGCCGATATATCATTCATTAGTGTCGATTAGAAATGTTATCGATATTAGATAAAGATTATAAAACATCATTATAAAAACTACGAAAAGGTGAAGAAAAACAAATTAATTAAGACTAACAAAGAGTACATTACTATGTGTATACAAGCAAAGAAACGTCCTGAACATTTATATTTTAAATTCAGCCTATGCAAGAAGATGGTTTGATAAGTTAAACTTATGAAACTGTAGACAGTTTTAATTATGAAAGGAGATTTTCAAAAAATAGCAACTGTTAAAAATAACGTTTTTAATAGCTTCAATAAAACAGTTAGCCGGTCAAGTGTTCAATGTTCATTGGTTTAGTCTAGCATAATAAAGATATATTTTCAAGTTTGTACAAACTTCTCCATTAGCGAACATTAAAGAAGATTAACGTCTGACTGCGTAAATAAATTTGAAAAAATCAAGTCTCTGCACGTGCCCTGTAACTTAATACTTGGCTTTGGACTTAATGTGGTTATGTATGTTGTTTTATAGTTCTGTAAATAAAAGTAAAAATATATTAACACCCGACTACAGCAAAGCCAATATTATATGATTCCATCGTGTATGTTTGTTTGTTTTCATCTGTAATGTAAATAGTTTTTAAACTATCCGTAAAACTTACATGTTAGAATGTCAGACTAGAATAATAGTCAAGCTTCAGTTTTTTAAATTTGTAATTAAATTAATTTTAAAACTTCATTTACTTTGATTAATGTGATTTTTATTTATCTTTTTGTTATGACAAAAAACATTATTTAAAAACATGCATGTAAAACAGTAGATGTTCTGAAAAGAGGGATTATAATATTTATAGGAATAAGCACATAAAAAACTTTGTTAGTACTACAAAAAGGTTTTGTTTTGAAAAGAAAATTCATAAGCGCCATCTAGGACTATATGATGAACTTTTAAGCTCAAGCATAACAGTCGCGCCATCTAGTCTCATGAATTAGAACTTCGTCGGTATCAAAGTACCTGCTTCAGTTTCGACACGGAACGTTCTTCAAAACCATTCCAAACGCAGTTTTCAGTGAATACTTTTATCGAGTTCTAAGAGACAGTTTTATCTTTCCGACTTGTTAGCTTTTGGATGTTAACAAAATTTCATTTAAATGATATTTATTAAAGATGTTCTTACTTTAAATTTGATAACTCTTCCGAAACGACTGTTTCCATAAATTATTTAATCCTATCTAATATAATTAAGCCAGTATCGCGACGTGGAGATGATGTTTTTCGTTTTAAATTTAATATTAAAGTAAGTAATAACTAAGTAATATAATATTAAACTAAAATAAAAAATATTTAGTTTAAAGTTTGATATCATTATTAAATTGTAGTAATTTTTAAATTGTTTTAGTATTTATTGACCTTCTAATATTTGTACGGCAGAAGGCCAGATTTATGTTGAGATAATCGAAATCGTATTAAATACAAATTAATCAAATAAACGATTATTATTAATCAATCATGTATGTCATGTTTTGTTGCGAAAAAAAACCCACAGCTATGCTTGTCTATTTGAAATTACATTTACAGTCACACTATTATTACTATAATATAATATATCTATATGTATGTTACATATTGGTAAATGGCTCATTATTTAATAATTTACCCGATGAGGCTTCTTTAGTCACATATTAAATAGGTACCTATATAGTTTGTAGTTTGTAGGTAGTACTGAGCATTATAATGTGATTGGGTAAGTACCGTTTTTATTTCAATTTGAAGATTTAAATTAATCGTGAGATTCATGAGTTTGGTTAAGTAAGGGTGTCAAGATTTATCATTAATTGCCTACTTAATTGGCCAACCAACAGTTTGGTAGGTACTAAAGTGACTGCATTTTAGAGCGCACTATTATTATTCGACAACCTCAGAGGCGTAGTGGTGTAAACAGCTGACTGCTACGCTAGAGGTTCCGAGTTTGAATCCCGGCGGATCGGAACTTTGTTTCATTTGTAAGACACATTTGATCGCTTACCGGTCACGTATGTAGTATTCATAAATATTTTTAGTATATACCATATCGTTGCTTAGCACCTGCAATACAAGATTTTATCTTAGTGCAGGGCTGAGTCAATGCGTGTGTCGTGATTAGGATATTATTATTTTTTTAAATACGAATTAAAACTTTAATTATTAATTATTTTATTATTAATTTTAAAACTTAAAATTTTATATTGTCAAACAAAACTCAAAATTTCACCGCATATTAGGTACAAAGTAAAAACGGTCAATGCCCGAAAGATATTACCTACACTAAGTACGAAGACTTCGCTGGCCAGCATATAACCATAGCAATCGGCTAACTAGTTCTTTTTTAATCCGTAATTTGGTATTTACAACCAGCATGGTTTATTCAGTTGATAAATAGGATAATATTTAACGAACTAATACCTATCTACAGACATTCAAACTTCTAATAATAAAACATAGCTAGGAATAAGAGATTAAGATTGAAAGGCAATAAAAGTAAAAACCAATAAAACAGTTTTATCAAAAACTAAGTAGCATCTTCGTCCCAAAAAGATTCCTCGGAAAGGAGGTTATTTTTGTTGAGGCTGACAGCGCGATAGTGTGTGGCCCATTACAGGGAAATTATGGAGGCCATTATTGTCCGTTTGTCCCGCGCTTGCGGCACTGAGTTACGTTGGGTCAATGGGTTTTAAGAAATCCTTTCTAATGCTTTCGTGATAACATTCTAACTACACTGGTACCATAAGAGATTCAAATAATGAGTTCAAAAAACGATAGTTTAATGTGATTTTATAATAACAATTATCGATCCTACTATTTATCAATTTTAGTTTAATTTTCTCTGTTTTTCAGGGACTTTGTACAGTTAATATAAACATGGACCAGTTGGGTTTGCCCACGACAAGTTAACACGGGTCGCAAAGCGACCTCTACTCAAGTTTGACAAAGTTAACCCATTAACAAGGTCATTAAATCATTCGCGTCACTAGAAAGTTACTTGTCCCGCCAAATTATTTTAATTACTGCCAACTTCGAGACCAAACTAAGGCCAAAGATAAACTAGAGTTATCTCTACCTACACCCCTTTCTAATATGATACGTAAGTAAGAGTTATGGGAGCAAACACTCCGATATAGTTTCAATCCAAAACTATAACACAAACAAACAGAAATGACAAATGGTTCGAAGATTCGTAAATGCAGCAGTTTTAGATAAGGCTAATGATGCAGTCATAATTATCCACGTTAATATAGTTGGTTGTCCAGTAATTCGCAAAATAGAGTGAGCCTTAAATCGGAGCAGGATCCCAAGGCGACTACAAAGCGACTGTGAAGCCGATTACGGTCAAATTATTGCTATCATTATAGTCTGGGTTCGCTTCGAGGTAATCACGCTCGCTCTGTCGCATTGCAATCTTGCAACTTTATTTACTTTTACTCTAGCGTAGAATATCAAGTGCATGGACTAAAATACCTACCATAATATACTACTACTATATAATACCTTTAAATGTACTGCTTAGTAAGTTATTTCTATTTATTATTTATCTACTTATTATCAATGTAATTTCCGCTGAGAAACTCACTGAAAATATGATTAAAAGAATCAACATCAAGAGTGCGGTCATAGTTAACATTTATGTTTAGGAATACATCAAAAGTATTAACTTACTAATAAAATTCCTTCAACTAACTCCAGCGTGTGTATTTTTTCGGAAGCAAATCTGTTGGTGGAAGTTGAAATTATTGACTTTTGACTTGCTTGGTAAAGATGATATCTTTAGACTATTTACTTTATTAAAAGCATCTCCTTCAATACTCTGATCCGTGATTATAAACTTTAATGTCATTTTACAACCACATTCGTTAATGTTGTCCCAAGAAACTCATTAATCCTCAGGGAGCAACAATTTATGTATGAGTTTGAGCTATTTCTTAAGTCTTCATAAAAACTTAGTCTTCTATCTTCTCCAATTAAATATGAGATCTTGTCACATAACAAAAGGTATTAAAAGAAACCTAAATTAAGTAAAAATTAACCTAATAGTTAAATTCTTTTAAAGTGCTTACTGTAAAGGGATGGAATTCTTTGCCTGCCAATGTGTTCCCTAATAAATATAGATAACCTGGGGCACTTTATGGCAAAAGTGAATAGGCTTTTCCTAGGTTGGCATGTTCCACCTTAGACTAACATAACATCAGGCGGGATGGGGATCAAATACTTTTCTAGTTTTTAATAAAACATAGTATAACTATGAGTTATTTTTCAAACAAATAGGCTAAAACGGCTAAATAATCATAGAAGTGGACCGTTCAGCCTCTACTGATAAATATCCCCGAGCTAATCAACAATTAAATTAAATCCGCCTTAACGAGTTGAAATTATTCTAACCTCATAAACGAAGCCGTTACACGGGATTGCATTTGGTCAGAGGTTGGAAATTGACTGGATCCGATAACGAGCAGACTGATTGATGCCGACCTTGATTAAACTGATCACTTTTTGCCTCTTATGAAAAGAACTTCATCAAGCGGAGGCTGCGGAGATGACGCCACGTAAACGTGATCGATGTGCCGAGCCGTTCGACGAAACGAAACGAACGCTCAATTTTACGACAAGGCCGTAATAAAGCTAGGAACTAAAATAATGCAGACTTCCAGAGGCACATTTTCACTAAGATATACTGTTTTCTGTTATTTCTTGCCTAGAGGCGGCGCGAACAAACAACGTGTGGGTTGCGTTACGAAAGCTTTGGAATATCATACGTTGGTACGTTTTGTTAAATCACTGAATAGAGTTATTGTAGTAGCTTTCGTTATTCTCAAATCTTTTTTTCCAGTTTGTTGTTAGAATATTAGAAAGATGTTTATAACAGTTTTGAATATTTATAATATTCAAAACTTTTAAACAATACCACACCGAACGATTCGGATCATCCTTAAAACATTACTAGATCTCCAAATTTGAGATTCTTCATTGTTCTTGGGATATACATTTTAAATTAAACTTGTATTCATTTGTAACAAATTATTGATATTGTTGTTTTGTGGAATACCTATAATGCCTCAGATATGTATTTTAATGTAAATTTAATTAATGCTTATATTTACATAATTAATAAATAAATTTTACAAGTACACTCAATGTCCACACACATTGGGAATCATACCTACTCATGACCTAGTTCTAGTGTTTAAGTACTCGTGCTACAGAAGTCTAACTCAAACTTATGAGCTGAGACTTACTGAACTGTGGTGTAACTACAGCCTCTCGCAAGCACTTACAACATGATCAAAATCGAATAATAATTAAAAATCAGCAGTGCAACTCTTTATCCACATCGACGAAACTCTTAACAAGATTATTCACAATGGAAAACGCACGTATTCAAAGCAATGTTATTAGGTAAAATTTATTATGTATGTTCACTTAAATTTAATTGGATCTGTCAGATGCAAGCAAACAAATATTACTAACGTTACATCGTGCATGCTAAAATTACGATAAACGAATTACTCTTCGAAGAATTTCAACATAGATAGGTAACCTCTTTCTGGAATTCACAAAAGGTACTGTTAGTAAATAAATTTTCAAAAATTTTACAATACGTTTTACGTAGAAAAATAGAACTCAAAAAGTAAAGTTTTCAGAAAACAGTAGTAAAAGAAGTTATCGCAAAAACTTTTGAACCTCACCTATTTAATGCTATCTTTATTTTAAGAATAACCTTAATAGAAAAAAAAAACATTTTTCGATTTCAAATTAACAAAAAGAGCTGGATAATAATAAAAAGTAGGCAGTCGTGCCTAATTGGTTCAGAGTGGCTCTCCCTAATTTATGCGACTTTGGAATTTCAGATGGAGATAAACAACAAACAGGCGATTAACTTTAAAATACCCGCTAAAAGCTTTTATCTCTTATTTATAAGTAAGTGTGAATTTTAGTACTAATCGGCCTATTTCATATTTCACAACGAAAATTATGAAGTATATTTTGTATGTTTTCACATTTTCTGTATAACATCTGAATATAGTGGCTTATTCATTTATCATATACAGCTATCATTTGGATTTGAAATATTCTCGAAAATCAGTTTAAGAGGATAACGGGAATTTAATTAATACCGTTTTTCACCGAATTAATTAATTTACTAAATTATACGAGAATTTTATTTGTTTTATTGGACGTATACATTTTTGTAAAGAAAGACACGTAGAACCCTAAACTCCTTAATAATTTGGGTACATAACGATCTCCGCGGGATCCGTGAATTAAACCAGGAGAGGGTTATTATGAAACAAAAGAAAACATAAGCACCGATTGAAGGTGATTAAAGGGAAAATCACGGGAAGTAATTGCAGCTTTGCTGAAACAGGGAATAAAAGTTGTTGCGCAAGCTGCAATTAAAAGAGCAATTAATTGAACCAAAGGTAAGAGCGTTGTTCATTGTATGAAATGTGTTGAATTAACAAATAAGATATAATTTAACTTCAACTCCGCCAATTGGAAATTGTTATGAGTGTTTGACTTGAATGTATGGACTAAATATTTTGAATTCATTATAAATTTTATGTAATATTAGGTATTTGTTAAATGTTTATACATTTGTCAAATGTTTATAAGTACATAATTCAAGTTTAAAACACTATCTACGGATTATGTACGATATTTCCATAAATGTTTTATAGACACACAGCTGCAACTTTTCAAAGGAAATACTTATACATTTACAAAAATGTTGTTTAAATGGAATTAATAAATGCAGTAACATCCGCAACGGAATAAATTTCACAACTGTCGTAATAAAAATTGCAGATGACGCCTGTGGGTGAGGTTACGTACATGCGGAAGCGAAAACTAGGTTCCTCGTAAAATTCCGTAGAGTATCATGAAGATACAGAATAAATAGCGCTGTGATATTCTCAAAAGTCCAAAATCGTCCGGGCTTTGTCACCGGAATATTTACCGGAAAGATTTCCTTTCCCGGTCACACGAAGAAAACGTATTTGATTTATCAGCTCTTGAGGCCGGACCTTATACTCGCTATAAATTTTATTGTGTTATGATTTAGGTGCGCGTATGCGATTTTATGGTAAACACTTTGTGTTTGTTGCGTGATTTATTCACGCTCTGCCGTTTGTAGGCCCCTTTTGTACGTGCCCACCGATCTGAATAGCAAAATTCAAAATTTATTGTGACTATTTTTAAACCTACTTCAGATATTTTTCAAAATATTTCGTTCTAAACGTATCCAATCAATTTAGAACCTTGCCGTTGTAATTAAACCTATTAATCTAATAAGATTATTCACGAGTTCCCTGTAAAAATAGTCCTCGTAGTAACCTAATTTTGAGAACTAAAATTAACGAGCAACTTGCCAACAAAGCGACAAACAAAGTTCTTTAGCGTCGTAAATTTCTACGAAAAAAAGTAGGTGAAAGAAATAATAAATAAAAATTAAACTGAACCTACTTTGTTGTTTTGGAGCGGTACAAGATCGAGTAGAAAAAATAAATAATTTATTAAGGACAAGTTAACAAGGGTCTCATAAAGAAGGCAAAAGGTCAGCTATTTGTTTTCAGTGAGAATTGCGAAGAGACTCAGGTTCTACTTTGTAAGAGTATCAACAACATCGAATCGATTTTAAGTTTAATTAACTAATTATGCCTTGGATTCCACTATTTTGGAAATGTATAGTATCGTCTATAAAGGGCGGAAGGAAAGTTAGAGGTATTTTTACTATTGACTCAGTAAAAACGCTTCACAGATACATTGAAAATAGTTACCACCGTTTATAATCGACCTAGTTAAAACATCGTGACCACATAGTGCGGTCTCTTCTTTGTGTTAAAACTCGGCTAGCCGCTATCAGTAATCATAAATGTTAAAATTCAGTTACGAAAATAGTAAAGGCCACATTGTTCAAGGATAAAATTTGCAAAATGCTTTCATTCGGACCTAATGAGGCCGCTATTCAAAACCCTTGTGCCGCGGTGCTAATTACTCCACTAGCTACTGTTATGCGGTATCGATGTGAACTTCCATGGAACAACCGCAATTAGAATTCAGGTAAGTAATTTGTTTGCCATCCATTTGAATTTGGTTAATTTTTTGCTGAAAAAACCCCATGATAATGTATCCTAAAAATTTGCTACGTTATAGATGTAATCTGTTTTCCAGTAGAGGGCGTCTTTCCGCTCACAACATGGGATCCCGGAAGGCCTTTGTGTGCGTCTCTGATGGATGGTTCCCCAGATTACAGAGTACTCTGCTCAACTACCACAAAAGCCTATGAAAACTACCAAGAGTTCATTACGACGAATTCTAAAGCCATGTTTGATGTGAATTTTGTATGTTGTAAATTAGAATTTAGAAGCAAGGGTAATTAATTACTCGAATACAGCAAGTTGAAATAGAAATTAGATTTTTATAAATTTAATATACGATTCTAGCTATTTTCTTATGAATTAATTTGATATTGATAAAACTAGATTTAGGAAGATTTGATTTAAACTCAAGTTTCGCTCTTGAAACAACTCAACAAAAAATAAATAACCTATTTTAATATCTTATTAAAATTTTCTTTTATCAGCAAGAAATTTGTCTGACAAAAGTTTTTGGTAAAATTTGTTAAAGTTAAGCACGGTAAGTTTATAAAAAGTTTGATATTTTCCAGCTTTTAAACAATTTATATGATAAAGTTACATATTATTATATTATATCCTGGCTACACAATGCCCTGGTAATAAAGGAATACACCTCCATATTACCTAATAAGGAAAGTGTTACAACTGGGCATTATTAATTTATGTAACGTATCCATAAATTGTGTTCAGATGTCACGGGTTTCACTCAGCAAGAAATATATTATATGGAAACGTAATGTAAACCATGCATGATGTATTTATTGCTTACACGACTTAGGTTCCTGTCTCACTGAATAAACGAACGCTGGCAGTAAGAATAATATTGCGCACCGAAAATAAATGCTGTTTTATGACCAATTCTTGTTTCGCTCACAATTTTATTGTTTATTGCTGTCTAGTCCGATAAATTCTATGATCGAAGTATTTTAAAGTTTCTAAAGATCGCGAACATCTAAACAGTATTTTGGTTGTAACGGCAACCTAATTGTTTCTTGTCTCATAAATTTAAAACGCAGCATTTTCTTTAGTGACTTTGTAAATAAAAACAGTACGACCGATCCCTTAGCACACAGTAGCAGTAGAACGTCCTTAATTCCTTTACAATTAAATTACCGTCACTCGATCCCGACTAGGTAAACAAATTAAAAGGGACTCATTACACCTCAGCCAATTTATTATCTAATCTTATATTAGTCCTTGGCAAGCCTTAAATAAGGAACGATAATAGAACCTTTTTATAATTATAATAGCTTTTTAACATTAAATGTAAATAATGTATTCATATTGTAAATGACCTATACTGTTGTATTTTGACTACGCAATAATGTTTGTTACTGATAACAATGTAACATTAAAGGGAAATGGAAAAGAGTGATCTATTTTCAATCTAACCAAACTAAAACCAATGAATAAACCGTTTATTGAACAATAATTGCCTGTCCATCAAAATATCGATTAAAACAAAAATGTCTCCGTACAAATAATAGAATATCGGAAACAATACATTTGCTTGACATTAAATACATTAAATTTGTTTCGAAAACGAAAACAAAATGTCGTCTTAATTTTTAAAAGAACAATAATTAGAATTAAAATGTTGTTAAGTAAGGGAAGAAAACTCGGTTTTGTATGGCTTCGAGGAGGTGGGCGGGAGGTTGTACTGATTCGAGGCACGTTCCCGGAAACAGAATTACCACAGCCAGCGGGATTCCTGCCAACTCTCATCATTGCGGAGATGATAATGAATGCTGTTTCGGTCACTTTTTTCACGACACACATAGTTCCGTCAGGGCTCTTGTTCATGGACGGTTTATATCGCCGTTAAAACCGTGCACAGGCACAGGTCATAGTGTTATATGAATTGTTATGGAACTTTGTAAGCAGTATGGAGGCATCGCCGCGCCCCTTTACTGCGGTGACTGGTAACTAACTTCCATAATAGTCAATCCAACACTGATGTATGCATGACGCACACGTGGAACATTAAGTTTTCCCTTTAAAAATCTGCCCGAGTAAAAGAGACATGAAGCTTTGCTTTATGACGACAAACGGAAGAACATTTTAGTAATATGTTAGTAAAAATGAAGTTGTACTTCAGAACGAAAGTAAAAAGGTGATTTACAACACTGAAATGAAAAGAGAAATTTTAATTAAAATGCCTTTTTTCTATTCCCTTATCGATCATATGGTACCAAAAATTGTTTTGAGGATTTGTTATGCAATTTTCAACAATTAAAAATTTAAATTATAGCGAAAGGTTAAATGATCCCAGTGGTTAATACATATTGACATTCAGAACTGCACATCCATTTTATCACAGCTTTAGTCAAAAGGAACAACTATTTGTGAACACGTTAAAAGTCAATATTTTATAATAAAGAGGAAACCTTTAAATTTTTGTATATTTAAAAATATTAACTCAAAATGTAATTCATTTTAAAAATTCTTGCACCATTAGAATGCTACATAATCTCCTAAACACAAAGGCTATTTTTATATATTCGTTAAATTTTAACCCGAGAAGTGAAGCCGAGGCGGGCCACTAGTATCTAAATTCTAAATTTTATATTACATATTTGTATGCTCTATACAGTTAAAAAAAAAATTGTATGCCTCCTGGCAGAATATAGTGTAACACTGTAAACATGCGTGACATATATTTTATATGTAATAATTATAATATCTTTATTTGATTTAAAACATTTAACATCAAATATTTTACCGTGGACCCTGCACTAGGCGAGCCTGTATCGCAGGCGTCCAATTTAATACGCTATGAATTATAATATACCGTACACAAAACAATATAATATACAATAACAGAAAATCTAGATGGATAAATTAAATAGGTATTATGACACAATACAATACAATACAATAAATGTAAATTAATGTAGATACAATATTCACAATAAATGAGTTTGACTTGAAAATATGCAGCCTCTTTTTCTCGGTCTCTGAGTCAAACTGCTTATTTCAGAACACTCTGATTGGCATGGGTGTATCTTTTATAAATTTTATTCTTACTTCCAATGAATCAGTTCCTCTTTAGAGATCAATTGGTAAAAGTGCCTGTTAAGAGATAAAGTGTCGCAGTTGTGATGGTGTTGCAAGCATGAAACTAGTACAGAAAGTACTGATGAATGAAACGGAACATTTTTTTTTTGTTATTTATTAACATCACTACTCAAAAATATCGTGTCTTAGTTCTATAAGCCCGTTGTAGCTATAGTTTTACAGGATTGATAAAATTCCTAATTTCCATAATAATGCTTCATACGTTGCATTTACGACGTCGCCAGTTTTAAGTGGAACTCCGCGCTCAAATGGCTTTATAGTAAATGGTAAAAAATATTTTAAAACTTATCTGATACGCAGTGAAGATTAATTATTGCGAACGCATCGCACTTCATTCGTGAAATTTGTGGCATACAAACTTTGAATGTTGTGTATTTAATATCAACAAGAGGGTTTTTTTCTACAATTACAAAAACCCTTCGATCAGAAAGTTCATCAGATAATTTGGAAATGAAAACATGCTTTCAACCGTGGCGTCCTTTTAAAATATATGCAACTGTCCATTGGTGCGCAGACTTCGTATGGACATACATACAACCAACTTTCCTGGAAAATCCTGCGAAATCAGAAGAAAATACATAAGAAACTATTTTCCTAGCAAATGCAGAGACAGCAAATTGAGACGAGGCCAAGAGGCTAAAACCAAGGAGGACCAGTTTATCGTACGAGCTCAAGATGCTAGACTAAATTGCTTTCCTATTTGTTAGTCCAGAAATATTACTTAATAAAGTTTTGTCACACAAAAGTTTAACACTAGACGTGTGTAGGAAATGGCTATGAAGTATATTAAAACCGAATTTCTTATTTTTTTGGAATGAAAGCGAAAAACTATCCTAAGGTTATTAAATTTATCCAAAATGAAGTTCGACGTAAAAACTAGGCATAAAAGGTTTCCTATAAACTCTTATAGCTAAAATTTGAACATAAATACACTCACAAAGTAAAAATAGAATCTATAATATTTCAGTTTTGACAGTAATAGCCGAACGAACGAATAGATCAAATATTTACATAAAGAAAGTATTGTGTATAACGTTTCTTGTAAGTTAACGCCGACACTCTGTTAGTATTTGTTATGCAAATATTTTCACTGTCAAACAGAAATATGAATTATTTGGTATAATAAACATGAATTCGTTATTTTAAGTTAGTTTTAATTTTTGTCAAACAAACTTCGATATCGATTTAGTTTGACATTTGGGTAAATAAACATAAGGTGGTATAAAACTACACAAATAGATCCATGACTAATTGCTTTCGTTGCCGGTTTCATAAATGCTCTGAACGGAACAATTGTCACTCGTTTAAAAGTTAAATTACTTCGGTCAGTCGTTTTTCTTCGGGTTCGGGTTGAATAAAACATAAGACTTAGCCGTCGTCGTCGTGATGAGCTTCAATTGTTTTTTCTTTGTGCCTGCAGTCGTAGAATTGAGGATGAACGCACAAACATTGAAACAATCAGTAAATCTTAAGGCCTAGTAATAATAATTTCTATTCAAAATAATTTCATTAGGAAACTCAATTCAATTTGAAAATATTGTATTTTTGCGACCTAGTGCAGTCCGGGTCATCTTGTGGACATAAGTTATACCATTTACTAAATTAAACAAAAGCAAAGATCATCTTTAGAAATATTCACAGGCGATGACTGAAATCACGGATAACAACTAACGTTGTCTTAGAAGCAACTGACTGACTTTGACTTCACTATTTTAGTCAAGGCAATATGGTGCGTAAATCAGTTAAACAAAGCAACCAGGGGTTGAGTTCCTGAGGCAATTTGGAAACTTTTTTGTAAAGGACCTCATAATCTCAAAGTGGACTGATTCCGAGAAAAAGTCGTGGATGATAAAAATGCTTAGAAACCGATTGGAAAGGCGGTTGCATTCAAGTATACATACTTAAAAATTGTCATCCGAAACGAACGAACGATTTGCGCGAACGAATTTTTAAGATCGTTAAATAAAATGTAGCACCGGTAGCGCTTAAAAAAATCTTGTTTCTTGATAGAGATGCCATATAAAATTGTCATCCGTTTTTGCTGGTCGGATTTTGAGTAATTAAAGGTCAAAGTGTCGAAAATTTTCGATTTTTCACTCGCTTTTTTCAAAAGTCGTAATTTTTTTATTAAAAAGGATGACGTTTATTATACATGTTTACAAATTGCCTCAGGAACTCAAATACCAAAAGTGATTTACGCTCCATTGCCTTGACTATTTGGGTTGACATTACCTCTAGAGCGGACAAATCGGCTATTGCCTACTACTTGAACCACGAACTGAAACTACTTGATTAAAATAACTTAAAATAAAAGATAAAATAAAAAAAAGGATTTATTTTATTATGAGCTTGAGAAGAAAACGTTGCGTTGATGCTGTCCCTTGTGTTGTGTAGGGTGTATGAGTGTCCGAGGTCGGTTGGTTGGTTGTATGGAATTGTACTTCATTTGTCCTCGTCACCCGTCGCCTCACCGTGGCCGTGATGGATGGCTCTGTAGCCACCGACTCCACGCTGACGCCTCTTTTTAATTGATACACTCAGTTTTGTGACCATTCAAATTAAAGTTATAAATTGTGGTAAGGGAAGTATCTCTCAAATAGTCATTTAAAACCATTCAATTTTTATTATTTTGATTCTTTATTATCAAATAACCTACTTAGGTCAGGTAAATCTACTGATAGTGAAAGTGAAATTATTAATATGACCTAACGAGTTTCAAACTATGTAGTCAGACTAACACTATTAGTTTAATTAAAATTGGTTAGATTAATCCGGAGATCCTGCTTAAAAGCCTTATGCTGTTTTGTTTAAGTTCTGACACTGAATAGGTTTAGTTAAATTATCAAGTTTTACAACCGTACATTTTCATTGAAATTCATGATTAAAAACAAACCATGAAAAAAAATTGGAGCTTACATGAATAACTGTGAAAAATGAAAAACTAAATGCTCTTGCACTCAACCTATATCCCAGAGAAAAAAAACCAAGCCAGCAGTTCGCTATGAAATGCACTCGAAGCAATGCAAGCTACGGCTACGATCGTAGCAACTACGCCGTAGCTCCGTAGCACGTAGTAGGAAATGCAGTTACCCTCCGCAGAGCGAAGGACTTTGCCAAACCCGCTAAATGGTAATGAGAACAATTTATTTCAGCTTTCAGTTTGTGTTTAACATACATGAAATGAGAAGTGTCTGAATTTTGTGCTGACACAGAACTTCGCTTCGTTATACTAGCATTCAAGTCACACAAATTCTACAAACAGTAATATAATTTTGGTTTAAGTAGGTTGTAACTATTCGGTTTCATTGTTTCATTTTACTAAAACGTTTGTCAGTTGTATTGAAGTTTTGGAAGGATGTTCAACTGTACGTAAGTGTCATTTCGCATTTGTTGGGATCGCGACCCTATCTCGAACCAACCGTGAATTCTCAAGCTCTCATTTACGTAATGTGATTACAAAAGCACATCTTTTGAGATAAAAGCGGAAGCTTTCTACGTAAGTAATGAATTTCGCAGTATCATCCGAGAATACTCAAAGCCTCATAATTATTGTAAGGGAACGGGACCGCTGATCATGTACGAGCCGTTTCAAAACCGTTCCAATTTAATCGTCCGAAAAAACACAGATTTTTCAAATTGAAATTTCATTGAAACCAAATACGGTTATGAAACGTGTTCCAACTACAAACAAACAATACCCGAAACACAATAGTTCAAAACCTTGGTTTAATTATTTTGTAAAGTTGAAAAGTGAATAACTAAATTAAATCTAACAATCAACCGCTATCATATTTATTTATTTATTTATTGAAATTGGCACATCAACAGCGTGTACATAAATCCATACAATATTTTATTATAAGGGTGCATAGTCTAGTGTACACGCCAAATACAGATGCACACAACATTTATGGTACAGGCGTAACAAAACAATATAGTAAAAACATTTACAAATTACTAATTGATATAAATTTAAAATGAATGATTAAACCTAAAAATAAAAACAAATATATAATCTTTTAAAGTAATGGCAAACGATATGTTATTAAAATATTACCTTTTGAAAGTTCAAACTTTGTTAGTTGTAGTAAAATAGCACAGAATTAAAGTGGACAAGAGCCGCGTTAACAAACACATTACAAGATAAAGGACCGTTTTATTTTGATTTAGTCTAGACAAAACAAATTAATGTAAGCGCCATTCAGCGCTGCCGCTGGCGTGATGAAGCGGGGAAATATAAAAATGGTGTTGTGCAGAGATAAGCGGCACCACCACCTTGTCTACAAATTTATTCACACCCCATTTATAAGTGTCGTCGGACACTCGAGAGATATTGCTTCAGAAGAAACAAATTAATGTAAAAAACTTTGACTTTCTTTCCTTTTTACTCTCAAACCGGAGCAATTTTTTTGTATTTACTCAATAATTTATTTAGTAAATTTTTGGTGTTATAAATATATGTAACCCATTTATTAAAAATAACAAGCAAGTACTTATTTAAAAACATCAGTCCACTGAATTTTTAGTTTCCTTTTCAAAGAGCAGATTCGGTATTTTAGGTGGTCGGGGAGTTAGTACTTCCATACCATAATCTCCATAGGTTGGTAAAAGTGATCAGTGTGTATTGGTGCGCACCAACGCACCCTGTACCAGCTCTGTGCCAATACACCCACTTTATTATCCTTGTAAACAACAAAAAACCTGGAACTTTCCCGTGTTTCGTGTTACTGTGCGACACCAAATTACTGGAAACAGCTGTATGCAGTAAAAAAACTGTAAATTGTAAAAACATTTTACGTACACATATTTTCGTAACAAAGGCCTAGACTCAAAAATAACAAAGGGCGATTACTTTTTGCCACTACAATGTGATTATGTTTTCCATGGATTTGACTATTCAATAAATCACTAAATTTGAAATGTTTTGAATATTGTGGAATACTCGTATTTTTTTCGATCGGAATTAAGTACAGTTAATAAAATATTTGGGTATATGTTTCGGCACTGGGCCAAAGGTTTATTCGATAAATACGATGAACTATTTGAAGGGAAAGCCTCAGGAACTAACTAGTAAAACTTTGGCTCCGAACTTCAAACGAGAGAAAAGTTTTACTCACCCTTGATCTGTTTTGCCTGCAAAGTGCTGCATAACTTTATGTGAAGGTCTTAAATTTATTCTGCGATATTAAAAATGTGATTTAGCAAGTAGATCTAAAATCAAACGCATAAAGTAGATTATAAAGAAACATAAAATATCTGTTTTAGAACAAAAATAGCTATATATGAAATGATGTTAACAATTGACATTCTTGCGAATACAGCTTTACAAAAAGTCATCAAATTACGATTGTAGACGCTCGTAAAAAATAAAAGGCGTAACTTTTCTGCTGATTAGGTAGGAACTCAGGGAAACCGTTGGTTTTTGCACTATACTCTTTCCTCACTACTGCTCTCACTCACATTAAACTGGATCAAAAAGAATAAGATGGTAGATACAGAATATATACGCACGTCCTTCACTTACCTCTAGTTGTGGAGGTTCGGTGGATGCTTCGATTTGTGGCTGGCCTTTAGAAACATAATTCATTTTTAATCTCATTGCTCGCGTTTCAGCACACGTAAGACGCCCGACATAAAAGTCGACATTGTACAAATTGGAAAATCTTCTTTATACCTAAAGTTACGGCAAGCAAAAACTCTAGTGAAACTTTATAAACGGTTTTTGAACTCATAATAATTAACATTTAAGTTTACGTAAAAGTCTGAAAGACATGAAAAATGAAAAAAAAAATCTGGTATTAGGTATATGTAACTCAATAAATAAGATCCGTGTTATATTTAGAATTTTTGGTTAATTTTCATACCTTAATAGTATCTAGTGATATATTATTATGTAAAAATAATTTTAATTAAATATTTTTACTTTACCAATAATTAACTAATGGGTTTGGATATAACTTCGCTAAAATGCGGACGTTATTCATAAATTCAAGCGAAATTCTGGACACTTTGCTGACTCATGAAAATTGTTCCAGTGTTTCATCAAAATCGATTTTAACATTCGAGAGGAAAAATGATTTTAATATAATAACGCCCACGGGTTGCGAAATGTCGGTTACAAAATCGGTCAATAAAAGTAGGAGGAAAAATCGGCCAGATTATCAGTCCTACAAAAAGTCAGTCGTGGACGGAGATCTGTTACCTAACTTTTTCTTATTTGTAATACTTTTTTGAAATCTAAATTTGATCAACGCCTAGACTAAATATCTGATTTAAAATTAGCCTTTCAATTATTAAAAATAACCAAATATTAATATAAAGTTCCTGAATCACCATGCCAATGTTTTACTCATTGGTTTACTTCTTCCCTTTTATCGGGAAAGGCAAGGAGCATTGGTCCATGCAACGCATGACTTCCGTTTAATAATTTTCTTCTTTATCTATGTCTGCTGATATACTCGTACATGAAAAGGCAAGATGATAAGAAAAAAATATCATTGTATGTTGAAAAATATAAATAATATATAATCAGGTTTAATGCAAAAGTTTAATGTATTACTACATAAAAAACAGGTGTTAACATGGGGATTATAATGTATCACTTTTGAAGGAAGAATTGTAAGTATTTATATATAATGTGCTCATAGTGAAGAAGTGTTTATTATGGACATTCATAGTATGTATTTATGGACTTTCATATTTGATGGAGGCGAAACGGTGTTGAATTTTGAATGGGAGTATCGATTTTTTTAATCATCATCAAAATTGGAAATCTATCTACTTATCGTAAATAAATAACATTGTGGTTCAGTTTTGGGGTTTCCATAATTTAGTGGGTGAAAGTGAAGGAAAATCGGTTATAAATATAAAATTTTAAAATTTTAATTCTTACTACTCAGCATTAACACATAGCAACGTAATTCAATGTTTTAGTATTTGGGGAGTTGAACTGAGGTTGAAATTTTGAATGTTTGTATCGGAATATTAAATGTAGGGTCTACAAAATTCAGGAGATCAGAGTTTTTAGAATTAAAAATAAAACCGGCTCAATAAAAAGAGCACTTAAAGTATGGAATCACTTATTACCTTTATACTATAGGCTACTTACAAGGAAATTAGCAAAAAGGAAAGACACTAGGTCTTAGCCAAGAAATTGTCTTAAATGTACAAACAATATAAAGTAAAGTAATTATAGAAAGCGTCAACTACTGCGCATGTGCTTTATTGTCAACTAGCTTATAATCGGAAAGTTATTTCATTTAATAATGAAGTACGTTTGTGTAATGACTTGAGTAATTTCGAAGGATATCTGCAGTCTTCATCTTCAGTTCTACTTCACTATATAGTGGTTTCCGAGAACAAATGCCCAAGTTTTGTAAATTATGCCAAAATCGCTATCTATGTACCCATAATTTTCGAAGAGTTCCCTAAATTTTTTCAAGATCCGATTATCAAAACCAAACCTAGTGAAAATGAGACTAACTAGAAAGTCAAGCATAAAATAAAATTCCAAATCGCTTTGTAAATTACAAAGTTATTACCATAACCCATTATACAACCGAAAAATAAACGAAAACCGAAACCACCTCCTTTTTTGAAGTCGGTTAAAAACAGGACTAAGTGTTTGTGCTTTCTACGTCTCTAGTTTCAGAAACACTCGTGATAAATGTCACAATGTCATGTGTGTTTTAAGTCTCGCGTAGAGTTCTCGCAAATCGGGAGTTTGAATGATGGTTGAGATGTGTGCTAAATATGAACTAAAGCCTTTCACCTTCAGTTTCTCTGCCATTCACACAAAACAAATAAACAGTGAGGCTTTAGAACATTATTATAAATAAACAAAAACTAGAAATAAGGTACTTAAAAATGAGTATTTCAAAATGAATCCTACAAGTGACTTATTTGATAATACAAAAAAAACAATTGGTTAGGTAAAAGAGTTATTGTTTTTATCAAGGGATCTACGGGCAAGTTAACAAAATAGGGGTCCCGAGTTGAATGCTGGCCTCGAGCAAAATACTTTTACGTGTTAGGAAACTTTACAAAACTTGGCATTGAGTTATAGATTCCCAACAGCCTTCCAAATACTTGTTTGTTTTGTTCACTTTGACCGTAAACAAATATATTTGCCTGATCTATTTGCCGTATTCCCGCTTGAATTAAAGTAAGAAAGGCTCAAAAACAATTCCAACTTTTTTTCATTCAAAAATAAACTTATATGAGCTTCATTGAAATTGTCTTATCCGTTTATAGTAAAGGGTAAACCGGGTTATTCCTAGAAATTGCAATTTTATCGTGAAGTTTTATTCTTATGAATATCTTACTGTATTAAAGGAGAACTCATTTTAAGTTACAGGTTCTTGCACTCACCTGTGAAAGGCAAAGCTCTTTGAATGATGCTTCGAAAGCGTAATCCACTGTACAAGGACATTTCAAGGAATATAACAAGTAAAGGTACCGGAGGATACGCGTTCCCTCTCTCCACCTTTGAAAATAATAAATCAAACCAAAAAGTAAAAGTACCTACTTTGAATCGTCAAGTTATTTAAAACTAAAAACGTATGTAGGACGTGGTAGCTCAGTTTGTTACGTGCCTTGGTTAACCGACCGAATCGACCCAACAGGTCGAGAATTCGAGTCTCGGGTTGCCGTAAGTGGTTGCTGTAATGTTCCTCATTGTGCCCGGATAGTAGCGACAGATTCGCGACACACTGGGACTCAACATAAACAAAATAAACATGCGAAAACCGGTGTTCAACACTTCTGCCAATCCTTCTTGAGGGATTAATTACGGCGTGAGTTTATGTTGTTGTATGTAGGTATAATATAAACAAAAGTATCGTATCTGAGATATCATTAAAAATGAAATTAAAAATCATTATAATTAAAAAGCGAATGCTTAAATATTAAATTTATAAATATAAATAGATATTCAAACTAAGTCTCAAATCTAAATTATTAAGACACCCGTCAATTGTTTCCAAGAAATCGTCTAAAAAGTCATAGTAGGTATTCAAGGTCAAAATTTCTTATTTTAATGCTAACTATATTTACGTTACAGTCACCTTACGCTATACTTTATAGGTCCAAAGTCCCAAAAACGTAATTTACCTAACTCTCCCTGCGGCGGCGTGGGTAAGTTGTCTTCCAAATTAATTACCAACCTTGTTGCTTACGATATTTCCAGTTAGAAAACCCTTTTAATTGCGGTTGAAAGGCTTGAAAAAAAAGTGGAATCTTATTAAAATAAAACTTACAAAAGAGCTTTTTTTTCTTAAGGAAATTTCAAATAGGCATTTTATTCAACAAAACAATGTTCAAATTCGCAAAATAAACGTTAAGACTGAAGGCAGACTAATTCCACAAAAATCAGAATCTTATTTTCAAAATAAGTGCGTACTTCATTGGGTCTCCTTTATTTGTTTCATTTACTAAGAGGATTTGGTCCCTATAGGGAACCCACTAACTTTCAGGACACGTAAAGTCGTAAACATAAAAGAAAGCTTTGGCAAAATTGTCAGGCCCTAATCACTGAAATTCAGAGAGTTTTCGGCCTGCGCCGCCGTAAATTTATACTTCATTATCATAACGGAGGAGTGAAAACAAATAACGTTAATAATACGTTGACAGAATAATAACTAATTACTCAGCGGAATATAAATATGCCATTCTTAATCATGCACCTTTCGTATACTAACAGTATTTTGACCAGTTTGTAAACACAATTTTTATTATATTTAGCCATTTACTGTCCTAGTCGTAGCTTAAAGTAAGGTGGATACTAAATTGATGGGTTTTGTAATATTTTAAGCAAAAGATTTTATATTTGATAGACAACCAGTTAATTTTATCAATTGTGAGAATAATTTAGATCTTGGTACCCATAACACAAGTTAAATCTTAACTTGGGTACTAATGTCCTTCTATATTGGTGTTACTACGAAATTAAGTTTAATTTTATGTTGTACTGTAATCTTTATGTGCAATAAGGTATTATTTATTTCTACAAAAAGAAACTAGTAATCATTTTCCAGGTTGAGCTTAATTAATACCGCTCTGTTCATTTTTCAACAAGTTGTTTACACTTTTCTTTTCTCTTAAATAAATAAAGAAAATTTCATTTAATCTTCATGGAATATTTCAGACGATTTGAATACGAATGAGATGAAATTTAAATTAAAACTATCGTTTAAATATAAACAAATATACGGCGATTTCGTATCGTACGAATATAAATATCAAGTACTTTATATTTTCAAAAACATTTATTTTGAACCATCGATTCGTCAACTCAAGCTGAAATCAAGCAGCTCTATATTTTCATTTAGGTACAAATATGACAATTTACTAATAAATAAATAAAACAATGAATAAAACTTTAACTTTTTTGTCATTTTGTTGTTTGTTTTATATTGCTAAAATTATTTTGGAAAGCAATGAAGAAGATACGGAATACACTTTACATGTATCAAAAAAAATCGAGCGTAAATTGGAGTAGCAGCGTAGCGCTGCGGTGTAACATTTTAATCGTTTCCACCTTACTTCGCAGGTATGGCTCAGGACAATATTACATTTCGAATGCTTTGTTATTGAAACCGATCGGAGGTCGGGAGCTCTCGTGCTTTGTAAATTAACCGAACCGCTCCGGCCGCACGTGTTCCCAGTTTAACTGTTTACGAAGGACACATTTGTAGGAAAAGCTTGTTCTCACCATAACTCGACAACCGCAGGCCACCGATATTAAAACTATAAAGTGTGGCGCTACCACTGTTTTCTATCCGAACGTTGCTCTGGCCGAAACTACACTTTTTGCTTCAGCTCGCTTGGGAAATTGGAATCAAACATTTATCAGTTTGTTCTGAGTTTAAAATCAATATCTAAAAATCGGTTTTACACATTTTAAAAATAACAAGAAAATATGACAATGACAAATTTAATTTTGAGTTGATTTTAGGCCTGTTTTTTAATGCGCCAAAAACGTTTCGAGAATATAGGTCAGTGGTTCCATTTCATATGTCTCAAGATTTTGATTTTGGAAATGATTCCACAAACATCATACCAGTTTTGTTAAGGCAAATCAAATTGTAAGTCAATTTTAAATAGACTCTAAAAGCCATAAACAAATGGAATTAATTATATCAAATAAATCCTAATTTTGTATTGTTGGAATTTCTAATCCAATAATTATATCAATGATGAAACGAGACGCAAAAATGCACAGTTGGAAATTAATTAATTAATATATAAACCTTATCATTTTAATACATTTCTTATAATACCGTACTTACGGCATAACAAAAGTAAATATTTATAAAACACAAAATCCGTTTTTTCTAAGAGAATTTAATATCAGTGAAGTGTATTCAAATGGAAGATGGAAAAGGTTGTGCGTGTTTATGGCTCTCCTCTGGGACTTTCAAGAAACTTCCCCAGTAAAGAAGCTCATACGGTGGAGTAAGGGAGGGCAAACATAAAATGACTAACTTACCGCATTCAAACACATACAAGTATAATCATAGTCATAAATTTAATACACGACTCCTCGTATAGAAATAATAAGCACATATCAATGTCGTCGTACCTCTTTGAAATATCTCTTTGATGATAAAAATGTGTTCGATTATATTTGCAGGAATGTGAGTAAACATATATTATTAGAAAGTACATAAAACATCTGAAAATTTTCTTGATTAACTCAATACTTTACGTGAGATACTTATGTTGGCAATTCGAATGTGTAGGAACCTAAATGAAATTAAACTACCTAAAAATCGAAAATATTTATGAAAACTGTGTATTTTTTTGCCTAATGTCTAATAATAACCGAATAGTCATTTTAAACTTGTGATAATTTGTTAGTAAACAACGCTATGTTAGCGAGCTAGTTTGTCTCAACATTTCATTTCTCGTACCATTACAGTAAATCATGATAATAAGTGAGCGCTCCACCTTCCTCGGACTACGTTATATCTACTAAATAACTCGCTTTCAACAACATAAATTAATTACGTAACTTTTGCAACTATAGATCAAGCAGCAAAGCCCAAAAATATTACTAAGTCGCAGTAAACCCCTCAAGGTAAATGTAATTTTCATGCTTTTGTTCAAAAGCCAATAAACTTTTCTATGAACCCCCAAAATTATGACAACAATGAGCTATTCATCATTAAGTACAATGTCCAAATAGAAATCTAAAGTATAATTCCTTTAAACAAAGAACTGATTTGGATATTTCGGATTCAAACTTTCGGCAACTTTTAAAGAATGCATGGAATAACAAATAACTCGTGCCAAGCATTTCCCTTTTAATATAAAAGTTTCGGATAAAATAAACGATTTTTAAGTAGAATTCCATTTCATAATATACAAATAATTCTTGTAAAAAATATTTTGTAAATTTGCCGACGAAAAGAATACAAATCACAAATGATTACGTAAGAAGTATCACTTAAATTTACATAACTGTATGTTTCCGGATTTTTTTACGGTATCTTATCTTTGTTACCCGAATTCAATGTTTTTGTGTTTCGAATCAATGATCGGAATAATTCAGATGTAGGTATAAGAGAAAGGTTAAGAGGTAAAGCTGTTATCATTTGTTTGCTTTTCATGTCAAACAACAATCGAGCCGGTGGTCGATGACCGCGCAGCCACGAACCGAATGAATTCACAGTACGATGAAATAAAATGGTACAAAACTACACAACTGTGCGTGTCCCCACTAGCCACCATGCTATATTGTACTACAAATATTTCAATAACATAACAAATATACTAATTTTGTTTATTTTTCGAATACAAATTAGACTTCTAATTTTGATATACTTTAACGTACAAACTAAAAAGAATCTTCTTGTTTTCTTACATTTGTACATTTAACAATAAAATCTTTATATATCTAATTAACAACCGAAACAGACATTCCAATTGAGAACCTCCTTCAGAAATCTGTTAAAAATTTCAATACGCCAAACGGTGTGCGGAAAGAACTGAAAAACCTTAGTATTCCTCATGCATATGCATAAAAAGTATTCCGAGCGCTTGTTTAAGAAACACACACCAGCAACACTGCTCATTTTCCGGTTTCAAATATGAATTACCTAATTTCTGTGCAACCATTATCAAAATATAGTTTTGAGTCATTTTTTAACAAGTGAAATACTAATACTTTCCATAAAATACAACGAGGGATCTTTGTTACAAAAACCACCTCATAGAAGTCAATATTGTTTAACTAAACATCATAAAAGATTTTCACAATTATTTTGTTTAGTCCATTTTTACTACATGGAGGCATAAGGTACCTTCTGATGCTCTTACAAGAAATAAGAGTACTTCTATTTTCGATAGCAATTGAGTTTTGAGAACCGCTGAAAAGGACAAAACATGTATGTATCTATAGTCCTATATTATTCAACTACATGACCCATACATAGTTCAAGTTAATAGTTGAAGACGACGTACACACACATATACACTGTATATAGTATATAACGGAACGTGAGCAAAGTAAGTTCTCATTGAGCCATGACTTGTGAATGCTAACGCGACTTGCCCGGCGAACTTCTCTGCTTAGCTCGATCTTTAAGCATTGCAAATGTTTATTTTATTTTAGACAAAAAAAAAGTGATGAAGTAAGTTACTCGTATATTGTGTCGTAGGTTTTAGTCTAAGAGTACATTTCTAAAGTTGTTTTTTTTTGTATAATCAAACAAACTAAGCTCTAAATTGAATTCAGGATCAATAATCTGGCGAACAGTTTCAGGAAAATATTGAAAAGAAAACAAGTTTTCTAAATAAAAATATATTTTAGGCAATTTCAATAAGTATACACTTGATAAAACATATTAATCCTCAATAAAAGTAGTTTGCCAGTAATCATATTCAATTATGTTAAAATTAGGTCTGTTTAAGGGTGGTTTGGTAATTTATCGGGGTTTGTTTATAGGTGAATGTCACGTAACCTGCGCAAATTCCTCCATTAGGGGCTGTTTACTTTCGAACTGATCTTGAGTCTCACGAAAATACTCCATGAATATGCGATGCCGCAGACCCAAACACAATCTTTCCATTTAGATATCGTAATGAAAACTCACGCACTCTTTATTTCTTTTTCAATTCAAACGATTTGAACGAAGCAATAAAACCATTATAAAGGTTACTAATTTTATTAATGAAATACTCGTAAAAATAATAGTAATAACCAGATATAAATAAATAGGTCCTATTTAAATCTAATTTTTGATTGTGTAAAATCAACGTTTCATTTTCTAAGCTCAAAGTACTGAGATTTAATTACTCATGAAATGAATAGACTGTGAACAAGGATATTAAACCTTTATGTCTGTTGTTTAAGGGTTATATTTGATACGAGAGATGAACAGGTTACGTAGTTGCTCTGTCTCTGCCTAGCTCCGTAGAGTTAAGAGTGGAGTGAAGTGTTCTTGTCCCTGCATGTGAGAGAACAGCTTGAAGGTTAAGTACTTTTATCATATTGTCAAAGATTAGCACCTCGTGTCATAAGCTCCCTCATTCATACTATTACGCCATTTACAACATACTTTTTCAATAGTTAGGGAACCTGACATCAACAACACAAACAATTATAATATCTGTTAATGACATTAAATCAAATTATTCGTAGTTTAAACTAAACGTAATGAAACGGTTGAAAACTTATTTAAGTTACTAAATATAACACAGTTAAAATCAGATGTAAAATAATAAAAAAAAATATGCGTATTTACGGTAGTTAAATACAAGCTATTGTGACTGAGCTGATTCACTATCACTATCTCAAACATATGGTTACATATCACATTTTAAAAGAGCTAAAAAAAAATATAGTAAAACCAAACAAAACCGTAGTGTGTCAGTGATATTGTATAAAACAGTAAAGAAAAAAATGATGTAAAGTGATATAACAGTTAATAGTATGTAGATTGTACGCTTTCATATCATACAGCGGCTAGTCCCAAAAAGAGAGTTTTGCCAATACACAAATATATTCGTCGTATCAATGTTCGTAACGACTAACTGATTGATACGTTTTTAATAAGTGACACGTCTGTGAGCGCAATAGTGGCATCCTTAGGTATAGAATGACACATAATGATATACCATATCACAACATACATATTGATATAATAAAAATTTTAAACCAAAAAGTGAAATATAAATATCTTTCAATTAACACAGTTTTGTACGCGCCGGGATTTGACCCCGGAACTTTGAATGCTTTGAATACGTAAGGTAAAGAAAATATTATTAGAACATACTATGTTATCAGTAGTTTAATTTATATTTTCCTAGGAGGAGTCTTATTTCATTGGATATTCTAATTTTAAATACTTAATTATACTTTCGAATTTTATCAAATGTTAAGTTTTGATACCAAAAGTTTCATTATTAGTAAGCGTAAAAAGTAAGTAATAATAAATAAAATGGAAACTAAGAGTTCAAATTTATTAAGGTGCTAGAGAAAAATGCATTTCATTGATAGCTGAAAATTTAGTAGCTTTATCTTTCCGACGCGACGTGGCGCTGAGCTAGTGTAAATATGGACCAATACTGGGAAAGTGCAGCTATGTTTCGTGTTACTAACGACACAGCCGTAATTTTTCTGTTTTTTGGTGTTGCTGTAAGGTAGCGATGAAAATTGAGGGGAAAATCGGGCAGTAACTGTGATGCGCAGAATTCCCAGCACGAGTGAGTAGAGTGACGCAAACGCATATAGCCTGATTTGTATTTGCAGTTGGCAACTTTACTGCCTGCCTGATGCAACGTTTAACTCAGTGCCGTGAAACTAACGAACCATTCGCCGCTTGCATCCAACCGAAATATTTATCTCCGACACTCATTTTTTTAACAATGAACATTTAAAATATTTATCACTTTAAAGTCGGCGAAATGATTCCTGAATCCAGCCTAGACATAACGTCAGAAAATAACGTGTTTGTAAAATTCATTCTGTTTCTTTCTAAACAAACAGCTAGTACCTACGTAAGCAATTACAGTTGTTTTTCGTTGTTTAGGAAACCATAAAAAGAATAAGAGTTTTTGTACTGAATCACAACAATTTTTAAACTTGCATTGAATTCTTTGAAAAGTATTACAAAGAAGTGAGTTGCTATATACGAATGTTGCACAGTGGCAACTTTACTCAGAGTTGTTTTAAAAAAGCAAGTATTTTAAGCAGGCTCGCATCCACACGGCATTGTAAGTGGCTGAATGCCAAATGAGTTTTGTGATGGAGGCTCACCGAGGAAAAAGAAAAACCTACCGATGAAACGGCACCGTGGAATTTTAAATTTTAACATCCCGTCTTAAAATTTTCTGCTTCTATCTCAGTGGAAAATTAAATAACACCGATAAATACAGGAGGAAATTAAATCCACTGTAGTACTTTTTACTTAAAATAAGAGAAAAAAGAAAAGAAGCGTTTTCTTACTCTATTTTTCAGGGGTATTATCCATACATGTTTTTTACAGCCATTACTCCCAAAGTAACCGAACAAATAGTATATTATAAATTGACTGTTTTATACATATCACACTAGAGTGCTTTGTAGCTAGTTATGTAAAATTTTACTAATAGAAAATTGTATGATTACATTTCTAGGATTCCGTACCAGACCCTAAACTCTGCTGTTCTTCCGTCCGTTGTATGCCTGTCTTTCAGCCGCTGGTTTTGTTTATTATTGGTATAAGGCATGATAATTGAACAGAATTGTACTCTTTTACCGCTTTAACAACAAGTAGATAGTAAAAAAATATAGGTTTGTATGGGGGCCATACTAGGAAAAAAAATCTGCGGTTTTCTTCTTGACCATCACAATTGCTGTTTCTTTTTTAATACGTTTTTATAATTCTTTAAGTTTATTGGTTTTTTAAATCCGTCTCGCACATGGCAGGTTTTTATTCCCTTACAAACGAGTAGTTTTGAGATTCCATAGTGTCATTGATCATTCCAATTAGAGGTAAGTATAATATGTGACTTCGACAAAGTATGATACTAACAAACAGGACAGAGTGGTCGTTATTTAGTGGACTTCCCAAGGAGCGACGGCTTAGTGTACACACTCTCCCAAGTAACCGAGCTGTAAACTGATTGCTAACAACATGATAAACGACAATAACTTGCCAACCGACAGCGTTAATCATATTTTCAGCCTTAATCGTTAATCAGCCTGAAATATAGAGGTACGACAGCAAATAACCTTAACACTTCATACAGCAAAACTAGACTGCGCTATAAGCATAAGTAAAAGTAATCTTGACATTGTGTAACCTACAAAACTAATATCCCATTTGTCGGTAGATTTTTCTCACGAATTTATTGAAAAAACGCTTGTTTTTAAAACGCGTTACCGAGAGTACCTTCCATCAACAAAATAACATTTATGTTAGTGTCTTTAAATATTTATGAAAACTTATGCCTGTAAAGGGACGTATTTTCGTTACATTTTCCTTATAGTTTGTCACTTTTGAGTTGAGATTTTTTTTTGGCGGCGGCGCGGCGTACCTAACGACCAGCCGTGATGAAAACTTATTTTAAGATAAATTCAACAGGCTCTGGGTAAAATTACGTTTGCTCGCGGGTATAAATTGGGGTAATAGGCATTTGCCCTTGGCCGTAATGTCCCTTACAAACATTTAAATTGCCATCAAAGAATTCATTGTTCTTTTATTCATTTGGCAGACTACATATTTGCTCACGTGTAGTTCAATACAAGCCCCTGAACTATTAAATATCTACAGCAAAAAAAAAAACTATTATGTTACTCCGTCTGATAATTTAAACTCTTTCTGACATAGAGAGGATTGAAGTACTTGAGTAGAGTGATAAATGCCCAAACATATATTTTTACTATTATTGATCTTCTTTTGTCACGAATAGTTGTTTTATATAATTTCATAAAGTTACTTTAATTTCAGCGCCAGCCGCTTACGAAAAAACCAATACTAAGCTTAAAAGATATAGGCAGCATTGTACTTTAAATTTATTATTTATTTACATACTTTTTAAATATTAACAATAGTAAAATTAAGAGTTGAACTCACCAAATATAAGTAAGTGAATCTGTCCCGATATTTCGATTTCTGAAGTTTATTGAATACAGATTGAGTTTAAACTTACCAATAAATAAAAAATCCACAGTTCATTCAACTAACACTAGCACTACCACAGACCTATATGAAGCACGTATCAAGGGCTCACTAACATTAAATACAGTTTGAAAGGTTCTGAACACTAAACAGTACTTTATTACCTACTGGTTATTGTCTGTCATCGGCAAGGTTATGATGATGGTCACGCAAATGTCAGGTAACGGAATTAATATCGAATGAAACTGACGCCGACCACCTCACTGGCACCTGAAACAAATCAGACAAATATTACAGACAGTTATTTTATTTCAAATATATATACATATTAGTGTTGCAATTCAAACTATTTACTGTTGCGGATTGCCAACTAACGCTAAATATAAATCGACTTTTTCATTGTACGACTATCATTTGTAATTAATATGAAGCATTTAAAAAGTCACGTATTTTTTTTATACGGTAATTATATTATTTCAATTGGTATTTTTATGAGCATGTAATTGAATTGTTTAAAAATGTACATCTATCACTAGCTAACAGAACACTTGAGATTTATGTCAAACACTCAAAGCGTCAACTAGGCCTAAAACTACATATACTTAAAAATCACAGATTTTAGTAGTAAGCTGGTCTAAGAGCACGCATTCGATAAGAGTACGCAACACGTAGTGAAGCTTGCAGGTGTAGCCCTGCCATACCACAAGCTAAAGTACTTTCAAAGTTTAATCTTAAAAGATCACAATTTGGCTATTCAAGTAGGTATCCGTACCCAGAAGTTAGTTTTTTCGTTTTCATTTCTAACTCATGGTTTAAATAAAACAGAAACAAAATCCTGAGTATAAGTACAACTACAAGAATACTTAATATTTGAGTTTCCGATTTAAAGCACATAAATGTTTAAATTCGATCGATTTGACCAGAGCATATATTATGAAACTTATGGACTAATTTATATGATAGCAAATTAGGATTTCAGTTTGAAATGTTTACCTTGCAAGTCCGGACTTACAAAGTTGTTTCGTTGCAGTACTGTGGTACCGTAAAGGAAGACGGAGTGACACAGCTCGCTATAATTTACGTGTCGGAAGCAACAGTGGCCACCTAGATTACTCTGACTTGTGGCTGTATTCTGTAATACTTAACAACGCAAACCTCTTTTAATATTGTACTTTCAATACTTGTTCGAAAATTTAGACCTAAATGACTCCTAAGATTAAACAAGGGTGTATTTTAAACTCTGCCAAAAAATCTTTTTAGTTTGACATTTTAGTAAATTCACTTGCCGAATTGTAAATGTTCAAGTGATAAAAAGTTTATATTGCTAGTGTAACCGTCGAGTTGGTGAAGTTATTTTTAAGTAATACGATCACGAGTAATAATAAAAATGTTTCGCCTTATTTTTGAGTTGAAAACTGTTGCAACTGCATTTAATACAAATCGGTTTTTGAAGTAAAATGGAACATCAAGGGATTAGTTCAAAACCTGGACAGAGCTGAATGTACCTACATAATTGACGTGTCAGTCAATCTGTCGATACAACTCCACAAAGCTTCAAAGGCAACATATTGGTACCTGAAAGAGACTACACAGATTCCTCTTACTAGAAAACTGAAGCAACTAAACTTATATTCATAAATGGAGAATTCCTAGACTTTCTCTTTTGTTCACAAAGCTTTACAAATACCTATGTCTAGAACTTTGTTTCACTTAGTTTATAAACAAGGTGATTTTTAAATTATGTATGAAATGTATTAAACCTCGCCAACAGCGCCTTCTTTGTTCTAAGATATGAAGTTCAATGCTCTTTGATGTAATATAAATAAGTTATTGTAATATAAAGAAGTTAAATATGTAGGTATACTGAAAGTTTAAAGATATAAAAATGAATTTTGAGGACTAGACTGGATTTTCCACCACCGCAGCTGATTTTTACCATTGTTGACTACAGGAGATAAAGTTCATATAAAGACACTTTCACTCATAACAACCTTCTATTCGGTAATAAACTTAAAACTTATCTCAACAAAAATTATGTTCAATCAGTGAAAATTATTTCAATGTGGATTTTTGTACAAAGACATATTTTTATATAAATTGGTTTTGAGGCATATGTCTTTAGAAATTAAGCATTGAGTACAAAATTTTGAACCTAAGATTGTATATAATAAAAGGTGCATAAATATGTACGAGTATTTTAAAGTAGCTCATTCACTTTTGAGGATTAACGTAACGACATCCTATTTATTTAGTGCCAGATTTTTAACGTGACACATTCAACATTCAGAACACACACACAACAGACACACAATATTATTCAGAAAAAGTTATTTTTTCCGTAATTTCTTTACTGTATAACAAATTTATCAACGGTGTAGTTATTTTATACCAATCCCAATAAAATGGCATTGACACAAACAAAGGTTTTGTATTTATAAAAAAAATGTATTTATTGAATTCGATTAATAGTACGGTTTTCCTTATTTGAGTATTTTCTTCCTTTCATTCAAACATGTATGTATCTGTTAGTAGATATCTAGGTGTGAATATCGTATATAACAATGTGTTTGTGTCGCATTCACATGGCATTGTTGTAGCCGAGCCCGCTTTGTTCGGGTTAAAAATCCTTCGCTTATAAAAGACGCTCAACTGGTCAAAGATAAAATGGAAACTTTGTACCCTCTTTTAAATAGCCTTCTCATTGTTTTGCTTGTTGAGGTATTTACTTACGAAAGGACAAAATATAATTATCTGTGATAAAAAGATTAAAACAGATCTTAATATGCGTGAATATTTAAAATGGGAAAAAGTAATAACATGCTTATAAAGACATAAATATACATTTATTTTATATTTCTTCTCAGTCGATACGATGAACAACATTACTAATTCATTGATATTTTTAGTTCCTTTTGAGTTGTCGTTGCAAAATTAAATTTGGTTAAATTCAAGAACTTAACAAATCAAGGTGAATTACAAATAAAAGTTGGTAACTACATTAAAACACCTACATTTGTTGTAATTTGTCTCTTGCTTAGAAGTTCACACGAACTTCCTTCAACGTCTATTACTGAAACAAGGCAAAACTTTAAGGTCGTTGATTGGTCCTTTCAGACTGGCTCAGCTTTCAACTTATGTAAAACAGCGATTTATGGTTGCAGAGTGTCGTCATACTATACGTTGAGGTTTGGCGCGTTTAATGTCTTGTTAGAAGAGGCATTGGTTCTGAGAATTGAGCAGATGCTGAGATATAGCGCTGCACGATTCCAGAGGATGTATTGAGGAATCACGCATCGGGCCCGCACGTGACCGGCCCGCGCCGGCACTCACTCCTCACCCTTATCAATCAAACGCCGCTCGATGGAAACTATGCGCAACTTCCATCACTACGGACGTGATACCACAAACAATGAAATCCCTTACAGCACCGAAAATTTGATGCTCCGTAATTCAATTAACATGATATTAAATTAGAGCCGGTGAAAGCTCCTCAAACTAAATTAAATTTGAAACTGTAGGTGATGGACCCTCCCATCTTTCGTTACAAACGTGAATGATAAAGACAGAAGTAAGATTTATAACTTTACTGAAAGCAAATTTTACTGAAAGTTTAAACTGTTATTCTCTTTGTTGAAGCATTCTTTGCGTATGTTACCAACCAATATAAATAAATATTTCCTATCACAGAAGGCGTTCATATTTAATGAGTTAAAGATAAATATAGTTTCGAGAAAAAACGAAGGACTAAAACAATTACAAATTGTAGAGAAGTGACATTAGAAAGAACTTGCTGGTGAGGCAAACAATAGCATAATGTCCCTAAAGATGTCGCGGAACAAGTGATAAACACTATGTTTTGCTGCTGTTTGTAAAAGTTTGGACATTTTTACTGTCCATTGAAATCCTTTCCAAGAAAACACAGAGTGGGAAACTTTCTGAACGTTATCGCTTGAATACAAACTGCCGACCAGACAAAGATAAATGCTGCCATATTCTGTTAATATTCTCCACCGGACTTACTAATCGATGAAATGAAAAATCCTGTCAACCGTCAAAGATAAGCCTTTATAAATGTGTAGATTAAAATCTTAACGTTCATTTGAAAGGAAGTTTGAAACGTAATTGGAAGGGGTGATAAATATATGTATTTATTCGAGTCAACGAAAAACGTGCTTGATTTGTAATGACGACACGAAATTTATTAAACTATTTTTTGCACGAGGCTCCATTAATGTAAAACTTAAAGGAGAATACAACGGAAACGCGACATTCTTTTGATGAACTCGATTCACTACCTTTTATGCCCCCTATTTATTTATCTTATTTATTACAGAGCAAAATCTAGTGAGATTATTTATTTTTAAAACAATAACCAAATAGATTAAGTGGTTCTCAGGTCAGTTGAAAGACTAGACTAGACTTAAATATACAAAGTGCGGTTTCACAGGAAGTAGGTACTACTGTCACTTTGGCAGAAGCACTGGATACTTGGACCTTTGGACTCCATTCAAAGGCGCTATATAACAATGTTTATAATTCTTAACATCTGAATCAAAAGAGATTTGTACTTTGTATATGTAACAGATTTCTTTAGGAATAATTGGGAATTATTACCAATGCCTCGTTACAGCATACAGCTTTTAAGTTCCTTAATCCACATCCGAATTTTGAAAGATATGAGGGCAAGATTGTTATAAATATTTTAATCCATTTTAAATTAGAATCGGAGACCAAAAAAATATCTACAGCCAAATTAAAATAATAATGAAATTCCAGTCACAAAATAAATTCAAATGTGTTATGACTTATAAATATTACACATGGAGAAATGTTTTGATGTAGAAACAAAAAAATCAAATTACAAATCACGTACAGATTTTAACGAGATAAAACTGGAATGAGCATTGAGAAATGTCAGGTTTTAGAGTTTTGTTGGAGTAAAGGCACGATATTAATCAACAATTACAAAAAAATTGACAAAACTTTTAAAAACAACTACTAAAAGTTTTTTTGCAAGAAAAACCTAAATAACTTTTAACAAAGCTATTTGATTTGTTTGGCACTGTGTACGCTGCATATTGATATGATTGATATCATTGCTGCCAATCCACCTCATCATGTAAACTAAGTAAACCATCATGATTTATAGCACGAATCACACGAATGAATCTCGCCTATGACGGAAAGCTTCTTCCCGAATGTGAGTAAATCTCTTCAGGAAAATATCTTCAAATCTCGCGTACCACGAAAACATGTTACGATAAAGCCTCGCACATATTGATCAGTTGGAAAATGAAAACTTTTGTCACGGTAAAACTTCAATGTATTACCATAGTACAACGTGGCATATGAAGAGTATGTAACTCGCTTTATAGACTTGCTAGAAGTAAGTTTCTATTAAAAAACTCTACCGTCCAGTAAAACTTTATAAAACACTTAAATAATCTAACTACTATTAAGAACTCGTATTACTAAACAAAAGATATCGAGCAATCCATTGTCGAATAGGATGCCGTCCTTGTGTTCAATGGGCTGGACCGGCAACGTCTCGAACGAGTCAGTTCACCGGGCACGGGTAAATCTCCCATTGTTATCCTATCACCACTTATGTCTCACATTATTGCTCCTCGTCTGCCTTTTAAAAACGAACCAACTTCCTCGATGCCAGATCCTTATTTCAAATAGATGTAACAAGCCATGAACCGACCCTTACTAATGTTAACATTATCGAATTTCGTTACCTGCTATCTAAAAAATATTTACTGTTTAAAATCTTTAAAATTAAGCCTCAAAAAATCTCTAATGAAACATGGCGTGCAGATAGTTTTCCAACCACATCATAGTTTTCTCCCGGACGTAACTGGGCATTGTACCAATTTAATTCACGAAACCTTTCAGCATTTGGATTGCACGTCAATTTTCCTTTTATTGCTGTGATTGGAATTCTCTCACACGAACAATGTCAACGGCTATTAACCCTTTGGACCCCACACTCACACGGATAGAAAGTATTTCCTTAAGAACCAATGTAACGTCAAAACAAATTCTTTTCGGGTAAAGGGCGTTTGTGATAACCTAATAACCTCAAAACGTTGGTGTAAACACTTTTCATGACAAGACGCAATTTAACGTGAAAAGTCAAATGGAAAGCGTAACCAATCTTAATGTCTTCGGTGCATGCACGAGCAGACGGCTGCAAAAATTTTAACACGTGATTATAAATGGCGAATCGTTTATCAAAGAGTCGTGGGTGAAATTACTTCTCGTGCTTTGCAAAATGTTACCCTATTAGTACCAGCGCTACAGAGAATTTCCCTGCCAGCCGCACTGTTATTGCAAACGTAAATGATTAATTCTAGCTTAAATTGTGGTCTGCAACCTTCCATCTATTTAAATTTCTGAATTCTAAACGTAACTATGTCTAAGTCAGTTCTAGTTATACTTTCCCATTGCCTCAATTAAACCTTATTTTCAAATTTCAATATTCGACCCCTCTTGATCTATCCATAAAACTAATTAAGAACTGTAACTTAAAAATCAAAAAGCTGTTGTTTTTTTCCAGTGTTTCACATAAGTAATCATGTTAAGGACTTTAAGAGCAAAACCGGTCAAGTGCGAGACTACTTGTAGGTACATAATATGTTCTAGAGTCTAAAAACGTACATACATTGGTACTATCGAGCTGATGAACAAAACTCCCGTATGGTCTTCAGCAACTTTTATTTTGCTACTTTCCTTAAAAATACACTACGTATATGTATTGAGATTCGACTGCAAACGATACCGCGTTTTGGAAAGGCAAAAGTTTTTGACAATTCAAATAATATGATTGAACACGTCGAAAGTTCTTTCATCACGAGAATCGAGTCTCCATTTTTTTCAATTTTTCCCCCCGTTTTTCGTGATTGTTTTATGATATAACTACAAATTTATGGTGTTGGAATTTTTCACTATGCTTGTGCTACAATATATTTTTCCTTACCAAATTTCCAGACTGTAGGTCAAAGGGAAGTATATATAGGTTTTGATTCCTTTTGCGAATGTATGGGAAATGCGATATAAACGGCCAGATCTTTTGGTTGCGTAGACTTAGAGGATTGATTTTTCACAGCTCATAGGGACCGATGATCTCAGCATTTGGTATAAATGTCAAATTTATACCTTTACGCGTTCCTAAGAAAAAGGGCTCGACAGGCCGACAGACTGACAGGTTTTTTATCTCATCTAGGTTGTTTTCAGATATGCACTGAGAGTTTTACTTGAGTTTGTTGTTGAAAATTAAAGTTTGAGTAAATAAAACTTGTCAAAGATGTAGAAGATACGTCGATGTTTTGAGTAAATAATCCATGTTTTATTACCCGACTAAAAAAGGGGGGTTCTGTGTTTGACCGGTACGTGTGTATGTCCATTCCTTTATTGTCCCATTTACTAAAATAATAATAAAAATCCAATACATATCGGTCAAAATCATAACCCTCTTTTTTGCTTCGCAGGCGGAAACAAGCAAAGACTTTGTTGTACATTTGTCACCGCATGCAGCATAATTTAATATCCTCGTATTTTAAAATTTCATAATTACATTGCAGTTCTTGTTTTTACTTTTTTCAGTTAATAAGCAGTGGAGTTTGTTTAGTTTTTTAATTAACTATATTTTTGTTTAAATAATTTATTTAAAATCGAGTAAAGTATTAATGTTAAATGTCTAGGAGTCTATCTCATTGGGTCTAGTCTTTCTTTTCTTGATGCATTGGGAAAAAATAAAAACGATAAATAATGTGTACCTAATTTGAGTTCTTAAAATATCCACAACCATCTAGTGACACGGACACAAATATTTACTATCAAAATAATTGAAGACGTAACATAAAGAACGTTCCTATTCAATCAAGTATACAGTTGAATGAAACTGAATAGGAGATCTCTGACAAAAGAACTACGGTCAAATGACCACAGAACCTAACGTGTTACTGTTACAGAAGTTATTAATGCATTTCAACATATATCTACATTAAATGGACAAGTTGCGTTCCAAAAACTACTTCGCCGACTTTTTAGTAGCCTTCATTTCAATCATATGTTTTTATTATAGTTCTAGTTTTTTTTATTTATCTTTCTCATTAAGGAAAATTCCTGTTACGTACACCTAAATCTAAAGTCTGATTTTTTTTCTAGTACAGAAAGGAAAACTACTTTCAAAAGATCCTATAGGATATATTAAATACTTTTTAAGTATAAAAGAAAAACAATAGCGGTCTTGCCTCGCATATGAGGGGTTCTGTCTATTCCATTTTATTTAAAAATGAGCAGTTTAAAATACTCTTTTAACAGAAAAAAAAAACATTTTTCTTTTAACAAACAACTCTTAACTGTTCATTTTCTTATTTGTTGAAAGAGCGCCATTAGAATTACTAGCAAGTAATTTGACAAATATGATTTCGTTCTTAAAGGGTGCCAAAGGGACTCTATTACTAAGGTTCCGCTCTTTGTCCGTTAGTCTGTCTGTCAGGGAGCTGTATCGGATGAAAAAGCTGTAATAGTTTGAAATTTTCGGAATTTATTATTTCTAATGGCATTAAGTAGCAAGTAAATTTTTACTAGATTATGGAATACGAGATAGGCACGGAATTACTTTCTCTAACATTCACGTTTACGGAAAAAAGTATTACATTGTCAGTAAAATACTTGTAAGTATATAGTAGAATACATAAATATCATAACTATTAGCTTTAGTCACATGTCTGTAGTTTCAAGGGGTGAATGATCCATTCAGAACAATTTCGTAGTATACATTGTCGGTTTTAATCAAACGAATGGATTTAATTTTTTTACTGAAATATCTTATTTATTTACGGATTACCATAAAACGAGATTGATCCTTCAATAAATAAACATGCGGCCATATTACAAAATATTTTTATTATTATATTTATAAAATTTTCGACAATCTTCATAACTTCACTTAATTAAATTATATAGCTTTAATATATATTGTACATACTTATTTAAAAATTAATGTAACCGTTTAAAAAGTATTGTATTATTACGAATTAAGCATTAGGTAAAAACCTCCGCAGGTTTTGAAATGCCTTACTTTTCTGCTGTTATTGTAATAACTCCACTAAGTTAAATAAAAATAAATTTAAGAACCAAAGTAATGATTACATTTATTAAGAATGTGAAAATATGAATAAGAAGTCCCAATTATAACAAGAAACATATTGAGAAACCTATCTATTTGTTTTCTTATTACAAATTGAAAAATAAATCAGCAAGTTTTTGTTTAACTAAGCATATAGGCACTGAAATCAAAAACTTATTTAGAAACGCTTCAAACAGCAAAGTTATGTTGTTAGAAATACGTATCAATAACTCTCGTTTTTTGTTTAAACCACAGTCGGATAAAATTTACAACAAAACAATGGACTTTAACGTTTATCAACAAAAACATGGAAGGTTCGTTGCAGTTTCATATACCACTTGGTACGCCAGGTATGTTTCATTCCAAAATACCTTTACAAACAAAGAAAAACCCGAATTACCAAAAAACCATGCTAAGACAAATTTACCACATCGTTAAAAGTTTCACCGGTACATTATTAAACTTTAAGCTCTAAGTCTTTCCCAGAAGAGTTTAAATGCATCAAGAGGGGTATGTTGAGGAGCGATAACGTCAGTTATTAAGACACCGCTGCATGGAGGGTGCGTCAACAAAGACAGCTATAACTTTTAGTGTCTTCATTAGACATAATTTGAAGAGGTTACTTTGTTTCCTGAAATTTATTTTTTCCTGTTTCCTTCTTTATATCTACATCTAGTGAGCATTCCTTTAAAAAATCTACGAACAAAGAAATTCCGATATACCTAATTTTTTTCCTTGCTTGCCATCAACTACATCTCTACAAATTTTAAACGAGTATAAAAAATAAAAAAGGCATAAAAGTTCTCGCTAAAACAAATTAAAAGTTTTAAAAGTTCAATCAAAGCTTACATTCGTCAGATAGCATACCATTAGTGTCGTAAAACTGATTCAGCGGCGTGTCATTCCTTCACCTAGCCCAAGTAAATCCCACCTGATCTCAGTTTATGCGACATTTAATTAAATAAGTGAGTATTGGCGCAAGCGA
Organism: Choreutis nemorana; assembly: GCA_949316135.1. Taxonomy (NCBI): domain Eukaryota; kingdom Metazoa; phylum Arthropoda; class Insecta; order Lepidoptera; family Choreutidae; genus Choreutis; species Choreutis nemorana. Next base: position 5,774,127 of record OX438601.1, on the reverse strand, counting down.
GTCGCGCGAACGTATATAAGCGGCGTTCGCTCGCGGCGGCGGAGCGGCCAGCACTGCCGGGCCGTCCCCGCCCCGCCTGCGCCGCCCCGCACCCTGCCAACCCCTAAGGCTTGTTCAACCACCGGGTCTGCAACCTCTTCCAGCCGCTACCACCAAACTGCTGACTCTTCTGCGGCTAAGCACCGGCTTATTAGCATAAAATAAATGAGTTGACTCCCTAGTAAATGCACCGAAGTTCCAAGCTCTCCAGCACGGAAACTGTTCCGGAAAATATAAGTTTTTTCTACGCTCCTCACCTTTTACATAATCTGTTTTGTGGCATGGATTATTTTTTCTTACCTTTTCTAATTTATTGTACTATTTTTTCAACAAACTTGCAAACGTTAACTGTTTAACATATGATATCGTAAAATATCATACAAAATGTAAAACGCGGCAAATAACAAATAAACTTTAGTGTTCGGGGTTTTCATTACCATAAATTTCTAAAAATAAGTTAGGTGCTAATCCCGTTGCGCCACCGCGACGCACCGTAGTAACTTATGATTTTGCCGTAGATGTCCGTAACTTAACTATCGTCAATACTAAGTGTTGCAATTGTTGAATGAACACCTGAGAATGATCCAAAGCAGTTGTTTACGCTAATGTGTAAAAAAATATGGAATCTGAAGTAACTGTTATTTTACCATTTATTCAATATGATAAAAATAATATAGAGATTAAAAATAAAATAAAACCAGCCAACTGCGAGCTACACATACTCAGGAAGGGTACTCTCATACAAAATCAGTTTAATTTTAAATAGTTTCGTAAAACTAACGAAAGAAAGTTGAAATGTCAAAAAAATCATTTAATTATTATTACTTTGTAATAATTGATATTTTACATTTGTCACAAATATAAAAAATTTTGCTAAAATCTATTGTTACTTCGTAAACAACCTAACCGAATAATCACGACAGACAGTACTGATTCAAACAAGTCAGTAAAAGTAACAAATTGTACATTAGATACTAAGTAAACATAATAATAATTACTCCCATAAATATAATGCTATCTCGTTTAAAAGTTGTTGGTAAAATCTGTGTAGGAAGTTCAGCGGTATAGATGAGATAGTAATAATGTTATATAGGGCTATTGACCCAGATCTGTGTGACAATGTGTGCTACGAATTGACCGGGCCGCAACGCAGACGCCGACACGCCGACACGCTGATCACCAACCAGACTGATACGCCAGAACCCAGTCAGTCACCTGCTCAATGAATCATTTTCTCATCAGTTTAATTTGGGACAGTCTACGCCACCCATACTAATACGTCTCACTCATGAAGCGCACTCATCGATCACCGTTACAAAGTAGTTTTGATAAGTCCACCTTTTAGCCCAATAAAATCCTCACAATTCAATTACAACTATATCTAAGTATTTCTTAATTCTCGAACACTTTCAGTGTCATAAAAACCACCACTACTAAAAACACAAAAATTTTGATAAATAAAATTTTCAGTCAAAATTTCTAAGAAAGATATTTCATATAATGTAAAATATTGTACAAAAATATTTTTGCCTCAGAATAAATTAAATTCTTTTTGTAAGCCATGCATTAGAAAATACAAACTCACTCAGGCCAGTGTGACCAGAATATTAATTATTGCCTTACCCAGAAGACTCGTTTCGTCGCCTTCATTATTATTAAAACATGTCATCCCGAAAAATAAAGGTTTTTATCCATAGATATTTTAACTGCCACAAGGCAACGGATTAATAATATTTTATGTGATTTTCGACTCATCTTAAACGATTATTTCCAAGGTGATATAAATATATGGTAATATAACGAAGTGTTTTGATGGTAAGCCATAAGGTTAAAATGCTTGTAACAATAAAAGCATCACGCGTTCGATACCGACCCCGTAACTTTCAAGGAAAACTGGTATCCTTACTCACACACAGGAAAAAAACGTGTTATTTATATACAATCTTGAAACGTGCGTGATAGATTTCTATTGGTGAAGATCAAATCTTTGAATTTGTATTTTGAATTAAATATGTCTGCAAATCTAGTTCAAAGATGGTATTGATGTTTAATCAAATTTATCGTAAAACAAAGCTTCATCGTAAACATGAAGTGTATTAAAATGCCGACAGGTAAAATACAATATTTATTTAAGGAGAAGTTTATACCGACGTTAACCTCTTGTAATATTCCAACTCACAAAATTCTAAGTGTACATTTTATTGAGTAGGTTTATAAATTTTTACGAGTATTTTATGGCGTTTCTCACAATGAAACATTACCTTAAAAGAGGGCTCGGACTTGAAAACTGAAACATGATGGTACAATTTCATCGGTTTTATAATAAAGTACATTTGTTCGGACCGTAATTATTGTTTGAATAAAATGAAAATTTTATTTTATATGTATTAATTAAAAATAGAACATTATTAAGTATTATAATAAACTGTTCAAATTATGAATTAAGTTATTTTATAGTTATTAATTACAATTTAAAATCTTTTTTTTTGTTCAATCGTTTTTCAAACAACGACGCCTTTCTTTTCTATTTACCTTTCATTAAAGGACCACTTCGTTAAAAATAACGATATTGTCGTCTCGACTAAAGCACACAGAGTTAATGGAACTACTCCTACTTTAAAAGTACAATTTACTTTCAAGCCAATTTAACAATTTAAAAGAATTCCACTCTCCATTCTATGAAACGTTCTATTATTTTTATAATTGTTGATACCATACCATTGTTAAGTGACTACTGATAAGGGATACAATAGGTACTGGAAAGGCTTAAAAGTGCGCTATTAAAAATTGAGAGCAAATATTGAAGAGCCTTAGGAAACATTTTGGTGGGTACTTGTCGGCGTTATTCAGGCAAAAGGTCGGAAGGCGCGATTAGCTAGCGTTTGAGGTCTTTATGGCTAGTCATTTCCAGACTAATGTCCTGCTCGAATTAAAATTTTCAAGGAAAGTTGTTGCTTGTTCTCAAAATGAAAACAAAGATCCGCAAGCAATTTCATTAAAGTCCATTAAAACTAGAACAGTATCATTACAAATCTTTCACTACAAAAAAAAAGATTTTTTTAATTTTGAATGTGTAGGTTTTATATTGTTTTTAAAACATGTTTATTTTTCTGGATAAAAAGTAGTTCTCTGTGTTGTGATGGCCTATCTATGATCCATGTAGGCACGTTACGTTGCTTGTCACCGATATTTTATAAAAAAGAAAAAAAAGGAGAAAAGTAAAATACTCGTATGATAATAATTGCACTTTTTAAAAACATGAGTAACCTAAAAAATATGAATTTGACTATCGTAATGTGGAAATGCGTTCATTGGTAATGGTAACAGGTTTTTTAATCGACTTCAAAAAAGGAGGAGGGTCTCTATTCTGTTGCATATTGTTTTTTTTTAATTTGTTACCTCGGATCTTCGTCATTTATTAAGCCATTTGGAAAATTCGTTTTATGTTGGAAAGAATGTACTATATCCATGTATTTAGAGATTTTGGCATAATTTACAAAAACTGTTTTTCTAGGAAACCACTACTTGGTGAACTAAAACTGATGATGAAGACCATAGATAGGCTCCGAAATTACTTTATTTAAGGGAACTCCTCAACAGATAACAAAAATAACATTGTGTTTGGGCTTTTTCGAAAGGTATGAATGGTGATAAAATTGAAAAGTGATTATGGTTAGGATAAGACCTGATAACAGAGACTGTTCTTCAAGACTTTCAAAACTCTTTAACATTTAAAAATAACGAGTGTGTTTGGTTTCGTTTTAGTTGTTTTAAACGTTTATTTTAAAATGTTCATAATAATAATCTTATTAAGAAAAAGATGTTCACTAAAAAGCGAGAAACAAAAATTAATAGTATAAACAAAGTCGCTTCTCGCTGCCTTTCCCAATGTATGCTTAGATCTTTAAAACTACACAACAGATTTTGATGCAGTTTTAGAAATAAATAAAGTGATTAAAAAGGAAGGTTATATGTATAAAATACGTGCATAATATCCATTATATCCGTGCGAAGCTGGGGCGGGTCGCCAGTAAAAAATAAAACTGTCTCCAAAAAAGTTCCCGAAAAGTAATAAATAACTTATTATCTTTTTTAATAAACTTCTAACAAGGAAATTAGATAAAAGTACTTTAAGTCCATTTTAAAAAAACATTTGATGGAGACTTTTATGAAAATTGAGTTATTTCTAGAAGAGGATTTAAACTTATAAATTATTTATTTATTTTAGTTTCTTTTATGTTCTAACACTCAAATTTACATGGCAACTTGAGCGATAAAAAACCCTTTTAACACTTTGCGCAATAAAACATAATTATTTTATTCATAGCTAGTAAGGTCGTGGTCCCGTTTAAAATGGATGAATTTTAATAGACAAATTATGAGGTTACATATAAATGAGGAACATTTTCAAGAATTTGCATTGTGCAGTTTTTACTTTTAACCTACAAGTAATAAATGAAAAATATCGTAATCTGACTATAATTTGTTCCGATAAATAGATAAAGTACCTTGGTATTTTATACAAACAAACTGTAGTACTTGTTTTGTCACTTTCAAATTTAAATTATACAATTATCATTTCTACATTAAACTGACATAAACTTTAAAAGTTTTAGTGTGAATTTTCGGACTATCGTTTTTGCCTGTCAAAATATCAGATATCTGGAATAACGAGAAACATTATGAATATTAAAATTTTGCACAAGCATATTCGGGCGGGCGGTTGGAGTCAGGCTTTCACGCAATATTTTAATATTGGACATTGACAGCACGCACACGGAAAAGGACCGCCCGATTCTCCCTGTATTTGATATTTTTATAGCCTCTTCGCATTATTATGAGTTATTGCGGAGCAATTTAAATATGAACGGAGGTTTGACAGTTTCATGTCTCCTGAAAGATGAAGAATGAACTAGGAAGATATTTATACAAATGCTTTTTTGGAGCACCAAATGTATTTTTATGGAGTTAGTAGCAAGTTTTGACCTTAAATAAATAATTCCATTAAATAAGTGAAACTCGACACGTACTTACTACTTAGTCTAGGCCAAGATGACAAAGGGCTGGAACAAAACGAGCCATGTCCGTACGACGTGACTTTTCTACTCAACAAAAGTATATTTCAGTAACTTATTTCTCGTTACTGAATAATAAATCTAAGAACAAAAGTTAGCTCATTAAACCCTTAAAAGCAGAGTTATTTTACTCCAATTTAAAACATCATTTTGAACAACCCAATTTTTGTTGTATAATTTATCATTAACATTTTATAACCGCACACTAAGCAATAACAGAGGGATGTTCGGTCATTACCAGAGAATGCGACACCCAAATATTCGCATGAGGAGTTAATTGCGAATCCCAAACACTCTCTAACAACTTACATCATTTACGCGGGAAAACTTTCGCAAGCTAACCTCAAAGTCTTTCTACAAATTTGTCGGCAACGAGAAATATTTGAAGTCACCCGTCATCATTATTTAAATATGTTGAATCTGGGTCGCCTCCTAGTAGCAACAGAAGTTATAAAATTTAAAACGAAAGCAGTAATCATTTAAATAACTTGTAGTTGGAAAATTTTAATAGTTAGCATTCAACGTAAAATTGAAAATTATGTTTGGAATTCTTATTTCTCTGTATTATGATCGAAACCATAAAAAACTCACTGTAACAAAATTATTAAGTAATATATATTATCAGAGTAGTTTTAGGTAAAATACTGCTTGCCGCCGCAGTTTCCTACCTGACTAAGAAAGGGTACCAAATTGTTAAGCCAAAAGGGTTCGTATACATTATGACTGTTATAGGCAAAAGGTCCACTTTATTGTCCTAATGTTGTGCCTTTTACGTGATCATCATTTAAGGCTTGAGAGAAGAGAACCCTGAACATTAATGTAACATATAATGTTTTATTATATTGGAGTATTATCCGGTTTTTGCCTGAGGTAGAAATTGTTTGGAAGGTTTTTGTTGCAGTAGTTTTCATACTATTTAACATTATTGTTCGTGTTATTTTATGACAAACTATTTTTTAAATTTGAACTTTAATAAAAGATTTGGTATCATATGTTGCCCCAAATCTTTTGTTTTTACCCGGTTGCAAGAGAAATTAAATTTAATTATGTGAACCAAAGGAGTCAATAGATACTAATTTAAACAAATGAGAAAAAAACCATGGAAATTTATTAAGTAAGGTTAGTAATAAACAATCGCAGCTGTGATTGTTTGAATCGTCCATTATCTGACGTCTCCCGGGCGCACAAATATCCTGAAGCGTGCGATTTGCGACGGGCAAACATCACGCGGCATGTGTCCACCCGGGCTTAATACGCTTTATCGTGAAATCATAACATGCATCATGCATGCTATACTGCTTTTTATTATAAATATTTAGTCCTTTTTAAATCTCTGTATGATAACAAAGTGATATATTGCACCGTGATAATTAAAATCTATTCATACGAAAATTTGCTAAGCATATCTTTACTTTTGTTTTAATTCTAAGGACTGCTTAGAACTGTTTTTGTGCAAATGTATTTCTCTATTATTATAACTTGAGCCTACAGTACCTGCTGCTGTAACAGAAAAGAACCCACAATAAAAAATCAGCATTATTTTATTAATAAATATCTTAACGCTTTGAAATAATTTTATTACTTAGCATGCGGATCGGATGGAAAATTTCTTCCTACTTTAATAGCTTATTAATCCTATGTTATCCTATAATATCTATCAGGAAATTAATAAAAACAGATCAGTTTATAACATCTCCAATATCATGATTGTTGGAATTCTAGATTTCCCTATTAAACCTACACAATAAATATGATGAAAAACAACAACGATGAAAGCTACTTGCATAGGATGTATATTGATATAAAATATTGCCTTGTGGTTCATTGTGAGACAATGTTATTGTTTTCAGTATTTTTAATGATATGATTTGTTATTTTGCAATTAATAACTATAAAACTATGATAGAGACATTTGAAAAATCTAAAGAGATAAAAATAGTGTCATCAATTAACCAGCTATCTACATAATTAGAGCACACACGTGTTACAATTATCACTCTTTATCCGTAACCAATTTCTGAAAAAAAAAGTTTTATATACTACTCAAAACAAAATAAGGGCCACGAGGTATTTTGTCTGTACCATGAAAATAATAAAACCAATATATATTTTTTTGTCTCCATAACGAAAAATAATGTTGTTTCTACCGTGTAGACCAATAAACTTATTCCAATAATAATGATTAAAAAGTTTATTTGCTTTTGAAAGAAAAAAACACATTTAAGGTTAAAAATAAAAACAATGTAAAGTTACTGAAAACAGAAGAAAATACTCCATGCTCATCTTTTAGTAACGAGTATGCCCTTCTCGTTTCGCTACGCACTCCTGAAGCCTGGAGTGCATGCTCTCAATCAAATGCCTGACATTTTCCATTGGAATCTCTTCCCAGGCCCTTTTAACAGCGTTGATGAGTTGCTGTTGGTTGTGGATTTCCTGATCACCGTCTCTAACTCTTCGTTTCAACTGATCCCACATGTGCTCTATTGGATTTAAGTCCGGACTGTTCGCCGGCCACGGCAAGACTTGAATTTGAGACGCTTCCACTACAAACCAAGTCGCTTGAGCCGTGTGTGCACGAGCATTGTCTTGCATCAAGATGAATCCAGGACCCGCTCGCTGGGCAAATGGGATCACATGTGGTCTGACAACTTCCTCAATATACCGCTGAGCAGTAACAGTACCCTCATTTAAAATAGCGAGCTCAGTTTTGCCGTGTAAGCTTATCCCGCCCCAAATCATTGCATTTGGAACACCAAAACGATCGACTTCATGGATGCAGGTTTCTGAAAATCTCTCGCCGGGTCTTCTCCATTAGAGTATGGTACGCCGATCGTCGTTAAAAAATTTAACTTTGCATTCGTCTGTGAAGAGCACCTTGCCCCATTGGTTTATGTCCCAGTCCAAATGTTGACGGGTAAATCTTAAACGATTTGCACGATGATTTCTGGTTAAAGGAACACGGACAACTCGCCTTCTTGATGCCTGCTGGTCTTCATGCAATCGATTACGAATAGTTTGGTCACTGACACGAGTACCCGTTGTGAGCCGTAAACGATTTTGCAGCTTGCGGGCCGTCGTTGTGCGATCTCGGCGCGCACTTAATCGAATGTAACGATCCTCTTGAGCTATTGTAATGCGAACTCTGCTCGAACCAGGTCTTCTTCTAACACTGCCAGTCTCTTGGAAACGATTCCATAGATTTTGAAAAGCTCTTCGAGAAAATCCCAATTGCAAACCCACAGATCGCTGCGAATGACCTTCTTCAATCATTGTAACGGCTCTGGTTGCAGTCAGCGAGTCCATATGACGCCTGCGTGCTTGTGGCATATTGCAAAAGATGTTTCTGACTCGAGATATCAATGAACTCTGATAATTTCTAATAAACCAAGAAGCTAAGGAAAGCAAAACGACAAAGAAAATGGAATCAAAATTGTCAAAAATAATTTTAAATCAAATTTTATTTAAAATTGTTGCCCGCATTAGATGAATACTACAATATTAAAAAGTTTAGGTATCAAAGAGTTTGTATACTCAATATTTTACTACTTTAAGTAAATGTTTAATAATTTACACCAAAATAAAAAAAATCCTCGTGGCCCTTTTTTTGTTTTGAGTAGTGTATAATAAAATTATTATCAATCAGTGAGAATTTATATTCACTCTTCTAGTATTCAATGTCCTTACTAATCATTTATTGATTTCAAGTATAATCGTTGAGCAAAATATGTACTTTTAAATTAAAACTGCACTTTCCATTTCAAAAGTCGGCTGACACAATTTATCTTTGGTTTAGTATAAATACATCTTCCGAGTTTAAAAAGTTACATACCTAGGAGAACTAGGCTGAAAATAAAAGTCAATATTTTTGGTGTATGTCAAAAGTACCGGGGATTACTGCGTGTAGTTAAGTCTTCAATCTTAAAAATTATCTAAAAGGTTCCGAATGACGTTACACACAATGATTTTTCCATGTCTTTAGAAAGCAACAAGTTGATGAAATATTTGTTCAATCGCGTGTATAACATAGTTTCATTTATTTCACTTCACCCCATTCATTCGACTGAAATAACAACAGAACGCCGGATGTGAATCAGCAATAAATTTCAATGGAATATGTGTTTTATTCTTAACCATAAAATCAATAAAAGGGTTTATTTCATTTTGCCACGCTCGATGGTAGACTTGCTAAGCAAAAAGTCTCAGCTCTTCACTCACTAAAGAAGGTGACATGATATAAAACCCTCTTGATCACCTACGAAATATCTATGCGATTATTTCGATACACTTATTTTTACTACGGTTTCCAATCCTGTTATTGCGGGATTTTGAATGCGGGAATCTAACAAAATCGTCAGAATGTATTGTCATTTTTAATACCCGTTTTGAGCCGACACATCTAAGTTTACCATTAAACAAGTAATCTTTGTAAATGTTACATTCGATTAATAAATATCTAACGCCAAATGAAAACTTGAGCGGAATACAGCCGTCTAGTTTGAAAGCCGGAAATCTTTTTCTGCCACTGGCTATATTGTGTCAAAAAAAACAGTTATTTGGCAGTCAACTCTTTAGTTGTGTTGTTTTTTAAATGGAAAAAGCCAATTTTACGGTTTTAAATTATTTTTCTCAAAATTCAGTTCAATTTTTTATTTATTTAATAGAAAGTTATGCTTCTTTATTCATCGATTCTTGTGGATGGTGGATTCTTTCGGTGCGGATATAGGCCTCCTTGACTTCGATTCGCTCGGCGCGATTGCATCCACCTTTAAGAAAACACCTAAATATGAAAGAATAAACAAGTTATATGACTACAGTTGGTACCTACTTGTTTATGTGAACCATGTGTGTATTACCGACTACATACATGGTTCAGATAAACTAATCAATGCAATTTAAAACTATCAATGATCTATAAAATAAACAAATCGACGACGACTTATCATAGTAGGTTTCAGCTAAATATAAAGGTTATTAATGTTATAACGACAGAGCGTGTAATCACAGTCGAAGAAACGCCAGCGTCACACGGTATCGGGAATTAGCATTGACTGAAACGTCTCAATTCAAATGAGGATGAATCATTAATCTTCTTCAGTTTAAGCGACCTTAACTCTTATTTCCCGTTCACTGTTTTTCGGTCTTTAATTTTTTCTCCGTCAATAGTTGATGAAAATTGTCGCAGACTGTTCATAAAAGACTAGCTCATCCACCTTAGCTTCTTCTGACCAACCTCCAACTTATAATCCGATTTTTACCCACTTAAGGTTGAATAAAAAGTTTCTAGGCTCTCGTCTGCTTTTTATTTACTAAACGACGATTGCTGCTTTACTGTGAATTTACCGTGGCTATCATTTCCGAAACAAAAAGTATGCCCCGCGTCTGGTACCTATCTGCCAAATTTCAGCGTCTAAAGTCATAAGTCTATATTTGCCATACAGTATTAAAAATCGTTGGTTTATCTCAAAAACTAAACTTTCTCTTAAGCCTCACCTCTTTTATGAAAAAATATACTATCTACCACATCATCATCATCATCATGGTAAATGTGAGATAGTTTTTGTAAAGTACGTAAATAAGTTATGGTTTCAACGTTGACACATTTCTGGGAAAAATGTTAGTTGTGTACAATAAGATCACCTCAAAATAGATCTTTCATTATTACAAACACAGCGCCATATACAATACAGTGTAAATAACATTATGTAAGTAATAAACAATCTGCACTATCATCAACTAGACTCGCGACCAGAATCTGGCGAGTCCAGATGGTGACTTTCATTAATCCACTTGAAACATAAAAAGTAGAAAGATTCCATCCGTCAGATAAAATTGCAAGTACCTGAACTGAACTGGAGCATAAACAGTGCGTACTTGAAAAGTGCATGAGCGCGAAGCCGACGAAGCGTGGAGGACTCTCGAGGACTGAGGGTCGTTAGGGTGCCTGCCGCTGGCTGCGACCAGATTATTTAGTTAGGCATCTTGCAGTCCTAAGTAAGTATATGAGATAAAATTAATGAACAAGGAACATGTTATCAAATATGGGCAACTAAAAATTGTTCGTATTTTAATAAAAAAATTTAAGATGTAACATCATCTAGGACCGATGGATTAAGGGATGCATGATGCTATGTGTATCAGCAAGAAACTAAGTCAGGATCCGTTCGACTGAGACACACACGGAGCGTGATTTATTGGACGTTTCTCTCTATCTTGTATGTCAAATACATATCCTAAAGTTCAATTTCACCTAAAATGAAGCAATAACAAGTTAACACTATAAAACAGCCTCTGCTTCAACTTCAAAAAACGAAGATTACATTTTACATTAAAACTAGTTTCTTTAAGCTATAAAATGCGACAAATTACACCTTTAACAAAGCAAGTTAAAACTAAATTAAATTAATAGCCTGGAATGCTCGAGATGTTCCCGTTTTGTTTCACTAATCTGTTATTCAGAGTTCTCGTTGTAAAACAAAAGATTGTGAAAAAGTGCTGACTACTTCTGTTATAATTCTTTCCATTTTCGCTTCAGTTTTCCTTAATCGAATAAAACGAGGGAGAAACCAACTCACTTAATACATTTTTGAACTTGATAGAGTAATGATTTTTAGATCGTTGTTTGTTAAGTACTTATAAATTGTATATAAAACTATTTTTAATTATAGAAACATTATAAAACCACATACGTACTTAATTTTTATGTTTTTATATGTTACGTAACAGTCAATGTTTCATCCTAAAGGATACTAAAAATCAAAATAATTCTCGAATAAAAATTAAGAACATTTTCGAACCAGTTTCGAGTACAAATCAACATACCTAATCGAGTTTGGCTTATCTAGTTCCATTGAGTAGATCCTACTATACTAAGATGGCTCTTACGTAGGAATGCACTTTGGACTACGTCGCACCGACAATCTCGGACAGAATGGAAGCATGGCCTGTAACAAGCTGGCTGGATTCTTTTATTTTTCACTGCCATACCCGCGAGAATGATATTGTCTTCGATTGTTAATCCTTTCCCGTAAGCAAGTATGTAAGGATTGGAACTTGACAAAAACACAAAGATTAATATTTTTGCCTACCATACAGCCTATCTTTTATAAACACTTATACTTTAATTTTATTCGGCAAAACCTACGGTCAACACTCAATGGTATATTCAGAATTTAATTTTTAATTTAATCTTTAAAAGATATAAATTACCTACTGATTAGTATTTAAGGCCTTTTGCATATTCGACTACTCATGCAAGAGGAGAGCGTTTACAGTTACAAATTGATGTACAAAATCAAATTACATTAATTACACCACATCAACAAACAGTTCCAAATTTGTAGAACAATTTCATTCAACTGGATACCCTGTAATTAAGATTTACAAGGAATTGAAACACTATTTTCGATATATTGTTAATTGGAAGCAAACTTTATATAATAATTTTTCCAATTATGAATGACAAAAGGCTGGAAGGATTTTATTTTGGTAAATAAATTTCCAAAATATTATGCTAAAGGTTGTAGAAAGCGCTGCCTCCTGCACGATCCTACTATATCATCTTTAAAATATTGCCAATTTTACTGCAGTGTTTTCGTGACAAAGGCTTTGCGTCCTATCTACTCGTACTTCAAACACCTTCTCATTCTCGTTCAGATCGACAATCACTACCATATAACTTACTCGTTTAAATTGTTAACAATAAGAAACTCATTCCATCGCCGCTTTAGCAAAATCCTCAAGATATTGAAGTTGCATAGAAAGGGAAATGTACTGGAAACACTGCAGTTCATTGCTTCTAGCGGTGCTTGAAAATTCCAAGTTCCTCGGCAAGGAGCCGGTAGAGCAGTAGAACTGCACGGCATATATCGTCACGGTGTTCATTGGATCGGGTGTATCGAGAACAATATTCGGTCGTGTAAGGGCTGTAATTGGCTGGGAGTGGGCGGATCGATCGCTCCATGTGACACAAATACCTCGTTTCGTGACGTAATCACCCTCAATCCGCTATCTGTCTAATTGATTCTCCCAAGTACCTTTCATAATACTACTCATTTCACCTGGGTTCAGGTCTTATAGTTCATTTTAAATTAATTTTCAAACAAGCCAGCTTACAACTTCAAACTGAATAAGCAAGCTTAATAAATCTCTAAGCTGATTTCAAATTCGTGAGATACATGGTCGTTTGAATGTATGAAAATTAGATTTCTACATTAATCCTCTACAAACGCTACTGCGACAAACTCGTACAAAAACAAAAAGTATTTGGAAATATGAGCGGAGTGTGCAACAGTAGCGCAATACAAATAGCTTACTTTATTCCCGCGCAGCCTGAGGCAATCTTCCAGGATCGCACTTGACCTCGCGCTGCAAAACGCCCAACAAAGCGCCAACCCCGACCTCTGAAACTACGGAACTCTCTGATCTGAAGAAACCAGTCTCATTCACTATACATATACCACTACCAAGAAAGACGAAAGTGTTACAAACATCTAGGTCATTGCACATTCATTCCTCTTTTATACAAACGAATACAATTCTTTGCATACCATTCAACCTTCATACCGGAATGTTTCCTTCTTTTAAAATAAAAATTCTCCTATTTCCTAATTTCTTTATTTCCTTAAACACGAAAAATTTCATTTGAAAATCACCCATATCTACAACATAATACAGCACATTGAATAATATCAAAACAATTACACCTTAAATTCAAAATAGTACCTAATACCTACAATACAATACAAATAGTTCGTATCGTTCGTGTATCGTGAACTAAGACTAAACGCGTATGAATAAACTCTGAGCATTATGTTTAATGGTTTAGAATTAAAAATAAATAAATTAGAGACGTAATTTAATTTGATTAGTTTGACGAGCTGGCTGTACCAAATGCAAGTTGTTGATATTTGTTTGCACATATTTTTTTTCGTTCGTGATACAAAAAAAAATCGTTGAAACGAATATCAATGGTTTTTGTTGTTGGTAATAGAACGGAATAAAACAAAAATACCAATTAGTCGAAATTGAAAGATAACTCATTAAAGTGGGACAGTTTGTACTTTAAAGTGGTTAAAATACAAACTGTCCCACTTAAACGACGTCACAAGATTGTCTTTTTGCTACAAGATAGTTTTGCAAGTTTTTTAATATTTTGTTAATAAATGCCTGATTTAGTAAACAACTACAAATGTAATATAACACTGTTAGTTAGTTTGTAAACAAAAGTGATTACTTGGTGTAAGTAGAACGTGAATTAAGTGATACGTGATGATCTGTTGTAGGAGCTTGAGATTGGATTGTGTGTTGCGTAAGCGCGCACCGGCCGTAAACATTCCTTCACCAACGCTCCGGGAACGCAAACAATAACTAGAGTAACTACTAAACATTTTGTGGATGGCATTATTTTTCACAGATTTTTTGCTTCCCTTCGAAGAATTTGGGTGTATTGACATATTAATGTTTTATTACATTTAGGTTTACTTCGTGCAAAATGTCACGATTCATCGGCCTTTTCTAAGAAATTTCATCATACTCTGCTTTCATTATTACGAGAACGAGTATAACTCTGAAACTATAAGGATGAATAGATGTTTAAGCATTTTTATTACCTACGGCCAAAGTCTTAGAAATATGTAAAGTTTGTACAGACCAACTCCTGAGATAAAATACAAACATTTTATATTTTGACCGAACAAAACGCTTTGTATCTACTTTTACCTGCATATTCTTTGCCCTTGTTGCTCCATTGAAATGTAATGTCTCAGAGGGCTATGTTTTATTGAAAAACTTTCCACCGAGCTCTCTCGACGCAGAGCGCCCGTCGCCTGACACATACAACTACGTCTTACCAGTTCGGTTACTTTAATAAACAAAACTACTTACTATATACATTTTTTATGAAGCCTCACTTTTGTAATACATATTTTAGGATACATAAATAATTGTTGATGCTATTGACCATTCGAGGTAATGGCATCGGTTACTCTAATTGTTTCATTAATTAGCCAAAATAAAAGTAAACAGAGGTTTGTGGGTGAACAAGGTGGCCGGAGTGAATCGCACCATTAGGCAGTTAAAAGCTTGGTGCTATCGCCGGGACATAACTCAGCCACCCGTCTCCGCGCGGCCCTATAAATTACGCCTTTGTGCGAACGGGGCGTGGCCGCTTAAAATATGTACGACATTGTCTTCCGAGCGATCCACCCCTCCTCATATCTTCCTCCTGAAGGTCACCTTACAGTAAATTATCCATTCGTACGTTTTGCCAACTGGCTGAGTTGTAATCCAAAAGTTTATGTAGGTCACGCCAGTGTCACTGTGCTTGGGAAAAGGGAAAGGAGTAAAAGGCGATCATTTACACACCCGACTTGTGGATGGTTCTTTTTATGGAATACTAAAATAGGTGAATTGCTAAGGCCCCATATCATCGGCTGATATTGCACAGCTGAAGTTGATTAAACGCTGACTCCACGCTGTTTTTTCATTTATTTTATGTCTTTTCCTATTGTAACCTTACGGCAGAACGACACTTCAGGTATAATAGGTTAAAAGAGATTTTAAAACAAATGTAACCAAATGTTTTTACCTAATAAAATACTACATAAAATTTCTTTACTTGCAGTAATCTGCTAAATTATTGATGATTTTTATTTACCCAAAAGAATAAATTGACTTCTCGGCTCGGGCTCATCAGTCATGTTGTAGTCATGTGTAAATATTGTTTTAATACTTCATAGAAATCTATCGAATTCAAACATTTTAGCCTGATGGGTATTGATTTTTATTCAACTGCAAAAAACGAAGGAAGGCGAAAAATTATTTAGGTATAAAATATTTTCACTGTTTCAATGAAAAAAACTTGATATGTTCCATAATTTAGAACAGCAACGCCTCCTTTCGCGCACACACAGGAAATTTATTAGAGGCCCTGGTAGACAAGCGCCTGCATTTGATTGCACGACATTTCACAGCGCTTTTTTGACTTTACAAACAACTGTGACCCGTCTTTTGACTGGGTTCAACTAGGATTTAATCCCCTGCCTCGGAGTATTAAATTTGCCTTAGAATTTCACCCATTATAAAGAATTTCAAATAATATAATATACAGTTAATATATTAAATTCACATTGGCAATGCGACGTGATTACAATTTATTTCATTGTTTGTTAGTAAAGCCATAGACTAATAATTCCGAATTGTCACTTTTTGCTGGCTAATGCTGGCTTTATACAAAAATAAGCACCGGATTTTAAAAAAGTTTAAAAGTGGTACTCATTTTATAATATCCAACCCCGGCCCTTTGGTCAGTCAGCTGTAAGAGATAGGAGCAAAATTTCAGATAATCACTTAATAACATTTTGTACATTCATTTTTCAACGCTACTTTGTAAAATAATTCAAAAGATATCAGATATTTAGCATAGATTTAATTATAAACATTATCTTTGACTTAACAATGCTATTTAAAACTCAAATAAACCCCAGTGTTCATATTATTATTTACTGCCGTAAAAAAAAATCCTTTTTCAGCGTCCTCATACCACATCTTGTATCAAATTTCAAAGTGTGTAGGACTGGAAGAAACTAGAAACGTGGGTAAGTCGACCTTCGACACTGGGCACGTGGCCGGAGTCACTAAGTAATTCAATAAGAAAGTTGCTGTCCTTCTTCACAAAATTGCCTTTTATTTTTTAATCGCGCACATTTTTCTTCCATTTCTAGTTCAAAGAAATAAATTCAAAACATTATATAGGAAATAACGAAAGCGCTCGTAGTCATTTGAAGTGCTACGTCGTAGTAATATCGTAGTCCCTAGCGTAGTAATACAGTGTACTTACCTGAATGACATTACAGTAAGTTTACGTAACATACTTACAAGTTACACACTGTTTATTTTTAATTTATTAATAGGAAACAAAAATTAAAAGTTCGCATTTTTTTGGTTTATTTACGAATTTCAAGCATTAAGCCAGTAGTATGAACTCGTACCAGTCTACCCAAAAATAGATACAATAAACAAAAACAGTGTACAAAGTTCATTATTGGATTTAGAACCTTACCATACGTTAACAAGAAATAAAATGCATCGCCTGATTGTGGCGTCATTGTCGGTGCATAACACTTGTTTTGCAGAATGGACTAATTGAAATTACAACGAGACATGAAACAATAAAGCTCGCATGTGGGTACATGCATTTTAACATGCCCATCACAACCGTCTGTTATTTTCATGCTTACAACTGAAATAGATGTTCATTATTTAAAAGTTTCATAGGAATTATTTACTACTATATAACTCTTTAATTCTGATGGAGCTGATCCGCCTCAGCTTCTCATTAATTACTTCCATACAAACTTTCATTCCAAAGTATATGTTTTGGTTATGCATTGATAAACACTAAACATTTTATAAGTAGGTACAAATGTAATATTTTTCTAGGTGTGAATAAGGTCACCAGACTATATTTATCTTTTTGGAATGGCAACCTTTGGTGTTGCAACCAGACGCCAGGATAATCATATTACGGCCAAAGCTTCGCAAAGAGCGCTGTGTGTACCAATTTATTATCTTCTTCTATAAAATACAATGGATAGAAATCAAGTCGTTTTTCAAGTTCTCTCTACTAAACCGATGTTTATTGATATACTGCAAAGTTTTAGACCTAGCTTTTATACCTACATAAAAATGCCCACATGCATATCGGAGCTTCACTTGGAACGCTTGACCGAATACTCCTATTTATTGATATTACAATTGTCAAGACAAAAGTTTTAAAATCCAACTGGAAAAGTCGGAAATTTGTGAATCATTGCGAATCCGGTACCGAACCTAGTGAAAGATATATAATTTACAAAATTTAAATAACAACATTAAAATAAAATAATTTATAATAACAATATCTACTTAGGACATGTTATTTTATAATCGTTTATACCATTTTTAATACAATTTAACTGGTTTATATACCGAAAATGCCGTAGCGTATTATTGAATTAACAATTTAATTTCCTCAGTAGGTCTGGTAGGTAGGTATTCTGGTGTCCGTTTATTTTATGTTTTTACAGAATGATGTCGTAAAACTCCCAGCACATAACTCAGGGGCCGTCATTCCATCCTCTGCTTCTATAAATTACGTCCTATAGAATCTTCTTTTTACCCAACATTGGAAAAGTTAAAAGGAGAGCACATTATATTTTAACCATAACTTTCCAACACTATAGGGAATATTATTTTATTTTACCTGTTTATTTATCTTCGAGAGGTGAAGTTTGAAAGTAAAAAAGATTATTATACAACAGTAAACTATCCTACTTACACATAAACGAAATATCAATAAATAGTCATTATTGCTAACTTAATTAGGTAGGTGCAATCCATGTTCAATTTAAGTAAATAATTAAAATAAAAATAAAATATCTGTGAAGTTACACCTATAAAAGTAGGTAGGTAAGACATCGTCAAGTCTTTGGCTTACCTATCACAGGGTGGTAATTGTTCCATTTGCATTGCATTGAATTGAAATTGAATCCATAATTCTTGCTTAATATTTATTTAAAAACGGATCAGTTGCTAATCGGACTCGCGCACCTAGAGTTCCGTACAAAATTGTAGGTACGAGTATGGCAATAGTTCCCTACATGGGAATCCAGCTTCTCAGATTTGATTTTATTTGTTATAAAGATTATTTACGATTATTTCATTACTTTAGTAGTTTCAATTTTTATAATTTTGCTAATCCAGACATAAAGCCAGCTTATGGAACACTTTTCAAATCAAACTTCCCATAATTAAGTATGACAGTGTGATCTGTGAATATAGGTGTTAATATTGTATCGTGGGGTGGGGTGAGGCGGTGAGTCTTCGGTAATGGGTTTAGCTGTTAATGGATTGGAACCGCATGGGCTCAGGCTGCGGGTGCGGCACACGTCTCCACATCCTGCAAAACGGTGACATCAACTCCCTCTAACTGAATAAATTAATACCTCCTCTACATTATCATTTCACACGAGTATCTAAGTACATCATTTGTATATTATGATTCAACATTCACAATCAACATTCAATTCAAATATTATTGATATGTTATGGCAGATTTTTTTATAGGCAGGTAGGTACTTACTTATCTATTTTTTTGTTTGATATCTATATTTGGACAAACAAGCCGTACTCAACCAACTAAACAAATCTCAAAATAGGTATCTACTTTTTGGTATACAGTAGGTATAGTAGTTAAGCAAACCCATTCGTATACATCCGTAAATGTAGTTTTGGCGACTATGCCTCTAAGGTTACAACAGTGATTCTATAAAAGTTAAGCTAGCTATACCTATTTCTGCCAGGTCTATCTTTTTTGTTAGGTAATGTTATTTAACTAATCATCATATTGGTACGTTACAAAAAAAGATTTATTTATAGGTACCAATATCCTTTTTTGGCAAAAATCTATGTCAAGACAAATAAAAAATGGTTGAAAATAAATTAACATCTTAACAAGCGTCTTTATAGTGTATGCGAATCGGATTTGCACACGAAGGATTTTGTATCCGTATTATCGTCTTACAAGATTTTCGTAACACTTTACAAGTACCTACAATATACTGAATGCTTTCGTAAAAGAAACAAGAGGAAGTTAAAATCACGTTCCTAGTTAGTTAGTAAGGTTGCCAGCACATGATGGAAGATGTGTCGGGCGTATCGTCGGCAGTACTAACACATCGTCGGCAGTACTAAGACATCGTCGGCAGTACTAACACATCGTCGGTTGACTGTGTCAGACACCACCACCATGGTAGTTGTTTGTTACTTGCCTTGGCTAACCGATCAACCCGACCAGACAGGTCGTGAGTTGTAGTTGCCATGTTCCTCATTGTGCACGGATAGTAGCGACAGATTCGCAACCTGTCACACTGGAATTCAAGATAAACATGCGAAATGCGGTGTGTAACACCTCACCTTTCCCTCCTCTAGGAATTTATTACGGCGTGAGTTTATGCTTATGCTTTTATTAAGTCTCCATAGTTGCTAAGCAAGAATATTTTTTCATAAGAATTAAACTTTTTCTTGCTCTTTTTCTTCGAAATTCTTATTGAGTCATCATTGAATTAAAAACCTATGTATTATATTATCAAGGTTGCAGTTACAATAAAATTAACTCCTTGAGAGAATAAATTGATTACCTGATTTAAGCTAAATCAAGAACTTATTCACTTTACTTTGGCATCCATAAGTACAAGATTTTAGAAAATAATTACTTAACTTTTCTGAAGTTTTTCACAGGTTGTGTAAAAATAAACAAAATATAATGTAAAATTAAGAAATAAAATAGACAAAAATAGTACTGTATTAGTAAATGAAATTGTAACCTACATTGAAAGCTGTGGGGGCAATCAATATGAAAAATCATAAACTAATAGTATTTATAAAATGTTTTTGTCACAGCTGGGCTATACAATTACATTTTAACAAATAAAACACTTGAATGTTAAACTTATTGTTTATTCTTGGCTAGCATCAACATTTTCTGTCTGCAGGCCTTTGATAGATGCAACAGGGACGTATGTTACAAGTGTGAATAGTTTGTGTGCAGAGTCCTCATCATCATTACGTCTGCGGGAGAGCCTTACACGAACACGGAAGGGAACATTTCTGAAAGGAACACGCAATAAACATTTAATGTACATACTTTACATCAATCATATCATAAATATGTTACCTACACTACATTAATACATTAATTGTTTACATATCCCATGAGTTTCAACTACCACTACACCTACACACAAATAAGTAATAACTTGCAGTTGCAGTCTATTAACATCATAGCTTTCTGCATTTTCCAAATGCCTCATATCAGTCTAAGAAACTGTTTTCACAACAAGATGACTTAATAATACCAGTCTATGTCCAAATTAGACACAAACTTAACTGTGTTTAAAATTTAAGTTACAATAATATTCTGTCAAATTAGGTAGAGTAGAGAATTCACCAAAAAAATACTCGATTCTAATAAAGCGCTAAGTGGAAGTCTTTAAATTAATCAATCGAATCGTTTAGACATAACGTATGAACAGAATACAGTTTTTATGGTTAGAAAAACATAACCTCTTCCATTATTTACAATCCTAACAAAATCCTGGTATTACGCCAAATAACTTGGCTTGGAATACATTGAAGTAACACTGAAATATAATAACTTCAATTACCTGACACCCTTAGACCAAAGGATTTTGTTAAGTCTGGTATCAACACGGACATCAGGAGTACCCATTTGTTTTTCTGCAAATCTCCTAATTTCCTTGATAGCACGTGGGGCACGTTTCTTAAAACCAACACCATGAAGACGTTTGTGGAGGTTTACTGTGTATTCACGAGTAACAACTTCATTGATGGCAGATTTGCCTTTCCTCTCTCCTTTAGGTTTAGCCATTTTGAACTGAAAATACAAAAACTTTTGTCAAAATATAGATCTCAGAATAACCTCAGACACATAACACACGACTTTCATATTTAATCTCACTAATTTCACTCAAAAAAACTCTGATTTTTTTGGATTTTTTAAAATTTACACACCTTCGCCTTTCGTTAGGCAAATTCGTGACGAAAAAGAGTTGTCAAACAAATTGTCAATCTGACAATACAAAATCGTGTTTGTAAAGATTATTATTTTGTTTATGTTTTATGGAATATAAATTTATTTGTTCTTTAAAGTACTTCAAGTTATCTCTAAATCAAAATTTGTTTAATCCTTTTCACTTTGCGAAAATGTGACAAAATTTAAAGTCGAACCCATAGTCTTCGTAAATTGTACCAAATAAAATCCAAGAACGTTCAGAATTTTAGATTTTAAGTAAAATAGAACGTCGCAACTAATATAACGTCCAATGTCACTTGTTAAGGTGCTTGTTCCAAGCTACTTGACAGGCTCTAGCAACCCAACCATTATCCAACAGTCTTAAGAAAGTTACTTGGCGGGAACGGGAAGTGTTAGTTAGAATTGTCATAATTTATTGTATTTTATATCAGCAGAATTTAATGCGTAAAATGCTAGTGTTTTAATCAGTACATATTTACAATCTAGTGCTGTACAAGTGTGGAGAAAGTGAAATACGACGATTTGGCTGCGCTTTTCATTATCTCCCAAGTAACTCCTTAGAGCCTACTGTAACCGTACTAGCATGTTACTATAGGCAAATTTATCATTTTCATTGTTCATCCTATCATCTTCATCTCATTTATCATCTTCAAGAATAAATTATGATGATTAGGCTCAAAAATACTTGTATCCAGAGCCTTAAAAACATTTCCAAAAAAACAACAATCTAACATCAGTGTTGCCAAACGAACGATCGAAATCGAATTTAAATGACATTTTTGACCCTGATCATGTATTCAAAATCGTATGCAAAATTTACGTTCTTTCAAAATCTTCATCATCATAAAAACTGATTTATTCAATACTAATTTGAATTTTCCAACATGTTTGATTTTATATTTCCTCGCCTACAACAGCGATAATTGACTCTAAAGAAGTTAAGTAAAGAGATAAAGTGTGTAAGACAATTTTGGGTTACGTATGATTTACTATAGAACGTCAATTGAAAATTCATAACAGCGGAAATTTTGAAACTTTAAGGAAAATTACTACATTGA
Organism: Choreutis nemorana; assembly: GCA_949316135.1. Lineage (NCBI taxonomy): Eukaryota > Metazoa > Arthropoda > Insecta > Lepidoptera > Choreutidae > Choreutis > Choreutis nemorana. The sequence continues at coordinate 5,751,364 of OX438601.1, read as the reverse complement.
TGTAACGTATTTGTAGGCAACATGATAAAAACTTTAAAAAACATTTAATTCATGTCCATTAGAATGTACATAAGGTTTTTTTCAAGTATCAAGTAAAACATGGGAAAGGTAAGGCAGAAATCTTTTTAAAGCGGGGACATTATACATAACCAAAAACCAGGTATAAAAGGAAATGAAAATATTTTAAGTAAATGAAGCTGTATCTACATACGGTTGAAATATTTTTTTCTATGTGTACGATAATTTTGGTTAATTTATGATATATGCCTCTTTTTGGGTTGGGAACACTGGCTTCACCTCACTTAACTTTCCATTTTACTTTAGTTTCTTAAGGCGAAAACTTATACTATTAACTGTCTAGATACAGTACATATTCTTATCACCCGGTTAATAGCAAAACTGACATTAAAATTCGTATTTTGTGATAGGCACATGAACATGTACAGCTCATTTTTACATAATTTTTATAAGTATAGGGTAAGAATTGTTAAACATAATAATTTTTTGTCAATATTGCTTTACTGATTGCTTTCCAAATCGATGCATGAGTATTAAACTTAAATTGTGATAACATAATGATAGTACCCTGTGTTCATGACAAATGTACTTATAGTAGGTAAGTAGGTACTTATTGAACACGAACACAATATGTGAAGAAAAAAAAATGAAAAATGCAGTTAAATTTAATACATTTTTCGCAAATATAATGGAAAATATTCAAAAGCAGGTATCTCTCAGCATGCTTTTAAGACATAAGACTGTACGTTTATTTGTGTGGGTATTATGCACACAAGACTTTAAAAATTAACTGTAGTCATGTTCGCGATTGTTGTTTGACACTCTTATCTAGACAGGTTAATGACGGTAATGCGTAACGCATTATGTATTATATGTATATGTATTATATACTACAGCATTCTAAATGTGTGAGCGTGAAGTGGATTGTCAGATGGAAGAAAATTTCCTATCTCTCTTTAAATACACAGAAGTCAAAGTGTTTTTAATTAAATAGACATAGTAATTACTTTCAAATCTTCATTTTAAACTACCATGTGTTCCGAATGCCACATTATACGCGAAAGAATCCGGCAAGAAACACCTATCTTCTTTTTTCAACAATATGACAAATGTAAAATTAAAAAAAATCCTTTAGAATACATTAAATAAGCATATTTTAACATTTTTACGAAAAGTTAATGATTCTTCCCGGAATTGACGTTTTAATACGAGGCCTAAAATTATGTTATATTAAGAACACATGTTCCTTAAGATTTTAAAATAAACTTTTTTTCTAATAGTTTTTACGAAAGGTTGAAATTTCCCCAGAATTGATCTTCATGAAGATAAGGTTAGAAAATTTAGTTAAAATAAAAATAATTTCTTAAGTAAGGTACTATGACCACAACGCACGAATCGAGAAAACGAAGCGAGCGGTGCTGTGGCAGAGCTAGCCAGTATCAAACGACACCAATCCTCAAGAAAATAGCAACTTTTCACACGCTGGACCCACCCCCCTGATATAAACTATTTGACTAAAAATGTTTACTATTTAAGATTCAATGAATGATAATAAAAACCCTCGTTTAAGTTAATATGGAAGTGGGAATTATAGTCACAACGGTCGATTTTTTGTTTGATAAATATTAATTTAATAGTGAAAGTAAGCAGTTAATCAGAAAAAATACTTGCTTAGCGACGGAAAGTGGTCCCTTGGTTTTATAGTTCTACTATGGGTTTCACCGCTTTTACCCATACACAAAGGCATTTTTTATTTTTTTAACTTGCTTACTCGATTCAATTACTTGAATGTGATTTTGATTAGGGCAGATAGAATTTATTTATTGTTTATCACTGAATCGAATTCAGACAAAAACTTTTTACCCATAACCTTTTAATCATATTTTACCAAAAAAATTGGTATGAGCTGTATAGGCTAATCATCTTTGTTTTCTTGATTGAAAAATTAAAAACGAAATAAACCACAACAAAACTCACGACACGAGGGAGGGAAGTGCTGCGAGTTTCATTTTTAGTTAAATTAATAGTTTTATGAGACACAATAGGTCATCATGGCTGACGTTTATAAGTAAGTTTGTGAAAGTCTTTTTAAATACTATTTGTTTTTAACAAAAAGTGTAGATATCTGACCCGAAACCTCTTGCGTCGAAAAACTTGAGTTAAAGCCATGTAACTTTTATTCAAGAGAAAACTGATACATAGCTTTAATTTTCTATCTTTATTACTTTCAGGCTCATTCATCCTGTAAAATATTTTAATGACTACATTTCTCAGAACATAAGACCTGATGGAAGAAAATTTACCGAGCACAGAAACATAAAGATAAATGTGAACTCACTTAAAACAGCTGACGCTTCAGCAATAGTTAAATGTGGAAACACCACAGTTGTTTGCGGTATTAAAATGGTACATTTATTTATAACTACTTGAATCAAATAATTTTTAGGTTATGTTTTTACTCTGCTAAGTATCTGTATATTTTTTAGGAATTAGCTACCCCAAAGGCAGAGGAACCTGATAAAGGGTTTTTAGTGACAAATGTTGAAGTCCCAGCCATATGTTCATCAAAGTTTAGACCAGGCCCACCATCAGAATATGCCCAAATTACAAGTAGCTTAGTATCAGACATAATAGTCAACTCAAAATGTGTGGACCTAAAGGATCTTTGTATAATCCCTGACAAATTGGCTTGGGTTTTATATTGTGATATTGTTTGTTTGGATAATGATGGCGGTTTAGTTGATGCATGCATTATGACATTACTAGCAAGTCTTAAATCATGTAAATATTACAATTAATTAATTTTAAATTGGATTTATCAATATCCTAATGTGAAGAACTCAAACTTTACCATTTATTTCAGTAAACATTCCAGAAGTGATATATGATGCAGAAACTGAGGATATAAATGTTGATACTAGCAAAAGAAAGCAGTTAGTGGTTCACGGATTACCAGTTGCTACTAGTTTTGCTATTTACAAACATGTTGAAAGGTAAATCAAGCATCAAAAACCCAAAAACATTATTTCTATTATTTTCTATAAACTCATCAATTTTTTTTTTCCTGGATCTGGCTTTTATTTTGCTGCATTTTGTTTCTGGTTTTCACTTATTTTATTTAATGGTTCATGTAATTATGACCAAAACTTTAATGAATTCTTTTCTATTCTGATATTAAAATTGTTGAAATTTTAGTTGTAATAAATAGATATTGTAAGTTTAGAACAGTATTTTTTATATATATTTATGTTGTTTGAAAATAATTTTTGTTCAATTTCAGCATTGTTATCCTCACAGACCCTTCAGTTTACGAAGAAGAAATGTGTGGAGGTATTGGTGCTAACTTAATTGTGTGCTGTAATCAAGGACATCTTTGTGGGACTCAAAAGTTTGGCGGCAGTAACATTACAATAGAAAATCATGAAGAAGCATTGCAAATTGCAAAAAATAGAGCTAAACTTATTGAAGAGCTTATTGATTTATGCATTAAAAATGATATATAATGTTATTTTAATTTTATTTAAACTCAATTGTTTAATAAAATAGTCAGACATTTCTTACATTACTAACAATGTTCGGTTTATTTAACCACACACTTTTAAAGCGTATATTTAGCAATTGACTACAAAAATAGTTACATTGTAAAATTGCGTAAAACGAAAAACAAGTTTAGTTTTCATTTTTTTCATTTGGCAACTCAGTAGACAAAATGTCACCACGTCTCAAAATATCGAGTTATGTTTTTGAGGTAAACGTTTACTTTTTATTGAATTTAAGACTATTATTTTAGCAAATTAAGTGAAGTGTATTTATTTAATAAAATTGCATTAGTCTTTACTTAGAAATTTATCAAGTTTTTGTCATTTAACTTTAACCTAGAAACGTCACTCTTTCAAAACTTTTTTAGTACATAATTCGGAATTTTATTTGAAACTGAATCTATATGAGCTTTTATTTCCCATTATTTACGTTTATTCCGATTACAGAGGTTGTCAAAAATTCAAACTAATGCAAGTACAGGATGCCTGTACGGTCTCATGTATGATGGAACTTTGCTCGTAGTGGGGTTGAGTTTAGAACTCTTTGAAAACGAAAAAAACGCATACAAACAGTTGTTGCTTAACCTCCCAACTGAATTGGAATTATGTGGGGTCGTCAAATTTGGCGAAAGCCTCTCAATGGAAACAAAATTAAAGGAAATGCTTCAGGTAATTACACAATGACATAATATTTGATTCCATGCAGTAAACTTATACCTACAATGCGTTAAAACAAAAGCATGCAGAAATAAGCTAATTGTATTTAGTAGCTTTAATTTCAAACAACACCTGTCTTAGTTTATAGTAAATAAAGATTTTATTTTATTTGACTCTTAAAAACTATCATACCTAACTATGTAAAAGTGTGTTCGTTCATTTTAGAATGTGGATATAACAGACAATCCTTTAGTTATAATACTGAATGACAACAAAGACATGAAAGCTCACTTCCTGGTTCATGAAAAGTTTGAGGAGACAAAGTATGAGATATTAAGTTCAGAAGACATGTGGAAACAATTCCTGCATGTGAGACTTAACACTGCACTTCCTCTAAGCTGTGAAGCCACTATTAATGGAGTTAAAAATATTATGCAGAGTAAGAGGAAAAAGGTTTGTCATAGATTTAATAGTACATCCATAATGTGTTGTACAAATTAAATAACACAGGCACTAGCTATTGTAATCGTAAAATAGCTGGTGCCTGTGTAATCTTTGCCACTAGCATTTTGCAAATAAAGTTAAGTTAAAATTCAAATTTTAACAAAGGTCGCTTTGTATATGTTTATCAACTATTTTTATGATATTAATTAACTCTTCAGAAATATTTTATTATTTTCTTTTTCTATCCAGATTGCCTCTGGACAAGTTTCATTTTGTATTGATGGCACATCTGTGTACTTGTTTGGAGTAGCATCAGATGTTGGTGTCACTGGGACAAGTCCTGAAGCTACAATTGGTGAACTTGTTGATTCTATGAGCCCAGAACAGCATTCTAAGAAGAAAAAATATCAAACAAGTAGTGTAGTAAGTCTAATCATTTAATGTTATATTTTTTTTGGAAAAGTGGTATATATTTTAAATTGTATATTTTTTAGGAAGTTGTGCCAGTAAGTTTAGTAATGAAAGCCACAAGAGATATTTTGTCAGATAAATTAGTGAAAACTGCTGTAAAAATGATGACCACACAAAGAAAACGTAAGATTGTTTTATGTTTATTTAATAAAATAATGAAGCATAGAGAAGAGGGTCCCTTACAACAAATGTAGCATATCCCACTTCTAATTAACATTCCAAATTTTTTTTTGTCCCTTAATGATGGGGATTCTGCAACTCTCTTTTTGATGTTTTTAAGCCTCCTATCCATTAGGCAACAATTGATTTCCTCATGATATGATAAATCTCGTGTTTCAAATGTTGCGTAACGTATCTTAGTGTGTTATGTTGGCAACACCGCTGTTGCGTTGTGGTGTTGCCGATCATATTGAGCGTCACGAGTTACGTTTCAATTGTGGCCTAGTACAAGGCTAAATAACTATCATGTTTAATCCTAGTCTAATAATTGGGTTTAAATTCTTAACTCTAGCACAAGATGTAAGTTCTTTGTTTGTTTGTTATTGAAAAAAAAAGGCAAGCTCTTTTCATTCTTGTGAAAACGTGGGGAAAAAATATTCAAAAATTGATCCAACGGTATTAGCATCTTAACTAGCAAAATTGATCCCTAGAATGGGAGTATATCCCTAGTAATTTGTATGTTTCTTTGACATTTCAGCTGCATTCTATTTAAGTATGCCCTTAAAGGTAGACACACTAGCTATTGTTAATAGAAATACTAAGCTATTGGACATATACACAGTTTTTGTGGAAGCTGCATGCCGATCTTTGCGACTTTTAGAAAATGTTTTATTAGAGCAACTGGGTAAGCACATAATATTTTTGCAAGTTTAAATAATATTAAAAATATATAAAATAACCACATTACGACTCACACATTAACTCAACCCTACAGTAGGTAAGATTAAAGAATATTGTGTCCCAGATGCCAAGCAACAACATGGTATCTACTACATAGATATAAACACATAATATAGACCTGTAAGCCAAACTAGGGGTCTTGCAAATAACAAAAAGTTCCTCTTCCGCCGGGAATCTAACACGGAATCACTTGCGTAGTAGCTGGCTGATTGCTCTATGCCACCGAGGTTGCCTAGTCGTAACATTATGTTAAAAATACATGTTATAAATTATAACTTTTTGTACCAGGTCAAGAAGGAATTGGAGATGGAGCTGGATTACGCCTTCCTGAAACCTTCCACTTTTTACCTAAGGAGCTTGGACATTTCATCACAAGAATTGTACCCAAAGAAATTCCAGATGAAAGTATGGGTGAGTAAAATCCTGCCCTTGCTAAGTAAACTACTTCTTTTGGCTTAACTATATCAAATTTTAATCATGATTTTTTTTTAGAAAAAGAACGCAGGTTGCTCCATGAGCAGCTGGCTATAGCATTAGACAAACCAGCATTTCGTCGAGGAAATGCGTACTCAGAAAGAGCAGGTGGTAAACTATTGAATCCCCATGAAAGTATACCAAGTCAGGTTACAAAACCAAATACTATAACAGCTTTAGTGCGCGGGCGGTACACCTACCATCATTACATGCAAGACAACTTCAATGACGATGGATGGGGATGCGCATATCGTTCTATGCAAACTATATTTTCTTGGTTTAGGTAACTTTTTTGAATATTACAATGTTTTAATAATTTTAATGTGAAACATATTGAAATAACTGGCTCATTTTAGATACCAAGGCTACACTACGGTCGAAGTTCCGACCCATAGAGAAATCCAGCAGTGCCTTGTGAACATTAGAGACAAACCATCTTCATTTGTAGGATCCAAGCAATGGATTGGATCAACTGAAGTTTCATTCTGTCTTGAAACACTACTTGGTGTACAATCTAGAATTATCTTTGCTAACACTGGTGCAGAACTGCAAAGCTACGCTCCAGAATTAGTCCATCATTTTCAGAAGCATGGTAGTCCCATTATGATTGGTAAGCAATCCCTGTTTTGTTTTAATAAAATAATTCATTATTTTTCTTAGCTGGACTTGGTTTCAACCACAAACAAAATAACCTAAGGGATCGTCCGTTAAACACTTTCCCCTCATCGCCACACTGCTCCTTATTCCACTGCCGACACTCAGCGCGATGACATTGTTCGCAGCAAAAAATAACGAATTTTAGTAGTAACAACTCAGAAAATGTAATACAAATTCTTATCTGTCGAACCGCGACATGACATCTCCCCGATATGTTACAGTAAATGATTAAAAAATATTTTTTATGTCTTTTTAAAACCTTTCTTTCGTAATAAAATTCACATTAAGCTATCTCGCTCTCACATTGCCTCGTGCAGTCGTTTTCTGCCTAGTACTGACGAAATGAAAACAAAATTAGTTACAAGTAAGAAAATGAAGCGTATCTTATTTATTTAAGTAACAAATAAATAATAAAAATAAACATAAACTCACGCCGTAATTAATCCCTCGAGAGTGGTAGGCAAAGGTGTTACACACCGCATTTCGCGTGTTTATGTTGAGTCCCAGTGTGACAGGTTGCGAATCTGTCGCCACTATCCGGGCATAATGAGGAACATGGTAGCTACAACTTACTTATTAAGAAAATGGTTACACATTATATAATTTATTATACTAGAGGAAGATAATTCATTTAATTAACTTTTACAAAGTTCAAAATGTTTATAAAAAAGGAGAGTAAAATATTTTGTAACTGACAACTTTCAATGTGTCCACATAAAAAGAAAGCTTTGCACATCACTATTGGGTACAGCTGGAAAACCCCGCAAATTACTGCCAGTTTGGTTTTCACAGTTGAAATCATAGAAGCCTATGTTATTTCGTCTGTAATTTTAACTGAGCTAAACTGGCATTTATCAGAATCATTATTTATACTAATAACACCACCTTCCTTTCTATTTCTGCTGTGAAGCAGTTCGTTATGTTTCGATTCGATGGATTGGATAGCCAGTGTAATTACTGGCACGAGAGGTATAGCATGGGCTTCACCTCGAAATGAGCAACGCATTTGTGGAGTTCTTTTTTTTTCCTAATCGGCCTTAGCACCTTTACCGTGGCTATCGTTCCCTATACTATCTAACACACTGTATCGTCCTTACAAAGACAAAACAACAAGACGCCATACCTGTCCAACCTCCCCATCGAGCCTGACCTAGTAGATACCCGATCAGGGGCCAGACTATCGATGGACTTTTGGGGTCTCCACGCAAAAGGTGGCAGTACTCTTGCCGTTCCTGACATCAATGGCATCATCGTGTTAATAGGCGGCGGTATCACTTACCACCTGTGAACCGTCTGCATGCTTGTCCATGATATTGTATAAAAATCTTCACTTCATTGGTCTTCGTCCTTTTTTATTTTAACAAAATAATTTCCAAATTGATAAATGCCCTTGTTTCGTGCTTGGCAACAAAAAGTTTTTTATTTAAATGGATAAATACAAGTTTCTTTCGTTTATCGCCATCATTAATTGAATAAGCCTTCTTAATTATTAATAAAGGAAAATAAAGGAAGATTCGGGATCTACAAAAGTAATTGTACTGATAAATTTATTTTGAATGAAATATTTTTGAAGGTGGAGGAGTCCTTGCGCACACAATTCTAGGTGTGGAATACAACGCAGAGACAAATGAAACACGCTACCTGATCTTAGATCCTCATTATACTGGCGCAGAGGACATAACTACAGTCATTGGTAAAAGCTGGTGTGGATGGAAGAATTCAGACTTTTGGAACAAAACTGCTCATTATAACTTGTGCCTACCGCAAACAAGACCATCGATTTAATACTCAACATCATTATGAGATTGAATAGTATAAAACATTTTTATTTAATAAAAATAATATCGTGATGAGGATTTTTCTTGTAATTTAATTATTTTATTTTTGGATAAAATTGTAACACATTGTACTAACTGTGATATAATTGGCATAATGCTGTTTACTACACTCCCTATGCATTTTAAAATATTATATTCTGATTTTAATATTCAATAATATTTTTTTATTTATAATGTAGAAAGTTTGGTTGTGCTTAGTGACTACCAATTTAATACTGAAATTAAAAAAACAAAATGAATTTGTCGCGTTTAATACACGAAAAACTTGTCTTTAAAAATCAAGATAGTGTATCTTGAGTTAAATTTAATGAAACTGTATTTTTTTTTTGTATGAAATAAACATAAAACTACATATTTTTCTTAAACAGCATATTTTTTTATTTATTATATCATTTCAGAAACACTTTATTTGAAATAAATTTTAATGTACTTATAAGATATTCTATTGCTTTTATTCTTAAATAAAAATATATACATCATAATCACAGCAAAAGATACATTTTCAAAATTCTAAATTAATTGACAAAAAAATTTAGATTTCAATTTTATCGTGATCGGTTTTATACCTTTTTTACAATATTTATACATTATAAGATGGTTTTTTTTTTCTTTTAAACTATTCATTTCATATTCAGATTTTACTTTGAAATGAAAACTTCACAAATATTGATCATTGTTTGAAAATACCTCGATATTATCTCTAAAATTGCCTGTAATTGGAGAAAAGTACAAATTAAAACTTTCAAAAATTTCATTATTTCAGAAATTATGAAATTTCATGACATTGATTGGGACAATGCATAAGGTAAGCTGGTCTAAGAGCACGCATTCGAATAAGAGTAAGGTTAAATACTTTTATTGCTTTTTGGAAGTACTTAAATTCAGCATAAGATACCTGCATTTCATACATAAAAAAGCATTCCAAATAAAGAAATTAAACCACTTTTCGTGTAGCCCGCCGTACTACCACAAGCTAAAGTACTGATAAGACTTAATCGTAAAAGAACAAAATTTTATTATTTAGGTGGGTATTCATAGCCCACAAGTTAACTCTAGGAGAAGACGGCGCTCCAAAAAAGGTACCAATAAAAATAAGTAATATTCGAAAACGAACTTCTAAAGGGGGCGATAAACCTATTCAAGTTCCAAAGTAGACACTCAAAAAGAACATGTATGGTATATATAAATGTATGAACACTATGTGATAAACTATACCCATGGCTAGATTTGACGAATAGCTTGGATTTTTTTCATACAAGAGGTCCATTAATCACGTGAAGTCCGAAAGGGGGAGAGGGGTTCGGCAAAAATCACGAAATATCACAAGGGGGGGGGTATAGTAAGATATCACGGGTACTTATTATTTCGTCAAACGCGTGATTTCTAAACCGAAAGATGCTTATCTAGTTGTTAGTGTTGAAGAAAGTCTTGCTAATCCGTGTCTTAGGACAATGTATATTAAATATGTTCATGTACTAATACAATATATTTTTTTCGCATGATTACCATACCATTCCTTTAATATTATTTTATGCCAGTCAAAAACTATCTGCAACCTTTCTGTCTAGACATTTTTATCATGATCCTTAATTTTCTAGAATAGGATTAGATTATGCTTTATATCTCTACATAAAAATTAAATTTAAAATTTTAAGATTCTTTGTAGGTACTAACAAATACAAGTGATTTTTGGTGGGCGGTGGGGGGGTAGTCTTAAACCTCACCACGTACCATCATGGAGGAGGGAGGGGTTAAAAAAATGTTAAAAAACATCACGTGATTAATGGACAGCCCCCAAATGTTAACATTAATGTTTCTACAAGCGATGCAGGTATAAAATGTATAATCTATGCAAGAAATGTAATCATGAATTTTGTTTTAATTTCTCCTGTACTCTCTTATCAACTTAAATGTTTACTCTTTTTCAATAATACGCAATTATCACTTTTGTTATTTCTCTATTTTTTCGAAAATATAGCATATTTTTGTTAAATATGATAATAGTTTGTGAAATTATAAAGTGTAGGTCTAGAATTCTATGTTTGAAAACAGTTTGAATCAAAAGTTCGTTCAAAAATCGTTTTAGACCAGCTCATATGCTTCTTGGTATTTTGCCACTCATGGAACCATGATTGCAGAATAACAATACATTGTTAAGTATTGTCCATTAATCCTTATTTTATAACTTATTTACATTTTAGAAACTAAATATTTTTACTACCACTACAAGTTTTATATAATGACTCTTAAACAAAACTATGGTTCTCACTAATTCAGGGTTAAATCAAGCAGAACCCAAGCAGAAATTAAAACCTTAATATTTAGAATGATGCTATGAGTAGTCAAACAATTCTAAAGAAACGAAAATATGATCTAACATGTGTAACAAGGAAAAAAAAAATTGGGTCAAACTAAAAAAAAAGGACATCCATATTTCCATGTCAACCTTAAAGAATCTCTAGATCACAGTGTCGAATTTGAGGAAACTTTTTCTGAAAAAAAAAAAACATTAATTGAGTTGTTTGCAGTGAGTGTTGTGTTATTCAAGTAAATTGGTGAAACACAAAGTCTTACCCGTAATTTCAGTTCGATTCTATCTATTTCACCGCCCAACATATCCACAATGTTCTCACCATGTTTCAGAAGGAATGCTTCTACATGATCTATGGTTTCAATCTTCTTGATATCCTTAATCATACAAAAAGATTATACACTAATGTCAACAGAAAAATATAGGACAAAACTTTTAGTCAAATTTAGTCACACATGTGTATTTTATTCTTACCTCTAATAAATAATTTAGATCATGTTTCTCTATATAGGATCTTGTCAATGCTCTACCATCAAAGTCAACTTCAGCCTGAAAGTAAGTAAGAATTAAGACAGTAAAAAAAAATATTTGTCTTTTTTATAGGGGAACTATAAGCAACATTACCTTATATCTAATTAAATTACTTCCAATATCAATACCCTTGACATCATGAATGGCTCTTATCATAAAATCTCTTTCCAATACACTATTTATGTCATCTAATTGTTCTTGAGGTATTGATCTAGAACCAAAGAAATATATTCCACATTAGTTACATATGTAATTTATAACGTTTCAGTAGTTATTTTTAGTAGCCAAAAGACAATATATGCAATTAATGTTTAAAAACACTGATCTTATCAATTCACAATAACCTCATTACATACCTACTTTTTTAATTATAATTAAAGTATTCTAGAAATTAATGTTTCATACTCATACCTTCCAACTAATGCCCCAACATTGCTGAGTATGATGAAAGAGGCTACACCACCAAGTAGCGTCCCAACAAGGATGCTGCCGATAGCATCAGGCAAAGGATTCCCTGTGTACTGTGAGATGGCCATACATGTCGATGCACAAACCACACCAGCCACTGCTGCAGAATCCTCCAACAATACAACATTCACAGATGGATCTGAACTACGCATTACTGAAAAAATAATGCAACTATAGCTAGATCCATGATTTTACACAACTACTTCTGAAACACTCAATAAAGGGTATTTTTGAAGGTATAGGACTATTTTCATGTTTTTATTAGCACTATAAAAGGATTCCAATTATGCTAGGTGTTATAACTACTTACTATACTCTGTAAGGGTCATATTTGCAGCTTTAGCACCTTTTCTAATGACATTAAGAGCTACTAGTAATGTAGCACCTTCTGATACAACTGCTCCACCAAGAACAAAGTATGCCTGAGAACAATTAACATTATACAAATTAACAATAATTGAACAAATATTTTATTAACACAATTATTGAATATTTGATTAAAAGATTAAAACCTAGATTTGCAGATTGCATAGACTTGTAACATCTTTAATCACATATATTTCTTAAACCCAAGATACAATTAAAGGGAACTTCTGACTATATATAAGTTCTTATCTATGGCATTATCAAACTTTACAGTCACACCTACAGTGTAGCTTGATGTGTTGGTGTCTGTAGGTTTATACTTTACCCAATAGAAATCATGAAGAGGCTGTGGGTCTAGGATACCGGTGACTCCATGATAAAACGAAAGCCCACTTCCTACACAAAATATGCCAACTCCAGATATCAAAGATGATACATATCTCATGTTTGTATAACCATAGGGATGGTCAGGATCTGCTAACTGTAAATTTAAAAAAAAATGTCTATAGAAGGATTTAATTTATTTTTATTTTTAGTGTTCTTAAAAAGATACTTTACCTGAACTGATTTGTGGATTCCATAAGCTAATATAAGCTGATTGACTGTGTCAGCTAAAGAATGTATGCATTCAGAGAACAAACTGTGGGAGCCTGTGTAGAACCAAGCACATAACTTAAATATGAAGTTACAACCATTTCTGAAAAATTATTATAAATTTAATATCTAGAAGGGGCACAACAAAGTTATCATTTAACGTAAGTACATAAAATTTAATACAGTTTTTAAATGTTTAAACATATAACTTCATCCTATATTTAATGTTTTCGTTTTTGGAATGGATTGCAAAATGGATCAAAATAATATTATTTTTTGTACTAGTGATTGCTTAAAGCTAACAGACTCTCTACAGTGAAAACTTAGTGCTCCATACATGAATGTGTCCAGAGCATCCAATGCATGGGAGCAAACTAAACCAAAATACCTTTGTCTCAAATCATACCTCTATTAACTAGTGAAATACATTAAAATTCAAAATTAATAAAACATTACATAGCTATAGCAGTTAGCACAACTCTTCCTGAGCTGGTTTTTAGACCAAACTCCTCAACATCTGGGTTCCTCTTACTACTCATTTCTCTTCTATAATTTCTCAATCTCCGCTTTACAGTAAAAACATCTGAAATAACCAGTAACAGTTATTATTGAGATTATTTAAGAAAATGGCTGACATATTTTTGTTATTTAAACTAAAACTATGAATATTAATAAAAAGTAACCTAGTCAAATGACAAAAGATACTTGAGAAAAATCCAAGTTATTCAACTAACCTTGTTCATATCTCCTTCTGTCAAGTTCTCTTCTTAATAACTCCTTATCAAGTGATTCTTTAGAACCCCATACCTATATGTAGAACAAAACAGGGTTGCCTTTTTACATAGCACTAATAGTACAATAATAACATTTAAAAACTTGCATATGTTGTGAAAATTTTGGAAAAAACATCTGGGGATAAGATTATAACCTCATATGTTGCTGGCGAAATTACCTCAATAGCCTTTGCTTCAACATCTTTCCTGTAATAAACTGTAATAGGTGGTTCTGATTCATATGGTGAACGCCTGAGTACTTTAGGTAGCGTTTCTAGATCAGTTTGTTTCAATAAATACTCCGTCATTGCTCTCATAGGGGTTATAAAGTTTCTTTCAGTATAAGATGCTGAAAAATCTATCAGTAGTTTCTTCTTAGCTGTGAAAAAAATGTAGTTTAAGTAATTATAATTGAGGTTTAGTTTAAAGATAGAAAAGTTGATGAGTTAAAATAACCTTGTGGAGGAGGGATGGTTGGTTTCGGTAAATTATTAGTATTCTTTGTCTTTTCGATAATAACTTTAGTGACAATATTATCTTCATCTGTTTCCGTTTTGACTGTTATCTTGTCATTTTCAAGAACATGAGATTCAGTAGCTGAATCTGATACTTTTTCAACTATTTCTTTAATTTTCTGTTTCTGAGTTGTTTTAGATGTTTCTTTAACAATCACATTGCTAGTTTCCACTTGTTGAGCTACTTTAGCCAGTAACTTATCGTCGTTAGATCCACCTTTCTTATAAACACAGGGAAATGTTTGAAAACCTCGCAGTGATCCTAGATTATAAAACGTGACTCCATCTTTCCCTGTATGATTCGAAAGCCTAGAGCATAGAGACTGAAGATATTTAACTTCAGTTGATCTTCTTTTTATACTTTTGTATAAGTGTTTAGCTGCAGCTGAAGGTAGCATAAACATTTTCACTTCAAACACTCTTAATTCCAAATTTAACAAACACTAAAAACCAGATAAATCAAAAACATATTTTGATGTGGTTTTAATGATGTCTCAAATATGGTCAGACTGTTTTTAACTGTAAATTTATTTAAGTATGAAAATTGCTAAAGGCAATCGTCCACAAGATACTGACCGATACGAAAAAAATTAACAGAATCATAACATTCGTTTTAACACTAAATGTCAATGTCTTAGTTAAATGTCAATCCTTCAGATTTTCTACAAATTTTCAAAGAACGCACGAAGCAAACTTGACAATTAAGATTTTTTTTGATAATGTTTTACGGCTCTGGATACGAGTCTTTTTGAGCCTTATCGTTATAATTCATTCTTGAAGACGATAAGATGAACAATAAAAATGATGAATCTGCCTATAGTAACATACTAGTGTCGGTTACTATCGGCTCTAAGGAGTTACTTGGGAGATGACGAAAAGCGCAGCCAAATCGTCATATTTCACTTTCTCCACACTTGTACAGCACTACAGATATTTATTGGTTAAAATACACACAATAAATTCTGCTGATATTTAGGAAAAGACAATAAAATAACTGACACTTCCCGTTCCCGACAAGTAACTCTTGACAATTAAGATTATTGGGTGGTTTACCAGTAAAAAGTGGTAAGTAATTTGTTTATGTAAACAAAAAGTGTTTGAATGTTTTGAAACTTATGTACCAAGATATAGTTGAAAATATGATGGAAAAGAAATTTAAAGAATTACGTTCTGATAGCGGAAAGAAATAAATAAATAAAGATTTTTAGAGATTGGTTAACAATAAAAGGACGTAAGTATATCCATGTCCTCCTTACACACATGACTTGGATAGAGTTGCCAAAATATTTAATAGAAGTGTAATGGAATTGTTTAATTTCTAAAGCTAAAGTTGACAAAAAGTACTGTGCCATTTTTTTATTCTTCAGTTTACAAAGGGAGTGCATTGTTAACAAACACTGAAGTAAAAAGACGCCTTATGAAATATATACTGAGAGACTGAGAATAATTAAGACCAAAAAGTGTTTTAGGTTTTTTTTTGGGATTTTCTGATACTGAGAGTTTTAATCGAAAATAAAGTGACTGAAACGTAACATATAAGATTTATCCCACCAAAAACATTTTGTAAAAAAACTAGCCAAGTCTCGATGGAGCTGCTTGTTTATCTCTAAAAAGTAATGAAATTTAGACAAAGTTTTGCCAAGTCTAATGTTCAACGGCCAAGTCACACAACATTAAATATGATAATAAAGAAATCGCAGTAATGAACCTTAGACTGGGTACAACTATGTCTAGATTTCATTACTTTTTAGCGATAAACAAGCAGCTCCATCGAGACTTGGCTAGTTTTTTACAGAATATTTTTGGTGGGATTTCACTTCTTTTTGTAGAAACGTGGGCATAAAGATTTATTTTATTAGATTTTCTTTTTTCAAATTTTTTTTCTTTTTAGGAGTAGTTTTTATTATTACAGATCATTCTTTTCTTCTTTCCCGGTTCTGATTCTTGTACAGTAGCAACAGTTTTTCGTATTGCTTTTACTTTTCCATTTAATGTTCCTATTTCTTAAGCGAAAATTAAAATTTTAATAATTTCAAATATTACGCTTCCGTTGAGTTCAACGTTTTAAAACACGTTTCTGACCGCATTTAAAATTCTATGACTTATAAGTAGCACATAAACAACACAAACAAAACATAAGTACCAAGTATTTGAAATATTTTATTATTATTAAATAAGTATTTTTCAGTGCAGATTGGACTTTTCCTAGATTTTGAAGTGCCAATTGAAGTAATTAATTTCAAATAATTCATATGTAGGTATTCGGGTGACCGGGGTTTTGTCTTGTAAAATAACAAATGTAAAGTAGCTAGAACAAAGTGCATTGTTTTGTACATACATTTTCTGAAAAATGGTGGAAAGTAAAAAATCAAATTTTGCACAAGCTTAGTCATCATCACTTCACAAGTGTTTACACTGGCCATCATATAAAAGATACCAAAATCGGTATTATCTGACCTATAACTAAATCTTCGATTAACGTAGTTTTATAGTTTTCCCTTTATGTGGCCATTTAACCATAACTCTGTACCAAATTTCAGCTCGCTGAGTTGATGGGAATTACTAGTTCTATTTTGATGACCATGAGTGAGTGAGTGTCATAAATGCGAAACTTTGCTTTCGCTTAACTTCGGAACATTTTTTTTTTTTTGAACCCTAACTGCGGCCCTATTGGCCTTCGCAGCGTAGCGTAGCTGCGCTTCGCCTCCTTGCGTTGATGCCCTCAAAGCCGGGCATTACGTTGGGTCTACAAGCCTTAAGGCTGGGAGGCCTCAAAACTTGTAGCCCCAACGGGGTTATTTTAATTTTGGATGTAGCACAAAAGGTGCTACATCCCTCAACAGGTGCAAAGTGCAGATCTAGACAACAGGCTCATCCTAAGGGCACCCATAATGGGCTCGGACCTCGCTTAGGTGGCGCTGTTTTGTACGAGTGAATCTATTCTGACTACTGAGAGAGACGCTTGGTATGGATGGGCCGGCCCTTCCACGCCAAGTCGTCCTAACCGACTGGTGACACCGGCTAGTCTCATCGGATGTGACAACAGCCTGTAGGGTTGTCCGCTGAGAGAGGCTCAGACGTTCCAACCGGACTGGGAACTGATTTTAGTTGAGGCTTCGAACTTAGTGTTCTCTGCCTATACACTAAGGTGTAGAGACGGGGACCGCAGCAACTCTAAGGGGTGTCTCGGAAGGAGACCGAACCTCGGCCTAGGTTGCCGCGGGCGATGCCCGAATTGGACTGAAGCGACCCGGCACGTTCGTGTAATGTCTGTAGGCTGAAGGCCCTAAAGGCCTAGGCGGACGTCCTCTTCTCCTCCGACGTCGAGGACGTGTAGTAGTCTGTGGGTTAGCAAGAGTTATAGAATCGTCCGCGTCGTCTAATACGTTACGTGGGCGTCTATACTTCGGATCCGGATTCGGGATGTAGTTCGCGGCTTCGACCACGAGCGGGTTTGGATGTTTCACGGCGCGTTCGAAATACTTTTTCGAGGCGGTTTTTAGGTAGTTCGATATGGATGGTAACCGAAGGTCCTTGTGTAAATCTACGTTGCGGACGTACCACGGCGCGTCCGTGGCGCGTCTGGTGAATCGATTTTGTACTCGTTGGAGTGACGTAAGCGCGGTTTTATTCGCGTGGGCAAATACTACGCCGGCGTAGGTCATGACGGGTCGAATACAGGTCTTGTACATCGTGACTTTATTTTTAAGGGACATTTTAGAACGGGCGCCTAAAAGGTGGTGAAGGCGAAAGAGGTAGAAATTTGCCCTGTTCTTAACGCGCGCAATGTAAGCGCTGAAAGTTAAACGTCTGTCGAGCGTGACGCCTAAATATTTAACTTGAGTGACCCATGGAATGGGCTTCTCGAAGAGTTTGATTTTGTGGGTGGGAATGCAACTGTTATAGTTGCGAAGACTTTTGGAAAAGTAGACCGCGGAGCTCTTTTCCGGATTAACCTCAATCCTCCACTTGCGGAGCCACTCCCCTAAGGCAGTGGAGTTTGGCAGCGACGAAAGCAGGGGGACCTGACACGTATAGAGCCGTGTCGTAAGCGAAGAGCGCTAACTGGACGTTGGTACCGAATTGGACTTGTTCAGGGGGCGGGATGTCGTTTGTAAATAACGAGTAGAGGACAGGGGAGAGAGCGGAGCCTTGTGGGACCCCAGCTCTGAGCGGGCGCGGGGTTGATAGACAACCTTCGACGCGAAACCGGAAGCTTCGATCGGTGAGGAACTCTCGTATTATGAGTACGAGGCTGTCCGGGAAGCGCATATCAAACAGTTTATAGAGTAAACCGTTGTGCCAGACTTTATCGAACGCTTTGGCGATGTCAAAGAAGACCGCACTCGAGCCTCTCGACTTACCGGGGCGGTTGAACGCGTCGTGAATGTGTTTCGTGATGCGGTGGACTTGTTGAACGCAACTGTGGCGAGCGCGGAAACCGAATTGCTCGTTAATGAGCAGATGGTTTGAGTTGATATGGGACCAGAGTCTAGTCAAGAAGACTTTCTCGTAGACTTTTCCTAAGACTTTTAGGAGGCTGATAGGCCGATAGCTAGCGGGGGAGTCGCGGGATTTCCCCGGTTTGTGGATCCCTATTACTATTGCCTCCTTCCAGGCGGCTGGGAAGTGGCATTGAATTATTAGCGAATTTATTATTCTGACTAATAAAACTAAATGCGGGGGTAGTATCTTAAGAACCTTATTCGAGCCGTCTGCCCCTGGGGCTTTGCGCGGTCTAAATTTCTTGATTATTGATCGGACTTCGTCTACGGAGACGGGAGAGATTTTATCGCGGGGCGTAATTTGTACGCGGCGGGCGACCTCTGAGTCGATTTCGCGGATATGTATTGGATCGGCGGGTTGTCGCGACGGGGAACATTGAAGCTCCATGCTTTCTGCCAGGCATTCAGCTTTTTCGTCGTCGTAGAAAGCCGGGTTCTGTTCTTTTTAACGGAGGTATGGCCTCGGATGTACCATCAGACTTGAGTGCGCGTGCCAGCATCCAATAGGCGAGGTGATATCTCAGCCATGAGTCTGTCCCAGTCATTGTCGCGAAACTCGGCTATAAGGTTCTTTACGTCCCTCTGTAAAGCTCTCATATAGATTCGTTTCTGTTCGACAGGCCTGGAATCGTAGTCGCGCATGGCGGCGTTCTTTTCTCTCATTTTTGTCTTCACGGTCTCAGGCAATACAAAGCGATCATTCACCACTCTGATTTTCCGAGAACTCTGACTGAGAACAGTCTGAAGATGACTAGTGAGCAGAGCGATTGCGGTGTCGGTGTCATCGGTCGAGTAAAATTCGTCAAGGATTTTATCGAGATCGGGGGATGAGATTGCCTTAAGGGCCTCTGCTGCCGCCTTCCAATCCACGATAGTTTTGGTAAGGGGTAGAGCTTCTGAGTCGGGTCCTAGCGAAAGGAGGACGGGTCTGTGATCCGAGTCGAGTTCGTGTAGCGTTTCAATGGAACGAAGCCTGAGGCCAACGTTCTTCAAGAGCGCTATGTCGAGTATGTCCGGTCTATGCTGATAGTTGTGAGGGTAGTGCGTGGGAGTCATCGGCGCGATGACGTCAAAGTTTAGAGTTTCCGAAAACTCTTCTAATTTAAGCCCGTTGGGGTTCGAGGTTGCGCAATTCCAGAGTGGATTTTTGCAGTTTAGGTCGCCGGCTATGATAACCGACTCCCCTAAGTTGAAGAGAATATCTAGGTCGCTCTGTAAGAGCTCCTTGTTTGGGGAAAGATAAGCCGACGCGATGATGACGGGCGAGTGGCCGGTCATACCCAGCAGGCAAACAGAGACCTCAATGTTCCGTAGAGACGCGGGAGGGTCGAGCGGTATGCAATGCAAGGACCTTTTATGTTAGATAAGAGTGCCACCCTTCGCGGCAACTCTATCGTTACGAATGATATTATAATTCGCGATACGCGGATCTCTTTGGCTAGGTTAGAAACGTTTCCTGTACTAGCAGGAGGTCTATTTGATGCGTGGTGAGGAAGTTCGATACCTCATCCTTTTGGTTGCGGAGTCCGTCCGCATTATAAAATGCCAACGCGATTGATTTTGGCTTCAAACGCGCGTTCCTAGCCATTGAGATTTATTTTTTTTTTATTTTTTATAACGCCGAGTGATTTACGATCACTTGGATGGTCGCGACGGGTGACGGAGCCGTGCGGAGCGCTGACGCGGCGACGAGGAGCTCGTCTATGTTGACTATCTAGAAATTCTATTAGATAGGCCATGTCGTCGGAGGCCGAGGACTGTACCGGGACAGTAGGCGGTGACGGGGCGATAGGTTTTTTCGCGATTGCGGGTTTCGCGGGCGCGGGTTTGACTTTCGGAACTAAATGATCTACAATCTATATATATACACGGTCAGGTCATAAGTATTGTCACACAGTAAAAACTTTTCTTTTAAAATGCTGGCCACAAAAAAAGTTAATTGAATTCGAATTTCGAATTGTTCATGAAAATAAAAATGTATACTTTTTAGAATTTTACTCATTTTTAAATATGGAGTGGACGCTTAAAGAAGACCTCTTACCTGTACGCCTTTACATATTAGATCACGTAATATAATAAACTGTGGTAATGGAATAAACATTGAAAGGATAAATTTTAATATAATAAATGATAATAATTGACGATCTCGGATTTGAAATGGATACGATAGTAATATAGTGCGAAGTTATTACTGATACAGCACTGTGTAAAAACATTTTTACCCCGGCACATAATATACCACGTAACATGTTTTCTGTGTAAATAAATATTTTTTCATTTCATTTTCAATCTTGAAATTTTGGATTTTAAATATATGATTATATGTGTATGATACAGCTTACTGGATGACGAAAATTTCTGTGTTCTGGTTTTATCCAGAGGTTCTCAAATAGGGGCCTGAAAATGCGGCGAAAATATGAGAGACCAAATTGAACCTTTAAAAAGTAAAGATGTTACTATAAATAGAAGACCACAGAGAACAAGAACCGTGCCAGAAAAATACAAAGATTATTTCAGAAGAGGAATTAAACAGTTCTGAATCAAAGAAATGGAAGCAAGCTGTGCAGTTAGAGATAATATAGTTTGGAAAAATTCTGAACATCGGAGAGTGTATATGAAACTATTGATAAAAGATTATAGAATAAATCAGATGGAAGATATCAAGGAAAAGTAGTGGCAAGAGGTTTTATTTGTGGCAAGCGCGACCCGGCAAGACGTGACATATTTAGTCAATTAGAAGAGCAGATTTCGCGAGTTATGATGAAGTTCATTTCAAATAGGCTTTTGCGAGTGCTGAAATATTTATACTATACAAGAATCCTGAAGTTACACTACGGACCGTTTTATAACGAAACGTTGAATGCATATGTAGATGCTGATTGGGCAGCAGATATATTGGATAGAAGTGTACAAGTAGATTATTGATTTAAGTATTTGGAAATGTAATGTAGAGATCACAAAACAGAAGTATCGAGAGTTTCTGCTCATGCATTATGCATTAGCTGATTGTGCTGAGGAGGAATTTTAAGTGATTTATTTATGAAAGATTCTGTAAATATATCAGAAGATAATGCTGGTGGAGATCAGTTAGGCTAAAAACAAAAAGTTTTTCAAGAACCCTAAGCAAATTGACATTAGTTATCATTTTGTATATAATTTTCTTGATGATCAGATTGCTGAAATGTAAAAGCTTTAGACAAAATTTTGTAAAAAATAGAGATTTTATCTAGGTAGTCATAATTAAGAACTGTCTTTTTTAATCACCGCGAAATACTTAATTATTGAAACTATAAAAGGCCAATCTAATGGGTCACCTTTGACAGTTCATTCATCTAAAACTTAGCACTATAATGTTACAACGGCGGCGCCGCCCGATCAATAAACATTTTTTATTCCTTCACGTAGTTTAGAAGTTAAAAAACGAATCGTCACAAATGAAAACTCATTTTAATGGGAAATAAGGATCTAATGTTATATTCTCCTGTCCGACAGCAGCACTAGCGCAAATTATTTGACATTTTGCATCTTGCCGGTTTCTATCTGTTACGTGTGTAAGGTTGTGATTAAAACGAGCAATTTCTATACATCAATTTATTCAATCGAATATTGAAACTAAATGTCTTATGATACTGTAAGCTAAGAAAGAAAAGAAAAAGGGGGGAAAGGATAATGGAGAAAAGGGGGAGGGAGGTTTTTTTGGAGGACAATTAGTTTTGCATAAGTTTAGAATTACAATAGACTGGAATGTTGGAGGTTTAATAAGTTTTGAAAGTTGAATAATAAGTTTGGAATAAACCTGTTGAAATTACTTAGCACGAGTTTGATTTCTGGGGTCTCTTATACGTGCAAGTGCGCCCTTTCTCTATCATAGAACAGTTAATAGTGTAGGAATAATGTCGGGAACATTACGCAAAGCTCGAAGCAAAGGTACGATCGTATCTGGATTTCAAGCAGTTATTTTTACCCTTTTTATTAGTTGAATATATTGTTAAGTTTGTCAGACATATGTTGTTTACGTGAAGTACAACAGTTATACAATAACTAACTATAGGGAATTTGAATACAATTTTTCAATAATTTTTATACGATAACTCGTATTTTTAATATACTTGAGAAATTACAATATTTGAGGACTATTTTACTGTGAATTATTAAAAGAAACAGCGTGTTTTGAGACTTTTTGCAAAAAAAAAAGAAATTCGTGCAATATATAGAGCTCGGGACTCTCTTAGAGAAGTATTTAAAGATATTATTATTCTAACATTATGTAGCCAGTACATTTATTCTAACATTTTATATGTGTACAAAAACCGCAAACAGTTTTAAATGTGTCAGATGTCCATAATATTAACACTAGATTTAAAAATAAGCTTATTCAACCATTCTTTCGTCTGTACAGAGCGCACGCATCTTCTATGGTATCAATGTTTAATAAGATTCCAGATAAAGTACTAATTTTGCCTTAAATAAAATTCAAGAAATTTATAAAAGAAACCCTTATGAAAAAAGTGTACTATGCATTTGAAGGTTATATTAATGATAAAAGGCTTCGTTGTAAGCAATAATACCCTCCATTTAGATTCGTCTTATTAACAACTATAAAACGCACTCCACACAATTCTGTAAGCGAGATATTAATTGTAACAATAGTATATTATGATTTTAATTTATTGTCAATAATAATTAATTAAAAAAAATGATGTTTCAATCGTTTGGAATTTATTTAATGTTCTTGACTAACCAATTTGAAAGAGAGTGCTGTGATTTCGCTCTATGCCTACTAGCCTACTATTGATATATTGTAACATGAGCTTTATCGCAGTCTCTCACCCCAGAGTGTAAGATGCATTAGTGACTATAAGTATAAAAACATGTACATTTAACAAATTACAGAATCTGGGGTTTCTTGCCGATATAACATAAATTTATCGGACATAAATTTTCAAAACAGGTGGTAGAGTCATTTTGAAGAAAAAATTAAACGACATTAGACGATTCTAAGTACTTTCTTTTAAGTTTATGGACTAGATTTTTTTAACGGAAAGTTTTCCCTTGGTTTTCATGGCATTTAACAAAACGCGAAGGTATTATTTATAAATTAATACGTCTGGGGCCATGGTGAAAAGATCAAGATATTTTTTACTGTATGGGATAACGCTCTTTGTGAAACTGAAAAATATCAATCTGTCAACCAACCACCAAACTCTTAAACTAACCAATCAATCAGAGTCAATAAAGTCCTCAAACCCTAACTACCTTAACTTTCAAGTTGCAATAAAAAAAAACAAACGAACGAAGGAGGCCAACGGAACAAGCGCAAATTCTTGGATACTGTTCTAGTAACGCATTTTTTTTGTATTCCTGTAATTTTGTGGGGTTAAACATACCAAAAGCTAGTTTTTTCACCTAACGACAAATTTAAATAAATAGAAAATGCCCGCGAGTAGTTTTCATATTCAAGACGCTAGAAACAATTTTGATGCTATGCGGCCTGCTCCAATTTGCACTGATGCCAATCAATTTATGGGTCAGTGTCAGAATATTCACATATCAACGAACTGCTACTATGGATATCATGATGCTAATACATTGGAGACAAGAAAATCTAATGAAATGAGTATTGATTGCGAAATGGAGGAACCGCCTCGTGTGACAAGTGCATCGGAGTCGCCTCAAGTCAATACAAGAAAGCGTTGTGCTGACGAAGCAGAATATCCACAAACAAAGCGCCTCAGAGAAGGTAACAATTGTTTTTTAACCAAAAAAAGCTCTTTGAAAATAAAGTTGTTTGTTATTTACTGCCAAGTTCAAAAAGCTTTTTTAAATTAATGAATAAATGCAATAATATTTATCTATCAGATCAATGCAGCAGGAATATTGCAATGTCACTTGTTTTTCAATAGGAAGTCTTTACACATAATTTCAAAATATTTAACTAAAAGTTCTTAAGTTGCTATTTCAAAATTCATGTTTTAGAACATAAGACTTAATACACCTGTTGCATTGTTGTTTTTTTGTTAAAGTTGCCATGACTTTTTAAATTAGAAGGTACCCATTTATTGCAATTTAAACCAACTTTTTTAAATATTAATCTTTTGTTTTGTTCAATGCAAATTTTGGATTACTTTGTTGACTCTTTTGCAGCAACTTCTCATATTTTTCTAAAATTTGCAAGTGATAAAATGATAATACAAATTCATGTGAAAATAAAAGTCAATCAGTCAACAACAAGAAATAAACAGTACTGTTAAAAATATTTTGAATCAAGAGTATGCAGTTTAATAAATGACAACTGCTTCCTTTAGACCACTGGAGCCCTTTTTAAATGACAAACTTTGTTGTATTATTTATTACAACAATGTAATGTTAATTTCATTAAATGACCAAGGCTTGTTAAAATCTCAGTCAAACCATAATTAAAATATAAATACTTTAAAATTAATTATTATATCAAATCATTTCTTGTGATGTCTAAGGCTGAGATGTTGGCAAAACCAGATTTCAAAATTAATTAAATATTAACTTAATAAAAAATTGTATGCAAATTTTTATTAAATTGTCAAAAGGTCGAAACTTTTACACTTGTTAACTGAATAGATAATAGTCAATCATCTAGAAATGTCAACTTTTGAATTAAGAAAAAGCCTAAACATATATAAAATACTAAAATATACAAAAATACTCACAACATCTAGGCATATTTTTTTGTTTCTATGGTAAATACCACAAGTGACTGGTTTATAAAATAAGATGGATTCTTGTAATGCAATTTTTTGTGAATAGATACATAATATGTATGTTAGCAGAATAATTTATACAAAAACTATTAAATTTGCTATAAGCTTTAACATATTGGTTTCACTAAAATCTATTATTGTATTTTTGCGCTATTGTATAACTTGCGGCCATCCATTATTTTGTCACAATGTGGATTTTGACTCTTCCCTCATCCTTGACACAGTTTGTGTGACATTACATGTTAAATTTTTATTGAAAAATTAATAAATTTTGACACCTTAAAAGGCAATACAGAAAGTGAGGAGTCACCAACAAACTAAAGCTGCATAAACTTCATAGACATTTCACAGATAGATACCTATTTTTTTTTGATTTTGACATGTGACTTGCAAACCTTTAGACACTCCCTTCCCCTTGTCACACAATATCAAATTTTGTTGACCCCTTTGAGGTGTGATATAATTTATGGATGGCCCCTTTTCAG
Source organism: Choreutis nemorana (assembly GCA_949316135.1). Taxonomy (NCBI): domain Eukaryota; kingdom Metazoa; phylum Arthropoda; class Insecta; order Lepidoptera; family Choreutidae; genus Choreutis; species Choreutis nemorana. The sequence continues at coordinate 5,725,081 of OX438601.1, read as the reverse complement.
CAGTCTGTATTTGTTGCAAAATTGACCAAGACAGGCAACTTGTTCACTACTTTGCAATTTTATATAATTGACAACTGCAGATATGTATTCTAAAGTAATGTTTACATTCTAGGGTTCCATATCAATAGTATGCCAGCAAGACCTGATTATGTGGCCTATTCATGAATCTTTATAAAATTAAAATAGTAATAAATGCATTTTATCTTGACCTTAACAATTGTTTCTCTTAAGTGGATAGTGTTAAATCTTTAACAATGGTATGGAACCTTACCGAAGTATAAATTACTTTGCATGTATTTTTTTGTATATTTTAATGTCATATATGAATAATGAGTAAGTTCATTTAGTTCATTACTTACTAGTTTTATCCTTGTTTGTAGAATAAAATATATATATTATGTTACATATTAATTTCAAATGAGAAATTTGTTTGTAAAGCATGAAAGAAAATTTTGAAATAGCAACTTGTAATGTTTTATAAAGACTTCCCATTGTGGCACAAGAGACACAATGTGACGAAGTTTGACTTTATTTCAGAGGGTATGGTGCCGACATCTTCAAATCCCTGTTTACTTCGCCCGACCCACAACAACCCAGATATTTCTCGTTGTCTCATGGTCCATATGATCTAAACTCAATTGCATAAAAAAATGATATATACATTTTTAAGAAGTGAAAACTTTATTTAGCAATTTCTATTTTCATCTACAGAAGTACAAAATGAGAAGAACATAGAACCTGAGACAACAGAGAATGTTAAACTGGATGCAAGCTGTGAAGATTTGATGGAGTCCCTGTACTGGCACATTCATGGGGGGAACATATTCCATTTGTTGCAGTTTTCATAATGACTTTATAACATAATAGAATGTGAAAGTGTGTGATATTTTGGGTTCACATTAGCCTCAAATCTATTTTTTGTACAAATTTCTATGATAAAAATTATAACTTACTTTAAGATAATTACTAATAAAAATTGTAATAATAGGTCGAAGTTTTTATTTTTGTTATATATTTGCAGTAAAAAGTCATTTTTATTATTAATTCTTATAATTTATTCAAGGAAAATACATACTTTTAATAAAAATAAATTACTTTAAAGTAACATTGAAAATGATAGCAATATAATTAAAATATAGTTAAAACGACTTTAACATTGTCAGGAACCGTTGTAATCAGTTATGATCTGGAAACAAAATATTGTATATTAATTATTTTCACTTATTTTTCTGTTACAGATGGAGATAAGAAGATCTAATTATTTCTTCATTTTTGTTCCAGGCAACTCAAATAGAAAACAAACATTTGAGTTTTTACAAGATTATTGCAACATTCTAAAATTACCTTTTTGTTTTCCAGATGATTCCTCCATATGCAGTCTTGTTGGCACACGGTCAAGTCCAAGCCATTCTGCTTCTGCCTTAAATATAAATACATCAATGTATTATGCGATTTATATAACATATAAGTTTACCATAGATGTAAATATTTAAGTTTTATGTTTAAATTTAAGATCATTTCAAAAGTCGTGATATTATTGTACCTGATAGGGTTTTTTGTAATAAATATTGACTAAGAATATTCATTTTTATTTCATTTGGGTTCCTCAGTTAAGATTTAGGTTCATGCATATCTGTGACCATGTAAAATGTAGCTATTTATGACTTTAAAGGTAGTAATTAAATGGTAAAAAATGTTTTTGAACGTAATATAATCTAGGTTCAAAGCTTAATTAGTAAATTTAACGTTTTGCACTGGCACAAAAACAAATGTTAATTGAAGTTTACAGAGCTAGTTGCTAGAATAATTTATACTAGACTATCTTGTTTTATCAAAGATATTTAAAACCGCATATTTAAACAGTAAATTTTACGTATGCCTAGGGCTGCCATCCGTCCAGGGAGCATCTGGGCGGGGTTTCAATTGTAGTCTGGGTTTTCATTTTACTACGCGAGTGGGGAGTGGAGCGCTTTCGAGCGATGAAAAAGGTATTAAAACGCTTCCGGTCCTGGGGGGCAGGTTTTAGAGATGGCAGCCCTACGTATGCCTAACGTACTATACCAGTTTGACAAAAAATGTAATGCCCCAATATTGAAATGTCAACCTGAACACCAGATGCAGGCAAAATACAGTTTAGAATCCTGACTCTTGATGTGCTCAATTTGCTTTTATCATCATTTCGCCGTAAATAAATATTTCATAATGTTGGAAGAACTTGATATTAACGGAATGGAGCCCGGCTGACCCGTCCGAAAGACTTTCGGAGTAAGACTCGCACGAAAGTTCGGTCGAAACTACATTTTTCGTACTTTCTGAGTAGACGCTCTGGCGCTATGGGTAAGGCTAAGAGTGTAGTAAGTAAGAAAGACGTAATCGATAAACGTTTTTAATTCTTTTTAAAACTTAAATTACCTATAATGATTTGAAACTTCATAAGAAGGCACATTAGGGCAAACAGTGAAATGTAGAAAGTGTTGCATTTATTTATGAATCAACATTATTACCGTTAAATGCGCAACTTGTTCCAAGAGTAGATACAAAATATATATGTGATGATTTTTGCAATTGTTTGTAAGTCTTATGTGGAAGTAATTTTAAATATTAATAGTTATTTAAACTACCGTCAATAAATAGTTAGATTTAATTTAATGCATACCTTAATTAATTTAAATGAGATTAGGGGGAAAAATACAAATATCATGTCATGTTTCAATTTATTACATCACCAGCAAGATTACATTTTAATATAATTTACAGGATGGTTTAAATCCTTCTGAGCCAGCCACCTTTAGCAGCGTTATTTTGAATAGCAAAATAGTAAAAAATATTTATAGGAATTTTTAATCCCTTTCATTAGAAGTATGCATAAGCAAGAAATATTATACTTGCGAGGTTAGTGTGGTTAGTCTTTAACGAAGTTAATCAAAGGTAGGCACCTACAGTACAGCACCTGTCGCATTACCTCGGAGGGCGCGGGCTCGTCGGTGTCGACCAGGTCAGGCAGCGCATCCGCCGGCTCCGGGCACGTCTGGTCCGCCTCCGCCAGATCGCCATTGTGCATCTCTGAGCAGTCGATGAGGTCCACCTTGCCCTCGCGGCTGGAGCGCGGGCTGTCGTCGCCTGCAAACGGTCGCGCGCCCATCTGGTGCAGCTGCGAGTCACTGGAGCTGAACAGGTTGAGCGCGCCCGCAACGTCCTGCAGCACCGACGATTCTGACAGCTCGCCGCTCAGCGCCGGCGACTCGTCCGAGCTCAGCGCGGCCAGTATCGCCGGCATGTTCTCCACCACATCCCCAGTCACGTCGCACACTCTTGAACCCTCATACTTGTTCAATATATCGATTAGTCTTCTTTTCGATTGCGGTGAACTCCTGCTATCTGCGTAGTTCAATATCTGATTCGCCAGACCGTCCAAAAAATCGCTTGAGCATATCTCATCGCTTTTTAGAAGTAAAAAGCGAACGATGCCGTCGTCCAGTTGACCGTTCTCAGAGTAATTGACGCTCTCGCCGGTAGTAGAAACAGCCTCAGGAACGTTTTCGTCGTTATTTTCGCTATTCTGACCTTCGACGATCGAGCCATACTGCGATAAGACATTGCGTATTGATTGCAAAACCCTCTGCCTTAGTGGCTCTGAGCTGATCATCTGTAACTCTCTGAAGAGTTGAATGAGGAAATCCGGGTGAGATTCGTTCGCACCGATGAGTGTCGACACCTCCGAGTAGACGTTCTCTCGTAAACGGTCGAATGCTTTTGTCGCATTCTTGTCGTGCACCTCTGCCGAGGAGGAGGCCAGATTCGGATTTGGCACCTCCGACGTGCTTGCGATATTGATATTACTCGTCTGGGAGTAGTCGAGAGCAGAGTAATTTCTTTTAATGGTGGAATTCTTGGCGGGTAGCTTGGAGGAAGACTTCTTCTTGCTACCGGCAGGTGCGTTGAGGTTGTTGGAGTGAGACTGGAGGATCTCAGGCACAGAGTCCGGGCGGCGCAGCGCGGACGGCATCTCGGCGCGCGGCGCGTTGGGCTCGCTGGGCACGTTGAGCACGTCAGGCGCAGCGGCCAGGTTACGGCGCGGCGCCAGCGTTTTGTGTGAGCCGCGACTGGTCGACCCCGCATTCGTTTTACCGCTCGCAGACAGTAGATTTTGTCGCGAGTAGCTGAAACAACGCGTACTATTTAAAACTGGACTGACACTGTTGACTTGGTTCTAAAGCCGTTCTCTATAACCTATCATAGCTTACGGACATATCTGTGTACAAAGATCACAACAACCTCAAAAAGTCAGGGGATGTCCAATATTCCACTAATTTTATACAGAATAAATCCAAAAAAGGGAAATCACCATCACAAATTTCACAAATCACCAGACTTAGTATAGTTTGCGATTATTTTTTTAGGCAAGACGTTTTACAATGTTTTTTAACAATTTTTAAATGAAAAATTTCTGGAATTTTTCTCCGGACACCCCTCGTTGTTGCTTCCCTGTTTGTACATGTGGAAATGTTGTACATTCATTATTATTTTTTTAACCAGTATGTTTTAGCCTTGGGCAACTAGAATTTAAAATAAACTGAAAAGGATATTAAAGCGGCCCTTAATGACACACAAACCGATTAAAACGAATGCAATGCTAATGTTTATTACCACAGCAAAAATAAAACCACACAAAAAAGTTAGAACAGGCTACCGAAAAGCAGCTCACCCTTAAATTTGTGATGCACGACAAGTTGCGATGATACGATATTATAATTATACTACTAAAACTAAGAACAGTAACGAATAAATTTAATATCTGAAAAAGAAAATGTCAATTTAATATCACGGATTTACTCAACATATATTTTATCATAATACTAGGATTACCTCCTAAAGTTGTCCCAGTAATTGTTTGCCCTATTACCAGGCGGCACTTGGTTATTCAATGTATGTGAAGCTGTTTCAGCTCGCCAGCGTTCCTCCAACTGAAACAAAATAAATAAAAAATTCAACAAATTAGAATTAGATCACAACGGCAAGCTGCCTTTTTTACTTTTAAAAATAAAGCTTTGCTGATTTTAGCAAAAGAGTTTATAATTACAATAAAATCTTGTAAACTATTATTAATTGTGGGCTTTGAAGAACTGCTTTCATTCTTTACCAAATAATCTATCGTTACAAATATAAAAGTAACATTTATTTGTAAGCCTTTTTTAAATGATTGTTGATATATATCAACTGTAAAAATTGTTTTAGGTGTGAAATTGAAAAAATGAGTGTTACATGATTGATTTGTTCCCTGAGCGCGTGTATCTCCCGTGATTGCAGCGCCACCTGCTGCCAGCACCACGCTGCCCAGAAACCGCAGCCGCAAGCACAACCCATACCGCCCATGCCACCCATACCTGTATACAACAGTATCCAAACATCAAACATTGTCAAGCTTCAAGAAAAATATATGTATGTTTACACATAAAACATATCAAATCAATGGTTTATAGCTCAGTTTTCTGTCATATATCCTATTGTTAATTATTTATAAAATAAAATTCACATTTTATTTTTTCAATTTTATTGGTTCTTATGTTATGCCATTTATTTATTTATGTTTTAATTTTTTTACTAAAAATTAATTTTCCTACACTTTATCTTTTTATGATCAATAAATCGTTTCTGTTTAAATAATGATTGACTTCTTACCGTAAGGCATCATCATGTTGAAAGGCATGGAAGGTGGAAAGCTCATCTGCGGAGTACCGAGCAGTCTATCCATCGTCTGAGAATGACTGTTTTGAGTAAACTGGTTTGTGCGCATATCCTGGTTCTATAACAACAAAAATTGAATCAATACAAAAACATGTAAACATTTAAATTTGTTATAAATATGAGTTTAATTCGAAATTGTGTGGGTGATAAAACTTATCAAACGTCTTTGGAATAATAAAAACCTGAAGCCAGTCGTAGTAACTAAAAATCGTAGTCCTAAATTTATTTCGTTTGTTCAATAGGGTCAAACATTTGGTTTGTTCAATCCGACTTTAGTATTGGACAACAGATAAGGGACTGTGTGATGTGATAGGCAGTTGATGTGATGCTAACTTAATAAAACTTATTGAACAGCTCTATACAAACCTGATTAGATTTTGTGCTCCAACATGGTGGTGGCAGATGTGGGTATGGCATGTTGGTTTCACCTAAAACATTTTATTTCATAAATTTCAACGTCATATTATATTCTAAACCATAAATTTTGTTATAAAAGTATAAGGCAAAATTGTTGTGTGTAATTAATTAAGGGTATCCAAAAGGGGAGCTGACAAGACATCTCCGATTGAAAGTAAGGGAATCTTTTAACTTCGATATCTATACTAATATAATAAAGAGGAAACCTATGTATTTTTGCATGTTTGTAATGAATCTCCAATCCCTCCAATTAACATAGTCTATATTTATTAATAGAAAAAAATAGGGATCCCTGTGACCCGAGGTGTTAAAATGTCAATCTATGCAAACGAAAATGAACGCCGCAGCGCAGCCGTGGGCGGTGTACCTTCACGCAGAACATGAAGATGTTTGTCCCAATATGTTTAAATAATAAATGTACACCCGTATGAGGCCGCGTCGCACAGTGGGTCGAAACTGCTAAATGAGGGACATACAGATATTTTTTTTCAAATCCATTTTGTTGGTTAGATTTCTATGCTATCAGCGCGTGCCCATAGTTGCCCCTTATGTTATGAGGTTCAGAAAATTGCGAAAAAATGTAAGTAAAAAGTACTTTCTTATGAATATTATTAAAGATAAAATATTTATATGACATGAAAATACTTATAATTAAGGAATAATATTTTTTAAAACAAATATTTATCGAAGAGAGTACAAAGTTTTAAAATTAAAGCAACTAACAAATTTAGAAATGAGTTACTTTTGAAGACCTTCAGATACAGTGAACGGGACATCATGCTATCCAAATCTATCAAATTTTCCTAATCAAAGCATCTATTAAATTGCAAGCCCTGCTTAATTTGACTACCTTCAGATTACTAGATACAATGGACTTAAATCTATCGTCTAAAGCTGATTTAAAGCTGATATCTAAACGGGGGTTTTGATGGAGCATCCAGTCAAATCCAGTAAAAGACAAGCAGTTTCGATTTTGACGATTCCAGTGTTTTATGGTCAGCTTTAAACCCATAAGGCTGATGTGTGACGAAGAAATAGTGTGGAAAAATAATTGTCCATCTTCAATTCAGCCGTCCAATGAAGCAATGAAATGCAAATAGAATCACTAAGACTGTCTGTGCTACAGTTAGTGACTTCATCAATTTCTAATGACAATGATCGATAGGAAGATAGCTTCGTATATATCAGACACTTCCACATCTGTGTGTGACGTTTGTAAGGCGAAGCTTTCTGAGATGAATGACCTAGAAGACATCAACTGTCACTACATGTGTGGATCCGGTGCATGGAACGCTTGCTTCTTATAGGTTTTTAATTTTTAATAAAATAATCTAGTATGTACTTCGAAGTATATTTTGCAATGAATCTTTTTGCTATAGTTGCGTTTCTGAATACTTATAAATTAATTGCCTTTTTTGTTTTAGATTACCGGATGGACTTAAAAAATAGAGGTCAAGGGGTGATGAGGACATAAAAAGTTGGCGCAAAGAAAAAGACAAATCCAATAATTAACGATGAAAACGGCTTGATGGTCGATATTGTAAACAAATCGCGGGCACAACAAACGACGCACATATGTAGATTTTAATGATTTAGGCGGTCAAAAGTAAATTTTATAAAACATTCCAAATAAATGACACTTATATTTTAGCTTGGTAACAGATCTAAGTACGTCATACATCCCTTCCCGCGCTAATCCGATGCGTTTGAACCTTTTCGCAGGTAGTCGAAACTCGGTTGTCGTTTAAGGTGAACGTATCAGTGAGCGCTCTCTTGTTTCTACTATAAATTCAAATTGCAAAATTTATTTTGTGGACTGTGATATCGAAGTGATTGTGATGGATTTTGAAAATTCAGGTAAGAATCAATTATTTTTAGAGAGAAAAAATGATACTCATGTATTTTTTAATGTATTAAAACTCCGTCAAACATGTGGTGTTTCAAAAGTCTTACTTTGAACATTTTTTTGTATTAATTGGGACTTTTAATATATTTCAGTGTCCGTCCCTGATAAGCAATTTATCTCACAAGATAAAACACATATCTAGCCTTGTAATTACAAAATAATAGCCGCAGTATACCGCAGAATACGATTTTACATAATTTTTAAAAAAACGTGAAAAAATTGGTAAAATTACAATTGTTTTATTAATATGTACTAAATATAACTTTATTTTGTCGTAGGGTCTTCCAGTGCTTCAGGCGTGAGAGTAATCACTCGCAAGTACTTATATGAACAAGATACAAGCTCAAAATTTTTCATCTTTGGTTGAAAAATTAGACTCCTATGAGACATACTTAGTATTGCATTATGGGAGAAACAGAAGACGCTAAAAACCGCTTGAAACATAGATTTTCTTACATAAAATCTCAAATAAAAGAAAGATGGGCAAATGCTCATAAAGTGGAAAAATATTTTCTAAAGAAAAATGAATCTTGGCTACAAGGAACATTTGAGATCCCGCTAGAATTTCATAAACGTCAAGGACGTCCATCTAAAAGTTTTGAAGATTCGAGCGAAAGAAGCAAACGGAGAAAAACTGTAGATGTTCGCGCTACCATAGATGATGAAATCATTGTCCATGCAGCGCAATCAGTATTACAAAAAAGTGGTAAAAGAGACGCGTCAAAAGTGCTTATAGATATAACAAATTCTCCAACAAAGGACAGCGCATATAGGAAAGCTTACTCAAAGGCAGATGAAACAATCGCTCCTCTTACTCCATTCCAAGCCCTTAAAATGTTTGTTGAAGCTGACCTCACTAGAAGACAGTATGAAATTATACGAGAAACGAACAAGAAACATTACCCCTGTTATGATCTTTTGTTATCAGCAAAGCAAGAGTGCTATACGCCAAAAGAATCCCTTCGTGTAACAGCTACCTGTGCCGAAAGTAATCTGCAATGCTTAATGGACCTTACGGTTAAACGATTATCATTGTATTTAGAAGAAGTATTGTTAACCCTCAATACAATGGAAAAACAATCTTTGACCCTAATATGTAAATGGGGTTGTGACGGGTCACAACAAGACAAATTCAAACAAAGGTTTGATAATGACTTCGACTGCGATGGCAGCCTTTTCTTAAGCTCATTTGTGCCTTTGCAAATTGTTTGCGGAAAAAAAGGTGACAAGATTATTTGGCAAAACCCGACACCATCATCACCTCGTTTTTGCAGGCCAATACGATTTAGATACATAAAAGAGTCAACGGACATTATTAAGGATGAAATAAAATATGTAGATAACGCGATAAAGTCATTGAACCCATTGACTGTAACTTTGCAAGAAGAAGAGTTTCCATTCAGATATACTTTAAAAATGACAATGATAGACGGTAAAGTGTGCAATGCTGCCACTACCAGTCGGTGTTATACATTATCTACCAGTCGGTGTTATATATGCGGAGCTACGTCGAAAAATTTCAATAGTTTGGATAAGAAGAATGTTTTGTGCCCACAAGCATTGGAATTTGGTTTGTCGGTGTTACATGCCAGAATTCGAATTTTCGAATCAATCTTACATTTGGCGTACAAGTTACCTGTAAAGAAGTACAAGAAAAGAAAGACACCGGATGAAAAACAGTTGGAAGAAAGCAGAAAGCAAGAAATACAAGAACAATTTAGGATTCGAACTGGTTTACTAGTGGACATGCCAAAGGCTCAATTTGGGAACACAAATGATGGGAATACCAGCAGACGATTTTTTGAGAACCCAGAGCTAACTGCTGAAATCACTGGAATTGACGTAATTGAAAGTCATATTAGAGGCAATTTCAAGTGGGCATAGAATAAACGCAGAAAAATATGATGAATACGCCATCGAAACAGCCAAATTATATATAAATCTGTATGGATGGCATCCAATGACTCCCACTTTGCATAAAATTTTAATTCATGGAGCAAGCATTATACAGACTTCAATATTGGCCAACTCTCCGAAGAGGCTGCGGAAGCTCGTAATAAACATTTTCGATCTTATCGGCAAAATTATGCACGAAAATTTTCCAGGGAAGAATGTAATTTAGATATTTACCAAAGGCTTCTGTTAACTGACCCTCTGATAAGTTGTATGAGGGAAATAAAAAAAATGACACGAAAATCATTCCTGCCTGAGACAATTGAACTTTTAATGTCAGCAGAGCCAAATCCTGTGTCAGAGCAAGAAGACGGGTCAGAACATAACGTTAGCTTGTAATAAATATACAGGTATAAACTTAGTACAATTAAATAGATAAATACAATTGATGAAACTAAAATATAAAAAGATTTAATTTCCATAATACTATTTAAATGTCGATTTTATGTTTAAAATGTATTGTTTTGGTGTTAATACAGCATATTTTAAATACTGAAGGGTTTTTTCATTTATTACATAATTTAAAAGCAAAAAATGTTTTTGGCCGCCTAAATCATCCAAATCTATGTATGTGCAACGGCAACAGTGCTATTATATATATTTTTCAGTGATGCAAAAACGTCGGCTCGCATCATAGGAGTTGATGAAGAGCCGATTGAAAAGTTCCACATAATTTTGCAGACAGTGGCTTCTAGTGTGCAAGTGGACCTTCTTAAATTCTCGCAATTTTGTAATGACACTGCAACTTTATATGTAGCTATATATCTACATGCCCTCTAGCGTAAATAAGTTGCTAATACCTGGAATTAAGAATTTTCGAATTTACCGATCGGGAAATTATCGGAAGTGGCATCGGAGGCTCGAAAGACTTTCGAAAATATAAAGAGAACTGATCTAGAAAAGTCAGTATATCAGCGACAAATGAAGTAATCTTCTCTTGACGTCTAATCCAGAAATGACCTTTCTAAGGCCAAAACTGCTCCGACATCGGAGAATCGTTATTCTCACCAAGAGCAGTCGAGCTTTTGGTGGTACTTCTTACTTGCTTAATAAGATAGTGATAGTGATTAATTTTGTAAAAGTTTGGTTTACTTTACTGCATTAGCTAAAGTTTTGAATAAAACTATCTATACAACCTTTTTTAAATAATTCGGTACTAAGTAACTTATTTTAAATTTTGTCTAAATATCATTTTGTACATATTTCGAGCGAGTGAGCGTACAAGTGAAATTATGTTTTTAAAATTATGAATATTCCTTAATTATAAGTATTTTAAAGTAGCACAACTATTTTGTCTATTTCAATAAAAAAGTACTTATGACGTAATTTTGAAACTTTGTGCTTTTTTCGATAAATATTTGTTTTAAACAATTATTACTCTTTAATTATTAAGTGTTTTCATGTCATATAATTACTTTTTCTTTAATAATATTAATTAGAAAGTACTTTTTACCTACATTTTTTCGCAATTTTCTGAACCTCATAACTCTTGAAGGGGCAACTATGGGCGCGCGCTGATAGCATAGAAATATAGCCAACAAACCCAAAAATAAGAATATAGTACTTTTAAAGCAAGAACTTTCAAGACTTGGCCACACTTTAGCATTTTCCATCTCATTCCATACAGCTAAAATTTAATATTTTTTCTTGGCAAACTATTAGTTTTAGAGGAAAACGTTTAAATCAAATAATCATCAGGATGACAAGATCTTTCGATAGGTATTTTTTTTTTAATGTTTTTGAAAAAAAAACTTTAATGTCCCTCATTTAGCAGTTTTGACCCACTGTGCGTCGGGTCGCTAGTACTTTATATACATACTGTTTTGGGAGTTAGGTGGAACCATGTTGACATTAGATGCTTCGGCTCTTTGATCATGCCTTAATGTTTGACTGGAACTGGATGGTGTAACCTATAATAAAAATTAGGAAAACATTTATCGCAAAATTCATAAATAATTGTAATAAAGTCGACTGAAATTATAATTGATTTATAATATGATTGATTTCATATAATTAATTAATTTAAATTCTATAGTCATATTTATATGTTGTTGTACTTTATTTTTATTTATAACTCCTCAGATCCACCTATAATCATTAAAATTTCATATTTAATTAAGATGAACAACAACTAGCCGCGTTTTCTGTTGCTGTAAGTGCAATTTTATTAATTGCAATGAAAATAAAAGACGTGTTTGATTATAATATTACACTCGTTTTGGTATAGTATGATAACACTCGTTTTTCTCGTAAAGACAGAAGGTTTGTTAATACTTTCGTTGTTTCGATATTCCATTTGAAATTCTTGCCTTTTGAAGCCGCTATTTCTTTGAGGTTTGACGATATGATATAATTCATGCATGCTATCAAAAAGTATCTCAATCTTTGATTATAGACAATACGAATCTTATCTATAGTGAAATTGTCATAGGTTCTTTATATTTAAGTGACTTCTATGTCTCTGATCATATTTAAAAAATGTTTACCTATCAAAATTAAATTGCAGTGGTCATGATTGATTGACTCTTTGTTTGAAATTTGATATTATAATAACAAACTTGTAACATTCAAAATAAATACAACTTACGTTAATATCTTCAGATAATCTTTCTTGTCCTGGCTGTCTTCGCCTTGTTCGGTTTCTCAGATTTTTATTTCTCGATGTGCTGAAAAATATTTTTTACGTTTAATAGATATTATTACTTTTGGAATATTTAAAGTTTTGATATTTTATTTGCTAAATATATATTCATAAATGTGTTATCATAATGTTTATCTAGTCATAATTTAAAGTATATATTAAATACTTGTCTGTTTACCTGTCACTGTCACTGCCATAAACACTTACGAGTTGAGATGGAACAGTGTTTAAAGATCTTGCAACCATACCATTGTCTCCACCACTCTGTGAATATAAAAACATATATTTATTCATAGGGAAGGTCTTAATCTCTACTTTCATATTTTCAACATTAAATTGACATGTGTCAAATTATTCCTTTAATGTTCAAAGCTTACCCTAAAGGTGTCGCTGTCTCTTGAGATTTGGGAATCAGGTATTATATGTTCAGATCTAGAGTCTGGCTCTTCTTGTTCACTGCGGAAATAATGTAAACGTATAAATAATTCGGTAATTTTATATATTTACAAACAGTTTTTTTTAAATTATTTTATTATTATTGACTTAAAATAACAAAGTTGAAATGCAAGAGTACCTGTTATAAGATTGATTTACTGAAGCGCCTTGTGGATCTGTGTTTTGAGCTTCGACACTTGAACAAATCTCTTTCTGAAATAAAAATGAAATGATGTCGTATTTAATAAATAATTAAGTAAAAAAGACACATCGGTTGTATAACACGTTGACTGTTTCAACATTGCAAAGTTTGCAACGGATTGTTGCAAAAAACCTCTTAGAAAGTCTTCAAAGCAGATTAAATTTGTATGTACGTTAAGTTCAAAATTAATTTAATTATCCTATCCTACATGCCCAAAAAAATGTATCTGACTCAAGTCTCACTTCCGTAGTTTAATATAATATAATAATATAATAATAACAATATGATAATTGACTCTGCAACATCTTGGCGGCCAATTTTTATTCGAGACAAATGTTCTAGTACAGAACAACATAACGTGCGAACTTAGTACGTCGTTCAATAGTTCGGGAGCGCAACGCTACTAGTTTTATAGTTATTAACCTGCTTATTAAGTAGCTCTATAAGCTCACGCTGCTTGTCTGCGAGCGTAGCGCGTAATTGCTCCTGCCTGTGCACAGCCAACCCCGCCTCGTCCCTCGTTCCCTGCTACATTTACAATGACAAAACGTGTTTTGTAAGAAAATAAAAATATTTTAAAAACTGTCATAGAGGTTGTGTTATTGTCTGGGTGATGTTAAATAACAATGTCAGTCAATCAATAAAGATGAAATTAATGTTTCATAACTGCTACTCGAGAGGTTCTAGAACTTGATAAATTCTAAAATATTGTATTGTTTCATTTATAAAATATATTCAAGACGATCAATAAATTAACATTTCAGAGGAATTTTTCTTACATGTTCCTCTCTGCCACCACAGACTTTTAGTTCCTGGTAGCTTATAAGTAGAATAGCAAGTGACCTGTTTGTTGAGCAGCTCCATGAGCTCGCGTTGCTTGTCCGCGAGCGTGGCACGCAGCTGCGCCTGCCTGCGCTCGGCCGGGCCCGCCGCGCCGACCGCGCCCGCCGCGCCGCCCGCGCCCCCCGCGCCGCCCGCGCCCGCCAAGCCGCTCGGGCCCGCCACCACGTCCTCGTTCACTTTCTTCTTACGACTAACACCTACCGTATATGGCACTGTATGTCATTAAAAACATTTTCATAAAACTAAATAATTGTCTCATTTTATCAATTTACTTGTACATAAGAAAAACACTAAATTTACAAACATCTTTCTGATCGGCTGATTTTGATATGTTGTGAATTCTGGGAGATTTTTTTTTTCTAAAAATACGATAAAAGTCAAATCTAGTTGAATCTTAGAAATAATAAATTTTAATTCAATAAATGAAATAGGTATTAATATAAAGGCGTTGCCATTGAAAACTTTAAAGAAAGGAAAAAATACCTTTGTTTGCAATCGCATCTTTCATTCGTGCTCTTTCGCCCATAATCTTCTCTGTTTCCATTCTCAATTCTTGTGTCAACTCTTGAAGAGATGCTATGTTAGCTTCTTGACCTAATACAAAATTTCCATTTTATTTTCCGAAGAGTAAGCTTTGTAAATTTTTCCATTAAATACCTATTTGTTTCGCAAGAAGAAATAAATACCTGTGGTGCCACGAAAATATGTGGAACCTATATGTGAAATATGTGAACCTTCAGGGGTTTACAAAAGCGGAAAAAAAAATATTGGAAAATTGTCAGGCATTGTAAAAGCGAATCAGCGTTATTTCTAAATGAGACATGAGATTTTTTGCACAACTCTACCATGAGACATTGAACGACAGCACTTTGTAGTATCTGAGTAATATAAATGGTCGATTAGCCGGTACCGTATATATACTACTCAAAACAAAATAAGGGCCACGAGGTATTTTTTCATTTTGGTGTAAATGATTAAACATTTACAAATTGAAAGTAGTAAAATATTGAGTATGCAAACTCTTTAATACCTAAACTTTTTAATATTGTAGTATTCATCTAATGCTGGCAACAATTTTAAATAAAATTTGATTCATAATTATTTTTGAAAATTTTGATCCCATTTTCTTTGTCGTTTTGCTTTCCTTAGCTTCTTCGTTTATTAGAAATTATCAGAGTTCATTGATATCTCGAGTCAGAAACATCTTTTGCAATATACCACAAGCACGCAGGCGTCATATGGACTCGCTGACAGCAACCAGAGCCGTTACAATGATTGAATAAGGTCATTCGCAGCGATCTGTGGGTTTGCAATTGGGATTTTCTCGAAGAGCTATTCAAAATCTATGGAATCGTTTCCAAGAGACCGGCAGTGTTAGAAGAAGACCTGGTTCGGGCAGAGTTCGCATTACAACAGCTCAAGAGGATCGTTACATTCGATTAAGTGCGCGCCGAGATCGCACAACCATACTCTAATGGAGAAGACGCGGCGAGAGATTTTCAGAAGCCTGCATCCATGAAGTCGATCGTTTTGGTGGTCCAAATGTAATGATTTGGGGCGGGATAAGCTTACACGGCAAAACTGAGCTCGCTATTTTAAATGAGGGTACTGTTGCTGCTCAGCGGTATATTGAGGAAGTTGTCAGACTACATGTGATCCCATTTGCCTAGCGAGCGGGTCCTGGATTCATCTTGATGCAAGACAATGCTCGTGCACATACGGCTCAAGCCACTCGGTTTGTACTGGAAGCGTCTCAAATTCAAGTCTTGCCGTGGCCGGCGAACAGTCCGGACTTAAATCCAATAGAGCACATGTGGGATCAGTTGAAACGAAGAGTTAGAGACGGTGATCAGGAAATCCGCAACCAACAGCAACTCATCAACGCTGTTAAAAGGGCCTGGGAAGAGATTCCAATGGAAAATGTCAGGCATTTGATTGAGAGCATGCACTCCAGGCTTCAGGAGTGCGTAGCGAAACGAGGAGGGCATACTCGTCACTAAAAGATGAGCATGGAGTATTTTCTTTTGTTTTCAGTAACTTTACATTGTTTTTATTTTTAACCTTAAATATGATTTTTTCTTTCAAAAGCAAATAAACTTTTTCATCATTATTATTGGAAAAAGTTTATTGGTCTACACGGTAAAAACAACATTAGTTTTCGTTATGGAGACAAAAAATACATATTGGTTTTATTATTTTCATGGTACAGACAAAATACCTCGTGGCCCTTATTTTGTTTTGAGTAGTATATTTATAAGTTGATTGAATTTGATTAACTCAAATTCAAGGCTACGTAACTTAGTAGATGGTGCTTGTCAAAGGTTTTTGTTTACAAAATTCGTGAAATAACTTTTCGTGGCACCAGCAGTCCTTTATTTTTTTATCATGCCTATTTATTAATAAATTTTAAAATCAGGAGGAAGGTTGACTATCAGGAGATGTACTTTTTTTAGAGTAGCTGAAGCTAGCTAGCTAAAGGTATGTATTTATAAATTTATTTATCTATAGAATTTAGAAACTTACTCTGTTGTTGTAAGTAATGTTGCGAATGTTGTTCGTTGGTGAACTTGTGTCTTTGTGGCAGTGTATTTCTCACTCTACACACACTGCCGTCGTTAGACCAGCCACCCGCACTGCCTCCGCCTTCGGATTTGCTATACAAATGATGTTCAGTTAATAAAGTTAAGCACTAGTTTTATACTTAATCTTCATTGCTGTTGATGTTGTTACATATATATTTCGTGGCCCCATCTCGCCTTTTATTGAATTATTTTAAGTCTAGTTTGTCACTTGGCGTCCGGCGGAGCGAACAAAAGCCCAAGAGTGTTGGCCCTTTTTTGCGTCATACCTGGTCAATATTTGACCTACTGGTGGTTTTCAGACCATCCTAAGCCTGCTGCCACTTTATAATTGTAAGTTTCTATCTGAAGTTGCTGATTCGTCTTGTTCTTATAGGATTCTTGTTTTATTATAGGATAGCATATTTATTGTTTTTGTGTTTTTTGTATTTGTTTACTGCGTTAACCTGGTCGCGGTTAATTCAAGGCCGCGAGCCAATATTGTGATCTTTCCCTGGTAATTGTTATTGTTTGCTTCTTTTGATAATAATGTTTTTTTTTCAATGTACGTGTTAATGTTGTGTTTTAGCTTAATTGGGACCATTCAGCAAAGAGCAACGTGGGACACGTGCTGACACACCCCATTCGACCGACACCACCTCCAAAAGATAGTCATTATCAATCGTTAACCTATTAAATAGTGCTAGTGATGTGTCAGTGCAGTGCCTAGTGTAATTCTTGCGATTTTTATGGTTTAGTGCAGTTTTGAAGGACAAGTGAGGTTATTCCCTAAGGGGAACCCCTGTTCAATTTTCTTTAAATCAAGCATCCTGCTAATGCTTCTAAAAGCTGCAGGAGCTTAAGAGCTTTCATTTCATTTTATTCATTCATTAACAATTTATAACAATCGTGTCTGAAAGTAACTAAATCTAAAACATAATATTACCACATAAAATTGTCTAAGTACATAAAATAGTCAGATAGTTATTATATAATAGTCATGTTAAAACATCATAAATTAAATACAAAAATCTGTTCATAAATATTACAGTAAATAACGAGTAAAAAAAATACCGTATTCACAAGTTTAAATTACTTAAAGTCAATCAAAATTTATGATTTAAGAATTCACTGACAGAGTAAATCCTTCCCTCAGCAAAAGTCGCCTTAAATCGGTTTTGAACCTATGTAAATTAGTCTCCGCTTCTAGTTCTGTGGGTAGACTGTTCACTGCTTGCTATAGATATAGATTTTCTGGGATTTTGTTTAGTGATTTACTTGTCATTTGACCATTTAGCTACAATACCTAACTTCTTAGTTCGCCACCATGCATATTGAATTATATTTTTTATAAAATCTTTTTAACTTCATTCTTACACAGCCCAGGCTGCTATACAAGTTACTTTCTCCTGGATTTATTACAAATTTACTGTTCATAGTATATTATTTCGTGTCACTCAATTAGTTAAATATCTTATTTAGGTGTTACTCACTTGTCATGAATATTCGAATGACTAGGCATTTGGAAGGTGTCTTCGTGTATTCCGGGTCCCTGTGCAGCTTCATAGTTCTCTACTGACCGCATTAGATCTATATTAAACACAATAACTTTAATACTTTTAAAGGGATTTCATAAAAAAAAATATGCTTGATGTTATACTCAAAATTGACTATATTGTTATTGGAATACAAAATAAAATAAAAAAAACATGTGAATAGGACAATGATAATAATACCTTTAGTCTTTTGGAGCGCAGTTTTAATTGCTTTTATTTCCATTACTTTAAATGGGTCTTCATTTTTGATGTTTCCGACAGGTTTGTTACCTAAAACACGAAAAAACAGTTATATTTATAGTTTCAATCAGGCTAAAATAAAATAAGTATTAAAAGAACTGCGAATTTTTTTAAGTCAATTGTGATAATTAAACAAGTGTTTACATTTCCTGGTAGGCTCATCATCAGCGCTTTCTTCACCGGAGCTAGAATAAGTGTTGTGCGAGCTTTCACCTCGTGTCTCCATTTGAAGTTTCTGGAATTCTGTCACCTATAAAAGGGTTACACAGTTCACTACTTTGGCTTAAACTTGGTCTTCCGTATTCCAAGATATTAACCTGAACTTTATTATTGACTTATATCTGCCTTCATTTGGGCGAAATATCCGGCCTAGCGCTGGCGGCTCAAGGGCGATGTGCAACCGGGCTGATGACCCCACCCAAAGCATCTGAGTTCATGAAACGTATATCCCTTGCTTAGTTTAAACCCGAAATTCCCCTCCCAATATCGTTTCTAAAAAAGGTTCTTGCAAAAGGGTGAACTGCTTAGTCCCCTTAGACAATATAATAGTTTTGCGCGACTTCTTTCGCATAATATTCGTTTTCCTTTAAACAATAAAGTCTATGGATTTCTTTACAATGTAATTTATCTCCTTGCCATTTTATTGAAATCTGTTCAGAGATTCAGGCGTCAAAAGAAACCACAGAAAGAACAATTTTTATAAAAAAAATATAATTTTTAATTTTTATAATCGCTTTTATAATATTAGTATGGATAAGTTACCAGACTCTCCATGTGTTGCTTTTTAAGTTGCAACTCCCTGAGTTTCATCTGCAGTAGTCGGCCGCGTTCAGTCAGCATGCCTTCGTCTTCTTCCGCTTCACTGTCACGGCCACCACCACCTGCCTCCTATTTATTTAAAAAGTTTATGTAACTAAAATTCAAATCCCAAATAAACATCAGATTTGGCTGATCATTTTTTTGTATTTGTAATTATCAAGACATGTTTTAATTATGTAATAATATTGATATTGTTTAACTTTAATGTTTCCCACATTAAAGTTATAATTAAAAGGAAAGGACTAAAACTTACCTCCCCACTCCCTGCATTGGGATCCCTATGTGAGAATCTGTCCTCTTGGCTGTGGTTAGAATGTACTGAATGTCCATGCTCGCTGTCCAAGTTGTTAGACATATTCTGTTGCCCGTGAATGAACTCCGATGAATGGGGTAGCGTGGTCGCCACCCCAATCTGATTTGCACCATACATTCGATTGTTGTAGTTACCACCGTTAAATGACTGGCTCTGTAGAAAAATATTAATATCACCCTATTGTTTCATACAAAACACATGCATAAAAGCAATATATCAGTTGCTTTGGTCTTGGCCATAGTCATTTTTGTACCTTTTATATAGATCTAATTCATTTATCTAACCTGCATACTAAAGTTGTCATGTGATGTTGAAGGATGCTCTTGAGATTGTCGCTCTTGTCTGTTCATTTCGTCTAATTGTTGTTTAGCTTCCTCCTGAAACAGGATGACAGAAATGTTTAGTGTACTTTAAAATATCATTTACGTTCATTTATCACAAAAATAAATATACCATTGAATGTCATTCTAACGCCATATATTTTTTTTACCTTAAAGAAAAAGAATACCTGATACTTAAGAAGTCGCTTTTGTTGTTGCTTCAGTGCAGCCAAGCGCATGGATGACATCTCCATTTTGTTCTTTATCTCATTTTGCCAGAGTTCATTTTCGCTATATGCAGATCCATTGCTCTGAGCAGAGACTGGACGAACTACCACGTCCTGCTAAATTATAGACCAAAATAAATAAATTACACATAAAATGTTACACAGTAAGCTAATACTAAAGTTTAACCAGCATTTACATGTTGGACATTTAGTAAGGCTAACACATGATCATAATTTTAGGAAATACATTTTTGGGAAACTAACAAATAAAACGACACTCAATGTTTTTCGAGCTATGCTGTATAATAGCTGAAATATTTTGAATTGAAATTAACAAGAGCAGCAATAAAGCCAGTTATAGCATTAGTTTGTGTTCAAGTGTTTTTTTTGATAACAGAGAACTTTAAATTGGAATAAAACACATGGAAAAATGTTAGCTTTAGTTTTTAAAAAATCAGGAGATAATTTTATGGTATCCGATCCATGTTTAAATATTATTTTGGGCAGATGGCTAGTGCGTAACCTGGAGATCATGTAAGCGCAGCCTAAAGCCACGTGCCTGAATTATTCTATTTTATTTCAATTTAAAGTTGTTCACCTCTAATGAAACCTTTAAAATACATCCAAAATTTCCGCTAATTGTTTGCTCCATATAACTATGACTATGTTATTTATTAGTCGTGAAAATAGAATGGGGCTAAAACGTAAGTTAATAGGCAGAAGGTAAACTCTGAAATCAGACACGTTTTGTAATCCAAGGTAATATTTGGGATCAAATTAGTTTTTTTTGCGACAGTTGGTATACGAGCACATGCTATGAATGATTCTCACGACAGTCACACAATTTGTGTTCAATTACGTACAACTTTCTCTTCATCATTGTTTGTATCTTTCTTTTGTCTCATTTCTTCAATGTGTGCAACTTTTTCTACACAGGAAAGTATGTTTTTTCGGAGAATTTCATTTAAATATTCGTCATCTCTAACTACGTTACTACATGGTTTTGCTTCGATTTCTTTTAAATCAACTTTGCTATCCTTATCATTAATTACTTCATCACTTTGATCATTTTTTTTAGTTACTTCGCTAGCTAAATCGACAAGAACGTCTTCATTAACTCTATCACTTTCTAGTTTAGCTGGATCGTCATTACTGGGCTTAGCATTATGCAAAGACTTATTCAATTGCTCATTCTCTTCATTAGTTACCTTCTTAAGATTATTATTAATAGTTTGAGTATCATTGTTATTATTAGCTTCTGATACTTTTGATTCTGATTGTTTTTCAGACACCTCATCTGCTTTATTTTCATTTAAATCATCTTCTTCTGCAGGTACCTCAATATTATCAGGCCCTTTTTCCTCAACTAATAAATGTTCCAATTTATTTTCACTTTCTTTTAACTGCATTACCATCTCTACCAACTCATCGTACTCTTCTTTAGTGTGCTCAATAAAAGCCTAAATTAAAAATTATTTTAGAAATACTGAAATACTGACATGAAATATATTAAGTCAATAGATTGTAAATATGTGTTTACCTCGTCTTCTGAATTACGCATGGTATCAACGAGAGATGAAGTCACTCGGATGTATTCCCTAATTTGGCCAAGTCTTCGCTCAACTGCGGCTGCATCTGGGCATGCGGCCACAATAGCCTCACCTAGAGCGCGAGCTGATTCCCTATGTACCTATATCAAAAACATATTTACTTTATAACATTACAAAGATATAAGTTTGTATGTAGGATGCAATCATCGAAACTACTTGTACATGTTTAATTGTTCTTTCACCTACACGGAGAATGGGTCTTATCTTAATGGGTCTATTCTACATTTTGGCTCATAACATATGATCTTTTAAAATAAACCCCCTAATGAGATAAGATATGAATTTCATGTTAACAGTCTCTGGGCACATTCTTATACCAGTGTGTCGTTTTTTACCTTAGTTAACATAGTAAAAAACCAATAGAAATCTAAAACAAATACCTACATGATTATTGTCATTAACATTGTTAAGGCTCCCTTGGCCCTGGTCATACATATTGTTGATTAGATTAACTGTTTTTGTGCCTGTTCTTGAGTGTGATGTTGATGGAGAAGAATTATGGTTGCCTGTGTGATTAAGTTGACCTTCAAAATTGTTGCGAGATGGATTTAAGTTTCTTGTCAAATTATTTCTATTCTGATTTGACGTCTGAAAAAGAAGAGTAGTCCATGTGAAAATGTGTTTGTAAATGTGTAACACCATTTATACTAGTTTAAATTGTTATTTCATTAGCAACTTACATTAAAAGGTTGGGACATGTTTCCAGCTAACGCATTTGGTGTGGTGGGATTTACAATCATAACAGCAGCAGCAGCATGATTTGAATGGGATATTAGACCTGTAATAAATATTAATAAAATAAGAATGCAAAATTTGTATTTTTAGACTAACAAACACATTCCTACATGTTGTAGATATTATCAGAGGCTTTCCACATCATCAATTTCGGTCATAACTGAAGTAAAGTGAAGATAGAGTTTGAAGTCCTCTAGTGGATACTCTTAGAAAAAGCCTATTTAGCTTAAAGGGGCTACTTTGTTTTGTTCAGGAACAACTTAAGCATGCTGCGTCCTAACTTGACTATGACACATATTAGTACAAAGAAGAAGAGCACCTCTCAAATAAGCTTTTATAGTTTGAATGAAATGCTTTACAAAAGTTATTCTATAATATGTCATTTAAATAATGACAATTAGAATGCTTTTGTTAGGTTGTTTATAATAAATAAATATTTACCATTCTGCATTTGTTGCCCATAGGAATTTGAAGTGTGACCTGAAGCTGAGGATCCAGCACCATCATCAATGTGGTCTCCAATACTGTCTCGGTTTTGAACATTTAATGGCAAAGCTCTTGGCTGGGGTCTTACAGGGACAAACCTTCCAAAACCACTTTCAAATGCCACTGAGTTTTCTGAAATTGAATATTTATATTAAAAAGACAAAAATATAACTCAGAGATGAAAATTAGCAAGTTGTGTCATGTTCATATGATTTAGTAAAATTTAACAAAAAAAGTTTAATAGATAAATATTTCTTATTAACTTCTCAACCTGGATTCTAATTTAAGAGGATTTGGCAATAGAGCAAATAGAAAGACATTTCTCACCTAAATCATTCAATTCGTGATCTGATGCTGATGTATTGTTGGTTTGTTTTCTTGATTGGTTGTAGTTTGTCCGGGAATTGTACTCAGATACAGGAACCCAATCTAGAGATGTCTAAAAATATTCTACTGTTTTTACCAATTACAAAATTAAATACACTTTCATAAAAGCCACATTAAAAAATCACATGCGAAGCAACAATATATTCCAAAACAGATCCCTTTTAACACACCTTCTTCTTACTAAATTTAGAAAAGCAACAACCCATAGAAAATGTTTTTGGAAAATTATTAAAATAAATAGTTTTTAATTAATTTATATGCAATATACCTATTTTAAACTTTAAGGAAGAAGGGAACTTGCTTTAGCAGAGTTAAAATTGTGATAGTTGGCATTATTCCAAAATGTATTGCTCACTAGTTTTTCTAAAAATATAAAGCTATCTTACTAACTTCAGGCAGTCAATATGTTGCGTATTTGTAGGGAATTCATCTGACAGGAACCCAAACAACTCTTTTTATTTTTATTGAATAGAAATGTAGTCATATTTAAAAAATATTTATCTAGATTAAAATATTTTGACAGATGAAATAATAATTGAACCAGGAAATCAAGCATAATAGTGAAATATCGTTCGAAGCTATACTCTATGTGTTTTTTATTAGAAGTCTTACCGAAACAAGATTGGCCGCCATGTCTCTTCTTGTGGGAGTTACGGCCTCTTGAGGTACATTGCAGTTATTTCTCACTTTGGTCTTCGGAATCGTACCAGTGTGTTTTTGATGCCGTTCATTGTTACCAGGAGCCATAACATTTACTTTAAAGATACACATAAATTCATATCACTGAAATCGCTCTATATAGGCCGGTTTGTAACAAATTTCAAGACATTTCTTACCACTAAGAATAGTAAAATTTTTGTCAACGAATTTATTGACTTAAATATTTCAATTGTTTAATCTAAATAGCAACGATTTTAGTATAAGTTATGTTGCCTTTTGTAGTTTTTTTTGGGAAAATACAACGTCAAACGTCACTCGGTCAATGCAACGCAACTTAAGACAATGACAGCTGTACGCCTTACGTCAATTCTTGCCCACGGCCAAGCGTAAGCCAAGCCAGAACAATTTTTTGACTGTGTTGTTTTCGTTTTAAAATTTTAGATAACTTGAACAAACCCTTCATTGAAAATTACTTATTTGTTTTTCTTACAAAACGATGTATTATTAGAACATTCGTCAAGGAAATAACAATATTTAAAAAAATGGGAGTAATTCACCCATATGCCATGAATCCACAAATGGTGCGGTAGCTTCTGATTGCCCATCGAGCGGGAACGCAAAAACAGTAGCGAGCGAGCGATCAGAAAGTTGAGTAGTGTTTGAATTAACGTTTATGACGCGTATTGTGTTTTCAAAATATTTATTTATGTGCACAATGTTTGATTTTTTTTTAAAGTTGTGAATAATTTTATCAGTATAAAGTTTTATGGTAAGTTATTACAATAACCCATGTTGCCTGATAGTATTTTTACTCATTCAAGTTTAATTCAATTTAAAAATGCAAAATAGTGTAGGTATTCATTAAAGACTAGAATAATTGAAAAAATGAGTTGTTTAAGTAAGTTTATGTCAAAAAATAAAAATACCTTAATTTATGATTCTTTAAAAGAGTAGTTTTTAAGTCCCTATTAGAATTTATTTATAACTGTCGCAATCAATATTTGCGTTGAAAGATTAATTTTATGAACCTATCTACCACTAAAACTTTCGCCAAATCGGTTAAACCGTATTGAAGATTAACTCTGACAAAAATTTAACAAACGGGAAAAATGCAGACAGGCAATATAATATATATATATATAAATATATATTTGATAATGAGTTTAAAAATTACTTATTACAAATATTTGCAGTTGTTAATGTAAAAGCGTTTGTTTGTATTCTATGGGTTTGTATAAAAGGTCCTTCGAGTAACTATGTAAATAATGATTGATTAAATATTTAACTAATTCCAGAAAAAAATTGAAACCTGAAAATGTTAAGCATTTTTTGTACAGATAAGTCATTCATTGGGTAAAATACAATATTAGTATGTAAGTGCTATAGGTACTTCATATTAACGCCCTCCCGTTTCATGTCTTAAAGTATTAGGCCATAACAGGGCGGCAAAACAGCCGAAGGGTAGGGCAACTAGGGCGGCCGACAACCTAAGGGCGCACCTCTACCGGCACGACACTTCGACCTAAATCTACATTTTGTGTCAGCAAATTAATTAATCTTTCCATTGTAGGCACCACACCTTTCTATTGCAGGAGTTTTAAGCTTTAGGAGGTCCACATTTTAACAGTCTTCTGTTAAGTGCTACAACTATATTCATTACAATAATAAAAATAAAATTAAAATAAATACCTATAGACTAAAGACACCTAAGCAAAAGCGACCTATACTCTTTTAAATCTATTAACGTGCATACTGAAGCTTATTCCTCTAACTTTTGTTGATGGTAAGGTGACGTCACTTTGTTGGTACCAAGAAGCAATAAACCGGTTCCGTTGCCGACCTCCAATTATGCTAATACTCTACTCCTCAGTCGTAACGTAACTCTATCGCCATAAGCTAAATTGGGTCTGATAGCCTCTTTTAGTTATTTTTGTCGCTATGGCCCTTAGAGAGCACCTGTTCGGTTAACCTAATTATTTCTCTATTACTGGTTTCACTGCACTTATGAACGGTGCTAGCTAGTAAGTAAATTTGTACATATAGCTCCCTATTTATTATTAGGGAGCTTAAATAATCACTTTACTTGTTTTTATGCAGATGTCGTATCCAAATAGCATAACACATCGTATTACAAGTTGGCAAGCCAAATCGAGGAGTGTTGTTGTAATGTAATGCGGCTGCTTCACGTTCAGCCGGATAGTAGTGGCTATAAGTTTTACAAAGCGGCGTTCAAAGTTCTGCCTAATAGTGCAGTAAAGGTTTACTATGAATTATGAAGAACATATATAAAATTTTATAATATAAGGACTTTTAGAAGACTCCAAACTAAATAAAAATCAAGAAACGATAGTCACTTGCAAGAATCAGTTACTAAAAATTAATTGATATTGGCACAAGCTGGCCGATTGTTATGGCCACAATACTTAACCTAACAGGCACCATTTGCTGCCAAAAATTTTCCTTCAGAATCATCACGATGCATTGTCACACTACTTTTTTGTTAATTTGTAGGCCATTTTAATTTTTGTAATCATGCAGCGCTTTATTTTTCTGTTTGAAAAGTGCAAGAATGGGTGGAACAATCGTGGACATCTGCAGGCAAAAGATTTTAACAACCGACCTTTTAAAAGGGAGTAAGCCCTTTTTTTGAAGGCCCCTATGTTTTACATATCCGGTGATTTCACAAATTGGTAACAAGAGGCAGGAAATTTCGCTTAAACCGTACAGTTGTGGATGTTTGGACGTCAAGACAATTAGGGTAGAACCTTGGGGTTAAAATGCAAAGGCAGTCGATATCTATTCACAATGCTAATGAATCGAGCCGACTTGAAAGAGCGTGATCGTCGACAATTTGCACCGCTCTACGTTGAATCCAGTCAAATGGAAAGAGCTGGTACTTGGGGAGCACCTGTCCAGAGATGAGAACCGTACTCCATGTGAGGTCGAATTTGCGCATTATAGAGTTGCAAATGATGGGCTGGGATGAAGTACCGCTTCGGCCTGTTCAGTACACCCAGGCCCTTTTTAGAGGCTATTTAGCCTTTCCTTCCAAGTGACAACAATATTGAAAATCACGAGATATGTCGACGCCAAGAATTCCGATACTAGCTGCGGCTCAAAATAAAGGTGATTTTGTATTAAAGTATTATGTAAGGTGACCTTTTAAATTTGCAGTGATTTTATGAGAAAAGAACGGTTTCTTGTAAGGTCAATGGCGACGATATCGATCTGACCTCCATTTCCTTCCGCAATTGAAAGCGATATTGTCATGTCCCTACAACAGCAATCAAAGAACTATCATTAGTCTTGGGTCAAAAGTCACGAAGAGACAAAAATTGTATATTATTCTTTCAGTTGCTCTCGTTTCTCCAGCTGAATATATTTTTGCCAAACTGCATGGATATTGACAGATTATACCTCAGTAACTCGTCAGGAAGGTGGACCTAGACTACTTACCTAGGAATACGAGTATATCCTTATGGATTTGGACCTACACGAGTTATTGAAAACGTACTTAATAACTAAGTAAGTATTCGGCGTTAAGACTGGAGGTATTGTATGAATACGGAAAAGGCTTGTAGTGGGTGGTTAACCTGCTAAATGATACTGCATAATATTTTGCGGAAACAGTAGGTAGATGAAAGAAACAAAACAATGCGGTTGGCACAGTTGTTTAAAAGCGTGACGGACGACTGCTTCTTATCGGTGGATGTGAGTGTGAAAAGGCCCGCGTCCCATACCTCACGCACCACGACACGACACGTGTAATTCATGGTGCGGCACGTTAATGGTTCAATGGCCTGACAAAATATCAATCCAAAATTAAACATTATATAATACAGCACATATACCTAACTACACAGTAGAGTTATTCTTACCCTGGTTATACAAAAGATCGCCACACAGTGGTTTGTAAATCGAGGTCCTCTTTCATGGAAATTTCCAAAAAATGTGATCGGGATACTTTCCTTTGTAACATATTAAAAACCAACTTGTTACATTGTATCACCTTATGGGAAGCAATAGTTTATATTTTGTTACTTTTGGAGCTACATATACCTTCCAAACTTTTTTTGAAGTTCATGACATAAAATTTATATGAAAGGGGAGCTCGATTTCTAGATCACTGTGCCCCATCTGGTTTTTTAACTATACTTGCAGAGCATCGTTTTAATTACCTACTTAAATAAAAAACGGAGTCGTCGCCTTTTAGTTGGTTCGTTTATTAGCTACACTCAGTTTTCAGGGCCAAAGCATTCTGAAGTTTTATCAAAATATACCTATTTTAAAAGCTTACTTAAAGGTCAGGTATCTACCTACCAGTATGTATTAAAATTTTCTATAACATTATTAAATCTTAAATTAGGTGATAGGTTACTACTAATTAACTGAGGTACTCAGGTTGATACTTATAGTACCTCAGTATGGTCAATAGTACATAGTGGTTATACTACTTGTAGTTATTGATCCAACAATTCCTATCATAATTATGTGAAAGTTATTTTTAAGTTGAGCGAAGGGTTACTTGAATCTATAAGTAATAAAAGTACATATCTACTATTCAGAACGCACTCATTAACCTAACATAGAGACAAATGCATGCAATGTATGAATTACCTAACAAACAAATTGCTTATGAATGTATCCATTGGTTTAATGCAAGGTAACTTTGGTTTAGGTATTAAGAGTTAGGTAGGTATCTACAAATTGGGTACTTGCCTTCTTGGTAGTTATGGTACAAACTCGTATTATAAATATGAAATACGCACCGATAGTAACTGAGAGCAAAAATATTCTAATGGCCACCTCTTTATGGTGGGATAGGAACTATAAGAACGTGGTTTGTAATTATGAAAACTAGCAATGGTTAAAGTTTATGAAAACAAGCGATGTTTATTTGTTTTTTTTTTTTTCCTCTAACCCTAACATGACAAATCCTTTAGAATTCTTTATCTAATAGTTTTCGAAAGTTTTAGTTCGTGGAATTATCTATTAAAAATATTCAACACTTTCACGTAGCGTATGATCACGTATGATACCTAACTTTTACCTTACTTAATACATACTAAAGAAACGTGTATTCCGTTAAATCGATTGAAAAATATAAAATTTTAACGACCGACATTAATGTTAACTTTTAAGAATGTAGCTGTCGTGGCGCAGATCTTAGAATTGATCACTTCTTAATATATATACGACTATTGAAAGGAAAAATCAAAAGCAGTGAAATGAAACTTATAATACTTTTTTACCAATTTATTTCACACAAATTTCCAAAATAACATAATATAAATTTTCTAGACATGTCACGATACTTAGGTATATACTCGTATATCTACTAGTCGCTGTAGAAGTGCTTTCAAAAGCTCAAGTCCTTATGGAAAAAAATCCTATTCTTGTCTGTAAAATCCATCAAAGAAGCTTTTATGTAACCCTTTTTTCTCATACTCGTATAAGCCTTGAATGAACACATGTTTGCCTTCTGTTATGACTTTGTGTAGGTATGTATGTATTTGCGATAGCTTGCTTACTTCAAAGTATTTTACCCATAACCGATTTAAAAAAAAAACGAGTAGTTTTTAGTAGAAATCTAAAGATGTAATGAAGTTTAGGCGATGGCAAAAAAGAGATCCAGAATTAACTTTTGGAAGATACTAGATAAAAGAGTTGTAATTATGTAGCAAGGAGTACATAACTGATAGAACTTTCCTAATCAAATTCAAAAGCAAAGAGAAGAATGTCAGGTCTTTTAGATTATAGTCGTAGGCACAGTCAGATGGGTATGTGGTTTGGCCATTTTAGCTATGTATTTAGTCTTTAGATTTACTATATATTAGGATAGATTTACTATATTAGGGAATAGAGAGTGAATGAGTGAATGCTATTCCCTTTAGTAGGTACTTTCATTCCTCCTTAAAATTAGATAACAAATATTACCTACTTGACACTGGCAAAATACTTAAAATTATTGCCATCATGATGGCAACGCCATCAAAAGAAAAAAAAACTTTATATTTAGACACAACAATCAACTCTCATTTATTTATATATTTGTAAGATGCTTTTTGTTCGACGCTACCAGAATAAATGTTATCGAATAGGTAAAGGTTATCATTTCGAGACTGGAGACATAAGTTGGTATATTTAGTACAAAATTGCATTGTGAAATGGGTTAGTTCTAATTGAGCACATACTTACCTCTTGAAACGTCATCAGAGTTCAATATGCTTTCATTTAATAGCAGATTTAGATTTTTCAAACGATCTAAAAATAAGACTACTAAAGAAAATCAATTGTGACTTTGAGTCCGTTCTAGGTTCTAGATTTTGTTGTTTTTTTTTTTAGGTTCTTCTTGAATGATATGATAAAATAAAATATAAGATGAGGTATCTAACTATTAAACTCACAGGGTTAAGATTGAACTAGATCTTGCTTGTCAATCATTTTTATAAGCCATCTGAATAAATTATGGGATGATAAATCTTATCAGTGTAAATAAAAAATTACCTAATGTATTTTTATTCATATGGATTTAATTGATAACGCTTCAATCATAAATATACCCATTTAAAGTCAACCGTGGGTGATTCATACTTAATTGTAAGTTCTGCATTACAAAACAATAATGAAATCATTGTTATTTTATTAATACTTACTTGCTTTTAGAAAATTTAATCTGAACATATTAAGTGAAATGCATGTAGAAATTGGAGGACTATAGCTGTCAAACAAAGCATAGCAAACAAGTAGGTATCGAAAACGTAAGACGTGACTCGAAATCAAATTGTAAAATCATTCATCAATTACAGCAAATGTTTTATTAATGAATCGGAAGTCGATAGTCAGCTTTGCTTTCGGCCTCCGCCATACCAGCTTACCTAAAGTTTTTTTCTAACAAAATCATTGTAATTTAAAAACCTTGTAGATAACTTAAAAAGTTAATCAAAAGCCAGTGCGTGGTTTAGAAATAGATCTTTGCATCATTCTTTTTATTTATCGAACGTTTTGGTCGGTCACGGGTCGGCGACAGGGCTTCGTCACGACGACGACTCGAGGACGATGGCGAGCGACCATCGGTTAATATAGCGATGACGAAATGGGTACACTCCATGTTCAGCCGGCTCAAACGATGCTCTGTCTGCCTGCACTATAGCGAGGGTTCAAATGAAACCTGTTCTCGCTTAGCTCGTGACAGATCTCTGATTTATACTTAACGTTTCTTTTTGTTTTTATTCTTAGGTGCTGACTAATCTAATAACACATACCTCCACATTACAACATTTATAGATTTCTAATCATTACACATAGGTAAAGAAATAAATTTTAAATACAATGTTGAAACCACATTACAACTTTGGTACGATATTATCGTTTCAAAAACAATTCACATAGTTCGAAAGAGGTTCTAGGTGTTCTAGTTTCCAAATAAAAGCTACAAATATCGATTTTCTCATATTTCCTTCAACGCAAAGTACTTTGGTTCTGTAATTTCCTAGTCAAAATCATTTGATGAAGTCACAGTTGCAACGGAAAGTGTGTTGTTGAAAAATAAACAAAACAGTTATTTACATCTGTTTAGTGATCAGTGCAGCTGTAGCGCGACTCCCCTTGCCTGTCCTGCTCATGGTAGGTGTTTCGACACGGTATTATGCCCACTCGCTCGCATTTTGTGGAAATGCTCGTCTACACAAAGTTTCATACCATAGTAATAAAATAGAGAAAATACTGAAACTAAATGCGGTTTTCCGAAATTTGAACCCTACTGCTTTGAAGGTATCTTATCATAAAAGAAATGCTGTGGCTCAATTCATCTATCGACAGAGTTATTTCATAAAGTTCTGGATTGATATTTTGTTTTCAGGTCAAACAGGTAAATTGTCGAAAAAATCCAATTAACTACTCCTTGCTGACTTGTGTTTCACAAAAAATGCTTTCAATACAAACGTTTTTTTAACACGCAATCCGACAATACGCGAGCAGATAATTTGTAGCAGAGAGGTACCTACTTTTCCACAACCTACCTACGTAGGTAGGTAAAGTGCTTATTTTCTGACTTTTTGCTGTAATGACTTCATGAATGACTAGTCTTTGTCGTTAGACATCTCATAAAACTATTAATAGGCATAATTCTACTTTAGTCGCTGACAAAACCAGAACCAGAACAATTGCGATGGTATGATGATTTAATCAAAGCTAGGTATTCAATACTTAGGATATGATCTCCCACACCGTGTTAGTAGGTAAGGAAGTTATACATTCTCTTTAGGTACGAACCTATTTCATGAACATCTTAATTTCTGAAACAGGATGGGTTTAAAAGAAAATAAAGTTGTCTTTTTTAACCCCTAAGTAAGCGGGTAAAATATGTAAAATCAATTTATTAATAATAAAATAACATATAACAAGTTTGTATAATGCTATAAAATATGCCCTTGTTAATGGAAATAAAATTCACCAGTAATTTAAATTCCAATAAAATGCCTTTTTGTTGCTACGGCCGTCAAGAACTCTAGAACACTATCCACAATTTAAAATAACATCTTATTTTACAAATATCAAAACCTAACTGCTACAGTAATTAACCTACTCGAACATTTCATTACGGAGTAATATTGCATTCAGGAATATTACACTATTGCGACATTGCCTACATTTACAAACGTCTAAACCATAATAATTTGGTGGATTCGGAATCATAAAGCAGGACGCCTACCCGGAATAAATAATGTTGAAATATCTGCGTAAAACTAAAATTATAATTTGAAATAAACAAAACCAAATATTTCAGAAATCTAACGAAATTGTGTTAGTTTGAAATAAAACCGAAACATGAAATTGTATTGTCATAAATGATATAATGTCTCAATCCCCTCTTTATTTTTTATTTTTAGAGGTTCACTAAATGTTACATTCAATACAATACAATGAAAAATCAATAGATGTTACATTCAACGAATACTTAGAAAAGAGTTTGTATTTTTTTTTGGAATATAATACTGATTGTGCCCATTTTTCCCAAGGGAACAACAGAAAAGTGTTATTTAAGGGGTGTTCGCAAACCTAGCTCTTACGCAATGCCTGCTTAACCCTACAATTTCCACGCATTTAAGTTTTTATATCAAGCTCTTGACATTTTTGTTTAAAACCCAATTCATTTCTACAAAAGCTTACCCGTAGTACCTACCTACTTAAACAAACATTAACCATGTAATGGCTTATGACAAAGAGTTGTAAATGTTTGTAATGGTCTGCCTTAAATAAATATATAATTGTATCATTGTCAGATTTACACTTGGCCACTACCATTTTAAGAGTGTACTGGGTCTATAGAGACCTATATGCCAACAATAGACGCTCATGTCATACCGTGGCAGAGGCACCTATTTTAATATCATTCGCATGACACCACGCCGGCTGTCGCACGTGGGTGTGTAAATAAATGGCCATGGCCCCGATTATTTAACATCATCTAACCCAGCGATTTAGGCATTATACAATAAATTCTCTTTTTTTCAGATACAAGATGTTACTTTTTTCCTAAAACAACTACGCTGCAGTCTTCAACATGAAAAAGTTAATCAACAAAAACTTGATAACGCTAAAATGCGTGCTTTTCTGTTTTCTCTCTGGTAAGTGTGTAACGAACGAGAACCTTTGTAGGTTGGATGACCTTCTCATTGCTTTCACTTCACAAAAGTGTATTAGCTGCATTCTCATATTATAAATTATTCTGTTAGTACTAATTAGATAGGATATTCCATGAGCGACGTGCGTGTTAGTAATTGAAATTGCGAATTGATGTTGTATCAACTAATCCGACTAAAATTTTAGATGACACTTGTAAGAAGTTTACACTATTTTCTTTAGATAAGATAGGTACTTCTAAATTTACTATGAATGTGAAACATAGACAACTATGTAACTTAACATTCTTCCAAAACGAGTATCAAGTTACGTGTGTGCATCATAAAGAATTATTTTAAACGTTTTTATGAATGTATAAGCGTATGAGTGCTATTAAATTAATTACTTCAATTAAAGTGTATATGTAGTCGTTACCTACCCACAACACACACACAACAATCAGAAACAATACACATACAATCACATGTGTCGGTTTATTCCACATCTTGTACCTATCCGATATCTCAGAAAAAGTGGTCGGTTCGTATCGTCCAGTCTCGTGCAGTAATGCAGTTGTGTGGGGTATGTAGGTATTGCAAGCTTCCATCTAAGGAGTGGCTGTATGTATCACATAGGTACCGAATGATTTAGGGCTCATTCACCTCGACCTCAGGCTACAGCGCAGTAGCCACTTCAATATGTCCACTTTGATAATATATATGGCCTCTATCAGCCAGGATAATATTACGCAAGCTCCTTTAAAAGGTACTCAATATCGAAAACATACTCGTACTTGTAGATACCTACTATCGATTTCTACATTCAGATCTTAAAACTGGTTAGAAGGTCCAATAAGCGTTTTTATTCTATTATTGTTATGTTTCTATTAATTGAGTTGTGTTTGTTGTAAGAACATTTTACTTATAGTGTGAATTATTTCAGGTGTGGGGTGCATATATCCTTTCGTTCCGCTGCATATGCTATCACTTGGTTTGGATAAAGGGGAATCGCGATTGATATCCGCAGTAGCACCCTGCGTCGCTTTGTTGGGGCCGGCAATACTTGGACCTCTTATTGACAAGTAAGACAAATAGTTTATGTATTTGTACTTTATAATTAGAAGGTAGACTAAAAATATGTATTCCCATTGCCCGCCAAAAGGGCTCCCCTTTAGCCCAGTAGACATAAAAAATGGTAAAGTAAAGTATTTATGGAGCTTTAAACATTAGACTTGGACATTAGATTGTTGGTATTAATCATAAATATTTGAATTATCCAATAAAGAGTGGAACTACAAAAGTAGAGCTTCATTTACTTCTGTTTGTATATCAACCATATGTAAACTCTAGCTAGGCCATAGCTTGTCAACTTCCCCTTCGAACGGCTGGCGACGACGCCCTTGCCCTTATTTACTTTGGGATAGTATTTCCTACTGCCATGCTACTGAAGCAGATTCAACTCTTGTTCTTTATGCCAAGCTTTGAGTTGAGCGTTGAGAGAGCAAGAGAGTAATTTTTTTAATTCGCTTGACCTTCTTTGAAGCTTTAGTGTTAAGGCAAAGGTAATCCTTACTTGGTACCTATCTGCAACTACGGAAGTCGAAAGTTTGCCATTACAGTAGTTAGATGAGTGATAAAAATGTGATCATTGTTTGTTTGCCACCAGATTGTCAATCGGAAGGGGCTCGACTGGCGGAGGATCCGGGTCGAGTGGCTCCGGGCGGCTACTTAGAATTGTTATAGCTATTTGTCTTATATTGAGTGCAATTTTCTACTCCTTACTATTGTCAGTTCCTTATACAGAACGACATGAGGTAAGTTAACGTTTTTTACGAGTATATATTCATGCCTTCTCTATTTGTTACCTCTATTGTTGTCGGTTCAATTTCAACCTGTATGTCTTTGTAAATAAATAATAAAAAAGTACCTAAATCAATATTTTACTTACATGGGCTTTTATAAATGCTCTGTGCAATGACCTACTTGGTTTTGTATTAACAGGCTCGCCGACCGAGAGTTCTGTTCATGTGTGATGAAGATGGCGCTTACGTCATGCAGGAAGTCTGCGCCGAAGGAATGAGGTGTAACCGGTGGGATGGCGAAAAAGTTAGTTTTTACGATTACTGCATCTTAATATAATTTTTTCAATATTTTATCAGTGTAAAATTATTAAGAATTACTTACTAAGATAAAAAGATAGAGATTTTATTTGGGGTAGAGCTTCAAATATATGATTTTAAATTCAGAAGTATATTATTTTATGGCCACACTTAGCTTCGCATAACAAAAGAGCAATATCAATGCTGATGCTATACAAGTTAAGAATAGTAGTCAAATCCAAACTGGTTAGGTTGATCCATGGCTGGGTGTAAGTACTTAGTAGAAGGTGCTGCAAGTATTATTTTAGCGTAGCTTTTTTTGTTTTTTCTGAGACAAAAAGCAGTCAGTATGTCCTTACCCTGTTCTTATGCAATTTATCTCCTGCCCAATTTTTATCAAAATTTATCTAGCTGTTCAGGCGTGAAAAGGATACAAAAAGACAGAGGTTTTGTCAGTAGCCAATTTTGCAATTAAATTCCCTTTGGTGATTCCAGTCAGGAGTGTTAGCGGTGACTGCATGTGAATATGGATGTGCAGACGCCAATAGGACGTGGGCTACTAAGGAATTCCCTACCACTACAACCACTACCACCATCAGTCCTATGTACAACAGCGTCGCTAATTCTACGGTCAGTTTGCTAACATATATTTATTAATACTTACATAAATCCACATCGTGGTTAGTGACATTGATTAATAAACAAAACCAAATTATGTTGCTGTAAAAAGAAAGATTTAAGTCACCTACCTACTAACTTCAATACAACTTACAATAAATTGTAGGACGAAAACTACACTACTTAAATAACCCTTAAAACTCTTTGGGTTTCAAATACTGTGTTATTTACTACCCACTATATTTTTATGGTTTTTAAAGTAGGTAGATTTGTCTATGAATGACAAACTGGATTGCTAGTATTTAAATTCCTTCTTATTTCAGGCATCAGAAGGTTTGGTAACAGACGATGGGGAAGAAGATTTCGATTTCGAGAACTACCCGCCTCATCTGTGCTACAACGGGCGATGTTTAGTTTACATGCAGCACGCG
Organism: Choreutis nemorana; assembly: GCA_949316135.1. Taxonomy (NCBI): domain Eukaryota; kingdom Metazoa; phylum Arthropoda; class Insecta; order Lepidoptera; family Choreutidae; genus Choreutis; species Choreutis nemorana. The sequence continues at coordinate 5,688,257 of OX438601.1, read as the reverse complement.
GCTAGGTTGCGTGTGCCTCTATCACTACTAGCGCCGGAACAAAAGGACAATGGCACGGACGACGAGGAAAACTGGTGCACGTATAAAACTGGTAAGACACAAAACTTAATATCTTTCCGTCACTTTAGTGAATAATATTAATTTATTTACAGTTACGAACAAAAAGAAGCCTATGTCTAGAAAAAAGTAAAGTAGGTTCAGCAAAGTCTGTGATTTCCATGCTGTAAGGGTTCTTATGCTACTGTTTTTCAATAGGCATCAGTAGTTGTGATAACCTACTGGCTCTTGTTTAATATGTATATAATATACCTTACCTATATTTTCAGGTGGTCCATCGAAATGTTTCGTGCCACCAGAGCGTCTTAGAGAACTGAATGAGTCCAACCCTGACTGCAGACCAGCTGTTCGATGCCAGGTGTTGGATCCTTATGACGAGCCTGATGGAGTGCTGGCTGATGCTGAATGCAGACTGGTCGTTGGAGAACCTGGATATACCTTCTGGACCTACTTTGTTATCAGGTTTAGAACGATGGACTTATTTAATTAATATACGTAGGTACGTTATCCGGACGTTACTATCAATTTACACAAAAAGTTATAGCACGCATCCACCGCGAAACTATTACCGCAATGAATTATGAGGCGGGAGGTGAGCTACAGGCGTCAGACTTCCTCGTGATCTTACTTAGTAGCAAAACAAATTAATGCGATCCCAGGTAGTGATTGCAATCCAGGAATCCGGCATCATTTTACAGCAACCGTATCCGGTAACAATTCAACGGGTACAAATTTTGGAAAATCAATTGCGAAAATTCAGGAAAACTAATTAGTGGTGCTTTAATTGATTGAAACATGCACATACACTTGTTAGTCGTTTGATATTGAATATATTATATTTATCTGACAAGCCATGTAGACCAAAAAAACAAACACACACAGATGCACCATTCTTTGTATTCCTACTACTAAGCTATTCAGGAGCTTTTCTACCCCCTTTAACTTCTTTGTGGATAAGACTGTGCCACAATTTTCAATGGAGACTGACTTGATATATTCTCAAAACAATTTTAATTTCAACCAGTTGTTAAGGAATTTTTGCCAATCAAAATTCTATTATCTTAATTTTATTATCAACAAACTCGCTCACTCACTGTAACCAGTTATTAAATGAAGAAGAGCAAAGCTCCTTATTACAAACCACTGGACAATAAAAATTAAAAAAATGAAAGCATGGAGAAAAGCATGGTTTTACAATAATTGCAGGCCACATATTACAAATAATAAAGAATAGTGATTTAATTTCCTTCAGTACTAGTGGTTTCCTCCGTACTGTGAACTCGCGACCTCCTACATCTAAGTAACCACTAAACTGATTTGGCTCATGTTCGATTATGAAAATTGTTTTTCCTCATTAATCCGTTTTCTAAAAATTTCAAGACAATCCAATCAACGATACTTGTTATCGTCGAATATACATTTATACATACAGTTGGGTGTGTCTGTTTTAATGTTCAAAACAAACGCCTTCGCTCGTTCAATAAGTCTTAAGTCATGGAAAATGTCCTTAGGAGTGTCAATACGACGGTCGCGAATCAACCAATACATACTATTCCACAAAAAAAATAGATTTAGGTACATAAGTAAATAAACATGTTAATTAAATACGAAAAATCAAAACGTCTCAACTACGAGTACATTACCAGTCTAATTAGGTGATTAGGAGAACTAATCTCTTATCTTTCTATTTATTTATTTGGATTCGTATGTAGTTACCTATTGCGGGAAATCATCATGTAATTCCAGCTTTAATTTCCAGGGTGATAGCCGACATTTGGCCGACAGCCGTCCTCGCATTACTGGGAGCAGCGTGCGTTATAGCGACTCGAGAGACGTCACTCGGTCGAGGAGATGTCGGCCGACAACTGGCCTTCGGTACGATTGGCCTCGCGATATTCCCGCCCCTAGCTGGACTCGCGGCTGAAAACATGCCGGAAAACCCGTTCCTTGTGCCGTTCTTAATGCATGCAGTCTTTATGCTGATTGCTGCACTGATACTGATTTTGGACAAGTAAGTTTTTAATCCGCTAACTGGTCATATTTTATGCTATAGTGGCTTGAAAAATCTATGACAGACTCACCTCACTTCCATGAGACCTCATCTCTCTTATTGACGACATTGGTTAAAAACTTTCGCAAATCAAAACAAAGGAAGGTAATGCTATTTTAGGTTTGTACGCTGTGTCAGCGGTCAATGACACAAAGCCCCGAACGAGTGTAAAAAAATTTGGGCCCCCAAAAAATTTTGATACAGGGCCCTACTAAGGCCCTGGCTAGGTACCTACTATATATCAAGTATTTCATTGTTTTTCGGGGATTTTTATTCAACAAAATGGAATAAGTTCGTAGGTTAGAAGAGGAACTACATTAGTAGGAATTGAGGATATTTATAGCCTCTTATAGGAACCAATACATTACTTTAATGTAACCTTTGCGTTCGCGGACTCGCTCATAAAACTCAAAGGCCCTTAGTAAGTAGGCACATGAATAAAAATATAAGTGAATAAAATTCCAGACACATGCCCCTGTCGACGCCGGAGTGGTGGTGGCACACGGCCACGGGCGTGCTGGCGATGCCTATGAACGTGATCCGGCGTTACGGCGCCGAGACCGCCGCCGTGTTTGCCGTCGCCGCGTTGCTCGGCACCTTGTGGAGCGGCATCGACTCTTATCTGCCATGGTGAGTTAGTAACTTGAACAACAAAAACGCCTCGACCGCGTTTTTTTTCGAAGCCCGAATCAATAACTGCTACTACTATCTGTTCTTCAGCTATAAAACCATTTTAATAACGGAGTTCCGACAAAAATTCATTCGGAACTGTATATTTATCATCAAGTAAATTTTGAAATTTTACACGTGCCTGTTTTTAAAACGAAATGTTTTGAGGTATTGAACAATAAAATATTAAAAAATAAAACTCTGTTACGTCACTGAGCTAATAAGGTAGTCTTCAGTTTCTATTCTTATTATTTGTTTCTTAGAAATTCTGACATAAGTTGCTGAGGAAGACTTTAAAACTGACACATATAACCAAGTTTCTATTGAAATTTTCCAGGACGGTCCAAGCTTTGAACTGCAGCTTAGTAGAGGTAGGTCTGACGATGACGGCGGGCGCGCTGCCGGCGGTCCCGGCGCTGTGGTGGGCGGAGACACTCGTCGACTACATCGGACACTCCAACGTATTCATCACGGCTTTCACCTTCTACTGCGTCCGATACACCGGTATGTAGTTACAACTTTAATATTTTCTAATGGTTAAACATACGTAAAGGGTGGAAAAACACCGTATTACGAACAGGCAGGTACCAAGCCAATGTCTGTTAGCATCTCATAAGTTATCCGTTTTTTTTTCAGGACTTGCGTACACCACAAGCTATTCCTGGATAGTTGTGTGCGAAATATTAGAAGTGTTCACACTGAGCTTGGTTTGGGTGACGGCAATGCTTTACTTCAGACATCTGGTTCCTAGAAAGTATACGACTACCGGACAGGCCTTGCCGGTGATCGCACATTTCTGCTTAGGTAAAACATCCATATACCAACCTTGCATTTAAGGCACCATGCAATGACATGATATAATATAATACACACAATACCCAAGATCAGATGAGAAACAATGCCTCTTGCAAGTAACAGTTTCGCTCCAACTGGGATTCGAGCCCGAAATCTCAGTGCAGCGATGTAACAGATGACATCGCTGCCCTACCTACAGAAACAGGCGTTTTCCGTAAATAAATTGTAAATCGAATTAAAAAATAAGGGTTCTAAAAATTTTAAATTCAACTCAGGTCGCTGTATCGGTGCCATAATAAGTGGTATAGTATCATTGGAGCCTGCTTTGGAGTCTGCTCGCGACGTGTACAGGGCTTTAGGAGTGGTAGCGTTGTTAGCAGCTGCAATATACCTTGCTCTCTATCATCTGTTTCTTGCATCACACTGCGCTGCACCAGTAGACAAACCACCCAGTCATTTATTACAAGGTTAGTTAATCTTTTCTTCATATTACCGTAACTAACGCCTTCATTAGTACTACTTAAGTTTATATTTATAGTACTCACCCATTTTTGTCCATCTTAGCTTGCACTGTGGATGGCCAACTTAATGGCAAAGGTAAAACTAAAACTTATTGGATTAGGTACATAAATCTTTTACATATACGAAAAGGTAAATTATTATTAAGGTTTTACTATCATTTCTATTTTTCAGGTTTAAATACAAACGGACATTCTAACGGGACCTACTCTCCAATGAGAGTTTACCATGAAGAACGTTCTAGAAAGGGTCAATTCCGCTATTGAAGGAGTCACAATATCTAATGTTAATTTGTAAGCATAATACTCTTACAATAAGAATTTAAACAAGTCTTCGACGTTAGATTAAAACGATTTTTTGTACAGAATTGTGATATCAAAATGCTTTTCTACTTTTCTTACTAATTAATTGGTATTTAATTATACACTGTTCTCTTAAGAATTTATAATTGTTTGCATTTTTTGTAAATTAAGTGTTTTTTTTAAATAAACTCCTAATTAATCAATCCTATTTATCATTCAAAACAATTACTTTAAGATTAAATTCGACCTTAACTTTTTCCCCTATTAAGCTAGGAGGGCTCATAGGAGGGTTATGATTTTAGAAAGTATCTAGTTATGTATTTTCTACTTATTCATGCAGCGGACTAGTGTCCGTGGCTCCAGAAAACTCAGCCGAACAAAACTAAAAAGTCATATGTCACATTTTAGGGCTTACTTTCAGCTTTTTGATTTACAATTTCCCCAGCAACCACATCTAGACCCTACTACTCATCAACACATGTGTTTGTCTGCAATCGGAATCGAACCCGCGGCCTCTGGCTGTCTTCTGGCACTGAAATAATTGTAAAGCTCGTAGTCCATCTTATCTAGATATAGTTTTTCTAAATGGGGAAGTTTAGTTATTTAAAAAAATTTAAACGTAATCATATTAAAATCTATATCAAATCTAATAAACCAGTGAAACAATTTTTGAAATCCATTAATATATGACTCAGTAATAAATGATTGAAGTTTATTATTAGTCTTAAAAAAGCAACCGGATGACTCTTGGTATTTGAGTTCCTGAGGCAATTTGGAAACTTTTTTGTAAAGGACTTCATATCCTCAAAGTGGACTGATTCCGAGAAAAAAGGCATGGGCGATGAGGAGAAAAAAAAATGGTTAGAAACCGACTAGAAAGGCGGTAGCATTGAAGTATACATACATTTAATAGTTATAAAAATTGTCATCCGAAACGTAGGGATGAATTGCGCGCACGGATTTTTTCAAGATCGTAAAAAAAATCGTGTAGCAACCGGTAGCGCTTTTAACGAAAATTCTTGTTTGTTGGTGGAGATCTCCGGTTGCTTTTTCAAGACTTATTAACGCACCATTGCCTTGACTATACGTATTTTAATTTGGAACGTCTGTGGCCTTTCGACTCGCGTGTGACGTCATACGACTGGGATCAGTGTGGATTTAATATTTTTGTTTTTTACTTTTTTCGAGGATCGTAGTGTTGAGGTCTAACCTCCAAGGACAAATACGACTAATTACTTTTTGGCGAAACGCGCAATTTTAGTGTTTTGTTTAAATTTTTATGCAAACTTGTCACAACTACTTAGTTGTGAATTATTTAGGGTTAGATAATACTGTTAACTCAATAATGTATAGGACTGATATGCCGTCTTTCGCTTGAGAGCCGCGTGTATCGAACTAATTCTTGGAAGCGCAATTTTGAAGACCCATGACCTTTTTATTTATATTTCACAGCTTTGTTTCGTTTAACTATTTTTTTTTTGTATTTAATCAAATAAAAAATGTACTAAATTTTTCCAGTAGCTCTTATTGCTAGCTGCATGAGGGCCATATTTCTCTGTAACTGCGGCAATTTCTAATGTCCTTTAGCTCTAAAAATTACTTTTTAGTTTTTTTTCGATTGAGGTTTCTGGGGGGACACACAGGGGAATATTCGATAGCGTTAAGGCTAGAAGAACTAACAAAAATGTGGTAAAATTTATAAGACAAGGCTTTTATTCGTATCAAATGTCTTGTAGTTTCGAAAAAAAAAAAGCGAATAAATATTTGTACTTCGCAAAACGTTCAATTTACTGGAAAAAACCATGACTCCTTTCGGAAAAGTATGTAATTTGATATTTATGTCGAAGGTGGAATCACACTTGTCGGCATCTACAAGCCTGTTATGTATAGAAAAAAACTTTTTAGAATGATAAGTGACAATCCAAAAGTAACAGAAGTCGTATATATTCTATTGATTTCGTAAACGAGAAAATGTTTTGTAGCAGGTACTGAAAGCTAAAAAAATATTTTGATACCTAATTTATCGCAATAAGTTAAAACCGAACTAATTTTTTATTTATTTAATTTAAATGTCAAGATTTTTTATCAAAAAGTATACTCTTTGAGTACAATATATTGTTTTTATCTAAATTGGTTTCACTATTATTAACCATTAAAATTAAACTTACATTATAGGATATAAAATCACTATCACTTAATTACTATGAATATACAAATTAGTTTATAGTGTACAACTAATTTTACTTTAGTTTCAAACTAAAAGAATAAACAAAAAACGTGTACTTAATAACTTAAGTTACAAATGTTAACTTATAAAACTCAAAATGCAATTGCTTAGTAAATTTACACATGGCGTCAAGACATCTGCAGTAGAAGAAAAAAAAAAACATCAAGTCGCCTGGGGCCTTACACTGATAGTCACTCCATCTCAAGTAGATGCTTTACAATGGGTAAGGTTGTTGTTACTTTCGTCATACGTGTAAATTTGTTTTAGTGTGCGCAACTTCGAGTTTGTCAGTAAAGACGATACGCACATTATAACAATGTGCATGTATATACACGTATAATCACAACGATAGCCGAATGATTTTCGTGAGATGGAATGACTGTAACTAAATACATTTATTTAACAAAAAAATCGATTTAAAGATATCTATATCGGCTTAACCATTCAAATTCCGACAAGCTATAAATGACGCATCTTAAACAAGTCGAAATAACTCATCGACGAATTAAGTTCGGAGCTCAGCGGCGTCACAGCATAGCATGTTAACGGAAACAAATACTGCTAAACATTATTTTAATAGTCTTAAAACTGACGTTACTTGTGCCATACATAATGCTATAGAATGCATGATACAACATGACAAGTTGCAGTGTTCTACGACATATCACTCCATTGCTTGTTTACTACATCATCTTTACCAAAGCACACAGGGCACGGGCCCAGGGCCGACGGTTTCTAGAAGACGGCATTGAAAAATACCCTAAAAAGAGTAGAGATCTAAACAAAAAGGTCGCCAGCTAGCGAAGGGGCCTCATTCTGAAGGGGGGGGGAGGGGGGGGGCTGGTGTCGAAGGTCCTCGGCTAGGCTAAAGGCGACTGTGCATTATAAAATTTTGTGTATACAAACACGTTTTTTGATACAAAGTACAATTTTGCTCGTTACGTCACACGTAGTACGTACTAAGATAAATGACTTAAAAAATTCGGTTTTCCTTATAAAACCGAGATGCTAAGGGGTGCTTTAGCATGCTTTCCCTTAGCATTATAAATTTGCTATGATATTACAGTGAGCCTTTAAACACTGGAAACCAATTTTTATCCGACGTATGCGAAGATTAATAGTATATGGTGTTTTTATTTTACAACAAATAAAACCTATAATTACTTCACCGCACAACAATTCCAGCGCCACCAAGTGTAAATGAATATTTACAAGTAAGCAACCAATCATAATATATATGCCTATGTATTTGACTTTTCTTCATTTATACATTTTTGTGTAAACATTCTTCAATTTAAAAGAAATCTTGGAATGGTCTAAATTTATAATTACCACGAACATATTTTATGTAACCTACATTGGAACTTCATGCTTAAAACACCAACTACGTATTTTTTGGGACATTCATGTTCAGGATCGAAGTCAAACGTGTTGAAACACTAGATGGTTTTTTAATTAAATCTCCTTGTTAAGCAATTTCGCCGATTTTAATAAGATTTGTTTTTTGCGCTGTCGGTTGATCATCATCGTCACCTTTTAACAAGTTTTCTATAGTATCGTCACTTAACTCAGAGTCCTGCATTTTATTTTCTGGATCATTAGAGACATTTTCGTCTCTAATTTCACGTGAATTGTTTTTTGAACAATTAGTTTTATTAATATTTTTATCACTTTCGGATATGATTTCTTCTTTTTCTTTTACGCCAATACCGCCATTCCGGGTTTTTATTGGAGACTTAACGTCAACAACTTTAGAAGTTGAATCAGGCTGTTTATAAAAATCATATTTTAAATTACATTCTTTCATATCAGGTTCGTTTTTAGAATCACATTCCATGTTATCATGAGACTCATTTTTAGAATGACGTTCTATTTTATTACGGGATTTGTTTTTAGAGTCACATTCCAATTCTACACCTGATTTATCTATTTCAGAATCTTTAGCATTTACCGTTAGATTAACTTCATCGTCTTTTTTACGCTCATCGTCCATAATTTCACTCGAATCATTAGCACTGTCAGTTAAAACATTATTTTCCTGACCTTCTAGTCGTTTTCTAAGACGAGAATCTTTGTCTGGAGATGAAAATTCACCATCTTTATCATTAGATTTTTCTATACTGTCATTATGTTCACTATTAGCTTGTTCTGTCAAATCCACTTCTTGATTTTCTATGACACTAAGATCATCAGTATTGGATTCTATTGAATTTTCATCAATATATATAGGATCGTTATTTTCCTCGTCTAATATTTCAACATCGTCATCTTCACTAACATCATCCTCTCCACATCCCATTTTTTTTACCAGATATTGTTTAAATCCTTTACTTAGGTTTTCACGTATTTCCTTAAATCTACTTGAAGAAGTATTTAATAACCTTTCTAATGTTCTGTGCAATTCCCTCATTTCTTCTACAGATCTGGTTCTAAGGTGCATGGTTGTTGCCTCCTTCTTAAGGCTAGTTAGACGATTCATTGAATAATCCAATGCATCAATAGCATCAATTAGATTAAATCTATACCATTCTACTGGTACATTTAAATCATACTGTCGTTTTTGCTTTTGTTTGTCTGCTGAATTGTTAACTTTTTTAGTTTTATTTCTCTGTTTTGAGTTTGTATTACGGTTTTTGTTTTGCTTTGTCATTGGTGTCACTACAGGATTTAATTTTGCAGCATATGTAGCACCTTTAGAGGGTTGTTTCGTATTACTTGTTTCAGCAACCGCAACTATTGTGGCAGAGTAGCCGCCAGGCATGTTTGGATTTGAATTAATGGCAAATATACGACCGTCTGGCAAACGATACATTTTATTAGATGATAATGTTTGTGGGTCAACACGAAATTTCAATCCGCCAGTGACTGCATTAACAGTAACATCATTCTCTGTCATTTGTACAATATTTTCGGGAGAAAGATCAGGTAACTGCTTTAAACGAGGAACTAATGGTGGTGGAGCAGTTGCTCTTATTGTTGACTGTGACGGTGTAATGCACTGAACGTCATCATCTGTGTTGTCTTCAGTTACCTACAAATAAGAATAAATTTACAAATTATTTTTTTAAATCCATCTCTCTGGCAAATAAAACCATTACTTTATAAGAGAAAATGTTTATGCATTTAAATACTGATTAATTATCCGTAAAAGATAAACATATGCCATTCCAGAAATTTCTGAAAGACTTTTGCAGGGACTACAATATTAGTACATCATTTTTATGTCTGTCATAAGCCATGTGAATTTACTTTTCGGTCAAAGTCGGAAGGGCAGTGAGGGGGAGGGGAAGTATGACGACATATCATTGTTTAATGTTGGCAAGCTCTTATCTCCTGCAAAGCGTAGTCTATAGGATATTTCGTCATTGGGTTGGTAGCGGTGGTGCACATCGCATTTCTCACGTTTATTTTGAGTACCAGTGTCTGTCGCCACTATCCGGACACAATCTACCAATCTATTTGTAAAGATATAAAAAAATACATTACTGAATACATTACTTAATATTTTTATATTTTTTTAGAAACCTCCAAGTTGTGTGATAAATAATTCCAAATCCAAGTAGCGATAACATAAATCGAGATAATGATTGGTTTTCTGAAAACCCGTCTCGTTATTTCATCGTGAATGTTTAGGCCTAGTAATGATAAATGTAATTTTTGTTAGGTGACATATATTACACATTGTAATATTTCAAAACTATTGTAAATTTTTTTGTGGAATTTCCCGATGTTTTAACAGTTATTATGCTGTTAGGGAAGAAGATAAATACATAAATGAATGTTACTAACCTAACTTAGTTTTAGTATTAAAATAAAAGATGAAAAAAATTATCGATTCTATGCAAACAAGTTATTTTAGCACACAAAATTAGTTTATTACATGGTTTTTTAAAACTACGTATTTGTATATTTTTAGTTTATACGATCTGTATATGATCCCTCAAACAAATGTCTTCATGTTTTACTAACAAAAACAGTGCTAAAAAACCTTAGTCTTAGTCAATGGGTTAATCAACTCTTTTTAAAGTGGTTTTTATTAATTATTTGAATAAGTAAAAAATATTACAAATTTTTATATCAATCCTCAAAACACCACCATTATTCTCGGAGGCTTTCGGAATTCTAAAAAGACTGCGAGACTTCTGGAAATGTTTGGGATGGCTGAAATGACAATCCGAAAGTGCGAAAAACTAAATAAATGTCAAAACTACCAACATAAGGTTTGATACAGCTTTAATGAGGACTAGGGAACCGATTCACTGTATCGGACGTCTGATTCACAGTGGCACAAATTAGTTTTTTTTTTTACTAAAATTCCTATTATCTCCTATTTTATTAATTTAAAAGATTAGATACACTATATTTAAGTCCCCCTTAACTGTTTCTGCCTCGACCCTACATTATAAACCGTCTAAATTGATGGGAACCGCATCATCAGCTTCCGTTTCGTAATTGAAGAGTAGTTGGCTGATATACAGACAGACGTGGAAAGGGACTTTATTTTATATTAAAGAAGTTTAGTTAAAGAAGAATTTAATATACAGATCTCACAAAGAGTCTGAATACCGATGTTTAATTAATTTTATGTCATTAGTTGGCTTACCTCACATAATGGTTCCATAGGAAAATCAGGAGTACAAACTAAGTCATCCTCATTCAATGATCCTTGGGTTATCGATGAAACCGCTGCCATATCAAGGCCCTAAAACAATGTTTATTTGAAAATCATAGTACATTGTAATCCAAATGCCATATTTTAAACACAATCAAAAATTGTTGTACAACTGTTACAGAGCAGTTCTTAATTAATCAGCAGCATTAGTAGCAAGTTGAGTCCATGCCTACAGCACAGCAGTTTATAGCTAATGTGAGTATGACAATTAAAATAAGCAGACAGGTCGATTGTACCAACAATCCTAATTAAAAAACCATTTTCACTACATGGTTTAAAACTAAAAGCTATGCAGAGATTGAATCACTAATTTGACATACATTACTTAAGCTAGGTAAGTGTTTATTTTATAATGGGTAATGTCAAACATATGTTTCACACAAACACACATACACACTCTCTCTCATATACACACACTCACACACGGAATAGGCAAGTTATAATAAATTGCATGGCAAAAAAAACGAAAATAGTAAAAGTCTAGGAACAGAATGAAATGCAGGTATGGAAGATTTCCTAGCACAAGCAAAACCTATTTGCTAAAAAATATGTATGTTATATTTATGTATGTTTAAATACAAAAATATGTTCGAAATTTCCATTTACTAAAATGAATTATTTTGAATTTAGTTTTTTTTTTATTTTAGCTTAATCAATACTCATAAAAGTAATAAATTACCTGAGTTAGACTTTCTAAGGATAGATTAATATTATCTCCAGAATTCATGTTTGTATACATCATGTTGTTAAATCCATTGAATTGGCTGGGAGAAATGATCTGTATTGGTGGTTGTGGAAGCTTCCTTAATCTAGGCACATAGGTTGGAGTCCTCCTCTCATTACTAAATCTTATATTATTAGAAATGCTAGTTGGCATTGAGATCTGAAAATGAAATCATCACATTACTCTGAGACTTTTGGAACTGTACAAATCAGAGATTGATGAAGAAAATAGTGATTCAATCAACAAAAAAAATGTTTTCTAGAAAATAATAAGGATGTTTGCTATATCTTTTTTTCGATAGATACGAATTTAATACTGCTCCAGATTACCGAATCCGATTGTTCGAAATACGACTTTACACACACAGACCGAATATCATATGTGAGTGATGTGTATGTGAGTCAAACTTTTGGTAGTGTGTATAGTGTTTGGTTAAGATATAATTCCTGACTTCGCAGCAAATCCCGGAACGTAACGTATTCGTTGAATTTTTGTAAATTATTTCTTGAAATAACATACAGGTTATGAACGTACCTCAAGTACAGCCAAATGCTCATAATATATTTGTTGATGGCAGTTTTAATCCGGTATTCTATACAATATCTAAGCAATGTATAGATGACCTAAAACGTGTAGATAATGTATAAAATATTATTTGTATTATACTTTGCCTCGGTATTGTATACAATACCGAATGCGCAGCGGGCACAAATATTGTTTTTTTTAGTATTGCTAAAATTCAAGAGATTTCGAATTCTTTCCCTGCCTTGCATGTTTATGTTAGAAGCAACTAAAATACAATCTAAACTTTTTAAAACCAGCCACGATACAAAACAAATCCAGATAGAATTGTCATACCAAATGTTTCAAAAACAAATCGTGTTAAAATCGTAGTTAATAGAAAAACTATTTTATTTTATCCCAGAGTTAAATAAAATGTAATTCAGAAAATACGTAGTAAGTTTGAATTTATATTTTATACCATATTGTATGTTTGGTTCAATTGATATTTTGTATGCTTGTGTTCTAATCTAATGGACAATTTATTCTGTAATTTTAAATATAATTTAATTTTTATTTTCTAATCTTTAATTCAAAGGACATTTTATTAAGTATTTTTATGTATTGTTTTAATAAATAGAATAATTTTTAATGTCTCCTAAGAAAAGAATTAGCATGCCACTATGTGGCAAAATGTTTATCATGCATAAAATTCCTATTAAGACCTTAAGTTTAGCAGAATTTTATAAAAATTCTATATCCAAATGATTGAAATATTGATGGTTGTTTTTGTGGCTGACCAAATTACATCTTAACCATTTAATTACTCCTGTTTATTTTATTTTATACCTAGCTGGTGGACCAGCTGGATACTATACAATCACTTAGAATTGTATTCATTATATAACCAGGGAATATATATACTACTCAAAACAAAATAAGGGCCACGAGGTATTTTTTCATTTTGGTGTAAATTATTAAACATTTACATATTGAAAGTAGTAAAATATTGAGTATACAAACTCTTTGATACCTAAAATTTTAATATTGTAGTATTCATCTAATGCTGGCAACAATTTTAAATAAAATTTGATTTAAAATTATTTTTGAAAATTTTGATTCCATTTTCTTTGTCGTTTTGCTTTCCTTAGCTTCTTGGTTTATTAGAAATTATCAGAGTTCATTGATATCTCGAGTCAGAAATATCTTTTGCAATATGCCACAAGCACGCAGGCGTCATATGGACTCGCTGACAGCAACCAGAGCCGTTACAATGATTGAAGAAGGTCATTCGGAGCGATCTGTGAGTTTGCAATTGGAATTTTCTCGAAGAGATATTCAAAATCTATGGAATCGTTTCCAAGAGACCGGCAGTGTTAGAAGATCTGGTTCGGGCAGAGTTCGCATTACAACAGCTCAAGAGGATCGTTACATTCGATTAAGTGCGCGCCGAGATCGCACAACGACGGCCCGCAAGCTGCAAAATCGTTTACGGCTCACAACGGGTACTCGTGTCAGTGACCAAACTATTCGTAATCGATTGCATGAAGACCATCATGCAATCGATTACGCAGGCATCAAGAAGGCGAGTTGTACGTGTTCCATTAACCAGAAATCATCGTGCAAATCGTTTAAGATTTACCCGTCAACATTTGGACTGGGACATAAACCAAGGGGGCAAGGTGCTCTTCACAAACGAATGCAAAGTTAAATTTTTTAACGACGATCGGCGTACCATACTCTAATGGAGAAGACGCGGCGAGAGATTTTCAGAAGCCTGCATCCATGAAGTCGATCGTTTTAGTGGTCCAAATGTAATGATTTGGGGCGGGATAAGCTTACACGGCAAAACTGAGCTCGCTATTTTAAATGAGGGTACTGTTGCTGCTCAGCGGTATATTGAGGAAGTTGTCAGACCACATGTGATCCCATTTGCCCAGCGAGCGGGTCCTGGATTTATCTTGATGCAAGACAATGCTCGTGCACACACGGCTCAAGCCACTCGGTTTGTATTGGAAGCGTCTCAAATTCAAGTCTTGCCGTGGCCGGCGAACAGTCCGGACTTAAATCCAATAGAGCACATGTGGGATCAGTTGAAACGAAGAGTTAGAGACGGTGATCAGGAAATCCACAACCAACAGCAACTCATCAACGCTGTTAAAAAGGCCTGGGAAGAGATTCCAATGGAAAATGTCAGGCATTTGAGAGCATGCATTCCAGGCTTTAGGAGTGCGTAGCGAAACGAGGAGGGCATACTCGTTACTAAAAGATGAGCATGGAGTATTTTCTTTTGTTTTCAGTAACTTTACATTGTTTTTATTTTTAACCTTAAATGTGATTTTTTCTTTCAAAAGCAAATAAACTTTTTCATCATTATTAATGAAATAAGTTTATTGGTCTACACGGTAAAAACAACATTAGTTTTCGTTATGGAGACAAAAAAATATATTTGGTTTTATTACTTTCATGGTACAGATAAAAAAACTCGTGGCCCTTATTTTGTTTTGAGTAGTATATTATAAAATGATAATATTCATCATATTTTGTACACCAAAGACGCCCCAGGTAATTTATATTTTGCCCACGTATTGTATAGAGTATCAGAAGTTTTCAAATTTTCGGTATGTATATTGTGGTGGGATATTTTTTTTATTTATGAAAAATGCATTGGTGAGATTTGCAAAAGATTGTCAAATGTATATACCTGATTGCTTCAAAAATCTGCTCATTAAATTTTGTGATGAAAATGAAAAAAATAGTCATTTAATTGCTCAAAAATCGATATTTGACTATCGCTTTGGATGTTCAACTGCCATAGTTTTTAAATAAGTTTAATTATTAAAGGATGTTTATGTTTTGTAAAAATATTAGATTTCCTTTCGTCAACTGTTACGATTTTGGATTTTTTTCGTAACCAGTTAAGAAACTTTTGTTACGAACCTGGTCGAAGGGTTAGTTTCTGATGATAATTATTAATATTCAGATAAAACCAGTATGGAAAAACACATAAGCTTGATTTCAAAATGTAAGGGCTAAAATTTTCCTGTAAAGAAGCAGGCCAATTTAATAAGAAACCATACCCAAATTAATTTATTTCTAGAATGTGCTTGATAAAGTAATTTTTATTGTCAGAACTTGTTGGTTTTTTTCAGTTTAAAAGGACTTTTATACTAGAGACATCCTAATAATACAGATCTAATATTAGTAGGCTTACCATACAATACAAAATACATACTTTCAATCTTTTTCCAGTTGTATTCATACATGGGTTTAACATTTTTGGACATGATATGTTCATTGGTGTTTTAATGAACAATTTTCCTTGCTGATTTGGACTGATGGGTCTTTTAACAGGTTTTTTTGAAGTATCCTCCATATTGATTGAGGCAAACTTTTTTACCTGAAATAATAACAATATAAAGCAAAAGACTGAGTAAATGTTTTATTTTTGCTAATGTCAAATAAGATGTACCTGAATTGTAGGGGGTATTTTTGAGATGACAGCAGCTGTAGCAGATTTTTTAGCCAAAATTTCATTTTCCTTTTTCTTTTCTGATCTTTCCTTTTCTTTTTTTCTTTTAGATTTACAACAAGTTGTTTGATCTATATTGCAATCCTTACTATATTCTTGTTTAAGATTTTTATCATCTGTTTTTTGAGTTATTCTACAACAGAACAGAATTATTGATGTCTCATTGTCTCTAGAACCCATTGATAAGGTTATCAATCAACATCAGTTCTAGAAACATAAGAAAAACCACTTTAATTTCACAAAAATATTTCAAGACCTCATATTAACAGAACAATACATGTGTTTTAACATTTATTATGTTGTAGTTTTGAGTGCTAGTTCCATTGATTTAATAGTTCTTGATTTTAATCCCAATTACAAATATATTTAATATATACCTATGCAAGTAAATATAGACTTTATTTTAATTTCTTTGTTTAAAATTTTTGAGGATTCCGAAGTGAAGTCTTGAAGTAAAAAATTGATGTTACAAATCGAGATAATGATTAGATTTCTAAAGAAACTGTTGTTATTGTTTTCGTCATTTCACTGAGAATGTTACGACTTAGTTATGAGCAATGTAATTTTTATGATCTGAAATCCATTGTGATTTTTCAAGTTTTTCAGTCAAAGTAACTAACCTAACTTTGTTTTAGAAAAAAAAAAAGTTATTTCTATTTAATGTATTTGAATGATTTTATAAATTTTGTTCCATATAAGACAGGAACGGATTTATGTATCATAAAAAGGTAGGAAAACAGAAAGGGGTGGTACAATCATGTGGTACAATTAGTATGGTTTTTTAAATAATTAGAAGACCCTGCTTATTATGTCTTGATTAATTTTGAACTATGGTACGAAACCATTTTATTCCACTGTAGTTTGGTAAATAAAAAGGTTGACATGGTGTTGGTTTGTTTTGATACAGTTTTAATTGTAGTTTGTTTTTAACATAATAAAAAGAACGGAAATGTATTTTTAATTTGTCTCTTTTATATTCTAGAGTTTATTGATACCATTCATTCAAAATTAAGAGAAAGTTTATGCCCATCACTAGTGCAGAATACACTCAAAAACCATTCAACTGACAATTTCAATGAGTACTAGAGCTCAAAAGGGATAATATGTCATGGCCTTTTTGTAAATTATCTTACTTGTTTTTCCATTCACAGTAACGTAGAAGGGCCCAGCAAATAGCTCTAAGTTCCCATAAACAATGATTATTACACTTGAAACATTTCCAGTCATCAGTTTCCTCAATTTCTTTTATTTTAGAAGGTCCTAAATTGCGCTTGATACATTTCTGAAAAAAAAAAATGTGTCAATTTTTTTTCAAAAAACATTGGCAATGGATCCCATACTAAGAATAAACCTGTATCTTTGGGAATCTACCCATACTATGTTTCTTAAAATACCACCAGTGTGACCAGTTGCAAATCTGTTGCCACTATGCGGGTACAATGAGGATCATGGCAGCTACAAAGTATGGCAACCCGAGACTTGAATCCTCAACCGGTCAAGTAATGTTGGTCAGTTATCTAATGCATGTCACAAACTGAGCTACCACATACTTGTCCATGTTCAACATTTATTTTATTTACTCAATAGACACACATACAAACATTCAAAACAAATACAGGAACTAAAGTTACATTACATTTCACCTGCAAAAAAATATTTTGAACCATATTTAAGAATTACTACATAATAATTAAAGGGGGGAGAGAGGATCTTAGCATATACTATGGGTTGTCACCAAGGGGAGGGGGATTTTTATTAAGTGGGGTGTGGTGATGTTCTGTAGGCATGCAAAAACAATGAAAATACATTAAGAATTATTAAAATAAATTATATACATAAATAAATTAGATTATGCAACAAAATAATCAATAGTTGACTTAAATTGATAAGTAGTAATGTCACACCATTTTTTCATTTTGTTGTTATGAATATCAAATTGTATGTGTAAGTAAGTGTATGAAGTGTGGAAAGCAATGGGCAAAAATGAGTGAACCTTTGTTTCTGAACACTCTTTACCAAGCAAAGTAGAGTACTTTGCTGAGCATAGCAACTTCTTATGGATAATTAGACAGCTCTGAGAATAAATAGTTTGGCAATCATTCAGTAGCCCAGTTTTATGATATAAAGTTGAAGGATTTAGAAATGGCTTTTTGAAAGCTACTTTTATTGAACAATTTTCATTTCTAGACCCAACCTTTCCAGCACAAAAGCAATTATGCATTATTGAGTTGGTTATTTATTTACTAACTATTTATTTATAAATCAAGAAATCTTTCTTTGCATTCTTTTAGAATATTTCATCACTTACTGCACAGAACACATGAGGACAGCCTGAACAACAGTACACTTGGCCACCTTGGCCACACCAACGACAATACAATTCAGAGCCATCATCACCCTTATCAAACTCTCCACTGTTGTAAAACGTGTGACATGTGTGGCAGACCAAAGTTTTTAATAAAGGGTGAGAACGCATCTTGCTTTCATTACGAGGAGCACTTCCCAAATGACGATCACAAGC
The DNA here is from genome assembly GCA_949316135.1 of Choreutis nemorana. Lineage (NCBI taxonomy): Eukaryota > Metazoa > Arthropoda > Insecta > Lepidoptera > Choreutidae > Choreutis > Choreutis nemorana. Next base: position 5,669,688 of record OX438601.1, on the reverse strand, counting down.
GGAACAGTGTAGCTTGTAATTTATAATAGTGTTTAGATCTGGAATTTAAGTCGGTAATATTGTAGAATATTTACTTCAATAAAATAAATATGAGAGGAGATCTATAAACAATTACCTGTGAACTTATCCACATAAAAATTTCGTTCTTCTGGAGTTATGTCAATATCGAAATCAGTGTCCTCCGGTTCTGGAAGAAAATGTGTAAAATTGTATAAATGTTATAACTTCCGATATAATTTAAATTTAATTTATCTTCTTGCCTGGGAAAGGCGGGAATTTAACAATTTTTCCATCTTCTTCATCAAGAACCGGCTTCACATCAGAGGTCGACGCCTCCAAGTTAGCTTCTTCACTCATTGTTGTGAAGTAAGTCTTGCGTTTTATGGAAAGAATTAAATTTGAATAATTATTATTAACAACTTCATGAATAAGTAGAATCCTGAACGACAAAAATTTAAACCCCAAGTTTCTGGTTCTGAATTTCACAAACGAAGTTTTTAAGCGGCCATTTTAGCTTTCATTCCTTTTTTTTTAATTCGTTTTTCGCTTAGTCGCGAAAGGCAACGAGCATGAGCCCATGCACAAGACTTTCGTAAAAGGCTATTTGCCTGATGACAAATTTTCCGCGATAAATTACTAAAAGAAAGTTGATGTTTGAGTTATTAAAAGTGCAAGATTACAAAATAATTTTGAATAAAAACAGTATACTGTATGGGCTGATTCAAACAAAAAAAAAAATAGTACATGGATAAGCGCTGTGTTGGGAGGTTGTGTCGTGATCGAACAAAGCAAACGATTTTTCTTTTAAATTCCTCGTGATGTTTAAAATTTTTAAAGCCTTAAATTACTTTGAAAAGTGTTAATTTTGTTCTTTATGTTATGACTTTTTATGTTAAGGGCAAGTGAAATGTAATGTTAATGCTGGCATTGTATTTGTATCATACGAAATGATGCATATTATTGTTAAAGAACTTTTGAAGATTAGACGCTGACTTTTAAAGTTAATAACTGTGATATTGTGCATATGCTCGTGATATCTGTGCATTAAAATGACTGTTACTTATACTGGTGAAGTAGCAACTTGCAGAGGTTTCGGAACTTTTTTAAAACTTTTATACAGGTATGCTTTGGATATTTGTATATATGGAAAAGTGAACCTATCTGATAGTATGTCTGTTTTTTGCTTTCTTCTAGTAAAACCACTTGATCCGACACAAGAAATTAGGTATTTAGGAAATACAATTATTAAAATCAAATTATTAATTTATTTTACAATATTGTCTGCCTCTCATTTTAATTTATTTAATGAAATCCAGATTAACTTTTCATGTATTTAAAAAAATAGAAATAAATGAATATGATTGAATATAAAACTGTGTTTGGTGACCCAACAACTGCAGATATCTTGGCCTCTGATCAATAAAACTTCCAACAATTAGTGGATAGAAAGTCTTAGTTTCTATTGAAAAATGGTCCAAAAACATCCAGAATTGATGTGAACTAAATGTGTACCAATAGGTTTGTTGTAATACATTGATACCCATTTAATCCATATTGAGTCTTTTGGACATTCTCCTTTGTAAAAAAACTGCTTTATTAAACACAAAATTGTAATTACAAATTTTCTGAATTTTACAGGCAGTCTCATCCTTTGTTAGAGTAATGACATAAAACTTACACTATATAAATTGTAAATTACAGTAACATTTGTAGATATAATTTGTCATCGAAATCTACAGGCATTTTCTAAAATTGTTAACTTTTATTAAACAGCACATGGTGAAATACAAAAGTTGGGGCACTTTTAAGGACATTTTATTTTTACTTTTTAGGTTGTATTGCTACAAATTCGGCTTTATAAAATATACAATCTAATAAATATAGTATTCATAAATGTGCCAGACCCTATAGAGTATTTTCTGATATATTTTGATTTTCCTGATTTTGACTGCCAGAGGTCTGACAAGGGTGACATATTATTGATAAAAGTACACAATTTTAAATGAACTGTATGGAATTTATTAAAACTCAACCAATCTCTTGAAATCCAAAAATGACACATATCTTCTAAAAAATAGAATACTTAAGTTACTTTAAAAATAACTACATATTATTTTTTGAAATTGTGAGAATTAAAAGTATCTCTGTCTTTTTTGTCATCAATTGTTATATTATTGAATGTGGTAACTTACTTAACAGTTTATATTTCCTGAGAAATCAATAAACAAAAGAAAAAAACCGCAACAATCATATGGGCACAAATGAATATGACATTGTACTAAAAGTAATCCATAAGAACAAGATTCTGACAGACATCTCATCATCTTTAGAGTATGAATATGGTAAAATATTTAGATATAAGACATTCATATCAAATTCTCATTACTTTATTATTAAATAGATTTTTCTAAACAAATGTTGTTTCATTTTATGAGATGGCATAAATTTTATCTAAAATTAGTAAAATAAATGTTTTATATAGTAACTGTAAAGAAAATGTAAGATTACATTTTCTTAACTTACTTAACTTAAAAAATCAGTACCCTGGAAATGTAGTCAGTCTGAGAATATGGTAGCTCAGTTTGTTACGTGCCTTGGTTAACCGATCGACCCGACCAGACACATCGATGGTTCGAGTCTCGGGTTGCCGTACATTGTAGCTGCCATTTTCCTCATTGTCTTTGGATAGTGGCGACAGATTCGCAACTTTTGACACTGGGACTCAACATAAACATGCGAAATGTTTAACGAAAGTGTTTAACACCTCTGCCTACCCCTTTTGAGAGATTAATTACGACGTGTATGTTTATGTGTTTATATAATGCTTCTGAAACAAGATTAGCCAAAGTACTGACGCCAAAGGACTGACAAAAATGAAAATTTGAGCTTAACATTAGAACTAATGTTTTTTTTTTCAACCAAATATACTAAAGTATAAAATATTTTTGAAAATATATATTATTGCCAGAAAATAACATATTATTATTGACAGATTTGTAACCCCTGTTACAAATACCACAAACAATAACTCTATTGACCGTAATCAAAGTAAATGTCTACAAGCTCTTTACAAGTCAATTACAGCTTGACAGTTCCTGATACTAGTTACCAGGGATCTTGCAAGATATATGTTTCTGAGCTTGAAGACAACGAACGCTTATGGATATGATGTTGCTTTTGGACGCGTGCAATGGATATATAGAGTGTAGCGATTTCAGTCATCCACTTCACCATTTTTGTGTTCCAAAGTATCGAACACGTAATACGACATTATTTTACGTAAGCCCATCTCATTCGAACTATGCGACAAACTCGTTCACTTCTAGAGCACCGCGTAAGTACACTAAGAAGTTTAATTCGTCTGACGTAGACATTTTCCATCTCTCGTGCGGTTTTCAGGAGTCAAGTACTCAATGATCATACTTGACATGACTTAGTTATATGTTGTTATGTGTTAGGTATTATGTTGGCTCATGTTTGTATATTTTTTTGATTAGTCCCATCTTTAGATCATCTTTGTTCGCATACATATAATCACACTCACATACTTCGTTCTTTTCTTTGAGTCAATATACATATATTAGGGTAGCCATTAAGGTTTTTATTAGATATGCATATGTACATGCATATGTTATGTTTATATTATGTTTAGTTATAATATTTCATTTTTGTTTAAAATTGTTGTCATGTGCTGTTGGTTTTATAAATAAAATTAAAAAAATTAAATATAGTGCCCGTAGTTCTGATATTTTGTTTGGGACAACACGTTAAAAGAAGGTTGCCACAGATCTAGCACTGGCACTGTAGTAGCGACCGTCAATAGCGTCGTCTGTAGTTAGTTAAGAGGTATTTGATTTGCGATATTTTGCGAGAATTTCAAATTTGAACAACACACAACTGACTGATGAATTAAACTGTTGACAAACTTTGTTATTTTTAAACAGCTGTGAAAATATAAAGTCATGAAAGTTATATACGTTTTTTAGCATATCGCAGTTGTAAAATAGTACGCTTTCTTAAAATAAAGACAAGTTAGAGTACTGAAGATTCAAGCGTTTATTGTGTTATTTTTAATCCGTAAGGGGCGCTTTACAAAGATTTATACAAATTTCTAAAACTGCAGTAGGAAGCGACAATACCTAGTCAGGTCATAAATTCTGTCACATGTTTAATGTAAAATAATTTAAACAAGATTATTCATTATCTAACCATTTATATACCAAAATGAACTTAACAAAACATAGATTCTTATGACACTAATGTTTATTCAAAATGACCTCCGTGATTTTGAATACAGGCCTTCAATCTGCGCGGCCAGTCGTCTATCGCAGCACGAACGAGGTCCATGTCAATATCGGCGGCTGCCTTAATCAAGGATGTCTTGAGTGACTCCAAATTTGAGCACAACTTTTCCTCCAAGTGTTGCCATATCTTGTAATCTAACGGTTTCAAATCTGGACTGGAGGAGGGCCAGTCTTCGTTCCGGATGAAGTCGATTTCACGCGCCGCCAGCCAGTCTTGTGTGCTCTTCGCTCTATGAGCTGGCGCCGAATCTTGTTGGAATACCCAGTGCCTGTTATTGAACATGGTATGAGAAACAGGTTCCACAAGGTTCGTCAGGACTGTATTTTGATACATAACTGCATTCCTTTTTACACCTTTCTCACAAAAATGTACCTCTGTTAAGCCCCAACAAGAAACTCCCAACAATTCCATGAGCGAGGATGGAAAATGACCTCATTGGACACACGGAATACGGTTGCTCGCTTCTTCACTACTGTGTGCGTACACCGTGCGTAAAAAAATTCATCTGAAAAAAGAATTTCCCGATATTTTTTTCCCGCGTACCGCTTCAACAAAGCGCGGCATCTCTTCAGTCTCAGGTCCATTAGACGAGCATTCAACGATGTCCTGTTTTTCTTCGATATGCCCGAAGCCCTAACTTTTCATTTAACACCCTTTTCACCGTGGTTCTGCTTAACCCCATCTGAAGGGCCAACAGTTTCTGCTTACGTTTGGGATTTCTCTGAATTCGCGCCTTCACAGCTTTTATCACTGCTGGAGTCCTAACAGACCGAGGGCGACCACTTCTTGACCTGTCATCTACACTAGAGTCTTCATTGCATCGTTTGATGGTACGATAAACGAATCTTTTGGTCATATTAAAAATTTTCAGTATGTCAAAAATTTGAATTAGCGCGTAACCGCAACGATGCAACGCAATAACTGCAACACGGTCTTATTTAAGCGTCCACTCCATATTTAAAAATGAGTAAAATTTTAAAAAGTATACATTTTTATTTTCATGAACAATTCGAAATTCGAATTCAATAAACTTTTTTGTGGCCAGCATTCTAAAAGAAAAGTTTTTACTGTGTGACAATACTTATGACCTGACTGTGTAGAAGGTAAAACCTATGGTAGGCACACAATAATGGCTCGGTCACTTAAAAGAAATCCGAACTTTCAATCAGAATTTTTTTGTTACTCGAATATATTCTTGGTAACGTTATAAAATTGCAGGATATTTAATTTGAACTGCTGACACAGGGCTGGTAGGGGTGGAGTTAAGTGTAAAGGTCGATGGACCGACTGCTGCAAATCAATAGCAAAACCTGAATGCGTCACACACAATGCTTAAAATTTGTAACTGGGAAAAATACTTTTTTATTTTAAATAATCTACTGTAGTTGGACATGAATATTGTCATTCCGAAAAAAATTACTCTTCTGTTTTGTAACTATTTTGCCTTTATTTTTGAATTCAAATTATTTAATGACCAAGTACCTACATTTTGACCACTAAAGCTACAAAATATCTTTCTCAGTGTGTATTTTGTTGAAGTCGCAAGAGTTCATAATTTTTTAAAGATACAACGTTTCTAATTAAAAAACACATTAATACAATGTCAAAACAAATAATATTTTATTTTTGTCGTAAGTACCTTTTCACTGAAGTTAAAGTCCTACATGATTTTATTCCATAAAGTAAATAGATACATTTATTACCACATGTTTATTACTAAGGTTTCGTTTCCTCAAAACTCAGACTGTAATATAACGGAAGATTCTGTCTTATTTTGGGTATTAACTAAAAATAATAAACACTCTGGATAACGATTTTCAGCTGACTGAAAGCTGACTCACTGCTTTTTTAAAATGTCCGTCTAAAACCAGAATAGGTTTCGAAAATTCCTTTGTTTTAAAAGAATCCGTCTTCGCCTTCTTTTCCAGTTTTATAAGTTTAGTTGACAAGGAGTGGTCAGTAACTTCCGACGTGTTTCACCCCCACGAATCCCACGATGTGGTTCCTATTATTTTCTACTGTTACTAGGCAAGGAAAGCTCATTATTTAATACAATTCACTTTGTCTGTCTCAACTAAAAGCACTTTGATGTTTGATCAATGCTGATACTTTTTTTTAAATGTTTTGTGCACAAAATGAAATGAAGTATGTTTGTTTTAAAAACGATTTCGTTCTTTGCTTGGACTTGGCTATTTAGCTGCTCTGAAAATTAAAATTTTAATCACCTTGAAATGAATGTAAATTGTAATTTAATGTTTATTCGTTCACCAAATTCAAAGACAAAACTTATTGATGAGTCTGTTGGCTGCCGCATGATAATTAGACCGCGGCGGAGCTGAACATGAGTCAGGCACTCCGCACTCGCCTCGCACTCCTTCAAGATCCGTATTTAGAAGTTGTGTGTGACTGCGCGCTGACGTCAACTAAAACAAACATATCAAACGAAGGCCTTTGTCAACTATCACTAAAGATAGCCTAGCTATTTCTTTATTTACGTAGTCCGCAAACTTTTTTTGATTACCTTTGTTAGTCTTTAGCCTAATCTTTAGATTTTAGAGTCGATTCATGTTCTGACAACAAACTATTTTTAAATGAGTCTGCTATTCCTAATCAGACCATCTGCTTAGAAATGGTAAAATCTAATAACTTTACTGTTCATGTACAAAATAAGTCAATGAGAAATGCGATTTGGCGATCGTTTTTGTCCACACATTTCTGTAACAAATCTAGGAGTGTGCAACCGAAATGCATAATGACTAGGTAGGCTGGCTTTCCCTTTAAAATTTCTAAGGAATAGACCTCCTAGACCTAGACGCTGGTTGGGATCCCCTAGTAGTTGATAAGGTTAACATAGGATAAATACAAAGCGCTTTGTGACAAATTTCATTTGCACTGTAATGGTTCGGTTACAAAGGCAACTCAAACTGCGCAATTCCGGGCAATTTGGTATTTTGACACTCATAGCAATTTCAAACAATTTACGGCAATATTTCAAACATGTAGCAACTGGTGATAGTGGAGTTGCTTCAGTTTGCTCTATTAATCCAATAAAGTTGACGGGTGGTGATTGCTGAAAGATTATTTATTTTCTAGACAAGCAAGCTCTACCTTCGGCTACATTGACTCTTGCCATCAGATGAAATTGTTGCCATATCCTTAAGAAGCTAATACTTTTTAGGCCAAAATTTAGGAATTGTAGAGTTAGGGCTGTTAGTGACTTGGTTCTTTATGACATCTAATTTTTTTCATGAATAAACCTAATTAGCTTCTGAGACTTGTCATGCTTTTGGTAGGATTATACCTAAATTAATGGTAATACTAACCTAATGTAATGAGACACTTTATTTTATTTTTCTCATAGATAACACAATTCCTTTTATTTGAATCAAGCGAAAATGTGAAGTAATGAATGAGCAGCCGCATGTCTGTAATATAATGACTGTGTTATAGCGGAAGAGTGACGTCACATAATTATTGTGCATACACCTACTTCCAACTATGTATATATTATGTTAGAAATATAAGTATTGACCGTTGATAACCCTCTTTCCTCCTTCAAATTCCAAGTTAATTTTAATTCAGCATAGCGTACTTTGTGGTATAGCGATCTGAGGATAAGGCTTTGCCTTTATTATTAAATTTGTAAATTTCATTGCGACTTTGTCTCAGACGCTTAAATAACTAACCAAGGGCGTCGCTAGCCGTTGGCCTAGGGGGGCCTAGCGGCTGCCATTGAGGCTAGGATAAGTGTGAACTGTAGGTTAGGACGGGAGCAATTGGAGCTTTATGTTTGTTATGAGCAATTGTAGTTTTTGTTGGGTGATTTTAATATTGTATAGTAAAACCTAATGTTCAAGCTGTGTGTGTAAATGCTCCACAAACACTTGAATGTACCTTGACTGGTCTAAGGAGGAATGCCGCCCCTCTACACCCCCTTAGCGACGCCCATTTAAGCTACAATAGTGAGTTTCAACATACAACTTAACTTTGTAATCGAAAAACATTTGTTCGCCACGCCTTTCCATGACAAGGTCTATAAGCTCCCTATTATCAGAGTTGAGACAATTATTTCATAAATTCACAATGACTAGGTCTCTGTGTACCTACTCTTGTACATTTTATCTTCAATCGCATGTTACACGACAGCCATCTGTCATGTATTTTCCACTGTAATCGCACTCATAATATTGCATACAAGGTTACTACAAGATACATTTATTAAATTAAGTAAATAAGTAATTCCATAGTGATATAATAAAAACTAAACTGACGCATCAGTTCTGTGATTTACCAGGCAGAAAGGTTGATAAAAAAACCCACAGAATTCTTATTTACAAATTGGTTGACTAATACCAAATTATACAACGATACACTTATGTGTATGTAGATAGATGTTTAATTTATTTGTCACATAAAATAATCAGCTAAAATAGAAATTTTATTCCATCATAAAATGTGTGACTGTTGTTCCACAAAATCATGGTATGTATTTGATTACGTAAGCCTTATTTAATGCAGTGACAATAAAACTGCTCTACACAAACAACGTATGATGACAATCCTTAACGACTTTCCAGGCTTCTTACTTTCATGTTTTTAATCATTTTACTATACGAAATAGAACTAACAAAAATTGTGATATTTATAATTTGTTTACTTTAGTATACTTTTTAAGTATGCCGTTTTCTTTAAAAAAGTTCAAGTTAGGTTTAAAGATATTTATTTTATGACAAGTTAAAAAAATACATTTACATATTTGTTTAGCTGTATCGATTTCTATTTTTCCTCCTACAGTATTGAATCAAAAGTAATTTAAGCTCCATGGCATGATAATTTAGTGGCGTAGTTTACCTTGAGAAGCGACCAATTAATTTTGCAAAAAATGTTAGTTTAAAATAAAAGCTTTGTCGTTGTCATTTGATGGGTTTTAATTTTTATCAATTTCTTTTTTTACAGATGGCGAGGAAGTATTTACAAATTAGTATGGCTAGATTTACTAATGTTTCTACTCCTATATTACCTCCTAAATTTAACTTATCGTTTACTGCTGAATGCTGAATCCAAAATGTAAGTTTATAGTAATTAAGTATTTGTATGTCTAGTCAGTGGCGGAGTAGCGTTGGTTGGCACCCGCGACGGATTTAGCCCCCCCCCCCCCACTCAAAGACTTCCGATTGAGTTTCCAGTTAAAACTGCTGTCATTATTTGGAAAATTACTTTATGAATGCTCGAGTCACGTGTCCGTTACCCAGGGCGGACTAGCCCTCCGCCCCCCTTACGCCGCTACTGTGTATAGTATAATATCTACATATTACAAATGGCATTAGCCTACCTTAACGGGTGCGACTTTTATTATAGAGATGTCATGCCAATCACTATAAACATAAATTGGTATAACCTTTATTTAAATACAATGTGATCGTAAAATATTAAAAACTTGATTAAAACCAATGAAAAGTAGCAAAACAGTAAAGACTTAATATGTAATGTGATAATATGTAAAATCTATTATATTTTCTTAATCAGACTGTTCGAAGGCGTGGTGAATTACTGCAGTTTCCATGGCAACGTGATTCCCTTGTCTTTTGTGCTTGGGTTCTACGTGACTGTGGTAATGAATCGATGGTGGAGCCAATACACCACTATACCCTGGCCTGATTCTATTGCAGTTTTCGTCTCCGCTACCATTCATGGTCAGGTATGTCTACTGAAATCTGGAGTATCACATCTACTGCTGTGTACTCAGTTCACATATGACCATAAACCCTTGCCGATTTTTTAAGTAATACCTCATTGGAAGCAAAATACTAATTTGAGGAAAATGCTAACAGATACACAAGTGAGGTCCCACCATACGAATATGTATATAAAACCCGCAACATAAAACACCTAACAGCTATGTTGGTGTTTTATCATTTTGCGGGGATTATACCCTCATCTGTGTATGAAACCGTTTATATGTTTGATAAATCGTATTAAAATATATCGCAAATAGGTTGCCTGGCAAAATCTGGGGCTTTGTTTCAAAGGGAACTCATTTTTTTTTGCTATTTTAACATTTGAGATGTTATTACGGTCAGCTGAAAAAAACAATGGGCAGTTGGTAAATTAATGCGACAGTAAAACATAGATTGTAAAAAAAAAAACAACTGATTGGTTATATCATTCTAGAGTATCAGTACTTAAAATACGTAAGCAGTCTAAAAAATAAATGGCAAGTAACAATCATGAATGGTCAGTAAAAAGGATGAATGGGCAGTTAGAAAAATAGGGCTGGGCACTTCGTAATGTAGTTGTTACTTTTTACTTATCAATACTTTTACATATAACTGCCGCTATAAATCAGTACCATTATAAAATTGTCCAGTTAATTTAAAAAAAAGTTTCAACAAGGGAATGAATCGGATTAAATTGATTTTTTGTATAAACCTTTGATTGGACACCCTCAACGTTGTCTCAAAATCACTAAATGCGCGTTGACATTCCTGATGGAAGGTTAAGTAATCGCGGTAAAAAGTTTGTATTTACGCTCACTACTAAACTAATAGCACCAAGGTGTTTTATGACACTCCATTACATTTAAGAATTCAGAGAACAAGCCATTCTTCAAAATTGCAAATCTATGTTTGATATTCTTTCCGCCTGACTCACTTAAACACATATAATAATTAAGACCTGTGTGGAAATTTTATAAACCTACTTATTGTATGGAGAACGAACCAAAATAAGATGGTATATGTAAACTTTGATAAATGTTATCTAGACGTTGATTGTGTATGATATGTGCTATCTGTATTTTCTCGATTTCGTCATCCGTCTTATACGAGTATATAAATGAAGTTATCTTGTTATACTAATATTTGATTGACCTTCACATTGTTAAATTGTATTCCGTTCAATTGATACGATTTGATTACTTATCTACCGATAGTTTTCAGGAAGCGGCATGACTGAAAGAAAAGTTTTTATTGCGAATAAACATATTTCAATAAATAACCTTTAGTGAAATAATAATAAAGTATGAGGAAAATCCTTTAATAAAGATTGTAAAAAATTAAAGCGTCTCCTTCAGTTCATTTAAATATTATTTTATGAATAAGGTTTTCACACTTTTCACACACACAGATCTACGAATCTAATATTAACTTTACCTTTATCTCCCACTTGGTTCTGTAAGAAAATCGCCTTACCGATCTGGCCATAGAAATGCGTGCTGGAACTCCTTTTAAGCCAGAGTTGATTCACTCTTGTTGCTCTACATTGCAAGTGAAATGCAGTTGTTATTCTAATTATTTAATAAAAACAAGCATAATACAAATATCAACAAAACTGTAACAATCATGCAGGATGTACGAGCTAGAACCGTAGTTTGTTTATTATTTCCGCATTAACTTTCGGATAATTTTTTTATGACTAACACAAAAATCAACAGTAAAACATTATCGTAACAAAAATGACTAGACATATTGTAAGGCGCTTTATAACGCTCGTAAGCTGATAAATAATACATTAAAACATAATATTATGTAGACATTAAATTATTTCTTCAATAACCTTTTCAATACCGTACTACAAACACACACACAGTTACATTTTGTTATGTCTTGTAATTACTGGAGCCAAATCTATGCGTGGGTAAAAAAACTTTAATTGTATTGTTTTAAAAATTAAAACGAAAATTTGTCTTTTACATCAAATTCAATTTTGAAAGTTTTTTTTTACTTAATTACAGATTGTTTAAAGGTTTATTATTTTATATTTAGTATTTTGTTGGCAGGATGAGCGTGGGCGATTAATGAGACGAACGATCGTCCGCTATGTATGCCTTTGTTTAACAATGGCGTTGACAATGATCTCACCACGAGTTAAAAAGAGGTTCCCGACTCTCGATAACTTTGTGGAAGCTGGTTTGCTGTTGGACAATGAGAAAATTATCCTCGACAACCTTAATGATAAGTTTCCCAAACCGTCCAAACATTGGTAAGCAATTAATACTAACATTACTGAAAAAGTAATTTTGTCCAGTGTGGTTTTCATTGTTTAAAAAATTGGCTAATAATACTAATGACTCTTTGAATTGAAACTTGTTGAGAAGGATAACCAACCTCGTAGGTTGAATTTCAGATTAAATTTCAAATTTAAAAGTTCATCTGATTTATAAGTATTCAAAAGAAAACACACTCTTTTCTAAGAACTGATTGTTTTTAGAGAAACACTGCACAGCTGTGTCTCGTATGTGTACTTTATAAATAGGTGTGTGTAATGCAAATTTTGGGTTATTCTGATTAATATACGTCTAGGTTATTTTTATTATCCATTTACTAAGAATCTTTGTATTCGTTGAATCAACGATCGTTTATTCTGTAGAAAAATAGTTGATATGATATGACTACAAAACTTTTACAACTCGCATTAGTTACTCCAATCTATCAAATTTCTATTAACTGGACTTAAAATACCAATTGGATAGTGGTGATTAGGTTTTAAAAGCATGGAACAACTGGGCACTTGGTTTATATTGGTTTATCCTATGGGGTCTCGCAATGCACATCACATAGGTAGCTGATGTAAATAGCAATGATTCCGTAGGTTACCAATAGTATGGGCAGCTAGTATAGTGACAAGGGCCCGGAAAGAGGGCCGGATACGTGACGATTTCGCAGTGAAGACAATAATAGATGAACTCAACAAGTTCCGAGGACAAGCCGGCCTGTTGCTTAGCTACGATACTATCAGCGTGCCTTTAGTTTATACACAGGTAAGTTATGAAAACGCGCTTAAATTATTTTAGTTCAATTAATAATTCAGTGCCTGGGTACCTTTTTTCTCTTATTTCATTTTCAATCATAGTTAATTCCTGTTATCGTTTATTTGTATTGTAGCATGCAGTATATTAATACCTACTTATAAACATAACAAAGGTTTTTATGAATTGCTTTGTTATTTTTTTAAATGATTACCTAGTTGCCTATATTAGGCAAACTTTAACAATACATTATTACATTACATTTTTTCAGGTAGTAACAATAGCAGTCTATTCGTATTTTATAACAACCGCTTTGGGTAGTCAATGGGTGGATAACAAGATGCACACGACCAGCAGTGACTCCTACATCAGTAATATAGACTTGTACTTCCCAATATTTACAACACTGGAATTTTTCTTCTATATGGGCTGGTTGAAGGTCGCAGAATCCTTGATTAATCCATTCGGAGAAGATGACGATGATTTCGAAGTGAACTGGCTAATTGACAGAGATTTACAGGTAGGTACACATAGTAACAATCGATACATTCTAAATGTGTTTTTGTGTTAATTACTTTATACCTTGAAATTGCGTGATCTAAGTAACAAATCAGATAGCGTGTTCTGAAATACAAAATACTATTAAGATCTATAACCTCCTTAAAACTATAGTTACACTTACGGGAAACAATAGTTGATTTAAAAGATGTTAATAAGTCTTAAAAATAGTAATTAATTAAATTATACATAAATAAGTCACGCTTTTTCAAATTGACATTTTACAAAAAAATTCATTTACAAGTCTTATTTATATTTTTTGGTTTTTGTTATGTTATGTCTTAAGCAAAATATGACTTACATCAAAAGCGAGAATATATTTTTATTCGTTGTTAAACGAAAAAAATCATGCCCACTTGCTTCACATACACTCGTGAGCAAAAGTTCAGATATCTTTGAAATGGATAGCTGATTTTGAAAATTTTGTAATCAATTTCAAGGTTACATATTTTATTTACGTTAACGGTTAAATAATTTATAATTTCAGTCGTAATATCTTTCGTAGTAGTGATTCCAAACTTTTGCTCACGAGACAAATACACACCTTCAATTATATAATTCATTAGGTGTCATACATGATAGTGGACGAGATGCACCATGAGCACCCTGAGCTGATAAAGGACCAGTACTGGGATGACGTGTTTCCTTCTGAGTTACCATACACGATAGCCACTGAGAACCAACGGGAGGAGCATCCAGAACCTTCCACCGCGAAGGTCGCTGTTCCTCCCCGACAGAGGAGCATGGTCACAGTAGCGCCCTCGGCCGTGAAGATCGACGAGATGGTGCCATCCAACACCGTGAGTTACAAGTTCGCCCCAGCCGAGGTTAGAGTTGAATATCAAAGCATGCTGCACGGACATGGAGCTTTGCAGTGTGACGGTGTTAAGGGTTGCCAACGCCAATTCAATGTCACTTTATATAACTATCTACTGCCTATTTGTGATTCTATATATACTAGAATTGCATTTCGTTGTGCTAATCATACGTTACTTCAATTATAATTTGATATGAAGTTTGATATTGATTATTCGTTTATCTATCTGTAAGGTGACGATCTATTATGAAAAAGAAGGCGGAAATCGACTTGAGGTTTATCTGTTTTGTCGATGTAAGTCTCTTTATCTTGTGTTTTATGGTTTTCTTTATCTATCATTTAATTTCTATTTACTGTCAGTAGATCTTATCTCACTTTTAATGGAATTTATCTTGACAAGTTGTTTCCTGACGTAGCAGTAGAATTCATAGAACAATGCGAATATAAATATTTGAAATTAGTCAACTGAGTAGTTGAAGTAAATGTAGAGACCATTACTGGTAACGATGTTCATTGAATGTCAGCATGCTCAGAAATGAACATGTTTTGTATTGTTTTATGTCATTTAAAATGTTATAAACATTTGGCAACCCTTGGTAAATATGGTTACAGGATTTTATTAACAATAAACGTAACAATAAGAGTGCACTTAAATTTGGTAAATTTTTTCAGGTAAGGTAAGTACTAATTCTGAAATTTAAATTAACCACTTATGATAGTTGCAAAAGAACGTTGCGTCATCATTGTGAAAACCCATTTACGCTGAGACCGACCGATCCCAAACTTCGCGGAATTGAAGGACTTAAATGCTGTGATGAAAAATCATAATTAATTTATTAAGACTAGCTTTTTTATAGGCTATTCAAAGCTTGTGTACTCAATCATCATACTGCTGTCAGTCAAGCGAGATTTGGAACAGGCGCATGAGGGACGCTTTCAAAGATGTCAGATTGTTGGAGATTCGAAATTCGAAAGGTTGGGATATTTCTTTCTTTTCACGGTTTTAAACCCAAAGTAAAAAATAAATAAAAAATTCGTGAAAGATATCAAACTCGGGTCTTATTGGAGCATGGCGACCGCTTTTACTACAACGCTAAGATAACTCTTCAGAAGGCCTTCGATTTTTTTATCAGTTGAAGTTTATGAAATGACTGATTGAACAGTAATGTCCTAACATTGAGTTGACTCACCTTCACGAATTTGATTTATAAATATACAATTTATAACAATTTTCAGACTAAGTAAACGTTGACAACTTTGATCCGTTCCTGAGGCGCCTATCCAATATCTCGCTTTACTGACCGTATTATGTTTGAGTACACAAGCATTGTAATCTTTTTAATAAAATGAAAAGATGTTCGTTAGTCTCGTCAAAAATCGCCTGGACAGATTTTAATGATTCTTTTTTACTTTGTTCGCTCTAATACAGGGAAAGCTTAAAAGGTAAAAAACTAGAAAATTCCCAATAGAACGGTCACGTGGTACGAAGTTCGCGGGGTCAACTAGTCACCTATAAAACTACCCTTCATCAGTGGCGTGTCTCGAGTTTTAGAATAGCGCAAGCCGAGAGATACATTATTGTTGTTTTATAAATATATGAATCAATATTAATGTCCTTGTTGTTCCATTACTCTTCAATCTACTCTTTATACTTCCTTTGTGGACTTGCTTAGATGAGCTCACCAAAGCACACTCTCAACATCACTTTCAAGCAAAATTCTAATATTATTAGCAATACCATACTTTAGATGGCTTTGAAAGTCGTTTGGTTTATTTGAGCGAATAACAATAAGGTTCGACTGTTCATTGTTGTTTTATTTTTAGTGAGAAATATAAAACTCTGGTGAATGTTTTAATTCCTACAAAGAATTGTTTTTCAATATTGACAATTTGGATTACCGTTTTTTACACTGCGTATTTCTCAGATACCTAAGGATACGCTTGAGAGACGAAAACGCATGTTTTGTCAAAGAACTGAGCTGGGGAAAGGCATCAAGGCTGGGGAGACTATTTTTACTAATAAAATCAATAAGTTCAAACACATTACGATCTTTCAATACTAGGAAAGAAAACAAAGAAATACTTTATTTTAGGAATTTTTAAACATGTTACCTTGTCCTCGCCAGTCAAAGCTTTTTCACACTTTAAGTCATCACTAGGGACTACTTTTTCTATTGTTTATAACATTAAAGTAAATATGCAATAAATAATATATGACAGTACCGCTACTAGCCTTAGTAAATTCACAGTGATTTTTCATTGCGGCCTCTTGTCAAATTTTAATTCGCTGAAATCGTTTGGGAACGGTGCTGAATTTATATTTTTTGGGTTTAAAGAAGTGTACTCTTATTGAGACCCCATATACTTGGTAGAAAATGTAACATTATTATCGATTAACATTCAATGAAACTAAAAAAGCAAAATTGAAATAACAAAATAAATTAACTCAAATCTTTTTATCTCAGGTTCTTACCATTTAAAAACTCTATCTTTTCTTTACTTACATAGTAATATTCTTTTTTTATGAACTGTTTTTGTGTTAATGTAAAATTTGAATCATGTAGTAAATACATATAGTCACATATCAAAAAACTTTTTGTTAAAATTACAATGTCCTAATGTATGTTAGTGGCTTAAATATTATCAATATCAAAGGTCCAATTTATTTTGTTTACATAAAATTTTAAAAAAACTTTTTTGATTTGTACACGTTGTGCGCTAGGTTGTGTGTGACTTGTTTACTAATAAACTAATGTTAGACTATGTTTTGTTGGATAACAGGATGGAGCTGTAAATAAGCTACAAGTTAGAATAATAAGCTAATACATTTTAGATAATTAACTACTAACATATGACCTCTATACAAAGGCACACAAGTTACCTACATGTCACGAACTTATATTTTGTTTTTTTTAACAATTCCTGGCTTATTTACATTTTGCAATAAGTTGAATAAAAATCGGTTAGGAAAAATGCGGATTCATTTACACTATTAGGTACACGAGAGACATAATTACTGATAATGGCATCGTATTTATTACATAATTACTGAACGTCTCTGGATACTGTCTTAATTGCTTCCATTTGTTTTACACGATTCACAATCTGTTTACTGTGACAAGTTTTCATTTATATGTTAGTAGTATGTGAGTGGGTTCAACAATATGCATACTAGACAAACTAACAATGCATTTTTTTTTCTTAAATCTGATACAATTCTTTCCCCTAAAAAAGGGAAAATGCAAAAAAAGTTAGGACATAAATTATAAATAATTTTCATGAATTTTAAGTTTTTTAATTAAACCTTCAGCAACTTCAAATGAACGACGATGCAGTATCGGGTATTCACTTCATGGTGAACAGAGTAGGTAGCAAGCGAGGGAAGAGAGACGATAGAAACTCTTTGGGATCAACCAACTCGATGGCGTCCTTACAACAAACACCTATGACCAGGGTCAGTTCAGTAACGTCTGTTCTGAAGAGACTGTTCTCGAAGGAAGACCAGAGGCAACCCTCCGCGCAAGTAAATTCGCAAACTGATGGTGGTATGTCATTATTATTAAGATATTCTGTATTTGCATTTCTATACACGTGGAATTAAACGTTAATACTTACTTATTTCAGTAACTCTATGTTTTGATTTTAGAATTACACAAAGATCGAGATCATTAAAAAAAAATCGATATCGTATTGATGAAAACGTTGGAAATTAATGATTGTTTTATAGGGTCTCGCTTTACAATATCTGCAAGCAACGCCAGTTTGAACAAGCCGGCGACAGCGGCGGGAGGTAGCATGAAGATAGCCAAGGAAGTAATTGAAGAAGTAGACGAACAAGCAACGATCACAAGCATGGCCAGAAGGCCTGATGTTAGGTACGTAACTATTTAAATTAATTAAGGATATTGCGATAATAGTTACTTATGTATTACCTTGATTCGTTTGTCATTTTATACTTTGCAATTTCTTCACTAATTAATTAATTTCGTTAAGCTTATAAAATGAAACATACATCTAGAATCTAGATTATTAAATCTTATGTCTGGTAAACTTGCTGTTAATATACTACAGTCCGTCAAGTAAGAGCGTGGTCGTGTTAATTTATAAAAAAAAATATTTTATGAAACTTTCATATTTATATATACATTGTACACATTACAAACAATGATGCAATTCGGTCAATAATGTGTCCAGTCACCACCGGCGTCGATAATTGCCTGGCATCTCCGAGGCATGCTTTCTACTAATTTGACGGCGTATTCTAGTGGCAAGGATCTCCAGATCCGACGAATTTCGTAAGACAACTGCTTCAAAGTGCATGTGCGTCTTCCACGAAGCTTCTGTTTAATATATGCCCACACATTTTCAATAGGGTTTGCATCGGGCGACTGCGACGGCCAATCCAATGTAACGATGCCAGATTGAGTCTTCCACTGAGTACAGAGCTTGCTGCGGTGTTTAGGATCGTTGTCCTCCTGCAGAATCCAATCTTCATTTTTTGTGATGAACCATCGTTTGGCAGATGGCAGTAAAGCCTTTTTGTAAATTTTTATCATTTTCTCGGCATTTAGGTTGTCAGTAAAGAGGTACAAAGTGCCGAATCCCTGCTTTGAGAAGCAGCCCCAAAGATGCACCTTTATTCCATGTTTTACGGTCCGCTGAACAAGCCTATTGGTGGAAGTTGACCAGGCTCGCGTGAGGACAGAACGTGCCCAAATAGTTCTATTTATTCATTCATTCTATTCATCAGTAAAAATGACATTTTCAAAATCTCTATCAATATTCTCATGCGCCCAAGCGAGTCGCTTTGTCACATGTTTTTCAGTCAACAGAGGCTTCTTCATTGTGTTGCGCCATTTCAGATCATGAGTACGAAGAAGGGTTCGGATAGTTTCGTAGGATATATCTAAACCTTTTGCTATTAATTTTGCTTGTCCTTGCCGCAGTGTTAAAGCAGGATTCCGCGAAAACAGATTCACTATTATTTTTTCATCTTTTTTGTTCACTTTTCCTATCGAACCACGTTCTGGTAAATCATCGACATTTTTAGCCACTTTATATCGCTGTATCCACTTCTGTACAAATGCCTTCGACTTTCTCATATATTTAGCAGCCGCTGATTGCGACATTTTGGGACCTTTCGGGTGGATGCAAAGGAACACAGCCTCGTAGCGCGACGCGTACTTAGCACTCATGGCGTTTAACGTGATTCTCTTTCAAAAGATCAACGACAACTGAACCTTTGTTGACAATGCATCAAGGACAAAGCTTCCCTTTATCGGCTCGCGAAGGAATTAGAGCGAAACCTTTCATTAACTGTCGGTAAAGTCGACCACGCTCTTACTTGACAGACTGTATCTTACAATGAACATGGTTTTCTTAGCAACATGACTAATTCGTGTGGCTTAAGATTTAAAAACAAAAAATACAATAGATTTAATAAGTCGTAAAGGCCATTTTTAGTGTAATATACAAGGTGTCTTTAAATAAAGTTTATATTTTGTGGATGATTAAAAAAAAAGTAAGCGGTGTATTGAAAAAATGTTTATTAATTATTAAAGTGCATAACATGGGAATTTCTTTCTTAAAAAAAAATATGGTCCAAATGCAGTCCATCGCGTTCGCGGCACTCATTTAATCGAGCAGTAAAATTATTTATGACAGCTCGGCAGGTAGACACAGTGATGGCTGCCATTTCGTGCCGGATATTTTCTTTTAAATGCACTAGAGAAGTTGGTTTATTGGCATACACTTTAGATTTGAGATACCCCCACAAGAAATAGTCCATGGGGGTTAAATCAGGGCTGCGTGGAGGCCAATTTATGTCACCTCTCCTAGAGATAAATTTTCCCGGGGAAATTTCATGAATTCGAGGTAAAGACATATTGGACGTTTGTGATGTAGCTCCCTCTTCCTGGAACCATGTTCTCTGGTTATAGCCAGGAAAGTTTTGCAGTGTAGGCACCAAAAACTCGTCTATCATCTTTATATAGCGCTCTGAATTGACTGTAACTACACGCCCCTTTTCGTTTTCAAAAAAGTAAGGGCCAATAATTCCTCGCGCCGACATCGCTGCCCATACCGTCACTTTTGGCGAATGAAGGAGTTTCTGATGCTTGCGTTTTGGATTTGTTGCACTCCAGTAGCGGAAATTCTGCTTATTGACGTGCCTATTAAGGTGAAAATGAGCTTCATCAGACAACAAGATGTTGGTAAACGTTGAAAAGCGCTCAATTGCCTGATTTACGAAGTTAAGCCTCTGCATGGCATCTTGACTCTTCAATTCTTGCACCAATTGAATTTTTTAGGGGTGCAGCTTTAGGTATTTGTGCAAAATACGGTGCAATGACGATCTATGCACATTTAAAGCACTTGCGCGCTTCCGAATTGAAAGGCTCGGGTCGTCACGAACAGACTCATTAGCACGCTCTACGTTTTCAACCGTTCGTGATGACTTTGGTCGCCCCGGTTTTGGTTTCTCTAGTGTTGTACCGGTCTCTTCAAACTTTATAACCCATTTTTGGATTAGGGGAATGCTTGGGGCATCATTAAAGTGATGAAATCCTCGAATACTACAGAATCTTCTACGCGCTACAGTCGCCGAATCACTGCTCGATGAAATGAGTGCCGCGAACGCGATGGACTGCATTTGGACGATATTATTTTAACGAAATAAATTCCCATGTTATGCACTTTAATAATTAATAAACATTTTTTCAATACAGCGCTTACTTTTTTATTCATCCACAAAATATAAACATTCTTTTGAGACACCTTGTACAAAAGTTAGAATTAATAATTATTTAACTGTTTCAAATTATCCATGTAAGTATTTCATATAATCCTCAGAAAGTAAATAATTGTTTTTTAAACCAAACTGGTAGGTTTACTTGTCAAGCTCAACTAAGTTAATCTTTACTAAAATTATGCAGTATTCTCGGCGATCATTTTTTATGCAGTAAGAAAATGTTTTTTACCTCAAAAGGAAAGAGATCCCTTAAAATGGCATTCATGTAGGATTTTATACATACATAGGTGCCTACTTTGTCGCCAATAAATATTAAGGTTATGTCATCATATGTAAATAGTTACTTATAGTGAATAATAAATTTAGGGAAAACAAACATGAGTAACATTATAAATTTCAGACCGACCGCAATGAGTCTGTTCGTCCAAGGTCCTCCCAAACCCAGCGAGCCTGTCGACGTTCCGCTACGTAACAATCATGTTAATTCTAAATCAGGTTAGTTATTACATACATATTTTGCATATGTGTTAAGAGAGATTAAGTTCTAAGGGCATGCCTGCATTTCTACTAATAATATTATGCACATGGCAATTCACACATTGACTCATCCTTGCACCAAGTAACGATAGGTATGACTAATTTATATTACCTAATTATAAAATAGTTGGTTCCGGCTGACTAAAAAATAACAATTTTAAAAGTAATAGCTACACCTACATAATAATGTTAGCGTGTAAGCAAGAATATATATAGTAGATATTTGTTTTTAGTTTAACGACAGTTATGGAAAACTTTCACTAGTTTTTAATAAAAACAAACAAAAAGCGATTATCATTTGTCTGATACACTATATACATAAAACACTTAGATTACGACCTGCGTGTATGAAGAGAGTAAACTCGTTTTTAATAATATTGTACATGCGAGTATTTCTGATATATTAATGTATGAATTATTGCAGGGACGCGGCTATCGTCGTCGGTACCGTCGCAGTGGGTGCGTAACTCTGCTAGCGGCGAGCCGAACGAGCCGAGCGAGCATGACAGCGAGCTGCACGCGCCGCGCTCCGAGCCCGACATGGGGCCGCGAGCTCGCCTCGACAGCGACGTCGGCCCTGAACTCAGCGCTGCAGGCAGCCAGACGATATGTAACCAAACCCTTAGATACTTTGTATTCGAAAATGTTTATTTTTGTGAATTACTTTTTATTTCAGTTAACTTAAAGTAACTAAATAGTTTTGTTTTTACCATGTATTATTTTATGTTTTGAAACTCAACTATTTTTAATTACGAACATTCACTATTACTTTTATCTTCAATTCGCTGTTCTTATTTGTAGAAAAAAGGAGAGGTAAATATTAGCGAGATCAACAAAAACATTGTGTTTTATTTCGTTACACCAATTAAAGTCGTCTTCTTCGAAGTGAAATTATTGTAGCTAGTTCTATTTATGATGTATTGTTTTTACATTTTGTAGTGGATGAAGTAGACGGTGCAGAGGACCCTGATATGGATGAGTTCGATCGGTTGCGGAACATCCGAGACCAACATCGTAGAGAGAAATACTTACAAAAGTTACTAGCGCGTTCTATCAGTGCCCAGCAGGTACCAATACCTTAAAATATTTTTATTGATTATGTATTTACTTTTGATTAAGATTCTTAGCATAGCAAAAGGTTTGATTTCGTTTTTAAAAGATAAAGAAGATCATTGTTATTAGGTAAACAACTTAGATTAAGGATGGTTGATAATAAATAAATAATCTTGACAGCATTACCTATTACGCACATAAGCATCGTTGCTAACAGTTAATACACACTAAAATGTAATGTCAAAACCAAGTTGCCGCATTTTTTTATTATTGTTATGATGGGCGGTATATATAGTGCAGCGACAACTAATCATTAATCAAACGTATACAACTTGATAAACAATCTCTCAAGCAGTCAAAGTATAAAATAAAGTTAAAAAAATTGCTTGTGTTGTCGTTTAGGGAAGAAACGAAAAAAAAAACGATTCCTGCTGGAGTAACGTTGTTCCAGCAGGAATATTCTAAACGAATGATCGGAGTAAGAAATATTTGTGTATAAATGTGCACCAAAAATATAAAATGTGCATCTTTAGGTTTTCAAGATATAGCATTTCCTGCTGCAGTAACGTTTTGCAGAATCGTGTATCTGAAAATATTGTATTTGCGCCTGTAGTATAACGTACGCACACAAATTGCTCTTAATTTGTGCGTATTGGTGACAGAATTAGATTTAAGAAAATATTTATTAATTTCAAGCAATCCCGCTTTTTTATTTCCGAATAAAATACGTAGCGTCTAAATGAGAAAACGTATACGCCTACTGGAAACTGTATTCGGTCTTTCTTTATTCATATAATAACCATTAAAAAATTTAAAAGTGCATATTTACTTATAGTCAAACCGAGGTGTCAAAACTTTGACGTCGACATACAAGAAATCTACGCAATTTAAAATGAGATGGGTGTCAACCAATAATTAGTGCCTCTGCTCAAATAATATACTGTAAATTTTCAGCTTAAAATGTTCCCCATATAAAAAGATATCAACAAAAATCAAAACATGTGAATAACGGCTGGTTATCCGGCCAAATGCGAATGATAACAAAAAAGCGATGAATTCATACATGTCGGTGACCTTCTTAACTTTACTCACAAATCGGTTGAAACGTCTTGTGACTAAGTACACTCTAGTAGAAAATAACTAGTCCACGACTACAAACAACAATGACCACGGCTAAATTGAATACTTAACTTCACAATTTCAGATAAGAATATTTTCTTGTTTCATACCTTTTAGAGCGTAAGTCCTGTAGTAAGTAAATCGCTTGTAACACGTAACAAGAACTAAAACTTTTTTTTTGCAGACTGCTGGGAGCATAGAGCTGATAGACAATGATTTACTACTTGAAGACTTATTAATGCAATCAGCAACAAAAAGTAAAGATGAAAAAGTAACAGACGAATCCACATGACTAAGCGAAAGCCTTTCATCTTTAATGGAGTAGTTATTAGTCTGTCGAAGCTCAGTATTACTATTGTGATAATTATGCCTCAAGTATGAGAGAATACCATTTTTGATGTGCTATTGTAAATAATGCGATGTAGAAATAAATTATTTATATGCAAGGAAACCACTTTACTCAAATGAAGTATAAATGTGCTTGCTTGAAGTTCATGGTTTTATTTAAAAACTAGTTATCCTTACCTGAAAACGATATTTGAGTCAGACATACAGTTTATACCTTCAATCATAGATTAATGATCTCCGCAGCGCTCGTGACTACCAATAATTACTATATGCCTTCAATATCATTCATTACCTGAGCAAAGTAACTAATTAAATTGTTTAAAATATGTATCTCTAGCTCCATATTTTAGGTTCTCCATTCTATTTGTTTATTTAGTCAAAATTTTTAAAAGAAAATTACCACAAATTCCCATTGGGAGGATTCAATGGGAATATACTCAAAAATGGAAAAAATCCTCTCTCTTGTGGTACTCCTAAACTAATATCAAGTGATATTGCAGCAATAGAGTCCAAAAAATTCAATGCCGTACCTTCAAACCTTACGGAGCTATACAACGTGACGGACGAAGTCGCGATTTCTCCGAAAAAAACAGACAGACGGTTCGGTTTTAGCGCTTATTCAAACTTATTTTCCTGCCAAATATTTAAATGTTTCACCAATTTTACTAAGGTGCCACGTTGCCGTTCCGTGCATATAGCTAAATGATGTTGGAAATTGCCGTTGTTACAGAGTACTATAACCACTGTGCAACTGTAAGAAATGTACACCTAGAAAAGCGTCTTACCTTTTAGCTTATTTCCTTGAGCCTATAATTTACAAAATTAATTTATTTAATAATTTTTATTGTCGTTATTATTTTTATTGAATCAATGTATTTTTAGCTTTTTATTGAACTATTTTCTTGATACGATACGATAATTATACACATTCTATAAATTACAACGATAATTATCGTTCAAACCTACTCAAAAATACAAATATGTTTTGTTTCCTTTAACTATTTAAGTGTTTTAGAGAGCCTTGAAACACCATCAAGTTAATTATTGCATTCCGAATCATAATGTACTTACTTATTGTAATGTTCTTTTCCTAGAAAAAAATCCCATTTTTTTTGTAAATTATGCTTAAATCGCTGTATAGGTACCGATAATATTCGAAGATTTCCCTCAATTTCTTCAGGATCCCATAACCAGACCCTGACCTGGTGAGAATGGGACCAACTAGAAAGTACGAGCTTTCAAAGAAAATAATTTTCCAAAACTGTTACTATATTAGAATTTGCCTTTTAGCATATTATTATTTTAAGTAAATCGTACCCCTTGCTTATACGACGTCATAAGAAAGTTAGTGCATTTATGATTATTTCCATGGAGCCAACACTTAATCTATTATTTCTGATTGGCCCATCTGTTGTATGCTTAACGATAATTTTTATATTACGGTGGAAGCAGTATGGTTTAATTAAAATAATATTATAAAAAGCCAATTTTAATGTCTAGTAAGAGATTCATTTATATTACTATAAAACAGATCAGGGTGACATAGAAATAAACCCGAAAGTTAGTAGGCAAGGTCGCCTTTATACATATGTCTCAATGCCTAAATCTTAGCTGTCATTCTTTTTCCAGAAATTAACAACTCAAAATCTGTTGAAACGAAATATGTAATCTATACTAATATTGTAAAGAGGAAAAGTTTGACTTTTTGTTTGTTTGAATTGAATAGGCTCCAAAACTACTGAACAGATTTGAATAATTCTTTCAATGTTGGAAAGGGGAATTTTTCCTGAGTGACATAGGCTATATTTCATTTTAAAAAAATGGGGATCCTTACTTAAATTACGATAAAGTGTAAAAAATTATCAAAAAACTTCCTTACATAGCGTACGCTGCGAAAACTATTGATCATAGAACCAAATGATATATTACATTTCTTAAGAACACACCACTATCTACAAAAAAATCAGCGGCAGCATATCTTTAATTATTATAGTCATGTCACAATAAGCGTTTTTATATAAAAAAAAGAAATTAAAATACCACCGCTACAAAAAGCTTTATCAAAATAAATGATTTATTATTTAAGACTGCTTCAATACCTCTAAATTACTTTTTGAATTATTCGATTCTGACATTCCACTTAAAAGATATCACGAGTTTAAAACTTTGAAAAAATAAACTCCATTCGGCTACTTATGCGTTGTAGGGCGTCACTCGGGCAGGGGTACGGGAGGGGAGATAAGTTCACGAAATGAACTTGCTGCGACGCGATGGATGTGCGCGGAATTCATTTAATTCATTCAATCAAAAATACGCTGGATAATAATTCGTTTAGTAACTAAACCCATTTAAGTTCTTTTCAGATTAGACCCTTTTTTTTTAATTAGACCCATTTATATAAAAATTTATAGAATATAATAAATAAATTACTTGAAATATTTTTCATGATATTGAATTTAATTTTAATAAATAGTAGTTGTTTACTTTGTAATAGTAGGTAGCTTATAGTTATGTTAATTAAGTTCAAAGGCGTTTTTTCTTTTGTCATTTTAAAATGCCTAAAAGATCAAGATCTCAAATTTTATTATTATGAATGTGTTAAAATTAACAAATCTAAATGTAATGCTTAATGCCCGTGCGATGCCGGGACGGGCCGCTAGTTGGTAAATAAAATACATTAAGTAGTTTAAGTTATTTATTCAGCTTACATACAAGAATTGAATCAAACAAGCTTACAGCTTGAGCTTAGTCCTCCTCCAGTGACGCCTCTTAGCATTGTACCTGAAATAATTAACATGTGAATAAAATGAACATAGTTTCATACCTTAGATAAGCAAGAATTAATAAATTATTTGGTCTTCTTATATACAGATTTTCATTTATCTGAATGCCTAACTACAATCATTATAATGGTCTTCACTGTATTTGTGAATGCACAACCTTCATTTAATTTGTCATTCTTCACTTGTATTTTTTTTAGGACTAAATCACAATAAGGCCAGGAAGCATAATGACAATATTTTCATTTATTTTTTAATGTAGTTTTCAAGATAATTAGAACATCCATGCTACTCAGTACCTGAGTGTACTCCAAATATTATCATTATATGTCAAGATGTTTCCTGAATTATCTACTTTGTTCAGAGGGATTTATCTAGTAAACAATAGCAAGAGCACAATCACACTCATTTAAGAAATCTAGAATAGTGTTCAAAATCTTTGGTATAACAAGATATAAAAATGCCCCACCAGTCATGAACATGTATGAAAACCATATTTTGTCCCCTCCTTTACATCTTGTAGCTTAAAAAATACATTCAAATAGTAAACAATAAGACACTTATTACTTTCCAAAATATCCACAAACAAGTAAGACATTTTAAGCTAAGAAAATCAACTACCATATTTAATTATGACTGATGGGACATGCTTTGTAATAATGCTAATGATAAGTTCAAGATTTGTAGAAGATCTAGGAAAATAAATTTTTGTTTCTCTAGAGTTAACTTTACTTGCATAATTAAATAGATATTTATATGAAAATGTAATTTAAAAACAACTTTCTTAGAAAAAATTCTGAGCCATTTTCCATGACTTGAGTGAGCTATGTCATTAATTATACTACATGAGGACCAAAAAACTGTGGACAATATAAAAAGCAACTCATGGGACATATGCAAAAACATCACAAAACACCTATTCATTAAATATTAGGAACTACAAATTTACATGTCCTTTTTATTAAACTACAGTAATTTTAATACCTACTTTATAAATAAATATTACTTTGTTTATTGTATAGTTGATTGATAGACTTTTGCTAAATATCACGGTAAAAGTAAGATGACAAAAGTAACTTTTTTTTTTATTAATTTTGAAAACAAAATCATCAGAAACAGCTAAATTTCCCCTCGTGGAATGGCTCATCTATGAATCAGCACATCAACATTTTGGTAAGAGAAAATGTTTTGACTTCACATTGGATATATTAGATTTTTACTATTGTGAGATATTAATTTTTGCTCAGATAAATAGGTTATGTTCTTTCTTAAAGCTTTAACTAGTTATATTCTGACCCTTTTAAAATGATAGCAAACCAAAACAATTAAAAGGTTGATGGAACACCAATAAAAGCATGAAATTTTATCAATCCTTCACTACTGAGTACCTACTAACTTTAAATCGGTGATTGAAAGCAGTAAGTGGAGTAGATAACCTATGGATCCCAGAAGCTAGAGAATGAATGAGAATGTTGTAGATTGGGATATCATGTAAAGTTGTCACGAACAGATTGAAGGACGCCAATAAATTATCCTCAACAATAAAGGTGGATTAATGTAACAAATATATCTAGGGCAGCATTTTACTCACCGAATAGTATTCCCAGTGCGCATCCTGACCCATTGGGGTATAGGTCTGTTTTGTTTTAGCTTTTTGGCAAGCTTTCGCTTGATAATAAATGTCTTATGGGCCGACTGAAAAAAAATAACATTATTATAAATATGAACAATAACCTAAAAGGTGAGGATTTCACAGATTTTAGAAGATATTTCTAAAAAAAATATACAAACCATTTTGTCTGAGGCCGCTGTCAAACCAAAATGACAGAGTCGTCAATGCAGCTGAGTCAGAGAGAAGAGAGAGAGGAGATATGTCATAGAGCAAATGATTTTTTGAAATAAAAGCAAAGCTATCTACAAAGAGCGATAGTCTATACAGACAAAAAAAATGTCAGATTGATTATTTCACAAACAAATTGAAATGTCCACTTTTCATCACATTTTTTTTTTGTGCGAGACTTTACTTTTGGAGCGAACGTAGCGAACACACCTCTATGCTTACCACTTATTTAATTAATAAATCGCGGAAATTTTAACGATATTGATAAAAAATTAATGTTATAATGAACCTGTAAAATTTCCATTAAACCATTTTAATGTTGAAGAAAACCATTTTAGAATCAATATTCTTTTATCAATATTTTATTACGCAAAAATCTGACAGTATGAAATAAATGTTAAATGACAAATCATAAATTATTAAAATGTAAAAGAGGTTTATATCATTCACCCCAACTGTTAGGTTTCATAATCCTTTAGGAACAACGGCAGCTTCCGTTGACGTGAAGATCTCCGAGGAGGAGTAGAGTTGACAGTATGGGAGATACTGGGTTCTTCAACGGAGCCAGAATCTTGAGAAGACATCTGATCAATCGTTGACGGTTCGATCTTGTCAAGTTCAATGACTTCCTGTTGTGAAATATGTCCGTTTTCAAACTGTAGATCTTCTCCTTCCGTTCCCAACGGTGCTAGGTGTCGGTTTGAAACAGTAGTCTCCCGACCATCAGAAAGTCATAGGAAAAATCAGGATTGTTATGTAAGAGTTCCGCTTCTTCCACAATAGGCTGATACTTATTAGCACGATTGAATTTTTATCAATACTTGGCCTGTTCTCGTTCAAGAAAAGTTCGATGTACCATTTGGGGAACGTCTCGGATGAGTGAACATCCGTTCATGAGGCGTACAATTTATTGCCGTACATAAAAGAGTTCTAATGCTATTTAACGCTTGGGGTAAAACTTTTCCCAGTCTGTTATATGCATGTTTTTTGTTTTCAAAGCAAGAAAAATAGTTCACCATAGTGTAGAATTTAGTTTTTCAACCTGACCATTCCCTTGCGGATTATAAGCAGTAGTTCTGCTGGTGGCGATTTGTCTCGAGTGTAAATATTCTTGGACTTCTGAGGACATAAATGAAGTCCCCCTGTCTGAGTGAATATATGCAGGCTATCCAAATATCATAAATAAGTTGTTCAGATGTTTAATAACTGTTTGCGAACTTATATCTGTGCATGGAAAAGCAAAAGGAAGAAAGATTTTCATGTAAAGAAGTAAGTTTTGAGACGGATCCGGATGAAGCACATACGCGAGAAAGGGCGTCAGCTGCGTGATTTTCACTACCAGGTCTATAAATTATATCGTATTTGTAAGGAGCTAACTCCAAACGCCATCTTTGAATCTTTTCGTTTTTTATCTTACTGCTATGTTTTGTATTAAACATGTATCTTTGATCAGTTATGAGATTGAAGTGTTTTCCAATAAAATAGTGACGCCATTTTTTTAAGGATTCTACTATAGCATATGCTTCTTTCTCAATAGCAGAATGATTTTGCTCACTAGCATTTAATGTTCTGGTAAAAAATCCGACTGGTCGAGATGCTTGTGTAAGTACTGCCCCAATGGCATGATCAGATGCATCAGTCTCTACCGTGAATAGAGCATTTGCATCTATTGCACTACAGCTTTTGAGATACTGTCTTTTAATAGGAATTAAAAATAGGAAATAAGGGGAAACACTCAGCTCGTGCAAGCGTACGAATTCGTTCTGAAAAATTTGGTATCCATTTCGAATAATGAGCAAACATACCCAATCCTCTCCTTAAGGATCGCAAATCCTGAGGTGGTGGTAAGTCAAGAAGTGGCTTTAGTCGTTCACTATCAGGCTTAATAACGTGATTTTCAATATTGTAGCCTAGCATGTTTATAGAGTTCTGAGTAAATTTACACTTTTCTAAACTCAGTGTAAGACCATATTTCTTAGCAGCATCAAGGAATTTTTGAAGATTTAAATCATGTTACTGTTGAGAACGTCCACATATAGCAATATCATCAAAGATATGCATAGGTATCCTTGAGCATTTCTTTCCTTATAATCCAATCAATTGTTCTTTGAAAACTCGAGACACCGTTAGTGACTCCAAACGGGATTCGTCTAAATTGATATAAATTCCCAAGTGCTTCAAAGGCGGTGAATTGTTTTTCCTCGGCTAAAATAGGAACTTGATGGTAAGCGCTCTTCAGGTACTTCAATAGCACTAAAGTAACCGTTTGTAGCTATTTTTGATACTAAATCTTCAATGTTAGGTAAAGGGTAAGCATCTAATTGTGTGTAACGGTTGATTGTTTGGGAATAGTCTATAACTAGGCGTTTTCTGTGAGTGTCACTTTTAGTAATTAGAACTTGTGACCTCCAGGGTGATTTACTTTCTTCGATCACACCGTCAGCTAAAAATGAATCAATTTCTGCTTTGATAAACTTCTCGTCCTCTGAGCTGTGTTTTCGTGACTTTACAGCGATAGGTTTACAATTGGGCGTAAGATAGGCAAACAGTGGTACAGCTGGAACTAAAGCAGCAGCGACATTACATACGCGCAGAGGCTCTTTGGAACCTCCAAAAGAAAATTCTAGGCTGGAATGCTTTCCAAGGACGTCGTGGCCTATTATCAGGTCTGCGCATAGGTTCTCAACAATAAGAAGGCTTACATTCTTGTAATAATGTTTACCAATCGTAATATTTTGGAAAGACTGACCAGAAACAGTTGAAGTATGAGATAAAGAAGCCATTGATATAGTTTGTTCGCAGAGAATCCTTTTCAGTTTACATAATTTAGCAAAATTGTCATTTAAAAAGCTTACTGAACTGCCCGTATCGAGAAGTGCTCTAACTCCTCGAATATAAGCAGGTACTGTAGCTTTCTGTAAAGATGAAGGTGCAGCAGCTGTTATGCTTGATGAAATATTTCTGTCTGAAGTTTTAGAGGACGACCTGCAAACATTTGCGTAATGTTCCTTTTTGTTACATAATTGGCAAGTCTCATCTAAAGCCGGGCAATTCTTTCGAGTATGCACTTGACCTCCACAGTAGAAACATTTACGGCGACGTTGGTACATAGAAGCAGACGTATCATCTTGGGTTGTTTCTTTAGTATTTACTGCAGTTTTTAGCTGTTCATTATTTGCTGCATTTACAGAGAAAGAGCCCTGATAGCCCTGTGAATTTAATTGAGCTGTTTCCAATGACAAGGCTTGGTTATATGCATGATCAAGACTGAGAGTCAAGTTTTCTAAAAGTCTCTGTCGAACATTGTTGGATGCTAGACCTGCTATGAAGGCGTCGCGAAAGTTGTCATTTTTATTTGTTTCTGCATCAACCTCGCCGAATTCACAATCTTTTGCTAAAGATTTTAGAGCTTGAAGATAGGTATCAATATTTTCGTTTGCATGCTGTTTTCTTGAAGCAAGAATATGCCGAGCAAATATTATATTTTTAGGCTTGACATATAATTTGTCCAGTAATAATATTGCTTCCTTATATCATTTTGCTTCATTTACGTAAGTGTATACGTCAGGTGAAATATGATTAATTCGTTGTTGCAATTTCATACGTTCCACATCTTCGGTTTCAATTACGGATTCTGGTTGAGCTGCGAGGAAACTATCAAATTTTCTACGCCAGTGCTCCCAGGCGCGAGTTGCTATACTGTCGACCGGTGCAACGTCGAAACATTCTGGGCGTAAATATTTTTCCATATTCCACGTTTTTATTTGCTTAATAAATTGAAGAAACCATTTGAGAATATTGGTTTTATTAAGCAAAATTCTGACAATATGAAATAATGTTAACATGACAAATCACAAAGAATTAAAATGTAAAAGAGGTTTATATCAAATGTTTGGAATATTTACTTCTGGAAAACATTTAAAAACCAAAAATCTAAAATCTTTGAGTAATGTTTCTTAATTTAATAAGTTTTTTTCTAAATCTACGAGTACCTATAGTATAATTAGTTTTTGAAATATCGATGACGGCAGACTTTCTTCACTAAAATCGGGGAAAAAAAATCTCGGTCAATTTTTTTAGATTTTAACAGATCATAAATTTTTTTTGTAGGAAGTTAAAATATTTTGAACTCAATTTAGAGTTCTATATACATAAAAACCATTTTTTTTCTACAAATATTATAATTTATATAAATGCTAAAATAGCATCTAAAATAAATATTATACAGATAGCAGAAAGTTTATCAAAAGAAGCTACAACAAAGTCTTGACTCAGTTCAAAGAAATCTTAGTTAGGTAGCCGACTGGCTGATTGGCGACCCGTAATTGGCCCTACGCGGTCGCCTAGTTCATCTGTATGGACTAGCCGGCTGTTTCGGTTTTATCTTAAGGTCGATCGAGTCGAACAAAAATAATTTTAGAATTCTTAATATGATATACCGTGAAACCTCGCACACCTGCCCGCGTCGAATCGTGTGAATCTGAGAGAATCCCAGAAATCCACTATTTCGGATGACGTCATTAGTTTCGGCACGGATGATGCGATCGACTGGATCGAGACGCTCGTATTCTAAAACCTTTTAATTCATGAAACTGTAACTGTTGGCAAAACTGTTAAATTTAAATGGATACCATCGCATTGTGGGATAACAGGAAATGAGATTGTAGATAGAGGGACCAGAGACAAAAGTACAAATGAAGATAACACATCAAATCCTTTTGCAAACTACAAAAAAACATTTAAAGACAATATTAAAAATTGTGTCATGAGCATTACAAGGAATTAAGTTATACTAAAGGTAAATGGTATTCAAAAATTTAGATTACTCCACCGCACACACCTTGGTATGTTGTATACGATGAAGTTTATCACAATAATTAATCTCCTCAGATTTGGTCACAACAAAGGGCAAGATCATCTTACGAACTTGGGAATAATAATGAATGAAAAATGTAAATACTGTAAAGAAGAAGTAGATACAGATATTGAACAGATAGTTTTAAGGTTAAAAAGTTTAGTATAGACCGATTAATTTTAGTTTTAGAATTAGATTTAGATTAGAATTTCGGAAGTTCCGAATAATTAGCAAACACCCTCAGAATTATAAATAATGTTAACTAACCCTGATAACTTAAATCCACGGTTTAGATTTATATGCAATACCATAGAAAAATTGTAAATACTTTATTGTTAATATATTTGTAATTGTAACTTATCTAAGATTTACTTTAAAGATTTATGTTATAGAGTCTAGTTTAGTCTGCACAGTGTCAAGTACAACTATACATCTTATACATAAACTTAAATCAACATATAAAAAAGGTTTTTAAACTGAATAAAATATCGTAGGTCCGCTACACCACCCCCCTCCAGAGCCCGGCCCTACGGGCGATAATACTTTTACACGACGGGATTTTACACGACGCCCTGATTTAGTGTGCCTGGAAATACTATCTTCGGTTATAGCTTGTTGTTGCCTGTCTTGTGGTGGTGGGTTGTGGATAAGTATGGATTTACAGGGTGAGGGTGATAGTGCGAATGTATTTGAGAGTGATTGTGTAGGTGATTGGTCACATAGGATGTAGGCAGGTTTGATTCTATCTATCGATACTGTAACTTTTCTATCGTTTAGAATTATTTTAAAATATTTGTCATCTGATTGAATTACTTCGTGAGGTCCAGTAAAAGCTGGATTTAAAGCACCAGCAGGGGTGTCATCGCGAAGAAATATATGAGAGGATGATGCCAAATCCTTGTAAATTAATGTTGATTGTGATATTCCATGACATGATGGTGGCGTCGGCTTCAAGTCCTTAATGAACTTGCGAATCCAAGATACGTAGTCCGTCATGTCTGCTGTTTCGTCGTTGGAGGGGTGAAAGAAATCGCCCAGCAGACGTAAAGGTTCTCCGAATAGGAGCTCTGCAGATGATGACTTAAGGTCTTCTTTGTATGTACTACGGATGCCCAATAGTACAAGAGGAAGAGACTCTACCCAAGTGCTATCTGCTCGGCAGGTGATTGCTGATTTCAGCTGTCTATGGAACCTTTCCACCATGCCGTTACTTGCTGGGTGGTACGCTGTCTTCCGCTTATGTATGAAACCTGCTATCTGTGAGAGAATTTTGAATAAATCGGACTCAAATTGTCTCTCTCCGTCCGTGACAACGCTGGTCGGATAACCATGACGGGATATCCAGCCGCTTAGCAAGGCTTTTGCTACGGTTTCGGAAGTGATGTCCGGTATAGATATCACCTCAGGCCAACGAGTAAATCGATCAATTGCCGTAAGGCAGTAACGGTATCCTTGGGATAAGGGTAGAGGACCTATTAAATCAATATGGAATCTTGCGCGTGGTATGTTGAACGTACCAAGTGGAGAACGAACATGCTTCATGATTTTGAAACGTTGACATTTTGCTATACAGCACTACAACACCGGATGGCTTAATGAGTGTAAGCTGTCGAAAACGTGTTGCCGCATATCTGTAGGCACATAGGGTCTTGGTGATATCCCGCTCATGTTACAAAGAAGCTCATATTGTGATCCAGATAAATTCATGTTGGTTAACTGCAAGGCTGTTTAATTACTTGCTAGGAGCTGCAGTAGTTCAGGATCAGACATTTGTCTAGGTCTACGGATTTAATAACTTCCTCAACTCGCGACAAGGTGTCGGCTATCCGTTATATTTGCCTGCTATGTGTCTGATATCTGTTGAAAACTGTGAGGTGAACAGTTATCTTTTCGAGAGTGAAATGCAAAAATGAGAGGCTTATGGTCTGTATAAATAGTAAAATCGCGTGCTTCAACCATACCTATAACAAAAATGTTTTATAGCTTCATAGATTGCCAAGAGCTCGCGATCATACGGCTAGTATTTTGCTTGAGCAGGGCTAAGTTTTCTCGAGAAGAATGCTAGGAGATGCCATGCCTCACCTTTAAATTGTTGCAGAACGGCCCCAATTGCCGTGTCAGATGCGTCAGTCACTAGGGCTAGTTTAGCGTTGCTATCGGGATGGGCGAGGAGAGTAACATCACACAGACCTTTTTTGCATGCCTCAAAAGCCTTTCCTTTTATTGCATTTTCTTATATCAGCAGAATTTAATACGTAAAATGCTAGTGTTACCAGTAAATATCTGTAGTGCTGTACTAGTGTGAAGAAAGTGAAATACGACGATTTGGCTGCTACGGCGCTTTTCGTTATCTCCCAAGTAATTCCTTAGAGCCTAAAGTAACCGTACTAGCGTGTTACTGTAGGCAGATTCATCACTTTTATTGTTCATCTTATCATCCTCATCTCATTTATCATCTCGAAGAATGAAGAAATTATAATTATTGATGATTAGGCAGTATGGTACTAATCCCAATGCCGTCAAAGAAATACATTAAAAAAAGATCACTGTCAGTGAGTGATTGTAGTTCCAATAAATATAACCAGATTTCATAAGTATTTTTTTTGAAATGAATAGATTATTTTCTAGTTTATGCCCTCGAAAGTGGGTTGAATTTCGCACTTTTGCTATTAAAATTACAGCTGATGGTAAAGATGTACCTAAACGAAAGATAATTGAAAACAGAGTTACTCTTATTGGTACTGATAATACCATTAGCATTACAGACTTAAGAAACGCTCAAAATTTGTCTCAAAGACGGGAATTAAAGCTTGTTAAAATTCAAGATGCTGACTCGAAAACCAGGAGACCAGTGTATAGGCAAGTATTCAAGAAAATAAAACTGAACTCATGGCTTTTACAAATTGCTTCTTGGGTATCATCTTCTCATCTCAATGATGATATCTCTTTTATAGATTAATGACAAATGCAGAATATCATGAAGAAGAATTATCAAGAAGAAAAGAAAAGAAAGAAGCTAGACAAAATAGTACTATTAAAGGTGACAAATTAATTACCTTATCTACAAGAATTGGTGAGCATGATCTAATGACTGGTGTAAGAAAAATGATGAAGTTACTAGAAAAGCAATATGAAGTGAAAGTAGTTATAACTGGAGACGCAGGACAGGAGTCACAAGTCTCTGTGAGTTTGTAAATTCTACTATATATATGTATACTAGGTATGTTAATGTAGGTTTGAAATGTAAAAAAATTAAGTAACTTTATAATATG
Source organism: Choreutis nemorana (assembly GCA_949316135.1). Lineage (NCBI taxonomy): Eukaryota > Metazoa > Arthropoda > Insecta > Lepidoptera > Choreutidae > Choreutis > Choreutis nemorana. The sequence continues at coordinate 5,632,710 of OX438601.1, read as the reverse complement.
TTTCAGGAGAAAATATACTCTGTGATTGAGAACAATGTTAAATCCTTGGGAAAAGTAATTCAGAAACGAACGAAAGGGAATAATTTACGATTTCAATTGGTGCCTGAAAAGCAAATGAGCACTAACTCTAAAAGTGAGAATTTAGGATCAGATCAAAATAATGGTGACCGTGGCCCCTTGTGACTAGTAATTGCAATAGTGACTATACTTTTAACAAAGTATATTGTGTTAAATAAATATTATTTTAAGATGGACAAACCAAATGATGTAAATAATAGAGATTGGGAAGAGCTTAGTGTCTGGCAAGATCATGCAAAATGGAGCAACTCTGCCAGTGACAGTAACTTACAATTGACCACTATTGAAGTTGTTACAAGTGACTGAATGCATTTTGTTTTAGTAAATATTATTTATTTTATGGTTGTTAAAAACAGTATATAAGTTGGCTAAAGTAAAAATGGAAGCTAACAGTAAGCAGCAGTTTTCATTGCCTAAAAGGATAAGTTGTTAATCAGAATGCTTGATATTTAAATTATTTATTACTCATTTCTATACAAAAGGATGGACACTTGAAAAATTAACTGAGCAAATTAAAATGTTCTATAGTCTGATTCAAATAAATTAGGAAAAAAGTTGTTGATGCCTGTGTACCAAGGTACACCATTTTACGAAAACATACCACAATTATCACAAATTCCCCTCAACTTGCGTAGTAGGAGACAGGGTGGGTGCGTGAACTGCCAGACCACAACACCCAGATATTTATAATAAATATTTAAAACATCATATAAGAACTAATTTTTATCAAATAAGTAGTTTAGTAAGTTTTAGTAAAATATTGAAACAAATTGAAATTTAATAATAAAACAGTGATGCAAACTCGAGTATTTAAAAAAATCAAATAAAAACCAAAATTGAATTCATTTTAACAGCAAATATTAACAAATAAAATTATGTCACTAGTGTTTCAGAATCTTATAGAATATTCAAAAGTATATATGCAACTCCTTGAGTTGATTTCCCCTGACAGAAAAAGTGGGGTCAACAACTTTTTGTCCTGATTTATTTGAATCAAACTACTCAAATCAATTTTCAAATAAATGTTTTGAAGTTTGAAAATGTTCATAAAATATTTGTATTATTTAAAAATACAAGTTTTACAGTCAAAAGTTGTTTTGATTAATAACATTTTCACCTGTAATAGTATTTACAAAGAGGTAATTTACAATAATTTGTCTAGGTAGAGATTGAGTATATCTTGTGTCTTCTGTGGTTCTGCAAAATTATCACAATCGGGGATAATTCTTATGAGACAATTCACAAGCATCTATTTAAATAAAGAAAATCAAGCTATGATGGTATATTTATAAATAAAAGTCATGTAATGAAATAAATGAAGTTTAATACAGCATCATTCTAGTCAGTCAAAGTACTTTACTACTACTTATATTATTAATACACACTGCTAACATGTCAAGGAATACTTTATTCTACATTATGTTGAATAAAACTAGTATTCATAAATTAATGTTATATGTTATCAGTTGGAATTATCACAGATGCTTTAGAGATCTTTGAATCTTATGTGGTAGGTGAATAATTAATAAAAACTTAAACAATATTTCTGGCTATGGCTTAGCTAACGATGCTGATTTGATTTATTGTTAAATAGTAAATCTTTATAATAGATAAATTGTTTAAAATTTAATATAAAATACTACTGTTTAATATTTTTCGTTATTAATAGCTAAGGAAAAAGTTTAGATTTGAACTATTTAGAAACAAGGGATTAATTATAAAGTTGAACACAAAATGACAAGCCCTTTTATATAACTAACGATTTTAAAATTATTAAATGGCAATTTTCTAATAAAACATTCAAAGAAGCCAGCTTCTGTATAATTTAAATAGCTATTCAAATATAAATACATTGTATTATATCCTAACTCTACATACCTACACTATTACAAGTAATGATATATTGCTGTTTCTTTTGATGATATTTCAAAATAATATGTGTTACCTTTAAACCGTTGTAAAGGTCTAATAGTTTTGTAAATTCCTTTAGAATCTATAGCAGAGTATGTTTTATTATTTTACTCCTACACACCACATTTCCCTACTCTTGTTGACCGGAGACAAGCGAGATTTTCCTCATTTAGGTACACAATGAGGGACAAACCAAACCAACAACCTAATTTACAAAAAAAAATGAATTCTTAACGAACGAATCAGAAATTTTCAAACATGGCCAGGTAATGATTTTACTAATCAAGTATATAGTCATTTTTAAAGTGTTTTTCAAATGCTCTTTAGCTTAATCGCATAAATAATGAATTGTATAAGGTACTGGTAAATAAAAGTTTGTCCTTGTAGTTACGTGGATTTAAAGTTTCATTTTAAGGGAAAGCCTTGTTGCCCGAGGCACTAAGTGTAGACGACGTATGCGTAACGGTCGTGCTGGACGGGGGGCAGGTCAGTGTTGAGAGTCCTTCCCCAGGTTAGTAGAGGCGACACGGTGCCTACCACGGGCGCAGCGCGTGCTGCATTTTTTATTAACTCCTGTAAAAAAAGGACGTGAACGTTTGTAAACGATTTTAAAGTGGAAAAAGAATTGTTTTATATAAGTAGGTAGGTAAATTTACATGCACTTTCCAAATGTTTTCTCTAATATTTAGTTTCACCCTCAAAAATTGTTTGTGGTAGGTATTGGTTAGACCAGTAGGTTAGATACATGAGAAGAATTAGTAAACCATGCAAGAGCGATTAATGTGAGAATTAGTAATTCGTTGTTCTCCTGTTCTCTTTTTAAATAAAAATAAGAAAAAAATGTATATAGGTAGTGTAAAATAAAACATAATTATCGAATATATAAACCCCCGACACAGTAAAACCTGAACAGTATGTCGGAAACATTAAATTTACGTCACTTCCGGCTATTACAAACCCCAGTGTCCGTACCGTTAGCAAAACTAGTCATCAATCAGTCAGCAGGATACTCTGAGCGGTTAAAATTAAATGTACAGAACATATCTGATAATGTACATTTGATAATTCTTTTTAAAATCATTTTTACGGGCTTGGATGGGTAATGGAGTATTGTTTTTAAAGTAATAAATCATATCATATTAGCGCTATCTACAATTCTGCAGTAGAAGACTTGAAACGGAAGATAAATCGCGAGATTAAAGAGATTTAAAGTTGAATACTCGGGTAAAATAAGATTAGTTGACGAGTACCTACTAAAAAAGAAAACAAAATTGAATGAGAGACATCTGAATCGGAAATCAGTTCTGAATCTGAAGTAGAGAGTATGAGTGGAGTTGAAGAATAAGGTTAGGTTAATCGTCCTATTTTTTTTTTAAAGATTTTTAACTGATTTTTATGACTTAAATGTTTCAGTAAAACTTTTGACTATTCAATACTTGAACCAAATTCTAAACAAATACTTTTATTTAATTGACAATAATAGGTCAAACTATTAATTTTTAATAAATTAAATCAACTTAAGTTTTTTTTGGTATCTGTACCTCGTAGTTTCTGATGACGTCATCAACGCAGCGTACAGGTATTTTACTATCTTTCGGGGGTTATACATTATTGCATCAGCTGTTATTTCTAATTCAGTCAGCTTATATACCAAAAAATTTGATTTTTGCAGATTTTCTACCAAAAAAAAATGCATTTATTCATTGAACTTGATAGGAAATTTGCAAAAAATATTTGGCTCCAAAGACCCACTAGAGTCTACTTGGGTTAGCAAAACCAATACAGAGTCAATGTGTAACTCAATGTCCATTATTAGATTTTTATTTAGCGTCACGGGTAAACAAGCTGGCGGTTCACCAGATGGAAAGTCACTATAACCTGTTGACACAACGTGATGAGTCAATAACTTTATTAGTTTTGCTAAGACAGGTAGATGCAGTTGGAAATAAGGTGACTAAATGAAGCTGCCCAAATAAAATGGCCGGAGGAGAGAGAACCAGACAACAGCGCCGGACAAACACACCATGTTACCCAATGAGAAGCGCCGGCGTCCCGAGCGCCGCTTGCGCCGGCACGGGCAGCCGTACCCGCGCCTGCGCATGCCCATGCGCCTGCGTTCACCGACCATCCGCTTGCGGTCCCGCACGTCCCGGCTCTCCCCCTCCCCGACCACGCTCGGGGTCAAAGGCACCGGCGCAGGCGACGCTGTCTCCTCGGCCGAACGGTCAGCAATCATGTGGGTCTCCAGATCTTCTTGCGATGAATCTGAACTACAGGGAAGTTGAACCTTTAGTTTACCTACTATTGTTTTCCAATAATTTTATTGTAAAACTAATAGAGGATTTTTAATTTGATGTTAATTTTGGTACATAATGTTCTAAAAAACTGTTTTTTAATCAGAAATATCTACAGACGCTCACACTTGGCCTTTGTTGATTTAAAACAACGGTTAGGGTGTCAAAACATAATTGTAGGTTTATAAAAATTAGCTTTTCGTTTCATTAAGTGGCTGAAATTAGTTTTAGGATATTTTACTGGATTATTTAAAAATGAAGGCCCTGGATTTAGCAAGGCAACCCATTTGCGATGTATATTAATAGATACGTTTAACTTTACGTATAAATTTGTATGGTGGGATCTAAGGCCGTTAAAATGATGTATTTGATAACTTACTTAGAACTTATAGCGCAATATTCGTTAAGTTGCTCCCGAGTACATCCATGCTTGCAACACTGGTCTGCTATTCCAACTTGTCGTTTTTTTCTCACCATAGCTGTCGGTTGTTCTACCACTAAAAATAACAGAAAAACATAATTATAAAATCAGATATGGAATTCAAAAATTCCACATTCGTAGTATGTACTAAGAATCGTAGTTTATCGATTTTTCGTAGTTTTGGTCTTCTCGTTCTACTCCGGTAGACTCGTCGTAGGTAACGTAATTCATTGTTTTACAAAAATATCTTGTGAATACCGAAAGTACAAAGCAAAGCTTCTCAAAAGTTAAGTACTTATTTATCCTTCAATAAATATAGGTACATGGGAAAACGTACGTGATGCGACATAGAAATCTGCAATATTTTGTTTTAATCATATGATGGAATTCATAATTATTTAAATATGGGATCTTATGGTAGCATGCTTTTATAGGATATTTCCTATAGGAGTAATGTAGATGAAAACTCACATTTAAAACATTTTAATGAATCGTATCACAGACTAATAACACTATAGATTGTAAGAGTAAGTACTTGTTTTCCTGTGATTTCTGAATGTAAACAATCAAAGGTCAAAATTATAATATGATAAGGTAATTGGCAACCGACATTACTTACAAAACCAAGAGAGCTACCTAGACTGATCCAATATTTTATTAATAAATGTTCTGCAATTTCAATACAAATTGCATGGGTTAACAATTATAATAGTACCTTATTTGAATGATGGAAATTTATAATTTTATCAATACTATTGAAAAGTTAAATAATTACTCAATAACAACATGTCTATGTTTGAAGTAAATAAAGATCTATAATCTGTGTTCTTCGGGGGTCTCGAAGTGTTAAGTTTAAACAAAATACAGTGGCAGGTAGAACTTACACTCATTTAGGCTCTGTTTTACGTAAACATTAAGTACCGAGTTACTTCATTAATTATAAGTTAAGTCTCTAGCAGATTAATACCGATTTCACTCAGTCATTAGTTGGTACATAAATAATTTTGCTGCAATTTAAGCTTTCCCGGACGCGAAAGTGTGAGGTAATTTAAGTTACATATCTAAATGCTGTGAATATACCACTTATCTATCACTGTGTTATCTATCACTTATTTTATACGATTAAAACAATGCATTTCATTAATTACAATTTTTTACTAGTTTTAACTATTTAGTTTATAGTTTTCTCCTGTAAATAATATACTAATGGTGAGATCAGTTACAACCTTTGTTAGACATTAATTCACACGTATTGAATTGAATATTTTAACGACTAAATCTTAATTAAGTAACATATTTTAAATTGGCGCAAGATAAAGTTGTTTATATTAAAGTACAAACGAATCATGGCGACCTTACACCGTTTTATTACGATAATAGTTGCTTTGCGGATATCATTATAGTACTTTGATTCTTCATACAATTATTCAAGTTAAAATTAAAAACAAAGTTCCGTTAAAAGTCGTTCACATTAGAATATTCGTAAACAAAAATAATAAAAGTTATTATTTACTGTCTTGAAGTCTTATGTTTGTAAAAAAATGTTGTTTTCTTAATACATAATAAACCTAAGATAAAAAGCTTACCTGTAGGATTATCCCAAGACGGGCTATTATATACGTGGCAGACTCTGCTCATGATCTCGCTGAGTTTTCTACCGCAGAGCTTGACTGCGGCAGTGGTCGCCGCCTCCGACTGTGACTCCATTACCATGGCCACCATCAACACTTGTATCGCGTTGCTAATCAGCATCTTGCTTCTATGTAAGAAAAACAGTAAATAACAATTAAAAATAATTATGATTGTGAGGGAATCTTTAAAACTACCTTGTTTAGTGGGTTTTTTTCGGAGAATTTGACAGACTTAATAAGTTACTCAGAAACAAAATACAACAAACGGATAATCAAGTAAGTAGATATTCAAATTAGTAACATGAAAATGCTTTTAAGATATTAAGTATTTTATGAAGAAAGCATTTGGAATTACGTACTTTAGGTTGCAGAATGTTTACCGATGTTATTCCTGAATTACTTGTGATATTGAATGCAGTAATTTGAGTAGTGTTCACCCTTTTTATAGTAAAAAGATGTTGTAACTTGACACCAGTACTCCCCTGGGACATCCACCCACAACTGATTTGTTTAAAACACTTTCATTTCCTAAGTGCGTATTTATAGCATGAAATGCATTTTTAACATCAATTTGATTTTAACTTTCAACTGGAAATGCTGAGATTTCAGTCATGATAAAAAAACGGTAATTTGATTCCATTGAAGCCTCTTAGAACATCACGTGTATACGTGTATGTACCTATCTTATCTACCTACATATTTTCAAAATAATGCTTCCTCTAAATGCAGAGGTAGGTTGGTATGTGTACCTAGAATACGGGTGGTCTTTATTTTTACAATGATGCATTTTTAATTGCGTATACCGTTTCGTGTACCGCATTAAAAAGACAATTGCTAACAATTGTTCTTGGAAAAGTTAATAATAAAGGTTAATTTTTAATTGTTATAAAATTAACATCATGTCCTTAGCTCGTGTTGTTTACAACTGAACGTTAAAACACGCTTTATCGTGACTTGACCATTTTAAGCAAATCTCCTTGGACCAAATGAGCTTCATTTATCTTACAGTAGATACATACGTCTTTACTATGTGAATGAATCATACTCGGGAGTTCAGTCTTCTGTTTAATGTTAGCCGTTAAAACACATGGGCCTATATTAATAAAAGTTCATACCTAGTATCTATATCTCACTATATAAAATTAAATTATATTAAATATATTGTATGTTCATTAAGTATTATAAATTTACAATTTGCACGTATGACAATCTGTAAAAAGTCCGTCACAGTGCAACATCATTATTTCAAAATCAAAATCGAAATTGATTTATTACTCTCATTTTACTTTAGTCTGATTCCCAACCCTTGTATTTAATATTATTAAACTACTACTCAAAGATCTATTGTTTTTTCGCCCTCAAAACAAACACCAACCTAAAAACTTAATTATTTTACTAAATAAAGAAAAATGGATCCACTATTTTAGGATGACAAAAGTCAAAATGTTTTTTATTCGAATAGACTTAAGCACTTTCAAATCATAATTTTTATTGCCACCGGTACGGAATGCTATTTCTACGGGGATGAATCCGACAAAAAACCTCCGTATTTGTTTTTTTTAATATTAAAAAAATAATTATTTTCTACTACAACTTACAATTTTTTTAAAGTAATAATTTTTGCATGTAAATAAAAATAATGATTGAATATAGGTAAAAATAATAGGCCTGTGTATATAAATTCGTTATTAGAGAGGTGTGCATGCCAGAATTCGCGGTGTGGTTGGAGTTATCCAAAAAAATTATAATCTACAAACTTACGTTTTTAACCTAAAGATAACAATGTTGAATTTTAACCTAACATCACATCATGGAATGCACCTCAATGAAAGTGACCAAACGTTAGCAGAACTTTAAATTGAAATTCAAGTCGTTATTATTGGAGGTGGGCCCAAGTTTCATACATTTGTGCCCTTTTTCTTTTGACTTTAGACAATGAAGTAGGAAGATTACACATACACTTCATTCATAAAGCCAATGTATAGTTATTGTACCGCAAACACTAAATAGACAACAATTTAGTTACGTACACTACACGTGTGACTCTACACCTACATATTGCAGTTACAGATGCATCTTAGATTGCCACTTAGTGTACCGCGCCGTAAACAGGAAAATAACACCGTTTTATAGGGTCAATTTATATAGTACAACTATTTATAGCCAGTGGCCCAGCAATAAATTTTGCTTTTATGACTATAGACAAGATGTTCCCCAGATATACATATAGTGTGTCCTCGACATACTACGTTACATATACAACATACGATTTCTGGAACAAAAACGCGATAGGTGACGAAAGATTTATGGTTTATTTTTAGACAATGATGATACCTACATGTATTTAGCCGTTCGAGCAGTTAATAAAAAAAGCAATGAAATCTCAACAAGCCCAAACAATTAGGAATGACTTCACCTTCCTCGTTCATAAAAATGCAAATCAGCGTCTTCCTTTCCTTAAGTGTGTCCGAGAATATAACAAGGGGTGGGTGAAGGTAAAAATATCAAGCTCTGTATTCGGTTTATGTAACTCCATATTTATTTATCTACACTCGCGTTACGAGGTTGTAAGGAGTTCAGCGTAGTAGGTGGGTTGATAGGTGCCTATGTAGTAAATAGTAATGATGGAGTGGCTAGCCCGCTGCAATAGTGCTACTAACATACACTAGGATCTACTTTGTCAATCATTTGATTACTTATCTAGGGCGATGAATCGAGTATTTAAAATCTTATACGTTATAGTTATTTAAATTTTGTAGAAATATTTAAATGTTTTTCATTCTTTCATCATTTATACGTAATAAAACTTTCGTGAAGGAAGTAAAGATGTAGAGCAGATAGATTGCAACGAAATATAAAAAGTTACTGATAATATAAAATGCATCCTGAATTGAAACAATAGCTAGCTATGTGTGTTGCTATAGTTGTGTTGGTTGTTTGTTGACGATTGAGAAGTTGTCAGTAGTACGAACCGAGTATTAACTCGCAATGAAGAGTTTGTTGGATGGTCTCTATTGTTAAAGGCGTAAAGGTTGTGTTGTGAGGTGACGGTGGTCACACGCAGGGCGCGTGTGATTCCTGCGCCCGCGCACCCGCTCCGACACTCTCAGTACTCGTGCACTCGATTGAATAATTACATAAATCTCAGCTGGATTTGAAACATTGCTTGCAAGCGACTACTTAATACAAAAACAAAGCATCCACTGTATGTTAGTATACATTATAAGCTTTACTAAAATCTTTTAAATTCATGAGTTAAAAACAAATTAAATTTATAAATAATTGAACAATTGTTGATAACTAAACAGTTGATCTTTCTTTTTTCAAATATTTGTTGTTATCTGTGAATTCTTTTGTTTCTATCGAATAACATGTGAAGGAAATATAAATGTCAGATATATTATTACTAGATATATACTTAATAAAATAACTTCCTAGGAGTAGTTAAGCATCAATATTTATTAAAACAAAGCCATTACGGTAATAAAAACTAAGAATAGCTTGAGGTACCTATTAACCAATTTGATTCAATTTGAAGCTTCAGAGTTTGCGTAGTGACTAGTAGGCTATGTAGGTGCCTCAGTTGTTTTATATTTAATCTAGAAAGTTCCGTTAGAATTATATTTGACGATATTAAAACGAATTAAAATGTGTAGACAGATATAAAGTAAATATGTACTAATATTTAATATCTCTTGGAAGTGCAACAAGAAAGTTGCAAAGTGAGGATTAAAGTACATAGTAAGTAGTAAAATCATGCGACTGAGTTGCTAAGAGTACGTAGGTATGGTTTACTGGCGCCATAATTGTAAAACTAGACCTAAGATCTAGACAGATGTAATTATGCCGAAGCTAGCTCGTTACTGCATCTATTTATAGCTGGATCTAGTGACTTCCACAGAGGCTTTATCGTCTATAACTAAGAACCGATAAAAGAAGCAAGAAAAAATTAATTCCGTACCGACATATTCAGACAATTTCCTCTACTTTTTGTCTCCACGAATTCATACGAATGAATGAGGTGTAAGTTGATTGAATTTTTTATACATTTTCGTCATTTGTCTTAAAAAACCTCGAAATTATCGATAAATAATTCCTGATTCATGACGGTTACCATTTTATCAAAAAGTTATCATACATGCTTTGGTTGTTTTTTTCTGTACCTAGCTATTAATACAAGAACCAAATGAGGTTACACATGTTCGTCGGTGTTACATAAAACCGCGTGATTTCTTTCACTAGACACGGGCTAGCGCGCCTAGCAACAAGTTTCAAATCTCTATCTACACTTAAGAACCTTGTACCTATAACCCACCTCAGGGAGCAAACAATACCTCATTCAAGATCGTAAAAAGATAATTTGAGAGTTTGAGGGGTCAAGTGTACGTCGGCTTATCCAATTGGTAGACGCGGTCAGTGGCTCTAGCATACGACTGGATTTTTTTGCAACTACAACCAGTTTTCCGTCTGTCTGAAGAAGCGCGCCAAAACAATATTATTTAGATTCATATTTCACCACTTGGACATAAGATGATGATGATTGATGAGTGGTTATGATACTTGGATAGTGTAGTTTTAATTAGTGCATGGTCTACGAGTTGAGTCTCTTCTGTAGTTACAAAGATTAGAGAACCCTACCCAATACATACCTACTGACGAAAATCAACCTCATTATATTGAGTTTTTATATTTTTCCTTTTCATACTACTTAGGTATATACTGTACATACACATACATACAGGTAGGTACGTACTGCTTCTAAAAATTAAAACTGAAACTCTGATTTGTTGTATGTCACGTTTCATCGTTCTTTTGACCGCTTTCGACCTCAATTGAAACATAATAATTTGACCCGGCAGGTTCAACAACTGAGTTCAACCTGCACCTATTGGCCACGTTTGTAAACAAGTCATCGTAGTGCAATTTTGGGTCTCCTGACCTTTACAAATACTCAAGAACGCAACACTTTGAAGACTCATGATGACTAACATCGTGTAGGAATTATGTATGTAACTAATTGAAACTACTTTACATTTTAATAATGTTACCTATCCCATATATTTAATAATGTTACCTATCCCATATATTTAATAATGTTACCTATCCCATATATTTATTACAAATAATTTGAAACAACTTTCAGTAATAGTTAAATTTAATGCGTATTTTGAAATATCTTAATTCGTAATAGCTTAATTTGTATATGCTAGCATTTGGCTATAATTTCATATGATAATAACTGACTATGTTGCAGCAACAATTTCTTAGAAAATACCTAGATAGGTACCTTAAAGAACAGAACAGTAAAGTACAACTTAGTTATTAATTTGAATAAAAATGATTTATCGCTTTTTAAAAACTCAGACAAATTATTGATTTTATTATTGTTATATAATTGGTTAGTGGACCTAAAATAAAATTTACATTTATGAGTTTTATTTTATCTTTGGGACGCGTTTCATCGTCTCGTTTTACATGTAATTTTGAAAATATTTATTATAATCAGTAGGTAGGTTTTTTCCAAAATATTTATTGGACGTGTCAAGTAGAATATAATAAAACTACGCAATCATGTTCTATCTCGATTCATGTCCTATAAAGTTTGCAAAACGTGTTCATATCAATTTGAAATCCAAAGAAAATAAATTTGTGAAAGTAACTAAGTAATTAGATAAATCACGTGAAGTTTTCCATTGTGTGATGAAGTAGATGTGTCCTACAAAGATAAGAGTTTACTCGTATTGATTGCATCTTGCACTAAGATGTAATTGTTACCTCTCGATTTAGTAATGGGACACTCCATTCCTCTACAAAATATTATTAATGTAGACTTACAAAATATCAAATCAACTCATCAGCAACTTTAATCTACTTCGTTAATGTTGTCGTAGTTGGTGCTAAAAGTTTTTGACGTCTGATCTTGACTAACATTACGTTTAGAATATTTTGATCTATCATGTAATTTCACAACGTAGGTCCAAGTAAATTCGGGTTCATTACCACTGGCCATAGAGATTTGGCATTGAGATTATGGTTTATTAAAATAAACCCCCTAACTAAAGTCCCTGTTTCGTGCAAAGTTTCATTAAAACAATCGTCGACACGTGCGGCTCTGCTTGTCGCATGATCGTGCCTGTTCGTTTTCGCCTGACTTTGTGCTTCGGTACTAAATTAACCGTTCTCAGGATTCTTAAAGTGTAAACTCACACGCCTTTCGCAGAGGAAATCTGGGACGCTCGGTAGTCGGGGCAATTTCAGAGTTTTCCCTACAGACGCCTTATAGTGTGATAGATCACTATCACACGGTAATGCGTCTGTAGGCGGCGGCACGGATCATTCTGCGGAACACACACGTAGATAACGGTGCCAGTATAGTATCGAAACTCAATTTGCCACATATCGAAATTTCCCACACGAAACGTAGCAGGGCAGTAGGGACAATCTAGATAACTAGTAATGTTATAACCTAAGATATTGCCACATCATGCCTATACACAGTGATTGCGTAGATTTAGAGCATTGATTTTTTCACAGCTTTAAGAGATCGCACACCCGAGTGTTTGGTATTAATTTCAACTTTAAACCTCTAAAAGTTCCTGAGAAAAAGGTCTTTACGGACCGACAGATAAACGGACAACGAAGTGAGCTAATAAGCGTTCTTTTTTTCCTTAAGAGCTACGGAACCCTAAAAATAATACATTGATAAACACATATAAACTCAGAAATTACGTATATTCCAACATTTTTGGCCATTTTCTTATATTTTAAAGTATTTTTGTGATGTGGAGAAAAAAAAATACACGAAATGCACTCATCATAGCAAGAGCGATTTAGGTAGATTCCAACAGACAGCATTGCTCTTCGTTAGACATATTTGTAAATCATAAATGTGAGCAAAAGTATGCATTGGAACATGTTACAAGAGTACGCGCGTACAAATAAGAGTTGTATTTAAATTAATAGGTTTTAAATTAAAAATTATTCTGCCTGCATTCAAATTTAAGGGATTAAAACCTTGTTTGTAAAACTCGCAGAAGTAGCCCTACTACCACAAACTAAAGTACTTTCAAGAGATAATAGTAAAAGTTGTAAATTTAAAAGGGTAATCGTATAAAATGATACGCAAATGTAAAGTAAGCGTTAGTTTTGTTAGTATTTCTCCTGTATACTTTCTCTAATCAGCGCATGTGGGCTGATTACTACTGTACTCTTGTTAACTCACATGCAAACTCTTATCCTATATATATGGCTCTTGTAAGAGTACGCAAATATCACTATCAACATCTTTCATTTTCCTAAAAATGTGGCTTAATGTTTTTGTTATATTAGATGTTAGTTGATGGAACTAGAAGGTATGATGTACTTTTTTTTTGTTTTAGTGTTTGAATCTTAAATGCGTTTATAGTAGTCATAAAGTTAGTTAGTATGAAAACATTTTCCACGAAATAAATTTTAAAAAGAATGCTGAGTTACATGGGGGGATATCATTAAATGTAATCGAGAGTCGTATCATTAAATGTAAATGAGATCGAGATCGAGAGTTTATTTATGGTCAAGTTATATTTTAAGATTAGCAACCAAAGAAATTCCTTAATTGATTTTGCACTATAATTTATTAAATCCTCTTATTTATTTTATTTTCTACTTGGTTTTATAATATGAATGATGTGTCCTATTACAGAACCTTTTATTGTGTGAGATCCGAAATGACACAGCTGATTTGCCCAATGTTCAATTGATATAAAACAAAACGTGTTTAATATTATTTTAAAAATATGAATTTAAAAAAAACAATGTTTTATTATTTTGTAAAACAGTTAAGTATGCGATGGACCTAAAATTCCAATCGATTGAATTTAAAATTGGTTCTAAAATGCTAAATTCTATTTTGTAATATAAAATTTATTAACGCTATATGTTTTCGCAAAAGAGAATTTACACCAAAGAACATAAAGACAGTTCGGGCATAAATTACTTTGTAACCTTTTGCAACTTCAAACATCACCCAAAGCAACTTGTAGCCTGAGCTTATAGCACTGAATATTTTCCACCAATCAATTAAAACACAAGGTTATCTACGTCTTACCTACTTTTACACATGCTGTAATCTTAATTAAAATAAGTAGAAATTGTTAATTTCATCGAGCGTGTTAGAAATAGATAAGAGGCAGTCTAGTCATGTCTTGGCTAGACCATAAATAGGTAGGTGGGCGCTGGCATAAATGCCTAGCAACCGTCAAAGCGCAGACGTTGTTGTGGCGCTGCGCTGCTATGTTATGTGAAGGTGGCCACATTTGCAAATAACACCTAATAGAGATAAACGACTAGCTGGACGAAATATGTCCGGATGAGTTTGCTTACTTATAAATAGAAATACTATTAAAGTTTCTCATAAATGTACTAATAAAGTAACAAGGTAAAGTTAACGTTGCGTTTCCTGTCAAAGAGGATTTATCATATTAGGAAATACAAATTACAAATGCCCTGAGGTACTTATTTTCATAATAGCCTGTGTTACTAAAGTAAGTATTCTAAAATATAATTCAAAAATAAGTTTATCTGAATGTAATTATCGTGGCAAAACATGAACTTTATTTAGGTAATTAAAGTTTATCCATCTGCCAGTCAAAAAATTGTGTCGTATTTATGGATAGAAAAACGTTAATCTTTTCCTTTTGACACTATTCTGTACACAGTTTCAAAGAGCAAGATATTTATATCAAAACTTAAAAAATACACACAAAATGATTTAAAACTAACCATACTTGAAATATAAGATTAATTAAATTTCTATTAAATTAATAAAATTTTACGTAAATTTTTAAATCAAGTAAACTTGAACGGCAATTTAATCTTAAACAGTCATTGTAATACTTGGTCTGTACTCCGAAAAAAATATATGAAAGACTCACCTATTTACGCGGGTATTGGCGACTTGAGTTGTGGTTGTATAGCCGAGCCAAGTGGTCTGCGTGTGCGTGGCGGACTGGCGAGCTCGCGTGCACTATACGGTGTCGGAATGCGCGCGCACCGCTGGCGCTCGTTGTGAAGGCTGCCGTCGGCGCGCGCGCACCTCACGCTTAAATAACAGCTGATGGGCGGCGCGGCGGAGCCCGACACGCCCCGCGCGCCGGTGCCGCCCCGCAACAAACAACAACAAACCATCACCTTTAAGATACATCACTGAGATTTAGTTTATTACCTCTCACCATGATTGGCTCAGGTTCCTAAAAATCAGAAAGTTTTACAACAAAGTAAAGTAAAGAGAAGTGGGTACGGTCGTAAAGGGAAGTCGAAGTCGTTTAAAATAATCGACCATCTGGACGAATGCTATAAAATATGTAATTTACCAACGAACCTTTCGACAACGAAGGCACACCACATAATCGGAATGGTTAAATTTTACATATCAGGGATATACACCGAAAAACCAAACCCTCCTTCGATTTACTAAGTTATTTAAATTAAGAGTAATAAAATAGGAATTAGCGTAGGTACGTATAGACCTACGAAAATATCTGTGGCCCGATTAATGTTTATTTGATTCCAAGCTCAAACACAAATAGCAAAAAAATTAGTACGTACCTACTCGTTTTTCAACCAACATAAACCTTTGAAAATTACTTGTATATAGAAATTTATTTATTGTTCATTCTGCGTAATTATAGGTTGGTTGGTCCCAACTTATAATTATGCATATTTTCTAAAATGAAGTTATTCATTGTGTTTGGGTTCGAAGGATTACAGAGCCATTGTAATTATCTCTCCAAGAGGTATAACATCTTTTACTTCTCAACACATTGGCAGTGCTCTTGACACCAAGGTTCTTGTGTTCTATAGCATCAAAGGCATAATTGTGTCAAAAGGCAGCGGAGATTACTTTTCATCAGGTAAATCGTCCGCTTGTTTGCCAATGAAGTTGAAAAAAAACCAGAAACATTCTTCCCATTCGTAGTCTTAAGTTTTAAGATTTTATATAAAACATTGTGATAAATAATTTATACAATTAGACATACCAATAGAAATACTCATTAATAAATAAAAGAGAAACACAGAAAAAAGACATCATCATTAAAAATATACAGTCGCTGAGAAAATTCAGTTCTTGTTGAGTTACTAAGACCTAATAAAAATATTTAAAATTGGTTTGTATGCAAGTAAAAAGAGCAAGCCAAGAATAGCTTACTTCAATTTCGTTATATATTAACTTTCAATTATTTTCCTAAACCCATGAATACGAACATATTGCTACGATTTTAAATATAAACCGTAGTATCAAAGCCGTAGTATTTTTTTCGTAGTCACGCACTTACTATTAACTCAAAAGTTCATTTTTTTTTTGTTTTGGTATTTTATTTAAATGAGAAACAAATAAATTATATTACTCTAGAAATTTTTACGTACCAAAAATACGCAAAAGTGTGCAAATGAAAGTGATTCAAAATAAAACGACAGCAACAAAAGTTATAAGCCCTATTAGTAATAAATTTTAGTATTTGCATTCTTCATAAATGCTTTAATTAAATTTTCAAGTAATCTTTGTGTGTGTGTAGTGTAATATTGATTATTATTATAGTTTAACGAATAGAAAAAAGCTAAGATTTAAGAAAAATATACCTCCTCACTATGATTATGTGGGCGCCAGGATTAAACAAACATGGTAGTAACCTTGACCACTTTTGTACCTACGCATTTCTGGATTTCTATCTGAATGAATTTCTTCTTTCCCTCCTTCCTTAGACCCTTTCCTTCTCCTTCCTCCCTTTTTAGATCCCTTTTTGACGTAGTCGGGTTTAAGTTTTTAAACTTAATTTTGTTTATTTAATACTTTTTCGTTTCCGGATTCCCGATTTTGAAACTATATAACTTAAACAATATGATAAATGCATATTTGTATTTTTTTAATCCAAAAATGTGATGATTCTATTTATAGTTAGAATTTGAGGTTTAACTTTCGTCATATAAAATGTTGATAAAATTTATACAGCCTATGTCACCGCGCGATCATTAGGAATCTATTGACACCTCATTAATTAAAATCGGTCTAGTAGTATAAGCGCTACGGTGGAGCATCCATACATACATACATAGAAATATTACCCTTCCTTTTGGCTTCGCCGTAGACGGGTAAAAAGTTGCAAATCATCACCAAATCATCATCCCAGAGCTTTCTTTTGGTAGTAAATCTAAACTCGTGTTGACAAAAATAGCATGTGTTGACAATATTTATTATACCAGTCTTATAAAATATTTGTACCTGCAGCACGAGAAGATATGCTTGCATTGCATAAGTAAATAAAGATACGGAATATATGCATGCATACGGAATTTCTCCAGTTTAAAAATGATTGAGTTCGGTATGCACTCGAATAAATAGAGTTCTATTGATCCTAGAAAATTTCTGTATGTTTTTTTCTGTGTAAGTCAAAGTAATTAAATCGAGGGAAAAGATAGAAGAGACCGGCATACAGTTGCTTTCGAGCAAAACCCAGGATCGGATATCCCGAACTTTTGTACCTGGACTTGTCCTTTTTAGCGGGTCTGTAAGCATATATAGGTATAGTAGTTTATGATGATAAAGCCCAATTCGCACGAGAGTTAAAAAGTGTTGTGTTAAACCAGACGTTGGCGCTTTTTATCGTTAAAATTTTTTGTCTTGCGAACGCATAGAAATCACTTTTAATCTTAATTGCTGCGGTGTGCACGTGTATTATAAAATAAAATTAAAAATTTGATAGCTACCTAGCTAGAAAGCAGAAAACAAAATAATATAAACAATAAGAACATTTCCTTAATAAATCAACGATATCTGAAAGCACAGTTTGTTTATTTTCTATAAAATTTGAGCTTTTATTCAGATTTGTATTTCAACTATTTTCGAATTTTGAACATTTGATGAAATATGGGCAATCGTGAGCCCTCGTCTATGTCTTCAAAACACCATTGACAATGCGAAAGGTGAGAAATACTACACACGTGCCACTGAACACTAGCACTGTGAGTATCATTTTGTTTCATTTGAACGCTTTTTTAACGCGCGGTGAAAAAGCGCTGGTGCTAATGGGGCCTAAGGGTTGGGTGTAATCAGTGTCGTGAGTTCAGTGACTGGGTGAAGCGGCGGCGGCGCGGGCGCAGGCGCTGTGACAGCCAGACGGCGACCGACGGACCAGTCACTCACTCACACCTATAAATACCACTATTCTTTGCAATTATCACTAGATTACAACGTTTACATTGCTATTAATAAACAAGGTGACAACTTATGTTTGACAGATGAAATGTGTAATGAGAAATAATTACATTCAAGTGTGTCGATCAATGTACAGTCGGGGTACCTTCATCAGTTTTCAAATTCTTTCTTTTATCAAGTTGTAGTTTACCTATATTTAGAAAAGAAACCACTAAGCATTCAACTGCAAATAAAATTGTTCTAAATTTATTAATCAATATATGAGTCCAGATCTATGGGTGCATATTCTATATCAAGTCTGTTTGAATTTGGACTTTCATCTAGTTTCACATCAAAATCAAACCTTTTTAATTGCCTCTCTAGTCAATCGGAGGTTGAATGAAATAAGAGCCATGCGCACTGTCAACAGCGCTTGTTACTTTCTAAAGATTTTCTAGGTTTTGATGGAGCTATACGCACTTGTTCAAGGACTTGGTTGGCGACTCGCTGTGCAGTGGCGATGCACAGGCAACTCTTAGTCGCCGGCTTGGTAGTTTTATTGAACTGTTTTTAAAAACCCCTCAACTGAGAAATAAAAAAAATATACTTATTTATTTTCCTGCTAAAGTTGATAAAAACACAAAAACAAGTTGATAAATACACTGTCTGTTATGTGAAATGTGCGTGCTTTTTAAATTTATCGTTTTAAAAACATTTAATATAATCAGAAAATGGGGGAAAGATCGGTACATCCAATGCCACTCACGATGTTCTTTCAATCTAGATATAACAATTTGCTTGTCTCAACACACATACCTAAGCTAACGCTATGCAGTCATTGTGGCTTGTAAATTCATCGAGAGATGGCACTGCCATATGATAGTACCTATAGATACCATACATACGTAGGTTTTTGCCATAATTTTATTATTCAAATGTACCATTTTTTATATTTTCCATCAGAATAACCAATCTATTACTATTTTTAAAGAAATAATCGAGTTTCGGGTTTTTGTCACTACGTGCTATAAAAAAGTATACGATACTCGTGACTTGGCATGAACTTTAGTGTCGGTACGTTGCGTACTAACGCCAAGGTGTCGCCCCCGCTCCGTTCGGGCGCTAATTTCACACAGTGCATAGTCTATCGATTC
Source organism: Choreutis nemorana (assembly GCA_949316135.1). Taxonomy (NCBI): domain Eukaryota; kingdom Metazoa; phylum Arthropoda; class Insecta; order Lepidoptera; family Choreutidae; genus Choreutis; species Choreutis nemorana. The sequence goes on along the minus strand of OX438601.1, from coordinate 5,613,052 downwards.
TCGGTCACACATATCGTAATGTACTATGTACTTAAAACGTACAAAAAATTAAATGCGCCTTTTTTTAGGTATAATGAAAACATTGTATGTTATGATCAATAATGATGTGCTCACATATAATAATGAAGCTCGTGGGTTGTGATTTGGGTTTAGGGTTTTTTTGCCAAAAAAACTGTTCAAGTCGTTATGTGTGTGTGCGTGTGTGTGTGTTATGTTAAGCTGTTATGTCCGGGTACTCAATTCTAAGGTCCGGGGATTTTACGCTTGTTGTCCTGGTTTTCAGATTTTTGAAATGGCAACCTTAGTTGTGATAAATGAAAGAACCTGACTGGAGATCACACAATACACCACAACACATACACAGCTGATATTTGAGATGAAAACATAGTACCGTTGGCCCCTGTGTCGGCGACGATTTCTTGTTGATATAGGAAAATGCTCGGCCACAGACCGATCGATTATCTCGAACGTAGGTACGTTACTGAATTTAATATCACAGTAACGGAGTGGCCGGCAAGATGAGTAGTATAGAACATGTCTGGGACTTATTGAAATGAAGAGTTAAATCCTGAATTCCAGCTCCAGTCAATAAGTGTGACCTCACTCAAAGCGGCCGTAGTTGAAGAATGGCAGAATTTACCCCAGGACAGAAAATAAAATCATTCTCAGTATTCCGAGGCTGTTAGAAACCTTAATTAGAAAAAGATCATTATCATTTTCTTTTAACTATGCACTTTTAGCACATGATGCTTGTAACATAAATTACGTCGTAGGCTATTATTACCTGTAGAATTTTAAGATTCACGTCAATTTAAGTACTGTGCTGTTATTTTAAAGTAAAACAAAAAATAAACATAAAGGTCTCCTTAGATGCTTTTTAGTATTTTATGAAGTAAATTTGACATGTTTCGTCACGCCAAAAATTTTATAGGTAGGCACGTTACGTTACGTTACTTTGACTAATAGACATTGATTACAGATTAAAATCTGTTTATTTTACACCTTGCCGATGGACCAGTACTACACTCGGCGTCAAAAATATCGCCCCTTTGCAAAAAATGTTTTCAACCAACTTTATTTCACTTTAATCTTGGGTCAAGTATTGACTTAAAGGTATCATTTGAAAGGTAATTTAATGGTTTTTATGGTTATAAAGAAAAAAATAAAGATTTCCTCATTTGTCAAAAAATATTGAAAAGACATTGTAAACAGTAAAAAACCATTTATTTCATCATACAAAACAATAACAAAAAAATACAAAATAAAACAAAACTAATTTAAAACCTAGTGTTCCCCTCCCTTGCCCTTATTACCGCCTCTAAACGGTCTTTCATCGATCGCACCAACTATACAACCGATTCCTGCGGAATTCTGTCCCATTCCTCGATGACGGCATCTTCAAGTTCCTGCAGGGTGGTAGGGGCGACATCTCGTGAGCGAACTTGTCTTTTTACCTCGTCCCAAAGATGCTCTATGGGGTTTAAGTCAGGACTTCTGGCTGGCCACGACAAAATAGGGATCCCAACCTCCTCCAGATATTCTCGCACAATTAAAGCTGTGTGGGATCGCGCGTTGTCATGCATTAATTTGAAGCCAGAGCCGACAAAACCCACATATGGGACCACATGCTGCTCCAGTATTTCATTAATGTAGCGACCAGCAGTCAGAGACCCCTGGCCGCGAGTCCCTCTGGTCGATGAAACGTAGACAAGGTCGGTCTTGCCATCTATAGAGATGCCTCCCCAGAACATGCACGAGCCACCTCCGTAACCCACTGTTTCTTCAATGCAGGCCTGAGCGAATCGTTCGCCCGACCTCCTATACACCCTTGCACGCCTGTCGTTGCAATAAAGGCAGACTCTTGTCTCGTCGGTGAAGAGAACCTGCCTCCATTGCTCAAACGTCCAATCGACGTGATCTCGGGCAAATTGTAAGCGGTCTCTACGTTGTGCTGCAGTCAACTTAGGGCCAGTAGCAGCCCTGTGAGCCCTAATTTCTTTCTCCCGCAGTCTCCTTCTAATCGTAAAGACGCTAACTGAAGTCCTGCGAGCTTCTCGAAGACGTTGTTGCACCTCGACAGCGCTAGAGAAGCGATTGCGCAGGGACGACGTCACAATGAAGCGGTCATCCCGCTCAGATGTGCAGCGTCCCCGACCAGCTCCACGTCTTCTAACGAAGGCTCCAGTCTCCTGGAACCGCTGGATATAATACTCGTCGGACAGCATGGCGGCTCAAATTCAATTGTCGAGCGACATCACACTGTCGAACTCCTGCTTGCAGTAAAGCAACAACTTGAGCAGATTCAGCCGCGGTGGTCTCCATGTTTGAGGGTTGATTTCTTGCTTGACCTCCTGAGGTGTGTAGTCTTCAAAGTCTGGATAGCGAATGACTAACATTTTACCCTGTCCAGGCATTTTATAGCTCTGGAACTGAGCTCAAGTCGCGACTCTTGAAACGAGTGTTTTGGTACATTTTCTTACAACTTCTTCGACATGGAAATTAGTACGTTTAATTTTTTTAAAACATGTTAATTGAAGGGATATTAAACAAGCTTTAATTTGACACCATGATCTATTAGCCAGAGTTCTTATTATAAAAGTTAGATGAGCTTGATGCTGAATTTCAGCGAGGGGCGATATTTTTGACGCCGAGTGTATGTACAATCCCTATGAATTGTATTAATTACCTAGGTAAAGTATGTAATGGACAATAATTTCATACATACATCACCAAGACGCCCCAGGTATTTTATAAATTGCCTAGGTATTGTATAGAATATCAGAATTTTACAGATTTTTTATTTATTTATATATTATGTTTTATATAATTTTCATTGAAGTTTTAAAGTGACCAGATAAATTTAAAAAAAATACACATGACTAGGAAAATATTGTAAAGGAAAACCTTCTTCGTTACTAAATAATTAAGTCACTCGACGAAAGCATGAAAATTCTGTAAAGGCAATTTGTAAAGTAGTTCAATAAAAAATATAATAGATTAGCTAGGTCCATTATTTTAATTTTCTCAACATAGTGATGAGCTAAAGATTCCTGATGTTCTTGCGGCTCTTATCGTATCTAAATGTTGCTCTAATTCTGTTAATACAAATTAGGACGAACACAATCTATTTACAGAATAAATACAAAACGCATTGATTGATGAATTACATCTTAAAAGTGACAAGGGCAGATATCGTTTAGTGTTTATTTCTCTATTTTAGTCTAATTAACTAAGCATAATGAATTGATATGCAATTTAGTGTTATTTATTATCTTGCTATTTTACAAACAGCACACAGCAACACATTTCGAATTGTTGTAAAAGTATTTCAATTATTTATCCTTATAATTTGAAAGATTTCATTGATTTTTATACTTTATTACAATACAATAATTTCTTTGAGATTTTATTATTTCAGATTTATTTTGGACGTATAAAAATTGATGTTTCATATTATTTTACATTGCCACACTTTAAGGAATTCTTTATTTTTATAGGCATGGAAGTTCCGAAATATGTAGTTCCGTAACTTTTATGTTTGTATCAAATGGCTTTAGTTTGGTAAATGCCACCATATGATGTTTCACAAACTCTGAAGGAAAAATAAATGTAAAAAAGGGATAGGTTCCATGTAGGTATCACAATTGGTTCGTTTTTTTTTGGTTGACATTTTTTAAATCTTAACATTTCCTATACGTCGAGATGCCAAATAAAGTTTATTATTTACTGGTCTAATGTAAACCCAAAATGTTGTCCAAGATATCAGTGCAACGTACACATGCCTACAAAATATTGGTATCAAATATACATAAACTTAAACTCACGACGTAAATTATTCCTTTGAGAGGTGTAGGCAGAGGTGTTAAACACAGCTTTTCGCATGTTTATGTTGAGTTCCAGTGTGACAGGTTGTGACAGGTTGCGAAGCTATTGCCACTATCCGGGCACAATGGCAAACACGGCAGCTACAATAATTAATAACAGTAAGTACTTATAGTCCAAGTTTAAAGTATTAAAAGGTATTCCTTATTTATAGAAGAATACAATATGATATATTTTTTATTTGCATAAAATGTTACTAAAATAAAGGTATTACAGCTAATTATTAAATGCACCATAAACATTTTGCAACAAAATGGCGTGCAAATTTTAGTTTTTGACAATATCATTTTTTTTTCAATAATTATTCTATTCATTGGTTTTATTAAATACAAATGAAGTGTCCATTGAATTTAAAACTACAAAATAAAATGACAGTTAAATTAAATTAGATTAAAAATACAAAATCAATTGTCCATTGATTTAAAATAACAATATATCAATATCTGTAGTGGTGTACAACAGTGGAGAAAGTGAAATACGACGATTTCGCTGATCTCTTCGTCATCTACCAAGTAATCTATTAAAACCTACAATAACCGCACTAGCATGTTACCATTCAATTTTTTTCATCATTTCATTCCTCATCAAAACTCGATAGTAAATATAACTTGAAACTGGCAAAAATACTCAAAAGTTATTGCCATTATGATGGCAAATGCCAATTACAGAATAGTAAAAATAATCTCCTTATTAGTCTAACTAAGCTCATATGCACTTACGTAAGTAGGGACCTCAATAGAATTGATTCGGCGATTAAATTTTAAGAACAACTTAATTTTCGCTTTTTTGATAAAACGGTTTTATTTTTTACTTTTTTGAGTCTGAAATAAAATATCATATAGCTACATACTTATTCTTGCCTTACACTTAAAACTCTTACTTCTGACGAACCTTTAACATTCCTTCTTAACCATTTTTAAAACCTTGGAAAACGCACCTCATATGTTGACCGAACGATTATTTAATGCATTGTACCCGCTTGAAGAGGTTGGTTTTGTTAAAGCACAGAAATAGTCTGCAATATTTCGATATGATTTATCATTACAAAAAATTAACCCGCTTTAACTAGTTGCGGGATGATTTTTCAAAAAGCTGTCATCATAATAAAATTTAATTAGGAGATAGTAAATACAAACATGGCCAATTTTCATCAAAATCGGCTCACAAATTTAAATTCAGTAGTTAATTCATCAATCATCATCTATTTTCCTAACCATTGGGTTGAAATTTTCATTAACATTTAAATGGGACCAACTTTAACATATACTCTAAGCCATAAAAAAAGAATATTGACATCGGAGTACTCGGATACATCCTTCGATTTCGGTTTTTTCGTCGGTTAAAAATCATTTGGAAAGATGTCATAAATGCACCCACACATTGCATAACAATTTTTTATAACATTTTGTAACAGTCGGTTTGATAATCCCACCTGGATTTCCTGGATAAATGTCTTTGGTTGTTTTAAAAAGGATCTCCACAAAACGCTGGATTTTACTCGAAATATTTAGCTGCTTCTAAGACATACAAGTTAGGGAAGAATTCGAAATCTTTTGAATAGTGGCTTGCATGAATCCCATGGTGATGGATACCGGCCATTGCTCCAATTCACTTGTTTTTGGGCTAAAAAGCTCTTATTACACGATCCTGTCGATTGAAGTTTTTAGTAATTTGTAAAGCACAAACATAAAACTTTGCAGTCCGTGACAAACTTTTTTAACTTGTGCCTTATATTTGAGATATCCATTTATAGTAATTCCTAAAAAAGTTGTTTCAGTTAATTCTCTTATTGGTTCATTATTGTAATTTATTTCAAGTTCAAGATATATTTTTATTATATGTACACAATTTAATATAATTAGTTTTATTAATATGTTTTTGCAAATTGTTAGGTCTTTTTGTTATTTATTACAATTATTTATGTCAGCACAAAAATTTTCAATGTCATTTTTATTTATTTTAATAAGTTATAGATGTAATCAGCGATTAATATACAAGGATTCAACGTTATGCCCGTCAATTAACCAGCAATGGTCCTAAGACGCTGCCTTGTGGAACACCAGAGATGTTCACCTGATAATTAGGCCTATACGCTTCAACCTCTGTTTTTGCGTTTATATTAGTCACTTCGACACATTATTTCTATTTTATTGTAATATCTTCTAAATGTGATTTAAGCCACTTTAGCGCTAATCCTCGAATACCGTATTTTTCGAATTTTTCTAAAAGTAATTATTTAGATAAAAAATCAAATGCACAAATCGAAAAATATAAAAACACAACTTAAAACTAATTTTATATTTAAATGTTGTTAACAGTCGGTTTCTGAATGACAATTCCAAGTTTTTAGGACGTCTCAAATAGTACTTGTCTTTTAGGATTTGGACGTCCAAAAATTTTTTGTTTCCTGAATCTGTATATTAGATGTTCTCAACTCAAATTCTCAACTCAGAAATCGACTTATATAATATGGTAAAATTTTATATGTACGTATGTAGTTTAGAAGGAAGACATGGACTTGGTATTTGAACATTGAGCGCAACTCTAGTTGTGGACAACAAGCAATAAAATATTCATCAGTCACATGTCAGTAAATGACACTGAAAGCCCTGGGAGTGTGACACCGTTCGGTCATCAAAATGGTTAAATATATGGGCCTAAATTGTATATTGATTTTGTCCGTAGGTGTACAAGGTTCTAGTCCATTGAATGTCCACTGAGTTTCAGGTTTCCATGGTCGTTTTGAAAAGTGGCATTCCAATAATTTTGTGCAGACTGTCGGCCATTCATGCAAAATGTGAGGACCGAATAGATTTTAGTTGAGAGTAGGTCCAAATGTTTCGATTGATTTTTTAGTCCAGTATCCCTTTCTAAAACGTTCGCCACTACTTGCAAAACAACACAATATGGTAAATTATTGTTTATTATCAGTAATCGGAATCTTTTGTAGTACTTATTTTTTTAATTTTACCCAGTTATTAAATTCGACTCATTCGATCGAAAACGCTTTCAGTTCGTATTTACTTGGTTACTTTCAAAATCATTTTTATGAAACGATTCGGTGTTAAGAAATGTAGAGTTTTAAAATTTTAAAGTACAAATTTTGGTGGAAAACCATAAAAATTAAATATTTTACAAATTTGTAGGAAAAACTGCTTTATTAAACACAAAATGTAATATAATATATATTGGCAGATTTTTTTTGTAGTAATGAATTACTCGTATTAGTTAAGTTCTTGTTATTTTATATTAATTATTTCATATGTATTTATCATCATAGTTATTTACCCACCTTATTTTCTGTTTTGGTACTTTATGAAACCTAACAGCTACTTACAATTTTGATTTAATTACTAAACATTGTAATAATCATACACATAAGTATAGTATAAGATACAGATAGAGTTACTTTGATAGCTAATTATAAAAACTATATCTCTTAAAGTAACTATCTGTATATTAAGCTTTCACGACTAAACCGCAGAACCAATTTTGACTAACCTGAATATGAAGATAGATAGGACCTTGGAGAAGAAAATAAGCTACTCGAAGTACTTATTCTGCTCAGACTATATGTTCGAAATCTCAATCCAGTTTATTTAAAAAACGGTGATGCCTTTCATTATCCGGTCGAGTTCCTGAATAAATAGAACCTCACATATTCAAATTGAGAGTAGGCGCGCCAATTATGTTAAAAAAAATATATATATATATATAAATCCACCATCATGGGCTTCTGACCGACGGGGGTAATTAGTTTTTTTGGTCTGTATTCTCGCACGTTTGTCTTTTTGTTTAAAGCTATCTTAGAGACCGCTGGACCGATTTTGACAATACTTTTACTGCCAGATTTAAGGGGCGTAATTAAGATCAGCTATTTTGAAATACCGCTTTGCCTTGAGCACACCAAGCTTTTTCGGAAGCCAGTGTTTTGTTCTGTATATCTAATTAATTATAGTACTCAAAATCACTCCATATAATATGTGGTGTCACAGCAAATGAAGTTTTCTTACCGGTGAACTTGAGTTTTGTCATGGTTGAAGTGGACGAAGTTCAAAGTTAAGTCACCTCAATCGGAGACTGTAGTTTTTGGGAATTCCGTTTGATGGTAGTTATTCTAGATGACTTCGGCGCCAAGCCCGGTCGAACGCCTTCGCTATATAAAAGCTGACAGCCAAAGCACCTCCTTGACTCTTGACTACCTAGCGGTGTGTGAGTTACATTAGAAGATCACCAGTCGACTTCGACAGTTCGAATGTGGCGAAAGTCGTATTCGCTGATCAAATCGTCGCTAAGCAGCTCAGCTCGTGAGCAGATGGAAATTGATTACACGCTTAATAACTTTTTTGAGACTTTTTTTGAGAGTTCCATAAGTTTTGTTTTAGTTTCATGCATATCAAACCTTGAAATCCCTACACTACCATAAGTATTCAAACAATTTAACACGATAATTTACATGTTAAAACAAATTTCATAGCATTTAACGAAGTTTTAAAAAACAAACTGTTTTTTTAACTTTTTTTTTTTGACTCATTGTTTGACCGGTCTTGGATGTTGTATTCTTATTTATTTAGTATATACCATATCGTTGCTTAGCACCTGCGATACAAGTTCTTACGATACTTAATGCAGTTCTGAGTCAATGTGTGTATCGTGTTGTGGTTATTTATTTATAAAATATGATAAGTACTTAACTAATGAGGATTGTTTGATTAGAAGTAAACGTAATGATGAAAAAATTAATTTATATGGCAACAATTGAAACAATGTCCTATAATATAGGGTTTATATATTATATAATTGGCATAGTGTAGGTCAAACCGTACTATGACCCTGTGAAGCTCAACAGAGCCATGAGTTCACATGCACTTAGCCGCGCATGCGCCCTGCGAGTTAGACATGCGTGACACAATATACGTGAGGCAAAGTCCATTCCACTTACGTGTAGATAGGACGCCACACGTCACAGAGGGATACGGTTCCCATATTTGCTACGATTTGTACCGAAAAACTACTTTTTTAGATTTGAATAAGTTGAATTTTATGACGTAATTAGGCTCAGCTTGTTAGTCAGCAATGGTAGAATTGCTTTTAAAAAAGTTTTCCATTTAATTTTTTCATAGAATTCAAGCACATTTTTTAAAACTATCAAAATGATGATTAACTAACTTGTTAATCATCGTCGTCACTTGTTGTTATCCGTAGTTTTCAATGTATTTTTTGGATTGATAAAAATATCATATATATTGTAAAATTAATTAAGGATCTGTGCCGCAAGTTGCCTATAGTTAATTACCTAAGCATAAACTTTTGTACTTTTATCGCTACTTTCATTTCTAAAAAGCCATTTGAATTATGGAATATTAACAATCGTTTAACTAAAGAGGACGTGGTAGCTCAGTCTGTTACGTGCCTTGGTTATCCGACCGATCCGACCTCACAGATTGAGGGTTCGAGTCTCGGATTGCCGTTGTAGCTGCCATGTTTCTCAATGTGCCTAGATAGTGGAGACAGATTCGCACACTGGGACTCAACAAAAACATGAGAAAAGCGATGTTTTACACCTCTGCCAACCGCTCTTACGGCTCAGGGACTATGGCGCTATATAACCGCTCTTAGGGATTACGGCGTGAGTTTATGGTATCTTATGTAACGTTTTAACTAAACTTAATTTGTATAGTTTTATTTAGTCCAATCATGTGAGATTTCATGATCATCATCCACTTCCCCGTAAACGTCGTTACTTGAATCATCACCTTTGCTTGGTAAGTACCAAGAACAGAATTGATTCACATTGTTCCGAGAAATGGATGATCCGCTTTAAAATGTCCGCTTAACTCATTGAAAGTCCTCGTTGAGGATGTGATTTCAGCCCTTATTATGATCTATTTAATAAGTATGGTACGTGTTTAATTTAAACTTTGTCCAGTTAGTCGGAAATAGGTCACTACACTTTAAAGATTTAATATTTGCATTTGTTGTATTTCACATTTTCCATATTTTCTGTCGAAGCTAAGCTGCATTACGTATGTCACGAGAACGTTCAGTTTAGCTTAAAGAAAGGTTGTCTGTTTACAAAGTAATATTATTTATCTCCATTCATCAGTCTGTCAGTAAACTTTTAACAACCGCATTTGAATAGTTACTTTTTAGCTATAAAGGGCATTACCAAAAAAATATTATTACTACTTTAATGAAGACTCGTGCAAAAGCTAGTTAGTAAGGCTTAAAGGAAGTAGGTCATTTCAAATTTCTGTGTGTAACCGTGGTCGTCTGGACCGCAAGTGCACGAGACGGGCGCCAGTAATCTGACAACATTATTTTAGAATCAAACTTATTCGATTTTACTCGTGCAAATTCATAAAAATTTGGTAAAAATTATTAATTTCCAAACGAAAATATCAATATAACTGTTATTGAGGTAAAAAAAATGAAAATACTTATTAATAATATATTACGAATTAGGAATACCTGAAAAGTGAAGAATACATGATTTTGTTAAACCATCTGTCTCATTTCTTGGAATAATATAAAACCGAAATTTGTAACTTAAATAAAAATGACTAAAAGTATGTAATAACTAGAATTTCCAAAAATCCATATAATTTTGAATCATGTATTTACAGTTACTTAAATAAAGTGACTAGTTCTTTTGTATATTTTTGTGAAATTCCGTATCAATACTACCTAAACGAAAAGTGACAATTATGAAACGAGATTTGTATGTAATTAATGAAAAAATCTAAATGTTTGAATTTATACTTAAGTGTATACTAAAAAAAATGAAAATACAACAAACTGCATCAGCAAAAGTGTTAATTGAATTAACAGGTGAATATAGACAAAACGATTGAATCCAGCTATAAACATATACAAAACTTTAAACATCATCCCGAGACAGTTTACTTTTTAAAATCTTTTTAATCGAAATTTTAAACAAATTAATATTTTGTTTTGGTACATTTACTAAGAAATTACTACGAAATTTAATAATCAAAGTAAAATGTTTTATTCGGCTAGGCATGCACTCTCAAAGCGATATATTTTTTTACTACTTTAATGCTATTTCTACGGGAAGAAACCACCAAGAAAATCTGTCAAAAATCATGAAACGCAATCATGTTACGGCACACAATATGATAAAAGATGATATTTCTTTTTCAAATATACATAATAATATATATATTAATTTCTTAATTATTCACTTTTTATATTTATGGTTTTACATACGTATGTTAAAGATAATGATCTTTTTGTACTCTAATTGTTAGTTATCGAGACATTTTCTTTGACCTTTGATGACCTTTATTTAAACATATTTAATCCTTTTCGCCCTCCATTTTGGAATTTGGCGCCCCCCTGAACCGAGCTCGAGGACTGTACCCTGTGTTTATTAAAAAAAGGGGAAAAAAGACCAAATTTCATTATTTTCCTTTTCTTTGTCGGGACTAGATCTCTTCAATGCATTAAAAACATTGCGATAATCTGATACTAATTGGAATTTTTGTTTTAGCCGTCGAAGCTGGCATCGTCCCCACCTAGTAACGAATGGAAAAAACCAGTGGTAATAAATGGGATGAATCCGTCTTAAAAACCTATTTGTTGATAGTGGTGACAAAAGGGACGAAAATACCACTTGCCATCAGATTTTACCTATGTTTTACACTTAGTGAAATTGTTATTTTAATCCCTTAGAAAAGCAATAAAGAAAAGATATTCCCAGTGTTGCCTGCATATGACAAGAAAACGACATATGAGCAAAAAAATCCAAGTTGTAGCCCTAATCTAATAAATTAAAATAACGAAACAAAATTAATGCTTAGTTCTTATACATGGACGTATCGATTAATCTAAAAATAGGTTTATCGTTTATGCAAATCTATTTTTTAGAAAACCAGTTTCAGTTTCTTATAGTTTAACGCAAAGCATTTAATGTGGTTTTATGCAATGGAATAGGCATGTAGTGTGAGAATTTTATTACCACTTTTGAGCGTGAAAACTACAAGTATGTAACAAACTATAAATTAAAATATTTGGAAGATCTTCAATTAGTTAGAAAGATATATGCTTTCTAGAAGTTATTGCATTCCAATTTTTTTGTAATTACTATTTCTTTTTAGGGTTTCGTACATCTAAAGGAAAAAACTCTTTGTTTCATGTCCGTCTGTCTGTCCATCGAGACTTTTTCTCAGGAATGCATAGACTTATAAAGTTGAAATTAATATCAAACACGGATTTCTGCCATCTCTTAAGGTTATTATCAATCTTCTAAATCTACGCATCAAAAGATATGGCCGTGTATGTCGCATTTTCCATAGATTCGCATAGATAATCAAAACCTATAGGGTACATCCCGTTGTTAGCAATATTTGGTTGCATATTATAGGAAAAAAATCCGAAAACTGTGAATTTATTGGTACTTCAATATCTGGTGGTAGTCTATATCTCTGTTTGTCTATAAAAATATTTTTCTCATATTTAAATCTAACCTGCATTTCCTTGGATATCACTCTCACTTGCAAGGGAATCAAAACCTGTAGGCTACTTCTTGTTGACCAAGAATCATAAAATTAGGTAAAAAGCCATGTATACATTATAGACTAATAGTAAAGAGGAAAAAAACTAAAATTGTAATTTGTAGTTACATCATGAAAAGTAAGTGTAAAATCGAGACTAGACTCGTGATGTGTTTGTACGGAACTCTCGGTGCGCGAGTCTCACTCGAACTTGATCGGTAATTATTTTTTCCAGAGATGGATGTACGACTTTTCACGCATTTTCCAAAAAGTAACAAGTCACCGTTTTTGTCATTCGCCTAGGGCGCCTGAAATGGTCGGGCCGACCCTGGATCTAGCTCAAAAACAAATCCATTGAATCAACAGGGTCTATCCACTGAAGAACTGACCGTTTCTGACCTTATCTATACAGCATAATTATAATTAACTTGCGAGACTCGAAGAAATTACAAGGGATAAAATGACGACTTCTACTATAATATGAATGAACTTACGAAAGATTATATTATTACGAGTATATATGGTTTCGCTTACCCGTCTTGGATGCTGTATTCTTATCTATGTAGTTTATACAATATCGTTGCTCGGTGCCTGCGATACAATATTATATCTTGGTGCAGGGCAGAGTTAATATGTGTGTCGTGATGTGGCTATTATTATATTTAAATAAATTGATGAGATGATGATGAGAGTAACGAGGAACCCATAATGCACAATATCATAATCATCATCATAAGCCGAAAGACGTCCACTGCTGGACAAAGCCCTTCCCCACGGGTCACCACAATGACCGGTCTAGTCCCCGCATCCAGCGGTTTCCCGCGATCCTTACTAGATCTTCGGTTCACCTTGTGGCTGGTCTGCCCTCGTTGCGTCTTTCGGTTCCAGAATTTTTCGGACCCATAAATACCAATAAATCAATTAGATGTTGACATTATTTATTTTGATGCAGCAAATTTTTTCCAGCTCCTACTAAACATATCTATGTACCTACCTAACTCTAATAACAATTGTCACTTAGTAACAATCCTTGAAAATGATAGGTAAAATTATTATAAAATATCTTATTATAAATAAATCACTTTAGATAATACTAATCTATACACATGTCTTAAACCTTCGACCTTCGAACGAAAATCAGTAATTTTCCGAGAATAATGTTCTGTATTAGATGTCCCAAACGATTATTACCTACATTAGAGATTGATGACGTAGACGATCACCTTCCAAGACCTTATTCTAAGGAGATGAATGAAACATCTTTTTTATTTCAATTGGTTTTGTCATTCTTCCTAAAAAACCTATATTTAGTTATTTCACAAGAAAAACAAATGACAGATAATATAGTACACAATTAAAAAATTGTAATATTTTAGTGTTGTCGTCGCTGTAAACAATTTTCTCACGTCGACATAACCTAATTCGGCAGGACTTTCATAGAGCTTCATTCATTAGGTAAATTTTGATACCTACACCTCCTAACTAAACGGGAGCACACGTACAGTCATAGGTACAAGTACCGCAACCGGAGTGTCTACCATGAGATTTACCTTCGATTGTCACTTGCGAATGCAGTTACTTATGAATCTTTTTAAAGCGGATAGTTAACGAATTAAGATTTCTCATGCAAAATCACTGTAGTGCTATGTTACCTGACGTGTAGGACAACTATGCGAACTCATGATAGACGCACCGATTTGGTGTGGTCCAGTCTTTATTCTGAACTTATATCTGCTAGATCTACATTAGGTAATCTATGTAGCATTGTTAAAGGTTATGAACTCTTTTTGAAAATAGTGATATTTATGTACCGAAATTAATAATATCCGGGACAATTCATACAAGTTGTTTTAGTCCCAACGCCACGGGCTTGTGCTTCGGGTACTAAACAACGGTATACGTTACGATATATAGATAGAAAACAACCATGACCTCAGAGTAAATATTCGTGTTCATCACTAAAATACCTAACGGGTCAGGACTCAAACCTGAGACCTCATAAGTCACTGCCAACGGTTTAAGCTACTGCGCAACGGAGGTAACCTGACGTTCAAAAAAACCCCAGCAAGGTGCATCTGTGTCGCTGTCGGCCGATCGTAGATTATGGCCTTTCAAAATACATCGAATCTAATCTAACATTCGCAAAGGGATTCCCGTTGACTTAGAATCATGAAATTTGGCAAGAATTTGGCATTTATGACGACGACGCCTTTGTTCCAAGCGCGTTAGACGGTTCACACTACATACACGAATTGGTTGTGTTGGAATTAATATCGAATCGAAAGGTATTAACATTTTGATTCGGTTATTTTAATAACAGTCGCTAAGTAAATAAGTCTAATAAAACATTTTATACACATTATTGTTTCATTATTATTAAATATATAAAAAGTAAGAGATAGAAATCCCAACCCTAATGTTTGTGGTGCCTAAGCTTATAAATAAAACAAAAGGAGTTCAAATTTTGTAATTCCATACATCATACATATCAATTATATTATTCAAATAACTTACACAAAAAAAAAAAATTATGAGCATGTCGTATCTTCCTAAATATTTCGATGTGACTTTCAAAAAAGTAATTTGAGTTTGCTATTATGTCCAAAGTTATGATAACTGTTGAAATGATATCAACAAAGGTCTGTAATATTTATATATGGTTCAACATATTTCCATACCTAATATCCAAGTTATTTCTCATGTTCAGTTTTTCTTCTCAGATATTTTCTAATAAATTGTCAAGTCACAAACGATACCGCTTCGTAGAAAATCTTGATTGCCTCTGAAACCCTACGTTAGTAATATCTACGTAATAATTTCTTTGAAAATTTTATTTCTTAAATATTTTTCACTTTGAAAGAAGGATTATTTTATATGGGAGTATAATCATGTCTATCTTCTATTTTGGTTTTTATATGTAGGCCATGGTGTTTTTGGGTCAATTTTATGTTTAGATTTCGTCAATGAATCACTGATTGACGACCGTAATACAATATTATTGGATTTCGTACCTACTGCTAGTTGCCACAGTATTATTAGATATACATCCATTAAGTTATCCAGAGATGCACGAAATTCATGGAAGGAAGTACGGCAGTGTATCGTTCCACTCATCCAAAAATATGCTAGGAATTTTGCCTTTACCTACCACTCAACCTAGACAATAATGCGGTAAAGATGCACAGCATTTTTTCATCCGCACTCCACACTAGTTTACGGAATTTGAAACTAACATCCAAATTAATATTAAGAGTCAGAAAATGAAATATAAAATTTGTTTGCATTATATCTGCAATCTTGGTACAAGCCGAGTAATCATAGGACTACATATACTACACAGGCTGAGGGTGGCATCAAATAAGACTCGTAACTGAACGTAAACGTTATAAAATGTATGCCTATAATCTACGAATAATTCATAGCCTACAGTTAAATGTAATTATATAGAATACGAAAGACTTAGGTAGGTAGGTAGGTAGAAATAACTTTCTAGTTTTAAAATAAGCTTTCGACTATTAAATAAATAAATTCGTATTTGTTTTGAATATACATCTTTGGTATCCATTTTTTTATAAACATAATGTTTGGTAATTAGGTTAGGGCACATAGGCACACAATAATTCGTTACATCAATGGGTAAGATAACATTATATTCATTTAAGCTCGGAGGCATAAAAAGGGTTTTGACTATTAACCGAATTTTCTTAAAGCGAGACCAAGACTAAGCAGGTAAGTTATATTAAAATAAAATCATGTATATACGACATTTCGCATCCGACACAAACAAATTAACATGTAAAATTACAAAAAATTTGACTTAATTTACAAAAACATTGATATTAACAAGTAATTTTTTGATACAAGCCTTGAAACTACATAAATAAGTAACTAACCTAGTTGGAATGATGAATGATCTTTTTTATAGAAAATTTGAAAACATTTTTCCACAATCTCACCTAACAGCGAAGATGCATAGCTAACTGAAACATTTTAATAAGTGCCGGTATTGTTTCCTCTCATAGCCACACTCATCCTCCTGACAGGTGGTGGTTGTATTCTGGTGGGTGGCGGATGCCTGGACCGCGAGGGTCGCGGGGGGAGCCGGGAGTCAGTGCTGGCCCGCGCTCGGAACAACTCCTCAGTTTCCGACCTCCCTGAGGACGAGGTGGAGTCACTCCTCGTTACACCAATGCATTCTTCACTCATATCCGCCTCTGCCCAGGTGCGACCTGAAGGCAATTTACATTGGTTCACTACATCAGACCGAAACATAATACCTTTATTTTTTTTTGCTATGTTCGTATTTGCATACATATTGGCAATGGGCGAAAAAAATGTAAGTATAAATAAGACGGAACCTAACTACATGTCCATTGCATAGTTTATAATTTTTACCAAGACTTATAGAGTTAGGAAAATTGTGCAGATGTTTTAAACAAAAGTTAGCAATAATAAATTACAAAAAGTTCTACTGGTCTGCTAGTACTCGCGCGTCATGAAGAAAATAGAGAAATGTAGCGCTTTATTGGAATTCTACATCAACTGCTTTAATGAAAGATTGTAACTTGAATCACATTCTATTCTAAGTATATTAAATACCGCTAAGGTCAGAATTTTTAATAAGTACCTTCTTCATATTTAATTTCATAATTCTAAGTCCAAATATGCATATGAGACGGAAAGCTTGAATAATTGTCTATTACTATGTTATTAATAATTACTGACGTTGTGAATTATGGTCACAATACCTTACCTAAGACCTGCCAATGTATACTAAAAAACACACCCTTTGCTGCCAATCAACCAAAAGTGATCGCGCTAACTAACTACATTTTGATGAAATAATAGACCAACCAGTTGTTTTTCAACTAATTGTAATTAGCTCTCAAATGTTTAAAATATTAGTTCCCATTTTATTATACTTCTTTTACCGGCCGAAAGAATAATAACTGCTAAAAGTGATAAATATCATTTTATATGCACATTAACAAAATCATGAGGTAATTATTAATTATAATAGTAATTATATTGGATAATTATGAATCATTTTCATATAATTACATTAACCGTAACAAATGTTTGCTTTATATACTATAAATGGACAATGCTCATGTAGAGGTCAAGATGTTATAACTCTAGATTCGGTAATTACATTGGCTCTCCTATGCTTCGCACCGAAATACAGCGAACTGTTTTACGGCAGAAATAAAAAAGAGGGTGGTACCAACCCAAACGATCTCGCACATAGATCTACCACCTGTAGCTGTATGTGAGTACGCTCTTTACTGCCTCGGTTTATTTCATATTAGCTACTACAGGAACTGTCATATTGTAGTTTAACTGTCCAGCGTCTGCTTCCTATGGGATAAAAAACAATCATCATCATCATCCAGCGTCTGCGCTCAAGTGTTTCCAAACAGGGGTTATTTGCTGCCACATTTCTATTTGGTTTTTCTTCATAACCCAGTTTGTAGCTGATTCGAGGCCGCGTGTCTTAAATTTAGTCTTTCCAGGTCTTTGATGCCGGAGTGCTTTCTTGGCGAGGGCTCAGTATATGGTGCGCGCGGAACTTTGAGTTTTTAGTGGCAATAAAGTAGATGTTTGAACATTAAAGTGAAACGCACGACGGCACTTTGACAACGCTTGGAGGACGCATCGTTCACTTTTATGTTAAAACACATACCTACTCTTTTAACATGATACAAAGCTTAAATTTTATTGCCATACTGTTAATTCAGTTGGAGAGGAGTAATGTGCGTAGAACTGAAAATTACCGAATGACAGGAGTATAAGGTTGATAACCAATAAATTTGTTCACTGACATTAATACTAGCCTCCATCTGTGATATAATAAGAGGCATAGAAATCGCAGTACACCTAACTGTGCCGTAGAATCCTTGTAAGAAAGGGAAATTTCTAAGAAAGTTGAATTTGCCAAATTTCATGGAAAGATGTTGTACCATTAAATTTTGGTTAATTTGATACGCTTCCTAGCGATCCAATAAATTGACTCCCCGGACTACGAGCGCTGTCAGTAACCGAACACCGACGTACATTTATTTTAACTGGTGCTTATAACCTAGTAAGTTACCCAACCGCCTTGGCATATAATTTAATTTAAGTTCTCTTAAATACATTCTACGTAAATATTCTCAATAATACTTAGAATTACGGCCATTTTTTTTTTCAATTTCGCTAGGAGGGTTGTTTACTAATAGCTAAGTTTACTTGTAATGCAAAAAGTTATTTTTACGTAAAAATCTTACTATATTTATTAGGAATAAGCACCTAATTTCAAGTATACTAGTTGTTCTTAGGTTTACTTTACAATTATTCAAATACAAATTATTCGCTTAACGGGCACTAAAACGATGACCTCTTCAAGTCAGACAAACAGAAAGTATATGATCCCTTATAATGAGGCGAGATTGACCAGATTTGAGTATTTGATGGCAATTTAATATGTCAAGTTAAAATCAAAATCTATGAAATAAAAAAACTCCATCCCAACTTACAGTAAGAGCTAACAGGATCGGGAGTTGAGTCAGATGATGCTCGTGTGAGCGGTCGCCCGAGAGCCGCCGGGTGGACATCGGCGTCTCGTCCGCGAGTCCACTTGCTGCTCACCTTCCAGAAATGACGGGTATCCCTAAACACGTTCCAAACCTAAACATAACAAACAACAAAAATTGACGACAATCAAATTTTAGACTTAGATTCATAACATTTGTTTACTTTTCATGAATTAATAAACACACACACACATCACATCAAAATAAAGAAAAAAGCCAAAAACTTGACATAAAATCAGAACCAAACCTTACCTACGAAGAACAAATATATAATTAAATTTACTTGGTAATCGTATAAAAAGAAAGCTGACAATCTTTTCATCACGAACCATTTTCACTTATTCACAGTTCATTAGATCTAAAATTTCGGTTACGACTTGCGGAATACAGACTGAAGTCATTTTAAATCTGAGTGGTAGAGGAAAAAAAAATTTAACTTTAATAAAAATTGCATTTTATTACTTTACACGTAACAATATTGTTTCAGTGAATATTTAAAAGTAAAAACAACTATTTATAACTAACAAGTATATTGTTTCGAATAACACAAGAATAAGTATCTTTACTAACAAGATGATAAACAAACTTGCTTATTCGTAAATGGTCAATGTTTTGTAAAATTTGTCTATCTTAAAAATGTTTTCTATAGTAAAAAAACTTTCTATAACTGGATGGATCTACCACCAGTTAAACTTGATACTGCAGCACCAGACAAGTAGTCGAAGTAGAAAGTGTTCACATACTTAGTGAATGTGGCAATATAATGAATGTTTTTCGTTATAACATAAATTAAAACAACCCCTGACTCAAAATAATCTTAAAAGAGTAAAAATAAAACGCCAAAGAGTAAATAACGTTGGTTTGTCCTATAACTTTAACATACCTGGTTAAATTTTGATTTAAGCGTGTTCGCCTCGGTGCGCTAATTAATTTAAGCTCCTTTAAATCATCAATTTCGTCTTTATAATGTAAGGATAGCTTCAGAATTAATAGGTAAGCACCAAAATAAATATTGTTCAGGCGACTGTATTGTAATTTAAGCTATGGTAAATATGATGCGGCATCAAAATTATTCATGTCATCTAAATTTCATTAATAAGACTCCACATTGCCACGTTTTAATAACTGTATAAATTTCATCCATAATTTTATATAGACGCACTGTGATATATCACAGTATATATATATTTATACATATAAAAAATAGTTATATGGTATATATATTCGGTCAGCCTATGTAATTATTGACTGAGTGTACTACAATTAAAGTTAAAATTTTATCAGTTAATTAAATAGATACGCCACGATTACCATTATCGTTATTAATATCCCCATCTTCATGTAAACACTTTAAGGGACCAAATACGAATTTGCAATATATTCAATTTTTTATAAATACATAATTATTAACGTTTTTGCAGTGCAACAGCACCCGTTGCAGTTTTAATATTTAACCTAAATTTTTCTTACTCTACCCGATCCAACTCAATATTATTTATCTAATAACAAATCTTTGAGAGTATTCTAAAAATTCAATAATCCAAACATGCTGAAACTGCTGTAAGTTGCCGAGGATTTGGGTATACCGCAGACTAGGTGACGGTGCAGCAACTCGGTCAAGGTTGTCATATAATAAAAATACACCGAAATAACAGAAGGTACACCAAATTTCAAAGTAATCGGACAGGTGGAATCGGTTAGTTAAATCTCTCTGTCTTCTAGGAAATGAGCTGACAATCTTTTCATCACGAACCATTTTCACTTATTCACAGTTCATTAGATCTAAAATTTCGGTTACGACTTGCGGAATACAGACTGAAGTCATTTTAAATCTGAGTGGTAGAGGAAAAAAAAATTTAACTTTAATAAAAATTGCATTTTATTACTTTACACGTAACAATATTGTTTCAGTGAATATTTAAAAGTAAAAACAACTATTTATAACTAACAAGTATATTGTTTCGAATAACACAAGAATAAGTATCTTTACTAACAAGATGATAAACAAACTTGCTTATTCGTAAATGGTCAATGTTTTGTAAAATTTGTCTATCTTAAAAATGTTTTCTATAGTAAAAAAACTTTCTATAACTGGATGGGTCTACCACCAGTTAAACTTGATACTGCAGCACCAGACAAGTAGTCGAAGTAGAAAGTGTTCACATACTTAGTGAATGTGGCAATATAATGAATGTTTTTCGTTATAACATAAATTAAAACAACCCCTGACTCAAAATAAACTTAAAAGAGTAAAAATAAAACGCCAAAGAGTAAATAACGTTGGTTTGTCCTATAACTTTAACATACCTGGTTAAATTTTGATTTAAGCGTGTTCGCCTCGGTGCGCTAATTAATTTAAGCTCCTTTAAATCATCAATTTCGTCTTTATAATGTAAGGATAGCTTCAGAATTAATAGGTAAGCACCAAAATAAATATTGTTCAGGCGACTGTATTGTAATTTAAGCTATGGTAAATATGATGCGGCATCAAAATTATTCATGTCATCTAAATTTCATTAATAAGACTCCACATTGCCACGTTTTAATAACTGTATAAATTTCATCCATAATTTTATATAGACGCACTGTGATATATCACAGTATATATATATTTATACATATAAAAAATAGTTATATGGTATATATATTCGGTCAGCCTATGTAATTATTGACTGAGTGTACTACAATTAAAGTTAAAATTTTATCAGTTAATTAAATAGATACGCCACGATTACCATTATCGTTATTAATATCCCCATCTTCATGTAAACACTTTAAGGGACCAAATACGAATTTGCAATATATTCAATTTTTTATAAATACATAATTATTAACGTTTTTGCAGTGCAACAGCACCCGTTGCAGTTTTAATATTTAACCTAAATTTTTCTTACTCTACCCGATCCAACTCAATATTATTTATCTAATAACAAATCTTTGAGAGTATTCTAAAAATTCAATAATCCAAACATGCAGAAACTGCTGTAAGTTGCCGAGGATTTGGGTATACCGCAGACTAGGTGACGGTGCAGCAACTCGGTCAAGGTTGTCATATAATAAAAATACACCGAAATAACAGAAGGTACACCAAATTTCAAAGTAATCGGACAGGTGGAATCGGTTAGTTAAATCTCTCTGTCTTCTAGGAAATGAGCTGACGATCTTCAAACGCTTGAACAGATATTTATATTTGTAATATAGCTAAGAACCATCTCGAACACGTCTTCTTTCTAACAAAAAAGAATACCGCATAAAAACAGTCCATCCATTCGTTTGGGAGCTATGATTCCACAGATACATAATAGTAAACTTATAACATCATGTTTCTTGATATAGAAAGGATATTAAATAACTTACCTGTTCAATGCTCTCCCTGATTGAGATCTCATGAAAGCAGACGCAGCCAATTTCCATGCTCCTCCTTTGACCTTCCTCTGTGCTAACCATGCGGTCCCAAGCCTGGTCCACTTTATTGCCTACGAGAACCACGGGTGTGTCTAGAGCATTATCCTACAAAACAAACATTATGTAGATACTCGTATTCTGCTCAAAAATTTAACTACATTTTTTTGAAAATAATATTAACACAATCCGAGGCACATTCAAATTGTGACTCTTATCATGTAGGGTTATCTGAATCTCTAACGAAATTCCTGATTTACGAATAAAATTCCTGTCCTCCGGTCGAAGACGGGGGGCAGAATAAGGGGTTTACATTTCTTTTGTATTAATGTAGAAAACGTAATTATTTAAAAAATTCCTGACATTTTGTTTTCCAGCCGCATTCCTGACATTGTTTAGTAATATGCTAAATAAACGCAGGTGAATAACTTTACTAAGCCCTTAATGAAACAGTTTTAAATATTGCGAGAACCTTGAATTATGCTCACGAATCATCCATGGGTGTATAAATAGATTCTTGTTATATCGGTTTGATTATTACACATAGGTACTTATAAACGAATTGCATCTGTAACTGAACCATGAATCATTATCTTGGACATTTTCCGCACGTCTTAGTTTTAAGAAACGAACTGCTAAACTAATCTAATTAATTAAGAGGTGGATTTATAAGTTCTGGATATAGTCTACGTCTCATGATAAGGCAGTGAGTGTATAATGAATTACTAAGACTAAGAATCAAAAAGAAAGAAGTAAGGAAGTTGCTCTACCTTACAGAAGATTGAAGTTAAACACCATTAGTTAGTTGCAGCTAATAACGTTACGCTAGTGTTTTGGGTTTTTAATTAATGCGCTCGTGATAGCTTAGCTAAAAAACAGAAGCGTATGCTAATTTATCGTAAGTAGCTTATGTAGGGTAAGAATAGGTCCTTAAAACTTTGTTCATTACAAAAAGATGGTTTTAGATTTGTACGGAGATTTCTTGCCGGCTTCTTCCCCAATGCAGATAGCATTCCGAACCGTTGGTAGATAAAAAAATTACGATTTGAAAGCACTTATAAACTTATAAGTCTATTTAAATAAAAAACATTTTGAATTTGAATTTGTACACCGACATTAGAAAAGGAGACGATCTGAAGACGACTACAATGTTTCGTTCGGCAGACCGATAATCATGACTTAAAGTCAAATCAATTAGATCAAATAATTAGTCTTAATTGTGAAACAAATTCTGTTGAAAAACTTATTTAACAAAATTACCTTAATCGAGGCCAACCTTCTTCTTCTCTTGTTGTAGTTAATAAGGAACTTGAGTCGATGGCATTCGTCGAAAGAACATTTATCAGTGACCGAATACATCAGTATGAACGCTTCAGCCCAACGTATATTGTTCTCTAGGTTTGCATATTCGCTTTCCTGAGGTACAATTAAATAAGAATTCAATAAGTTTGAAATAGTCGGAATGCAGTTTAATTAATTAAAACAAATAAAATAAAATTCGGCTTATAAAATTTTCTGATAGTTGATATGAATAATGCAGCATGTTTTAAACATACTGCTGTTTAAAATACGGTTATTACAAAGAAAGTTTAAACAAGTCAAGGAACAACTTATAACGACTGCAGAATCTTAACTAAAACTGCTTTTGAAAACTTTATGCAGATGGATGGAAAATTGAGAGATTCAATCACGGCAGAGA
The DNA here is from genome assembly GCA_949316135.1 of Choreutis nemorana. Taxonomy (NCBI): domain Eukaryota; kingdom Metazoa; phylum Arthropoda; class Insecta; order Lepidoptera; family Choreutidae; genus Choreutis; species Choreutis nemorana. The sequence continues at coordinate 5,588,981 of OX438601.1, read as the reverse complement.
TATTCATTTCGAACATGCAAAAGTAATTTGAAGTGATTGTAAGCATCTATAAAACTCTGTCCGTGCGCGTGGCGGTGTTAAATATTTAAATTAAGGTAAATAAGGTTTCCCAAAATGTTCTGTTTAAGTATTAAAAGGTATATATATTCTCCAAATGATCCCATAAACCTGCTAATTACCTGCAATTTAGCTTATATAATTAAACAAAAAAAACGTACATCTACTTCACTTTGGACTCATAATATGAGTAGCGCTGGTTTTTAAGCAGGTTTATCGGTAAATGTCTCATGCACATTTGAGGTTCATATTAATATGTACCTAGAAGCCGCCACTCCAGGATGAAATTTACTTTACTGTGTCTTTGATCCACATTTACTATAAATAATAATTGAATAAAAATGTTAAAAGCTTGAATAAACTCAAGTAAGTACTTGATAATTATTTTTATGTAAACAGGTACTTTGGTGCATGTAAATAATACGGTCCATAGCAAGAAGTTAAGTTGTTGGCTCTTTATTTATAGCTAAGCGTTGTATTTGTTTACTAAGCTATCCGATTTCCAAATGACCTAGCCTTTGTTTATAAAGCATTTTATCCTTGTGATACGTATTTATATAACAATTTAAATGAAAACAATTTCAATCTTTTAAATAATTATTAGTGGATACGTAATATTTTTTACCCACGTTATTTTAGAAAGTTTACAAAATTTGTGGTACATGATATTGAAATTCTAAAGTATTGATTAGAAACGCATGTAGTAGTAATTGACGGAAAATTTTCATATTTTGTCATAGTCTGAAATCGCTTTATTTCATTCGTTGTAATACACAACGATATATTTTCATACTTAAAAGGAAAGAAAAAATAGAAAGCCTGGGACTCCTAACCTAATTGATCAACAAAGCTATAAATAGGTTTGTTTACACCAGGGGTTCATAAACTTTTAAGAAAACGGAACACTCACTAAATACTTACGTTTCGTTTTATGGAACCTAATTTCATTTTAAATTCATTTCATTTAAACACTTCAATTTAAATCACAAGTAAAACATTTTTACGGGAAAATTTTTATATATTTTTTAAACCTCTAATGTGAAGAATGATATTTATTCACAATTTTATTGATAAAATATTTACATCGGATATTTGCATTTGCATATTGGCACGCTAGTTTTTCGGCGTTATTGCATATTTTACTACTTTTTCATTAGTAATTCATTTTTCAACTTTGATTCGAATGATACATTTTATTTTGATATTTTTAGCATATTTTGCATTTTAGTGCATATGTTTAATTTTGATAGTGCATATAATCCGATGTCTCTTTTTATGCCTGAAATTTGTATGCGCATATCTGGAGTTTTGGTTTAATTTGATTTTGTGCTGAAAATACTTCACCGATAAGTATATTGTATAGGTGATTGATGTCCGTGCTAGATCGTCTGAGTTGGTACCCTCCTTCCTATTTCTGCCGTGAAGCAGTTTTGTGTGTTTTGGTTCGAAAGCTTAAAGAGCCAACAAGCTCTAGAAGTATAACTTCTTTACCACTACATAGCATTGGCGGTGCTCTTGGAGTTCGAAAACGTCAAGGGTATTATCACTTTTTGTCAGGTGAACCTTCCGTAGTCACGCATTTTTCAAATAGGCGCAATTTACGTTAGATCTCTATTCATTAATACATTCATCATCATTCATCAATTTCTCAATGCTCGTCAAATTATACAATATTAGATAAAATAGCAAAATGACACCTGATCTTACACAGTTATATAAGCCGTTATAGTGTTCCTTCATAGCTCATCACATGGACTTTTAAATATGACATTTTTCCGATTTTTCGAGCTAGCCGTTTAGCTTTTAGAGAGGGAAGATTAGCCTTACTTTAAGGGGGAAAAGGTGCTTTAACGTTTAATATCTCGCAAAAAGAAACCTAAATCAAAACGACGTGTTAGCACCCCCTCAATGTTTTTGAAAGAACTAGCTAATCATACCCCACACTAGACGGTAGACGCGAGAAAACAAATCATCCCCACTTACGTGTAGTGTAGGTACCGCAAACAAAAAAAATATCGTGATTTTATTCTATTATTATCCTTTCAAAGTTTCATCTTTCTAGCACTAAATACCATAGACGGACGGATATGACAAAATTATAAGGGTTTCGGAGATAAAATACGGAATCCTAAATCTATAAGGGTTCCGAGCGCGAACTACGGAATCCCTAAATAATTAGAATACTGTTAGGAGACCCCCGACAGAAAAAAAATTCTCATGTGCCTTTCAATTCCGAATAAAAAGAGATATAAAGTATTTGCACATTTTTCGGATTTTTAATGGATTAATTATATTTTTTTTGTAAACATTCAACTTTAACAACGGAAAGTTTTTTTGTACCTACCTTTATCCTTTGATTTTGAGAGAAATCGGACCAAAAAAACGGAAATAGGAATATCAAAAAAAACTAACTCCCTAGTCAATACATATATGAAGTGTGTCTTTATAAAAAAAAAAAACATTCGTCTATTTAAACTAAAGCCTACGAGTTATTGCGTAAGAAGGAAAAGCGAGAATCAATTATACTATAAGAATATAAGAAAATTCAATAAATTATAAGCAGAGTCTATTCAGAGAATCTATTCAAGGTCATGTGAAAAGCATGACCTTTTGAGTTTTATAAACAAATTGTTTAAAATTCTCCTTGACGATTTTATACCATTGAAGAATTTTTGACATCTAAACATTTCCACAGTTAATTTTTAATTGTAAACTTTTAAATTCTCTTTCAATTCATGTAATTTATTTCAAGACCCTTATGTATTTGATATCTATCTAAACACATTAATTAACAAATTGAAATTTTAATATTAGCACGCCAAGACAATTGACAAAGCTTGCACAAAACCTTTAATATATAAATAACTGAGTACCACTACTCATGTTTTTGCAAATAAACGTATTAGCATTATTTTTCCGCATTCAAAAGTAATGTAAAAATGAATTGAATTGACTATCCCAAGGTATACTCTTAAAGGAAAAATACGCATAAACATCCCAACACAAAAAGTTTCCCCTTTTGGAAGAAACCCCTTAAGTTGACAATTGTGTACATGAAGTAAACAAGTGAAGCGGCAAGCGGAAATTCAAATTTTAAGTTGTGTAAGCAAGTGAAATTCCGAACCGGATACAAATTGCTCGCTTTGCTCGCTCGTTCATCTTCTTTCGGCTCTGCTAGCCGTGGGTGGGTAAAAGATTCTCTTTCTTATGATGGAATTGTGAACTTATTTTTTATTTTGGGTTGTGTGGAATTAACTATCTGGAGATCAATATCCTGAGATAAGTGTGCTAAAGGTGGTTGATTACCTCCATAGTGTCCCCTGGATCCGCCTATGGTTGATTTGGAATATAGTCGGTATTGAGTCGGTGTGTGTACGATAACCTTAATCCTACTACGCCGTCGGATAAATTTAAAGTGAAATCGATATTTACAAATCTTTGTACAGATATGGACTGACAAAACTATAGCCACATTTTCCCCATCCCTTTCGAATAATTTCTTGAGTAGCTTGTGTAAAACGACAACTTTAATTGATTATGGTAACTGGTTACAAGTACCTTTATTGAGTCGTTAAACAGTTAAAAATAGACCTGCCGTAGCTTATGCTTCAAGCTTGTGCTATGTTGCATCGCAATATGGGTTTAAAGTTTATTTTATGTTCAAGCATAAAAAATATTGAATTAAGTAATTGAAAATTCTACTTTAAAGTTGTTACAAAAATAATTTATAGGTGTGGTATTTTATATAATAGGTAGGTAACTATCTACGAACCTGTCACACACAGCAAAGGTACAGGGAACTAGACCCACCTGATTAAATAAACTTTTAATTTCCGAATCTGCTTGAGATTAGTTTTTTAGGTTTCCGTACACAAAGAGTGCCAACTAGTCTTTTTACCAAATATGAACTTTACGACTGCATCTCGTGAACCGCATTAGGTAGACAGTTGGGTGTATTTCTATTCCACCACAAAAACAAATAGGCATAATAAAAATAAAGTTTAAACTATAACCCAACTATGTCAAAAAAGGGGTTTAAAAAGGACGCAACACGAAAATAATCCAGATAGAAATCCAGAAATGTAAATGTACCCTTACTTTTGGCCTCACCGTAGCTGGGTAAAATTAAATGGTAAAGAATTAAAAAGAGGGTTACAGGAACTTATTTCGGTGGCGTTTTTTTTAATATATATAAAAAGGATTCAAAGTTGCACATACAGTAGTAGCATTGAACCTTTCACTTGCGAATTTGACTTAAACTCCCAAATTTTGTGGACAAATATAATTAATTACTTTATCACGACACGAGCTTTAAGGGTTCGGGTTGTTATAAAAACAAGTACATTGATAAATGTATATAGGAAATCTTTCAGGATACTTACATGACAATCCCCAGCGGAATCTAATATTTCAAAGTAAACCGTTTCGTTGTCCACTGCTGTTTGGTAAGAGTATATCTTTTCCAGGTGTGGATCGTACTCTCCAATAAACCGCTTTGTAATAAAACGTACGACTAAAGCTGAAAATATATGTTAATGATTATAATGGTCTAATGGCCTCAAGGGCTCTATAAGTAAGGGAAAGGTGTGGGTTTAGTTTTATTTGCTCGAAATATTGAAAAGGGTTGTCCTTTAATGTTTCAGACAAAGTAAGTATTTCCTTCGGGAAACCTTGACTTTGTTTCGGTGACTTTCTTTGTTCCTTACAATATGGAAAAGAATTTTCGTATTTTGGGTAAAGAAAAAAGTTTTATTAGTTCTTTCTAGTTTTTAATTACAACAAAACAGATATCGCAACAACAACCAAGTTAACTATAAAAATAATGTGTAGTTAAACCGAGGTGTGGTTAATTAAATGGCTTATGAACTATTCTTGTCTATTTCTATAAAAAGTACACCGGTATTGAAACTAGTTAGGTTCATAATATTTTGTCACCTGATTTACCAACTCCTGACTGTCCTAGGACCATGATTTTGAATGGTTTAGGTCGAGGGCACAAGCCAAACTTGGCCAGACTTGACTTCGGGGATGTAGCTTTGCTCATTGTCTGATTTGGTACTAGTTGCTATTTATCGTAACATAATTTATCTTGCTGACTAATCTGTAAAGTGAAAAATACGTATCTATACGTATAAGATATTTTAATTTGCATGTGAATTTAAATATCTAAATCGCGAAATAAATTATTTTCAAAAAGACAAAACAACTGATTAATTGCTGATTTCATTGGTCCAAAAGTTACTGCTCTTAGCTGATATCTAAATCAAAAAATAATCAGCAACAAACATCTAAAATTAGTGCACACGTAGTTAGTAATCTAATAAAATACACGCTATGTTAGTAAATCATTATCGATACTTCATCTTTAATGAGCACTACAACCAACATCACTGTCGAAAAAGCATTGTGATGATTAGAAACTTAATGGGGCATTATTACCGCTACATACCATTAAATGATGTTCTTCAGTTTTCAAAATACTAAACGTATCTATTACATGTAGTGAAATATCCACAGATAATCCAGTTACAAAACCACTTGAAAACTTTGCGAAAGTACGTTTTCGTTGTGTGCTGAAGAAGGATTTGGAAGGCGGGTGTACTCACGAGAGGTTACTACGAGAATGAATCGTTTCAGAGCTGCGTAGTACCGGACGGTCGTATAACATGTCCGTATGAACGAATTCCGATGAGGATTTTAATTCCTTTGTGGTTTACGTTGTTACATATAAACGCTTTATACATACTAAATTTAACTCTCGCATTAGCGTGTAAATAATGAAAATACATTTCGCCATATTAACTACACATCAGTAACCGAGGAAAGGAAAGTATTATCTCCTTCTCTTCTAATTATTGTGGCATTTTCAGCAAATCGGGATTAATAAATCAAGAAAAAATAGTTAAAACTTAAAACTAAAGATTTTCATTCATACAACACGAATAGTCTTAAATATAAAAAGCGCTTCGCGATGTAGCTTTATTATAAGTTTTAAGCTCATTAACATTTAATTTAAAACTCATCCGATACGACACCTTACCTACCTACTTAGATAAACAATGTTATTATAAATGGTGGCAGGTGTTAATTCCCACATTTTGTCTATTGCGTATTTCATTATAGGTATTGTTGGAAATGCGTGTTTTCACCATTTATATACATTTGATGGAGCTTTAGTCGTCCCTTATTTTAAAAAGCTCTGATTCATGAAACATATATCTTCGTACTAAGTGATTGTGACAGTATGCGAAATTATATTTGAAAATGTAAATTGATGGGTAATATTTGTTATATTATTCCTACTTCTATTTCACTCAAAAAGGACGGATTATTGGGATAAATAAGATGAAACTAAGGAATAGTTAAAAAAATCTACTATTCATCAATTCAGATTATTTTTTCCATACAATTTTTTAACCCTTGTTTTTTCGAAGATAGCTTTATAAAATATTAGTTTTGGTAGAACCTATGCTGCTACGCAGTTAGGTACCTACTACACATAGACAGGAAAACTCAAACGGGAAAGTTCATTCTAAGGATTTGTATTATCTTGGGCGGATATTATACGACGTCAATAAAAATACTAATTTTGTAACTACCTAAATAAATACCTACTAAATAAGGGTCGACGAAGCACCCTCAAAATAAGGGTCCATCATATTTACATATAAATGAAAATAGAATTGAAACTTTTATTTACTTATTTTATTATTGTGCAAACGTAAATAATAATCCTTATCTTCTGATATAAATTTTTAATGATAAACATTACAAATAATACAAATTAAATACATAAAATTACAATAATTATACTTTAAGTGTAGGGTATTTTTGGTTTAGGTTACGTACTATGATTAGAATCTAGGTCAATTGCAGAGATAATAAAATATTATTTTATTTAAAAAATATAATTCTTATTCTACAAAAAGCTATATGAAAGAACTCGATTTGGAAATAATGCAGTACTCTAAGAATAAAATATATGCCACATGTTGAATACATTGTGAGATGTACATTTTTTAATCTTACGACTTTACAATAATTGCTTGCTTAAGAATTATTATACTCATTGTTCTAATTCATATTTTCAAGTCGCCGTTTATAATTTTTGTGTTCGCTTTCTGTCACATAGTTAATCAATAAAAAAGGATCAGTAATTTCGACAACCATAATCTGAACTTATATTCGATCATATAAATACTACCCATAAATAATTTGAAAACTCAAAATTCAAGCAACTACGAGGATCACAATTTATATTTGATCGAATTTGAACGCAATTTAGGTCATTCAATTAACAAGATAGTATTTAATACTGAATACTTCTAACTAATTAAAACACCAACCTACGAAGCTGCAAAGCTCGATCAATATTTAGATTAAGATTGAATGGTACGGGTTGAGTGAAAATAAATCTTCCTGTTATGAATATATGAATACTTAATCGTTAAAGCAAATTTGATAAGACAGGAGAGTCCCAAGCTTCTCAAAGCTTGACATTGTCAGGTTCAAAGTGTAAGGTATAACATGTTTAGCATAATTTATGGCAATGTCTCCCGTTCATGGTTCATTGCATTAGTGTGTCGTTGCTTGGAAGGAAGGTAGGTATTTAATTATCTCAAATATGGATAAAATTTATAGATAACAGATGTACGAAATACATTAAATTTATTGTTTTGGTTCTTACTAATGGGCTAAGTTACCTACTTACAAACTAAATAAAAGCTTTTAAATAACAAATTAAAACGACGAAAATCTAAAAAAGAAAAACGGACAATAATGTTTCTATTAGTCTAATTAAGCTCATATATTAACGTAAATACATCAAAAGATTCGAGTCGTTGCCAATCAAATTCGTAGTTTTTTTTTGTTTTAATTTTTTTTAAACTATCAAATTCTTATTGATTATTTCACTTTAACTATAATTTGTTTGGTTGGCTCCGACTCAAATCTATTGAGGTTTTTACATGAGCGATGAATTTAGTTAGTCTATTACTAATCCTAATTACTTATATAGGATATTAAATAGCTGTACCGTTTCAAAAAGCTTTTATATTAAGATAGACACTTCCGGTTTCCGTCCATTTCTACCTATTTCCTTACTTTTGCCACGGCTTCGGAGCTACAGTGGCGTCACCTGGCAGCAGAGAAGTTTTATAAGGTGGGACGCGCCATATTGAAATTATTGGTTCAATTCCACCAGGCAGAAATTAAATCAAAGCTTCTAGTAAGGTAAGTATTTGATAAGTGTTTGATTTTCAGTTAATGCGCTGCTATTAAATGGCTGCTTTTTTAGTGAGTGTTTGTTTTCACCTCGTGGTGCGACTGTATTAGCAGTGTTCACCAAATTAGTACGCCAATGTGACAACTATAATTTTTTAATCTTTGATTTATTAATTCCAAGGATAATGAATTCCAAATATTTGCCTAAATAATTTATGATATAATTGTAATATCAAAGCTTTATTTGAATAGAATCGAAATAAACAAACTATATATAATTTGATTATGATGCAAATCAAGGCTACAAGAGTTTTAAAAATAGGTTGAGGTAACAATAAGAACTAAATGCATTGTTCTTATTAGGGTTCTGATTTATTAATTAATTATATATCAATAATTATCTTATGGTTAGGAAACTAATAGTATTTTATCATATAGTTTCAATGAGTCTAAATTTTGCCAAGAAATTATTGTTATATATAATTAGTACTGTCGTACAAAATCTTGAATAGTATATTTAACCAACATGAAATACCAACGCGGACTGCAGGTTTATCTTAGCCTAATCGTACTAGGTAGGTAAAACCACAACTTTTCTTTCATTAAAGTAGTCTTTTTTCCGCATCCAATATACATGAATATAAGAGTATAAAAATCTATCTATGACTACAGCAATAATTTGCTGCCAAAACATATGCAATATCCATAAAAGTGCGTGTAATATAGTTTTTTTACAAAAAAAAGTCCAAATCATTTATTTGTCATCTCGATAAGGAGCAGTGCTATATTTTTTGGTTAGAAACGTGTGATTTTTATTTACCCTTTAGTTTATTACAAATGATGATCCAAAAAGCTTTGGGCTTTGGAAATCTAGAATTTGAACTGTTTTATTTAATTTACTTCCAAAAACTTGCTTTACCCGAGTGTTTTGTTCACTTGACTAACAAAGTCTGTAATATAAAGGCTTCTAAAGTTTATGTTTCGGCTAACCACTACTACATTCCGATGTAGCTGAGCCAGTACTATCAGGCTATTCCAATTGATATTTCTGGAACACCGAATGCCTCATGGACTTGCTTATCTTTTATATCTTGGATATTAGATACACATATGTAAACATTGGATATTGTGAACCAACAAAGTGTCTACAGAGCCAACGGCTATACTCTGGTGAATTCTTCAACTTATAAAGCGTACTGTCCTACTTCATCTGTTGGGTCAGTAAACTAGTCGAAGTAGACAAAATGACAAGATCTTCAATAAATGCACATAGCCACTCTGGTTTGATAACGATAGTATGAAGTAATATATATAACACCATAGAGATCGTTCCCTACTTCGGCACTAATGAAATTCTGAATATTAGTGCAATTAAGATTTCCATTAGTTGCAGTAAAGGCTGCGTTTGGTTTTTAACGAGGTCCAGTGCTTCCAAAAAAAAGCACGGGCGGTCAGACCTGATTCGATTAAGAAAATCAAATCGGAGAGAAAAGTCTAAATGCTATTAAGAAAAATTCTGAACCCACCAATAAATTATTTTGAGTAAGAGCATATCGTCGTGATTGGTAGAAGGGAAAAGGCCGCGGGCAGATCACCGATGCATGAGTGCACACGTATGACGGAGAGCTGACAGAGTTGACGAGAATTAGTACAGCAAGTCCTTACGGTTGCTGACGATGTCATGACAACCCCACCACTCTACCAAGAGTTTAGCGACGAAGAAGAAGAAGAAGATATCGTCGTATAAGTAATCATTAAATTCAATAATTGATGCAAACCCTTAAGTCGAAAATTGGTATGCAAGTACTCTTAAAGTTTGTAGATGATCTTTTTTTGTACACAATATTTTTAAATATATCTACCGTACCACAAAAAAATACAATCTTTGCGACCTTAAAATGTTGATGTTGTAGAAATTACGTTTAATTGATCTCTTAAGTATTTGAATATTCCATTTTCTTGACACCATTCCATTTTCTTTGTAGTTTCAATTTGAGCTTACCAAAACATTAAATAGCAGTTTTGGCAGAATTAAATGTAAAAATACTTTGCTAATGGAATTCGCATCTTATTACTGAACTGCCATTTTTATGAAGTTACAAAGTACCCGTAAGATACTCGTAATTTGCAAAGCCATATTAGTTGGTAAGCGAGGACAATAATTAAAATGCCCTCCTCGAAACGAATGGAATTTAGGTTTTATCTTTCTTATCTGAAGCAAAGTGAAGAAAGCATTCGTTCCACATTTTCATTTATTTTGCACTTCGAAAACATATATTTATCAGACATCAGAGCCTTCTACCTTGAAGACCGGACTGGACAACACCTCAAAAATAGAGAGAGAACCAGTTTATGTACTTTGCGCTAATATTTAAGTGCTTTGCATACCAGTAGAGATTTGATATAAGACTAGGTTTAGAAATCTATTTCTTATCACATTTAATAGTGTTCATTATCAGGTGGTTTTAAATCAAATGTATGTGGTACCTTTACTTTAAATAGGGATCTGCATTGCTTTAACAAGATTAGCGTTTGAGAATATAAAACAGCTCCTTGGTCTCCAACTCACACAAGCGAGCTACTACTCTCTCTGAATCTCGAACACCTAAATCAATATAATTAGATTGACTTCGACTCCGTAAAACCGCTATTAATTTATAGGTTATAGTCTCGATAATCATCACCTTGCTTCTTGAATAGACCAGTAGTGCTATCCTGTAAGGTTTCTTTCGAACTCTGAAAGCGGATCCTGCGATGACATATCAAACTGACAAACAAACCTCAACAGGACTGGCAGCACCACCCTTAAAAAGGATTTACCACTTAATGTAATTTAATTCTCTAAATCACCCACTTTTACTCAAACGAAGCACCATTTTGAGTTTGTTATAATTACAGAATAGCACTGCAGTGAACTAATAAACCATAACACTGAAACACATTAAATTCCACACGATAGAATCAAATTCAAATTCAAAATTCAAATTTATTCTTTCCTTTATTTTCTTCCAAAATAATACCCAGCACTTGGGTATTTAACTTATGGGGTGGATTAATAAACAGGAATACCTGAACTGTAATGAATTCCACACGATGGAATCATAAGAAGTCATATGCGAAGAAGCGAGAGGTGGCTATGGCTTGGTTAAACTTTTCTTCATTTAATGCTGTTATAGAAACCAGCGCCTTGGTATTCACCCTACAAGGGTATATTAAAACACAGGCATACCTGAGCGACATTGAATTTCACACGATGGAATGTAGTATGTCGAAAGGTGGCTACCGGTTGTCATGTGCTCAATTATTACGAAGAAACGAAGGGGTGGCTATTTGTGGTCATGTGCTCAACTCCTGCGAAGAAGCGAGGGGTGACTTAAAGTTGTCATAACGTAAACCTCTGCAAAGAAGCGGGGGATGGCTATTGATTGTAAAATGCTCAAACCCTGTGGCTTTTGGCTTCCTTATTTTGCATCATCAGTTTTGATAAACAGAAAGATACCTCTGACTACAAGCCTTTTCCAATCTATCGGTGCAATTTGGCCGAAATCCAAATGAGTCGAAGAAGAACTAGAAAGAAAAGAAAACAAGAAAAAGAAGAATCTTGAACATGTTTTTTTCACTGTTACCAATCATGTCTCTTAGACCTGTGGTCATTATCCAATTGTAGTGGACCAGATAACATTTTATACAAATTATCATTTTAAAACAGTTTCCACATAGAAGGTAGGTACTTCTATATTTGTAATATTTATGGGAGACAGATTCAAAATCAGTACCTGGTGCCGTAGAATTGCTCTCTATCTTTATGTGCTAAAAGAAACCCACTTGCGCTGTCATACCTATATCATGATATGGTTGTACAATTCTCTCTAAATATTTTTTTTCCAATACTTGCGATTTGGTCTGTTTTGAATTTATATTCACCATCAAGATCCAAACGATCTCAATAAGGAATACTGTCGCTGCTGTTCTTTGGTTCACTTCGATAATTACAACTGAGCCCGTTAGTACTCTATTCTGAATATCATCCAAATGATTTTTTTTATTCAATGAACGGAAAACTCATTAATTTGTAAACTCTATCATTAGTAATTGGTACTAATTTTAAGTAACACTAAAAATGTCGCAAAAAATAATTCTACATCTGACGAAATATAAAAATAAACAAGTAATTAGTCCTATTGAATTAAATAAAGTAAAATGATTACTACACAAAGTAAAGTTACTACATGAACAGGAGTTGCAACAAAGACCGAACTGATAAAAGCTAGCAGAAAAATAGTATGTTCTGAATCTTCCTTTTGTGGACCATGATTGCAGCTCCTGCATTTACGGTCAATAGCCCGTACCTGCGAGGGTACGATAGATAAGGCTCCTTCCAAATGTCTTTAACATCAATATATTTATCAATTTTACAGTAAGCCTTTTAATTCGAATATCTTTAACATGTATCGAACATGTCTGTATTTTATAACAAAAATCTAATACAATTTCTTATAAATGATATACTTTGCTAATCTTAGTTTAGGTATGAGTAATTTATCCTTAGTTCTTGTATTTAAACCGTGGCCAAGCCTTTCAATCTCGTTTATCTGTTTCCTGATATACGTTATATTTTTAAATATGTGTTGGGATGGCAAGGTAAAAATATTTATTTCCTCAAAATTTTCACGTTTTACGAGGTTTCATATTATAAATGGCTCTTATCACCCTTTTTGTAAAATAAAAATATAGTATATATGTCAGCTGCACTATCTCGCATCAATAACAATACGACAACTACTACACTAAGCAAGAAAATAAGCAAATTAAACTAATCTAGCTGTAGGAATATCAATCAAGCTTCGAATTTTTCCAACTGCAAATGTTGCAGCACTTAATTTGATACTAATTACTTCTATATGATTATCCCACTGTAATTTTGTGTCCATTTTATGCCTAAAACCTAGATGAGTCTACGGTCTGTAAAATTTAGGATATATGTTTATATTTGCTATCAGTTTCTACGTTCGGCAAAGAAAATATAGACAGGAAACGGAAGTGCCTATCTCAATATAAAAGCTTCTAGTAAAGTTACAGCTATTTAATTTTATGTGAAATGTAATTTGCAGGGCAAACTCTGTAAACGTGTAAATGTAGCCACGTGTTTAACTGACGTTTCGTGAATGACGTAACTTTGACGTTGATAGTTCGATTGGTTGGTAGATGTCAATTTCATATGTTTGGGATTTCACAACAAAACTTTGAATTTATCATTGAAAATCATTAGAATTTATTAGTACGAAGAATGTCGTCAGATCAAACAATAGAAAGGTTTAAGCTTATCGGTTTAAGTGAACAAAAAGCCAAAGAAACATTAAAAAATGTGAACGTTACTAAGTTCTTAGTCGCCGCTATAAATGAGGTTAGTCAATTTACTTGAGGCTAATTTAAATGAAATAAACTTGATTAATTTTAATTTTATGTATTACAGATCAATATCAATAGTTTGCCACCTGGTGCTGGAATGTTAATATATCATCTTGCTACGAAAATTAAAGCTCAAATTTCGAACCAGCTGTCGTTTTTGTGCAAATATATTTCGGAGGGAAAGATCGATTCTACCGTACGTGTAGATGCTGCGTTAGACTACCTGCTTCATCATGTGAACGAAGCTAGTATTAACATTGCAGAGTTTGAAAAGGCTTGTGGCGTAGGAGTTGTAGTGACACCAGAGGAGGTTGAACAAGTTGTAGAAAAACACCTGGCCAAGTATAAGGATGATCTAATCGAAAAAAGGTACAGGTTAAATGCTGGTATAATAATGCAAGCAGTGAGAGCTGACCTTCCTTGGGCAGACGGAAAAGCTATTAAAAATGAAGTTGATGTTCAGGTTATTATGGATTTTAATTTACTATAATTATATAAATTCCTATTTTAATTACTTACATTTATACTGTATGTATTACTATATTTATTTTTAGATCTTGGATTTATTAGGTCCAAAAACAGAAGCTGATCTTGCACCTCCACCAAAAGCTGAGAAGAAAGCTAAGATGCCAGATGCAGGAAAAAATAAGAAAAAAGAGGATACAAAAGGTATTACCAGTGTATTATTTTTATTAAAAAGTTACAAGGACCTATAAGTACATACAATACCAGAGTTATCAACTGCAAGTTGACATTGTTAACTGTTATCAAGATACCATAGTACAACAGCTGTGTAACATAATCTCTGTTGACCTCACTTATTTATTTCTAACATTATTGAATTCCATACAGCATGGATGTACCTACATGGTCTTAAAACAATTAATCTAAAAAAAATGGGAAAAGTTTTATTCAGTATTGATTTATATATTTCTTTACATTTCAGCAAAACAAGGTGACACAAAATCTGATCCTACACTACCAAATGAGATTGATGGTGCCACATCTATCTCGGAATTGATGAAGAAACTACCATTCCATGCCCCTGGGGAAAACTTTAAATCAGATGGATATGTGGTTACTCCTGACACTAAGAGGTTACTTCAAGAACACATTAGCCTTACTGGTGGAAAGGTGCGCACTAGGTTTCCACCTGAGCCTAATGGCATTCTTCATATTGGTCATGCCAAGGCCATAAACATAAATTTTGGCTATGCTGCAGCTCATGATGGAGTCTGCTTTTTGAGATATGATGACACAAACCCTGAGAAAGAAGAAGAAAAGTTTTTTGTTGGAATCAGAGACATGGTTGAGTGGTTGGGTAAGTAAATGCCAATTTAAAATTAATAATGAAAAACAAGAACCTGATTATTTGCTCAGATTTTGTAATTATTTGAACAGATGTTTGAAAAATTGTTACAGTTAAATATATTATCACCTATGTTTACACTATTACATCAAGTATGTTTTAATTTCTTCATTTGAATGGCTTTTACTGAAAACTTTTATTGAATTTAATGAAATGCAAAATAATTTTAGGGTACAAGCCATACAAAATTACTCACTCATCTGATTACTTTGATCAGTTGTATGAGTGGGCTGTGACATTAATCAAGAAAGACTTGGCCTATGTATGTCATCAGAAATCTGAAGAAATCAAAGGTTTCAATCCACCACCATCTCCATGGAGAAACAGGCCCATTGAAGAAAGCCTTCAACTGTTTGAGGTAAATATATAATATAAAAGCTTGATTTCTATACAATTTACCAAGTTATACGATTCATTATTATTCAAAGCTAAATATTTATTTGTTTAATACTAATATTAATATTGCATTATGCAGGACATGAAAAATGGCAAAATAGATGAGGGAGAAGCGACTCTTAGAATGAAAATAACTTTAGAGGAAGGTAAACAGGATCCAGTTGCATATAGAATAAAGTTTAAACCCCATCACAGGACTGGCAGCAAATGGTGTATCTATCCTACATATGATTACACACATTGTTTGTGTGACAGCATAGAAAATATCACACATTCTCTTTGCACCAAGGAGTTCCAATCTAGAAGGTAAATAACAACTACAAAGTTACATAAGCATAAGTCTTTATGAGAATACTTTTACGTAAACTGTCATACTTTATGAATTGAGAACCTGGTAAATTGATCTCAAACCCTTGTACTCATATCAAAATTATTTTTTATCTGCAGATCATCCTACTATTGGCTGTGCAATGCCTTAGGTATATATTGTCCTGTGCAATGGGAGTATGGTAGACTGAATGTCAATTACACAGTAGTCTCCAAGAGGAAAATCGCGAAATTAATTGACGAGAAAATAGTAAATGGTAAACATACTTACAGATTATTTCTATTTATGCCAATCACAATTGCTTCACTAATTACGTTTTTCAAGAGAAAAATCCAATGTGTTAGGCAATTCTGTTAGATTAAATGTAGCGATTTTATCAACATTTGTAAAAAGAAAGTCGAAAATGTGCGACAGTAAGGATCAGAGCATGGACTATCATAAAAACCTTATAGTTTTAAAAATAGATTTTTATATACCTTTAGATTGGTCAAGTTTCACCATTGAACCATTAAAGTTTTCTTTGTAACTTTTTTTGGTTGTAGACTGGGACGATCCAAGGCTGTATACGCTGAGCGCTCTTCGCCGTCGCGGGGTCCCGGCAGCTGCTATAAACAGTTTCTGCGCTGGACTCGGCGTCACCGGAGCCGTTGGAGCAGTTGACCCGACCATGCTCGATGCACACATCCGTAACGCGCTCAACTTCACTGCTAAAAGGTACATCTCCAACCTCTTCATACCAAGGGTTTCAGTTATACCTCAAAAAAAAAAACAGTCATATAGAGTCAATTAGTACTAAATTTGACAGCTGCAGATGGAGTTTTAAAACTAGATAGATTCATACAGCTACAATATAATGTAAATAAAAATAAAAAGTAGATTTCAAAGTACGAATGAAATGCATAAGTGAGAGATAACTAATAGTTTCAATTTATATTACAGAGTGATGGTAGTGCTCGAACCCTTAAAGATTGTAATCACTAACTTTCCGGGCGAGCAACCAATCGCAGTAACAGTTCCGGACTTCCCATCTGAACCTGAAAAGGGATCGCATAAAGTGGTGCTTAATAAAGTACTTTATATAGAAAGCACTGATTTCCAGGAACAACCGGAGAAGGGTTACAGAAGATTGACACCAACGCAAACAGTTGGGCTGAGGCATGCTGGGTTTGTCCTGAAGGTAAATCATTATATCTGTTGAATCAGGGCTGAGAGTAGTTCCATTTTTAAAATACATTTGCGAAAAAATGGGAAATTTTTAGATTGCCTGAAAAAAAATACTTAACAGAAATGGTTTTCATAATTTTTAGGGTTCCATACCCAATGGAAAAAAACGGGATTACATAGCCTCCGCTATTCGTCTGTCTGTCAGCGGGTTGTATCTCATAAACCATAATAGCTAGACGTTCGGTTTTTACTACATGTTATTGGGGGTTGTAAAAGTGTCGTGGTGTTAAAAAGAATGTTCCAAATTAAAAATTTTGCTGCATTTTATGTAGCTGTTTCTCGGAATATAGGATCGACTTTAAGAAACAAATTTTAGACATTTTTTTTCAGTATTGCCGCGTACCGATACAAGAAATTATCGTTTTCTGACAAGTCAGTTCTCTATAAAAAGTAAGAAATATGCGTAATGGTCTCTGGACGGCAAGAAGGAGGCTTCACGCTGCCGATATACGTACTACCGGCCCGCTGTTCTAAGTAACTCCTTAAGCACTGCCATGCCAGGCTTAGCTTAGCTTTGCTTGTAATTGTGAGTAATGGACTCAAAAAGACTGGGATAGAGAAAAAGATTTGTAATGACATGCTTTGAAGAAATTCTACCTTACGGTTGAGGCTCTATTTTGTTTTTATTTTTATTCAGGGTGCATGTACACTTGTCGACCTTTAAATTCGAACACAAAAACCGCGCTTTGCTTATACAAAATTCTGAAAATAAAACTACCTAAGGTCAACCAAAAACAAATAGCATACAATATGGTGTAATAGGTATCGCTAATGACTGGATTAGAAGCTATTTAAAATTACACCAAGAACGTTAATTTTTGGGTAGATATTAATAACCTCACAATTAATACAACGAAAATAATACATTTTGAAACATGAAGATACCCAAATAATCTTGAAAAATTAAAAAATTAATTTCCTGGCAAAACATGGAGGACTGAAATATATTATGACAAAGGTTTTACTTATAACTTTGTAACTAATGTTTCAGTAAATAAATCTATAATTATTAATAATATAATAGATTTTTGGTTTAGGTGCCCGTTTCTTTTGCAAAAGAGTTTAGTACGTACAAATGAAATGGTCTGAAATATTTCAGGTTTGATTGCAGGCTCAGACCTTATACAACTATTTCTAAGATGATAAAGAATATTTCGTTGAAGAGTTTTGCATGCTTTATCTTTAAAATTCTGTATTTATTGATACAAAACAATCAAGCACAATCCACTAACTAATCACTAATATGAAACTAATTCCCAGCAGATGGATTTTGTGATTAAATCTATCAATATTGTACGTTTTGTTATGCTACCTGCCTCATAGCACTTTTTTATATATTTTTTAAATTACTTCACAGTATTTGTTTATATCTTTGCCAGGTTTCGAACATCAAGAAGGATGGCTGCGGCAAGGTAAACCAAGTGGAATGTACAGCTGAGCCAACTGAGACAGCCGATAAGCCAAAAGCCTTCATACATTGGGTCTCAGATCCAGTGTCCATACAAGTTCGTCTTTATGAGCCATTGTTAGTATAATTCTTTGTAAATCGCTTAAAGACACCTCAACAGAATAATTTTTACGTTGTTTTTTATCAAAGAGAAAAGTACTTAAACGTCTTCACTACTTCGATAAACGATACTTTTGTTTCAATCTTATTGGACTTTTTAAAGATTTTTTGTTAGTGTCGTCCTAATCGGACTATACATTGATGTTAAGAGTGTATTCAGAAGTATGGTAGAGCTAAGCAAAAACTGTACGTTTCAAATAAAATGTTGTAATAAGCATTTTCTTTACAACTTAGGTTCAAACATAGGAATCCGGAGGATCCAAGTGAGGTGCCGAATGGTTATCTCTCAGACTGCCGCAACGATACTCTGAAAGTGCTGGAATCTTACGCTGATAGCTCCATAAAAACCGCCAAAATATACGACAAGTTCCAGTTTGAGAGAATCGGATTCTTTTCCGTCGATCCTGACACAAATAATCACGATGTAAGGTTTTTTTAAGTTATATAAACTATGTATAAGTTAAGCATAGAAACTCCATCTCATGAACACTGTTTGACTAAAGTTGTATTTGTTTAGGCAGCTATTGTCTTAAGTGTGCGTAACCTCGAGTTCACTTAATATTGACATCACGCACACTTGAACGATGTGTATGTACTTACAGGTCTAATCACCACCATAGCAAAACTTTCTCCATGAGATGTAATAACTGTACGACACTGTAGAAGTTTTAGACTAATAGCGAACACGTGTGGATCAGTTTACCAAACTATTTGAATGATCAGAATTGTTTAGGAAAACCAATATTCTGAGCAATTAATTTGGAACTTAGTATGTAATTTGTTAAAGTTGTAACATACTTTGTGTCTTAGATTTTACAGAGATTATTTTCAATTGGATCATATTGTATGGCACGAATACCATTTTCACACACAAATCCAATTCTCTGCTGTCTTTCCTATTATTCATCTGTATTTGTTGTTAGATTTAATATTCGCGTGAAAAATGTATATATGCCCGTTGTCTCCCACTGATACGAAAACAGTTCCCCCAATGTGGAACTATGCAACTAATATGTTCCCATATCCCCTCTTTAATGATCGGTGGTCTAAAAATATGAATAAAGTCGTAAATTCGTAATGTACGGTATCTACTAAAAGATTTTTAATATCCAGAACTAATATTATTCTAATGTGTTATTAGTATGTCAAGTAGTTAATTGTATTTTATTTTTCAGATGGTGTTCAATAGGACAGTGTCTCTTAAAGAAGATACTGGCAAGTAAAATAAGTTAATATAAATATCGAATAAACTGTTTTCTATTTACTATTTATAAATAAATTATTTATGTAAATCGGCAATATTTTATTTAATCTATTTAATTTTATGGAATATTTTCAATTAGTAAGTTGTTTGTACTGTAGTTAGTGTTTTAGTCTTAATAAAAATCAAATATCGAATAAAAAACTAAAAAATAGGTATTACATTAATTTATGTATGTACAATCATTATTGAAACTAAATCGTCACAACCTTTTCTACTTAACTGCTACTTACATTAATTATGTTTGCTGTTTAAAGTTGCTGAATAAGTAGGATGACGTGGTCACGACTTGACAAAATGTTTTACTAAATATTGTCCCGAAAGTGAACTTAAAATATATTGAATGATTCGCCAGTTGGTGATGTGCTATAAATGATAACCACGCTAACATCTACATCTACACTCTTACTAACACGAATTGCAGAAGGGATTTTCCGATGATTATCTTTATGTCAACATTATAAGCCGCTTAAGACGTTTTTGAATGAACCGAGCCAAAGTCTTAAGGGTTAAAAAGTATTCATCGGGACAGAGAAAATTAACATAATTATGTACAAATATTTCGTGTAGGTATTGAAATAAACTAGTTTAACTCTTTAGTAAGTAGTCATTCAAATCGGTCAAACTGTATTTGAGTTTAAGATAGACAAACGATAGCTCATTTATATATTTACGAAAAAAAAAAAATAGAATTATAGAATAGTTTTTAACAATTTGACTCGAAAGTACGAGGGCGGGTCAATAAGTCCGTGACTTTTTGAATTTCTGACCTCTTTACTAAAAAAGCAACACTACTCCTGTCAACAGGCATCTGTCAGTTGACTCCTATCAAAATTTGAGCTTGGTGCGTCAGTTAGTTTGTGTTTGACAGCTATCTTTATCAGACTATCCAGTAATTTGAAGAAAAAATTGAAAAAAGTGAATTTCTTGTGCTTATTTAGCATTATTTTTTGCGAAAAAAAAAACTATTACCGAGACCAAGGCCAAGCTTGATAAATACTATGGAGACTCTGCACCATCGATTTCAATGGTAAAAAAGTGGTTTACTGAATTTCGTTGTGGCCGTACAAGCACTGAAGATGCCGAACGTCTTAGACGCCCAGTTGAGAGAAAAAATTCACGATATGGTGTTGGCCGACCAAAGATTGAAAGTGCAAGAGATTGTGGAAGCCATTGGGATCTATCATGGCTCAGTGGTTTCAATTTTGAATGATCACTTGGGCATGAGAAAGCTTTCTGAAAGATGGGTGCCGCGTTTGCTCACAGTCGCCCACAAACGCAATCGTGTAACAACTTCACAGGAAGATTTGGCATTGTTTATTCGCAATATAGAGGAGTTTTTGCGCCGTTTTGTAACCGTGGACGAAACATGGATCCATCACAACACTCCAGAGACCAAACAACAGTTAAAACAGTGGGTTTCTAAGAGTGAATCGGCGCCAAAGAAAGCCAAGGTGAGTCTGTCAGCCAATAAAGTTATGGCGACTGTTTTTTGGGATGCACGTGGGATAATCCACATTGACTACCTTCAAAAGGGAAGAACAATCAATGGGGAATATTATGCCAACTTATTGGACCGCTTCAATGACGATTTAAAAAAAAACCGACCTCATTTGGCCAAGAAAAAAGTTTTTTGCCACCAAGACAATGCAAGGGTGCACACATGTGCAGTTGCCATGGCAAAAATCCATGGGCTATGAATTGCTCCCTCATCCGCCCTATTCTACAGATTTGGCTCCGAGTGACTACTTCTTGTTCCCAAACCTGAAGAAATGGCTTGGTGGAAAAACATTTGAATCCAATTATGAAGTCATCTCGCAAACAAAGACCTATTTTGAGGACCTGGACAAATTGGAGAAGCGTTGGACAAAGTGTATAGAGCTCAAAGGAGACTACGTTGAAAAATAAAATGATTTATTTATCAAAAAATCTGTGTTTTATTCCAAAAGTCACAGATAATTGACCCGCCCTCGTAAATCGTTTACTGCAGATTATTACTCGGTGTTTGTCAATGTTGGAGTTGACTTCCTTACTCCAAACTTCATTGTTATTGTTGTTGTTATCATTTAGGGGCTCTTTTTGGGAATCAAATTGTTAAGAATATTCAAGAAAACAAAGCAGAATCACGGATTTTTCTTCCAAAAATGGCGAACTAAACGGGATGACAAATCGTATTAAACGTGATAAGAAAACACAGGATGTTTGGTAGGTAGATGCAAAGCTTGAAGGTGAAGCTAATATAGACTAGTGTTGTAAAAACGCTCGAGTCGGGCTCGAGTCAGTTCCAAAACGCTCATGATAAAAAAAACTATTATAGCGCCGAATTCGACGCTCGACTCTGGCTCGAGGGTGAGCGTCTACAAATTATATGAAGAATAAATCATATAAATAACAACATGATATGTGTAAATGCTGTACCTGTGCTTTGCCCGCGTGTATTATAGCCACGGAACTATTTCTATAAATAAATAAAGGTATTTATAAAATTGGTGCAAATATATATAGATATAAATAAATATTTATGAAGTTACTTTTACTTTATAAATAAATAAATTTCTTAAGTTACGTAGTTAGTTAAGCTACGTAGGTAGTGGGATATAAATATGTGCTAATATTTATTTAGTTGAAATGGGCAAACACGCTGATAAAAATATTTGCAATTTAATTCAATGTTCATAGGCATCTAACACTTCATAATGAATGCAGAATATCGTCTCTAATAGTTAACGCTCAAAAGCGTCGACTCGGTACTCAATGCGCTCATTATTACAACACTAATATTTACCATTTTGTTGTTTGTGCAATGGTTGTCATACACGAAGTCTCTCTAAATTATTTAAATGAATTTTGATTTTATGGAAAAAATCCAAAATTATTAAAATGCTATTAATAATCACTTTGAAACCAATTACTTTTATATTAT
Organism: Choreutis nemorana; assembly: GCA_949316135.1. Taxonomy (NCBI): domain Eukaryota; kingdom Metazoa; phylum Arthropoda; class Insecta; order Lepidoptera; family Choreutidae; genus Choreutis; species Choreutis nemorana. The sequence goes on along the minus strand of OX438601.1, from coordinate 5,566,224 downwards.
TATAAATAGCTAAAATTCTTTATAAAAGAATGTTTAAGTTAAAAAAAAATTATTAAATTAAAAAAATATGAGTGTAATACTTAAAATTTCTTTTAAAATATTCACGGTTATTGTTTTTTCTTTTGAGCCGTCATTTAAATATCTTATCAAATACTTAAATTATGAGGGGACAAAGAAGTGGAAGGAAAAGCTATGAAGGAAGTATTCAACTGTAAACCCCTGCAAAAAAAAATGTTTGTTGACACTGAGACCTAAAGGATATATTGTTACATTGCCTACACATTTTTTATTCGAATATAAAAACAATTATTGTTTGAACTTGATCATTCATGGCAATTAATGGTAAAATGTTGTGTTTTATATACATTTTTATTTTATTTATTTGATCAATTTCTACAACTCTAAATAGTCTGTCTATTAGATTCACCTTCAAGCTTTGTATCTACCTACCAAACAGCCTGTATGCTTCAAGTTGCAAAGGCTGATAGAAAATAGTGTATTATGCGGGAAATAGTTTTAAATCTGATCTTATACTATTAGTTCATAAAACAATAGCTAAAATACAGCTAGAAGGAAACCTCAACGATAATCATAAAATTGGTTCAGCACCAGTTTCTTGAATTGGACAAAAATATGTGAACCTAAATATTATTACTTTTAGGATAACAACTTAGATAGTTAAATTTTATTTATTTAAAAAGTAATTTATAAAATCGTTTGACTCCATTTAGAAGCATAATTTCTTTATTAAATAAAAAATATATGAGGCTTCAATTTCTGTTTCACAGCGTAAAAAGCTTTTAAATTGTTAATCAAATAAACAATGGAATGGCTAAATGACTTTTGAGCTGCTGTTAATAAGCAGTTACAGAACTTTCGACGTTAATAAATCTAATTTTCATCTTTTAATATTTATGTTCAACTTTTATATAATTTAGAAAAGCATCTATTTGATGCCGAATCTTGATTAGCCCCTTATGTTTTCTTAACTCAAAAGAATGTTGCTGAAACAAGGGCACATACCCCACGGAATTCTTTTGAACTACGTATTTACTATATCCTAATTTATTAATTGTACGCAAGCTGGTATTTTTTTGAAAATTTGAATTTGATTTCAGAAAATAGTAAAATGTTTTATAACCAAATTATTATATGATAAAAGAATAAGAATTAATACATTGTTTGTTTTCTACCTGTTTTAATAATTCTTCTAATATTGCTGAAATGGAAATCAGGCTATAATAATAACAGGCGTCTTAAATTCATCTCATTGAACTCATCAACATTTTCGCAATACACTAATGTTCAATCATCCGATTGTGCGACATTGTTTTATTGCCTCCGTTCACGAGGCTCCCACGACTTGGCTCCCATGGGATCCTTAGATAATTGTTTTCTCTACCTAGCTCCATTGAGATCTTACAATATCTTTTTCTCCACCTGGCTCCCATGGAATGATTTTACTGGTCACTTAAGACACAATATATGAGTTTATTGGTGTTAAAGATTAGTTTTATCATGTACTAATAGTGTGTAGAAGAACGCATATTGAGTCTAACAAAGTCTAACCAAATACAAGAATTGTTGTAGTCTGTGTAGCTTTACCGCTTGTCTTAATTCGAGTATATATGTAAGAATCTATGAAATTTTAAATATCATAAAATTTCTGAATTACATGATATTTTTTTTGGTTTGGTAATAATAAAAATTTGGACTATAGCCGGAGATCGTCACTGGTCAAACAATTGTTTAGAATTAATAAAAAATGAAGAATTTTGCATTTAAAACAACCAAAATATCTCAAGATCCTATAGAACTTCCATATGATCGAAGTTAGAAAAGTAAGAAAAAATTTTAATCGTATGATTTTGGGAGACATGTGGAGAAAAAAAAATCTGGATCCCATGGGAGGCTATTGAACGGAAGAGCGAATTAAATACAATAGTGATCCTTCTGGATATTACAGGATAACTAGGTTAATTCCACCAGAACTTAAAATAGAGTAGCAATTGTGTTTTAGTGAGATATGTTCATAGTTGACAGATTTATGTTTTTTTTCTATTATTTGGAATCTTTCCACGGTATCATAAAGAAATAAAATATTCCACCATTGGTCTTTGTATTATACCATTTCACATGTGGGTTTATATCGTTGATATTAAATCGCATTCATTAATGCGCATGGTAATTGCGCTTAAAAAGGTTCAGATTCAAAACTTTCCAGTATTAAATGTAATAGCGTTTTTTTCAGCTAAAACCATCAATTTCTACCTAATATCACATCGATGAAATTTGTAACTAGTGCTAGATTTGTTAAACTGGAAATTTAATTTTTAATTTATTGAAAAAAAATGTTGAAGTGATAGTGTAGTTTGTGAATACGCGTGTGGGCGGGGCGGGGTGCGGACGGCCGGCGTTGCACGGCGGCGGCGCGGGGTCTATCGAGCGTGGGCGGCGAGCCAGTCCTAAGCCGACTTCAGCCCTCCGCGGCATGCTACACCACACCGGGCTCCCGCTCCTTACTACCACACTACTACACAACTATACTCAGCCACTATGAATACCAAATACTACTAATCCAGGTGAGTGAACAAACTACATTCATTTTTATTTGCAACAAAAGTGTTATTAAAATTTATGAAGCTATTTAAATGCGTCACTCCGCTGACGTATATATGTGACGTAATTTGATGAACCTATCAATTGCATGTGATTTGATTATTTATTCAGGCTTATCAAATATTAAATGTGCCTACTTTGGTTACATTTAGTCTCGTTGACGTAGGTTGGTTCAGTCGGGGGCGGGATGTCACTGATTGTGATATTGTGCTTTTTATACTGTGCCTACACATCGTCTTAGTGGTCTAGTTCTAATTAATGTTGAATTTGTAATTTTCTTACTCTTAGTAAGTACGAGTTCTTAAACAGGTAAAAGCAAATTATAGCACTGGCTTTAAAGTTAAATTGCAACACCTTTTCGTATTTACATTGATGTAAGCAATGTTCGGTATGTTGTTAATACATACCGGGACCATATATTTAATTTTTCTCTTTTCCTTTGTATCAAGAGAACACAAACTTCAAATCCCAAGGTAAATCCGTCCCGTAGTTTTACGTGATCGGAATTCCGATAAGGAGAAAAACATGGAATTTTCTCTTTTGCAGAACCTATGTGCCAATTTGCTATTACATATCTCCTAAATCAACAAACTGTCTCTCAATATACTTGCATACGTCTGGAAGACGGTTTTTCCTTACGACATTTTAAAATATTCTGACCCAAAAAAACTTGAAGCAGTTTTCTAGAAATGATAGTGGAGACGATTAACATATTCGTAGTCATTGGAAGTATGTAAGTTAGAGAGAATTTTAAACATAAGCATAGACATACTTTGCTCATTTTATTATTGATTTTGAGGGTTGCGTTTTCGGGGTTTATAGTTATTAGATTCGTCTTGTTCATGAGTTGCATCAAGCTTGTTCATGAATAAACGAATTTGTTTAATAGCAACATATTATAATAAATCTGCTTTTAACACTTCTATAACGAAACTGATGTGGCTTAACTTGTGGCGGATAATTCGTATATGTACGCTGAAACGCGTATTCGCAAATCTTCCTATAAAAATTGAAAAAACTTACATTTCATATACATTACTATCATTGACCAAATAAGGGGAACGCAAGCAAAAAATATTAAATTTTTCCTGTTTTTGTTATCGCATGTACTGATTACAAATGTAAGTCAGTGCTATGAGAAACTAATACTAATATTTTGGACACATTTTGGCCAGGGTTTTTTTTCGAACTTCATTTCTTAACTGCCTTGTCTATCGTGTTAAATGTTAATTTGAGTCAAGTTTTTTGAAGCCCGATAATGATGAAATTAAAGGGTTGTCGCAGTACACTCTGTCAAAATCCGGCATATGTTGAAGGGCCAGTTTTGGTGTAGGGAGGCTTTTGTATGGGGCCCCGTACTGAACGTGTGACGATGATAATGAGTCAAAAAGAGCGGCAAGACATGTAACTGAGATCGTAGATGAAATTGAAGTGCCTTTTGATAAAGCATGCCTCAATACTGCGCCCGCAGGTGTCGATTACCTTCGAGAATGAAATAAATAAACTTATTTTGCACAATATTTAATGTATGTATCATTTTTTTTGCGTTCCTCTAATTTTGTCCATGAGTTTACATTATTTATAATTTTGCTTGCCTAATAGGTGAAATATTGTTATTTACTGCTTTAACCGATCATGTAATATATATGTTTATGCGAATAAATGAATTTGAATTAGATATTTCAGATTTATTTTAGAAATGTAGTCTTTAAGCAAGCTCACAACCACGCTTTCCGCAATGCAGCTTATCACAGCATTATCTGTTCGACATTGGGTTCGCGAGTACTTAATACTGTTTCGATTAGTTAAGTAGAACAACATTTGCATATCAACACCCGTATATGTAGATATGTGCAGGTATCCTCATTCTAACTGAAAAATACGTTAAACCGATAGCTAATAAGTTTGAATATTAACAAACTGTTGTCTTTTAAACGAACCGTTATTAAGTTTCTTGTCTAACTTGTGACCTTCCTTTGAGTATAATATCATAGGTTTAAGCATTTACTCAAAAGATGGTAGGGCAGAATAATATTACTTAGTCTTGTTCTCGTTCAACATTTTATCTTACGTTCAACCAACAAAGTAAAGATCAAGAAAGTCAAGGGTTGTTTTAAAGTTTTAGGTACCTATTTTCTAGATAAAGCTTCGTAAAGCGTGATAGCAAACGAAGAGCTTTGACGTTAAATCGAAATTTATTAAAGTTAAGGCTTATGGTCCTTTTAGAGAATTCTCGACCTAGGGTATAATAGACAAATTTTCAATTAACTTAGTTTAAAACTTATACCATTTCTTGTATAGAGTACAATAAACAAATTGGGTCTTTTTAACAAAAGTAAAACAAAAACGCAGGAGGTTCTCAAGTCGAACCATATATGTTTTTTTGCATTGAAATATAGCATAATTTTTTTATTTTAATTCTTGAAAATATTAGTGATCCCAACAATAAAATACTAACAGTTTTTAATTAAATTCAAACATACTGATTATAGACGTAATTTTTTATTACCTATATATAATTTTTAAAAGCCTTAGTAGTTTTACTCACAACACATTATTTAATCTTAGAAAAGTTACTATTTTAATGCTAAGGATATTCTGGTATATCGGCTTATTATAAGTTCATGAGAGGTCATCCTGCATGGCAGGCTCTATCTAACTAATTCATTCTTAATCAAGCAATCTCCTTTTCGAGCATAGGGTTGCAGTGGGACGGATATAGGCCGTTTTAGATATGAATGCAGTATTTAATCCTAGATATAATGGAATTTGCTGGGAATTAACAAATATCTCATAAATTTTTAGTGGTGGCCGATTTACCGATTAACTATTAGACAAGCTACAGTTTTACAGCAGAAAAGATGATTAGATAAGAAATATATTTTTTCTTTTATGAGTCATAAACAGAAGTTGATAAAAAACATTTAATTTATTAATGTAATCTGTTATGTCTTATTCGGAGTCCTTAAGCTTTTAACAACTTTCTTTATCATTTTGGTACTTTATTTTCTTTTGCCCAGCTTATTATAAGCGAAGTTAGTTAAATACCTATCTGGAATCCGAGCTTGTCACTGTAAACTTAGTTTGACTTGAATTAGTCAACTTTAATTAAAGAGGGTCTTAAACTAGATGAAGTATAGAGATTTAAATCCTCGAGTTGTAAAACTTTCAAAAGCTATTACTGTGACTATTTAAATTACGTGAAATCTATAAAACTTTATAGCAATAGTTCTATTTTCTGAAAAAGTGACTACAGCAACCTAATAATTTATTGATCTCGTCAGAATCGACAACGATACATAATACAATAGTTACAGTAGGTACCTACAGACCATGATAATAAAATGTGATTGTTAAATAACAGTTTTTATTTTATTTTTATTATTATTATGGCGTTTTTAGTGTCTCCTCTAAAAGCTAAACGGCTCGCTTGAAAAATCTGAAAAAAATCATAATAGTAGTCAATGCGATGAACTTTAAAGGAAAACTATAACTGATTAGATAACTTTGTTAGTTCAGGATTTATAGAGGCCTAACTTGTAAAATGTGCTTACTTGGATAATTTCGTACAAAACCAAAGAAATAATAAGTTAACATGTAAAATATAAAAAAAATCATAACAATTATGGGTGACTACCATGCGGAACCCATGCGTGGCCCGACACTTTACTTGGTATGGCTCTTGCATTTAAAAAAATCAGTCCATTTACAATTATTTAACTCACTAACTACTTTCACTGCTGTCATGAATTGAATCTGTCTGACCTTTATCGATGTTCTTATAAGAACTGAAATTTAGATTTATCACCTACCTTTGTTTCTACCTCCTAAAATATGTTGTTTTTTACTTGTGAAGACTAAATACACAATAAGTTACTTACTTGATGGTTCATCAATTTACGTCTCTACAGGAAACATTTAAGTCCCAATTACTACGCGAAGGTTAGTAAAGTGCCTCGAGAAACCATTTCAATAGCCTATTTGATTAACCGTTGTGAACAATTCATTGTTTTAGTATTTAATTAAATTTCAAAGAGGTTGATTAAATTTTAATAGAACCTTGTTAGTTGAATGTTCTTTATTTAATTAATGAACTTTAAAAGTATTCCGTCACTCAACTGTAGGTACTTACTTGCTGTAGGTAGTGTAGTGTAACTACTTACGGATTACATTCAACGAGTTATCATCGTAAATTGATTAGGAAAGTTTCTTTGAGCTGGATCACTCATGGTAAATAACATTACGCTCGTAGTTAGTTTACTTAGGATCACTTGGGTTAGGCTTTAGTTGCTACCCACAGCGCTTCTGGGATATTACTTTGAAATGAACCAAAATTTTTCGACGGTTACAATTTTAATATGAAAGCACTTGTATTTTAAATGACAAAAACTCATGTTTACGGCTTTATAGGCTTAGGAACGTTGTTGAGAAAGAATGCTTTTATTTAGATCTTTTTTTCATCTAACGTTGCAAACAAGTCGCCTTTATTAGACCTTAAAGAAAATCACCTCGCAGTAAACAAATAGGAAAACAATGCTAGTTCATGCACCAACCTTAACTTGCGTTTAAGGAATTTTGAAATCGACTTCTCTAAAGCGTTTCATGAGGATAATACCTTATGTAGGCGTAGTTATAGAAATGTGTTATCGATTTTGACCCCGCCTGTTGCTCGCCAGGATCGACCTTTACTTTGGGCGGAACCTTAACAACTGAACATAGCTTTTCCTGAATTTAATCATAAAATAGACACGTTACGGTCGTTACGTTAACTGGCACTAGGATTACTTTATAGCTTTTTATTATGAAAACAATAAAAGGTGTTATGATGATGTTATAAAACTTAGACATTTAAACAGTTACCTAAGAATGAAATAAGCCCCAATAACTTTTTATTTATCTTAGTTATTTGATATATGCTTAGATTATTTAGTTTATTTACCGCCACCCCAGCTGGTGGTGGGTCTGTTCTATAAATGGGTCAAGGCGAAAACTGGGTCAAGGGAACCCTCGGGCGAGACCGAGTATCATTTATGCTCGCATAGATTTAATTGTACAGCCAATTAAATTAGCGATCAATCTAGCGCCTTTTAGATTTTGTCCAGACGTTATAAATCACAAACAAGCCTTCGCTACTTCTCGAGTTTAGCAGATTTAAGTAATAGTATGTCTTTTGTACCGCATACCTCGTTGGTGGCATTAACGAAAATTACTTCTGGCTCATCTTTCTTTATCATTATCTCTAAGTCACTTAAATAATGATTTATTTAAAAAATAATAATTAGGAAAACATATGGTTTAATGTTTAGAAATAGTATACAAACTTAGCATCATAAAATGATAATAGCATCAAGTGATTCAATAGTAACCGTGGATTTGTATTTACATAATTGTTCTAGTCTAATGATATTTGCCTAAATAAAGCAATGACAAAATGGTCTGCGTAGACGTTTACTTTAATAATATTAACCACCCACGCCTTAAATAACTTTTGTAATATTGTGCATTTAATTTATTTTCAGCGATAGGTCGGAAAGAGCGAATTATGACAAACCATATCTTAGTTAATAATGGATTTGAGAAAGCTTTGCTGGCGAGGAGATAAAAACGCGAAGTCAATTATTGAGCTATGGATGTCCAGAAACAGCAGTTGTGTCCGAGGCTGGTGGATTATTTAACTATCGTAGGAGCCAGGCCACATAACGCGGGCAAGGGGCTCGCTCCCGTACAGGTAACAAAATTACTACACTACGCTACTACTACAACTGGATGGATACTGGACACCGTAATAGTGCTTTTAAACTACTACAGTGGTGCTAAAACTTTGCACCACTATAGTCTAAAACTGACTTATATAGATTAAATATTAAGTTTTTAAATTTACGTTAACTTTAATAACCATAAAGCCACGTACGGACAGCGCGTTTCGTTGCGGTGCGTTGATGACTCGTACCTATCTGAACGCGAAGTTAAGCAATCCCTAGCTCTAGTCCATACTCTGCCATCCATACTGCCGTCCAAATAATGCACATTTTCTTTGACGTGCGGCCAAAAAGCGACAGACGGGGACCCCAAGAATATACGCTCTCCGTACAACAATGAACGATCTATGTTTTAGGCGCCAGAACTCCTACGAAGGTATCCATTGACCGACCATGACGACTTCCCACTGCCACTGGACATGGTGTACTTCTGCCAGCCCGAAGGATGTATGTCCGTCGGACCGAGGCGAGCCCCTGGTCAAGTCCCGAATAGGGATATCTCGTCTTTTGTCTTCACACTCACTGACAAGGATTCGGGTAAGTAAACACTTCTCACAGCAGCATTTGGAATCTCTTCTCTCTTTGGAATCCATCTATTTATTAATTTATATATTATCTGTAATTTATTAATATTTATATATTAGTCTCGATCTATTATTTGGGTGCCTCCCCACGTTCGCCTTGCATCTGTTACAATTGACCGAACACTTTTTGTGGATTTTATCTTCTAATAAGCAAAAATAAATCTATTACCTTTTACTGGAGTAAAAGACAAAAAAAGTAATCACTACAGTCTGTTCGCTGAATCGAGGTAGTACATAGAAACGACGTTTTGGACTGTAAATTACGTCACACAATTCAATGTAGAAAATAGACCTATGTATGCTGCATATGCTCAACAAATGAGTGCGGTTGTAAGACAGAGAATGTATGTATTTATTCTAGGAAGAATGATTCAGCGAACACTATAAGTGATCACTACCTTAATCATATAAATAATTTCTTAACGGTGTCTGAAATCCGAAAGTTACAGCTGCCTTAAGTCCTATGACACGTTCACAACGATGCTTGAATGGTTGCAGGTAAGACCCGGTATGGCATCTGCGTGAACTTCTACCGACCGGTGGAGCGCGCGCCGGCGCCTGGCCCACGGGAACGCAGCGTGCTCCGCCGCGAGTCCTGGAGGAAGTCTATGGAGAAGAGCTCTGACTCTGCCTTCTCTAGGTGAACCGCTAGCATATATTGACCTAGGTCTCAGTTATGGAATAATGTTAATGGAATAAATTATTGGAGCTGTCTTGCAAAACACTAAATAAAAATTGCTTATACTGCTACCGGGTATACCAAATTTTGTCGAAATTTATTTAGTCGTGAAGTAACAAACAGACGGGCAGAGTTACTTTTACATTCATCAAGCCCAAGTAACTGAGATTATCCCTTCGGTTTGGTCCGATAAGTAATCATTTTCCGTATATTTAATATAGCTTTAATGAATATAACTAAGCGGCGTGGTTGTAGTGACTACAGAAGTAGCGGCGTGGCGCCTTCGGATTCCGAGAGGGATTACAGCGCAGCGCCACGCCGGGCCCGCGCCGTGCCCGCGCCAGACTCCGAGAGCGGCGGCGAGCCCGATCCGGAGCCGAGGAACAAGAAACGACAAGTAAAAACTTCGTTTATTTTTTTCGGTCCATGAACTGACCTTTATACCCTTTGCACCTCTTTTGATGGGTGCATATCGAAGATTTCTGGCTTCTAAGATCATTTTCGAATTTAAGAACAAAAAACCTTTACGCTTATTTTATGACATACAATAATTGTATAAGAAAAAGTAAAAGTAAAAAAAAAACGACCCTAAATGAAATGTATGTAAACCTAAATTTTGCACACATTCATCGCTAAGTGAATAACAAAATAAGAGTTGTACGAGAATCGTCTAATCTAAAATGTCTCTTTCCAGCGTATAAGAAATCATTCGTTGACGTCATTATGTTTGTTATCGCATCACCCGTTCTTTTCTACGTTCCGAGAGTGCCTGTTTATTCTCAAGAAGTTGATCGACGCCTGCAACGAGTCTTCCAGCCCGCGCCGCGTCGGCGCCTCCAGACAATTACTAAGGTCTATAAAAAACCAATCTCGATTCGTATTGCGATGTAAATTATTCTGATCTAGCAAATACAGAAAAGTCCCATTTGGATTAGTTAAAATGAATATATTACGTAAAAAGATTTCACTTGGGAAATAACTTTGAATTCGTGAACGGTGTTTTAAAGAACTTATTCTCAAGTAAATAACAAATTATTTCGTTATTGTTTCGACCGCTTCTTTCGAATTATTATTCTTCGACTGTTTTCATTGTCATTCTCGACTGATGAAATTTATTTCTGCGACACGAAGATTTTGATTGCATCAACCATTTTAAATTAAATCTTAGTAGATGCTAAAAGTAAATGATTTTGGGTTTGAAAGTTTTTTTTTCATCAGGGATACGGTCTGGTCGGTGCTTACTTGCCAAGCGTACGATAACACGCCAACGATTGTACTTCACGATGTCAAAGAGATAGAGACGTGGATTCTCCGTCTCCTTTCGGCCCCAGTACCAGTGCCTGGCAAAACAAGGATAGAATTAGAAGTGCTTTCTCCAACGGCGCATGCACCGTTACTGTTCGCTTTGCCAGATCACACCCGGTTCACTCTGGTCGATTTCCCTCTACATTTGCCTTTGGAGCTTCTAGGTTTGCATTTTTGTACTAAAAACTTGAAACATTTTATCTTAAAACATTGAGCATTGCTCGGGAGCACTTAAATTTTTAATTATTTTTAATTTAAAATGCATATAATTTTATGACTAAACTATAATTTACTAATACTTAATTCACTAATTCATAGGCGTGGACACGTGCCTGAAGGTTCTTACCTTGATCCTGTTGGAGAACAAAGTAGTAGTTCAGTCACGGGATTATAACGCGCTGTCGATGTCGGTGATGGCGCTAGTTGCGATGTTATACCCGCTCGAATACATGTTCCCGGCGATACCTTTGCTGCCGAGCTGCATGAGTTGCGCTGAACAGTTACTACTGGCACCGACTCCCTTCCTCATAGGAATACCGGCCACTTTCCTCACATATAAGAAGAATTTCAGGTATTGTGTCAATTCTTAATAAAAAATGTCTGCTCATTTTTAACTATAAACATTAATGTAACTATAGATAGAACTAAAATAAAAAGAAAATTTGCTAATTACTTCTTGATACTTTTGCTTATTAGTGTTTTTCATAAAATCAAAATCAAATATTTTTTTATTCAAATGGACTTGCAAAATAAGTACTTTTAAATCCTCAAAATTCTTTTTAAACTACCACCGGTCCGGAATGCCTGTCTACGGGGAAGAATCCGGCAAGAAACCTCCGTAGTTGCTCTTTTCAATATCACAAAAAATATTTTATTTCAATCTAAGTTATTGTATAAAATGTTACAAAAAAAATATCTAAAAATGTCAATAAAAACATTTAAAACAGACGAAATATAATAATAAATGAGTACTGGAGTTGCAACAAAGACCCAACTGATAAAAGTTAGCAGAAAAATAGTTTATGTTCTGAATCTCTATTCAGACCATGATTGCATTTCAACGGTGAATAGAGGTGCGTGCGAGGGTACGATAGATAAGCCCACTTCCAAATGTCTTTGTCATTAATATGTTTATTAATTTTATAGTAAGCCTTTTCTATTATAATATATTTAACATGTATCTTAAATTTTGTGTCTGATACTCGTATATCTGGAATATACCGTGCTATTTTATTAAAATCTAATACAATTTCCTATAAATGATTTACTTGTCTTTGCTAATCTTAGTTTTGGTATGAATAATTCATATCTTGTATTTAAACCGTGGCCAAGCTTTTCAAACTCGTTTATGTGTTTCCTAACATACATTATATTATCAAATTTATATTGGGATGGCAACGTTAAAATATTTATTTTCTTTAAAAAATCCTCAAAAACATTCACGAGGTTTCATATTATAAATGGTTCTCATCGCCCTTTTTTATAAAATAAAAATACAGCATTTATGTCAGCAGCACTATCTCACAACAATAACAATACGACATCACGCTATGAAAATAAGCAAAGTAAACTTATCTAGCTGTAGGAATATCAATCAAGCTTCGAATTTTTCCAACTGCATATGCTACAGCACTTAATTTCATACTAATTACTTCTATATGATTATTCCACTGTAATTTTGTGTCCAAATTTATGCCCAAAAATCTAGTTGAGTTAACGATCTGTAAAAATTTAGCATCTATGTTTATATTTATTATCACTTTCTGTACGTTCGGCAAACAAAATCGAAGACACTTGGTTTTATCGCTATTCAATAGTAATTTATTTATTGCAAACCAGTCTGTTACGCGACTTAGTGTATTATTAACACTGTGCAAAAGTTCATCCTTTCTATTTAGTTTAAAAATTAACGAAGTATCATCTGCAAATAAGATAATGTCGCCGAATAGTTTTTCGAGGATAAAAGGTAGATCATTAATATACACTAGAAATAGGAATGGTCCCAATATTGATCCTTGGGGCACGCCCAAACTTACAACTGACTCAGATGAAGTAGTGAATAAATAAGTCGTAAAATGTTTTATTTTCAAATTTCTTTTAATTATAGTTCTCAATAACATAACAGTTCAATGACTTCCAAAATAGTTTGTTAAAGAATTAGATGAAAGTAGCATAGCATAGCTTTAAAACTGTAGGGATATCTTGCTAAAATTGATACGTATAATTAAGACTGAATTATATTCAAAATGTCTCTAGATTGCCGGACGACATTTGGTTAGTTGATTTGGATGCCACAAAACTTGTATGCCCTACCGGAAACGATCAAGAGTTACCACCTCTACCCGAACCTGAGGGATCAGTTCTCAAAACTCATCTGAAACAGGTACGCTCAACCAAAATTACTAGAATGTTTTTATGTCAATGTATTTTTCTACTCACATTAATTTTATTAAATAAGGCACTAGAGGGCGCATTGTTTTTGATGTCGCTACTAACAAGCTATGTTCGATGGAGTTTAATCAATCTAAATGTGCTTTCTTGTCTCTGAAATCGAATTCTTCATAACACTTCAATTTCTTTACTTACCATTTACCTTCATAATATAACACTTGAAACTAAAACACTAATACTTTATACCAATGACTTCACTAACGTTATCCCCTGACTTTCTCCCGTTACTAGGCTATGCATCTCATGGATCACGTCGGGACTGGTGTAAATATCATTTTTTCTAATTGCACACTTTAACCTTTTATTTATTTACACAAATGAATTTTTATATTGTTTATCTGAAAAAAAAAACCTAAATAAGCTAATAGGTTTTGTTAATATTTCATCAGGAAAGTGTTTTTATGCAGTTTACTCATAACTTGGTTATTAAGTCTTTGCTTATTCTACTTGTGCTTACCTTTACGAATTAAGATCGTTACAAAAACCCCTCTCGCTTTCATCATATTATAGAATCAGCCTTTCGCCTTACCTAACCTTATTTCATTTCAATAATAACTATAAATAGGCCGGTATCATAACGGTAGAAGGTGTCATGACCTGAGTTTTGCATTACCTTCAAGAGACTGAGATGGTGGTTATTAGACGCTGAGCAAAAAAAAAACAGTTAATTACAACATTCACGACATTTTCTTCAATAGCAATATCTTCCATAATTCCTGAAGGAGCACTGCAAATCAAGAAATACGACTGAATTAAGTGTTAGTTAGACACAATGAAACACTACATTTTTATATCGTACTAATTTATGTTCATTACTCTACTTTAATCATATTTGTACTAACACATTTTCAGTCAACATTTCTATTTATATCAATGTTGTGTTTGTGAATGTATTTATAAAACGATTTGCTCGGAATGACAGCGCTTTACGTTTAAAGTTGTGATTTTGTACTTCTAATTCTTGAAACCTTACCTACCTTTGCTTCTGACAAGTGCAAATGTGAGAATGTTTTCGAAATGATATTTTTAAGAAAAATAGGATTGCTTTGCTAATTGTTGGATGCAATAAAATAGGATTGCTTTGCTAATTGTTGGATGCAATAATAAGTAAATATATGGCTTGCTTATCTAACTAATGTGGACGTTTGCTAAAATTATAATAACACTTAATAATGGGTCTTAACTTTTTGCATCAAAGTACATGACTAGAAGACTACTGAAATATTACAAATATGAAAGTTTCATCAAAAATTGTCTAACCTTACATAGACGATTAAATAAAGTAAATATATTTTATAGGCACTCAGTAGTTTATCGAGCAGCTCGGCGGAACAAGCCGCCGCGCCACTGATGCCTTCAAGGAGGGATAGTGTGGGTGGAGCTACTTTGAAGTAAGTTACCATAGCCCAGATAATTATAAAAAAGATAGAGATATTTTCGCATTGTATAAGTTTGGATTAATGTGTTAATCTTTATTTCTGCAATCAAGAAATGAAAATAGGTGTATTTGTGAAAGGATTATCTTGATTGTTTCTACATTATGTTTATTTATTTTATTTATTCGTATTGAAGGGAAACCAGAGATAATCGTCGTTTGTCGTTAATTGTAATAAAATGGTTGGTATAGAGTGCAGCAGCCGTCGTTCGGTCGGGGAGGCGACGGAGCGCAGTCACTGCCGGCGTCCCGCTCGGACAGCCGGCGCGTGTCGGCTGCGAGCGGCGGCGGCGGCGGCGGCGGCGGCGGCGGCGGCGGCGGCGGCGGCGGCGGCGGTGCGAGCAGCGCGCCTCCCACGCCTCCGCGCCACACGCCGCTGCCCTTCAACCCGCTGCTACACGCCGCCGACGTACACTCCGTCGACGTCGCCACGAGAGTCGCCATGGTAATTAACCGATAATATATTATACATCAATAGCCGCTTACTGAATAAAGGAGCAGCCTAAGGGTGAAACATTTTGCTCAAGATTATCACGCTAATATGCAACGAACAAACGAGCCAAAACACTACCTTCTTGAGTGAGCGCGGGAAACATACTTAGACGCCTTTGAGCATGGACACAAACTCACAACGCTCGGCTCGGGCCGCGGCATGCTCCGGCGACACAGCGCATGCGTTTCCCTCGGGCGAGGCAGGTCATGACATACAGAGGATTTGCCTCGTGGGGCTCGCTCAGTAAGCACACGGCTATTTATGGAGCTCTGGACCAATGTTGCAAACCAACAACTGGAATTGGCATGCATTATAAATGTTGATATGAATGGTATACCAAAACGTACTTTATAAACAACTTTGTGTAGTGTATTGTGGCTTGACGCGCCAATAAATAAAGAGCATTAACATAATACTTACTTCGTTCAATTCCTTTGCCGAAACCGATTCCAATTCATTTTAATACTTGCGATTTCAGTACACCTTCCCTTGGGATAATATTTTAACCGAATATTAAGGACTGTTTATGACATTCTGACAACTTAACGTGGTTCCTGAAGATCGCATTAGCTCACCTAGGCTTTTATGCGATACAGCAAATGATTTTATTGTTATCTGATTTTTATTACTTCTTTGCATATCAGGTGCGATTCTTCAACTCCCAAAACATTCTGGCCAACTTCATGGAGCATACTCGTACGTTGCGCTTGTATCCGCGGCCGGTGGTCGCATTCCAAATAAACAGCTTTCTGCGATCCCGACCCAAAACCACTTCATTCTTAAACAAGTTCGCGAGAACACAGGTCAGTAAATCTTTTGACATAGTAAATATTTATTTTTTAGGATGACAAAGCAGTACCAGATACTCTAACCACTACTCTATCTGATGACAGGAGGTTATTTAAACCGTGGATAGCTAAGCATAATCACTGTATTTTCTTATGTGCTATCACGTTTTTTTTCTCTTCCCAAAGAATATTCTATACAATTGTTATATACCTACTTACGTAATACACACTGTCTGCAATCTATCAGCTGTATGTTTGCTGTCTGTGATGCTATTAGTTTATTAAATAATATTCTCTCCCTAGGCTGTCGAATTTTTAGCGGAATGGTCCCTAACTCCGTGCAATGTGGCGTTCCTTCGTGTTCAAACCGGTGTATACGACCCTAAACAAATAGGAGATAAACCTAAATGGTTCGCGGATCAATTACAACCGATACGGTTCGCTGTATGGGATGATGGGAGTTCGCTCAACGGTGCCCTAAGACAGTTGCAGCGGCAAGAAAACCAACCTACAGGTAAATTAAGATTCAAAGGTGTTTTTCGAGAAACCCTAATGCTTTTTTTAAAAAAGAAGTAGCTCAAGTCATTCCCAATAAAACCAGCTATTTCGGAGATCTGCTGCAACAAACAGAAAAGTGAAGACACATTTTTTTTGTTGTAAATGATATTTTATTTATTTGCATAGGGAAATTGTTAACAAAATATGTTTCATTCGAAGATGAAAGCGGTTCCGATTCGGAGGGAGCTGAAAGTACAAGCTCTTCATATTCATCATTGAGTGACTTTGTCTCAGAAATTGTATCTTCTGATTTATCACCCGGTAAGTTATTTGGTAAATTTAATGAAATCGGTTCCAAATAATACGCATTTTCATATAACATGTATTGCAATTCATTGTTCTAATAACGAATATGGATTTCAGGTCATAATCACCCACAGCACGTTATTGGTGAAACCTACAGCGCTGTTATTCAAGTTCCTATGACTCTTTCGTCATCGCTGGATCCTAAAACGGTATAAATAATCTTGATTTAAATTACTTAATTAAGTAAAATACTGTAAGTTTCTATGGCCTGCTTGCCAACGCTAGATCTTATGTTTGGTTGCCATCCTAGTCGATAATCATAAATTATAAAACTCTTTTTTAACACAAATGTATAATAATCCTATTCTTTTTACCACTTCTGTTTTCTGCTCTTCCGTTAAAAAAATAACATTACGAGAGTAACTGTCGGATTTATAATGCTTATTTGTATTTATTTGAATAGGTGTACAGTCCTCCATCGTCGCTGATGTTTGGTGAGGCGGGCGGGGAGGTGGCCAAGCCTGAGCCGGCCTCGTCCTCCCCCACGCCGTCCCCATCCCCGTCCGCCTCCAGCTCCGAACACTCCGACCTCTCTGATGACGAAGCACAGAACAAACCCGAAACCAGGCCACCACCAGTCAAGAAAAGCGTAAGTGTTTTAGTATACGTAACACAGTTTCGTTGGCATACATGGGCACGCAAAACAGGATAACGAAGTGGCAATAGACTAGCCGTAAAGCTAAAAGAACCTAAGACCGTTGGGGAAGAAAGGTCCTAAGGTAGCGCCCACGAGCTGGAAAAGGTATTGGATGGGCCTCCTTGGGTGAACGAAGGATCACATTAGAGCTGCAGGGTGCCGCTGGATGCAAATAGTAGAAGATCGCTCAGTTCGGAACTATTTGGGGGAAGCCTTTGTCCAGCAGTGGATATCTTCCGGCTAATGATGATGATGAATACCTGATAATATTAATAAGAGATTTATTTGTGCTATTTGTCATAATTGTAGTCAAATTATTTGTAGATACTAAGCTTCACTTTGAAAATGGCGAAATAGGCGAGATCTCGCCTATTGGTAGCATTACCAAGGTACGGTGTGTATTGCCATGAGTCGAGTCTCATTCAACAGTAACATATTACCTACGTAATGGAAAAGCTTATTATATTGATTTGTAGTAATTGCTGACATTTTCGAATGTCATTCATAGTGTTAGGTCTTATAGGGTAGCATTTGATTAGCTCGTAGAACAAAGTACAAAGCAAATTCCACAAAGGAAATTTCAACTTTTAAATATCATTATTTGTTTTATATAAGGCTTACTTTTAAATCACGGATGTTAACTCACTAGGTCACCAGCTGACCAGCACCATTTGACGCTACTCTTCATTATTGTTTATAAAAAGTAGTACACATGATATCACAGCCTTAGCCAGTATTGTATGCTTTAGTCATTATAGTCGCGTAGTCACGTAGCCCGCTTGCTCCACAGGACACAGATAGCGGTAGTTTCGGTCGAGAGTCTGACTCTAACTCGACTACGACTCCCAAAACCGTAGTCAGTCGACAGCGCGTAGTCACTGATAGTACGAGCACGAGTGACTCGGATCGCGCTCTCACTCCCTCACTGCATTCTAACATGCCTGCCTCTCATCCCTCACACGTAAAGGTAAGTTTAAGCGCAGTCATAGTATTATTCGATCATTTTGATACAGTACCTATGTAGTTTGTAGTTTTTGGGAAAATTTGAACTAAAATTTTCATTATTTAGGTGAGAAACAGTGAAAGCAATATTCAGCATACATTCGTACTACATACTTAGCTAACATATCGTAGATGGAAATCACCTCAAAAACTCAATGTTTTATCTAGTATTCCAACATATATCTACAGACTTTGCGAATACGTAAAAGCCATTACGTAATATGGGAATTTTCAACTTAATTAATTGTACATTCATGAAAATCAAAACTTAAAAACCATTCTGAGAAAAGCCATTTAAAATTATAAATTTTATATTTTTCATTTACAGGGTAGTGGCGTTTCAAGACAATCATCCCAAACTTCATTATTGGAACAGTTCGCGGCTCAAGCCAAGGAGTTAGTCCGAGAAACCACTCGGCAAAGTAGCCAAGAGGGGCTTCTGGCACACATGGATAAGGTTAGTTTAAACACCTTGTTTATTCTGTAAACTAGCTATCGAGTTGGTAACTAAAAAAAAAATACTCAATTTAAAATAAAATTTTAATTTAAACACGAACCGAAGAGAGGAAAAGTGACGGATGGTGAAGAAAAAAAAATGTTTGCTCCATTTGGTCAGGTACTGGCAGACAGTTTGAAGTATCCTAGTTTCAGGAAACAGTACAGCACTACGCCTAGTTTGTAGATAGTAAAAAAGTATTTTTGGTCCTGTAAAACAGTTTTAAGAAAAATATTCATTGTATATAGGAAATTTAAAGAACATTGAATTTTATATTTTATTCACTTTTTCATCAGCAGTGCTACAAGTAATTAAATTAGATATTAGAAAATTGCTACTAATTAGCTTTTTTACATAAATAATCATTAGGTACTTTAAGATATGTATCATTTATATTGAGGCTTGTTCACTTGATACGATTTAGATCTCGAATTCATCCTTCTTCATTTTACTTTCACATATTTTTAAATTATAACATGAACCGAAGAGAGAACCAGTGACGGATGGTGAAGAAAAATATATACTGGTTACACATACATGTTACATTTTAGCTGACATTACATGCAAAGAAGGCTGCTGAAGAAGCTTCAAAAAGTATGCACGAGGCTTCCAAGTCTGCGTTAGAAGCAAGCAAAACCGCAACAGCTGTTAGCAAAAACACGTTTGAAGATCTCACATACGTCGGGAAATCAACGTTCGGTGATCTCACAAAGAGCGCTAAAGAAGTAGCCGCTAAGAAAGGCCTCTTAATCAAGGTAAATACAAAATTCAAGTTATAAATAACTTCTTAACGATAAAAAGTGTTGTAGTAGTATACAACCGACCAACCAGACAGATCGAGGGTTCGAGTCTCAGGTTGAAATAAAATGTAGCTGCTGTTCCTAATTATGCCCGGATAGTAGTGGTAGATTCGAAACATGTAAAATTTGGTGTATAACACCTCTGCCAACTCCTCTCGGGGGATCATTGTATGAGTTTATGTATGTACTAATACACGAAAAACAATGACAAAGAATGGTAAGCCAACTGTGTGCCAAATCAGGTACTCTCATCTGAAATGTTCAATTTCAAAAGTGTCATACTTGTTGTAGTTTATTGTATTTACATTAAACTTGCTTTAAGGGTGAAAGTCAAGAGTCAGTTGGCGGGCAACCTGCACGCCGTGACTCGAGCGCGTTGCAGACAACTAACCTTCTAGCTACAACTCAAAGAGATTTCTTCTCAAACATAAGTTCAGATTTAAACGGACTGGCCGCTTCAACTTCAAGCATGTTCAGCGACTTCTTTGGATCTAAAGGTAAATAATGAGAAGTTTTGTTGTAATTTTACTATATTTAAAGTAAAATGTGTTACTAAATTTTACTTTAACATTGGATTTTACTATACATACTACAATTGTAGTATATATAATTATATGGATAATTATCCAACAAATTTCGGACTACAAATGTAGAGCTTCATTTGCTTCTGATTTTATATCGTTTGTATATCAACCAAAACCTACTATCCCAATTATGAGCTACCCGCTTCGCAAGCCCATGTTGCAACGCACTAGTTTCTTATAAGATATGCTACTACTATTTCTTTTCGAGTCGTGCCGTCATGGATACGATGGACGTCATGTATACATATATTTTATTGTTTACACAAAGAGTGGACATAAGTGGAATTACAGTGGATTACATTGTTCCATCCATGAAAAAAGATCAGGATCTCAATTCATCTATAGAGTGCTAAGATATGGCTATGGGTCGCATGAACCTAAAAGCTGATTTGTAGGTATTTGTGAAGCCATAAGGTACCCGATGCATAACAAGCAGCAACTGTCTGTGCAGGCAAGGGCGCGGGCGGCGGCGCGGCGGCGTTCGGGCCGTTCAGCGGCGGCGCGCGCGGGCCCGTGGCGCGCTCGCCGCTCGTGCGCCACGCCGCGCCGCCCGCGCCCGCGCCGCCCGCAGCGCGCGCGCCCAGCACCGAGAACCAGGCCTTCCTCAACGACGTCAGTACTCACTCATTACTATTTCTTTTGTATTTTAAATTTGCACCTTTAAGATATACATAGCGATAACAATGAAATATTATGTGGGCCCTAGTCATTTACATCACGTGAGCCAGGGCAGTCCACTAAGGGTCAGTTCACACTGAGACGAGACGCGACGCGACACCTTGCTGTGTAACGATGCAACACATGGCGCAGCGTTGCGTGTCTACGTTTACTGCGAGGGAGGCGGAATAACGTATTTTTTCTCCACTTTTCACGGTATCGGCGTCATGATGCATCGCGCTACACCGCGCGGCTTCGTGAGGTGATGCAGCGGACACCGAGAGGCGATGTCGAATACTTGCATTTAAAGGAGTTATTTTTTGTATGGCTATCACATAAAGAGGCCGCGCCGCGTCGCGTTATTCTCGTCTCATTATGAGCTTCCTTACTAATATAACCCTGTTTATCGTATAGTCGAATCCCTGTTATATTCTTAATAGTGGGGGCCAATTTAATAACCGGCATTAGAGGTTTAATATGTTTAAAAGCATTGGCGGTGCACTAGGCTCTGATGTCAATTCAAATGGTCAATGTTGTTTCAGTTGGTGCAACACGTCTTGGAAGGCGAAGGCGTTGGCTGGCTGAAATTAAACCGCCTTAAGAAGCTAATGGAGGATGAGTCGTACAGAAACATGGTGCTTAGCAAATTAAACAGGAATTACACTAGGAAAGCTACCCCCAACGATAAAGTTGAGGATGTGGTAAGCTAAACCGTCAACATTAACTCTCATACTCACGTACAACTCAAAATATATAAGTGATATACCTTCTATACAAAAATTTTACGAAAGCTCTTTTTCAGTTTATAAGTAAACCAATTTGGAAAGGAATGTTGAAAGTACTACAGGCCGTAGTCCACGGTTTGGAGCATACGTATTCTAACTTCGGATTAGGAGGGATGGCGTCTGTATTCCAATTGACAGAGATGGCCCACACTCACTACTGGTCTAAGGAAATAGAACATGGCGGTATGGGCGGTTCCGCTCTATCTGAGCATTACGGGCTGGAAACGCCATCGTCCACACCTTCCTCGAGGAAAAGTTCGCAGGCCGGTATGTCACTGTCATAATAACTATAAACCGATATAAATAATTTATAAACTCCTTCTTACAGAGTACTGACTGAATTTCGTCAAGGTTTGTTTAGGCTCAAATAGACTCAGCGTATAAAATAGTATACTTTATTATTTTAGCTAATTTATGTATTATATTATTTTTAATGTTGAGATTTGTTCCGCTTAGAACTTCATAATATGTTCCACCTGTTTCAACTAGATGTTCCTGTACTAAACTTCCCGGAAATGGATTCAAATGAAGCTCAAAGTACAACGGAAATGTTTAAAGACATGTTGAACCAGAAACGGAACCTGCTCTTCAGTAAACTCACTTCGTTCGACTCCGATGTAAGCATTAATTTAGCTATTTACTGTAACATGTTTGCGGACGTAGTATTGTGTTGTGAATTGTAGCATGTTGACAGAAGTGGTGCAAACTTCATGTACTCGTACAACTAAAAATACCAGCATAATAAAAAATTCAAAAGCATGAAGATGGAGTGCCGGCTTTCTGACATTGTAACAAAATACTGCATTGACCCTATTTAGTGGCATGATAATAAGGCCCTTGATGTCTATATTACTGTTTTCTAAATAAACTCTTAAATGTCTGTAGCCATTCCAAATCTCTTTACAGAGGTATACATATATGTGTTTGGGCTTTAACTGTCTGCAGTTTAACAACTATTAGACACTCAGAATGATTTTTATTTATAAACCAAATCGATCAAAAAAAAGCTTTTTCGCGTTAAAGAAATTCTTCCCAGTAATACATTAAGTTATTTTGATGTGCCCGTAACTTTGGTATCCAACAGGCGGCTATGAATTGATTAATTGATAATGATCTTTTTTAAAACAGTTTTAATAATTTAATATATTAACAACGATCACACATTTCAATTTAGTAGATACTTGTTGGAAAAAAGTAAATGACAAGGTAATTAAATTTAATAAAGAGATCAGTACGTTTATTGACGTACAACTCGTTCAATCTACAGAAATAAAAAATAAATTCGGAAAAAATTTAAATCACTCCCACAATAATTGGCTTATCGTACGTGCGTGCGTGTTTGGTGGGAGGCATACGTATACCCAGCTGGGTTTGTTTGATCAGGCGGCGCCGTCGTCGGACTGTTCGGCTGACGAAAGCGGCTCGATCACTACCAACCGAGCCAATCTCTTCGACCACCGCGCCTCCTTTAAATCCAACCTCTCTGACACAGAAGTTATGTTTCTCAATGTAAGTCGTAGAACGTGTAGCTTGGACAACCACGTAGCTTATGTCACCAACAGTAACATCCCAGTTTATTTGAAGTCATTTGCCTGGGCGTAGCCTAGTTGGAGTAGGAGAATAAGTTGGCAATTAAATAGCAAAAAGTATTGAATTAATTGTTTTAATTGACACAATTAACTCAAACCACCATTAACAAATTGGAATATTTTGCTTTTTGGAAGTCTTCCTTTCTTTATTTAAAACCGAGCTACGCCCATTGCTATTTTTCTTCACTATTGCATGTCAATCACAATAGTTACCTTGTTACAATATAAATCAATTTAAAGAGAGACGTTTAGTAAGTTAACGTCTTAGTATTAACAACTCAGTGTTTAAAGATGTGTGCAATAAAATAGTTGTTGCGTTTTCTCTCTGTAACTGCTCTCGTTTGAAGGATTCCTCGTGACATTTCAGATGGGTCGTGGCTTGAGCCCGGGCAGTAAACCTCGAGCCGCGAGCGTTTTCTCATCCAAGTCTTCAATGAGTGGGTATCGACCCCCCTCTGGAGTACCCACCACGTCGCCAATCACATCCCCCGATACTGCCAGAACTTATCTATACCAAGGGCTTATTGGTTTGTTCTTTGATTTTTATTCGAAATGAAGTGCTAATATTCAACAATAGATTGTTGAATTTGAAAATGTTACGAAGTAAAGACATTGTAATAATAAAATTGTTGTTTGGAATTAATTAAAATTACTAGAATTAATTAAGTATAATTGGCATAACCTTATTTTCAGGTAAAGAGAGATCAAACTTATGGGACCAAATGCAGTTTTGGGAGGATGCCTTTTTAGATGCTGTAAGTCAAGAGCGCGATATGATTGGGATGGACCAAGGTGCGAACGAGATGATGGAACGGTACAAATGTCTGAGCGAGACGGAACGTAAACGGCTCGAGCACGAAGAGGACAGATTGCTATCTACAGCGTTATACAACTTGACAGCTGCGATGGTCCTTTTCGAAGTGTCATCAGATATCGTTCGAAACAAAGTGCGCCGGCTTCTAGCTAAAAGTCATATCGGGCTCGTTTACAGCCAAGAAGTTAACCATCTACTTGACGTTGTTCATAATCTGGTAATTGTTAATTTACTTCTTTCTTCGAACCACGATGTGATTGTTAAAATAACTGTAATTAAATGAAACAATCATTAAAATAAGTTGACACATTTTATCGAAATAGTGCGTTTTTAACAGGAATCGAATATCAACTACATTTGATATTCTCTGATTAACCACTAATGGTTTTTTTAAGTTTAATAATATTGTAAAGAATAAAATTAAAGCTGTTGCAATAATTCCAGCACGGTAACGATATAGAGTTGAAGCCGCTCGGCTCGCGGTTGTTACGGCACGCGTCGTTCACCGTGCACGAGACGGACGCGGGCGGCGAGCTGCGCTTCATGGAGGTCCGATGCGATGGACTGGTACTACGCTCCACGCAAGGTTATATACATTTCGACTACTTTACTCGTACTTACTATCATAAGTATTCACGTGATGTACTAGCTGTTGTTGCTTAAAAATTGCATAGGTTTCTATTTTTAAAAACAATGTATTTTCAACTTCAGGTACAATTGTTGAGAGATGGTGGTACGAACGACTAGTGAATATGACATACAGCCCTAAAATAAGAGTCCTGTGCCTTTGGAGGAAAAATGGCGGCCAGACGCAACTCCATAAATATTACACGAAAAAGGTACTCATACTCTTTGAAATGTATATTTTTATCACTTATTAAGCCTATGCCAATATGAATAAATAGTGATTTCCAACACAAACACTTTTTGAACTTGAAAGTTTAGCATTATTCAATTCTTTTCTAATTAATCCATTTTGCAACTTACCGACTTGATTTTTATATTGTTGCTTGAGTCTTTTAATTGACTTGTGAATTCTTGAAAATTAACTTTCTAACTAAACTAATAAATTCATGTTTAAACGTGTAGTGCAAAGCGCTGTACTACTGCATAAAGGAGGCGATGGAGAAAAGCGGTCGGAAGCAAGACGCGGCAGAGTTAGGCGGGGAATTCCCCATACAGGACTGTGCCTCGGGAGAGGGCGGGCTCATACAGGTAACGAATTGAAGATTTAATAGCTAAATTTTATTTCATTTTTAAGTAACAATTTTTAAATCTAGTTTGACAACCACAAACAAAGCAAAATAGTTGAAAGTCAAAACATCAAGAAGCAAGTTTGCAGAATTCGTAACTTAAACTTAAAGAGATTTTTGTTAAAACGAAAGATTAAGTCGGTGCTTACCATACAATAAAAGACACCTATTCCGACCATTATTGTGTTAAATTCACAAGACAAACATGAGTGGTTAATATAAATATAACTACACTTGTAAATTTCTTGAGCAAACTGGAGCCGTCAAGCAGCTTCTTATCAACATACCATTGTAATAAGCCTCCGTTGTTGATGACTTGGGAACTTGGCATTGCAAGCGTGTGAAGGTCCATCCTGCTGACGTCGAGCCATGGGCACGATTCGCCATCAATCCTTACTAATATTATAAACGCGAAAGAATGTAAGGTTGTATGGATGTTTGTTACTCTTTCACGTAAAAATTACTGAATGGATTTTAATGAAATTGCGTGAATGGTGGAAAGGATTGAATTGTCATTTCTGAATGAAAAAGCATTGCCTTAACCCTGAAATTTTATGTTGGAGTTTCGAATAAACTTTAGGTGAAATGCGTTTCAACGTCCTAAATAATTCTCATTGTCTTAAACATGTTTCTGAGGTATCCCATCCATTCATGTTTACGTTGTGTACAATTTAGTATGAAGAGTAGTTTAAAGTTAATTTATTGTGTACATTACTTATGTATATCCATTGTTTAGGTGTGCATGGAAGGCGTCGGATTGCTCTTTCATCATAGCAAGGTATGTATCGCAGCTTGCAATTTGTTGGTAATTTTTGTCGGCTTATTTATCTTTGTTCTCTGATAACGTACCAAAACTATTATATTTACAGTAATTAGGAAATTCAATTGAAATAGTTATGGTATCGTTACTGATTTTATTCAGGTAAGATATTTGTCAGTGTTCACGCTTAATATTAAAAAGATATAGGGAAAACTAGAATGTCGTGCAAATATTATGATTGTACGACAGTCTAGATACAGCAGGCGCCCGTACTGGGCAAGCTTCGTCGTCTAACTATTGTGTCGATGCCGTGGTAACTCAACTTACATTCAATGACGCTTTATCATTCATCAAAACATTTGTTTCTATTAATATTTATATAAAAGATGTATTCGATAATTTACAGATCTCCTTAGCAAAGAACAAGATTAAACAACTTTTACTACATCCCCTCAACAGTTTTTAGTTAATTATAAACCCATGATTTACATTACCCGGGATGCAAGGACCACTCAAACTTTCCTATTTCGATTTTTCCTTAGTAATAATTATTATTGTTTTACATTTTTAACGTAACTCAGTACTTTCTATATTCATATTTACCATACATATGTATTTTGTTTTGGACAAAACTACTCAAAGCTATCGATTTTCTTATTTTAACGATCAAATACAGCTTATATCGATTAAAATCACTTTTGCCTTTTATAATATCTTTCTCTATTACTACTCGATGTAATAGTTAGAAGTTTTTACATTTAAGAGTATCCGTTGTGGATCTGATCTCCGTGTGGTGCATGTGCTATTGTGTGCTCCGCGTGCGACGCGCGGGAGGCGCTCGCGTCGCGTGCGGGCCGCGTGCGAGCCACGTGCGAGCCGCGCGTGTCCCGCACGTGAGCCGTGCACGTCCCGTGCGGCCGGTACGCTACTCCCCTAGGAACTTTTGAGATGGTCCTTGGCCCGCGCTCGCTAACCGCCGTCCTCAACTAATCTCTTGTTTTTGTCTGTTCTACTCTCTCCGGACGCCGAACGCGCCACATCAGGATTTCGAGGTACTCAGTGGTTCATACACTAGTAATGGCTGGCTCTTACGATGATCGACACGACCTTATCATTTCTGTCACGGTTTCATGACGTGTGCAATAGATGATCGTTCGAGGTCGTAGGGCTTTACTTGTAGTTTTGAGGCTTACCGATTGTTTTTAGCCGTTTGTTAGCGTTGTTTTAGTTCTCCCGAGTGCGGCGAGCGCCGATGCGCGCGGTCGTGCATGCACATAGAAGCCCTTTGTTTTATTATTTGTTTATATCGCACCCGACTGCTTGCATTCGTACCATGGATCGTCCGGCGAGCGGTCTCGATCTGTCACGAGTTTGCGTGATTAGTCAGTTATTCCCTAACACCCGGAGCTTAGAGAGCGTCGCATCGCTCGTCGCGTCACGAGGTCAGTCTTAGAGCATTCGCCATCTCACAAGTTCCGGCGCTACGCACGCGAACTGTAGCCGCCCCCGCCCCCTCTCCAGCAACCACTCCCCCGCACTCCATACACCTCGCCGCTACTCATAGATTTACTACGACCCCGAGACGCTACCTCCTCTGAACAACTTACGTACATAGTACAAGCATTAGATGCTCGCTGCACGGACGTCACTAGTGAATCGAGATCGTAGTATTTATCTCCACTCAGCATGTCTCCGCTGCATCCATTTATTTACACATTTCCTAAGTAAAAACTGCATGATCTGTTTAATCTCTCAATGTTGCAAATAAAGCTAATACTGAGTTGATTTTTTCAATGATAATAGACTATCAGTGATGCACATGAACAGTGATTTGCTTTTTCTATTGATTTGAGATGTTAAATAAAAATATGTTAGATGTGTTCACAGCATAGAAAAATAATTAGATTCATATAATCATTTGTATGGATAAAACACGTATGGAGATGTTTTCTTTTATGGGACCTTTCTTATTTTTCAGTTCTTTGTGCGGCTCGATCACATTAGAAAATGCTTTACACAGAACGGCGGTATCTTCGTTTTAGAAGAATTTAGTAAGTTGGCTAACTTTTTGTTAACACTTTTCTTCTCATTTTTTCTTTCAGTATTAACACCAAATTTTTCCAGATATATTTATCTAAAAAACTACAACTGAACTACTAATTTAATATTTCAGATCCCAAAACAAGACAAATAATACAAAGAAAGTACAAATCTATAATGGCAAGTATTTAGTTTGATTAACCTGGAAATGTAAATGTGATTTTTGTTTTTTTATTATTTATGAGTTTGTGTTTATGTTGTAGGCAGAGAAAGTAGTGCTTGAACTCCATCGTTTCTTCTCCATATGGCTTTCTCGGTGTTTTATCGAGATTACCGGGAATGACCACACATACGCACCTTTCGTTTCATAGCATACGGATGTATGTACTTCCTCTGTGTTATTTTTGCATGCGACTTTTTGTCACACGCTTTCTTTTATTCTTATTATCTTTCACTCTATTTATTTGACCATTTACTTTAAATTAATCACAAAAGGTAACTAACATCTAGAAATAAGGTAAGTGCGATCGAAATTTTAACTTTATTATGAAATTTTGTTCTGATAAAACTCCTAAAACATAATTAAAAAGGTGAGGGAGGTTTAATTTTATGGTAAAAAAATAAGGAAATAATAATTTCACTTTCTTTCACACGATTAGAACTAACGAACGAACTTCTTGTTAGATAAATAGCTATATGAAAACATTTTTTTTTTTTGACGCAAGATGAGCCAGAGACTTGGGGAGAGGTATATTCTTATCATAAAACATATTTGTTTTCTTATATGAAATCCCGATACCTGCACTATTTTGACCTACAATAATTCTATCTCACGGTATTGTCTCGCGTGTATATTCATGCATATTGTGCTAGTATTCCTGACCTCTTTATTGATCAAATTCGAGGTTACGTTCACTATCTGGGCAAGGGTGTATAAGCGCACGAAAGAATGTGAACGTAGACACCTGAAAGGTAAATAGGGACTTTGTGAGATACGATAAGATTATTTTTATCTCAAAAACCGGGATTTATTGTAGGCAGAACGAGATAACGTATTTAAACTGCTTATATCTCCATCTCCTCCTTCGCCGAAGTCGGTGATCAGTACTAACGATTAATCGACTGTTAATCATTTGCACACGCGGCCTCCTTTTTGCGCCGAAGTTATTAAATGTGCACCAGCGACTAAAATAAATAAATTGTGCATTGAAACAGGCGGATCAGATCTGTTACGCAGTGTTGTGCGTGTTCTCGTACTTCGCGGCGGGGCAGGAGCAGCGCAAGGCGATACTGGAGCAGGCGGCGCGCGTCCCCCCCGCCGGGCCCGCGCCGCCGCCCGCCGCGCTGGCCGCGCCCGCACCCGCCGCGCGCTCCGCCTCCGACCTCGGGCCTGGGACCTTCTCTACCAAGCACAATTGCCCACCGCAGGTAAATCAATTGTTTTTGAACTGGTATCTACTGGTAACTGGACAGTTCAATAAAGTATACTCAGCAAAACGCGCATGATAACTGTTAATTTTAACGTTCCATCCTATTTACATTTTTAGGTCGAAAGAACCTCACCTAACCGAGCTGTGGAAGCAAGATCATCGTTTGCAAGGAGTGAAGCTGCTATGGTAGTGACGTCACGGGACAGCCCCGAACGTAAAGCAACACCTAGGAACGGCGCAGAGAAACTGCAAGAAAGTAGTGACACATCAAACGGGGCAGAAAAACTACGAGAAGTAGTGGATAGAGGTCCTCAAGAAAGCGTTGCCATTTCTCCAGTGCATAAAATAGTCGGTCATACGACTAGTCTTGATAAACCTCCTGGAATTGAAAGGTATATAAATTCAAGTATAGTCTACGTACTAGAAAAGTTATAAAAGATGTACACTAAGACAGCTATATAATTATAATAAGGGGACAGACTAAAATAAAGCACACAATATTTTGTATTGATGTTTGGTACTTAAAGTAAGACCACAGGCTAACTTTACTAACATGTTGCAAAACTGTCAATTCGTAATGTCTACATTATCTCATGTATTTCATATATATTTTAATGTATCCCCATTATTCACAGACAGGGCAGCGGGTCGGAGCGGCCGCGCCGGCCGCCGCCGCCGGCCCCAGCTCGCCTGGCTCGGCTAGCTCGCGCACACTCGCACGCCGCGCCAGCCTCGCAAGACCTGCCCACGGTAACATGATAACTAATAATGCTAGAAGCACTAAAATTATTTAAAATTTGGTTACTATTGCTCTCCATAAGTTAATAACCTCAGTTAGTTATCTTTAGTTATTTATTTCACGGCAAATGTTATGGTATGTTGTAAGCCTTACTATAATTTATTTACCATAGGAATTATGTACATCTATTGGAGGTAAAATAAAAATGGCTAACCATAATTAAAATGTTATGGTTATTAAAAACCACTGTTAGCCAATTCTAAACAAACATACCGGTCCTTCTTGCTTTGCCGTAGTCGGCCTAAAAATCATACATAGTTAACGACAAACAAAAACACACAAACATTTAAACATTTCCAATTTGCTCCCACTTACTCGAAAGTTTATGTTCAATCGGTCGAGATGCTAAATATCTCCTTTGCTAAATAAAAAGTTTAGTACAACATAGAATACAGCCGAATAAGCTAAAAATATTTATCACATCATAAAAATCTGTTTCATTCCAAATTCCTAGACATCCTGCCCTTAATATTATCTACGTACAGACATGCAGAACAAATGTATTGTACTCTATACCTTCTTATCCAGATTATGTCTCGAATACAATAGACTAGTAAATACAATAGACCGGTAAAGGATTTAAAAATATACTCAGACTCGAGAGAAATGTTAAAAATAATAATATTTACTTTATTTATTAATCTATTTTATTAATATACTTACAGATTTAATCTGAATCTTTTCATTATTATTGATTATAATCACATTTTTAGAATATTTTTGTATTGTTTCATTGTTACTCTGAGGTCTTTGTGTTAATAATTTTGTAAAAGACACTCATATGAGTTGTGTAAGTTTATCTACTGTATATAATATATAAGTAATAATAGTAATAACCACATCACGACTCACACATTGACTCAGCCAAGCACTAAGATAATCTTGTATCGCAGACACTAAACAACGATATGGTATATAGATAAGAATAAAACAAACAAGACCGGAAAGCGAAACAACGCGTCTTGCAAATAACTCCGCAATAATTTCCGCCTCAGCCAGGTTTCGAACTCTGCACCTTAAGCGTAGCAGTTGGCTGTTTACAACTCGCCACCGAGGTCGTTTGTTTTGAATGTTTGAATGTGTGCTGTGGGTATGTCTGTTGAGCAAATAAATAAATAGAAAGCACGCGCGCAGTCCTTCCCAATGGTCTCCTTTTTTCAAAATTACTTTCAATAAATTGATTTATTATTTTCAAGATACCTCCGAGAGTGAGGCCCCCTCCCGCTCTGCCTCCCAGACAACTGTCCGCCGCAGCTGACTTGGTTAGGTAAGATAGTTAGATAAATCAATTTAATAAATAACAGATAGTTACAATAATTCTTGAATAGGTGTAATTACTATTATTTGATTTAAAAAAAGACTGTAAAAAGTCAAGTAATCTTTACTATGAAGTTTTGCTGAGGAATGAAATGATGAAAAGATGAATAATGATAAATGGAAGAATACATCTGCACAGTAACATGCTAGTACGGTTACTGCAGGTTCTAATACTGTTAATTGGGACATTGGGGATTGTACGAAAAGAGCAGCAAAATCGTCGTATTTCGCTTTCTCCACACTTGTACATCATTACACATTAAATTCTGCTGAGAAAATAAAATAAGAAAATTTCAACTGACACTTCACGTTCCCACCAAGCAACCTCATTTTACTGTATTTTATATCTTAGTAGGTGTTTATTTAGAAAAACATTTTTTCCAGAGGAAGCAGTAGTCAAGCTTTTACGGCGACGAATCCATTCACCCAATCTCGTCACGCGGAGTTCGTCATACCACAAAGAAACAATAACCGCAGGCCGTCTACTGACAAAACTAATTGAACCTGACGCTGTTTGTCTCTTCAAAGTACCTTTAAAGTTTAAACAATGTCCAGGATTATGGGACAAATATAATTGTTTTTTGTTTTTCCTTATTTAACTTAATAGTAAGAATATCATTTGTTCATACAAATGCTTATGAATCTGGGAAACAATAAAACTA
Source organism: Choreutis nemorana (assembly GCA_949316135.1). Classification (NCBI taxonomy): domain Eukaryota; kingdom Metazoa; phylum Arthropoda; class Insecta; order Lepidoptera; family Choreutidae; genus Choreutis; species Choreutis nemorana. The sequence goes on along the minus strand of OX438601.1, from coordinate 5,533,622 downwards.
ACTATATATCGAGTGATTAAAAAGATATTAGTTCCAGTGAATAGTTTAACTAAATTAGATCAATAATAAAAGTACTGTTATTTAGGGATGTTGTTAACTGAAAGGTTTTGTCTGGGATGTGTAGTATTTTTTAATTAGACAAAACACGTACCTATTAAAGTAATTACGTATGTGCGAGTAGAACAATAAATATTCAAAATATAATTTTGTATTATAATAATATCTGTAGATCTGTTCTATCCAAAACTGCTTATCGTATTAAAATGGAGTGTTATTATTGCCAAGAGAAAATTTAAGGTTACTAAAGCAATATCATTTAGTTTTATTTATGTAAATAAGAGAATTAATAGAATTAAAAAGCTATGAAGAATGTGTATGTACCTACTGTTTATAATAAAAGAAAGTATTTCTTTATGTGATCTTTGTTGCTATATTAAAACCCTTAACCCTTCGCATACAAGTATTTTAAAATACAGTAGCATCTGGCGATACTGACATTAAAGGAGAGTCATAACAATACAATTTACATGTACAGTAAAACTCGGCGGGAAAACGTACTACGCGAGATTGGGAGAACAAAACATGTCATGTACTAATTTAGAGTTTTTTATAAACCATTCAGGGACGGTTTATAAGTTAAAAACAACAGATAGCGAACAAAGTAATATTAGAATCATTCAAAATGGTCAAGCTCTTTTCGAGTTAACGAACAGCTACTGATTTTTAGAAGATAATAATTTGAAGATTTGTTTAAGTACTCTCTTTTATCTTCAACGTCATCACTTAGGGTATCTTTTTAGGAGTCAATATTGCCATCAACGGAAGCATATGCAATAAAACCCTGTAGAACCGCAGAGTGCTTACTATAACATCTTATAGCCAAGCAAAAGTGACAACCATTATTCAAAGTATTTTTGTAAGAAAAAAGCTTTCTCACTCTTCCATTCAACATTATTATTATTATTATGATAACCATGTCATTGATGTTATAGGCGCTTGTAGTAGGTATGCTTTTTATCCTGAGTTTTTAACCATTCAAAAGCCGGCAGACTTAAGAATTGCGTGGGAATAAGACAGTTTATTAAAAGCTAAAAAAATCCCCTTGGATCTGCTTCCAAAAATGGCGTATCAATAGGGTTGACGAACGTATTAAGCATGATAAAAATGTATGAAAACATGTCTCAAGTTGAAGGGACTGACAGAAAATGGCATATTATGCGACAAATCGTATTAAACGTGAAAGCGAGTATAGTATATCTATCAACAAAAATAAACATGAGCAGAGACAGTTGCGGCGTTTAGGGGGGTGAGGAGCAGTCCGCCTCGGGTGCGAGGCATCTGGGGGGTGACCAGGCAACCGAACCAAGACATACTTTTCCCAAAATAGAACGAACAAGTACAGTTCTCAGAGTCTACTAGGGCAATTCGGTGTAACATATGTATCTATTTTTGTCAGATGATAACAAGAGTATTGATCGGATCGTCATGAAATTTAGGTAGGAGATTCAAAAATGTTTTACTGAGCTTTGTGGCACTCCTATCGCAGGAGCTTTGTGGCACTCCTATTCGTGAAATCCTGATATTGAATCACTTTCTCTTACTTGGAATATTCTGTTAGATAAGTACGATCTCAGGGCCTCGTAGAGTGTGTGGGGTAGAAAGGACATTATTTTATATGACAGTCCTTTGTGCCATACTCTGTCAAAGGCTTGATGTTTGTCGAGGAATGCCGATGAACAGTATTCTTTCATTTCAAATGATTTTTTAATTTTCCTGCACTCTCTGTGAACCTGTTCTATGCTTGAATGTTCAGGGACAATGGCTTATTCTCTTAAAGCACTGTTGAGTCTATATGAGGCACTTCTCAAACAGTTTAGACGTGATGGGCAGCAGGCTTGTAGGACTCGGTTTGTAGGACTGATAAACCCTTCACAATAACGCAGCTCATAGGCAGTGATCTCTTGCTGCCAAGCATGATCAATGTCATGCTTGGCAGTGAGAGGTGTTGGGACGCGGTGGCCACCTTCTGCGAGTCAGTAATTTCGCAGAAGGAGGCTGCGGAGCGGGACAGAGAGGTCGACGTCAACGCTGACCCGCTTCGAAGACGCAGGTTGGGCCTGCGAAGGCGCCGATATGCGCATCTTCTGCCTCCGCCGTGATAGTGTGGCCGGGGTGCTGGGTCGGGGGACCCTGCACCCGTAAAAGGCCCACTGGATGAAGGCCCGTTTTGAGTCTACTGGGACGGTGTAACCTGCTTGTATGCAAGGCTCACTGGTGGTGGTTCTTAAGACGGGCCAGCGATTGGAGTAGTGCGGTGTCTGAGGGTTCCTCTGGCTTCCCTCTATCTCGTAATGCTCTCACAGCTAACGGCGTTGGCGGAACGTGGGGTTTTAGTCGGTAGGCACAGGTTCTTTGTGAATCCGACATACTGAGAGAGATCCATGAGGATTTGCCCACGTTAAAAAAAAAGGTGTTCTTGCTGGATTCGTTTTTTTGTGAAATGAATAGATTTCAATTTGAAATGAATAGATTTCAATAGTAAAATTTTTTTTGGATAATTTTGAGGTTAATTTGAACAAAAAAGCTTCAAGATTAATTTTTTTAACACTATTTAGTCTATTTGTTATAGTTTTAGCACATAATTGACACTTGCGTTTGCACTTTGAGGTTTAAAGTTTTAGTTCAGCACTTTTTCACTTTGTTTTAAAAGTAAGTTGGTGGAATAAATTAAACTGTTTGTCAGTTTACCAGAAGTGTCCAAATCATACTAGCAGTTTGAACTCCAATCCTTCGAACTGAATATGCTTCACGACAGAAATAGAAAGGAGGGTGGTACCAACTCGACGATCTAGCTCGTAGATTTATCACCTCTACAGTATACTTAGGAGTTATTACGTAAATTAACCAAGTTGCTCACTGAACTCAGAAGCCTATTTGGCGCTAGTCGAATTTAAACATTATTTTTGCGTCAATATACCGCCTTCCAAATTTCACAATAATCAAACCAGCGGTACCTGTTCTCTTCTTATATATTCATACGTCGAATTGTTCCAGCTAGGGTTGCCAGGTCCAAAATCAGAAAAGCCGGACTCAGCACTTAATTTGGCCGGAACCTTTTTAATAGCTATTTACAGTCGGCCAATACTTAAAAATCAGTCAAGTACGAGTTGAACTCTCACACCAAGGGTTCCGTACTGACTTGTATACAGTTTGTTCTAAACTGGAATCGAGTCTCGAGATTTTTCAATTTTATTAGATTATTTAAATTGTAAATGTATCCCGATTTTTCGTGATGTAACTACAAAGGACCCCGCATGAGTGTACACATGTTATCTGGCTATTGGTTAAATGTAGCCAAACTTCGGAAAATTGTTCTTCTCGTCACACTGAACAAATGTATCAATAGAAGTTGGAGCCATTAATGGCTGTTTTGGAGATATTTAATGTCCCAATTTTTATTCATTCAATATTTCAGCCACCTGAAAACGCACGCATCAGTTTATTTACGTGTTCATATTTAAGTTGGAAATCCATTTTTTTTTCTTTTTCTGAGAATCTTCCGGCTGCCATAACTTTTTTATACCACGAAGATGGCAAAAAAGCATAAGGCCTGCCTGATGGTAAGCAGTCATCGTAGCATATGGACGTTTGCAATGACAGGGGAACCACACACACGTCGCCCGTAAAAACCTTTTAACACTCTTTTTGAAGAACACCACACTGTAGTCAATTAGGAAAACAATGCCATGTTGTTTATTCCAAAGCCTGAGCGATCGTGGGAGAAAGTTTCTTTGAAAGCAAGCAGACCGCAACCAATTCGGCTCTAATGTGTGAGAATGATTTCCCCAACGATGGCGAGAAGTGCGATTGTAAAAAGTAGGCGTTGGCATCATCTCTAACGGTTCCTCGGAACATTCGCCATTATTCAGACAGTAGAGCACACAGAGAGACGCAAAATCTCTTCTCTGACTAAAGGACTACCGCTTGTGAGCTCAGACCATCGGTAATTCTCACAGCCCGTTTTTGAACCCAGTCAAAAGGTTTGTGCTGCTATTTAGGTGACACATGGAGTACATTTAGGGTCGGACTTGGGCTTTGTACAGCAAAAGCTAGCTTTTTGGAAGCCAGCTTTGCTTTGTCTTCTAAGTGACTGAGAAACTAAACATCACTGGTATGTCGACTCCGAGAATTCCAATACTCTTTAAGATGGTGAGGGGAATGTTTTGGAATCAACTCATAACCAAGAGCTACAAAATTCAGAAATTCAGAATTTTGGATAACTTCAGATTTATTCCTTGCACCGTTTGTCATGAAGATTTATGTGATTGTTTATATTATAGGACCTACCGAAAATCAATGAAAACTTTGACATCGAGTATCTCAAAAACGGCACGTTATTGGCTAGAAAAAAGCGGAAAAGTATTTTTAGCTTTCGCCCACCAATTCAAGACAGTCTTCTGGATCCATCCCTGGTTGTTCCAGACCTTAATATGACCAGTCCAGTCCATTTAAGAATTTGTCTAGATGCTACAAAAAAAGCTAAAATTACGATGACCGGTAACATTCCATCAGTAAAACCCAAACCAAGCCCACAGTCTAGGTCGATAAAGAAATACATATAAATATTTTTAAATTACTTTATTGTAGTAATTCTAGTTTTTAAAATTTACAATAGAAACAAAAATTATACCAGTCTGAATATAAACCTAAAGTCTAAACTAAACTGCCTTCAATGTACTGTCCATGTGTAACTTCCAATGGGCGAGTACCCGTGAAACAACTAGGTTCCGTAGCATTACACTTTATTTGATTCTTAATTGAAAAAATACACTCATTTTATACAAAAGCAATGTTTGTATGTTTACTAGCTATCAAAAAATACTCATTTTGTTATTACGATTAATGCTACGAAACAACTTGATCAAAGAGTTGAACACACAAACATGAAGTAACATAATAATAATATCCATAATATCACAGTTTTTTGTAAACTATATAACATATTTTAAGAAAATGTTAATCAAATTTATTGCAGTTTTTTACCTATCGACAAAGAAACATAAAAATATCCTATCTGCTGCATAACCATTTTCAACTTCTATTAATTAAACAAAAAATTATAAACAGGACGAAAACCAGAATCTTATTTGTTTTCATAACAAAAAAAGTTCTAGTCCCATAAAAACGATCCGTGAAATAATCTTATTTACAACACAAAAACCACGGTATTTCATTTTGCAAAATTTACTTTAATGACAAAAAAACTAATTTTAGGTCAAAAATCTTATTTCGCGCCACTCTCGAGTCCACACCAGTTAAAATTAAATGACCTAGAAAATGAATTAGGTTACCTATACACTAACTTAGTCACTTTCTTCATTAGTTATTAAACATTTAAGTTTTTCAGTCATTGTTTCTCGGAGATCATCGGGTATCTTTGTTAGCGCAGCTAACACCTCGCTTTTATTTTCAAGAGTTTTATTCCATAATTGATTTCCTTCGTCCTCCAGTAATTGATATGAAATTTTATTGCTGTTCACTGAGGACAAAGACTGAAAAAATAAGGAATATTCAAAACAAGATACCTACTTTCATTTACCTATTTTAGGACTCTTTAAATTTACACGTTTTGTGTCAGATCGCTGCCGCACTACTACTGTGCCTGTTGCACATCCCAAAGGTAGGAGGACGGCAAACGTGCGGCAGCGGTCTGATACAAAACGTCTACATTGAAACCCAAACAGACTTAAGTACTTTCGCATGTTAGTTGTCTTTATTTGACATCAGTCAAGCCATGCACGCCGACGAAGAAACATTACTGTTAGAGCAGTTATTAAATAAAATTTAACAAATACGACGCCACCGTACCTAAAAGAGCATCACCAATTTTTATGTTAACATGTAACTCTGGTGACTATCATAATCTTAACCCTAGATAAAAACTATTAAAAAATATCTACCTATGGATGTCCGGTATATCGTTTCTACCAATTACCTACTTGAATAAGTTAAAAGTGTCATGCAGAATAGTTCATCCCTTGTAAATAAAAAACAATTATAAAAATAACATAAGTGCCCAGCTAAAACAAACAAACAACATTAAATATACTGCACTAGTCAACGCGTGTTGTATGAAAAAAACGAACATCCTTTAGCAGGACAACAAACGTCTACATTGATAGTGCCTTAAAATGAAAGCGTACCAGACTGTTTTGAGTAAAAAATTAAAGGGAATTAGCCTTTAAGCGAACATTTTAGTCAACAACTTAATGAGCACGTGATATTTGACGTTACAGCACTGTTGTCGTGCGTTTGCGGCACCAGCGACGCACCTTTGCCACTTAACGCTTTTTGAATTAAAAACAACGTACGTCCGTGCGAATGACAACTACCACACCGCTCCAGCACCGAAGCAAGAACGACAACAAACGTTTACATGGAAAGCGTACGTACTATAAAGTTCTAAATTATATTATTTTTGCTCATAGCACTACTAGTATTGGGAAGCGGTAATACCACGGGTATTAAACGATATTATCAATCATATCTTGCAATACAGTTCCCATATATTCGAAAAGTTTTCTTTAGCTTTGTCAATCATCTGAACTTACTGTTTCCGCTAAAGACGTTTCTTCACTTGACATTTCTTCTGAAGATGAATTTTCACACTTAACATTAGGATTTGATACTTTCTCTTCCTTGCGGATTATCCCATCTGTAGTCAATGTCTAAAATTAAAATGTTGAAATAAGTATGAGTACCTACATTAGTATTTCATAAGTAGGCAGGTACATAATTGTTCAATGTCATTCCACTATACATATTAAGGCTTTGTTTCACAATGTCTGAGTAAAGTATTGATTTACTAATTTAGAAATGTATTAACCGCAACATAAAACTTCCGTTTAATAGTTTGAATTTCACACACCTTTAACCATTAAGCTCATGTGTCTTAGTATTTTATTTTGCCAGTGTCCAGTAATATTTATCATTAAGTTTTGATGACGAATGAAATGAAGAGATGAATTATGAAAGGATGAAAATAATAAATGGAATGATGAATCTGTCACAGTAACATGCTAGTACTGGCTTCATTGAGTTATTTGGGAGATGACGAAAAGAACAGCCAAATCGTCGTATTTCACTTTTTCCACACTTGTACAGCAATACAGATATTCATTGGTTAAACACTAGCATTTTACACATTCAATTCTGCTGATTTGCAAGGAAAGACATTAAAATTAGAACATTTTTACACAGTCTTCGTTCCCTCAAGTTGTTACATACAAGTTAGAGATGCTGCCATCGCATTTTGACGTTTCGATTAATGGAAAAAGCGAGAGCATAATTTTTTTTTGAATCGATTATATTATTTGAATCGAAACGTAAGGGAAACGTCAAAAAAAATGTCTGTTGTCGTTTTGTTTTTATCATTTTTACATATTTATGTCTCAAAAACGAGAGAAAAGTTAAATTTTTAATATTATTACTACAAAACCATTTGAATATTGTTACTATTGCATATCTTCATGTCTACTAATTAGACAATATGTCAAGTAGCTTACCCACCAAGAAACTCCCTCGATTGGTAGATGATGAAATCTATTATCTACTTAGCACTTTACTTTGTAGTTTTATAACTTATGTTTATGTGAAGATTTTGAATCGCCAACGATGTTTTATACTTCAGATAAGTAGCAAGTAGCTTATTCAGGGACTTACTTGGACATTGTGCAACAAACTCGATGGCGCAATGGTGTAAACAACCGACTGAGAGATTCCGTTTTGCGGAGTATTGTGTTATTTGCAAGACGCATTGTTTCGCTTACCGGTCTTGGATGTTGTATTCTTATGTATGCAGTTTATACCATATCATTCCTTAGTACCTGTGATGTGTGTGAACAAGATTGTATCTTAGTGCAGGGCTAAGTCAATGCGTATGTCGTGATGTGGTTGTGGTGTGGTGTGGTTATTATGATCTATTTCATTTAAAAAAATTAACTTTAACGCGATAGAGACGTTTTTGTAGAAAAAAGCCACTCAGGACACTGAATGAATAAAATTTAGTAACGTTTGTTAATAGATAACGGTAAATAACGGTTGTATTTTTTCTATGTCCTAAAAATAAATTATATTGTCTAACTATATTTTAAACTGTAGTAAAAAATTGTAACAGGTAGGTAAGTAGATAGGCAATAGGTAATATACTCACGAATTCTGGACCAAATTGTTCAGCGGTCAGCTTCTCCGTTAAGCCTAATCCGTCTTTTAATTCTGATTTCGATTTTACTTCCCAGACTAATGAAATGTTATTTGGAACAAAAAGTTTTCGTTCAAACACCCTGAAACAGTAAAAATTATTTCTTAAAATAACTGCTACATTTCTATCAGAAACCATTTCAGCTTTGTTGTCGTAACTAGGCAAATTACCTGTAATATACCGAATATTCAGGGTGTTTGGTGAGGCCTAATTTTATTAAAATGAATTTTTATCATTTTTATCGAAAAACCCAAAATTAAACATTTATTATTTAAACATAATATTTTTCTACCTTTTCTTTGACACCTCCTAATTTTAATTAAAGGTTAAATTTCGGGTTTTTGAAGTATATCTTAAAAATTAATTTAATAAAATTTGGCAGGTTTCGTCTCTGACAACCATTACTCAAACAACTCTAAATAGTATATATTAGCTTCACCTTCAAGCTTTGCATCTTCCTACCAAACACCCTGTATGTTTATAAACCATGACATATGCATATCTTGTGATAAATTCCAAGACCACACTAATGAGATTATTACAATAAAACGCAATTTACCTATTAATCATGTTTAACGCCTCAGTTTCAGGATAGAAATTTGTAGTCTTAAATCCCGGAAATTCAAAACTTAAATCACCGTTACGATTTCTTTTAGCTGGAATCCAACCAAGATTTCGTATGTTTTTGCACACAATGAACACGCCCTTAGTAAAAGTCTTATTAGTAGATTCGTCTTCATCCTCATCGTCTGATATAATAAGAGTGTCTACAATAGGTTTAACACGTTCTATTGATGTTGATAAAAACTTTTCTATATCTTCTTTGAGGTATTGCTCATTGGTACTGTATTCTGCTGTAGTGTCTTCATTTTTTAACTGCTTTGTTTTATTGATTAGTCTCTTGTTGATTTCCTCTGGTTTGAGTATTGACATTCCTTTGGTTTTGATTTGATTTTTTAAATTGTTTTTCAAAGTATTAGATTGGACTTGAGGAGCTATTTCTGCTATCGGACGTATTTTTGTCATTTTATGCTTTTGGTCTAATATTAACTGCGTTCTATTTGATGCTGTTTCTTGTGGAGAAAATACTTTTTTGGATACGTTTTTTATACTAAAAGGGTTTTCAATATTTGGACGAAATTTTATAATAGGAGGCTTGATGCTTGCAAAATTTTTAGTTGCTAAATGGTAAAAACCGTTACTTTTTCGGATTCTAATGGGTTTTACAACTTTAGATTTTTCTTGTCTTGAGGATTTTTCTGGAGGACATGCTGTTTCAGGTTCTTCTTCAGGATTGTTCATACAATTTCTCTTGAGACCTATTTCTTTACTCGTTTTGTCAGTTTCCAAGAATACAATATCACTATGAGGCATATTATCTCTAGGTATAAAAGATATTGGATTATCGATAACTTTTAAATCATCGACTTTATTAGTTTTTATCCAAATACCTCTTGTTCGTTTTATATTTGATCTACTTAAAACAGATCTAACAGTGTTTAGTCCTAATGTTTCTTCTTCTTCGTACGGACCAACAAAGACACAATATTCATTAACATTTGGAGTTGCATAAATCCCAAAAGGAGGATCTTGATTATTACATTTTTGAGATGAAAGTCTTACTGTTTTTCCTGTACTTCTAGCTACATTTATGGCCTTAATAATATTCTGGTGTTTAACAAAGAAACCCTTTTCCTGAAACTGAATTTCATCAAAGTCCTTTTCTATGGTCATGAAAAACCATTTTGAACAATCAGGCTTAATTTGTGATGGTTCAATAACAGATTCGACTGTATCACTTTTTACTAAAATTGGTTCTACAAAATCGTCAACAGTATCAGTATTTTCACTTGGCGGATTTTCAATTTGCATTACATTTAATCCGAAGGATCCAAATTTACACTTATCAGATAATTCATTTACTTTTGTAACAGTACCAACAAACTCCCAACAATGAGATAAACCACATAAAATCACAAAATTGTCAGTCATGTCGGTTGCATTTGTAAGTAAGTTTTTTACTGTTACTGGATATTTTTGAAGATCAGCAAATCGAATGTCATCGATATTGATACAATCACTAAAAAAAGAATTTGTTGCGTCAACTGCCATATAAATACGAAACGGCGTTTGTTTTGATATCAGAAATAAATTCTTCCGTTCCCTGTAACGACCCAATATAAACTCCCAGGGATAAAGCATAACTCTTCCCATCTTCGGTGGAACTAAACAAATTTTACCATTACCCATTTCTAGTTTTTGTTTATATTTTAAGTAGTTTGTTTCAAGCCACTTTGTTAATTTCATTTTATTTGATGCATTTTGGGAAGAAAGCACTACGTTCATTAACAAAGTTCTTAGATCTTTTGATTCCATCAACTCCTTTACTTCATTTGACGAATCATTTTCTTCAAAAATATTTGGGTTAACTAACTCTTGCACTTCTAAATCTATAACATTGCATTCATTTGTGTTAAGAGAAGTGTCAGGACTATTATATTCATGTTTCTCTGCTTTTGGGTTAATTAGGAATTGCAATCTTTTTCGCAACATATCGTCATCTTTTTCCAAAAGTAATATTTGGTTATTCGTTTTTAAATAGTAGTCATTATTATGTTTTCTACCACAAAAAGAGCGAAGTCTTGCGCATGACTTAAAAGCATCTAGATTAGAAAGGTCAGCAGTTACGAAATCTGTCATATTTTCATTTCTTTCATTGACTTTATAGTTTGAATGAGTTAAACAGGAATCGCTTAGTTGTTCAGGTATATCAGTTAAGAATGTATCACTTTTTGTTTTTGAATTAAAGTCAGAACAGTGCGTAAACACTCCCTTACAGAAACAATTGTATAAATTGTGAACCATACACCATGCTTCAATGTTGTCGCAATTAATTCTTAAAAGATCTACAGACAATATTTTTTCAGTCTTTATTTTGTTTTTTAAACACAGTGTATCATAAAAGTTTCCATACTTTTTAGAAGCCTTCCAATCTCTTTTTTGTGATTTTAGAACTATACTTTTTTCACCGGTTACAATAACAGTTTGGTGAAACTTTTGCTCCTCTTTTGCAAGTTTTGTATTGGCTTTTCTGTCATAATGAAGAAAGCTTGGAATTAAATCCGCACAGTCACTTTCTGAACAATCTACAGCTTTATATTTTGTAAAATCACATTTGCATTTGAACATGCAATCTATGCGTCCACAATGATTTTTTAAATTTAGATCACAATTGATAGAAGCACAAATACAACCTAAAATGCAGTGTTCTTGATTACATGGAATCTCAGGATTTATTGACTTCTCTTCGCCCAATCTTATAACCGTCACATCAAGTCTTTCAAGTTCACTATATTTTTTCTTTTGCTTCTCTTTAGGTGTCTCAGAACTTTTTGACACAGTGTTGATATCATTATGCCTAAATAAAGGTTCGTCAATAGCAAACATAAAATCTTGATTCAGACCTATTTCTACAGTGTTCACAATTTCGCCAACAATTTTTATAACCTCAGGGTCTAGTATTGAGTCTATGTTTTGACTATAAGATTTTAAATTAACGTGATTGTTAATTTTTGTAGGTAATTTATCATCACTACGACGCATCAGTAATCGGCTTTGATTATATGAATAATTTAATTTAAATGTTAACTTTGCGTTTTCTGTCTCTTGAGCTACATTTTTATCGTTTATTTTGCCAACCATTGAAACAGCAAATTGAGCCCAATTCTTTGAAATCAAACCATTTTGATCTCTCAAAGAATGCAAAAAATTTGTGACCGTAGATTCAAGAGCTATTCCATACTTAGGACAAATTTCAAAACCAGGTGCTGGAAGATCGACTAATTCAATACTTCCGACGTGAAATTTTTGGAAGGAATTATCTAATTCTTTTTTTTTCGTCAATGGCCCTGGTTTAATTTTAAAGTCTAAAGAATTTTTCAAAAGCCCTATCTTCTTCTGACTTTTTGTAGTTTTTACCTTTTTTTTATCATACAACTTTTTAGTTCCCAGATCAAAGTTGCACATAAATTTACTGCTACCCCCCCTGCTCCCAACTATTTGAATATTTTTGCCATTGTATGAGACATATTGAGCATGATGGGCGTGATTACATGGGTTAATATTCATTAACATTTGCCATACTGATCTAGAAAATGACTCCTGACTTTTTAACAGATGATTTGCAATTTTAATAGTGTTATTATCTTTAAAATAGCCACCAGTAATTTTTTTCAACAATGTAGTTTTTTGTTTTTCCAATTCTTTCGGTAGAATATTAGATATATCATTTTCATATTCGGTTCTTATATCACGAACTGTTTTAACCTTATAACGTGTTTTTTTCTTTGGAACGTAAAATTTTCCTTCTTGTGGTTGAAATTCAAAATGTTGCTTACTTCCATCAACTGCGGCTGTTATTGGTTTAGCAGGTTTTATTGACAGTAAATCACAAAGATTGTTTTTTAGTGGTTTCTGTCCTCTAGTGATATTGGATGAGAAAACCTTAAGATTTTCGACCATGTGATCCATAATGCACTTCTGTCTGAAAAAAATACTTTTTTTATTAGATAGTAGCAGTATTTTATTTTTATTTTATGTCTTAAAAATATAATGTTTACACATAAGATAAGTTTTAGCCCGGCTTAAATGACAAAATTGAAGCATTATATATAATAAAAAAACAAAGTCCCCGCCGTATTTTCCGTTCATCTCAAAAACTAAAGAACGAGTTTCATAACGGTTTTCATCGAACAACAAAGGATTCCTAATTAATGTTTAGATGTATAATTAGTTATAACTCTTGATACACATTCGTCTTTTGTGTAAATTGGTTGAAAACTTACGATGATTTTTGAGCAAGTTAGAAAAAATCTAAGAGTGGGAGCTTTGATTGAGATTATTTCTCTTAGAAACGTCCACAAAAAAGTTCGAAATGGCATATATTGCTATATATATGCCTATCTTTTAAGGATAGCTAACTAACTTCTAAAAAACGTTACATTAAGCATTTCATACACATAAAAAATCGCCATTTACACCATACAATTTAAAGTAATATCTTAGGAGTTATAGTAAATTAAAAACTACGCTCGAGAAAATAAATTCAAGCGGCGGGGGGGGGGGGGGCAACCAACAACGAGATGCGACGACGACACGGGACTCGCTTCAAAAATCGGGGGAAGACCTTAGCATACGAGTACTATGCACCGGCAGGTGCAAAGCCTGGGCGGTCGGGCCGCTAGTCAAAGAGAATACACCGTCATAAGTGCTTCTTGGAGTTTAAGACTCGAAATCTAATTTACAGTAAACTGCTTCATCGCGAAACATTATTAGTATCAGTCTTCCTGTTAGGTTTGTTTATATATCTACCATTTTTACTATCTTTACGCAATAAAAAATAACTAACACTTTTCAACAGACGTTCCGCCATTAGTGCGAAAATATGCGAAAACTTCTTCCTAGAACCTAGTAGATTCGCAAGATGTCGATTAATAAAATATTACAGTGGAGATCGTGATGAATAAAGGTTCACTTCACTGAATTTCGTTTTCAATTTAATGAAAACAGCTAAAAATTAAGGTCTTGAACGTTCCTTGAACTGATTATGACTAGGGTTGCGACAAACTGCGATGCGATATCACAGAAATACGATTCATGCGACAAAGCAGTAGTTGAGGAGATCATACTTTCCAGTGTATTCTTTCGTAGGTACTAGACGTTTTTTAAGTTGTAACATGGTTCGTAAAATAATTATATATTTTATGACTTAACATACTAAGATTATGAATCAATAACTTTTCTTACTAGATATTATTTGTGAACGATCGTCACCAAATATAACGTAATATCGCAATCTATTTAGGATAGACAGAGAGCTAAATAAGTAGTTGAAGTAGGGATTTTGTCAAGTATGTATATCAAAAATTCTATTTAGTAACCTTGTACATTTGGTTACAAAAATAATACCCGTAATTTACTAATGCTGACATTAAAATAAGAAAATAAATTTAAAATTTACTTTTTTAAATAAAAATTCTTATGGTATGTACATAACCTAACGTTTATAAGTACATGTACATGTACCATAATATACCAGTTTTGCTTTTTTCACAAAAAAGTCTAAGATTTTAAATCACTGCTTCATATAAAATAACTAATACCTACTTTCAGGTACCGACCTACCCCAAAATACGTTGCTAAACCTGTATTTATATTAACCACATGATCACTCCACTGTTTATGCATCGGCTTTCATCCACGTAATTATTATATGATGTATTAAATGAAACTGACAATTTAAATGATACCTTATGAAATGTTAGATATCAGCAACCATTTCTTTTATTAAGACTAATTTAATGGTTCTAATCGTTTGTTATAAAATCTCATTTTACTTTTGTAAACTTTCGACACCATTTTGATTGCTTAACAAGTGAAATTTTACGCATCGTTCGGAATTGTTACTTCTGTTGAGCAATATTTATTGTTTACATAAAAACTGTTACAAACCAACTAACTAAAAATAAAACGTTTTTATTTCAGACCAGCGTTTTATCGAGTCGCGTTACATGCTCGTTTCGGCGTATGTGATCGCTTTTGTTCACATTTTATGCATTGGTACGTTCCGAAACGTTTTTTTTGTCACGAACTACGTTTGACCACGCGCGCTACTGGCTAGTGGCTTTTGCTTGAACAAAGTTTTGTATGGATCTATCCAACTTATGTAAATAAACGCTTTTTTAGTGTGTGGTTTCTTCTGCTACTGCTTTGAACCCCGATATTGTATAAGCTTATACGCACATCTACAGGCGAAAGAGGCTTTACCGCAAAAAGAAAAGAATCGCCACGCTTAATGAAGTCTACGGTAAAACAACCACACTTTTACTCATGACTTAAATATTTTTTTTAGGAAATTCGGACAGTTAAAGCTATTTGGACAACATTAAAATGTTTGCTCGTATTTATCTGAAATTTTAAAACATTTAGATTATACTTACTTTTATTTATTTATCATGCTGGCTTCTAGAAACTTCTAACAAAACAAAATGGCCGGTTGACGTCTAAAACTTAATATAAAAGTAGTCGTATAAATCCGACATAATCTACGGATTACTAGCCATTTTATCAATTATATTATAATATTGCTTACTTATAGCACACATCCGACTGTTTTTCACTCTTATTTAACAAAATAATATTTAGCGTCGAAAACTCCACAAACAAACAATATATGTACCTAAACGACACGTGTCATCGTTCGTTACTATCTTATTGGAAATCGTTCAGAAATATCTGTTAAGGTTTTTCAATTTGGATTGGATATCAAGACATCATGTACAAGATAGATAGAGAGTAGAGAGAGACATTCACACCAAAGGGAACCAATTTCAAGTCCTTTATAACTTAAATCGTTCGAATGTATGGAATGTGGCCACAGACTAATTGACACAACTGAAGGTGCTTGCTTTTTATCGTTTTGTTCGGATTCTGTTAGATTCATCTATGTCAGCGATTCTTAAGCAGGTCACAGACGTGTGCTATAATATACTATAGCTGTATATTATTATATCACGATGCATCAATATAGCTATAGGAGGCCAAACATGGCGGCTAAAATATAATTTTACTTATCGTATCTTGTGATACCGAAAGGCGAAAGATACGAAAATATATATATTGTAACGCGATATGGTTCGATATATTTTCGTATGTAACGTTCGTACTGGGTGTTTGACAAGTTTTATAAGAGACAACTAGAGATGGGTGGCCTATAAATTCTCTCGGCAATTCTCACAAAAGGAGTATTTACCTGAATGAAAAAATATTCTAAAATATTTTCATGCCCACATTTTGTATTCTTTCATTTTCAAATATTCTACTTTCGAGGGAGATAAAAGTAAAAGATATTCAAGTAGATATAACTGATTCTCTGAGGTATGACAATTTATCGTATTTCTGTAAAAGATACTTAATATTTTGATATTTAAAAGAATATCGTAATTTATATGAGTAGTAGTAGTAGGTACATGCATCATTCGAGACGTCAACCCGTGGAATGTTATGAAAAATAAATATATATTATCTGCTATGTGTGTAAAACCATGCTATAACATAGGTTAATCTTTACAACCGTATAAAGGTTTATAGCGCAAGTCTGTGAACCGCTTTAACTTTTTTCGTCCACAGACCTCTAGAAAATCGAGCATAATTGATAAGGACCTCCTTTAAAAACAATCTGAACATTGGTAGGTATCGGGAACTTATTGCGACTAAAGTAGTTCGAATTGATCTTTTTGATTTGATTTGTTAAATTCCATTTGTAATCTGTTCAAGAGCAACAATTACACTATTTCTGTTTGTATTGTTAAATGATCTAGAGATAAGACTGCGGACCACAATACATATCCTTACGTACCCCTAGGGATCCGCTGACCACAGATCAAAAAACACTAATGTCAATATTTTTAAAGTAGATTTATTTTATCAAGTTGTGTGTGTACATCAAGGTCACAAAGTTATAACTGTTTTATGTAGGTATGCTTCTACGTTACGAATCTCGTTTATCCTTTTGTCTATATTTTATCTCATAATATTGGTAAAACCGTGCATTTTTCTTCGATGCATTTCTCAGTACATGGTTTTTCATGAAATACCTCTTTTCATAAAATAAAAGGACCAGTGACAGATGTTTTTAATACCTAATTTTATTGTTTTTTTTTAAGTAAAAGGCAAATGAATCGGACGAGACCCTTCCAAAAAAAACTAGCGATTATTGACAACATGTAAGGCTCTGTACAAAAACATTTTTTATTGTATGTGCATTAGAATATTTAATAATTTATTAAACGTGTCTAAAGGACTTAAACATACCTTTCTTCAAATCCAGACTGTACAACTGGCTTCTACAGAAAGGCTTTATTTTTTCGAAGGAATAATTACAGCGTATAACAAGAATAGGAAACAATTTACAGTGTACAAATTAAGACGCCAATAACAATTATTCACATATAACCTAGAATAGTATATGACACACAAAATTTGGACGTTGAGCCCGGATTGACATACTCACAAATATGTACATTCAAACATATTACATACGTACATTCAAACATATTACATACGTACATAAATAACATACATAAATTAAATAAATAAATATATTCTCATGTGTAAAAATAAAAAAAGAAATAATCAAGAATATAATAATATTCTTTAGTATTAAAGAATACTTAACCTGGAGGCAAATTCAATAAAATAAAATTTGATATTGAATTTTTATTTTAGCAGCCTACTTTCTACTACTACTTTGACTGATATTAGATTTTATTTTTATGTTATTTCGACCTATGTACCACCATGAACCTTACAAATAAAGAATTTGATTAGATTTGATATTTTTTGGGGGGTCGCATTTGGGGGGCTCTAATGTTTTGTGCAGTTATAATAGAGTAAAACCTTGACTGGTGCTAAAATCGGAACAAGATACGAAGAAAGTTAGTTAGTTGATTTTATATCTTACAGTTTGACATTGGACAAGCAGGAAACATTATAAAAAGTTCAGGTCGAAAGAATTGCGATAATCCTTAAATCACTTAAGTCTGAAACTTGATCCTGTTTTTATTTTTAATTTTCAGTAGCTATGGGTAAATTAGAACTCAAATAAATAAATACCTTTTTTATTAGGAGTAAATTTGCATTTTATTTTTGTAAACATTATTAACATAATGCGTGTCAAACAGTTTTTTTTTTTCATTTTGAAATACACAGACGTCTTTGGTGCTCTTCAATTCATCTTCTGATTTTCGATTCGTTAGACCGCCTAGTATGTACTGCTAAGGATTTTTTCAGTAGATTACACATGATAAAGAATTTAAAACTTATTCGTTATGACAAAAAAATCGCGCCTTTGCAGGTAATGGGACTGCCGTAGTAGTAGTCGTAGTAGATCCTTTACCCAAAAAGACACGATTTAAAATTTAAAAATATATATATTTTTAAACATTTAATTTTTCTTTCTTAGACAAATTTTTCTAAAGAATAAAATAATAAGGCGTTCTAATTGTCATGTCTCAATGCCAAAGGTGGACATAAGGATATATTAAAAAGGATATTGTTTTTCTCTTGTTTCTTCATGTGAGCGATCCCTGAACGGAGACTTGTCCTAAAAAAATTGTGGGAGGCATTTATACAAAATATTTTTTAATGATCCGATGAAAAATAAAGCGTGTTTAGTGTGGAAACTCTCGCGTCGATCCACAGAAGTAAATTTCTCCATGGTAAAATTAAACCTTTCGAGGAATTTCCATGGCAAAAACATTTCTTATTTACAAAATGTAAAAAACAACTTGTGAGCTTTAATGGGTATAAAATCTTACTCGTTTGTGATATTTCTCATAATGATGATCTTCTTGTGATCCATTTTGATGACTTCCCATCTTCAGTGCTAAAATGATACAAAAGTTATAATTGGCTGTGTTTTTTGTGTTGGAAAAAACATTACAATGATGTACAAAAAGAATTTCTAATAAAACTTCTATATATATATATATATTCTGCCAAACGGGTTGCATGAAGTTATATAACGTGAAGTTATATAATGTAGTATATATAACGGGTATATATATATACAATAATAATTAATTATTAATTTCACATAAATTCCAATAATTACTCTGAACCATCTCCGTAAAATGAACAAGTTTTTTTAAGTATATAATAGGGGGCAAACGAGCAAAGAGATCAACTGATGGAAAGTGAATACTGCCGCCCATGGATATTTGTAACACCAGAGGAGCTACAAAATGTGTTGCCGGCCTTTTAAATAAGAGGACGCTCTTTTCTTGAAGGTCCGCAGGTCGTTTGTCCGGAAATACCGCATGCGGCAACTCAATCCACTAGTTTCATGCGTCTGAACCATATTTCGATACACTTTTTCAGTCCACCGTGGACACCTCAACGACCTTTAACGACCTTCTCGAACGCAGTTTGCTCATCTTTCAACGATGAAAAGGGTATCCCTTTCAGATGATTTTTGATAATTAAAACGAGTCGTACGGTACCAGATCATTACTATTAGGAGGGTGTCCTAAGACTAATCGGTGTGTAGTTAAGAATGCCCCTTATTAGGAGCGCTGACGCTGATAGTAATCGTTATCTACCATAATGCCGTAAATGTGACAAGTTGAGTTTGATTTCATTTTTTTACTCATGTCATGACTCCATTTCACAAGTGTGTGTTTCTGAGCCTCAGTGAGTTTGTGGAGCACCAAGCGCGAACTATCTTCCTCAAGCAAAGATCCTTGTTTAGAATCTCATACAATTATCACGATTCTAACTATAACATTTATTTATTCTATTTGCATTTAATTCGCTTGTTCTATTGAGTGAAATTTTTCATTCCTAGCACATTTTTTTCGGTAACAGCCGATGAATAATTACCACCTCTTTCTTCATCCCTCAAAACTAGACGACTGAGCTTGAAATCGTTGTAATGGTAAATGGTAAATAGGAAGAATAATATTGGGTTTAAAAATACGAATATGATGGTATTTCTACTATGGTCCTTAAGTATGTTGCCAGTATTACAAGCACAGTTATTGGCTAAATTTCGGCCTAGGTATAGAAAAGGGCAGTTTAACTAAAAGCTTAAAAATATATGTTTTGTACAAAAAAAAAAGGTTGAGAAATCTTAAGTTATTACAGACCAGTCACTCTTATACCCATTTTGTCAAAATTTCTGGAAATAAAAAGAGAAATATTGACATTTGCAATCAAATATAATACGCCATCGAATCAATTAAATATATGTGGTGGTAAATTACTAGTGGCTATAAATAACACAAAGTTTTTGGGGTTAGAAATATACTCTCATCTGAGTTGGAACGAATATTTAAGTTGTGTGTTCAAAAATGAGTAAGTGTTCCTATGCACTGTTTTTGTTATTAAAGTTTGCGAAGCAAAAAACAGTATTAATTGCATATTATTCTTAGGTTAAACCACCGCTTAGATGTTCTGGGGCAATTCCACTAATAAACTGGTTGAATTATAAGCACAAAAAAGAGTCCGAGCCATGTGTAGACTTTAAAGTTGCAAAGTTTGTAAAATCGAATATTAATTTATTTGTTACTCTTAAGAGTAATAGAAATAAAGATAAAGTACCTGCTTTACCAAGAATTAAGGCTTCTTTTGATAAATGTAGTTTTGGAATGTCAACAAAAATCTTTATTCATCTCCCCAAAACATAACATAGCATCAATGATTTAATTTTGAAGGAAGTTAAAAGTATTTTTATTAAGATTAAGATAAAACATATTACAGTACCGATGAATTAATTGAGAATAAGCAAGAAAAAAATGGTTGTTACTCAATCAATCAAAAGTTTTGAAGGATGATAGACTGAGTTTAATTATATGGCCAGCTATAAGCATTATAAAATGCTTCTGATTCATTTAAATAATGAATAAACTATCGCTAAATACAAGTATTTCTTGTCTTTATTTTACGGAGATATTTTCAAAATAATCATAAACGTAATATAAAAGGAATCAAGCCTTCTTTTCAACACATACTTCGCTGCCAAAACAGATTTGAAGATTTATAGGGTGTCTCAAATTTTTTGATCACTGTCTTCACTGTCAAGACTAAAGAAGGCTTCCGACAGAGCGTAATATTGCGGACTAAATGGCATCAGAAGGGTATCGTCAATGGTAGCGCAGACTTTATCTCGGTGAGTCCTCTCCACGGCAAGTTCGTACCATAATATCAAAACCTATAATTTTGCTGAAAGTCGTGCATGCATACAGTTAAGTTTTCTTTTTCCGCTAATAATATGGAATATAAATGGTAATATAATGGAAAAGTTTAAGATCTCAAGATATAAAAAGACTGATACGCACCGTTGGAAGAGACTTGTGTGCGGTGTGAGGCTCTTTGTGGCAGTGGCGTGCCTAGAGTTTTAGTACTGGGCAAGCCGAGAGATATACTTCGTACTTCCGTTGTGGACTTGCTGGTGTGAACGAGCTCAGCAAAACACTCTGAACTTTGTGACATGTTAGCAAAACCACAATTTCGGTGGCTTTAAAAAGTCGTTTGATTTATTAATGAATGACGAACTTATTTTAGTTTGATAGGGCAAGCCGGGCTTTTGGGCTTCTATGACAGTACCGCCACTGCTTCGTGGTTGTGGGTCGTATAGCCTTGATTCGCAGAATCACGCACCGTCGGAAGCCAACTTAACTGTGATAACTTTCTCTTATTAAAAATACAAAACAGTACCTTTTTGTTCATCACGTCGCCTTTTTTGTTCTAAAAGATTTGTTTCTTCAGCTCTATCCTGAAAGCGATAGTAAAACTATTTCAATTTTATGTCCAACAAGGTAAAACCCCTAGAATGTTTAATGTGTAACTAATCTCTAACATGTTTCAAAAACATAAACATAAATACTTCCATTTAAAATAGAATTATAAATTAAATTGGTTCTAATTTCAACATACATTTTGGTAAACATTTTGAAATGATAATTTCAACTTACTCTTTTTCGACTCATCTTACGCTCTTTACGTTCGTCACCTCTTATTTTCGCCTTCCTTTTTTCCTTCTCTGGGGACCGTTCCTCTATTTCTTTACTACCCTGCTTATCAGAAAAAAATAAATGTAATCAAAATCACAGGTTTTATAGATGAATGAGATTTTAAAATCATTGTTTTTGGAAGAGAAAGGAAATATCTGAAGCAAGTGTTATGTTTGAGTTTTAATGAAAATAGTTTTTTTTACATGTTCATGTAATTATATATTTTTTGCCTCAAACCAAGCTACAACAAAAAGACCCAATAAAGCCAAAAGGGACATTGAATAAAGATCATGACGTTCTTCATATGTGTTTCTTCATGAGTCATTTTCTTATATACCATTATTATTATTATTCAGTGCAGTTTCGTAGAATGCTTACAAGTTGTGACGGATTCCACAGCTCCCTTCGGTGAGTTATAGTTTGTGCTCTCCTTGCTTTCATAAGGGTTAGAACGCCTTCTGCGTGGACACCCCAAATGTCCCTCGATAGTACGGCTCCCAACCGGGTCTGTAACTATGCTTGACGTCTTGATGTATTGTGTTTATAAAGACGATACAGCCTGATCTATTGTATAGGGTACGATAGCCACGGTAAAGTAAAATCACGGTAAAGCTGCTAAGGCCTCCAAGTCGCAGTACTCATCGTTTTGGAAAATACAAATTGTGGTGAGTGTATGGGTTTCCAAATAACTTTTTTTTTCTTTGTGCAACCATTCTTGGTGTTTCCTCCAATAACAGACTTAATTTTTCCGAAAATTCCGAGTTAAGCAAAATGTTATTTTAAGATGTCATATGTTGACGAAGACTGGTTGCAAAATATGTTGTTCAATTCGTTGTCTTTATTTATCTTGAATACATAATTTGAATGTTTAGTTGGTTTCTTCATCTTCATTCCTTGAGTTTGTTTTCTGTATTTTAAGTATTTGAAGTTTAAATATTATGGTTTGGAGATGAATATTGGCGATACTTTTGATGATTTTTTATTTTTGTTGTTTACTTAGTAATTTATTTCTTAAAATTGAACTTTGTACTTCAAGATATACTTTTTATATACTATTGATGTTTTTCTTTATAATTTGTTTTATTTCTGTACACATATTTCCATTGCTCCAACGGTTTCCATGCTGATCTAACGTCGCTGACATATCATCAACATATCTTCTAATGCTTTATTCAAAGAACCTTTTGACTTTTTAATAATAATAAAAGTACGTAATCTTACCATCGTTCAGCAGGACTGGGCTGATCGGACTTACGAATCGCGAATTCTTCGTATTGACTGTTCATATCATTATTAACATTATTCTATATTTATTTCTATTATTAGAATGTTCATGATCCAATTCTTCACATAGTTTTTCTTTGAGGGCGTCCTAATGTTTAAATCTTCATTTTTTAGCAACATCTTCCATATCCTTTGAATGAAATTTTTATTCATAAAAATGGTTAATCTTCAAAAAAACTTCTTGCTTCTCTCTTTTTCTAATCTTCTTTAAATACTAAGTCCCTCGATGTGAATACTAATCTTGTTAACTTCTTTGCTTCAATTTCTAATTATTGTTTTATAAGTTTTATTTTACAGAGCATTATTTTAAATATTTAGGGGTTTATTGATTGATTAAAACACTTAAAAGTCTGGCAGTTCATAGAGTCCCACAGCAGTTTAGTTGACACAACACTTGTACTACACTGGTTACGTTATGTCTCGCCCAGCCCAATCCTCAGTCCGGCGGCTCGGTTGTAACGATACTCACCTTGCCGTTGCTGCCACTTTCTACTTTGCGGCGCTTAGCTTCTGTTGAAAACAATATCACGTATTATCAACTAATAGGCGGGATATAAAATTAACAAAACAATGGACGACACTACTTGGCATTTTCATGCAAAAAATGAGAGTAAATGTATTATATACCGGTAATATATTTTTCTTAATGATTTTTTTTTGTGATGTGGTTATTTTTTTTTTTCTTAATATATATTTTTTAATAAAGATTCTTAATTCCGAAAGCAGGTTTTAATCTAATATTCTTACACTATACACTATAGTCAAAATTTTTCGTCGAGTCGATTTGGAAAAAATATAAAAATAAATTTAATTGTGAGTTTTACCTCGTTCAAGTTCGTCTTGAACATGTCGATGCTCATGCGGCGGCGATACAGTCTCCAAATAGCGTTCCTCCTATAAAACAATTTTTACAACCAACATTATTATTAATACATTTCTTACTTTAAAATTACATCAAGCCAATTTTCTTACCCTATGTGTTCTTTCTCTTGGCGATCTGTCTTTACTTCTTATTTCTTCTTTACGGCTCTCTTTCACCACACTAAAATGAAGAACTAAACTATTAACCTTCATCTTAATGTTACAACAAAATTACTATATATTTTATATTCTCTTTTTGAAAATAAAATAAAATATTAAACTTACGCCCTGGAATCACGTTTAGACTCTTTATCTCTTTCTGCATCTTCCCTGCGTCTGTCGTTGGTGCGAGTTTCACGCTTCTCAGCTTCTACCAGAAAAAAATTAATTCGATTCTTCTACAAAAATTAAGCGATATACAATGCCGTGGAAACATTTAAAGACACACAATGTCGACTAGTTACGGTCACAAAATTGTTATTAATTGCTGTTTCTTTTAAAATCTATTTTTTTTATTTGCTATTTAGACTAACGATGGATTATTGATTATGCGTGTGTGTTGTTATTTTCCATTTTAAGCTGGAGAAGTAGTATTATAATCCGGCCTTTGATGAATGAATGCGCTCCTGAAATCTGTCAGTTCTTTATGACTACAGATAGAATAAATAACACTATTATAGACTTTTTCAACCGACCCATGAAAATATTAATATAACTTTAAATATTTGTTTGTCAGAGTTAGTAATTTCTGAAAACAACAATTGCACTGGTACATATGAAAATTTAAGGCTTAGATAATACGTTAAATTTAAATTTTGTCATACTCCAATTAGCTTGAGGAAGTGTCATCTTCGCTCACATATATAACCATATCTATTATCAATTCTGATAGTCGGTCAAAGTAATCGAAAATATTTCTTCTATTGGATTTAAATGTTTTATTACATTGATAATGTTACAATTGACTGATATTTTAAATACATCATTACAAAAAAACAGTTGTCAAAACCTTGTCAATGCGCAATGTATACAATATTTTTACAGTAAACTGTTCACAATTTCAAAGTCACATCAGTGATTCAATCACGACCCGTCAGAAACGCATTCTCTGAAAGGCCGGCCTGTACTTACATGAGACATTAATTCGTGATATTTGAATAGAACTTACCAACAGGTTGTTGTATCGGTGCTTCCTGTTTGCTGGCGTCTTCTTTGACTGGAGCCGCCGCAGCCGCCGCCTTGTGTTTGTCTCCTACCTGCAATTGTACCACCTACTCAAAGTCAAACTTTACCATTACAATGCCATCACGATTTTTAGTACCATACTTGTATTATAAATTAGAAAGAAAATCTTTCTATAAACTTTGGCAAGGAATTACCTGGTGGAAGTCACTTTCTCTCATCATGTGTGGAACTCTATTACGTAGTTGCCCGCTGTATCCAGTAGCCAAAACATACAGATCTTGACGCTGGGTTTTTTCTTCCTCCTTCACCTATACATAAAATATATGAATTAACAAGAATTGAAGAACCCTTAAGGCTTCTCCAAACAGAACATGAACATAGCGCGTCAGGACGCTGGCCTGACGCCGCGCCATAGCGCCGAACTCTATTGTTGTACAACGGTTCATACTGTCACACAAAGTGCCTGTGCTAGTCGTACGCAACGAAACGCGTCAAAAAGATTTGACGTACGTTATATTGTACTAATCTACTTAGTTTAACGTTAAAGGAGTGCGGTGTTCAAACGCGACGCTATAACTCGGCTTAAGTACGCGTTCCGTTTGGAGAAGTCTTTTAACAGGAACATATGAGCTTTCGTAGTCTAAATAATATTTGTACATTCCAAACCAGTACAAACTTCCATCTTTATTTTAAAATTGTTTCTTATGATTTGTATTTGTACTTTGTAAAAAGCAACAAAGTACAAATACTAATATCATTAACAAATTCTAAGGCAATAAAACTGTCATATGATTGCAATACTTATGTTCTCCGTCCACGACCGACTTTTTCAAATTAAAATGTTATTTTTTTCCTCTTAGTCATATTAACCGACGTTGTAGGGCGAGGCCGTTTCACTACTGAAATCAGTACTTTCCATTTTTCACCTACGAAAAATCAGTTACGGACTGTCGGTCGTGGGCGGGGAGCCTTATTAAGATTAAATAGCAAATTACCTTTTCGACCTTCCTCTCTATGATTTGCGCCAGTTTCGCCAACACGGGGAAATGTGGCAACACTCTTATGAGTACAACTAACGCATTGCGAATCTGCACGAAGTCTCCAGACTCTAGGCAGACTACCATCGCCTTGGTTATCTTGTAATGCCATTTATGGCAAACGTGTCTGTTTGTAAAATTTATACAATTATTAAATTTTTGATTTGTTTTAAAAAGAATACCCGCTCAACACAAACAAGTATGCATTGAAGTTTTTCTAAAACTGGTGATTAACTTAGAATTTTTACCCATAACTGCCCCTAATCGTCCTTCTTTATTTTTTTTTGTGCTTCTTGATATTGCTTGGAATTAAGAACATATTTTAATGAAATATCGAAGTAGTTCAAAAATAGAAAATTCAGCTATTCACCTGTAGTTTTCATATCCAACATGATCATTCGCTTCAGTGAACTGGTTGGAGACTCTGTACTTGGTGACGAAGCCCGGGTAGTGGGCGCACTGAGCGTGGAAAGCGGAGCGGTCGGCGTGCCAACGCATCGCGGTTTTTAAAACGCGGCACAAAAATGTCCCGTACCTATCCGCCTCGCCTTCGGTACACGACATAACAGAGTATGTTATGTCGCAGAACAGCTATTGAAGAGATTTTTCATTTTAAAATTTACCGACGGTAAAATATCCAAGGAGAAATACTTTAGAATTTGAAGGCAACTTTACTATTATTTGTCGAAAATTACCAAAATTCAAAGCATCGTTCTACTTGTTTAGATGTAGAGAGAAAGGGACAGAGATACAGATGACATCTATCCCCATCTTTCTCGCACAAATTTTTCATTCGCTATCTTACAGAGTGAAAATCCATAAGGTTTTTAATATGTGGGTAACACTGAAAATGTTTAGAACTGGCCAGTTAGAAACATTGCAAATGAAAACTTTTTTTGAATTTCAATTTTAGAACTCTTTGGCAACCTAATGTAGGATATTGCATTCATTTGTCATTTGTTTTTGTGAATTGGCGGCAAATCTAAAACTCTTGTTAAACGTGAAAATGAACCTAACGCGATAAATTAAGTAAAAGTATTGGCAACTTTCTATATTAAGCCATTTTTCATTTTCTAAACATGTTCAGTGTTACCTAGGTAGGATCGGCAACACGTGTCTGGCATTGCTATCAGGAGGGCCATAAGCTCGTTTGCCACCGTAGTGGTATTACATAGTAATGTAATACACAATACTCACAAAATGTTTACTATAAAACTCACCCTATCATAGCAAAGGAGTGTGGAAAAGTTGGGCGTTTTCAAGGCGTGCACGGTGTGTACGAACTCGGCGCAGTATATGGCGTCGGCGGGCGTGAACACGCACCGCGGGAACAGGCACAGCTGCATGAGGCGGGTCACGGTCTCGTTCTTGGCGGACTTGGCGGCGCGAGCGGGGAACCAGCCGCCGCACTCCGCCGCCAGGCGACGCGACACGCGCGCCACGTGCTCCGTCTGGCGACGCCGTTCCTCCTAACCATACATATAGTATAAACGTATTGAAAGGTGTAATTTTGGAAACGGATATTAAATTTAAAATATGCAATTTACACTAAAATAACCTCATATTTTCCACGGCAATAAAAGCTTAAATATCGAGACCACAATTAAAATAGTGATTAAAATTTAACTAAAACTACTAAAAATCACATCACAATTAATGAGCCAAAATAATCCCATAAAGATGTGTACGTAAATATGACAATTAAATTATTTTAATTTTATACTTTTACACGTACAAACTCAATCAATACAACAATAACAAGACAATAAGAAAGCTATCCCGATTTTAAATTGTTTTATAAAGAATAAATTAAATTTTCTTTTAAATTAACAATTGTGTGATTTATGGCTTATGAAACTGAAATAAAATGTGTAAAATTCGTATAAAATGTATAATTGTCTTGTAAATTTTTTCACTACCCTGAACAATTGAACTTATTTCTCTACCCTGGCAACTGTTAACACATACTAAGTTATGTGTTCCTGTCAACGCTGTCACCTGTCTATCACACATACAAAGCGGTTAAACAGACCGCACGTCATTTGATGCTCGCGCTACAACTGCCTTTAGTTCTATAATCTGAAGTTCGAACCAATTTTTTTAATACTTTCAAGTAAATGTATATAATTTAACAAACCTGTAATTTATCGATGAGTGTGTTATATCGTTCGACTTCTTTCTTTCCTTTAGTTCCTTGCGAAGTATCTCTAGCGACATTTGCAGCGGCAGTCTTCAAACGTTCAACCTCCCTTTCGTAACTTTCTACTGGGACACGCAAGTCATACATTGACAAAGACCTAAAACATCACTTTTTGTTAATAAAATATCTACTACATATTATTTCTGGCTAAATATCTATAAATTTTGTGGTTTATTCGAAAGTCTCGAGTCTGATTTTCATGCCTAAACCTCTGTAGTATAGTCTCAGATATAGATAAGATCTGGCATAAAGTAAGATTAATAACAACAAAATAAGATTTCTACATACATAGATGAAGTCCAAGGAAAAAGTTAATACTAATGCCTAAAACTTCATTTATTTTATAAAACAAACTTTTAATCAATGTCTAAATCCCAAATGTAATCTCGTAAAAGCTTGTATTAACAATCTTATTAAAAACTTTTTTGCTCACCAGAATGTCACATAAAACTGTGGAGATATGTCCTCCCAATCCTTTAGAGGCAAAAGCGGTGTGATAGATTGTATTATTGGTTCTAAAGCCTCCTTAGAAGCTTGGATATATCTTTCGATGCTGAGTTCTTGTGTGTCGTTTTTGACGTCGGAACTCTTGCGAAGTTCTTCTACTTTTGCTGCAATTTTCTGAGCTAGCACGGGACGGTGCAAGAAGAATGCCACGTCTGCGTACACGTGGTAATCACGTAGAAGATCCTAAAACAATAGTGTTAATAATCTATACATATAAATACTTTGTTCTGAATGACTGACTGACTGACGGATTAACGCACCTGAAACTTGGAGGGTGTATTTTTATATGACGTAAGCATCCGCCAAGAAAGGCTTTTCCGAAATTCAACCCTCAAGAGCGTAAAAAAGGGGGCAAAGTTTGTATGGGACAATGCGATTCCTTAGTCCAATCTTCTTAAAATTTTGCATAAACATGCGTTAACAGAATTAATGGAAAACGTGTTTTTTATTTTATTGAAAGTCATCCCCTAACAGGATAGTAAGTTACTTTGGGGGTGATTTGCTTCGAAGTTAATATCAATACTATGCTTTTATTTAAATTAAATTTAGTTTTGACACGTCTTTGATAACTCAATCCAATTTTATTTTAAAAGGTTGAACTCACTAAAAGCTTTGTGCAAAATTCTCTTTAAAATTTAAATGTTTTGAAAGTCACCGCGCTATATTAGTAACGCATTTGAAGGTTTCTAAGCTATAGAGAGGTCACTGAGGTCATGAACTTTTAGGACACGGCCTGAAGGTCCGTTTCTGAGACCTAAGCAAGGGATAAGAAACGGACCGGACGGTTAAGATTTTATTACATTCAACCCCTAAATGGGATTAAAAGGGGCTTGGTAGCTGTTATGGAAATTCATATATTTGGAGCAAGAAGCATGAAACTATGTGCTAAGACTAACAATAAATAAATAAAAAGTGTTTTAAAGTTTTTTTGTATGTAAATTAATGTCATACCGGTAGCGGAGGCAGACGAGCTGCGTATTCATCGGGCGCGTGTGAAGATGCTAAGAACGTCCCTAATTGGACGAGCGCGTCGCCACACTGATCCGCCAAACGGCCCACTACTTTTAACTGGGAACCTGAACTAGATCCATCTTCGTCTGCATATTCTATATTTGAAAAAAAATTGAGTAAATCTTAGATGTTTTTCGCATTAATAATATCACACAGTTTAAATAACACGTCAATGATTTATTTATGTACATCGCGTTAAATAAAAGCTATCATTAAATTTGCCGTTATGTTTAACATATTTGTAATATGCATGTTCATATGCATATGGTGTCGACCTCGGTGGTGCAGTGGTGTAAACAGCTGACTGCTACGCTAGAGGTTCCGGGTTGGAATCCTGGCTGGGCGGGATTTTGTGTTATTTGCAAGACGCATTGTTTCGCTTACCGGTCTTGGATGTTGTATTCTTATCTATGTAGTATTTACCATATCGTTGCTTAGTTCCTGTGAAACAAGTTCTTGCGATACTACAGAGCTGAGTCAATGTGTGTCGTGATGTGATTATTATTATTATCTTACCTTTCCAAACACAACAGTGTCTTTGTTGAGCGGATAATATGCAAAGTGCAATATCTAAGTTATTTCCACAAATGGCTTCCTTCAAGCGAGCCGACGACCGTCTTGTATTCCGTACTTGCGAGAAATATCCAGCCTGCGAGCGAAATTCTATTATTTGTTTTCAAGTTAACGAAAAAAAACAGGTAGCATGTCATATGAAAGCTAAGATTATTAAATTTATTAATTACGGGTCGGTGTCATCGTCCCCGGTGATCTTGGGAAAATTTATTTCAACGTCCCCAGTGGCCCCGGGAACGTGAATGTTAAAGGCCTTTTTGAAGCTTTTTTTTGTTAATAGCTTCTATCAAAAGTCAAATTCTATTATAAAAATATGAATAAAAGATTTCGTAAAATAAAAAAAGAAACAGTTTTATTTGTAAATATATTTATCTTTTCTTACATAAGGCCCTACTCATGTGACAATTTTTATTAATCTATAATCTATCAATACTATTAACAGAATTATCTGGCCTAGGCGTATTCTCAAGGTTCTGTATGGTACTAGGACCATATTTATTCTTGTATATCTCCTGTTTATGATTAAATAACTGCTTGGTGTTATTATTTTATTCGCAGATGACAATTCATGCATTTTTAAAGTAATATAAGAGAGTACCAAACTCATAGCATTAATTTCGTTCGCGTGCTACATCCATATATGTTTATCATCTACTAGTGCTGGATTTTATAGTAAGCTTTTATCATTTATGTATCTTTTACACGTAGTTTGAATTTTGTATCAATCATTTCGGTAATATTACTTGTTAGTTAGTTATAAATCCTGATACTATTAATAAGTATAAATATATTAAGATAATATGATAATATGCATTTATATTTTATCTTCACTTCTTGTATTTCTCCAATAATCCCATCAAACTCAACTAAGTGTTTCTTAAATAAAATCAATAATAAAATGTGTACTGGGATGGCAAGGTAAGAATATTTATTTACAATAGAAATATGTCGTTAATTAAACTAAACATTTTAATCCACCAGAAAATTAGAATGGAAAACGCATACGCGAGTGTATGATCTCCAAAAGGCCTTTAAAAGAAGATTCGGGGACGATGACCCTAAATCTGTTTCAACATCCCTGTTGCCAGGGTCAAGGGACGTTTCATTTTTTCTCAACGGCCCCGTAATCGGGGCAGGCCACCGGGGACATTGGACACCGACCCATTTATACAAATAAGATTTGATACAATTTGAAGTTAATTTAGTTCAATGAAATAAAGGAAATGAAAAAAAAACTCACCTCTCCTTTTAACAGTTCACCGCCAGCCATTGCATCAAGCTGTTCCGGCGTCATTTCTTCCGCAGCTTCAATACCTGCCATCTTCAGAACTATTTCCTTAAGTATCAGAAGGTCTTGGCTAAAAAAATAGGCACTTTAACATTTGAAAACACAGTAATGAATATAACCTAAGTGATTTTAGCGATAGAATAAATAAATCATTAAAATACTTTAATTTAACCAGAAATAAATAAAAAAAACAGAAATAGATTTATTTATTACCTTTGTTGAGCTTTGAGACGATTGGCAACAAATTGCAAGAGTGCAGTTAGTTCGATGTTATGTTTTTTAAATGCCGCACCGGCAAAGGCGGCCAAAGCCTGCAGCCACGGAGGGTGGGCCGCGCCGCTAACTGGACGCTTTTCACTCAAAGCCTCCAGCAAACAATACCCAAGAACATCGAGAGATAATGACGTCAAATACTTGAGAGATTCCACAACTGGCCCTATTAGGTTGTCATATGTTTGGATCTAGAAACAAAGAATCTAAGTTATTTAGTGCAATATTCTAAAACTTTGTGAAAAATAATTGATAATTATTGTGTGTGTACAAAAGAAGATATTGACTTTCTTTTATCTGATGTCCGAAATTTGCTGGTTATATGTGTAGTTCATTAATCTAATTTATAATACCTGAAGTAACATGTAATCAAAGAGAAATGCTGGGGCAGCATGCGATAATTTTCCAATGAGCCTTCCTTGAGGTTTTATGTTCTCCTTTGAAACTCTTTTCATTATGTGTTTGATCCTCTGCAGGGAGTTACCACGTACACGCATAAGTGTAGGTATTCTTTCACCGGATTCATTCTTCCAACGTGAGTAGAGGCAGTATCTGAACAAAATCATACAATTAATTCTATAAAGTATTGAAAAAAGAGAAAAATAAAAGTAGTGTATGTAAAGTGATAAAACATGTGGAAGTATATTGTTATTTTTAAGACCTATTATTTTATAGCCATTTTTTAT
Organism: Choreutis nemorana; assembly: GCA_949316135.1. Lineage (NCBI taxonomy): Eukaryota > Metazoa > Arthropoda > Insecta > Lepidoptera > Choreutidae > Choreutis > Choreutis nemorana. The sequence continues at coordinate 5,500,889 of OX438601.1, read as the reverse complement.
GCAAATAAATATTCTATACTACCTATTATACAGAAAGTTTTATTGTATGGTCCATACTGAAAACTAGTATAAATATTATTTGTTATTCAAAAATGTAAATGGAGCTATCAGAATAAACAATCATGTCTCGGGTCTCGCCCAATTGCCTGTTATTCTCTTTTAGGGATCAATTTATGAATAATTTCGATTTTTTGGGGTATTGCATAAGATGGCCATCGATATAAAATTTTTAATAATTTCTCGGGTCTCGCACTATTGGTATAAATAATTTCTAAGAGGTCAATCTATGAACCCCTGCTTGGGAAGGGTGCAATCAACAAGGGAAAAAATATATGATATAAAATATGATGATCAGCTATATCATGATTATGATATAACTGATAAATGTCTCTCAATGATAAATTGTGTTGATCAAAGAATTTTTGAAATCTGGTAACTAGTTTCAAATATCACGTTCTACATCCAAACCAACAAACGTTGACTCTTCATAATATTAGTAAAGACTAGCTTTTGCCCATATGGGTGGAAACTTACATAACTTTCATCAGTACATTGTGGTTGGTCTCGCACTCGTTCAACCCGTAAATTACAATTACATACACATATGAATATGGAACAAGGCAAAAGTTAGTCATTTATAAAATGATGGTCATAATGCTTATTTTTATTCAATTTGTTAAGTAATCTTCCACATTAAACGAAGTAAAATGAAGACTGTTTAATTTGGCTTCCTTCATTTGCTGTAAGAATAATATAAACCATAAGGGTTGTATTAGTGGGAGACCTTTTTTTCTACTTTAGCCACTGTTGACGAAATCACATGTTTTTTTACACACATAATAACTACAAAAATCTGAGACGCGATGCTCTTTTGTGTGTAATTTTTTTAACATTAATAATAAATTTTCAACACAAAGGATTTTCGCCCCCTCCTACTCAACCGTCTTCTTAAGATCAAGTAAATCAATTTAAATACTGTCATTGCATTATTAAATGAAAAACAGAACAAATTAATAAATTTGACTATGTGTTTTCAACTACTTACCTGCATTGATATGGGTATAATTTGAGCAATGTATAAACTTCTTCAGCCATACAGCAGTTTCCTTCCATCAGGGTAAGTGCAGGCAATATGGCGGCATCAAGAACTGTCAGGGCTTCATGACGTAAAGGATCATTAGATTTTGATCGTGACGTGCGTAGTATTCTTATTACCTAAATCATATTTGAAAAAAAAAACAGTGATTTTATGTTATTCAAACCATATTTTTACCTACAAAGAATAGAAGCTTACTTTATACATTAAAATTGGATCATGATGCAGAGCAGGTCCTAGGATGATGAGGGCCGGAATCACAGTATCCTTGATGCCTTCAAAATTCTTGCATGCTGGAGGTGCTAAAGTAGATTTTAAAGGTGGCACTGGCTTTCCTATAATCTTTGGAGCAACTTTACATTCCCTGCAATTTTAACATCTATTTTAATTTTTGTTTATTTAGTATTTTTCTTGTAAACTGTTAGGTTAAGAACTTACGATCTATAAATTGGTTCTACTAATGAATGAAGCATTTTACAAAGGGCAGCTGCAGGCCGCGGCGGCATGTTTGAGGTTGGTAGTCGAGCCCATAGAATTGAGAATTCACGCCAAGCTGTCACACTGAGTAGAGCTTCACTTAGCACCAGCTTTTGATTACTCCAGTATTCCTATAAGAAATATTTATTTTAGTTCCTCATTCTGCAAACTAAACTTCAGCTTCGTAAAAGCATGTAAGTAGTAAAATAATTGTTTGCTAAGCATATGAATTCTTAATGATAAAATATTTAGTATAAATATGTTAGCTGAATTTTTCGAGGAAAAGGTAATCAACTATACTGCGTGTTCGCATTAACGTTACATGCAAACTACTCTTCAATTTCTTATTTGCGAAAACAATCATGTTTTGATTAAGGCACTAATTATATTTCCTGAATGAACAGTATTATTAACTATGAATTATCTATTATTTAATTTCAGTTTTTATAATACCTGTGGATCAATCTTGTCTTCAACAAACTCTGCTAGTTCATTTGTCAGTGGTCCTTTTGTTGATACTATATTTAATTTTCTTAGATAGTCTTGAACTGATTTTAATTCTTTATCTGCTTCCTTTGCTATCAAAGTGTCGTCAGGTCTTAGCTAGAATAAAAACAACTATTATTTCATAGTTGGACTAGGCATTGTTCTACAGAAAATGGAATTAATTAATGCCATATTAATTGTTTTAGTTATTCTTTCTATGATTTAACAGTTTTTTTTTTTCAGTTTATTTACATTAAAAAAATAGATACCACAAAATACCAACAACTCATTTATACACAGTACTGTCTTATTATTATTATTTTTTTATAAATCGAAATCCACAGCTATTAAAGCCAATAATAGATGTGATTACAAAAACATAAAATGAAACAAAAACACTCACCCATGGATATATGTTATCTAAAGTAATAACTTGATGTTGTAATAACAAAGCTATTACTGTCATTAGTGGTGGTGGTTCTTTGTAGTTGTCCAGAATTTCCATATTCCCAAGTTTAAAGCCAATTACTTCAGATATTACTTGGGGATCACCCATGTAATTTTTGATCAGGGATATAAAAAGGTTGTCTAAGTGTGTTCTAGCTTCAAAAGATTCTAATATTATATCTAAAACTCTGTTAGGATCCAAATTAAAACAACCTAAAATTTTCAAGATAAGATTAATATATCTAATAACAAGGTTACAAAATAAAGACAGACAAGAGAATAAATAAATCTGATAATAGTTCATATGAAAATAACATCTAATTTACCTATGAGTGACTGAATGATTTCTAGTAAAGTTTTCCAGTCAGTCCCTTCACTTATTTCTTGATTCAATTCTACTATTAACTTAGCATATCCTTCACTTTCTTCTCTAAACAAATTGAATTTCCGTTGCTTATAGCTGAAAGTAATTATAAAAGAATGTGTTGGTTGGTTGGTAAATAAAAAATGTTCATTGCATCCAACATTTTACAGCATAGCTGAAAATAAACTATTAAAACTACTAAATTAAATTTAATTTCGTAATAAGGCTCCTAGGTATGGACACTGCTATGTTGCATATTGGTATGTTCTTTCTATCAAAAATAATGAAACTTATAATATGATGAGATATTTTAATTCAATGTTCTGATAACTCAATTTTTAATAGAAAAACAAATGTTCTCAAAAGGAGAGTTAACAACTAATGCTTTTAATTGTTTATTATGTTGTTTGTTTCTTTATTTTGTTAAGAAAATATTGGACCTCTATCGAGGAATTAGTATTAGTTATGGCAATCCAAATCACTTTTGACCATAATAAACCAAACCACACTCTAAAAGTGTGAAACAATAATAATCTCTTATGAAACTATTAAGCAAACTATTCAATTTAGCCATGGTCATAAGCCACCTAAAGTAGTAGACAAGCTAACTCACTTGTATTATATTGTTATGTTAGGTTAGGTTTGGTATAGGAATATAATCATGGCTAAATTGAATAGTTAACTTATCAATTTCATACGAGAAAATTTTTTGTTTCATACTTTTTAGTAGTTGTGTTTTAATTTTTCTGTAAAAGTTTTTCTGTTGACATATTTTGGGTAGGGTTACAGAGAAGTTAAATTCACACCTTAGGCGTGATTTTAGAAATCATTATAAATTGATAGTTGCATGCATGCCAAGCCGCAAGTAATAGCTAACAAAGCGAATTTTTTAAATGTACTTATTAGGTCTTTAATTTGATACAAAACACAACCACATTACACAAAAGAAATGTTCATGACTATGTCCTGTAGAGGGTACCTTACTCAATTTAAATTGATGTTGACCAGTTGATGATCATGACACACCAATGATACCACATTTGTCAATTTATGATAAATAGTTTAGAAGTTATAAAGGAACAGATGAACATTCATTTAAATTCATACATACATGTCACAATCATAACCCTCATTTTTGCTAAGGCAATGTGGTAAGCCATGATTGAATAATTATTTCTATTTGTAAAAAATACTTTTGATAGGTTTTTAAATGTAACATAATTATCTCAAAGACATACAATAGGGTTTATTATTTAAATAGCAAGATACTTACTACAACTTGGTCTTAATTTTAATGAATTTTGTATAAAAGTTCTTGTTCTTGAGTGTGCCTACATCTTGCAATGTATCAATCTCCAGTCTTTCTTTAAGCAGCTTATCTGATATAAAGGATTCTAATTCCCTTATAATGTAACAAAAGTTAGATCTTTCCTCACTTTGTACATCAGAACAAGTTTCAGCATCAAGTACACAGACAACATCAAGTAGAATTGATGGTATGTCAATGTGAAGGACCTGTTACAAGTAAAATAAATGTAAAATTTTGAATAAATCAAATCATAATGAGTATGTTGTTTGCTTACACTGATCTCTCGAAGTACTGCTAAAACAGCATCCTTCTTGAGCTGTCCTCCAAGACCAGCCAACAACAAATCATACATTTGCTGTGATAAACCGGAAAGCTTCCCAGTTTTGGTAAACAATGGTGATTTATTTTCATCTTTAAGGAATTGAGTTACAGATTTTACGCTAAAAAAACGAATTGTTTGGTTTAGACGTAGACGTAGACAAGCGCTTCTACTCAGGTTTCAAAAGATTGGATTTAATCCTTTAATTTATAAAGGAAAATTAATAATAATAAAAATACTATGGATGTATCAAAACAGATTATTGATTATTGTAGTATTTAATTAATAAATACATAGGTTAGTTACGATTACGGTAAGTAGCAACATGTGACAACAAAATGCCCTGAAAATGTTGTTACACAGTAATAATGCAAAAATATAATGATAGCTTACAATTGCTCCTTTCCAGATTTTTCCCAATTTTTGCAATAATCAGACAAAAACTTTGTAAAAGACCCCATGTTAGAAAATAACAAAAATTATTTTACAGAGATTGACAGAACAAACATAACGCCATGGCCGCTGCAGGCAGTGTTACCAGACAAAGAAAATAAAGTTTAGAATTTTTATCAACTCCATTTTTTTCTTATTAAATAAAATCTCATCAATAGACTATATCAATCGCCAACGCAATAAGATCTATAAGGAAGATCAAGTAGGTAAAAGTATTTACAAAAACTAAAAAAAATAATATGGATATCAATTTCTTAACCTCGGTCGCATATTTAATTTGTGTACAATTAAATCACAAAATAAATTAACTTTTCCTATTTATGGCGGTAATAAAATTTCCGAAAGCTACGTTACTTGTAAATTTTTCCTAAAATGTTTACATGTATTCAGTCTTCTACTAATTTTAGCTAAAATGGGGAGGATTAGTTGACGGAAACGAGAAGTGGCAGTTAAAGTTTTCCCATTTTATTTTATATATTTATCTAAAATACGAGCTTTCCTTCCTATCCAGTCTGATATGAGTTGTCGGAAACGGGAAGTGCGAGTTAAAGTTTTCTCATTTTGTTTTTTTTTTTCTTGTAATTATATCAACAGAATAGTGTGTAAAATGCTAGTCTTTTAACCAGTGAATGTCTGTAGTGTTGTACAAGTTTAGAGGAAGTGAAATACATGATGCGGTTTATCATTGGTGCAATCTAAACAAACTTGTATTCAATCTCTCAAAATGTCAAGTAATGACGTTTACTCGATGTTTTACCACAATATAACATGAATACCAAATCGGTGATTGTAATCATATAACTCGGACCAATACCGTTAAAGACCTAGGTGTAACGTTTGATGTTCGTCTTATATTTAACACCCACATTGCTGCTCTCTATCAAGATGCTTTCAAGCGCCTCGGCTTTCTCCTGCGTAATCTACATGACTCCGGTTACGCTGCGAAGGCCAATAGGGCCGCAGTTTATTAAAATAATAAAATATCTACATGATTTTCATAACTCCAGTGCTATGAAACTTTCATAACTCTCTGGTGAGAAGTAGGCTTGAAGCCAGCGCATGCGTTTGGACCCCGCACGAGAAAAGTTACAAATTAATCGAGAAGGTCCAAAAAGTGTTCGTCCGCTATCTTTATAAGAGAATGTACGGGTACTATCCGTACATGTATCCGACCAAGTTTCTTTTGGGTATGGTTGGATTAAATTCTCTAGAGACTTGCAGGGCTAACCTGGAGCTCGGAACAGCACTAAAGGTTTTGCGAGGTACTGTAGAGGTCTCAGAGTTGCACAATTTATTGTGCGTCTTGAATGTAACGGACAGGTATATGCGGTAGCGGTCATGTCGCCGTTGTGCGCTATTCGCAGTGGCCCCGTGCCGCACGGAGGCGCGCACGCAATCTCCGATGTGCCGCATGCGAACAGCACTCAATGCACTCCTTCAACGCTGTCCACAATGCGACTACTTTGCCGACCACCTCAATATTTTCTATCTGTTGCCAAATATTCTGTAAAGACCTATTCTGATCTGCTCATTTTGATGATTCAATTATTTCTTGTTTGATCTTTTTTATTTTTTATCTAATTAATTAATTTTATTTATGTTTTTATTTTTAAATTGAATATTGTTTAAATTAATTTATATTATAATGGTATGGTATAGACTTGTTACATTATTTTATTAATACTTTCGAATTAATTCATTGTAACATTTTACTGACTAGTGTGTAATTTAACTCTTATTATTACCGTAATTGGGATCTCCCGTGTAATAATAATAACAATAAATAAATGATTTGGCTGCTCTTTTCTTCACCTCTCCTTATAATCTATAGTAGCCAGTAAACAATAAACCATACAGCATGTACAGCAGGCAGATTCATCACTTTAACGTTTATTTTTATACTGTCATTATCATCTTATATCTTCATTTCAATATCTATTATCTCACCATTTTCCAGAAAGGATCAATATAAATACGAAAGACTTGTGCTGTATTGGTTTATGCTCTCTGCCTTTCCCGACGATGGCAAAAACTATACTAGTTCGACATTTGACACTTTTGTTTGACAGAATAACCTCAAAAAATCTAGGAAATTTGGCCATAAACTGAATTGAACTTTAGGAAACATATTATTTTTAAATTCAGTCTTGATAATGCCAACATACGAGTTTGCGCTAATGTTACGAGCAATGCCTAAGGCAGATCTAAAAACTACCTTAATGCGAGTATCGAACGCAATATTTGATCGTGGTGGAATAATACGTAACATCGAGAATTTGGGTTTTAGACATATGCCTTACAAAACAAGTGCTCATGGGCTTGTACACAAGGAAGCCAACTACTTTGTATTTAAAATTGATACAGGTACTCAGACTGTTGCTGATTTAAAAGAGGAATATAGTAGAGATGTGGACATAATACGGCAGCGTATTTTTAAGACACAACCAGAAGCGGACCACAATTGCAAAATAGAAGAAGAATTGTTACCACCTGCATACAGAGAAGAAGTCAAGAAAATGATTGAAGTTGGCAAAACGCAAGTGAATCGTTTCACTTACAAATTTAAATATAATTCTGGATTAGATTACTATCCATTTCAAAAATAATTTGATTGATTACTGTAGGTATATTGCTTTAGTTAGTTGTTTGAATTAATATATTAAGATAAAAGCTATTGATTATGTTTTTCAATCATATCCATCATGCTACACCTTCAATGACTTGCTGCTTACCATCAGAGGTAGTAGCCAAATGCTAACTATATCTTATATAAGAAAAGTATATTTAATCAGAATGGGTAGGGAAATTCTGATACTATTTTATTACAACTTTTTCAATCAACAAACAATATTTAACAATAATCACTGGGTGACTAAATATTTTTGTTACCCCCTTACACCATACAGGTAAATGCTAAAAATAGTTTATATAAGTCACTTAACTAGGTAGTTAAATGTATTTATGCTTTTTATAGCACTGTGTGACCTAAACCTGAATTGAACACTTTTATGGTGACATAATCTGTATTAATTACACAGTAGTTTTCCTTTTAAAGTTTTGCTAAAAGATGGATTTACTTGGTTGGGTCAATAATTAAGAAACAAAATTTAATGTATTTTATTACAATTATACAAAGCTGGCGCCTGTGGTACAAGCCTGAGCAAACATTGTCATTGTAGTTCGTAAACCTACTACCAGGTGGGGGTACTGTTTAAGCATTTTACAATGTATTATTAAGGCTGTGAGTGTTGTTGTATGTAAACATAATAAAGGACATGTTCAATATGAAAGGCCCCTCTTAACGCTCTCATTCCGGACGACACTACTGAAAATGATACCAAATATCATCGAGAAGTTAGGCTCATGGCTGCAGTTCCACCCACATCTCCTTCGTCCGATCTTCCAACTTTAGATGAATTTGTCAAAATTGTTAGGGCGTTACCGGTTAATAAGGCCTCTGGGGAAGACAAAATATCGAATAAGATGATCCAGGAAGCCGTAAAGTCCGCTGGGGATTCTATTTTAATTGTGTATAACCGTTGCATTGCTGAAGGGGTTTTTCCTCAAATTTGGCGCCGCGGGCTAATTAAAATCATAACTAAAAGCGGTGATAAGCCACCTGATGATCCGAAATCGTATAGACCCATTACCCTTCTACCATCCCTGGGTAAACTTCTAGAGCGTCTTATCGTACCTCGGCTTCTTCCGGGCGGTCCAGCTTTTCACGAACGTCAATTCGGTTTTACTATCGGCAAATCAACAATCGACGCGGCTATCTCGGTGAGAAAATCGGTAGAATCATCGGAGTTTAAATACGTCATAGGTGTATACCTAGATATCTCTGGTGCTTTTGATAATGCATGGTGGCCAATCTTATTGCTCAAACTTAAAAACAGAGGTTGTTACAGCAATGTGTATTCCTTGATATACAATTACTTTATAAATGGAACAACTAAGCTTCAACTTGGTCATCATGCAGTGTCGAAGGCTTTGACTCGGGGCTGCCCACAGGGTTCAGTGCTAGGGCCGTATCTCTGGAATATCGGATTTGATGACTTTTTGTCTATACCGTTACCGGCTAACTGTTCGCTGACGGGATATGCAGACGACGGTCTCCTGCTTATTCAATCTCATACAAGAACAGGAGTTGAGTTGTTAGCTGAGTCCTGCCTACGTCTGGTGGCCGACTGGGGAAAGAGAAATCATCTTGAGTTCGCAGCCCATAAAACACAGTATTTAATGTTAAAAGGAAACTTAGTAGGGCTACCGCGCTTTAAATTTCATTCAGTTACAGTTAAAAAGAAAGACTCAGTTTGTTATCTCGGTTTGATACTTGAAAAGAAATTTCATTTTATTGAGCACATTAAGCAAGTTAGCGAAAAATCAAAACGAAATTTTTATGCGTTAAATAGAATATCGACTTCGACCTGGGGATTGTCGTTTAAGTCATTAAAAATAATTTATACTGCTACTTTCTTGGGTTGCATTTGTTACGGAGCCCCCGTGTGGGCGGATAGAGCCACAATTGGCGCTGCGCGACGTAAATTGCTTCAGAGTCAGAGATTAGCGTTAATTTTTCTTTGTAAAGCGTATAGAACCGTCAGCACTGAGGCCCTGCCGATTCTTGCGGGCGTATTACAACTCGCGGAATGGTATGAGTTCAGATTTTCTAAAACCGAAGGATAGGGCTAAAATCAGTAGATTATTTGATAGGAACGACAACGTTCATAAAAAACGAATCGACGAATGGCAAACTAGATGGGATACTTCGACTAAGGGGCGGCATTTATTTAAATTTTTCCCTATAGTGCGAGAACGGTTAAATAAAACGTGGCTTGATATCGATCATTGCGTAGCCCAATTTCTAACCGGGCATGGTAACTTTAAGGGCAAACTTTATTCATTTAACTTGGTGCCGTCACCTTTTGGCGAATGTTCAACGTCGGATCAAGAATTTGTGCAAACTGCCCATCATATCTTGTGGGAGTGTAGTCTCTGGCATGACGAACGGTTAATCATGTTGAATTCGATTCAAGTATCTGCGTGTAGTCCTATTTATTACCTAGATCTTGTGAAAACCATTCCTTCTGATTAAGTTCGTTGCGGGTCCCAAGACAGCCGGTAGGGTGTCCGGGCACAGCCTGTGCATCACTGCACAGCTGCATTATTCGTTGATTAAAATCAAAGGACGCCACTGTTGATCCTGATAAACAGGAGTTGCAGTGGTGGGACAGAGTGGCGGGTGTGCCCCGATGTGCCCCGATATGAAAAGCTATAAAATAGTAGAACATTACACATTACATGGCGAGAATGGGAAGTGGCGGTTAAAATGTAATTTTTTAATTGTCTTTTACATCAGCAGAATTTAATTTGTAAAATGCTTGTGCTTAAACCAGTGAATGACTGTAGTGCTGTATAAGTATGGAAAACGTGAAACACAACAAATTGGCTGCTCTTTTCGTCATCTCCCAAGAACCTCAATTAAGCTTTCAGTAACAGTACTAGCATGTTACGGTAGGCAGTTTCATCATTTCATCTATTCTATTTAGTCTGAAGTTGAAGTTTTTTTCTGTAATAATTCGGATTGGCTAACCTCGATACAATACTTTATAAAAATTCGTATTGTAGGAAACAGGAATTCCTTTGATAATATTACACGGAGAAGAAGAAGAATCGCGGGACATAGTATCAGATTTAATGAAAGCGAATTCGACATGGATATATCCTACCAAAGTCTACCTGGTAACTTAGAAAATGAAATTAGTTTGTCCGACATCAGGGAAAAATTTGACATAACAAAAACAGAACTTTTAGTCGCTCACAAGGAAATTGAATATTTAAACATGGAAATTAGTAACCTACAAAAGAGACTCTCCGATGCCTTGTCAAAAATAAAATTATTAAAGTTAGTCGGAGTGGACATTAAAGGCGGTGGAAAATGCCGAGTTGGAAACATGCCACAAAAATTTTACTCCCCACAACTACGTAATAAATATAGGCTCCATGGAACTTCCAGATCTGCTACGACTTCGCCATATCATGGTTACATACCTGTTACGTCTCATTTCCAAAGATCAAATTCATGTGAAAACACATTTCTGCTGTGTGCAAATTCTAAAAAGAACCTAGAAAAGATCAAGATTACACAAGTTATGACCCAGGAACAGCAATGTAATAACATCGAGTCTAACTCTCATTACGGCTCACCTACAAATAATGAAACTGAGTCCGCCTCAACAGCGACACCTGTAACTAAAAAAGAAACTTCCACCACTTCAGCGAGTAAGAAGAATGAAGTCTTTAAGACTGATGATATATTTGATCTGGCTAGCTTTTTTGAGGGAGCCAAAAAACCGCCAACGTTTAATTCTACTTTTGTTATGGAAAATAATCGAAATACTATTTACTATAATTTATAAGTAAATTGTCACAAACACATGTATCCAAAAAAGTGCCTCGTAAGAGAGTTTAATTATAGGCGATCAGAGCGGATCCGGAATAAGGGCAATTCTTCAGGGACTTTTGGGCATTGAATATACGGTAACGGCTTTAAAAAATCAAATGCCTGCGCGAAGCATGTTTTAGATACCTTTTTTTTTGTGGAAATCAAAACTCTTACCAATGACAAAGAAGTATTGGTCAAATCAAGTACTCCTAATGTACGACGCGGTGTACCTCAAGGCTCGATTTTGGGAACCATTTTCTTTATCATCTTCTTGAATGGATGAACATAATTGACCCAGAAATTAAGCTTGTCGTATATGCTGATGATACTAATGCGATTATTTCATCAAAAAGTATTGATGATCTTAAGAGTAAAATTATAAGAACAATGGAAAAATTCAATGAATGGTTAATTATTTAATTTTAAATGCTAAAAAAACAAGTGCATTTCTTTTTAGGTCTACACTACATAATAACCTCTCAATAAGCGTTAAATATAACGAAGAAATAACAGATTTTTCCTATAATGTAAAACTTTTAGGAATCTACATTGACCAACTACTAAATTGGAAAAAGGAACTTTTATCGATCGAAAACTCGATCAGCTCAGCTTGTTATGCGATCAGAAGTCTAAGAGAGGAGCTTGGTCTAGATCAGTTAAAGTTGGTATATTTCGCATTAGTGGAATCGAAATTGAGATATAGCGTAAGGTTCTGGGTCAACAGCTACAACTATAATATGAATAAAACATTCATAATGCAAAAGCGGGCAGTGCGTATCATGCTTCGCATCCCTCCATGGGAATCATGTAAGGATTCTTTTAAGAAACTAAATATTCTCACATTACCTAGCCTCTATAAACTGATACAATTGATTGATGTACACAAACATAGACATAAATATGAATCGTTTGCACAAATGTCTGTACGGCTCAATACTAGAAGAATGGATCTTGTGGCACCATTTTGTCCTAGGTTAAACGTCGCGAATCATAGCTCTAGATTCCAGGCTGTGAAATTATTTAACAGTCTACCCACAAAACTAAAAGCGGCGACTAATTTACGTAGGTTCAAAACCGAGTTAGGGCGACTTTTGCTGAGGGAAGGTTTTACTCTGTGAATGAATTCTTAAATCATAAATTTTGATTGACTTGTAATGTAATTTAAACTTGTGAATACGGTATTTTTTATTTTTTACTCGTTATTTACTGTAATATTTATAAACAGATTTTTGTATTTAATTTATGATTTTTGAACATGATTATTATTGAATAATTATTTGACTATATTGTGTACTTAGACAATTTTATGTGGTAATATTATGTTTTAGATATAGTTACTTTCAGACACGATTGTTATAAATTGTTAATGAATAAATGAAATATCATTTTCATCCTTTCATTATTCATCTCATCATCTTTTTATATCCCTCATCAAAACTTGATAATAATTATTACTTGACACTGGCAAAATACTCTAAAGTTATTGCCATGATGATGGTAATGCCCGCACAGAACAAAAAAATATATTAATAAATCAAAATGTTGTAGTCTGACTAAAAATCGAGACAAAAATTCGTTGATCCCGCTTTTTCTATCAGGGGAATTAACTCGGGGAGTAGCAATCATTATTATTTAATAGTTTAATTTTTAATATTCTGAAACATCATCAGTTGGTATTTGCTCTGGATTAATTTTATTTTACTAAAACTAACAAAACTACTTACATGATAAAAGTAGCTTCTCGCTCACCCCGCCTCCTACTACGATACGCTAGTTGTGGGGTTCTTGCGATAATTGTGTTACTTGGTTATCTTATTGTTTTCGTAAAACGGTGTACATTGGTACACAGGCGTAAACGACTTTTTGTCCCGATTTATTTGAATCAGACTGAAGGTACCAACATTTAAAGCTATTTTATGAAAATAATAATAATAATAACCACATCACGACACACACATTGACTCAGTCCTGCAGTAAGTATCGTAAGAATTTGTGTTACAGGAACTAAGCAACAATATGGTATATACTACATAGGTAAGAATAAAACATCCAAGACCGGTAAGTGAAACAATGTGTCTTGCAAATAACACAAAGTCACGCCCCCGCCGGGATTCGATCCCGGAACCTCTACCTTAGCAGTCGGCTGTTTACACCACTGCGCCACCGAGGTCGTCAAAGTAACATTGTAACTGCAACGTCTGACGACGTTGTGAACGTTGTGATTCAAAAGAGATTATGGGTGGAAGACCTCGATAGTACCTACATCTGAAGCAAATTTTATGAAAATGACATTGTAACTGCAAAAACTGTGCCGAAAAAAACAGTGTGTGAATGCTCCCTGTAAAGTATTGATAAAAAACAAGTACAACCTTTTTGGATGCATTAAGTAAGAACGGATTGTTGCTAAAGACTGTCATAAACACGGTTGTTGTGAAATTCTTGTCAAAATGATTTACTATCAAATCAAACATTTTTAGGATTTTTTTAAAGTATACCATTAATGGCAAAATTGTAGATTACTTTTGAATTTGTTTTGAAATGGTCAGGAAATATTTTGTAAATGAATTATTAAAATTTAGAAGGCAAAAGGATACGAGTTTGGCAAATGGGATACAAAAGAGGAGTAAATCATATTACAGCTACAAGTATTGTCCTGAGGTAGAATCAGCGGTAAATAAACAGATACAGGCAGAACAACAAGCAGCTCAGGATTATTTAAACATGGCTGTGGCCTTTCTTCACCCTTCGTTGTCCAGGCCTGGAGCAGGTGGGTTCTTTATGAAGATGTATGAGGAAGAACTTGGCCACATGCAAGACTTCATACAGTACCAACTAATGAGAGGAGGCTTCCCCATTGTAAATAGTTTAACAGCACCAAAGCCTAAGAAGTGTTTAACTCTGCTTGATGCATTCAAAACTGGTTTGGAAATGGAAAAAAGTGTAACTCAGGTATGGCCATTCTAATTAAGTATAAACTTAATGGGCACCTAACTTTATAATCTAGAGTTCCGTGTTTGATTATAAGGTTGGAGTGAGTTTTATGATCTGACTGAACAGCACCATATTTGGGTCTCGATGATTGTTTTCATATGCCTACTTACTATTTTATTTTTAGTTAATTGAAAATCTAGTAGCAGTGGCTGAGAAAGTTAAAGATTATCAATGTGCTGATTTCGTCACATCAGTATTTATGGCAGAACAAATGCGATCAGTGAATGAAATGTCTCATCACGTCACTAAACTATCGAGATTATCTGATGAACATGCCGTCTATCATTATGACTTAGAACTCGCAAAAAATCATCCCTTTTCATATAAATTAAAAGTACCATAAAATCTAAATCAATTTTTTATTGAATACTTCCACAACTTCTTCTAATCGGCAATTCATCAGTGCCGAATGTAGTTTGGTTTTTTCTTTACTTGTGTCACCGCCAATCAATGATAGGGACCTCCAATCGACGTACCATTGTACAACTATAACTGAGAGAGTATTTATTAAACTATTGTTCAGTAGTAATTTGATTTGTGTATGGACATAACTTACACAAATAAAATAAATGTTATTCACTGAGAGGAACTTACCAACTAGGTCTTCAAATTGTGTTTCTAAAGAGTCGTCAGATAGATTTAAAACGTCTAGGTACTCCTGACACAGGGGAATATTGTCTGTATTACTGTCAGTGTCAATATCTAAATCTCTGTAAATAAAATGTTTTAAGATTAGTCTTAACAAATTTCTGCACTCTTTTTAGTTAAAGAACTTCCAGTAAATAACATTTATGTACCTTATAGCTTTTCTTAAAACCACATTTTTGTATTTAAAATATTCATGTTGAATTTTTTCTTGGATTCTCTCAAATGATTTTAAGCAACAGTCATCAGGATTCTCTAAAAACAAAAATAAAACAAAATTTTCTGTAGGTTGCCCGAAATCCAAAGCAAGAAATATAAAATATTATCCACAAGTAGTAATCGTGTTATAATTAATGCTAAGGTAAAATACGATATTGCGGTATAGTACATTATGTCGTGGCATTCAAATTAATAATTTATAAATCTTATACACATTACATAAAGGTGAGGGAGGGAGGTGTAAATTCCATAAATAAGATTCGAAATGAAACCAAAAAAGACCTGTTTGCGAATTTAACCATAGTTCTAAAAGCTGTGTTTAGTTTTCGAATGTGGATTAACATTGCTGTTCCTCATAAAATACTGTTTCAGTTGCAATTTTCATGAGGATTTTATATGAAACAGGTAGGTTCTTCTTAGTAATCTTTATTGAGTGTAAATTTGAGAAATCATTGATAACTCGTTCTCAACAAATGGTTTTATAGTTATTCCGAGTAAAGCTTATTTTATAGCTATATATAACTATTTAAGATTAATACGGGATATATCCCGTTCAAAAAAATATTGAAGCGGTGAACCCACGGTGTATACCTAATTCCTTGCGGATCGCACAATAAGAGAAAATTTAACCAAAAATGTTTTTGTATTCTATTTGTGGGTCCTGTGATGATAAAAAAATCGACTCTCTCTATTATTGTTCGTAAATATTAATGGAGTACCATCTAACTAAATTCATGTTTTAATATAAAATTCTAAAAATATGTTTTGTTAAAAAATAGATCAGGCAGATTGTATTTTAAATTTCTAATTCACGTGTGTTTATTTTGGAAAATGAGTATTAATACTTATTCTTAAACAATCATATTTATCAGTAATTAATAGTTAAAATAAAATTACATTCTAGACAAAAAAAAAACATTTTTACATCACCAGTCCAGTGTCGGTACTAGAAAATGTGAGTGTCAGTGACAAAAACATTGTGAGGCCGCCCTAAGAAATGTGATAAATACACACGAGAAATTCACACGCGGTATTCATTAATAATACAACTAACTGTCACTTTCCATCAAGTGAACCGTCTGCTTGTTTGCCCAAGTTGTTCATAAAAGAGAGCTCCTCATAAAGTCTTTTAAAACTTCGAGACTTCGACTAAACATTTCGAGAGCCTCCTTGAGGCGCGAGGCAGTCGGCGGTCGTCGCTGCCACTGATAATGTCATTGGTATCATTAGGTACCATATTCTATCTCCATTCGTATTCGTTTTTCCACTGAGCAGTTAACCATGACGTCCCTTAGTACAGCTATTGTTGATACGTTATCGGATTTGAAAACTGCCACACCTCTTCTGCAATCATTCAAAAAATATTTTTAATTTATTATCTACCCAAACTTAGTCCTTGAAGAGCAGGCAGAAGGTATATGTGACGTATTCCTTTGGAAATCGCATCGTTTTAGAACGGCAGGATCGATTTGGGTGTTTTATAGTAGGACCCCTAACGTATTTTAACTACTTACAAATAGATACTACATAAGATCAGAATACTTTCAGAATTTTCTTACTGATAACTGCATTCAAGTAATGTTCCAAGCAAGGTATGGCTTCGGACGAAAATAATAGATGACGCTGGTCTCGGCAATTCTCCCGGTAGAGCTTCTGACAGCCATGCCGTCATTTCAGCCACTGAAAAACTACCTGACATGCTTACTTTACTCCAGGACCTGTAAAAAGTATTTAAATTTTGCAAATAGGTATGTACTCAATACGTAACGTTAATATGTAGGTAGAGAGTTGCGTTACAACTTACCGATTTTCATTTTCTAAAGTACAGTCCTCGTGTTGTGAATAATGTGGTAAAACCGGCATTCTTAACGAGATAAGACGGGATACTCGGGGTGCTGCTGCTGGTAATACGTAAATCAACACTTTAGCTGATTCTGCTCTTAAAGTTGTCGTCAATAAGTTTAAATTGTAGCGCATGCGAAGCCATAAGCGTCTTGTGCCTGCTTGGCATCGTACTGTAGCAAGAAAATCCGAAGCAAACTCCTAAAACAGTTGAACCTGTTAAAATCCACCAATCTACATTTCCTTTTTGAATGGTCTTTATTGCACAGGCAAACTCACTTGAGAGGGACAAACACTCAGCACTGCTGCATTGTCAGTTTGCATTTCAAGTTTTCTACTGCAGTAAACGAAGAGCATGTCGAGAGGGACGGCAGACATAAGTTTAGCCTCTTGCCAGCCATCGTGAGTAGCTCCTGATAACTCATAGTGAATATCCAATAAAGGAGGAGCTGAAACTCCTGCAGTAATTGATCGTGTGCTTTTCTGATATTTTTCACGCTCATTTATGACTTGTTTTTCAAGACGCGTCACTTCAGATCTATGGAACATAATTATAGATTCATGTTGTCCCTGAGTCTCCACCACGAAAATCAATAATTACTTATATTCAAACTTTTAAGTACACAAGTGTTTACTTAACGTAGTAGGTAGGTATGTACGTACTCTAGTTTCGTCCGTCGAGATGCAAGAGCATCTTGAGGAATATTTGGTAATAACGTGGAACCCGAAACTAGGCGGCGCGACCTAAGTGCAAATATTCGACCAGAGAATGTTGCTACTAAAAGTTCAGGTTCTTCGTTGCCGATACATCCGCCACAGACTGAAGTGACAGGCTCCCCACAAAACTGGCGAAAAAGATAATTCATCAATAAATTACCTTATTAGTTTATCAGTAAGTAGTAAAATGTAGAAGAGAAGATACCTACCAATAGTATCTTTTAATAAATCAATTGATTTAGGTAGACAAAGGTAGGCACGGCATTTAGGTCCAGACAACGTAACATCATGCACTTAGACTTTGATTTTATTCGTTTAGCGCATAGGTTCCTAACCTTTTTTGGTCACCGCTGACTTTTATAATAATAAATTTAGTCTCTCTTAAGTTTTTTTTCGCGGATGTTTATATGGATACATTTGCTGTTCATTGTATTTTTTGGAGAATGTCATTAGATTCGTGTATAGGTTTTTTAAATAAAATAAAAGGGCGTTTTAAGCTTCGAAACGTTAAAAAAGAGAAGGCTCATGAAAACGGAGTTAGGTATTAAATAAAAGCAAATTTTTGGTCTACTGTCATTAATGAACATACTATCGAATCAACTGTGAACTGCTTTAACGGTGCTGCTTTTCTGGTCAGAAAACTAACTAGTCACTAGCATCTATCCTCGTAAAGCTGTATCATGATATTTTTGCTAGAAGACTTCGATGCCGAATCAATTAGATCGCCTCCTCTATATCTATATCTGTATATACCCTGACATTTGATGGCTGGTAACCACCGGTGTGTGAGATATACTAGAAGATCACCAGTACAGTGACTGCGGTAAGCCCGTATTAGCGGGTGCGGATAAAACTTGAGCGCGAAAACGCACCTTAAACTGGGAACAACTAAAAAGCACACTGGCTTTACACTCTTCCGGTATACGGTCTGTTTTACTAGAATATTCATCAAGACACCAACTACCGTCGGACCAGGTGCTGGGCGACTACAATATCTGGCATATTTCTATCGCACCACAGAATAATCTAATTTTCAACAACGAACTTAATTAGAAGAAATCGGAGATAGTAAAAAGCGATTTCAAACTTCCCTACCAGCAAAGCGGAGACAGCAATAAGAATGGCCACAGGCCAAAAAACTAAAGGGGAGACAGTCAGGAGAAGCCTGACCGTCTAAACACTACGGTATGCCACTAACAAGGGATAAATTAATACTAACCTAAATCTTACATCAGTAACATTGGTGTCAAAACTTTTAAAAGGCACCGAGAGCGTTATCGCCTACGTTGAGAATCAATGGTTTGAGTAGTAAGGATTGATACTCCGCTGGTAATATACTTACTTATTATAATATCAGAATGGATAATTTTATATCAAAATTTAGTTTGTACTTACATATGTAAACTTCAATCTTGGTTTTCCTTCAACGTTTTCCGGATCAATTAAGTACAGTTGGATAGAACCATCGTGTCGTCCTACAGCTAGATGTGTTCCATTAGATAAGTATAATCCAAGACACACAACAGATCCTAAACCATGACCTTCAACCATTCTTTTGCTTGATAACTCTGTGCTGTGGAGTTGAAATTAAGAGGTTTTTATTTCAAATTTTCTAGCTTTTTACGCTTTCAAGAGATAACTATCCGTACTTCCACAGTAGGTATAGATACCTATACTCTATCTAGGAATGCACCTAGGTGTAAACTATAACAATAAATACTACAGAGGCTACAGCTAAGTTCCTTATACAAAAATTTATTTATTTAGTAATGTGGACATAGGCAGGCTACAATCTAGTGACTAGTGTCATAGATACTTACTTAAATGTGAAAAGTCCTATAGATCCATCAGCTGCTCCGTAGAATGCGGTTATAGTTGATGAGTTAGATACCGAAGGGATAACCAACCGTGAGGGTCCTGAAGAAACTGCAATCCGAGACACAACAGACCCATTCTCCAATACTGCCGCCCCTTTATTTGCTATCAGCACTAACAATCGAATCCGTGCGTTCTGTTAAATTATTTTTATTCTTTTCATTTCGTAGGTATTATTTACCTATCTATCTTCTATCCATATATATCTGTATGATAATGTCAAACACTAACGACCAGGTTCTTAAAAAGTATCTATGACGATGATTGGTAAAGATTTAAAATAATATTTGTACATTCTATTTCGACGGATTCAGTGTTAATCTTTATCAAATTAAATACGTTACTTACCTACTTAAGCATCTCATAAACATTAGAATTGCTCTGTGCACTATACAATTGAAATTAATATTTTAGCAGTTTTAACTCAAACGAGACAATAAAGTGTTAATATACCGGCAAAGTGAGAGTCAAATCGCACATGATGGGTTCCGAACTATTTCACTAAATGTACTTTTTAGATATTTTCGTAAAAGAAACAAGAACAAATAAAACATGTCGAAAAAATCACTTTTATTGTATGCATCCCCTTTAATTTATTGTTTATGTTTTAACTATTTGTGGTTACAACGGCAACAGAAATAGATATTCTCTAGAAACTTAATTAATCTAGCTGTTATGGTTTATGAGATACAGTCCACTGACAGTAGGACAGACAGACAGACGGACGGGGAAGCAAAGGTCCCGTTTTTTAATGCCAAATAGTCTAGCCCCTTAATCCGCGGCAATCCGTCAATCGCGTTTCTTTTAATGGCGTCATCATCATGACAATAACTTTGTGTATTTGCCAGTATCGAGTTATATTTATTATCAAGTTTTGATGAGGAAAGAATTGATGAAGAGTTGAATAATGATAGATGAATAATGGATCGGTCTCTACTAACATGCTAGTAAAGTTATTGTATGCTCTATTTAGTTAATTGGGGGATAACGAAAAGACAGCCAAATCATCATATTTCACTTTCTCCACACTTGTACAGGACTACAGATAGATATTCACTGGTTAAAACATTTTACTCATTAAATTCTGCTGACTTATGAAGTCAAAATAAAATAAGAAACTTTCAACTGACACACTTTACTTAATCATTTTAATAATAAATAATTTCCAGGTTGTGTTTTAGTTTTAAAAAGTAGATAAAATAAAGTAAGTAGGTTTTACATGTTAATGTAATTGATTTTGATTCTTAACTTATTGTTTACTTTTAAAGACAAGGTCACATTTTTTTTTTGTTGATGCGGATTTGAAAGCTGTTAAAATTTATTTATCAATTTCTATCGCGAAGCCGGGAAACAGGAAGGTAGGTATAAAAGGTATGCATGTTCTTTTTCTTACTATTTAATGAAGGAACGGCAAAGATATGTAGAAAGTACCCACAAGGATAACTTCTCGAAGAGTTTGGCAACCTTGTATACCTACATACTAGGTACCTATACGTTATTTGGTTACAGTAGTCAGCTGTAGGGTGGATGGAGCTCGTCCGGTGTCGAGTTGATTCAGTGCTGTACCAATGTGTGTGTGCTCACTGTGTGAGTATATATTATGTTGTATGTAATACTTATTAAACTTACGTTGGGTGTGGTATGTGCAGATAAGTCTAATACACGATCATCGCAAGTATAATTATGTATCTCTTGTAGGTCCCTGTAGTGGGTTACAGTGCGTCCACTGCTTAAAATAAGATCGCTTCCTACAACGCACCTAGAGATATTTACAAACCTTTAAATTACAATAGTAAATAGTAATAATATTTTGAAGAATTATGACTCTTTTTTCCTGTGCGAACACCTACAATTTTCAGTGGTTTATTTAAAAGTTTTAAAAAGAAAAAAAATTGTAACATATCAAAACTACATAGTTAAATAGTAGTAGATTTTAGAAAGTAAAATCAAAATTATAGAGACAATTTACCTCATCGATTTACCTTAGAAGTTCGCTTTCACAGCCGTACTTTTCCTATGGCAATTATCGTAAGAACGAATCCCACAGATTTTTAAAAGTTGTGGGATGGTTTATTATGGCCTATGAAGTAGATATAGATCGGCAAAAAAAAATGGTCTGTATATCTGCTCTATGCGAATCGACAACTTGACTAGGAATCAAGGGCATTTCGCCTACCTAGAGTAGGACAGTTGACAAGCTTATGGCCTAGAGGGTGAGGCAGTTGACATGTTTGATATACGGTAAGAAGCAAATCAAGTTTTATATTGTTACTTCGATCTGCGTTGCGTTAATGAGTATTGTAAAATCGAATGTCCTAGTCGAATGTATAAAGTTTCGCAAATACTTTACTGTGCTAATTTTAATCTCCAGGGAGGGGGAAGGCTCATGGATCTGTACACACAGTATGCACTTACTACATACAACAGGAACTTACCTACTTGCGTATAACTACAGTAAAACCCGCTAACTACGATAATGTTTAATAAGATTTCACGAATACTATGCCATTTTCTATCAGGCCCTGCAACTTGAGGCATGTTAAAATGAGTGTTTTTCTACATATTTATCATGTTTATATCATTTGTCATCCCGTTTCATACGCCGTTTTTGTAAAGGCAACCCGTAATTTTGCAGGTTTTTCTAGGATATTTCTCCATTGATAACTTTAAATGATAATGACAGTGAAAGAGCGTCAACTCCGATTTTGCCAAACGCCCAGACCTTATCAGCAGTAAATGATTTATTTTGTGTAATGTCGTTAAAACTATTATAAATTTCAAACAAATCTTTTATAAATTTTCATATGTCGATATCTATAGCATTCCTATTGTGCAAACCTCGTATGAGCGTTCATAAAATTTTACAGAAGAAGCAAACAATTCCCTTTTTTTTACAGGGACTAATGAAATACTTAATTGTTTTTACTAATCATATGTCCATCGAGGTCGAAACTGCAAATTTCTGTTGATTTAGTCTAGTCGATATATATATATATATAATTGAGTTTCGAATTATTCTGTTTTTGCTTTATTCAGGTATGTTTTATAATTTAAAAATTATCACGGGATACGAAGTTCACAGTCAACTAGTTTATAAATATTACTTTCTCTGCCTCTCCCCGCTTGGCGACGTCCATGGTAGGAACCAATCTTACTTCCTAAGTATATACTTTAGGTACAATACCTACTAAAGGTGAGTGAAGATCATAGTAAAAGTGCGTATTGGGGAGAAAGTGAACGGAACGGTTGCTGGACAAACAAAAATAGTGTGTAGGTAATTTTTATACCTACTAATTGACGAACAAAACCTACATAGGAAAAAAGAGCCAAAGAACACGAATAAAAAAAATATTTACATAGAAGTAATCGTCTCCGATAAAGCCGTTTCAATACTAAAAAATACTTTTCCCTTTCTTGAGTATCCTTTTACTTCGTTTCCTGAAGCTGCGAATATTTTATCTCCTTGTGCTCCTGTTAATTTATAAATGAATAATACTCTACTGCTACTACTAAACTAATTATAAAATACCTACCTATTTTGATAACATGGAATTTATGTCAAATACGTACCATAACGTCAATACTCGAACTACAATTAGAACTTTTTCCGTTCAAATTTGCACATACTCGTAAGTTGTAGGCATTAACTGAATTTGTTAGGTAGGTAATACTTTTAACGAATTAATTAATCAAATTTGATAATTTTATTTTCAACGAATAATTAATTTTATTATTTGTGGTGCGATCTATGTCCGATATCCCAGAAGTTGGTACCACCCTGCTTTTTATTTCTGCCGTGAACTAGTACCTTTTGCTTCGGTTCGAAGGTTTGGAGACCCATTGTAATTACCGGCGCGAGAGGTATAACATCTTAACCTCTACATTGGCAAGGCATTGGCGGTGCTCTTGGCGTTCCAGATATCAAGGGCATCTTCGTGTCAATAGGCGGTGGTATTACTTTCCACCGGGTGAGCCGTCTGCTTGTTTGCCCGTGATGTTAAATAAAAATGTGGTTCGTCGTTGGGAACAATTCCTTTAGCTACAAACTTTGGTCAAAGGTTCTTTCTCAGATACTGTAGATCACACATATCTTAGTTTTCAGCAATACTTGCAATTATGATATATAGGTACTTAGTTAGCATGAAGGTCCTACCTGGATTCGTTGTAAGTTGGACAGATGTTATTGGTTTTCCAGGCAAAGTTTTAAATTGAACAATGGGTTCCTCATCTTTAATGGATAAACATTGCAGTACTCCGTTTTTATCACCGATTGCAAACTGAAATTAGAAACATAGTTGATACTTGTTAACATCACGATTCAGTATAGTATTTTATTGTCAAAAACCATAACTAAATCAAAAGAAGGTATCTCTATCTTTTAGCAACTAAACCGCTGAACAAAGTTTGGTAAATTTTGTCAGGTCTAGAAAAAATGCGTTATTTGTGAGTAGGTAAGTATTCTTATATTTTACACAGGAAGCGAGTACCGATGTACACTATCTATCTTAACTTCTACAACCCCTTTACACACCAGAAAATAAAATTTTATGGTTCTTAGCATCAACTTTTAATTTTTATTAGGTAGATATTATAAAACCATAGAAATTCAAAGTTTAGGTGAAGTTTTTGAAAACGTATTTGGTATACATTAATAAATTATTATCAAGCAAGAAATACCAATTATCTACTACCTACCATGCAAGTAAAAACAATATTATTTGTAACCTCTACATTTCTTTTAAATTTAATAGTGGTTCACTATGTTCATCGACCCTAGGTAATACTGTTTTGAATACTACTTTACCTACCTAGTGAAGCCTCATCGAAATCGGTTCAGCCGTTTCGAAGTTTGACTTCACAATGACAACATACTTAATGTTGGCACAAGTTACAAAGAGAAAAAGTTTGTGTTTTGCGTATGTTGGGCGATAGGTTATTTAGGGATTTACAAAATGTTTCAAATGTAGTGAAATCACAAAAATTATATTCATACCTTTTGCTGGCCTTTCACTCCATAACCACTTACAATTTTTAACGTATCAGGAAAGGTTATTCCGCAAATAGCATAATCGATCCGGGACAAATCGTAATCCATATCAAGCTTTAATTTAAATATTAATAAATGAAAACAAATTTAACATCAACGTTTCTGTTACATAAGAATAATGTTTTGATTTAGTTTCCAAGGAAACTTTGAAATAATTATAAAGTGTTGTATGGGATTTACTACCTTACTTTGAATTAAATCATATTAGTGTATTTCATGCGTAATTTTTCATAAAATTAATAAAAACTTTTAAAATTTATTATACACAACCGTCTATGTACCCATTATAGTGTCAATATTTTAAGTATATGTTTTTGGAACGAACATTTTCTTGTCTATCTGACAGTTTGTAGTGTAACATTTCAGGGCCTGTGGATGACTATTTGATACTCAGCAATGATGCCAAGTTGACGGATTTCCCATCATATTTAACAGATTTTGTTTGCAGGAAACGAAAAAAAATACGGATTTTGTCGGAATCAATGTGATCAAGTTTTTACTTTTTTTCTCAATGGTATTTTGGCAAGGTTTACGGATTTCATACGGAATATTATACGAAAGTTGACGGAAATACTTAATTACTGTTGGAATACTGACAGTCAGTACTCTGTAGGGGAGTTACTTGGCGGGAACGGGAAGTGTCAGTTAGAATTTTCTTATTTTTTTGTCTTTTCTTATATATCAGCAGAATTTAACGTATAAAATGCTAGTGTTTTAACCAGTAAATATCTGTAGTGCTAGTACGACGATTTGGCTGCACTTTTCGTCATCTCCCAAGTAACTCCTTAGAGCCTACAGTAACCGTACTAGCGTGTTACTGTAGGCAGATTCATCATTTTCATTGTTCATCTTATCATCTTCATCTCATTTATCATCTTCAAGAATGAATTATAACGATAAGGCTCAAAAAGACTCGCATCCAAAGCCCTAAAAACAATTTTTAAAAAAAACTCGAGGTAGACACATTTTTGCTATATGAGATAGTAGTTTAACCTACTTTGAAATATTTAAATCTAGGTATATAATAATACTTAAAAAATGGAAATTGATAAAGAAAATGTTGTTCAAGCGATTGTTGTTATGGATACATTTAACAACAATTTTTCACCAGTCAGCAACTGTAAACCGATGGTAAAGTAAAGGTTCAAAAGAATGTAGTAACAGAAGTTATAGAAGTTTTATATGAGACCTTTAAATTTTAGGGTCTCTTCACAGTGGCGGGAGTACCGTTAATTAATTACGTATTAGAATCTCTTTCTTTGGGAGGCGTTGGAGAAACAATCCTGTTTTGTTGTGAGAATGGACCTGAAGTTAAAGAATACATCAAGTAAGTTGCATCATAATTACCTTTTACAGTTTGAGTATTTACTACTAGTACTAGTATTGTTTACATAACTGATGAACTCATTGGATTTTATTTTCAGAATACAGATTCTCAACAAGGCACCTTGGAGTTTCAATATGGATGTACAAGTTTTAATGTCTGATACATGTCAGACAATGGGGGATGTAATGAGAGAGATAGATGCAGCAGCTCTCATTAAAGGATATTTTATACTGTTAGGTGTAAATAGTATAAGTAACATATCATTTGCATCTCTATTGGAACAACATAAGTTAGTATTGTTTTATATGAGAATTAGCTGACATGCCACAGTTTTGTTTGAGCTTTCTCTATACCAATATTCATATCCTATTTTTCCTCCATATTTGTTCAAACTTTTCTTAGACATTGTCTCCTACCTAAAAATACTTACCTGCTAAATATAAGCTTCAATGATGAAGTAGTTTTTGAAATAATGATTAAAATAATATAAATGTTTTTTTAAAGACAAACATGCAAGAAAGACAAGGGAGCAGCTATGACCCTTGTTTATAAAAAGGTTGCTTGGGAACATCCTCTAATATCATCAGACAAGCCTGTCTTTCTAGCAGCAGATGGAAACACAAACAAAGTACTCATCCATAGGAAATACAAACCCAAATCTGATGAGAAAACTATTTCATGGCCTTTGGTTGGTATAAAATTCTTGAATACTCAAACTATCATTCTTGTGAACCAATGTATCAACTAAAACTTATATTTCAGGAGACAATATTAAATCACTCTGAAGTGAAGTTACATCACAATTTAGCTGATGCCAATATTGCCTTATGTTCCCCATCTGTCCCTCCACTTTTCTCTGATAATTTTGATTTCCAAACTCGTGATGACTTTGTCCATGGTATACTTATTAATGAGGAAATATTAGCCAGCTCTTTGTATTACACTCTGTTGAATGGCACCCAGTATGCTGCAGCCATCTCCAATTGGAAGACCTATCAAACTGTTTGGTGAGATCACTTTGTGTTGAATAAATTTTATAAATATTGTTCTAGTTAAATTATCTTAGCACCTAACAAATATAATATTATAGTACAAAAAAAAAACTTAACAACAAAAATTATTTACAGCCGCGACATTTTACATAAGTGGGCTCATCCATTATCTATAGAAACAGGTTCATTTTACCAAACCAATTTTATATACATGGGTGAACATAGCTCGCGCAACAAATCTGCTACACTAAGCAGGTAATAATTGATTACTACTGTTAACTACTTCTCTAGGAAAGGACATAGGACTTAATGCTATTTTTTATTTTTAGATCTTGTACAATTAATGAAGATGTCCTTATTGGATCAGATTCACAAATAAGTGATAAATCTGTTATAACAAAGTCAATCATAGGAAGAAACTGTAAAATAGGAAAAAATGTAATTATTAAAGGCAGTCATATAATGAACAATGTTGTTATTCATGATAATTGCCAAATAATCAATAGTTATGTTGATGATGACTGTTTGATTGAACTGAACAGTTTTTTGGAAGAAGGATGTATTCTTGCAAAAGGCACCCACATAGAATCTAATACTGAATTAAAGGGAAGCATTATTGAAAGCTCTGTGAAAAATAAAGGTATAAAATAACAATGTACATCTAATTTTAAGATTAAAATCTTAACAAAAACATTTTGAATAATCTTTGTTGCAGTCAGGTAAAATGATTTTAAAACAACTGCTTAAAAAAAAATCTTTATAGGTTGTATGATTCTTAAAATATATAACTCATAAATCAGAATGAAAGGGTCTTTAACTATTTCATTTCAAAATTCTATTAACAAGTGTTTTTTTTCATTGCTTTTGTTTGTAGAAAGAGCTCTCTCAAAGTCAACATCAGAAAGTGGAACAGAATGGGAGAACGAGTCATCGGGTAGTGAAGGAGATGATTTCATTGGTTTTGAAAAGTGCTGGAGTGATAGTGAATCCTGTTACTCATCAGATGGCAGTGATGAGTCAACCTTGCCAAATTCACCTGTCCCTGATGATACTAATAGTAAGATCAATCTTTGCATAGTTATATTAATAAATCTAAAGGCATAGACAAATATTATACAATAAACTTTTATTTTCAGTTTTCCTCCAAGAAGTAATAGACAGTTTAGCAAGAGGATATGAAGAAAAACTCAAATGTGATTATCTAATCTTAGAGATCAATTCCTCTAGATATGCTTACAACATTCAGCTCCATGAAGTCAACTTCTTTGTGGTTAGGGCTTTGTTAAGTATTCCAACACTAACAGAGACTAAAAATGTTCTGGCAACTGTCAAAGATATTCTAAAATATTTTAGACCGGTTTTGGCTAATTATATAAAAACAAAGTCATCCATTATGGACTGCTTGAGAGCTGTAGAGGTACATGATTTTTTTTAGTCTATTAAATATTGAGCAGAATTAGGTCACATTCATGATTGATTAATGATTTTAGGAAAGTTGTATAAAATGTGAATGGTTTGATGGCAAGGCTGGACAAGTGATACACTTGCTTTATGGATTTGATGTAGTTGATGAAGACTCACTCATTGAATGGTTTGCTGATTTAAAGGAAAATGAGAGTCCTATTGCAACTCAAACATCAGTTGTCAAGTTCTTTGAGTGGCTTCAAGAAGCTAGTGAAGAAAGTGAATCAGATTAATTTATAAAAATACATCAATAAAATACATCATATGTTTTATTTTACTCTTGAGACCTGAAATAAACATGGATTAGTTCTCACAATATTATTGCAATCACATTATATACTTAAAATTTATTGACACAAAAAAAATATTTTTATGTGCAAAAATTTGTCATAATTTATAAATGGAAACTTATTGGTAAATTACTTATATACATGATTACCAGTTAATAGCATTGTTTCCTAAACATACCCAAAATAAATAATTATATGCATTAGTTGTCTGATTTATGTGGCAGTGAATTACTCTTATTTAATTGAGGTCTAAGCCAGTGAAGACTTTATATATCATAAAAGGCTTATTCAGATCTGTTTATGAACCGTTCAAGCATCATTAATGATTTAGAAACAATAACTTTATTAGCGAATAGTAGCATATTGTTGAAACTGAACAGTAGAGAAATTCCTAAACTTATTAATATCAAAAGAGGTGGGTTCACATGGAGAATGTATTTTGATTTGCCTCATGTGAGTGTCTCTGCCATTTTGATGATTGCTCAGTACTGCTATTTGAATCATAAATGTTCTGATGGGCCGGTCATGGATATCTTTTATTGGTATAACTTCCCAACCTAAACAACAAAAAATACATATTAATAACAACAGAATTGCAGTATTTTATTGAATAATCAACCCATATTGGTAGGGTTTTGACTTCAATTTAATTGCTATTATAATTTATTGTATTCAAAACTATATATTTGCTTACAACATATTACAACTTATATTCAAATCAGTCATACTTACCACTTGGTTCAATAAGTTCTATGACCTCAATTTCTTGGAGGTCATTGAAATGAGTACCAGCTCTTATTGATATTCTGCTTGGAGTGTAACTTTCATCAAGTTTGTATTCTGTATAAATGTAGATGTGAGATACCATGGTCTTCCTTTGAAACTGAATGTTGACTAAATGTGGCAGTTGCCCATCAGACTGCCAATATGTATCAACACAGTCATCTCTGAGTTGATCTATCCCAAATCCTAGAAAAGAAAGACAAATTTAGTTTGATTGAATATAACAATAGTAGTTGGTGCCAAAATTTACATTTAAATTATAAATCCTAGGTATTTGTTTGTGTAAGTACTACAAGGCTTTTAGTATTGAAAATAATAATAGAAATTAAAACAATAACCTGGTTTACAAGAAGACAAACTCCAGATAGCATGATTTCCGACTTCTCGAACAGTGCCTGATCTTTCACTTACTAACGGATCTTTTTCAGAAGCCATATTAAATAAATTCCTGTAAATTTAATAATATTTTTGGAAATTGTCGAAAAATATTATTTTATATGTACTGTCAAAAGTAAACATTTATAAAATAATTCACATCTCTTAAACTGAGCCTATAACTTTTGAAATGAACTATTTGATTACAAAACAAAACTGTCTCTTGTTCGTGTTTTTTTCTGGCATTAAAATTATTGAACCGACTCTGTTTACTTTTAAAAAATCTTTTTTTTTGGTTTCACTCTTCCCTTTTGTCAAGGAAGGCAAAGAGTATCCGCCCACACAGCAGGTTACCGTAAAGTCCGTCCAATTAAAATGCCACTTTTGACAACTACTTCTTTCAACCGACCCAGCTTGGGTTTGGTTCCAAAGGAGGTTATGGTGTTCATGCACTACGATCCTTCATTTTGGAGGAGGCAGGTGAAGTAGTTTTGAAAGTGGATATCAAAAATGCTTTAATTGTCAATAGAGAGATCATGTTGAAACAAATTCATGATAAAATTCCAAATTCATTTAACTTTCTTTGGCAATGTTATCATTCCCCAACAAATTTGGTTTATAAAGATCATCTTTTGTCTTTAGAAGTTGGTTGTCAACAGGGTGACCCGCTTGGACCAGGGATGTTAGACGGCCACTCAGAAATCCTTGTGCCGAGCTGGCTGAAAGCTGGTATTGAGAACGAAAAACTGGTACGCCTGTGCTCCGCTGCGGCGCTGCCAACACTAGTATATAAACTATGTCGGAAATCGCATCCTAGTGAAAAAAAATTATATTTCAATTTCATGTACCGTTAAGAGAAGACAGTAATTAATGAACGCATTGAAAAAATACCACTTTAAACCGTTTTTTTTTTTATTTCAGACCTATAATGTAAAATATATTGAGAAAAATGAATAAATAATTCATAGCTATGATTTTTTATCGGAAACGAGGGTTCAACAATGTTATTTTTACAAAAAGAAAAGTTGACAATACATCATTTTTAGTTAATTATCGCCATTGTCGGTGTATGTTTGTCGGTTAACGGCCAATCTTGGTATTTTTGTGTACAAGGACCGAGTAGTCTTGGTACATGGTACGTGACGCTAAAAACTAGTATGTTTACCAAGAAGTTGGTACGTCTGACATCCCTGGCTTGGAGCAGCAATTTTCAGTTTGGCAATTCATCCCATTATTCAGAAACTAAATTCCAAATTCAATGTGTGGTATTTAGATGACGGGACCCTCGGAGGTGATTGCCTTACAGTATTGGAGGATTTGAAACGTTTAAAAGTTTTATTTCAGGAAATTGGGCTGGATTTGAATTTTTCGAAATGTGAATTATATGTTATGGAAAAGTGCCAAAGAAAACAAAACATTATCGAACAATTCAAAACAGTTGCACCAGGAATAAAATTGCTAGTGATGATTCTCTTCACCTTCTTGGATCCCCAAGTTTAGAAAACTCTTTTGATAATTTCATTAATACCAAAATTCAAAATTATAATGAAACTTCTGATCGCTTATTAAAAATTAATACCCACATGGCTTACTGCATAGTTAAAAATTGTTTATTGGTTCCTAAATTCACTTATTACCTCCTCTGTAGTCATTTTTGGAAATATCCAGAAATTCTTAAAAACTAGATTCGGTTATTAAACACTCATTAACCAAAATTCTTATTATTTCTTTCGATGAACGCTCATGGTCAGAAGCATCTTTACCAATTCGTCATGGAGGTCTTAGCCTTCGATCTAAAATGCAAGTATCCCTTCCGGCTTATCTCTCCTCAGTTCACAGTAGTTCCGACCTTATCAACAAAATTATTCAAAAAGCTTGTGACTACATTAATGAAATTCCATGTAAATTAGAGGCCATTAATTCATGGAAAATAGCTTGTCCAGCTGGGAGCCTACCGGTTGACTTCGGCTCACAAAGGTCTTGGGACGATCCACTATGCAAACTGGTTCAGAGCAACCTATGATCATCAAGCTCCAGTTCTGCAGATCGTGCTCGTCTCCTGGCAGTCGATGAGTGGGAATCTGGCCTATGGCTCCATGCCCTACCTTTACTCAAACTGGGTACCCTAATGGAGGACACCAGTTTTCGTACAGCTGTCTGTCTTCGATTAGGAGTTCCATTTGTCGTCTAGCAATGCTGTCTGTGTGGTGACATGGTGGATTCGCTTGCACAATATGACTTTTCGTGCAGCAGAAGCGCTGGAAGATTTTTTCGACATTCCAGCTTGAACGATATTGTTCGTCGAGCCTTTGGCACTAAATCAATTCCGTCGGTTTTGGAACCAGTTGGTCTTAGTCGAGACGATGGTAAGAGACCAGATGGAATGACTATGGAGCCTTGGTCAATGGGTTGTCCCCTAGTTTGGGACGTCACTTGTGTTGACACCTTGGCTCATTCCCATCTCCCTAGAACATGTCTTCCAGCTGGTTCAGCCGCTTCTTTTGCCGAAGAAGCCAAAAGGCTCAAATTTGTATCTTTGGGTTACAATTACATATTTGAGCTTTCTGGTTTCGAGACTATGGGTTCTTGGGGTGCGAATTTTAAAACATTATTCCAAATTTTAAATGTTAAAATAAAAAAAGAGAGTCGTGACCGTAACGCTGGTCTGCATTTCGCTCAGAGGTTGAGCATCGCTATATAGCGTGGAAATGCAGCCAGTGCTATGGGCACACTCCAGTGTAGACAAGATTTTTATTAGGTTTTAAAAATGTATTACTTAAATTTTATAATTTATTACAGTAAAATATTTAAGCTTTTGACAGTTCATTCAAAATCAAACACTGTGACTGCATCAGCCTCAATTTATTTATTTTTTCAATGTAAGAATAATACAGTAATAAAACTTCAATCAGATAATAATATTTGAGTCAAAATCGAAAATTAGCCTATTTACGCATTATATTATATAGTGATTCATTTGTTAATAAACCAAACGTCGTCACCAACTTACGTTTGCGTTTCCGTTTTCCGTCTTTTAGAACCCTAAGTATGTTACCATAAATTGAACGATTGGTCATTAATTTTAAATGAGAAATGAGAAAAGACAATGTTGTTGCTCATAATGATAACGCTACTGATCCGGGTAGATGTTCTAAATAAAGGGGTTTGCAAAGAAATTGTTAATTACAATCTTCTAACCACAGAACCTTTTCTGGAGATGAAATTATTTTTTTTGAACATTTTGATTCGATGTTCAGATGTTTGATGAGCATATCTATATATTATTCGATTATTTTAAACAGACGTCATGGTGAAGTAGGGACTTCAGTCTGTCAAAAAGAACCTGTTAAATTGGACAGACTATGATTATAATTTCTTCTTTATTTCCTGTTCTGGCAAAACAACTCTCCGTTTTTATTATTACTATTTTTGAGTAACTAACAGTACTATAGTTACTGTCGGCAGATTCATAATTAAATCTATCATTTTCATTCTTTCATAATTCATCTCTCATTTCGTTCCTCATCAAAACTAGAGAATATAATAATATAGTATTTCTTGACACTGGCAAAATACTCAAAGTTTTTGCCAACAAAAAAAAGAAACCCTAGTATTAACAATACACACTAAGAAACACATAAATACCAAAGATTTAAAATTAAGTTTTCCCCCTTTCCCGGAAACAGCAAACAACGATAGTTACAATGTGTTATTAACTTTTTGAAGAAGACACCTATGATGACGCGATTGCCAAATTGGTTTTACCTGACCAAACAAAAACCAACATCACACATCACACCAGACCATATTTTTTACTGTTAATAACGAATTGGAAATAAGTATTTTTAGAGAAAGTATGATGTTACAATAAACGTTCGTGCTATAAAACAATCAAAGTCAAGAAATTTAGGCGTTGCGCAAACGAGGTCGGAAAGCAAACAAGAAAATATTTTCATTAAAATCAGTTCATCCGAAAGTCGTTGCGGCAACTGTGACTGTTTGTCGCCACAGGATATCACAACTATAGCTTCCTAAGGTGTATGTGCGGTATCGTCAAAGAAAAGTGTCTGACGCTTGCGAAACCCCTTAATATATCAATCAGCTCCAATAGAACTTTTCATTTTTAAATGATCTATGAACATAGAGCTTATGTTAATGGGACATCTTGTTTCCAGAAGTAAAGGTATATCATATTACAGGTACCATAACATACTGCTCATAAGTAGAAAGTAGCAGCATACTTGCGGTTTATGGACTCCTATCAATTTTAATTCAGTAAAATAATAAAAACCGCATTAAAATGCACACACGACTATTTTTTGCGGGCACTAAGCAAAGCTATTAAATATACTACATAGTCTTACAAATAACATAAGTTAATGACTTTTTGAAAATAAAATAAATAAAAATTCAGTAATAACGTCTCGTTCCGAGGCTCGAGTCAGCTAAATTAACAAAATTCGCGGGACATCGAGGAAGGGATTGTCTAATTTGTGGGAACCAGTTATGCCGATGCATGTTTTTAAGAGTGGTAGATATCTATTGCTGATGATTCTGATGATATCTATATGCATGTGTTTAAGATGGGAATGGGTTGACAAATTGATAAGTTTACAAATTAGTGGTTAGGGTGTAATTGAGCGATGGCATGTGTTCTGTGGCGATCATTACAACCGCGGGAACTGGCCACTATAAAAGTCCCAGACGTGCACCAAATGCCCCTTAGTAATATTAATGAACGTTAAGCTTTTTTTAAAATTAAGGAACATAAATTGTTAGTGATGTTTTTAAAAAAAATCTTAAATCTTTTTAAACCAAATAATAAAAGTAACTGTTATAGTTACCTAATGATTACAAATAGGTTTGTATAAATTAATTATTAAGCAGGTAATGTTTATAATCTCTTGTTAATATATTTGTAGAAGATGAGTAGCGCAGAAGTAGGTGGCACTAACTCACTAAAGATAAATGTAATATAATCCTTCATTCTTGCCTGGCATCCAATTACTTGGATATTTTCTCTTTTTCTCCATAGACGCGTTGATATTTTCTTTTAAATTGTCAATATCGACATTCCGTTGTCATAACTTTAAATTGTTATAATAATTTTAAAATCAAATTAAATATTCAATCACATGGTGCCATGAAATTCAATTTGGGCAAGAAGAGAGGAGAGCAGCTTGCTTCGTTCACAGCCACTGCTGCTTCTTATTCTATTGGCTTGTTTATAGCAATGGTGTATTATACTGATTGGAGAGCCGTGGTCAGCTACATGCCTTTTTACAACACCAAATTTGCACATGAAAAACCTAAAGAATAATATGAAACACAGTAATATCTCAACTGGATACTACATTAATTTTTCACAGGTACTTAAACATACATAAATACTCGTGTTTTGTTAGTGGTACGCAAATTCTTGACTTGCTGATCCGATTAAAATTCTTAAAATGATGGAAAGTTACTCATCAGCCTGGCTTTTTCAGATGTAAATACGTGTATAGAGTTCTTAAAATTTAAATGTGGCACGCTTTTGTACACGCGTCTGAAATAAATATATAATAGGAGGTCTGGAGAAAGAATAGAAATTATAATAATGACCAGTTTGTGATCAGGTGTGTCGGGATTTGTATAGTAATGTCAAGTTTGTAAGTGCAGCCGGCGCACGCGCAGCTGCCGACATCCCTCCTCCGGCACTCCGCCTCACCTCGTGCGTGCGCCCTCCGAACAAATACACATACTCCCTTGCTCTGTTGAGTAATTGTCATGATTTACTGTGCTGTATTGTTAAACATTTGAATTAAAAATAAAACTTAAAGCCTTTGACTTCTAATTGTATACATTCTTACTTATTTAAACGTATCTGCTATATTAAGAATTTTAATTTTATTATGAATATTGTTATACTAATTGGAAACACAATTTTGTTTTAAATAAATGAGTCTAACCTCCACGGACTACGAGTTCTTTTCATTTAGTTTCCCTATCGTTTTACCACGCGTTGTTTTGCCATTAATTGATAGAAAATAATCCCTACCTACTCTCGTTACGGTACGGCAACGATAACATTTCTTCTTAAATATATTTTGCTTTAAGTTTTATTTATTTCGAATTATATTATTTAATAGATACCTACATAGCCACCATCCATGTAGCCAAAATGTTATTTAATTTAACCAGAGCTAGTTTTTTCAATGACGAAAAAAGCTTCTCCAAATATAAATGATCAGAGTTTATATAATTACATAACAGGTATTTTTTAATAGCACGGCTTGGTTGATTACATTGTACTTGGTGTAACCACAAATCAAAATTGATGATAGCTGTTTCATGTCTGGCACCAAAGCACTTCTAAATCAAATATGGAAAGATTTTTTTTTCCACTTCTCTCAAAGTCTCTTTGGTAAAGAAAAGGAGAAGAAGTAGGCTTAAAATTTACACAAAATGCAAAGCATTTTTAGCAGTTATTAAATTGTTAATGTAAGCTTGATTACGGTTTATTAAATCTAACAAACGGACTTATGTATAAACCGTATCCAGATTATCCAGAGTTTTCATATGCGTCTTTATTACAATGGAAGAACACTCTTTATTATACTTTTTGGATTGATTTTTGCTTACAATTATAGGAGTTTCCAGGGTTCATCACATTTTTTTTCAATCAAATCAGCCTATAAAATGTCCTATCCAAAATCTGGTTAGTTGAGTTGTTGGGTTGAGAGTTGCGAATCTCTCTGAGAGCTCCTGAGGTTGCAGTTTTATATATTGACTTGTGACCAATGCATATTTTTAGGTGCATGCAGGTGGCAACAAAATAAAAAACAGTATTTAGTGTCTTACCATTTGGCAAATTTCCTTACAAGCAGCCTATAATTCCAAAAGATAATAAGTTATTAATACTTTTTAGTGCACGTTTAAGGGACCTGAGAAAATACCTGTGTGAAAACGTGAGCTGTGTAATTTATGACTTTACCTCATACCGGTGTGCTACCTATCTAACCTACAGTTTGCAGGTAGATAAATAAACTCAGAAGTTTATACAGAGCAATACAGAAAGTGCAAGCCAACCTTTGTCAATTTTAGATGTACATTTTATACTTTGATGTTTGATACACAAATTAAAACAAGTGAGTCAAATCTCGGATCGGGCACTACTATGAATAAGGCTCCAGACCTGATCCCGAGCAAAGGAACAATAAGGGTTGTAAAAAAGGATCCGTAGTAGTGGGGAGGGCAAGCGTTCCGATACTCAACAACAACATCGTAACGTAGCTGGAGCCTTGCCTGCACGAGCACATTTGTTTGTGCCCGCGAGCGGAGCGGCTGTGCCGACACTCGCAGGAATAAATAATTTCGCATATTTTCTTAAACTTTCCTTATTTCCATTGTGGTGAAATAACTGAACTGAGTGTTAAAGACGAACGTTAAAGGTGTATTTAAGGTGCAAGATGGATTTGTGCTGTGAAGAAAATATCGAGAGTTCTGGGAACAGCGGCAGCGGCAGGCTGGTTGACATGTGTGTGGCTGGTCCTGACCGCGCTCTGGACCAGGATCCGCGCCTTCTCCTCAACCTCCTCAACCTTGAGAGGTCCCATGCCCTGCACACCGACTACTTTCAGAACGTGCAAATCGATATACAACCTTTTATGAGAAAAGTTGTCACTACATGGATGTTAGAGGTGAGCCACTAAAAGATTAAAATTGCAAAATCCGTCATAATGACTAACAGTACTACAGGTATCTTTTTTGAAGGTAGTTCAGAAAATTTTGGAGCAATTTTCACATGTAAATGGTTTTACTTCCGTTGCCAGCTGATCGAAAGTTCAATAAACTTCGTTATGTAGGTACTAACAAATCTTCCTTAATGATTTTAGCACGAATGTGTACTATATAGGCACTTGCGTACTCATATAAGTTGGGATTTGTAATTAGTAGGAATTCGTTATGATTTTATCCATAGAGTATTTTTTTACTACTAGTAGACAGTAGTTCGGGGAGGAGAAAATACCAAACTATTTGGTGATTCTAGTATGTATTTAAAAAGTTATTAATAGGTTAAAATATATTTTAATGAGTAGATACTTATTTATACAATTGTAGTTAATTAAACATTTGACATTTAAAAAACTTGTATACGTTTGAGGACGTCAAAAGGTAACTAGTAAACCAATCAATCAAATCGACAAATTACTTGACCCTGGCGGTCAGCAATTGCAAGTAGATTGTACCTACATAGTCCTGCAACTCAAGAAGTTTAACGAAAGTACTGCTGATACAAAAATTTCATAACCAATCTTTGCGGACATCTGGCGATCTTACTCACTCGCAAGAGCACCCGATGTTTTTTATGTGTTCTTGTGTAAAGTTGAATTATTTAAACATATAATTATGAAATTTTTAATTATCACAGGCAGGATCAAAAGTGTGTTGTTATCTTGATATCTAATTGCAATTTGCATAAAAATCAAAACCTGCGGCAATAATCTTACACTATCGTACGGTACAGAAATTATATGAATTTTCATAACATATCCATGCTTGGTAGTTTAGCTTTATAAGTCCTTACTTTGAATTATAAAACTTGAATCCGAAGCCCTTATAAGCTTGCCAACGGAAACTTTTTACAAAACTTTTTCTGCCTTAACTCTCCAATGCACACGAAGAGCTTAAATGAATGCATAGGTTGAAGCAAAAACTTAGCTGCACTTCTTACTTATGCATTCAACGGCTTTTGCGTTGCTTGTTCGCTATAGGATTGGGACATAATAAATATGTTAGGTAAATTCGTTTTGGCAGAGGTCAAATATGTCTTAATAACAATATTGATACAATTCGATGTTAGGGAAATTTGAACATGAGCTGATATAATTTTTGGGGTACCTTATCCTACAGGATCTACTTACCCGTAACCAAAGGCAGTGACCGTTGACTCCCAATATTTATTGGCAACAACTACACCCGCCCACAACCTCTATGAATAACTCAGCTAAATCATTTTTATCAAAAGAATTAAAATGTCACAAGTTCTTTATTAAAGAATCACGTGTCCTTATCCGATTGATTAAATTTTTTTAATTAATACATCAGGTGTGCGAGGAGCAGCAGTGTGAGGAACAGGTGTTTCCCCTCGCCGTGAGTTACATGGACCGGTTCTTGGCGCAAAGAGCTATCTCCAGGCAGCAGCTGCAGCTGTTGGCCGTCACTGCGATGCTGGTCGCATCCAAGTTCCGACAATGTCACCCGCTACCTGTTGACCTGCTGTGTGCATACACGGATAATACCGTATACCCACATGAAGTCAGGGTAAGAACCTGATTTTTTTTTGAATTTAATACCATTTCCTACTATCTCTTATTACCTAATATAAAAGCCATCATGTGATAAAATCATAAGGCAACATAGGTTGTTTTAGGTTGCTAAAGGTCACGTAGTTCCGACAGAGGCACGCACCTTGCATCCTGCAGCGACTACAAGGCATTATTGTTTAGATTCCTTCCTGAATTACTTTGATTAACCGAGTCAAATGTCACTCCTTCACCTTCTGACAGTGTTTATACTGCTCGCTTCCTAAAGTCGCCTCTGAGTTTCCGGTAATTACTCCTTACTAGCAACAGGTTTTGAGGGCGGTCAGGGCATTTATAAGTTACCCTTCTTAAGAAATCTTTCGTGTGTGACGAGCAACTCGTATGGCACTGGCCACTTATAAGCTTCCGACGGAAATGTGGGCAAGACATACTGATACAAGATTAAAATTTTCCACTTACGAGTTGGTCTTCATAGGAAATCTATTTCCTTGATAATGATTTAAATTAAATAAGACATTTCTAACATTGCAGGGTAATTTTTGGTTAACGTACTACCCACTACCCACCGTAATTTGTTGTCAATTCATGTCGTAGTAGTGTTGTAAGCGCATTCCCACAATGTGGTGTTAATGATGACCTTGTCGTAATCGAGCTATGGTCCCGGGCATGACAGGTGTGGATCAACAATTAACAACACCTATACGTTTAACTTTGACACCTGATTCTCACGCTGTGGTCACCAAAACACGACATGCGACAGAATTTTGTTTTGGTATAAAATAGTTTCATTCCATTGCCTAGGTTATACAATTCCCACAATCACCATTAGTGTTCATTATCATAATTTTTGACTTTTGTACCTACTGCGAGCACCGTGAGAACTCCTGTCATTGCTGTAGGTTCCGTATGGCGTAGCAGTAAATTTCTTTGCAATTAATTGAGGCGATGACAGCGATAAGTTCATCGGAGGCATACGTAATGAAGTCATATGTTCTACTTTCCCATGCCTCCTGTCCGACAGAAGGTGTTGCCTATTTACCTGACTTACGTCACTCGATATGAATAATGTAATCGTGTGACCCATCTTCTGAATATTCACTCTGAAAAACTTATAAAAAATACAAACAAAGTAGTTTTGTTTGTTATTGTTCGATGGTATAAATTCGAAGATAAAATAAAGGTCAAAGTTAACAGTTGAATAAACTTTTACAACCTACATACTCGTACGTTTATAATATACGTTAAATAATTATTTT
Source organism: Choreutis nemorana (assembly GCA_949316135.1). NCBI lineage: Eukaryota > Metazoa > Arthropoda > Insecta > Lepidoptera > Choreutidae > Choreutis > Choreutis nemorana. Next base: position 5,460,365 of record OX438601.1, on the reverse strand, counting down.
AAAAGCTTTTCATAAACAAAGTATTCATTAGTGAACGCTAAAATAATTGTTTGTTATGTTCTATTGTAGTTTTACGGAAAACTATGGCTTCGGCGTATATGTGATTTCCTATGCCCTCATGATGGGATGTTTTATTTGTAAGGCGATTCGCTACTTTTTGCGGTTTCCGCTGGTTCCATCGAGTATGACGGTTACGTCTCAACTGTTAGAAATATTTGTCCTTTCTTCAATACATATAAATGCACATAATTGTACTGGGCATAAATTAAAGCAGGTAATCGTCGAAAGAAGTTTATAAGTTCACATGGGGTCGTGCCCTTCTGGAAAGACAAAGGTGATGGTCCTATTTGCGAAACAGTAGATTTGGCATTATGTCTTTTCAAATACAACTCGTTTTATATCAAATTTTATGAATAGTTTTTTGTTGCAGCAATGGGAAGTGATGCTTCTGCAGAGACTCAACTGGCAACTTTCAATAGCAACGGCTTTCGACTTCATCGAGCCGTTTCTTGCCCGTGTCCCTTGGGGTCGTGCTAACCCGCTCGTCCGGACACATGCATTAACTCTCACATCAGTTTGTTATACTGGTAAGATTTCTTTTTACAATGTTTTTTAAAAGTCTTCGAATTTGCAAACCAAATCGTAAATTTTTGGACTAACACATAAATCGTCTGCAAAGCCATGTCATGCGGGTGAAGGCAGCTTCCTACTTGTGTTAGTTAACAATAAACAAAATTTCTCGCTGATTCGTTTTTGTTCTTAGTTTAAATTACAATGAATGGGTGAAACCTCCCTTTGTTTGTGCAGCATGCGAGGGTATTTGTTCAGTAGGGAGGGTTGTTGGACGCGTGTATCGGAACGCGCACATGTTGTGTGGCACTGATAGGCGCACACCTTGCGCCCGCGCACCCTTCAGCCACTGACCCCAAGCCCTCCCATTGTCAAATTGCTACACATAAATGCTTTAATAGAATACATTCGAAAATAAAAAACTATAGATGTAATGTTAACGAGGGTGAAAAGTCTAAAAATGGCGCCCTCAAAGCTCTAACAGGACTAACCAGATGGACCTCCTTGTTAAATAATTTTGAGTGTATAATAAAGATGAATTCTCAAACCAGTTTTCGATTAAAACATAAAATGCAAATATCTGGTTGTAATAAAATTTGTAACCTAGATATGTGTCTGTTAACGAATACACTGGTATGACACGTGCTCAATGTTTGTAAAGGACATTGAACTTGGTTCTTTTTTTCCAATGTATTTAAAAAGTAATACCTTATTACATCATAAAAGTCAAATTTGTAGTACCGAAGCGATATAGAAGGCGGTCAAGGTTATTTTAATACTACATACATGTTATGGTATGCCAGTTGAGTTCTATGAAGAGTTTTAAGAAAAGTTTAAAGCTTCTCAACTTAATTTTAATTACATAATTTTATTGGTTTCTCAGGATATAAATTTATTATATTCAATTCAAGCAATGTAATTTGATAAATGTAATTAATTTAAAAAGCACATTTAAAATACAAAAAATGAGTTCAGTGCAGTTAAATGAAAACTAATTAAAGATATTTCTATCGTAACCCCATTGAGGCCCGTATGGTCCATCGAATAAGATAAGCGTTATTTATGGCTGTCAGTTGCACCAATGTGCTCTGCATCATCTATATGAGATCAATTGGTGACAAAAAAACTTTAGTCAGATAAGATAACCACGTGTCCAACCTAGTATATACATATAATATTTACTCGTATTTATGGTCTATTGTTTATCGCATTCGTGTTAGGATCATTATTTTGATTTTATTGCGATTTACTGTTTTGTTTTCATTTCATTTTTTTAGATTTAAAGTAATTTGTTTCAATGAAAGGGTGTCAATTTGTATTTAGTTGGCCACCGGAAGTAACATAATAGGCGGTAACTGATCCCATAGTACCCCGAGGTGAGAAAGGGTAATAAACTAATAACACTACTTGACCCTTCACTTCCTTAAACTTGGAATTTGTGGCATAACGACCTACTTTCGTATCGCATTATTATTTTACAGTGCAGCGCAGTTCGATAACGGACCTACTAATTTCACCTAAGCTTTCCCGTGCATTTGAATATGAATGCAGGTTTTAAATATTGCTGTAGGTTTAACGGAAATCGTATTGTAAAGCGATATCGCATGTATCATTACATTAGTCATTACCGTGTTTATGCATGAGCTTCAGTTTGTATCGCGTCGCTCGCCGGCACGAAATACTTTACGGAATCATGTCACGGCCTAGGTGACTTATGGGCTTAAGACTTTAACCAGTGTGGTAAGACCGGGCCGAGGGGACCGCGACAGCTGAGTTGTGACAAAGCGCGAAGACGTCCCGCGGGCATTGTGCTCCCGAAGTCGGCGACAAAAGCTCTCCGCGAGTACAAAGAGTCCCGACTCGGCGCGCACCTGGCGTCGCCCGACCCTATCTAACTCGCTGTACTTACCTAAACGTCGTCGCAACTCGCGACTCGCGCGTTACTACTATCTTACGACGCTTTACTTCCGCTCTTAACATCTTTGCTCATCCGGAACCTGTGAACGCCTTTTTATGCTATTTGATATTCGCTATTGTTGTGCTTTTATCAGCCTTCGCTTCAGCCTTTAGGGGACACTGCATATTGTTGCATAAAGTTATAAAATTAATGAGCGGATCACAATCAAAATATTTCATAGATCTTAAAAGTCGTTAAACTTAACATTTAACTATCGACTGAATCAAAGTTAAGTAAGTCATAACATAAAGCTGTAAGGCAATGGTACAATTCTGCTCAATTTTCTTATATTTATATTTTGCAACCCTTGTTATGACATTTAAATTTTTAAGGATTCACAAAGTATCGGGGTGGGACAGGTTTATCAAACGGAACATAACGGTATTCCGTTGATTCGGTGACTTCGATCATGTTCGTTTGTTCATGTCATTAGTGGGGCAGGGTTGGCTAGTAAGGTACTCGTTAAGGAGCAAGGGTAAGACGCGAGGGTGTAAGGCTCGAGTGGTAGTTGAAGGCGCGTGTGATGGCAGCTGTGGGCCAACTGACGGCAACCTGTCGTGCAACGGACCGCTCCGGCTCGCTGCCCACTAGATCTCTGCTCTGATACCGACCTCGCGAGCGTTTTGATTAAATTTAAAAAATCTACGCACGGTTCGAGAACATAGGTTTTTTCTTTTATAATTCTAATTTTACTGTGAAAGTAGGGTTTTATTACATTCAAATGTCCTAAATTACAGATGTAGAAGTAAAAAGGTTTAAAACGAGCATTCCTTTCAACCTAGAGTAGAACACTGTTGATACGTTTTGAACGGCAGTACTGTCAATACTCATAGCTCAGGTGGTTCAAGTGTAGATTTTATCAGACTGGCTCTATGATTATTTTGACACACAACACCTCATCTTATTTAAATAAAGAAATCCAAAGCCGCTCTTTTCTATTTTTATCCTATTCGTGTCAGTTTGATGCTGAACATAAAGTGTTTGTTAGCGTAAATAGTAAAAACGACATAAAATTAAGCATGTCGTAGGTAGATGGGGATAGGTTGCAATGAAATCGTTGCAAGCATATCTAAAAAAGTGTCTGTTTTCCATAGTAAAGTTTACACATACCTATCATTCCGAGCCGTTTCCGAGACCTTCTCGTAGAAATCGTTATTAACGTCTAGATAGGTATTTCTTATAGTTAGAAAATTATAACTCCATCGCGTGTTGGATGTTTTTTCTTGAATAAGCATTAATAAAGGTGGAGGGTGTCCGTGGAGGTGGCAGTGACCTACGCTCGCGTGGTTGAGGTAGGTAGCAGCGGAAGGGTCGCCAGGTGTCGCTACATCTGCCGTCTTGGATCGCCCTTAGCCCTCTCCTTACTCCCGACCAGACATATGTACGTACACTTCAAATTACAAGTCGTTTCGCTTCAATACCGATACCGTTAGATATTGAATTATGCACTATCAAAGTTCAAAAATGTTATAGTTTATTCCCCTAACGATCATAAATTGCGTATATTTAAAGCTCAGTCGCATCGAGGGCTTCTGCCAAATTTATAACGGAATCGTATTGATTGGGAGTCTCGATCGAAGTCTACGAGTTCCGAGTCTAACAATGGGTCTCATTCGTCGCGAAATCGCAGCTGCACCATTACCTAGACGACTTAAGATGTAAATTACCATTATTTCTGGCCCTTTGTTGCGAAGCAGGGACGTACAAAGATGCAGACGGGGACAAAATGCACAAATCTGGCAGCTGTTCAATCTGCTTCCTTGTTCGTCTAACAATAAAGTATTGTACAAATTGCTACGCAATGTTTTTTTTTTACATTTCTCACTGTCGTCGTCGGCCGAACTTTAGATCGTGAGACAGTTTTGAAGGATTTTGATCTCAAGTTTTTGGAACAATTGTTAGTAAACGTATGTTGCAAAACTTTATTCACTCTGGTAAACAATTTTAAAATATTTCCGTACCTACATCCTTGTTTATGAATATGTTAAACAAAACTTAATAGTTGAGTTGAAGGAGCTGTTTATCTCCGGAGATGAAGGACGCTGGACCGCAAGGTGGGCGCGCACCTGTCCGCGTGTCATTATCCGAAACAGATGCGCTACCTGCCTGCCTGCCCGGCGCAGTGCGATGGCGTAGCCAGACATTTAACCATGCAAATGGCATCAAGATCTTAATTGCTCTTTGTTTCACTTAATTTTATCAACAAATAAACATGTTCTCAAGTTGTACGTACTTGCAATGCAATGTATAAATGATGTATTCGTAGATAGATGCCTTTTCTAAAGAATACATAAATAAGGCTGTTTTCAGATAAAACTAGCAAAATTAAACAAAATTTATTTTGTCCACAGAAACAGAGTTTCTTTTGGTGCCGCCTTCGATGATAGCAGTGGCATGTATAGCGGCGGCTGCACGTGGTCTGCGCCTGCGCATGTCTATCAACGACCTGTGCGGGCTGAGCCGCACGCCGGCTGCGCCTGCCGAGCTGGTGGCCAGGCACGTGGAGCGAGTCCTCGCCAGGGAGACTCAGCCCCAGGAACCGAGACCTAGACATGTCCAACCCGTCAAACAAACCACCACCGAACAAACACAACTACCCGATACCCCCACCGACGTACAAGACGTACATTTCTGATAATGCCAAAAGAGCTATTTTGAATTATATAAGGATCTCAGAGTTATTGATGATATTTTTTGCTATGCTTTTGTGCACACCTGGGTCTACAAGGAACAGTCACTGACAAAAAATATAGTAGATCCTTTTGTCAATGCTAAAACGAAAATGAAGTAGGAGAATAGCCTATTGATCTCAAATTTATTTAACTTTAGATGTACGATATTTATAAATGTAGAATTGTTGCATTATCTTATTTTAGTTTGTTGTTTGGAGCAGGCTTATGATGTCTTGTTATCCTGTTTGATCTCCATTAATTCCAAAAGAAGCACTTTTATTAAGACTGATTTATTTTCTACGATCTTATTTCTGAAAAAGACTATCAAAACATTGGCAAAAACATAGTAAATGTTCTCATGTCTATAAAAATATATACATGAGTAATGGATTAGTTTTAATTACAAGTAGTTGTGTTAAATTATAATATTAATGTACATACAGAAAGTTTGAAACGTAGTTGTCTACTAAGATGTTTCTGTGTGATTTGTAAAAATATGATTTGTATTTTAGTTTATTTTAGCATCAAAAGTTTGACATTATGTAGGTATTTATAAGATCTCAGATTGCTGATAGCTGATTCCAAATGCCTGTAAAGATTTTTAAGTTGATTTCGTGTGAAATGCATTGTTATTGTATTTAGTTATATGTCATATTTATTAGGTCGATGTTAAGTTTTAGAAAATTCTAGTCACGTTTTTCACATTCCTGTTTTCGACCAAACTTTGATTTTAAGAGTTGTAGGTACGAGTAGATGGTGTTAAAAGTATTAAGATTAAATTAAGTAAATATGTACTCACGTACCTCTGATTAAGATAAATAAACAAACATAATTCTCATGTAAATTAAACTAGAAGTGCGTAAGGTATCTAATTAAAAATAAAAAGTTGTGTTTTGTTAGAGGCAGGTACTTAGATGCAGGAGATGCGTACAGTCGTAAATATAAATGAAAAGAGCATACTTGCCTTATACGCTCGGATTCAAATGCAACACTATGGTACCTTGTCTAAATAGATTTTACCTAGTTACGTTGGGAGTTCGTTGTGGATCCTTTACTGCGCGTCAATGTACCAGGGGAACAAAATGAATAACTTGACTGACTGTAGAGCCGCGACGAAAGGTGTCACGGTAAGTTAATTAAACTAATTAAATTAAACCCAAGGAAATGCTCCCAGTGCTTGTCCTATTTTTATAACGATACAATGAAACTTTCACATAAATGTTTGTTTTTAATGAGTAACCATACCTTATCGTACAATGCCCATTTATTTACTTAGTAGGTAAATGTTAATTGACTGTATGTTGCGGTGAAAATTTAATATAAGATTAGAGGTACAATGATTCTCTATTTAAAAACATTCGGGATAGCTAAGCACCGATAAGCTTTCAATTCTCAAATTTTGTATCTTACATAAATATCTGTATGATGTTATCGTATTTGTACGGTGTTTATGGAATACCTATGTCAAGATTTTTGTTAAAATATTGTACCTTCTGAATTTTTAGTTCATAAATGTAAGACTTATTATAGTCAAAACTTATAATTTTATTTTATTGTACAGTTTTCTCAATGTTGTCAACTTTATGTAAATTTAAAAATAAAATGTAGAAAACCCTAAAATTTCATTTTTATTCAAACTTAACCTTGAGTGTTATTTTGGTTCTAGCTAATTATTGCACGACTAACTAAATAATGTAGGTAACGCGAGATTCAAAAATATCCTATAGATATCTATTAGTTTCCTTACGTATCATTGTTAATAAATTGTTAGTTGGTACGAGGTTCCTACTACTACAAACATTTCACAAAAATCAATATCCAACGGGGATCGAACCTAATACTATGTCGCTCGTTACTCAACTAAAAGTAAGTACTTTTATACACCACTTAAACAAAAACCTCGAACTTGTAGTACATTACACAATTAATTAAATTATTATATTCGACAAACTTCGAAGGAATAAGAAGTAAGTTTCTAATCTACGGTTGATTCGTATATTTTTATTGTAACTTATGTCCACCCTGATTCTCAATAGTTTTTAACGGACTAGTAAGAAATATTAAGTTTATAGGTACTCCTCTTACTCGTACAAAAACATAATAGTTTTGTTAAGATAAGTTAAGTAACCCAAGTATACAGGATCATTAGGTCATTGCAATCTGCTGTTGTATTCATTTATGCTTGGCCGGCTTTGCCTAGGGCGACGCGTCGGGCCCTGATAGCGTCAAATATAATTGCGCTCACTGTGCAGTCTTACCTACTTCAGACCTCGAACAAATTAATACATTTGCATTTTTTCTTAACTTAAAACGAAACATCTTTAAATTGAGTACCTAATCTTTCTGATGGTTATATAGCTTTTTATCATGTAAATAAAACACTTCAGACATACAGTACGAATATAGTAAGTAAAATCGAGTAAAAATGTTAAATTAAATTTGAAATTACGGTTTAGATAGCTAGGAATAAGTTTTAAATAAAATAAAATATTTTTCTAGAGATAATAAGTTATATTTTACTTTTGCGTCTAGTACACCTACTTTGCCTAGCCTACCTTTACAATCCAATGTTTTATTATATTATTTACGGATGTTTTTGATGAGTTGCATTATGTACTTAATCATCAAGGTTAGAAAAACATTGTATTTAGTTAGGCGTCGGGTATCGTCTAGCAATAATGGATAAAAATAAGTGTCATGTGAGGACAGTAATAAATAACCTAATAAAAACAAAATCTATTTGTAAGTTGTGTGTTGGAAAACCATGCCAGAAATGTCGGGCCGTGGCGAAACGTGAAACTACTACAGTTATAAATTTAATATACTACGGCATACACTACGACACTTACAGTTGGTTAAAAGCTCCATCTAGCGACGACGTTGTATATCATCCGACACAAAGCAAGCTTTTTAGAAAGCTCTGTGGCCACTTTTGTTTCAATATGCCACCAGAGCGCGTTAGTTTCGTTAAACATGGTTTGAGCCATGGCTATCGAATTTAATATAGATGGCAGTCTCCATAGTATTTAGTTATTACACTTTTACTATTGTTACACTTCTTATTAGTTATACTTCTATGCATCTTTTTTACAAGGTGAGGAAGCAAACAAGAATAAGCATACTTCAAGGACCGTAACGAACCTATGACAAGGCACCTGTAACCTCATCAGTAATAGGATTGCCTCACTAATGTGGAGATTCACGAAAGTTTTGTAATTTCTGTAAATATATATGCAAATAACTTTTAATGACTTCTAAAACCTGTTTAAAAACTAAAAATCTCGCTCTTAAAAGTATGAAACAAGAAAAGATCACATTCCAAATTGTGAACTACAAACTATTCAATGTAGCCGTGGTAATTTGCCATCTACCATCTTACGCGTTTATATTGTTTTGGTCTAGGCACATGAACCGTGACCACTATGCTATATTTAATAGTTTATACTGAGAATATTTTCTTCATTATATTGTTTTTAGAGCGTGATTGAATTTTTAAAACTATTATTACTGTTTTGGAGTACTTAATTCGTAATAAATGTATTCTAAATTACGCGACATTTTAGACATTCAAATTCAAAAATTTTCATTTAAATATACTTAAAATAAGTTCTTTCAAATCGGTATTTTTTTTACTACCACCGATTTGAAATGCTATCTACGGGGAAGAAACGGGCAAGAAAAATCCGTAGTTGGTTTTATCAAAAATTTACAATAGTTATTCATTACATGTTAAAAATTTAGTTTTCTATAGATTTTATACAATTTAAACAGCTATTGTGACTACCTTTATAAACGCAAATTACAATATGTAATATTATTAAACATTTGTGATAAAACTAGCGAAACTCAACTAAGATTTTATTAATTGCATGAAACAAAGGAAATGCAACGAATTGAATGTATACCTAGTCAGGTCATAAATTCTGTCACATGTTTAATATAAAATAATTGAAACAAGTTTATTCATTATGTAACCATTTATATACCAAAATGAACTTAACAAAACATAGATTCTTATGACACTAAAGTTTATTCAAAATGACCTCCGTGATTTTGAAAACAGGCCTTCAATCTGCGCGGCCAGTCGTCTATCGCATCACGAACGAGGTCCTTGTCAATATCGGCGGCTGCCTTAATCAAGGATATCTTGAGTGACTCCAAATTGGGATGAGGCTTTGAGCACGCCTTTTCCTCCAGGTGTTGCCATATCTTGTAATCTAACGGATTCAAATCTGGACTGGAGGACCACTCTTCGTGCCGGATGAAGTCGATTTCACGCGCCGCCAGCCAGTCTTGTGTGCTTTTCGCTCTATGAGCTGGCGCCGAATCTTGTTGGAATAACCAGTGCCTGTTATTGAACATGGTATGAGAAACAGGTTCCACAAGGTTCGTCAGGACTGTATTTTGATACACAACTGCATTCGTTTTTACACCTTTCTCACAAAAATGTACCTCTGTTAAGCCCCAATAAGAAACTCCCAACCATACCATGAGCGAGGATGGAAAATGACCTCTTTGGACATGCGGAATACGGTTGCTCGCTTCTTCACTACTGTGTGCGTACACCTTATCATTTTGTTTGTTGTAGCTCTCTTCTATGGTAAAAACTTTTTCATCCGAAAAAAGAATTTCCCGATATTATTTTCCCGCGTACCGCTTCAACAAAGCGCGGCATCTCTTCAGTCTCACGTCCATTAGACGAGCATTCAAACGATGTCCTGTTTTTCTTCGATATGCCCGGAGCCCTAAGTCTTCATTTAACACCCTTGTTACCGTGGTTCTGCTTAACCCCATCTGAAGGGCCAACAGTTTCTGCTTACGTTTGGGATTTCTTTGAATTCGCGCCTTCACAGCTTTTATCACTGCTGGAGTCCTAACAGACCGAGGGCGACCACTTCTTGACCTGTCATCTACACTAGAGTCTTCATTGTATCGTTTGATGGTACGATAAACGAATTTTTTGGTTATATTCAAATTTTTCAGAGTGTCAAAAATTTGAATTGGCGCGTAACCGCAACGATGCAACGCAATAACTGCGATTGTGTAGAATAGTGCGATCAAAAATAATTATAAAATTATGTGACCAAGTGTGCCGTCCGCAACAACGGCACCCGATCACGACTATATCGCCGCCAGCCTCCATAATAGAGGGAAGTTAGCGACGTGGCACCTAACGCTACCATAAACACAATTAAGTGAGCCTGAACACTTGACAGAAAGTTCCTTTCAAAGCACGGATTACTCATATACCTATTTATACCAGGTAAATTAGGCTACTTCGCTAGTTTTATACCCTTTACATATCTTTTTAGGATTCCATACCCTAAAGGTAAAAACTGAACCCTATTACTAAGCCTCTGCTGTCCGTCGGTCTGTCTGTCAAAGAGTTGTATCTCAAAAACCATAATATCTGAACTCTTGAAATTTTCAAGAAATGTCTATTTCTGTTGCCGCATAACATAAAGAAAAAAAAAAAATGTTTGCTCTTGTATCTTTTACGATATTATAAAAAGTTATAATATTTAATCCTTTAAGATGGTACAACACCCATCTTGTGTGAGCCTGACTCACATTTGATCGTTTTTTTTTGAGTCAGATAAATAATATTTTGACGACATATTCTCTAAGTTTAGTATTTGATACGAGTATGTATACAAAACAAATTGGATGTATTGCTTAACAGCGATGGTGATTTTAGGTTATGAGAAAGTGACAAAGAAAATAAATTAAAAACCCATATACATTCATACATTACTTCCAAATATGGATCTCATGCAAGTAAAACCGCAGGCAGCAGCCAATAATAGGTATAGAAATGTGCTAAATGCTAATTAATAAAAAACACGAAAAAAATGTTTTGCCATTTTCAATTAAATATGACGTCAGATAGCCTTTATGCAGCGGAGGATCATGCCACTGTCATCGTTACCTCATTAGTAAATTAAGCATGAAAGTTCTGAAGTTATGGGGTCATCATACATACATACATACATACATACCGGTCAAAATTATACCCCTCCCATTGCTTTGCAATAGTCGAGTAAAAGGATTGATAACTATGTTATCTAATATATTTATAGACAGGAAAGTTTTTTTGTTGTTAGCGGAGTGGTGTAGCCACGCGAGAGTCGTTTATCAATTTAGATAGTGTTATGTATTAAAAATGGTTTGGAATACTCGAAGTAAGAAAATTGCAGATTGAAAATTTCAATTAGCATAAGTCCATTCACCTTTTCAGGTGACGATGGATCTAAAAATCAGAAACATTGGTTTACTTATAGTAATATTATTTATTTGTCAGAAAATGGTAGGTAAGGTAGGAGATTGTAACAATTAGTAACTCTAAAACTTTGTGTTAAGTACCGACGTTATATGGTTGATTAACTTTGATATTTTGAGATTTAAAGTAATATAGGAACCTTCGGATAAATACGGAGTTGGACCTGTTTAAATACGCCTCCTCAGTGAGTCTCGCAGACATGCAAATAAAACAGACCGCGACTATTTGCTGTTTGCAATCCCGATGTTCATAGTTAGCCTTAGATCGGTGAAGGGGAAGACGGGCTTCGCAGGGCTGAGGTGGTCCTGCCGCGTCGCTTGTCAAAGTGGCCGCCGGCTTGTTTGAACAAGTAATGAGGGGCCCCCAAGAGACGCCATATTTGCCCCTTTGCCCCGGTCGACCCTTTCCCCCTTGAAGCCCCGAGCCCGAGCTCCTGCTTCGTGGAAGAATCTCCTTTTAGGGCTTTTTGTTTGTTAATGCCCGAGTATCAGACTTTCGAGTGCAAATTGGGAAATTGAAGATTAACTTTCAGTTAATTTTAGTGTCAATCTACTGATCTTACATCGCAAAATCAGAACACTCATGTTAACACAGTGTAGGAATTACATATGATTATCAAAAAAAAATAATTAGCACTATCTTTATTAGGACGAATTAAATTAGTATAATGACAAATTCAACAAACAACTGATTTTCTTTTATTAAATCAAAACCATTCCAAACTAGTAAACAATACAAATGATTTATAGCAAACTTCATCAAATTAACTTGAGCCAAACGATTTCATTTATTCTACGCCTTCGCGTACCTACCTGTCTATGGAATATTTTATTAGTTTTTGTTATATATATAATTAGGAAATGACTACTAATACTACTAATTGTGTGTAGGCATATCTGCTAGTTTGATACCAATTACGGAATAGCCAATATTTGGCAGAGATAATATTTGTGTCTTGGAAAAAAGCATAAAGTATCTAATAAGCATAGCTACAGCAATACAATGAATATCTACCTAAAGTATTCATTTTAATATCAAGCAATGTGATAGTGATAAGTTTTTTTTACGAGGCCATTTTTTTTCTACTTTTCCAAAATCACAAACAGACAATTTTTTTTTCCATAGAATCTGTTCTATTTTATTAAAGCTATTGTCTGAACATAATATAGCAAGATTTGGCTAATGGTGTCGTCAGTTGGTTGGTAATCATGACGATGGCTGATCATCAATCACGGACTCAGGTGCAGCACAACCCCCCCTTCGTCCCCATCCTTCATCCGTCTACCATGGCGTGCCCCTCTGCAAGCAACCTGAAAGAAACATGATGGAAAACCTCACAAGTAGGTGACTAACTTTTAATATACTAATATTATAAAGAGTTTTTTGTATTTTAAAGAGGTTAATTTTCTTAACTACTGTCGTGCTTTATGAATTATTTCACCTAATTTGGGACTTGGAAGTTGGACATAGATACATTTTATTTCAGATTTTAAAAAAAATCCGAGTTTTCTCACAAATGAAGTTGCGGTCAAAAGTAGTAATCAAGAGTTTTGAATGATAAATACCTACCGATTTATTGATATAAGAATATTGTAGGTATGTATTAATTTTGTAACAGGATATTGATCTAGGTACTTCTTATTTAAAGGTGTGTTAAATCTAATGTTTATTGCTGTTTTACCTACATTTTTACCCCCTACAACTGTAGGCTACGAGATTTTTTCCGATCTGCTCAGAAGGAAGGGTTTATATACGTAGGAGTGGCGGATAAACTAGTAAATAAATTATAAAGTTGACCTTGACCATAGGTAAGCTGTGGTAAGATAAACAACAATTAGGTGAGCTGTCTAATGTAATAGTGGAGTGACGGCGCAAGTGACTGCGGCGCGATGTACTCGCACGCTGACTAATCAGATAATGCGTCGTTTATGCTTACGGTGACCATGCTTTTCAAATGATTTCATTAAGGTAAAATATTACTTTTTTCTACAGATATGTCTTCAAATACAAAAAACTTATTACTTATACAGCAGTGTAAAATAAATGACTAAATAATATGTAATTCTACATGTACGTACATACTGATATTACTTTGAAAAGAAGAAACTGATATTAATAACAAGTACCATAACCACCACGACTACATTGCCAGGAGCGTAACGACGAAGAAGAAGAAGAAGGTACTATAAGTACTAATATTTAAAAATCAAATCAATATGTTTAACGGAACTACTTAATCTGAATTTACTTTTTAACTTCAATGGATTTAATATGGTCATTGTGGTCAGTCTTTCAGAATTAAAATGTTGTCTTTATTTTTTCAAGCATAAAAGCTTGAAAATTTGTCAATATTTATTATTTCATAAAACTCGACAACTATCATGACTTACCGTCTTATTAATAGACATGGACTAGGTTATGTTTTAACCAGAACTCATAACTCCAGGACTATTAAGGTTTTAATGTTAGTGCCAGAACAAAAATAGTTTTTTTAATCGATGAACTGGGTTTTTTATTTACATTTTATTTAGAGGATGGTTTAAACCTGGTTAAAGACTAGTTCTTTTTAATAAATTTCCTATCATAATACACATAGACTACGGAGAACATATAAAACCGTGGGTGGCAGATATTTTTTTCTCTTCTGCATATTCCATTGTTTTTGGTTTATAAATAACGATATTGTGTGGTGACCGTAGTTTCAGGCCGCTTGCGTGCGTCCCTGTTGGTACGACATCCCGGTAGCCGTAATATAAACTGCGCAATAATTAGATTTGTGCCCTCCCGGCCACATGCTGAGTGAACTGCAGTGCCTCTCTACTGTTTTTAATTAACAAAACTTTAACAACCTCTGCGGTCTTCAGTAGTTCTCATCTCAGAAATCACTCTTCCCTTTTATTACTTGAAACATAATTCAACTATCTTAATTTACTTTATTCAAATCACTTAACGCTGAACTTAATCTACATTTCTATGTAATCTTAGCTAAAGAAAATGTTGGCTGAAAGTTTTGAAAAAGTTTTAAATAAATAAAAACACACTGGAATATGAGATATGGGCACTTTAAAAGTTTTCAATTATTAACAAACATTAGATTAGTAAGCGAAAAAAGCAAGCAGTAGTTTGATCAGAGGCAGTAAGTGATCACATATTTCACCCTATCAGTTGTTTTTCAGTGGGGAAGTGGCGACATCTATAATGTAAACAAACACATTTGGTTTCACAAACATTTGGTACGTACATTTTATTGAGCTTCTTAGATTTTGTTTTGACCAATTGTGTTTTAACATCTTGTTTTGAACTAACACAACGGTTTGTTGAAAATTTCAATGTCTTACTAAAGAATAGATAGTATAAGAGATTTACATTTATAGCTATATTCGACAAATGACAAAAGTATTTCTAGGATCAAACAGCTGAAACTGGTACAGAAATGTTAAAAAGAAATCCCATAATTAACATGGCATTCATAAATAAGTGATCACGTTGGTAGACGTCACAGCATGCGACAAGCGTGCGTTCTCTCCTGGGACACATATACGCAGTCAGTCCAATATTGCGAATATTATACGCGCCATTTTCTCACGAATCCCTCCTTTACCCTCTAAAATTGACAAACTTAATTCGCCCCCCGCTAAGTTTTCTAAAGTTGTTCCTCTGATAAATTAATGATTGATGCTCTGAAATCTTTCGGTTCGTAACCATTTGTTAAGACTTGGGGTAGTTAGTACATACTTTTATGTACTAACAATAGCTACCATTATATTCTTTTTTATTCCAGGAATTTTGAAGTTTGGGGCTTATTGTAATATACTTACTTACTTACTTCTTAAAAGTTTTAAGGCGCTTAAATACAGAGAATATTCAAATGGTCAAGACTCAAAAAAAGTATTCTAAATAATATGTACAAAATATGCTAAATATTTTATTTTACCTATTAAAAATATTGAACCGAAGTTCAAATGTAAAAGTCATAGCTTAGATTTCTTTAAAATTTACCCATCATTCAACAAAAGTAACGAAAGAAAGCATAAAATGAAACGGAATTTCTTTTTATAAAACAAGGAAGATGAACTTTCTATGCAAGTTTTATCCCAATTAAATACGGTACCTTTGGCCATTCATTAAGTACCTGGATCGTTAATTACAACTTTTTTATTTTCCTCAATGACAAAGGAACAGTCGGCGAAAAGAAAAGTAGACAAGTGTCGTGACACGCACCCTGAAGCGAGAAGTGCGCGGCGCGGGGGTGGTGGCGGCGACCAATGGGTGGCGGCGGGCGAGGCGGAGGCGGCGGCCATTGGCGCAGGCTTGGGGGTGCGCGCCCCGCCCCGTGCTCCACCAGAACCCTTATTGAATTAGGCTTATCATTCGATTTCAAGTGGGGCGAGCGCGCGGTCCTCAGCCTCTGCTAAAACTACCGTACATCCGATAGCATCTGTAATCGGCATAATTCGATATAGCCGCGGCTCATCCAATTATGCTGCTGTGAGCTTTCGCGGAGTCTCGAGCTTTCACAAGACGCACGCGCCACGCGCGGCGCGCCGCACGCGGCTGGCACATCGACGATATTGTCGACACATGATTGTTTTGGTTAGGTAGTTGTTTGTTTCGGTATGGAGTACGGGTACCTGAGCGGCGCCGGCGGCGGGTTCGACGGGGGCTGCTTAGGCTCGGGCGGCGGTGAGCTGTCGTGGGGCGAGCTGGCGTCGTGCGGCCAGATGTCGCAGGCAGCGTACCGCTACCAGGGCATGCGCTACCAGCCGCCGCCGCCGCAGTGCGCGCGGCCACAGGACGCCGCCATGAGGAACCACCACATTTTCCCACCCGCCATGAACCTTCAACGTGAGTACAGATAATAATAAAACCACTACATAAATTTTATAAATAATTCCACTAATATTCTTGCGGTAGTCCAGTTAAAAGGAGTAGATAAACAGTGATTTAACCGTAGTAATCGTACTACGAGAGTAGTTATTCTGTATTCCGTAGTATCTGTAATTACTACGCCGTTACGTTTCTAATTTGGATGCAGGAAATTTCCACTGAAACAAAGGTCCATTTGTTTCTTTATTAGATTATGCAAGTTTGCTCACTAATCTATATATGAAATTTTATTCCCCATTTTTGCCTCGTAGGGGATTAATTTTGTAAATCTTTGCCATTTCTTGCCGAAAAATTGTAAATGTCTTGTTCCGTCCTAAATTTTACTTTATAGCTAATTAATTTCGAAATGAGGATGAGTACCTGTAGTGTAATGTGTTGAGTATCCGTAAAACTTCAGGAGATCGATAATCACTTTAACAAAAACGAAATAATGTTTGAACGTTTAATCAAAAGTATTTCTATTGTTTTTAACAAAATCAAATCTAAAAATGGGTTCAGTGTTTTGGTTGCACTTTACTTGTATAATCGAATATGTTTAAGCGGGCGATTACTGATACTCTTTTTATATTGAAATTCAAGATATGACTGACTGAGATGTTGACTGCCCGTACCCGGGCAGAATCCCTTAATTAACCACCGCAGTATTCAATATTTTACAAAATATAACTTAATTATAACATGATTTAGATTTTTATTTTTTTCCGTGCCTTTCCTTTTCACATTGCTTATTATATCAATAATTATATGAAAAACATTTAATTTATATTGGGAGTCTTGCACACTAAATTATTAATTATTTAGACATAACTTCAAAGTTGATTACTTCTTGGAAAATCATCTTTATCGAGCTGTCCATTGCAAATATTTTGATCTGTTTCTCAAAATAAAACCAGATTAAAATTTTAATAATAATTATTATAATTGACTGCTGTAACAAGATAAATTAGTACAATAAGTTATAAGATGCGGTTAAAATAGTATCACCGTTTTTAATCTTTAAAATGAACGATCCTAAAATGGATGCTAACCTTTTTGAAAACAATCATAATGATCGAAGGAGCCAAGTCAGCTGTTAATTCTAACAGTTTCCAAATCATAACTATTGTATAATTTTAAAGAATACAAGCGAAGGTTTCATTAAACGATAAAAGTTTATGTACATGAAAACTCAGTGCGTGTTTATTAATGTTTGCTCGTCAAACCTTAACAAAACGTTAGGAGTTCAATTTAGTTATAATAATAATAACCACATCACGACACACACATTGACTCAGCGCTGCACTAAGTATCGTAAGAACTTGTATCGCAGGTGCTAAGCAACGATATGGTTCATACTAAATAAATAAGAATACAACATCCAAGACCGGTAAGCGAAACAATGCATCTTGTTCTGTTGTTCTGATTCTCTTGTTCTGTTGTTCTGTAGTTCTGATGAATGTTCAGGTTTTATTTCACAGTTATTGGTATTGGCTAGTAATCACAAAAATACGGTAAAATGCATGTCAGGCACGTATAGAATAGGGGTTTACTTATTATTTCGTTGATTTAATACAAAGTTTTCCGAGTCAGCGCAATTTGCAAATTTGGCCTCGATAACTCCTCTACAGACAAAGTTATCTAAGCCGTTATAGTCAATGTTTTTAAAATACCTATCTAATCAAACTCCTCATTATGGGGCTCTACACTAGACGTGTAGTGGAGATGTTGCAAAAAAAAATGTTTTATTTTATTTAGCACTTACACAATACACATATCAATGCGCTGTCCACACATACACTACACACATATGATGTTTCATCTAGCACTTACCGTTGTGAAGATAAGCCGATGACGGAAGGACTGACGGTCATGACGAAACTATAAGGGTTCCGGATGCGAACTACGGATCGCTAATAATTACAATTTTAATTTTAAATGGATAGCGATAATATATGTGTGACAGTCAATGCAGAAGCTGTAGCAAGTGTAATAATCTTTACAAAACATAGTAGGTACCAAAAGAACTTACATTTGTACAGTTGGGGTACTAAACCTTAGTCAGTTTTTTTATTGATTCCTTTTAAGACGTACGTTAATTTAGAACAAAGGTCAAGATAGTATACATCTGACCTAAAATCTTGTTTCATATCAATATAATTTTTTTATTGACATATGCAATACAAAAAGCCGAAGTAAATAATTTATATTTAATTTTCAGTATGTGACAGTGTCTTATATTGCGGTTAATGAGTGCCTAAACGCACTGTTAACTACTTAATCGCCGGGCGACATCAACAAACTAAGGTGTTTGGTTGAGCATTTAAGACTGATGATAAGCATCAAGCGCTGATACCTGAGATTACATTATTTAATTACAGCCTTGAAAAATAGAACTTAATCTTTAAAATAACAACATCTCGGTTATATACACAATAAGTCTTGTATTTTATATAGTATAAAATACGATGTATAAAAATCCACGACCCACAACGCAATAGGGAATATGCATAAAATATGCAAAAAAATGTTTTGATTATTCAATCAATTTCTCGTAAATTATGTTGAGATATATCTTTATTTACAGTGAAAATATAATGATAATTGTACGGTAAACTAGGGAGAAATAACCATTAAAACTAAATATATCTATATCGCTCATCAGAACAACCATTGTATGGAAGTTGTACGGCTCCCGTGTACTTTGACGTCAGTGTACATATTGGATTTCTTTGTCTAACCAACGAATTTGAAGCTTTAAAACTTAGTTAATATGTCAGGTATTTGAGAAAATGTAACAAATTGTTGTATATAATAAATAAATACAAACATTTGTGCATATTCCCTATTACTCTCATTCATTACATGAATACCTGCCAGACTTTTTGCTTGTTGTAATGAGTTTGTACTGTCATTCGATAGATTTGTCGCTTTTATGTGCCTGTAGGTATCTGCCTAAAGTTGTTTGTTTTGACCTTTATAAAGTAAGTCAGATAAGTAAAACAAGTAGATAAGTAGTGTAAGTTCTGAAGTTGAATCTTGCAAAACTATATAGATCTTTTACGTTCTGACAAACGTTATAAAACGCAATACAAAAGCGATTTTTTTATCCAATCAATAAAATGGATTCATTGATACAGGATGTACTAAGTATATAATGAAACCGATCAGGACGTTTGGCGCATTCAACAAAAACCTTTCTCAAACTCTATCTTTATCGTAGTGGTATCTTTGTTATTCCAAAGTAAACTGTTTTCATTCGGTGCCGGTGGAGAGTTGGGTAAGGAAGCCGAAGCGACGGTCACGGCCTCGGAACAAAGAGTGTTGCAAGAGGGTGTCGGGGGGGACGGGGTGCTGCGAGGCAGATCTGCCAGGGGCGGGGGGTTGGCGGCGCGGGGGGTGGCCCGCCGCGTGAGCGATTGCGTTCCTAATTGGCAGCGGCGTCCGCAAGAATCTTGAGGGGAGGACAACCAAGCCGAGCTTTGAGATCCTTGTGCCACAACCATGTACACTTAAGGCGACGCCCTATTCAATCTCAAACTTATAATAGAGCAACATTTTAAACCTTTTATATAAAAACTAGGGTAGTAAACTAGTATCCAACCTGATAGTTCAGAAAATAATTGTTGATTTTTTCTAAACTAGCAGTGATAAAGTAGCTACCACTTGAATTTGCTTTTTGTAAGGTCTTCCAAGTCTATTTGGCTTGGCGCTACTTCTCTGAAAAATGACTAACATAAATAATCCGATTTCCTTACAAATACTGCTAATTGTTGACACTATTTCAAGTAAAAATAAAGAGAAATACAAGATGCCTAAATCTATTATGATAAGTTTGACATAACCTTTAGATTTACCTCCTTGTTTTCCTACTGCCATGTTTTCTAATAAGTAGGTAACAGAAATAATGTAATTTTATAGATATTCAAATAAATAAAATGTTAGTAAGACGTCAGTCTCGCAGCGCACACAACGCAGCGGCAGATAGCGCCCGCACGCACCTCGTAACTCACCGCGCTCCAAACTCACGTAATCTCCGTCGAGCCGGAATTATACCCCTTTATCACAACCAAATTAATTACAACTTTGCGTATTAATTGTACTACAAGTACAAACATCACAGGAATCATATTAGAATGAAGATTGCGTGAACTTCGGATGAAGATTAAAACTGTCGTACAAGACGCAAACAAAAAACGTTCATTTTAACTTTTGGGCATAAATTATTCACATTTTTGGGTTTCTTTATATGATCACTGTCAAAAAAACTTTATGTTTGCCCTCGTATATATAAGATGGCGATATAACAGGGAGGGAAAGCAGTTTGGATCCTAACTCGATATGCCATTTCTATTCACATGTCGCCTTTGCATGCAAGTGGACGGGTTAATTCGATTTGTTTGGAGGAGAACGAGGAGCAATATTTTATGGCATCATGTGATCTATTCTGTGTAGTATAGTATAGAAGAGTGGGCTATAAAAAAGGCAATATCTCACAGTTGAGCTGAGTCGGGAGCGATCGTAACTTAGACAATGTAGCTGTGGTACACTCAAGCACAAATATCTACTTTTATTTTCGAGATGGAAACTGTTCTTGAACTTCGAGGTTATGAGCATTAAGGCAAGTTAACTTCGTATATCGGTCGGAGATTTTATATATTCATATTTGGACATATTTAATCATAACGAATGAATGAATTGTATCAATTTGGGGACAAGTTTGTTTTAGTTTAGGTATTTTATATATGTATAGATCTTTCTTGTAGGATCTTTCGAGAATTAATGATGATTGAGGAAACACCTGGATCATAGTTATAACAGGAATTCAATCCAAGTCTGTACTCTTGATTATATCTAGTGCGTTACCTTCATCTCATCCCACCCAGGCTTTCAAGACTTTATTTTACGACCAACATTACGCAAATTTACCCACATGTTTATTTGCAATATAAAATATACTGCCATTTATTACTGTTTCTATATCTTTCATAAAAAATGGCCAAGCCTGAGACGGTATGGTGCACCTAGGGCTTCGTATAAAATAGATATAAAAGTACTGAACATTCGTCGAATGATAAAAATAATTGGTTTGAGAGACAAAATTTGTCGTTGGAAACTGTTGTTTCCATACATCGACATAGGGCGCAGTCAACTAACAACTGCAAATAAAAAAAAATCGTAGAAAATCCTTTTTGTTTCGTTGTAACAACAAGTGTATCGATTTAAGATTTTTCCCATTATTCCTCCCTATCTAGATTATAGGTTTCAAGATTCTGTTTTCCTTAGTCTTTACAAACAGATTTACATACAACAAAGGTAAGGTAAGAATAGTATTGTTAGGTTTTAATAAAATGATTTTTTTTTTTTTAATTTGGTTGAAGGAAAAAAATGTTAATGGTTTTAAACTATTAGTTTATAAAATCGAAACAATGTTAATTTACGATAAAGAATACGGATATTTGGAGTGGCTGTTTAGAGCCAATTCATTTTTTTAGAACTCTTTATTCATATTTATTAATCAAAGCAACAAAATTATCGTCATTGAAACTTTGAGGTTCAATTTGTATCCTTCTGAGACTAAGGATATAATCAGATTTTATTAATGTTATGCCTAACTTTCCTTATTATACCACAGCTGTCTGAAGAAGGTGAGGTTTGATGCATGAAGGCGACGAAGTGGCAAGATGCTGAGGAGTAGTCTTGAGACAGGTCATTAATCTGCCTCTAGACTTAACCCTTCACTGGCTGGGGGGAGGCCAGCGCGGGGGGAAGGGGCGTGCGGGCCGAGGGGGGGAGTGTTTGGTGGGACGCAATATGCCGCGATGACGCGCCAACAACGTTTGCATTATGAATGTAGCTCAACTTTTCGCGTGACGAGAGAAAAATGAACCGCGGCTCGAGTAGATGGATGGCGATACGATATACTAGCAACATTTCAACTTTCCCGACAATCTGCCACGGAAATATGATGTATAATAAATTTATCAGCTTCCTTTAGTTATATAAGACATTTTATAACTTGTTTATAAAGAAATTTATTTGTGTCCTAAAGTGAACTAACATTTGAAGTGTAGTTCATATAGTACAACTTATGTATGTTTAAATCAATCTTAATTGTTGTGTATATTGTAAAGATATAAATATTGTCTACTTCTGGTTTCGGTGGGTACGTATACTCTATTCGTTACTGAAATTTTCTAGTTTTCCCAAGTGTGCAAGATTCGGGTGAGTCTTGAGCGCCCTTCAAGTAGTCTCGCCCGTTTAGTAATTAACAAGAATGGGGGTTTGGGAGGGGTGAATGGAGGTAGAGGAGGTCTTGGATCATATCACTTGGGATGTAGCCGGGTTGTGACGATTAATTAACGCCACGTGTTTCCATGTTAATGGTTTAACACGTGTTTGCGACTCTAAACATTTAGCTTGGGATTAAAAGGTTGACCTTAGAAGTTGCAAATAATTAATTTATAAGCATTTGTAAAAGTTTTGGTTTTAACTTCAGATAATAGAACTATAATCATTCGTTTTAACGTTAATTTTCATCATCGTACCAGATGGTTTTCAATCATTTATTGCATGATTCGATTAAAATATAATCGATAATTAAATTGAATCTAAAGCATAAAATAATTTCTAATTAACAATTAAAGATACTTGCTGTAACTAGTCCCAAGCCAATTAAGTATATAACGCTATAACAATGAGAAGCCACTGTGCCTCGGGAACAAACTCAAACGAAACATCTTACAAGCGGAGATCTAGCTGACTCTTCATTAAGACGAACAAATTGTACGAAGGAAACCAGGCGCGGAGTTGGTTGGAACCACAGGCTTAGAGATAAATACCTGATCGTATTTATTTTTCAGTTTTTTAAATATTAATGATTCAGATCTTAATTCAAAAACAATAAAAAAATTAAATTATTAAAATTAAAAAATAAATAAAACAATTAAGAAATAGACGAAAAGGATTTTTCATAAAATATATTTTTAAATTACTTGGTTTTTAAACTTAAATACATTAATTAAAGCTTACATAGTAATAAAACTAATTTTTGATGGAAAATGTTCATGCATCTATAGCAACACTGCCCCTCTTTCCTCTACCTCTATTAATAATGCAAATGAGACCGTTGTACGGGCAAGACGAGGATCCCGATTAATTCCGGTTCATTTGAGGTAATTGTCGCGTGCGGTCGGCCTAAGGTTTCTGTTACCACTGCGGTGCGGTTGTGGTGATAGAGAATTATTTAGATTTTAGTAATAACGTATTTTTGTTACTAGTACCTACTTAAATACATCGTTAGCTGATATACAATTAGAATTATATGATTATTATTCATAAGAATTAATTTTCGATTTGGACAAACAAAAAAGTTCTAATTTGCATTCTACTTAGTATTATTAAACAGTTTAGAACGACAATTAATAAAAAGAAAACTAAAAAATGAAACACAGTTGTTCAATGCTAATTTAAAACTCGTTAACGCATACATAAACCATATTTAAAAAAAGGTGTAGTGCATTTTCGTATTTAGGTATTATTTCGTAGTATATAGTATTTCGTATATATTTATTAAATTAAAATAAATGTCACCTTTACAAATCATAAAATACGGATTTTTTAAATTATTTACAACAACAACATCAACAATGTGATCTAAATTTATTATGGTTACTGGTTTTATGTCATAGATTTCCAAATAAAACTTGTTACTACATACCTATAATATTTTGTGTAATAAAGTAAATAACAAATTTAAAAAATAAAGTTTCACCAGCGCTACCTCATGTAGCTGCTACGGGCTACGGCGTAGTGCTGCTGGCTACGATCAATAAGAATCACGCGACAAACCTTCTACTGTTACTGTGAACTTATAGCATCCTTCAAACCATTACGATACTATAATCTTAGAAGTATTCATTTAATTTCGCTAAGAAATTTTAGTTTTGTGCAATAAAGCTTAAATAAAGGATATTTCCGGTTAAGTAAATTTTTGGGTTAAGGTATGGCCACAAATTATCCATAAATTTAGTCAAAGTGTAAAATTTCTTTTATAATAAAAAGCCATTCCCATAAAACTGAGTATGATTACAAAACTCATTGCTTTATGAGAAGCGGAGCTGTAAACAAACATTCAAAGCAACAATGCAGGGTAAAACCCGAGAACGGAAAACATGCTAATTAAAATGACACGCAATGTTTAGGCTGAGATAAATAAAATATAAGATGTAGGTACCTGCGGGAGGGTAACAATGTATATACAAGTACAGTATGTTTACATAGAAGGGAGCCTCAGAGGGGAGACAAAAATGGCCGAACGAAAACTCAAGCTCGAACTCGAAGCGAACTGAGCACATTTCACTCTTTGTTTTTGTTCAATTTCCTCTCATGTACTTACTTACTTACATTTAAGATTATTTCATAATTATGATAAAATGTCCTTGAAGCCTCACGAATTCAATTTTTTTCCATATCAACTTTTCAATATGAGTGATTCTATGTATATATTGGTATAGTGTCGTATTTGTTGCAGCTGGCTTGCCTTACAAAGTGTACGGAGGGCACGAAGGGTCGTTGACTGAGAAAAGAAAACAAAGACGGATTCGGACGACGTTCACATCAGCACAGCTGAAGGAGCTGGAGCGAGCGTTCCAGGAAACGCACTATCCTGACATCTACACCAGGGAAGAGATAGCCATGAAAATTGATCTAACTGAAGCCAGAGTGCAGGTAAAAAAGCATAATATATCGTTAAGAATGTATAACTATATATCACTACCATTAAAGTAGATATACAACATCGTGACGACATTGAACGAAACAAGAGTCAAAATATTTTTATTTTCTTATAATTATATTCGCCCTTGTGCCTAAAAAAAGCGTTTTCTCGCGCCGTCCGTCACATTTCAACAGTCCAATTAGTGTCCAGTAATTCGGCTGCGGTAGACGTGGTGCCTTTGCAAAAAACCCGGCAGTTATTTCGCGGTTAACTCGAGGTAATTTCATAAAAGCTGCTCATTTTTATGTGACCCGGGCGTACGTCGCGCGTTCATTGAATGTTTAATGCAACTCCAAATCAAACGGCGGGATCCGGTGTCCTAGCAAACAGTCGTTATTCTATACCATGCGATATTGGTACATACATAGGGGAACAACACGCCGCGGTGTCGCGCGACACTAATCTTATATTCTGGGAGATGACGCCCCCGGCGCAACCGACATTCTTATCGTTCCGAATTCCGAATAAAATAAAAAATAAAAAAAATCCAACAGACCTATATCGACCGCCATGCGCATCCCTTCTTACATTTATATTTAGACCGGTATGTTTGTTCTAACGCTGAGCATTTTAATTTGCTACGATGGTATAAAGTATAGCTGTATATAATGGGAAAACAATCGTATATAAGTGGGAGGAACCCTCGTGGCTCGAAATGCTCATTACGTTAAAAAGTGTATCGGCACGGGCGCGGGTGGGCGCGGGCCATAAATTCACCGGGCGGTCGCGTAACTCAGCCGAACGCGACTTCTGATAATTAAAACTCGCCGGCAAAATACAAATACACTTCACATATCATAATTAAAACCGGGTTAATGCACCCGCATATAGCTTTACGAGAATTATGTTTTTTATTAATGTAATTGCATTTTCATTGTTTACAGTATTTGATATACCTACCTAATAAATAACTTAAAATGCAAAACTTCCAAAACCATACATTGGTTGGTACAAAACCATACACTCTATTTATGTAAGTAGTCTCAGTTTTATATAACGTGCACGAAAATTATGAAAGGTGCTTTAAATCCAGCGTAATCTGATTAAATCAGTCTTTACAAACAGCAAATAAATGTAGACGACATGACGTGTCCTAATTCAACACGGGAATCCTTGTCAAATTCATCAGGCCCGGTCCGCAAACACCGCTCTGGCCAGAAGCGTTAAGCAAACGCACAATGTACCGTTAACCGGACAGCCGACAGCCGTACCCTGTCGAACTGAATTCCAGAACAATCGGAATAAAGCAACCACCTGCTACACACGAGCAAAAGGAATCTCTTGAAAAATGACCAGATGCTTTTTAATACACACAGTGTATTTTTTCTCGCCCACATTGTCATAGGGACGGGGCAATTTAATCCATCAAGCTCCGGTCCAGGACACGGTCGAGTCGATAAATTGTATATTATTGCGCGCGAGTTTGCTTTTATTGTTATCCTCGTATTGTTAGAGAGATTAGATCGAGGTATGTTTGCCGCCACTACATTGTTGTAGTATAAAACGTAAGCGTTTATATAACAACAAAATGTTCCCTATTATTTACTTATTTTCACTTCAGTAATGGGATAGATTTTTCAAGTCTCGTTACTATGTAAGTAGTTACTTTTTTGTGGAGTAGTGAATCACATAATATGTCGTTTTAAATTGGCTGTTTCATTAGACGTCTATTTAATAATAATAATGAATAAATACTAATAACTGTAGTCTCCTACTTTGTATCTCGTCACTAGTTAAGTTAAAAATAAAACGCGTAACCCCAAAGCCCGCTGTAACGTTGGTCACCGTCGGTAGGTATAGGTACTCATTGTTATTGCAAGATGCAGCGGTCGCATGACAGCGGCGGCGCACGTGAGGCCCAGCAATAAAGATTGACACGCCACCGCGCAGCGCTTCGCCGGGAGAGACCAGCAAAATGTCAATCTCCTCGATCCAAGATTCTCCGCAGCCTCCCGGGAATGGAGCGCGCCGGAATCATGCCTTGAATCTTGTAACTTAATTCGATTACATTTTGCCAAATATGAGTAGCGATGTCTGAACATCATGTTTGTGGGAGACAACGAAATAATTATAGTATTCTAGGTAGGTTCTTACGGTCGTTAAATGTTTCTTGAATTTTATTTTATTACTTTGAAATTTTACCATAAAACATCAAACTATTTGATGATTGACATACCTAATCAAGATGAGATTTTAATTATCGGCTGAAAGAGGCATCCTATAAAAGTATATAATGTCATGTAAATTTTTTAGCGAAGGATGGATTTAAAACAAATACATTTTAATATACTTTGTATTCACCGCCAAGTGACAAAACAAACCATAAAATTTAAATTGCTTTATTTCAAACTACGAAATCCAAAAAGGTGACATCTCCTTAGAGTACCAATCATTTTTGCCTCATGGTACGCAACTGTGTGACTGATGATGAAGCATTTTCTAGGAGATTTCTATTTTCTAATATATATCTTACTGTATTACATGAAGCGATTCTATTTCTAATACTACGTGTAATGGGGGTCATAACTAGCTCATGGTCGCATGGTGGTAGGGTGTCGCATGTGATCGCAGGTGCAGGTCGCGTGGCGAGGTGTCGCGTGTACGACACGCGCCCGCACCGGTCCCAGTGATTGTTCCATTCGAAGCACTTGCCACAAATGTTTGTCGCTACTCCAAGCAAATGGCGAATAAAGACATTAATTGTCTGTTAGCATTGCTCAGATACGATGTTATAATGTTTTTGTTACAATAATGCGATGGAACAAAGGAAGGATTTCGTTATGTTTAAGTTAACATCTTGATATTAATTATTGAATTTAATTGCTTTACCTCTTTCAGAAGTGGTTTACTGGTTTTATATTTCTGTAAAATACAAAAGTATAGTTTTCTATGGATATTGCTGTCTTGTAGTTAAATTGCGATAGTGGAAATGAAATTTTTAGAACGAAATAATGTAAGGCTTTATCGAACTAGTTCCAATTAGTCTGACATCTACATCTTATTAAGCAACAATTTATTATAAATTAAAAATAGCATATTCTAGATATTCTTAGTTTTTAATGTCAAAATAATAAATAGGACAAAAATGAAATTGACTTATAAATAAAACAAAAAATAAATAAATAAAACGTAAATGGCTTCAACTAAGTGATAAGTTATTTATTAAGTAATAGTAGAAGTTTATTTAGTAATCTACATTACCAGCAATAGATTTCTATTGTGATGACCACTGAAAACTATTTTATAAATTAATACGAATTCCAAACCTGATAACATTCTGTTTATGTGGAAAACATTTACGCTAAATATTACAAATCAACAAAACTATTTTGATTTCCTTTTAAATGTTAATCACTTATGAATGGGGATGCGTCATAAGTGCCTTAGCAGATGATCTGAGTTAACCCCTGGTTAATCGCGTTGATTGGCGGTGGATGAAGCAATCACTTAGCGGCCCACAGCCACTGTACTCAGAAACATTACCATCCCAAAGGGGATCGAATTATCAAACTTTGCAAACTTAAAGAAATACTACACTATTTGTGTTTTTTTCTTCAATGGTAAATCGTTATTCACATTTCACAAACCAGTAAAGTGATTTTCGGATCCTATAATAGATTATATTATCAGTTGATGGGCGTGACATTTAATCCACTAGCTGGAATTACCAGTTATCGTGGGAATATTTGCAAAATATTCATACGTATTTTTTTTAACTTTTGAAGCGTACTGCTTTGGTTTAAGGACTGTTTTTGAAAGAGTTTTGTTGATGCGCCCGCGCCCCGTGTTAGCTTCTCCCTCGGGATGGATATAAAAGTCCAGATCAAATCGTTTGTTTCGTCTCATCTAATTGATTAACATCTCGATACGATCATTACATTTTCACACGATGTCATCTTTTGATAATTTGTTTTATAAATTTATTCAGTTTGCGTACCTAAATCAAAATTACAAGTGTACTTTTCATATTACATTAGTGTCCTTTTTCAATTTTGTTGTGTGATTTAATATAAGATTTTCATAATATATGGCAAAGGAAGATTTCAAGGTTTTACAATCTAATTTGACATTATTTTTAAATAAAATTCAATTTGGCTTCTGTAGTCATTCACGACAAAGAAGCGGTGCAAATCGTGGCACAGCACTTAACTTGATTAAAAAGTGACGTGTTTCGTAGCGCGTAGGGCTACGAACTACGGGCTACGAATGTGATCTCAAACTACGTAAACAAAATATTTTATACAAATTTGGCAAGGAAGGAAAGGTACATTTTTCTTTTACAGGTTATTTTGCTTTCCGTTGATCTTAGGTGGAATGTAATTGTGATTATAAACATTTAGTTTTATCATACATTAATTTAATAGTGATCATAAATTCATGCGTGTGAAATCTATTCGCATCTAGATTCTCACATTACGATGTCCCTGAAGTCACAAAATATTGCTGTCAGTTATTAGTACACAAATTTTGCGTGGACTATCCCACTCTTGTATCCAGAATACTCAATGCTGCTATCCCTTTCACATGCTCGTAAGTCGTAACTAAGGGACTCGCGCGCAATTATATTTCATTTATACCGTTACTTGTTGTTTGGTCCCTGGAGAGGTCTGGGATCAAGTGTAACTACAGCCCTAAATTTGACTGCAATTTAAATGTGAGAAAAAAAAAATCCAAAGGGATGCGAAAACCGCTAAGGGATTTGATGTTCAAATTTTCACATGGTTTTGTTGAAGGGAGTGTTTATTACTTAAATTTCAAAAAACTGCGTTTCCTATAAAACGTATGTAACTTAGGATAGTAAATTTAATTTATGGATGTTAATATGTGAATAGTTTTAATTGATGAAACAACTTTAAAAACATGAGAAAAACGATCAAAATAATATGTGAAGGCGAGATAGCAAGGGAGCCATAGGCAAGTTGTCATTTTGTATCAGATGCAAGCAATATACGATCGTGGTAATCGAACCGCTGTATTGTACGCCACTGCGAGGGGAGACACCAAATCAATTTCACATTTTGTCATACTGCTAACATTAACTATTCATTCCTATATTTCTATTCCTATAAAATATATTTTTACAAGAATAACATAAACACCTTACCTCGATAGCGTTTTATTCAAACACCAAATGAGCTAATTTTTTCTCAGGTTTTGTAAATACATACTTAATTTTCAGCCAAAATCCAGGCCCCATAGTGTCTTCTTTTAACAAATGCAAACATTTACTTAACATTTCTTAAGATTGAGAAATTGGCGGGATTTTATAAGCGTTGACACACTAGACTGGAAAAAGAGATTTCCATTTAAAAATCAACACCGAACTCTTTTGTGGTCATAAAAGTTTATCAAAAAAGAGTCGCTCGAATTGTGTCAGTTGTTGATGACAGTTGAACGCCCTATGCTTGGTAGGAATAATCGCGGGTTCTTTACACCACGCGTCATTTAACACACATGAATAAGTGTTGCTTTAAAACCATTTTACTCTCCTGTAGTCGAATTGTCCGTTTATAATACAATATTCATTATTTTAGTTGATTTTAGTCAAAATATGAGCTCTGCATTTGTAAATCAATGGGTTCAATATTTAATCTGAATCAATTTTACAAGTTTTTCAGCACCTAAACTAGCTATTTTTAATATGAGTATATCCGTAATACAATAAAGTCATTTTGTTATCTGCAAAGATCATGACAGCAAATTTTAAAGCGACCGAAACATCTGCCGATCAGTATCAGTTATTGTGTCGTGTGCCAATGATCGAGTTCAATCTGATTGCAGTATTGTGATGTATAGTATTATTAGGAAGTGCAAGCGCATCGCGCTGACCAATCACCGTGATTCGTTAATTTGATTCAATTC
This sequence comes from Choreutis nemorana, assembly GCA_949316135.1. Lineage (NCBI taxonomy): Eukaryota > Metazoa > Arthropoda > Insecta > Lepidoptera > Choreutidae > Choreutis > Choreutis nemorana. Next base: position 5,429,382 of record OX438601.1, on the reverse strand, counting down.
AATATATTTTTAAGTATTGGGAAGTGGCTGACATGGTTTCAAGTGATTTATTGGATTGCAATACGTTAGTGCTATCTAACATTGGGACAACATCCTTATCTATTAAAATAATTTCAAGAAAAAATTAAATTATTTGAATACGATGTCAAACAAGCCTCAGTATTTAACAATATTAATTTTAGGATATAATATTAGAGTAACTGAATAAAGGGGTCAAATCATAGGTGTTTATTTAATGTTTTAGAGTTTATTTATGAAGTCGTCGGTGATAGGGGAAGCTGGGTAATGGACCGTGTACGTTCGCCTCGGTCACATCTGTCAGTTTCTTTCTACGACGTTGTTAGCTATATTGTTAAATCATTAATGCAATGAAAATCTCATTTTATGTCTCAAATTAAAATAATATAAAAATAACTAAACAAGGCTTGTAAAATTTTAATATTTTAATTTTTAAAAGATACTTAATAAAAACATAAATAAGGTACTAATATCTAGATAAGAACAATTTTGATGCATCATAAGGGTTTGTGACGCGAAGTCCTGATAAATATTTTTTTGTAATATCACGAATATATGTAAGTACAAAAGCAATGAGTTGCGTTTACGCACCTGTCACTAAACACTATCGTATAGAGTCGACATACGGACTAAATAAACTCACCATTCATCTCTTTATTATGATGTGTTAATCCAGGATTATCTGCAAATGTTAACACATGTTACCAGTTAGTAAAAAAAACAAATAGACGATACTCAAATAGTATACTCGAATTTGAACTTTAAACTGTGTTTTGGAGGGTAGATTTTAGTTGTAATTATATTGGGTTCGATGGATTATGAAGGGTAGGTAATATTATTAAGGGGCGGTAGTGTTGCCTTTTCATCCGCTAAGTATAAACAGGGGGGTGTGTTCGCGGTGTTTGATCGCAGTCCATCGACTATTTAACCTTTGCTATTTTTAGGTATTTTCTTAATATATGAATGTTTAAATCATCATGGTCTCGGCTCTCGGCTTTCTTAAGTCAATTACAGCATGATGATGTATTTAATATTAGTTAAAATGTAGATTTTTTAGGATTATTTAATTTGTAAATCCGAACAGATATTGTGAAAATTTATAATCTAAAAAGTTTGTCCATCTTTATTCATCATTATTTTAGTTTAGTAAGAAAGTATGCAGGTTCCAACAGTAGGCTCCCCATGAGACCCGGTTTGAAAAGTTTGGTAAGGATGAAAATCATAAATGCAGAATAGAACTTTATTTTCGTTAAAGCAAAGCCTATAATAATTATCTCCAATCTAAGAAAAGTTGTAAGCAAAAAAAAATTCTTCTGTAAACAAAAATTACTTGAAAGGGCAAAAATGTATGAAATATGATACAATAAATAGATTGAAAATTTAATACTCATAAAAGTTTTATTATAATTTTAATCGAAATTTAGATTTTGTCTTTGTCGTTTTAAGTCTCATCCTAAGATTATTCTTGGTTTAAAGCCTTGGTTTTAGGTTGGTTGGCCAAATTGGGCAAATTGTGGTAAAAACCCATGAACGATCTTTTTTTCATCCATTTTACTAACTTATCAAATATTTTGCATGCTTTTAAAATACAAAAATATGGGGAAAAAATGTTCGAGGCTCAGTTCTTGTGACTGACAAACTATTTATAAAAATGTTCCGGTTGACATATCCATATTTATGACAACCCTAACCTACAATTTCACTTTCATAATTAGGTAAATAGTTACTGGAGAAAAAATAATAATAAAAACACCTGCGGACATTTAATCTTCGGCTAATAAAGGTCACTGACATAGATAAAAAGGTTCCAATTTTAATATTTTTTTCCTAATTTAGAAGAACTAGTAAATCTTAAATAATTGCTTGGGTTTTAGCGGTCTTCAAAAAGCCCTAACTATAGGGACAAACAATGATTTCCAAAACGACAGATCATTTTAAGGATATTTAATCTTGACTTTTAGCATTTTGACTTAAAATTTTTAGTTATATTGTAACTTGATTGATATGTAATTGCCTATTGTGAATTTAATTTGACATTCCACTTTGTAATTGATCTTCAAACATTACTTTTTATTGTAAGCAAATATTTGCACACCTCTTCAGCGATAAAAGTTCGGGTCTTCCTTAACTTGTAACAATATTTGCAATCTACATTTTTGGCAAATAAAATTATTTTTATAACAAAAGCCTTGAGATCACTTATTTAGATTTTTTCGGCCTTTAGAAAATTATATCGGCTTGCTAGCAGTAATGTTAGCATGTAGTGTAGGCCTATGATAAGAACTGATTAACCTGATTAACCTGATTAAGATTAACTTTTATTATTAATATTTATAATTTAAAGAACAATAACTTTATTTCCAAGATAGAAATTTAATATTTAATATACTAAAAACCTATAAAAGTAATGTGTACAATGGAGTGTGCCTATAGCACTGGCTGCATTTTAAGGCTGTATAGCAATGTACACCTTTTAGTAAAATGCAGACCAGTGTTACGTAACACTGGCTAGATTTTTAATTTAACACTTAAAATTTTGAATAATCTTTTGAAATTTACACCCCATGAACCCATAGTCTCGAAACCAAACATACATATTTGCGCCTTTTGGCTTCTCCGGCAAAAGAAGTGGCTGAACCAGCTTGAAGACAAGTGACGGTGTCAACACAAGTGACGTTCCAAACTAAGGGGCAACCCATTGACCAAAGCACCGTAGTCATTCCGTCTGGTCTCTTACCATCGTCTAAGACCAACTGGTTTCAAGAACAACAGTATTGATATAGTGCCAAAGTCTCGACGAACAATATCGTTCAAAATCTACCAGCACTTCTGCTTCACGATAGGCCATGGTGCAAGCGAATCCACCATGTAATCCACACGACAGCGGTGCTCGACCACTGAAGGAACTCCTAATCGAAGACAGAAAGCTGTACGAAAACCGGTGTCCTGGTGACGATAGGGCCATGGACCCATAGGCCAGATTTCCACTCACCGACTGCACGAGCTGCAGAACGGGAGCTTGATTATAGTAGATTGCTCTGAACCAGTTTGCATAGTGGATCGTCCCAAGATCTTTGTGAGCCGAAGTCAACCGGTAGACTCCCAGTAGGGCAAGCTATTTTCCATGAATTTATGGCTTCTAATTAGTATGGAATTTTAGGAATGTAATCACAAGCTTTTTGAATAATTTTGTTGGTTGGAACTTCTGTGAACTGAGGAAAGATAAGCCGGAAGGGATGCTTGCATTGGAGATCGAAGGCTAAGACTTCCATGACGAATTGGTAAAGATGCTTGTGACCATGAGCGATGATCGAAAGAACTATTAAGAATTTTGGTTAATAACCGAATCTAGTTTTTTAGAATTTCTGGAAACTTCCAAAAATGTCTACATCAGAGGTAACAAGTTAATGAAGAAACAAATAAACAATTTTGAACTATGGAGTAAGCCATGTGGGTATTAATTTTTAATAAGCGATCAGAAGTTTCATTATAGTTTTGAATTTTAGTATAATTGTATCAATAATATATAGTAATAAAATAATTATTAATAAGCTTTCTTTCCGATTTTCGTTTTTCTTCTGTCATCTTGTTTAAATAAAAATAATATTAAAATCATCGGCTTAGGTACATATAGTACATTTGTGTCGTAGTAAAATATTGTGCTAACAGAGCGGAGAGAAGGGTAGCCCGGGGCAAGTGTGCCTACAGTTGCGCTAGTCAATATTTGCCCGCCCGGCTCGGCTAATGAATACAATTAGATCATTCCACGCGGCCGCACGTTTTTCATACCCGACCCCCGAGGGCCGGCCTCTGACAACGTGTCAAATAAAGACGCCTAGACCTTTGTACATAACACCTCTGCACGCTAGTTTACTCAACAAACATTACCTGTTTGGTGGCCAAATGGATTCAATGAGTTACGTTGCTTGGAAAAGTTTTTTTTTTTCCAAGCTTATTAGAGTGTTTAATTCATCCTTAAGGAATAATTTAATTCATTAATAACAAGTTGCAGTATAAAGTGGGGCAGTCAATAACAAAGTGATTAGTAAAATAATCAAAGAGCACATCCCTCTAGTTTCCAGTACGTTAGTCGCATAAATATTTTTTACATTCAAGTGCCAAATAATAGGCTTAGCACATGGTGCTCCCTCGGCTTATTTGATGATTTATGATTTTCGAAAGATGACTTTCAGTTCTCATCTGACATCGTGATTACTCTCTTTTTTGACTATAATAAAATTTGGAATCATAATTCGATTTTTTGTCTGTAATAGGTAGTAAATTAATCCAAATGCAATACCTACGTATATTATTATTTACATATCAACTTATTAATATCTAAGAAAATTCTAACGACACTAACGTAAATAATTTCAATATAAATCGATATTTCTGTCAGATTTAAATCAGTTGTATGAGACAAAATTTAAACAAACATTAGTTACCATAAATGCGCAGGGTTGTATTTTAGTTATGTACGTTCATTAGAAAGCTAGAGAGAAAGTTTGGTCTGTAGTTGCGAAGTAGCTGGTGGAAGCCGGAGGACACAAACTCGGCCGAGTCAACGGAGTTTAGGAGAGTCGTGCATTCTCTTGAATACATTACTTTGTGTTTGCTCGCCACATGGCGACGCCTCGTTCTGTTTATTTTAATACTAAGCCATTGTTGCTCGCCGCTGTTTGCTTAGGGAACTGTATTATACTACCCTTGGCACATAGGTGCCTCCTGTTTGACAAATTTTCGAAATTTAAACGCTAAATTAGGTTGTTGTTTTTGTAAGCTCTCATTTATAATAATAATAATAACCAAATCACGACACACACAACATAAAATAACACAAAGTCCCGCCCCCGCCGGGATTCGAACCTGTAACCTCTAGCGTAGCAGTCGGCTGTTTACACCACTGCGCCACCGAGGACGTCTCATTTGTTACTTTATTATTCTTATTTTGTTATTATAAAATACATAACTTACCTTTTGCTGAAGAAAAAAATACAACCTATGCTTTATGCTAAAACACCGGTTGAATTGATTTTTTAAATTTATTTTTATGTTGATGACACTGATTTTCTCATCGACCCATATTAGTCTTTATCTGATAATATGTCCAGTAGATACGGCATCTGCGAGCGCGTGCTCTACTGTTTAATTACATTTGTCCCCGCTCTCCCCTCGCGTCGGGACATTCGGTTCATTTGCAAAGTGCATTTCGATGCTGTACTCGATTGTTTCGACCCCGAGCTTAATTGCCCAGTCGTTATTTATTATTGACATTTGCTTGCACATTTACTTGCACTTATCGAAGGCCATTTATTTTATGTTTTTGTAAATAATTAATTTCATCTATGAAATAATTATCTGCACTAAAACTTGAACTTTGTAATGCGACAATTAAGAGATCTAGTTTAAAATATTGTCAGTCCAAAACCAGTAAAAGTCACAGTTAGTTTTGGCACTGTTATTTCTCTATGTATGGTTCATTTAGTAGTTACAGCTGGTTAAAGCCAACGAGAATTCGACTACATATTTATATTGCAAGCACGCATAGCTTTCGATAAACATCGCAACAAAATCTTGCAAACACATCCGCGGACGTTTATTTACTTCGGGTCGGTGGAATCCGTTTGGAATCGGGTTCATATTCTGCTCGGCAGATCGTATCTGTGCTCATTTGTATTGGATGTGGTTGTTTGTTTGAAGGCGCACGGGTGGTGGGAGCTTTGATTTTTCCGAATGTGGATATAATGCGGAGGAGGCTCGGGGCGATCGGTGGCCATCGGTTGAGACTCCGGTCCAATCAAGCGAGCGGGTTCGTTAGTCTGAGGCGAGTGTTGCCGCTTGGTTAACCCGGGCACGTACGTGGGACCTTTCCACTCGGAAGCACTGATTTTCTCCAAGATAAGAGTACGTTCTCTGATCAACTTCCAACCAATTTCGACTATCAATGTTAAAAAACGTTTTAGTAATTTGTGTAAGTTTTGAAAATATTACTTTTGGTTGGCATTTTTCGTACGTATCCAGCTGCCGAAGTAGGTGTTATATAAATAAGTCAAAACAAACATGGCATTCCTTTCAGCTGAGAATTATATTTCAAGGGTAGTTAATTGATTAATTAGTAGAACACCTCGGCTGTGCTCCGTTGCCAGAGTGTAATTAAATCAGTATGATCGATGTCGACGGCAGACACGATGTTTGTGGGCTGGTTCATTACGGTCATACTACGCGCTAAATCTGGATCACGATGACATATCAAAATGACTGTGTCACTCACAAGAATTACATAAGACCGCAGCAACATTCTCCTGGATTTCTGATGTATGTTCAATCAATATGAGTTTTTAGTCATATAGATGAGAAATGGAGCTAAATGAAGAATTTTATGATTGTTGTCAATTTTGATCTTTTGATATGTTTTATAAATGAGATGATTTTTCAGTTCCTATTTGAATAAGACTTAAAACATGTTATAATTATGTTTGTAATAATAATAACGGTATTTCTAAAGTGTAGGTAGTTGTTTATAATGATAATAACGTCAATAGTGCTTGCTGGTGCAGCTGTGTAACAAACGACTAACAAATGTTCCTAACGTGAAAACCATTACTCATTGAACTAATGTTCAAAATTATTTCTCTGTTCAAACGATATCAATGCAGATAGCACTGTGCAACATCTCGTGTACGAACTAACTAATTCGGGAAATTGGCGTTTGTCCTGTTTAATCTTAAATTTTACCAAAATAGAATAGCAAACAAAATGCGTTAGTTTGTTAGTTTACTGCTGAAGGTTAAATACCTAATTAATTTGGTAGTAAATGTTTATTTACATCTTCTTACGAGTTTACAATTTAGATATAGATATGTTAAATGACTATTCATTTAACTGCATCGGTACGGGTGATTTAAAACTTTTTATCTTTGATTTTACAAAATGTTTCTAAATGAAAAACAGGCTAATTATAGTTTTAAGTTGCAATATATTATTGAAGATATAATATTATTGTTCACACACAAATATAACGATACCGGAGATGAAGGTCGTTAGTGTTAGTCATAAAACAACGAAGGTGAGTTCATTAATCATTTGTCACTGAAGTAAAGAATGTTGAGATCTTTTAGATGCATTAAAAAAACTTTTATTTCACTTTTAAAATTTTTACACTCATTTGTATGTTTTGTTTATGTTTTTATCTCGCCAAACATTAGGCAATTTGATTACGGTATATCTATCAAAGCTATTAGTTATTTTTTTCCAGTAGACATGCTTCCTTAACAAATACCTAGTTGGTTAGCTATTGCCTCTCTATTCAAATATTAAACATTATTGCTACAACTAACGGAGGTCTCACCATAGATTTCGAATACAAATATGAAATCAGAAAGTATTGCAAAGTCTAGATCAGTGGGTTGATGCTTTTTTGCGGATTTATGGTATTGGCCTGTACCCAACTGTTTACTATAAAAGAAACGTGTAAGTGCACAAAAGAGTTTTAACTGAATAAAAATAAATAAAGGCGAACAAACATTAATCAGCGGATACAGCGCTGAACAAACACGTGTGTGTTGAATCGTAGAAGCTCAGTTTTTACTGGAATTGTCCAATCAGCGCCAGTGACAGTTGCAATTATCTCTCGTACCAAATCGAATTATGATCAATTCGGATTTGCGCGCATTCGTACGAATATAAAACGGTTTGCATTAAAATTTGTCGCTGGATGCATGGTATGTGTTCCCATTAGCCGAGCCATGGCGGGGCGGACGATTGTTTGTTCTGCTTTGCCCACATGTAGTCGATGTTTCATTATCTTTCAAAACAAACGTAGTATTTATGTTTAAAACAAACCCATAGTTAACCTTTGGACTTTGTTGAAATATCTGAAGTTTTAATACATACATTTTAATCTGTAAATTTTGTTTTGTACAAGAACTAAACTAGGCTAAGGTACGGGTATTTCATAAAAATTTCAAAGATAATGGAATCCAAAATCGAATGTTTTATTTTCTTTAATATTTTCAGGTTTAGTGATTAAGTTTTTTTATTTCCAGGTATGGTTCCAAAACCGGCGTGCCAAGTTCCGCAAGCAGGAGCGGTTGGCTCAGCAGAAGGTGGGTGAAGCACCAGTGAAGGCGGAGGGCAAACGTGACAAGGCAGCCTCCCCCGCGAGTTCCCCTCACCCCGCCTCAGCCCCCGCGCCCGCACCGGCTCACCACGCTCTGCCTCATCTCTCCCCGCCTGACCTGAAGCCTATCACGGCAGGTAAATATTGTACGTGAACAATTAAAGTAAAGTAAAATAGGACTAATATATGAACCTAAAGTCATGGATATTTACATAAAGATTTGATTAGTTTTTATACGAGTAAATTTAAAAAACGCTTACTTGAAGGACGTGGTAGCTCAGTTTGTTACGTGCCTTGTACAACCGACCGACCCGACACAACAAGTCGAGGGTTTGGTTGCAGTAAGTTGTATCTGTCATATTTCTCAATGTGCCCGGATAATGGCGACAGATTCGCAACCTGTCACACTGGGTCTCAACATAAAACATGCGAATAGCGGTGTGTAGCACCTTTGCCTACCCCTCTCGAGGGATAACGGCGTGAGTTTATGTAATGTTTTATGTGCTTACTGAAAATGATGTAGGTAGGTAGAGAAACATTCAAAGTTGTATTGTATAAATGATGATAGAATACTATATGACGAAGGCGTGAAAACTAAAATGTAGAGGGTATAAAAAGCTTGACTTCATTGTAACTTAGTTTTATCAAAATTCTAGATATTTTTTTTTTTTTAAATCTTGTTGTAAGAGATTGTTATAACGATTTAAATTTTGTTAATCTACGCAATCATTGAGATAGTTTCAAAAGTGAAACATGATTATTGCAATATTAAAATTGATGTTACAGTCTGCGGTAAAAATGCATTGGAATGAAATGGGTATAAAGTAGTTGCAATAAAATCAGCTTCCAGTGCAATAAATATCGGTAACGACGTGATAAAGTATTCGGCGCCCAACTCTAATTTCACGATTAAAACAACCGAGTGCGTTGCGAAACATACCACCATATCTATATCTACCTACCTACATTGTTATTCATTATATACCTTTAGCTGGTTCAACGTTAAATTTACCTGCACGTAATTTAATATTTCATACGAACAACTAATCCTTCTCATATAAATTTACATGTTTTATTGTTCAGTTGCAGTCATTGGTGCACGTTGCTGGACAGATTTATACTAATTGTAACATTCAAACAACTTTCAAAGCTCAGAAATATTTGAAACATAGTTTAGTATCAACCTTTTAACCCATCACTTGTTCCAAGCCAATTGTTAATTAATTGTATGATTTCATTTTACAGAACTACTACTAAACAGATAGCTACTGGAATCCCACCATTTTTTTGGATCCATCTTAAGATGGCAGATTAGATTTAGCAAAATAGTTTCATATTCATATTGGAAACATTAAATACTTTTCTGTATGTCATTGCGGAATCTGATAATTGCGGAATTCTAGAAAGTATTTTAAAGCATTCTGAATCGAATAATGTCCTACAAGTAAAAACGCAGTAATTTTAAGCTCATAAATTTCAAGAGAGGATTTTATAAAATCTGTCGGCGAAAGATAGATTGTATTTTAATATTAAGAAAATTTGCGTAAAAACTTTAAAATTTCAACGCGATTTAAAAATTCCGTCAATGTATTTTTAGTTCGTTCTGTAACATTTATATTTAGCATCATATCTGAAAATCTTTAAATGTTACATTGATCGCAGAAATTATAGCAGAATGAGTCATGCGTGTCGGTCAACCAATCACGGTGGAGTTCGCGTTATTTCGGCAGGCTAGTTGCGTGGGCGCACTTAACAAGGCTGCTTTCGACAAACAAATGCGTCTCTTTGGATTAGTGGATTTTAAAATTAGCCCAAGTATGAAAATGTGACTTTGAGTACCGCTTTATTATTAGCAATCAGGAATTTAGGTCAAGTTTGAGTTTTATCATTCGCTTATGACCACAAAGCTATTATGCGAATACATATGTACAAATTGCTGATTAATCTTCATCTAAAACAAATTATATAAAAGGCGGTCCTTTTACCTACTATATATTCGGTTAAAGACATTAAAATATTCGCTATTAAGCTTCCCAAAGCTAGTCCAAATATTGTAAGTTGTTGTAAAGACCTGGAAAATAACCCATATTTTAACAACTACGTCTTAGTCGTTGATCATGAACAGTAGGTACATTCGTTGGTAGGTAGGCAGGTTAACATTAGGTTTGGTATGGGTACCACATATGATAAATTTCATTTCTTTTGACCCCGTTTTTTAACCTCTCCCTTAAGTGAGGTTTTCAAAATTTGCATCGTGATTTCAATTCATTTAAAAGATTTTATTTACTTGATTATGTACTCTGGTAGATTAAAATAAAAATACGTGGTAATTTTCTTAGTAAAATTTCACAGGCCATAAATTTATTAAATATATAAATCGATATTATACTAAAGACAATTTATTATTGTTATAAGTTATAAATCGATCACAAGAAAATGCTTAGATAAATTTATTACCAAAACAAGTGCAATTTATAACCGTAGTATGATCTCATCAAATTTCATTTGTCACAAGTAGATTTTAGGTTTATTAATTTAAAAGTTTTCGTCATTAAGGTGGTAGAGTGCAATGTTAGTTGGTTGGTAAAGTTGGACAAGGGTTGCAGGAGGCATTACGGTAGGCATGCGGTTCCCCGACAATGGCTGACTTGTGGCCGCATTAATCAACTTACGTCCCGCGCCTCACTCGCCCCACCCCCTCACCCGCCAGATTTTCACTTCGGCTCATTTGCGCTAATTGTACGCGCGATTGTCACTCAGGCTTGAATAAACAACGGAGCTTCGCGGCAAGGATTAGGTGATTAGCGCTTAATTGTGTTACCACGATTATTTCATATTCGCCCGCCGAGCTGCAGTCTGATTTCATATTTGAGCAGATTTACGTATGTGAGAGTTACTCGTATGAAGTAGCCAATAATATGATTACATCTGATCAAACTCTAATGTACAACTTAAGATAATTATTTTTAGATATTTAATGACTAGCGGTTGTTTCAGTAAACCGGCATTAATTACGGACGGATTCCATTCATAACAAGGTGGACGGATAATATCAGGGATAGCATCAGAATCTACAATTGATTTCTAACAAAGTTATATTTATCTATACATAAACGGCGATACGTACATCGACTTGGTGTTTGTGATTTTGAAGACATTTTTGAAGAAAAACATGTCTAATTATAGTGATGTTTCAGCAAACAAGTTGTGCGAGGAGCTGAGTGGCGTCGGGGGCGGAGAAGGTCCTCCTGTGAGCAGTGCTGGTGGCAAGTGGACCGGAGGCTGTGGCCTGTTGCGCCAGCCCTCCGGCTTCCCTCTCCTAGGAGTGGCACCGCCGAACTACCTGCTGTCCGATCACCTCGGGCCCCTGGCCAAAACTAACAACCATCTTTTCTAATGGCCACAGCACCCCGACGACTCCTGCAGGCCCACGAGTCTACCGGGGCGGAGGACGACGCAACACATTCCAATAGACATTCCCAACTTTAAATACTACGAGTGAAACCTATAACGTTAAAGGTTACTAAGTGCCAAATGTGTCCATATTTAAATAATTAATGAACTCAATAATAATTTTAGATGTATTTATAAAACAAGGTTTAATTAGTGCCAGTTACGAAAATGTACTGTAGTTAGCAATCTTTAGAAGTACTCGATAAGTTTTAAGATAAAGATCTGTATATTTATGGAATCATAAAATATACCATACAAAGTATACGCTAACCAAAAAAAAGTTATTCTGACTATTCTTCTTAATAAATACCAAATTTATTTTGTGCCATTAATTCTAGTCGATTATACTATTTCTTATATTAAATCTATAACTATATCCTAAAACTAAACGTGTAATATTATTTTCTTTAGGTAATAATTAATTTTCTAACATTATTTGTTTTTAGTTCGCTTTGAAAGGAATCACCTTGTAAATATGTAATAAATAATTGTAAATAATACTAATTATACTTAATAGAAAACTGTGTACATCTTTGAGTGTATGTATTGAGTATTGACTTGTGGAGGGTGTTTTAATAAAGAGAGTTACGAATCATTTGTTTGGTTTTCAATCATTTATGAACCAAAATCCTATTCAATCTTCAGAAAAAAAAGTATTTAAATTAATTTTTAGTTAAATATTTGCCAAAAAAAATCTAATATAATAAACAGATAAGTAAACAACACAATTTTCGGAATTGCTGTTTAAAAGTAACAGAGTTAAAATTAAATAATGAAAACTACGAATGCTATTTCCTTTAGTATGATAGTTTTTAATATAGTGCCATACTCATCCGCGTAGGCACACGATGACAATGATGGATCAACGAGTTTCGTACTTGGGCGGGCAGATTGTGGGCGGAGAAAAGCTTGGTCATCGCCGACCGTGAATATAGAAAACATATTATTAGTTCTAAATGACAATAAACATTAAATAATTTTTTAATTAAATTAAAAATATGTTTTGTTAGCATTTCAATTTTCTTATAAATATGTAATGAAATTAGGTTTATGATTTATTTTAATCTAAAACCATTAATTGAAATCGTAAAATTTTTCATCAGAAAACTGAAATGACCTGATCTTTTTGTCATAAAATTAAAAACGAATCAGAGAAAAAAAGTTGTTTCAATCCATTTATGAAACGTCCAAGAACATGACATGATTTATAGTATTTTTTAAAGCTTGTCTTTAGTTTTAATTCTGTTAGTTGTGGTTAAAAAATATCACGATGACGAGACTTTTACTATCTGGTCATTCACCTTCAAACGATTTTAGAAATCCACATATAACTCTTTTATATTAATGCCTATATTTTGTACCAATGGCGGCCGTATCAGCTTTATATTTATAAGATTAAAAGTTCAATTTAAAGTAAAGATAGGTGTATCGTTTTGCTATCTATGGGATGTCTTATCTTTACGTTTCTCGTTAATAACCCTTAATAATACATTTACTCGAAGTGTATTATTAAGTCAAAATAGTGGGTTTACTCTAATTGAAAATAAGCTATATTTTAACTAAATTAAAAAGGTTGCTTTTCCTCCACGCACGATACGGTAACTTAAAAAGAGAAAGGTAAGACAGAAGTCTGTATCATGCCCATACACCTGTATGCATTTAGAAAGAAATATCATAAATAAGAATTCAAAAGCTTTCCGTTAAAGAAATCTTTATACAGTGTTGTTTGTAGCCCTGCTAGTACCTTGTATCGAAGGATATTATCTAAGTGCATAACAATAAAATGTTAGATTATTTAGGAACGGTAAAAATAACAAACTATTGTTATATTTAGACATTATCATTTGATTACTAGAATGTTTTTAATAGGTACAATTCTCTAAAATTTTTTGTTTTTGGTAAATTATTTTTTATTAAGTTACAACACGTTTGTTTGCCCTTTTCGTGGAAATTTTAATACGAAGAATGATCAAATTAAACCAATGTTAAGTACTAATGAAACATGTAGTTATAGCGATGCCTCGATAATATTAGTTGAACAACTTTGACATAAGGTTATAAGTTTGAGTCATGAGTTTATTTCGTTTACACGTTGGGGGCGCTGCGGAGTGCGCAAGAGTTTTCCAGAAGGGAACCTCCTCTCGCGTCGGTATAAATACCTTGACGGAGTTTTCAGGAGTTCAGTTTACCGTCGACATCCATTGGAGAACTACCTCTCAACACAAACACACAAACCAAAACACAACATGTCTCTGGAGCGTCAAGTCCGTGCTAAGGTCAGATTCTAATTTTACACAACCTTGTCTGTTGTTTACTCAAACTTGTTGTTTTGAAAGCTTTTAAATTTTGTAACTGTTTTATTAAATACCTATCTGTTATAGCTGATTTAAAATTTTCAAGTTATAAATTGCAGTTTTTATTAATAATTAAATAAAAATATGAATATTACCAGTTGGCATCCAAGCGCAACCCTGAGCAGGAGAGGGAAGCTCAGGAGTGGATCGAAGGAGTCCTCGGAGCCAAGTTCCCAGCAGGAGAACAGTTCGAGGATGTGATCAGGGATGGTACAGTCCTCTGCCAGCTCATCAACAAACTGAAGCCTGGCTCCGTCAACAAGATCAACACGTCTGGTGGACAATTCAAGATGATGGAAAACATCAACAAGTAAGTGTGCTGAGGTTTGACTACTTCTATACTATATTTATTCTACTATATTCTAAATTCTTAAAAGAAACTAATTTCTTGAGCAAATTTTATGATTGATATCGAATAAAATAGCAAACCTTATTAAAATTTATGTGTGGCTTTCATCGGAACGATGTTTAATGACGAAATTTTAATTTACCAGTTTCTAAATGCTACACGACATACACTTTTTGTAAAAAATATCGATTTTTAAGCTTTGTTAATTTGATCAATGTTATTATAGCTTCCAGGCAGCTATGAAAGCTTACGGAGTTCCGGATATCGATGTATTCCAGACTATTGATCTTTGGGAAAAGAAAGACATCGCACAGGTTGTCAGCACACTGTTTGCACTTGGTCGCGAGGTGAGTTCAGTCTCGCGTTTATTATGATAAAATAATGGATTACAAAAATCTTAATTTTGAAAATATAATCGTTATACACAACTTTAGCGTCATCAAATATTTTATGGCGTAATGAACGAAAACATTCTCTCTTGGCCTTCGCCACAAAGGTGACAGATGAACTTGAAAAATCAACAAAAATAAACTTTAACAAGCACTCTTCTGCCAAAGGAAAATGAATAATGGTGTGATTAACACTGAACTTTGTATTCTATACATATTTTAGGAGTGAAGATGACTTCATGAAGGTGTTAGACGATGGCTGAGATTAAACTTTTACTTTTTTTCTGCCATCGTTAACGACATATTCATTTTTGTTTATCTTTATGGCTACCGAACTTTATAAACAAGTCCAGGAATAGGAATGTAGTGAAATGTAATGACTTGCTAATAAAATGTTCACGATAATATGGTTCTATGGAGTTGAAAGTTTGCCAACTAAAGATTTACGACTTTCGGTAATATTACTTCATTTTCAAAAATATCCAAGCTCACGTGGTTTATATAGTTCCAAAAAGGGATGTATTTTATCATAATCACTATAGAATAAACAAACTTTACAAACAATTTTAGGAGTAACTTTTTTTTGTTGTTATCAGACCTACAGGCACCCTGAATGGAGTGGCCCTTACCTCGGACCTAAGCCTTCAGAAGAATGCAAGCGTGAATTCTCCGACGAAGTGTTGAACGCTGGTAAGACCATGATCGGTCTCCAGGCTGGCTCTAACAAGGGAGCCACCCAGGCCGGACAGAACATGGGCGCTGGTCGCAAGATCCTCCTAGGAAAGTGAATACATTCTTCAGTGATATTAGTAATAAGTTACACGCCCCTTGTGCAAATGGACGCTATGTAAAAAGGAACCAGTCCTAAGGCTTTATGTAATCATCGTGTCCTAGTTGTAGCGCCAATAATTGTACCTACCTAATAAGTGTTTAGGATAAGTAAATTTACATATTTATTCAGATGCTTCCATTTTAATATTATTTTTGTAACAAAATATATAAACCCTACTCCGTATTTTGATTTTTATTAAATGGAGGTCATACCTTATCTTCGAATACTTTAACATTAAATTGGAGCCAAAATGTTTTCATATATTTTTTAGAAATATTTCAGAAGGTAAGATAAACATCAGGCTTCTTTCCAGCATTGATATTTGAGTGCGAATGAGAGCTGATACTAATTATAGTTAAATCGCCTAAAACATACCTTCGTAAATAATGTTGCCAGACATAGGTGGCTACCACCAACTATCAGTGCTATTGAGATCGTTACTGATAAAAAGGTGGATGCCAGCTAAAACTCCACTACACTACCCCAATTAATTTACTAATTTATAATATAATCTGAAGACAAGTTACCATAAAAAATGGAATTCAATATATTATCACATTACAGTCAAAGGGTGAGTTATTTATATTGTTTATTTTAGGAAATGATTTTTAAAATAACCCCAATCTTTAGAAAAAATCAATCACGGACCACCACCGAATTTCAGCCCTCAAACGGTAAAGTGCGTTATCAGTTATTGAAGTCAGTCATGAAGGAGGTTCGGCTGTTGCTGTGTTTTGATGTGTACATGTGCATCTTTCTAGTGTGCGTAACCTCTTTACTGAGCAAACTCGATATTACGCACACTGAAACAATAAGCATGTACCTACACGCCTGACAAAACTAAAACAACCTTAGTTAAAAGTTCTTCGTGAGATCAAATGTAATTATATTGTTACAAAGACTTTAAAGATTAAAAAATTAAAACTACATAGTAAATATATCAAAGTATACCAAACACTAAAATAAAACTGCAATGTTGTTTAGTGCTAAGCGTGAAGGTCTTAGCACGTTGCATAGACTAAACGCCGACTCCTCTCCAACTCAACTTACAGTATTGCTTTGAAAATATGAACTTTGTACAGTATAATTTAGATTAGATGTTTGCAACATGTTGAACACGTTGACGACGCATGGTCCACGCGTTGTCAATGTGTCATTGTGTCATTAACCTGTCAATCAAGACCTCTCTCTCTCCCAAAGTGATCCGACGGTACCAATAGCTACTAACAATACAGTAGCCTCTAGTAGATCTTGTGAAAACGAAGGGAAACTTCCGTGCCTTTAAAAAGTTTTGTCACCAATATTACTGGTGTAAGATTTAGGTTAGTATCTAATTTATCCCCTGTTAGTTAGTGGCATACCGTGGTGTTTAGACGGTCAGGCGTCTCCTGACTATCTCCCCTTTAGATTTTTGGGCCTCTGGGCCATTTCAATTGCTGTCTCCGCTTTGCTGGGAGGGAAGTCTGAAACCGCTTTCTTACTACCTCCTATTTCTTCTGATTAAGTTCGTTGCGGGTCCCAAGACAGCCGGTAGGGTGTCCGGGCACAGCCTGTGCATCACTGCACAGCTGCATTATTCGTTGATTATTCGATCAAAGGACGCCACTGTTGATCCTGATAAACAGGAGTTGCAGTGGTGGGACAGAGTGGCGGGTGTGCCCCGAAAAAAACAGTAGCCTATAATAATCAAAACAGTTATAAGTACCATACAATAGAGGCGATAATCTCATTTAAATAAATGTAGCAGCGGTGAATTTTCCAAGAACTTCTAAATATAACAAACATGAAAATTTTCCTTAACATTCAAAGATTAGAATTATAAGTATTTCAAGGTTGAATAAAGAATCTGAAACTGTGATAACTGATTAAAAGTAGTAGGTTAGAGGTTTGGTAGATTTAAAGAGTTAAGAATACACAATGTGAAAGTTTTACGACAGGTTATATTAGATATTAATTTGTCTATATTTTAATCTAACTTTTAGTCAAAATGTTCGCATTTTGCTTTGGTAACAGAAATTGAAAACACAGCATGAGATGTATGGATCGAGTAGCCATGAGATGATCCATTATGATTTAAGGGCATTCATAGAGCATTTCCATCGCTTTAAGTGCTAGAGATTAAAGTAAATAATCTAAAAATAAGACTGGTATTCTATTATGGTACCTAGGCTAAGACTAAGTCAGTTTCTTATACCAGATTTTTGCTTCTTCATTTTTTTTCTTTTGAGTCATCGTACAACAGGCATTGGACATTATTTAATATTTCATTCATACCCATGTAAGTACGAACACAGTACATTACTGGACAAAAAGGAATCAACATACCTGGTTTTCAAGGTATACAGGTAAAAAGTTATTAAGAGAGAGATCATGAGTTCAATAAACACATCCTTATCATTTACTAGTTTATTACTAATTTTAAGAAACCAAATGTGAAGGAAACTCAAAACTTTTCAAATTGAATAAAAATAAAGTGAAGCTAAGCTGTGCGTTGACGCAAACAGCGCCATCTTGCGACATTCTCGGTAAAAATATTTCGTTACTGGAGCTAACGAACAGGCTTGAAATAGATAACGACGGTAACGGGCGAACGAAAGTCTATAAATAAGTTGCGATACTCAGAAGTGAAGAAGCGTAGGCTCATGCCAATTCATACATACAGCTCAGTCTCACTTTAGCAGTGAAGCCTAATTAACCATCCCTGAAGAAAAACTCTATTTGTGCGAGTTCCAGAAAAGTCACACAGATGGAGCTCAAAGATACTTTTATAGGAGCTATGAAGTTCCACTTTCCACCATAAGATGGAACTGGTCCGCTCATTTATATGGTATGTAGTGTTTATTGTAGGTGTAAAAATAAGTTTCGTATTATATTTCTTCATTTTGTTTTATACATTTGATTACTTGCATGTCGAGTGTAGCAATTGCAATGTTTGGAAGGCAAACGTCTCTAAATAGGCATTATACCAAGTTTGAAACGAAACGAAGTAAAAAATTGTAAGGCCAATGTAACATTTATGTATAAACCCTACCCAGCCAAATTGTTGCAGTGGTAAGGTCCATTAATCATCTAGGTTCGAATAGTAATCTATCGACATAGGAAACTTCTACTCGCATTATTATAATCCCCTTTTTAGAGTTTAGACTTGGTTAAAAGTGGGTAATCTGAAATTACAATCATTTCTTTTCAATACATATTTTTGTGTAATTTAAATAGCGAAACCAACTTCACCAATCTTCACATGATCAGCAATTTAAATACACAATAAAAAAAAAAATTATAAATCACTCAAAAACATCGATAGACTTATTGTTAGAATTGTCGTCTTAGGTTGAGAAATATGTTAGGTAATCGGATATATGAATCACTAAATTTCACAGCCATAACTTCACAGGAACGCGACTATTTTGAATCGAGAATCTTCTCCATTTAGGCCAATAGTATTTTTAGAATATTTGAATTCGGCGTAGATTACAGCCATAGTGAGATTTTATTTCTTATAAACTAAACTATCATTATGTCAAAAGCTATTTAATATAAACAGTTCACAGTACTGGTACGGAAAACGGAACAAAACATTTGAAAAAAAAGTAAGTAGGTAATCTAAAAATTAAATGAATGAGCTAGTATATAAAGGATAATTCGAGTATCATACGATTAAACATTTGCATACCTAAGATTATTGGTTCGATAAGTATCTTATGTAATAAATCAATCATAGTTGTGGTTGAAATACCGAAATTATAAGAATGACTAATTTCGTAAACATTTCTTTTGAAAGAATTTTAGGTTAGTTAACATAATCGGTTTATTAAGGACTAATCCGTGTATGAAAAAGTTGAAACAAAGAATAATTAAATGTCTATCTACCTAACGATTGCTATCGACCTTCAAAATATTCTAAAAAGAAGCTATACATGTTAGATCAGATGGTAACATTTTGCTTCCACGCGAAATATTGCCGGCCAAAAATATTTTAAAAACGTAAATCGGAAAACTACGGTAATTTGGCTAGACTATTCTAGCGATAATAAGATAGCGGATGATTAGTATAGAGCATGACGCATGCGCGGAAAATTTATTACGTGATCCTCTGTCAACGAACTTCGTTAAAGCTGGAAGGGAAGTTTTCCACTAATCAAATAAATAAACTGTTTTTGGAAAAGAAAATTACGTGTAATTTTAATGTGAACATAAATGTCGTATGTTATATGTTTTAAAAGTTCCGGAAACATTGCATTTGTCATTTTGTCATTAACATAACCTAGACTTCCTTAATTACCCTACGATCATGTTTCAAACGGAAATGCGCGTGCGATTGTGTCGGTCCAGGCGTTTCCGAGAAGGATTGGATTCCAGCCACACCATGCTACCGCCCGCCCTGAACGCTTCGATGCCGCCCGCCCTACCATTTAAACTTAGGTATGTTCCATATTTTATAAGTGATGTACTTTATCACATATCGTCCCTTTTGGAACTAGAAACAAGAAACTTTGTGTTTACACAAACAAACAGAAACACATAACACGTGTTTTAAAGTTTTCTAAAAGGGATGAAACGGGGTAAAAAGATTGGATGAAATTATTTTAAAATAATAATTTTAAATAAAACAAAATCTTTCTGTAATTTTACATCATAATAATACGTTTAAAAATTCAATAAAAAAATTCCGGGTTCAGTGATGTACATAAGCGAGAAGGTGGGCAACCTCATTCTAAATAATGAAGGATGTAGATTTTAACCAGAACAGCTTCATTGCTTGATGTTAATATTAAATCAATTATTAGTATAAAATCAATACTTATTAGTAGTAGGCTAGTATTAAATCAATACTTAAAATTTTCCTTACAGGAATGCAATTTACATTAGTGCATTATGAATAGCTCTTTAGTGTACAAGTTACTGAAATAGCCGTGCCACATGGTGCGCCCGCGCCGACTGTAGTAAACATGTAACAAACATTCTTTACCTACTTTTTACTCCACTTTTTGTTATAAACAAGAGAACACAAGTCGAATACGTTTCGTCCCGAAAACCTGACAAATATTATGACGACTGAAATATATAAAACTATATATATATAATAACTATATGCACATTGTTAACGAAAATCCGTGTAACTACGGTATTCTAAACAATAACTAGGCAATGTATTGAATACCTTGGGCGTCTTGGCTATGAATGAAATATGATGAATATTATTGTCCATTATATACTTAAACTATGCAATGAACACAATTCCTAGAGATTGTATAGTGTACCTGTCGGTCCATCGGAAAAGTGTAAAATAAATAGATTTTAGTCTGTATCTATTAATGTTAACGTACTTACCTATAAACTGCCGATGCCGAAATTATTTATAAAGTTACATTTAAATAGTAATAATTGCTTTAATAAACTTATCTATCATAAAAAAAACACCTAAGTAGTACCTTTGTGTAACTACAGTAAAATCAAAGTACCTACCTAAATGAACGTGAATCTTAAAATAATTTTGGCTAAAATAGACTATCATCCCTACATAGCCAGATGTAATTTATTTTCTAACAACAAAATAGGTGGGATAGGGTAGTGTCAATATATACTTTGAATGGAGGTATTTGCTCACTTACGCAAAACATTATACACATTTATTAAAGACAAAACAAAAAAAGTTAAATATTATCACTATTACAAACTTTCCGTCTGTGTTAATTTTTGCAGAACGTTTTAAAGTTAAAAAATAACATAATTTAACTTTTAGTAGTTTTATTGTTATAAATGATACTTGAGGAATTATTACAATACTTTTTGGAAGCTGCCACACCAGTTGTTGGGGTCTTATATCTCACAGGTACCTACAATACAATAGCCAATGTGATTACACAGGCAAAGAATGAAATAAATAATATTTCATACATTACCTGGACTTTTTAGGTAATCCATACATTGCCTATGTATTGTACATAATACCGGATTATACAGACTGCCGGTAACATACACAATAAGAATATTAGATTTGTTCAATATATACGAGAATAACCTCATAAATTTCCTTTAATTGGTTTAAATTTAACTTTTATAAGCAAAACATTCTCTTGTTTACACAAATCTTGTAAACAAGTGACAGTCGGTCGTGTCCGAATGGGTTTTAATCTTGTTATAATTACAGATTATTTTAAAGAAAGCTGTTTGTTTCGGAAATGGACTGACATTATTACAAACTTTAAAAGCAACAAAAAAAAAACGTGAAATCTGGTTCAAGTTTTTCCAAACCAATCTGCATTCTACGGAAGCTGCGGCTAAAAACCCTGCCTGAAATTTGATTCAATATTTTTTCATAGAAATCTGCATTCAATGAAAGGAAGAATAGCCGCGGCGGTTGCAGATTGGTAAAGTACAGAGTTATGTGGCAACAACCATTACACTAATGTGGTAGTAGCACATTCGGTGACCGCCTGTGAATTCCTCCACTATTAATTTTTAATTCATTATGACGTATTTTATCAAACCACTGTCAGTCTCCGACTAGGTATCTGTCGGTCTGAAAAACATCGTATAATCGGGTCAACTAAGTATTCGGTACATAACGAATTTACTTTCAGTGGATTGGTTATTTGTTTTCTAATTGGCAATACTTTTAAAAAGAAAACTTTAAAGTATTGGTGTTGATAGCTGTTACAGTATCGTATAGCGAAAATGATTTTTCTTTAGAGTAAGGTTACGCATATCTATATTAATAACCAACTCTGTCTAAAAGTGTTGCATGAAACTTTGATATAGGTGTAGGCGTGGTTACTCATAGTTCGTGAAGATACCGCGCGGGGGCGCTGCGGACTGAGTAACTGTTTGCGTCGTCGTCTGCGTTCTATACGTTATTTTAGAGGCTGCCCACGCGCAACTAAGAGCCATTACACCTGCGAATTGAGTAAACACCTGAACGTTATTAAATACGGATTTCAAAAGCATTCCTCTAAAACTGCGAAGGTAGTCAAAAACCTTTTTTTTACTAATATATTAATTATAAGCACATGTTTCAGGGGCCAGCCAGGTGAGATTCACATATTTATATACGTATGGTGCAGTCCTCAAACTACTCTTTGAAAACGGATTTAGGATTCGATTCTTGTTGAAAATAAAAATCCAAATTCTCGTACTTAGTTGTTTTTGTAGCCAGCACATTAGGTAAGACACGTTTACATTGAGTCAGAATAAAACCCATTTTTACTAACTCTAGGTTCTGCTTGTTCTTCTTATGTTTTCAAAAGACGCTTTTTAATCCCGTTTTTACGAAATCGACATTGATTAATATTTATTCAGGATAAATGTCAGAAAGTATCTGAACCGACAAAGTCGTCAACATGTATGACGATTCGAGACAACTGAAGGGAACCCACACTTTTCGTTAAAACATAATTTAAGTTTTGCACCGTACATTTATGTAAGTTAAGGTATCTAGGCATAGGTATGAAAAATGTTATTTTACCAGTCATAAAATATTATTATAGTGTAGACTAATTATGAAGTAAATAGATAGATGGGTAGTGGCGGCGGGCAACGGCGTGTTTGGCAGATGATTACGTTGCTGATTGAAATAATGCAAGTCACCGAAGACTCCATCGCGATAACTGTTTGACTTCATGCCAGCTGAAACATCACGTAAGACAGTTTTCCGAACATTCCTCAGCCATAAAACCAACGTCGCGTGTAATAAACTCTGGATAAATATAGCTGTGCCCTCTCACTGTTTGCTTTATAATTTAAATATCTTAAATAATAAAATAACGCTATTTTTTCTATTCATGTAGAATTCATAAAACTGCGATTGATAAATATTTATGGTTTAAGTAGTAGTTTTTCTTACCTACTTAGTGTTAATGTTAGAATGAACCTACAAAAAAATGTTTATGAGACTTTGCATGACTCATGAATGATTTAATTTGGTATAGGTAATGTGTTCATCCAGAACATCGCTATACTCTGTGCCAAGTTTCAAATAACCATTCAAAGGATTACGAGTAATTGAGTAGGAAACGATCGCCCAAACATGGGCAAAAACTTTCAATACAATATATCAACATACCTAGTCAGGTCATAAATTCTGTCACATGTTTAATATAAAATAATTGAAACAAGTTTATTCATTATGTAACCATTTATATACCAAAATGAACTTAACAAAACATAGATTCTTATGACACTAAAGTTTATTCAAAATGACCTCCGTGATTTTGAATACAGGCCTTCAATCTGCGCGGCCAGTCGTCTATCGCATCACGAACGAGGTCCATGTCAATATCGGCGGCTGCCTTAATCAAGGATGTCTTGAGTGACTCCAAATTGGGAGGCTTTGAGCATGCCTTTTCCTCCAAGTGTTGCCATATCTTGTAATCTAACGGATTCAAATCTGGACTGGAGGACCACTCTTCGTGCCGGATGAAGTCGATTTCACGCGCCGCCAGCCAGTCTTGTGTGCTCTTCGCTCTATGAGCTGGCGCCGAATCTTGTTGGAATACCCAGTGCCTGTTATTGCACATGGTATGAGAAACAGGTTCCACAAGGTTCGTCGGGACTGTATTTTGATACACAACTGCATTCGTTTTTACACCTTTCTCACAAAAATGTACCTCTGTTAAGCCCCAATAAGAAACTCCCAACCATACCATGAGCGAGGATGGAAAATGACCTCCTTGGACAGGCGGAATACGGTTGCTCGCTTCTTCACTACTGTGTGCGTACACCTTATCATTTTGTTTGTTGTAGCTCTCTTCTATGGTAAAAATTTTTTCATCCGAAAAAAGAATTTCCCGATTTTTTTTTCCCGCGTACCGCTTCAACAAAGCGCGGCATCTCTTCAGTCTCAGGTCCATTAGACGAGCATTCAAACGATGTCCTGTTTTTCTTCGATATGCCCGGAGCCCTAAGTCTTCATTTAACACCCTTTTCACTCTGGTTCTGCTTAACCCCATCTGAAGGGCCAACAGTTTCTGCTTACGTTTGGGATTTCTTTGAATTCGCGCCTTCACAGCTTTTATCACTGCTGGAGTCCTAACAGACCGTAGGTGACCACTTCTTGACCTGTCATCTACACTAGAGTCTTCATTGTATCGTTTGATGGTACGATAAACGAATCTTAAAAAGTATGTCAAAAATTTTAATTGACGCGTAACCGCAACGATGCAACGCAATAACTGCAACACGGTCTTCTTTAAGCGTCCACTCCATATTTAAAAAATAGTAAAATTCTAAAAAGTATACATTTTTATTTTCATGAACAATTCGAAATTCGAATTCAATAAACTTTTTTGTTGCCAGCATTCTAAAAATACTTATGACCTGACTAGGCATAATAGAGAAGTTAGAGTGGCTACATTACAAATGGATTAGGCAGCATTTTCGGTAAAAGCTCCCAAACGGTTTGATTTTTCTGATATCTTCAACAATCATCGTCATATTTTATCCAATTTACACAAATCCTAAACGAATTATTAAATAATTTAAACCATCCTCATGAATCCTTTGTTGATAAATTAAATCTGTTTATGAAGCCGGTCGATAGTTTTTGAGATTGTCATAAGCATACATCCAGACTGACAGAGAGACAAATAATAATCATAATAATATTTATTGACCCAGAAAGAATACATGAACAATTAGATAATAAAGTGCCACACAATTTTTCAAATTTACTAATATTCATACAAGACATCTGTGTCTGAACAAGATTATACGTGGGTCACACTGAAAATGCTTAGAACTGGCCAGTTAGAAACATTGCTACTGAAAACTTTTTACGAATTCCAATTTTAGAACTCTTTGGTAACCTAATGTAGTATATTGCATTTGTTTTTGTGAATTGGCGGCAAATCTAAAACTCTTGTTACACGTCAAAATAAACATAATGCGAGAAAATTTTCGGTCAATGATTTATTATGACTTTCGTTGTGTGCTTACTCAACAACAAAACTATGATAGGCTGCGATTCGCATTTCTTAATGAAGCCCCATCTCGTGCCACTATTTACAGTTGGTTTAATGAGTTTAAGCATGGACGTAGCAATCTTAATGATGATCCGCGTAAGGGACGTCCTTTTACAGCGACTACTGAAGACAACATCAGTGTTGACGCATGATAGAGGAAGATGAAGATGAAGAGAGAAAGTGACCTACTATACTATGAGTCAAGTTCCAAAAATATTACACGAACATTTAGGCGTCAGGAAGCTTTGTACCAGATGGATTCCCCATACTTCGCATGGACACATGTCGCCAAATGTTAGATAAGTTCAACGGCGGTGACTCAAATGCTGTATTTGACATCGTCACAGGTGATGAAAGCTGGATATATTACTACGAAACCGAAACCAAAAGACAATCAGCTCAGTGGGTGTTTCCTTCCGAGGATCGGCCAACTAAGGTAAAGAAAGGAAGAAGTCAAGGAAAAAAGATGATTGTCTCATTCTTTGGCCGCAAAGGTCATTTCGAGACAATTGTTAGAAGATGGAAGGACAGTTACTGCAGACTGGTTAGTCAATCGCTGTTTGCCTGTTGTCTTGGAAAAAAATCGACAGCTGCGCCCTCGAAGCAGGATCCTCCGTCACCATGACAATGCTTCAGTGCACTACGCAAAACGAACTGTTGAATATTTGACTATGGCAGGTGTCGAGATAATGAGTCATCCGTCATACAGTCCTGGTTAAAATCCTGTAAAATAATGCCAAACAATTAAAACTTATTAGAAAAGTAAGTAATAGTTATATGTCCGACCTCCCAGAGGGTGAAATGAGAATGTATGTATGTATGTGAGTAGTTACTGCGGTATGTTTAGAAGCTTTTCAGTTTCATCATAACTCAGTTTCCTCAGGCAATCTACGATTTTACGTTTACATATAGCTCTACAATACAGAAATACATAAGTGGCCCGAGGAAACCATAAAATTTTTTGATACAAGAGTGCTTAAATGTGGGATGTTGAGCGCACATCAAAAAAAGTGTAATTTAAATAGAAATATCATATTACATTGTAGTTTCTGTTTTAAGAAGATATGTTGTATATCCACAGTCAGGTCATAAGTATTGTCACACAGTAAAAAAACTTTTTTTTAGAATGCTGGCCACAAAAAAGTTTACTGAATTCGAATCTCGGATTGTTCATGAAAATAAAAATGTATACTTTTTAGAATTTTACTCATTTTTTAATATGGAGTGGACGCTTAAAGAAGACCGTGTTGCAGTTATTGCGTTGCATCGTTGCGGTTACGCGTCAATTAAAATTTTTGACATACTTTTTAAGATTCGTTTATCGTACCATCAAACGATACAATGAAGACTCTAGTGTAGATGACAGGTCAAGAAGTGGTCACCTACGGTCTGTTAGGACTCCAGCAGTGATAAAAGCTGTGAAGGCGCGAATTCAAAGAAATCCCAAACGTAAGCAGAAACTGTTGGCCCTTCAGATGGGGTTAAGCAGAACCACAGTGAAAAGGGTGTTAAATGAAGACTTAGGGCTCCGGGCATATCGAAGAAAAACAGGACATCGTTTGAATGCTCGTCTAATGGACCTGAGACTAAAGAGATGCCGCGCTTTGTTGAAGCGGTACGCGGGAAAATAATATCGGGAAATTCTTTTTTCAGATGAAAAAAATTTACCATAGAAGAGAGCTACAACAAACAAAATGATAAGGTGTACGCACACAGTAGTGAAGAAGCGAGCAACCGTATTCCGCGTGTCCAAGGAGGTCATTTTCCATCCTCGCTCATGGTATGGTTGGGAGTTTCTTATTGGGGCTTAACAGAGGTACATTTTTGTGAGAAAGGTGTAAAAACGAATGCAGTTGTGTATCAAAATACAGTCCCGACGAACCTTGTGGAACCTGTTTCTCATACCATGTGCAATAACAGGCACTGGGTATTCCAACAAGATTCGGCGCCAGCTCATAGAGCGAAGAGCACACAAGACTGGCTGGCGGCGCGTGAAATCGACTTCATCCGGCACGAAGAGTGGTCCTCCAGTCCAGATTTGAATCCGTTAGATTACAAGATATGGCAACACTTGGAGGAAAAGGCATGCTCAAAGCCTCCCAATTTGGAGTCACTCAAGACATCCTTGATTAAGGCAGCCGCCGATATTGACATGGACCTCGTTCGTGATGCGATAGACGACTGGCCGCGCAGATTGAAGGCCTGTATTCAAAATCACGGAGGTCATTTTGAATAAACTTTAGTGTCATAAGAATCTATGTTTTGTTAAGTTCATTTTGGTATAAAAATTATTTTACATTAAACATGTGACAGAATTTATGACCTGACTAGGTATTTAAAAAATGTAGTATTTGCAAACACTATTACGACGGATTCAGTGCTAATCTTTATCAAATTAAATACGTTACTTATCTTAAGCATCTTACATACATATAAAAGCTCTGTACCCAATACAATTTAAATGAAAACCTTAGGAGTTATAGTAAAACTCAAACGAGAAAATTAATAGATAAAAGGTGCGAGTCACATTTTTTTCCGATGCGATGGGCGGGACAAATGAAGTCGTTTGATACAACCATGCCATGCAGCCCAGCTAGCCACAATCCGCCGCATCAACTTAAGTGGTATTATTTCCAGATCGTATTTTTGTTTTAAAAAGTAGGTTAAATTAAAAAAGTAGGTTATGGTACACGTTAATACAATTGATTTTCTACTTTTATCGTCAAGGTCATATTTTTGTATGTTGATACGTATTTGAAAGCTGTGAAACTTTATTATATTGGCAACATTTTTTCTGTTTACCAATAATTGGTACTTCATCCTATATGCTAAATTTCCCGCTTACATTTTGGAAATTTCGATCTGCAAAATGAACCTGTGGGTTGTCCGAAAACTCTGATTGATAATGACAAATAAAACCCATTGTGGAAGCTGATGACGCTCAGTCTACTGCTGAATTCGCTGCAGTTTCGATGTTAACATCAAAACAATACTGATCCGTTTGCGTCAAATTGGCAAGGTTAAAAATATAGACCAATGGTTTTTTTTTTTTATGAGGTATAGTCATCAGTCAAATATATGACTCCTCACCAATTTTAATTATTCTAGGTCAACGGAAAGTGCCCTATTGGCTTTGATTTCCTTTGCGAATGTATGGGAAACAAAACTAGTAAACTTAGAGGGTTGATCTTTTCACAACTCCAAGGGAGCGCATATCTCAGTATATGATAATGGGTCTTGACAGGCTGGCAGACAGACAAACGGCCAATGAAGTGATGGTATAAGGATTTTATTTTCAGAACTTATCTTAAAATATCTCATAACCTATTTATTTACTTTTTTCGTGTTTCCGCGGTCTACGTAAGTAGATATGCTTGGAATTAGGACAAACTTTCCGTAGCAACAGTTAAATTAAGAAGTGGGTAGGTAAGTTTACATATTTAGTTACGAAGAGAAAATGGGTGTACGAATATAATAAACCAGGTTATACTTAAGTACATTGTTATGCTTTATTTAGAAGTAACATATGGTGGTATAAGTTCACCTTATTAGGAGTATCTTATGAACCTGTTGCAGGGCCACCTTGGTTCTATACATACATTTCGAACGAGATTATCAACTGTTACACACAAATGGTGATGTTACTTTATCGAGTTTCTAAATTATAAAATCCAATGTAGATCCAAGAATAATGTTTATTTTGAAAATAAAACCGGTCAAGTGCGAGTCGGACTCACACACAGATAGTTTCGTACAAACTTGTAGGTACATATGTCGATAGTTCTTACATCACGAAAATTGAATCTCGATTTTTTTATGAAGTTACTACAAATGCACGTTTTTCGGATATTCCACTTTACTTATGATATCAGACTAAAATAGATGTCCGTAGAAAAACTATCAAGTGATGCGATATAATGAAGTTACGACCATTCGGTATAACATTTATTCGTAGACAACCTGACCTAAAGAAACAAGCCTTGACAATTCATAGAGATAAACAAAAGGCGATCCCATATTACATCACACAGACTTAGTTTCTTGCAAAAATTCAATATTCTAGGTAAACAGGCCAAAATCTAGAATAGTTGTAAGCCTAGTCCAAATTAAAACATACAATTGTCGCTTTTGTTTCACAAGATAAATTTCAACATAAATCTCACCGTCATGTCAGCGGAAGTCAAGATGTTTAAAAAAATCATTTAAGTAGATTTTGATTAACTTGCAAATTAGAGTACAAACGCCAGTATTTAACGATTGCGTTGACTTAAATATTTGATTTTTGTCACAGCTTCAGGGGACTGTAGCTTTGTGTCTTTGAAATCAATTTAAACATGATGGATGCCTGATAACAACGGGTGGATTCTTAAAAAAGAGTTTTACGGACAGACATACCAACAAATAGACAAATAGCCTTATCATCCCTTTAAATTTAACAACAAACAACACAACAACAACAAATTTGCTGTCTGATGTAACAACAAATTTACGGTTTTCGGATTTTTTCCTAAACTCGTGCTATAAAATATTGCTTTTCATTAAATTTCATGATTCTCGGACAACGGGAGTATAGCAAATTTATGTCAAATTCGATATAAACGGCTATATTATTTGATGGCGTAGACTTAGAGTTGATTTTTTAAAGAATCAAGGGACCGCAGACCTCAGTATTTGTATTCATTTTCCCACGTTTTTATACACTCACTTTTCTCAACTAAATTTTGAGGCACTTTTTATAGTCCAAAGCGTTCCTGAGAAAAAGGTCTTGACGGTCCCACAGACAGACAGACGGACAGAGGTTTCTTTTGCCTTTAAAGGTACGGAACACTTAATAAAGCAGTTACCAGTAGGATGGTATTACGGTTGGTCTATAACTGATTTAAAAAAGGTATAATTTCTCTGTCCCCACCACTCTCCCCATCAAAAGCTCTAAGCATGAATTATGGAAATATATTGATTAGACTTTACCAGAAATTGCTTTTTCTCTTGAGTATTTGAGTTCAGATGCTTTTTTTTGTTTTCATGTACTTGAATACATGATGAACTAGAGAAGGTGAAACAAAAGGCATCTTTAATTGCGTTACTATGGTAATTCAAAAGGTTGTATTTCATTCGTACAAGCACCTAGTAGTTCTGGAAAACCCGATTTGTATTTGGTGTTATATGCTGGGCCAACGGTTTGGCGAAAACAGAAAATCATTGCAATGGTTGATAGATGTACTAGCAACCCGCCACGGCTTTGCACGGATATTCTGCATGTATTAATATGCATATAAAACTTCCTCTGTTAAGAAAAACGCATCAAAATCCATTGCGAAGTTTTAAAGATTTAAGCATACAAACTGACAGACAGCGGTAAGTGACTTTGTTTTATACTATGTAGTGTTGTATACGAGTATGTTAAGCTTAACCTCATACATTTAATTTAGTAAATAGGTATCAGTTGTGACTTTTCTGTTTCTTTGTCGCTTATTGAGTCTATAGCCAAAAAATCAACGAGTGACTATGTGATTTAAGTCTGATTTACAAATGCATGTGCTCAAAAATCCATTTAGTACCCATATATATCTTATTAGGTACGTTGTTTTTAAACGAAAGTCAGTTGAACATTAATTTACTAATAATTCTTGTACCATCTACCTAAATTTGAATACATAAAAGTAATTGCTTTTAACTAAAACATACCGTCTTCAATGTAAACCATTTAAATATATCTCGATATAATAGTAGCAATCGTCATGTCTTTATTTAATTATAGAGTGGTAGATATATGATATTATTTTTAAAAACATATTAATAGAGAAGCAGGTGTGCGCACGTTGGCTGGCGTGATGATTTCACTTGTACTACGTAGAGCCATACCTACTGGCAATGGAAAACGGTATTATTAAATTAAATACATTTCCATATCATTGGGTAGGAACAGATATCAGACAGTAGGAAGTTTATTTGACTAATTTGTATTTAAAAAGAAGCCGTGTCTGACAAACTGATCTATCAATGCACAACTCAAACTACTGAACTGATTGGGCTAGGTTAGGTACAGAGATAATAATAACTTAGGCAATTCGGTTTTACCACATAGAGGGATATCATTTATCAAAATCAATTGTCTTTGTCAAATCTTTATTTCGACTAAGAAAAAGGGATTCAATTAGATATAATCTTAAAAGAATATCCGCAAATGATGTTCCATTCCATGGTGCTATTACCTTTGCTTAAAAATTTAGAAACATTAGCAGGTGAATGATGTAGGTAGTTTGTTAGTTAGTGTTTATAAATTTATTTATATCTGTATTAATTAATGTTCAAGATAAATCTTATTAATTTTGTGTGGAAAATTAAACTTAATGTATTACACTAATATCATTAAAAATAAAAATGATTATTGTTTGTGTAATGTTAATTTCGTTGCGGGTTGAGATCACAACTGAATGATACACATCGGACAGAACTTGCCAAAAATATGAGTCAACATGTTCCTTGTTGTATTTTAATGTACTCTTACTAAATACAGAATGATCTTTTTATGGAAACGTGATGTAATTTTTTTATTCTCGAATATATTACTTAATTATACACAATAGATCAATGCAATACTTTCCTACGATAGACCTATTAAAATTATTTGTTTAAGGGGGGTTTCAGTCGTAAGTAGCAAAGAATTTTCAATTTAAAATTATGTGGATCCCGAAAAGTAAAATAAACCCACCGAATAATCCCTCTCATTTAGTACGTCAGTTTGTAACTAGAGGTAATAAAACTAGTCATGATTTGTGATGCGAATGGACAAGATTTAAAATTTTATTTAAACACTACTGTTACAAGGATTTACTGTATGCAGCGAAAAATAGGAAGATTAACCATTATATTTGAGTTGTATCTCGCATTTTTCTTATTTGCTGGTATTAACACAACTGAATTTTAGGTAATTTAAATAAATTCATCTATACGAAAATTAGCATGAGTTTGAAAAAATGCAGGACTCAATGCTAAAGTTGTTCTAATCAACCAAAAAATATTGAATTTTATAAAACGCTCTTCTTTATTCTTTGAGAGATGATTAATTAAATTATCAATAAAAAAACTTTGGTCTGGGCTTGTTGTCTGCAAGGTGTGGAAACCGATAAATGCGACCTACAAGACAAACTTGCCTAGGTTGGCTCTCTTTTGGATGCTTACCTCTAAGGGGGATGATAGTGATAACTTAAGTCTGTGTTTATGTAAAGACATCATCAACAGTTGATGTTTTAGGTTCGTTCAGCAAAGCCAAGTACGTAGCTATCTATCTATCTATTGATTATACTTTCAAGGTGCTAAGTTGAAATGTGGATGGCAGGATCAAGCAGAAGGCAGTGTGTGATGCTGGGGTGGTAGAAGCAGGGCGGCGGAGGAGGCCCTCCCCTCCACTTGTGCCGTGTGCAATCGGCGCATAGACTACGGTCGCGCTCTGCCCTCACGCATCATTCGACCTCCGCGCATCTCAGTCTTGGCATCACAGCCCTGTACTGTAAACGCGTTCGGGAGCTAGACTCTCGTAGCGACTCGACGAACAGGTCCGTGCTCGATGAAAGTGACATCTGTCATTTCTCCTGCCTTAACGCGAGTGATTAACGGCTTCCTTCCAGTGCGGTCTATTATTAGCGTTGCAACAGCGCGCTCCAGCGTAACTTTACCTGGCCGCCCAAATTAGGCGCCTGTCCACGCGCCTCCCGAGAGATCCGTACAAATTTTCTATACACTAAAATTCTGCAGCACTTGAAGGAAGCCCGCGACTCTTGCATTTTGCTCCAGTACCCGAGTGCTTGTTGAGCAATAAAGTGTCAGTTGCGATGCGGTTTGAAGTGGTGCAGGCGACTTGGATTACTGCCAATATCGACAAAAAAATAATTAGAACAAATATCATTAATATCAAAATTCATTGTTCATACATTCGGTAGTTCTTTTCAATAGTGTTGATGTTACAGTAGTGTCATCTTTTTAAAGCATTATTGAGTGTTTGCTCTACATCTGTTGTTATTTGTGTGTGAACATTCGAATCCAGAGGTCGATCATTCAGTGTGCCAAGTTTTCAAGTCGTCTTCACAAACGTAACCATGATGATATATGAAGTACCTAATTAAAGGGTTTGTGGTTGAATGCAAATATTTTTTTTTCAGGATACGTTAAGCACAATGCCTTTCAAACCAGCAGATAACCCGAAATGCCCGAAGTGCGGCAAGTCAGTGTACGCGGCGGAAGAGCGCGTCGCCGGCGGACTTAAATGGCACAAAATGTGCTTCAAGTGTGGTAAGTTCATTCAAAATTCACTTTTAATTGAATTGCAGTCATTTCTTAATTTTTGTTTTTTCGAAAATTTGTAGGTCTTCACTGCTTTCTTTTATGTCCTAAAATTTGCCAAACAAATTGAATACTTTAATAATCGTCACAAAACAATGTGCGCGCAGGTCAGTAGATAGGTAAGGTGGTCTAAGAGAACGCATTCGTTAAGAGTACGCAACACCGATTGCCATGATCCTATTAACGATTCGTATCTAACTCAAATAGTATTATAGATTGCAACAAAAATTATAAAACCCAACGGAAACACAGAAATTATGTACTTGTAACGTTTTTTACCATTCCCTTAATAGCATTTTTGTGCTAAAACTACAAAAGTTGAACTCACCTAAGTAAAACAACAAGACCGATTTAGGTAGATTCCAACAGATTGGATAGGATAGGGATGGATAGGAGTGCACTTAGTTGTATTAGATAATCGTAAATGTTAGCTAGAGTACGCAATTGAGCATTACATGAATCCGCGCTTTCTCTTACAATTTTTTAAATGATTAGTTTTAGATTCAACATAATTCTGCCTCAAACATCACAGTTTTCGTAAAACTGGCAAATGAAGCTCTACCGCCAAAAACTAAAATACTTTCAAGCTTTTATCGCAAAAGAGCAATTTACTGTTTAACCAAAAGCGGGCTCTCTGAATAGGGGGCTTCAAATCCGGTACCGGTAAATAAATAAACCAACCACTATATGGACCAATAAACCCATTTAACTTCTAAAGAAGACACCCAAAAGATGTACATTATTACCATAATCCCATTAGAAGAATAGAGGTGATTTTTATGCAACATGAGGGACGCAGATGAAAATTGTATGCATTTTGCAAGAAATGCAAGCAAGTATTTTTTTTGAATTTTTCCTGCTTGCTCTAGTCAACTCACGTGCGTTATCTTAATGGCTCTTGTAAGAATACATTTAAATATTTTTTCGAAAATATGGTATATTTTGGTGGAATTTGATGTCAGTTTATGCAAATAGAGTGAATGTAGTAAAATTAAAATTGAGATGATTATCATTTTTTTAATTTATAATCGTTTGAATCTTAAGTGCATCGCCCTAGACCAACTTACCTATAATACAAGTATACAAGGACATACATAAGTAGTATGTAAGGTATACAAGGACTTTAAAAAGTATAAAGCACAACATTGATTTATATGAGGGACACCACTGGTTACCTATAATACTGAATGGGAGTACCTTCTTGTCCAATGATTCGATGTTTTATCGACACCGATTTGTGTAGTTTTGAACTAACCGATAAATTCTTTGGTTGAGGATTATTTACCATATGAATACCAATGGGGCACCCATTGGTATTACTTTCATTTACCCATTCAATAGTTTTCTCTAATTCAAGTTTATTTATCAAGGCATGTGCCAGAAATTGCTGGACTCCACCAACTGCTCAGAACACGAAGGCGAGCTGTTCTGCAAAGTATGTCACGCGCGCCAGTTCGGGCCCAAAGGCTACGGCTTCGGTGGCGGCGCCGGCTGCTTGTCCATGGACACCGGCGACCACCTCAAGGGTGACGCGTAAGTAGCTGCCTCGTTCTCCCGCCGCCCGCGCCTCTGTCTCTCGAGGGTCTTTCCTTATCTAAGAACAACGACCGGCCTCAGGCCAGTACGTAACACATTAACCGCGTGTATATAAACTTTAGATAGTAGAAGCGCGCGCTCGGCTGTACATTTTGCGCCGCCTTACACATGCATGACCACTCTTCGTTTATGTCGCAACAGGAATTGAGCGTCGCAGCCGACCACCAGCGCTCGCAGCCTGCTGACAACCCCTAGGACCGACAGCGACGCTACGCCAATACCCGGCATCGTACTTTAAATTATTCAATAGTTAGGATTACGTATTTATTCGCTATCGCTTAATCTACCTATTTTGTTTATTGGTTCTATTTATTTACAATTTATTTAAAAAAAAAATAAAATAAAAGAGTCGACCATCAATCGTGACTTAGTTGTGTTGACCGGTGGGAGCGCGGTCGCGTCCGTCGCAGGCTATCAGCAGCGACGCCGCGAGCGCCCTCCCGACCTTTCCTTCCGACTCCTTTCCACCCGAGGTGAACCCACACCACACTCAACGGAGCAACGGTGAGAGAACAAACTATAACGGCCTTAGCACGGCTTCGCAATGCTCCAAACGCACCTAGAACGCATGCTCAGTTTACCCACTTTAACTTTTCTTGCTACTTACTCTTTCTAACTACTAGCTATCGCTTCCGTCTAAGCTCTAACCTTAGCCGATGTATGTGATGGGATAAGGAAAGCGCCCTCAATGTCGATTTGTTTAGAGTAGTTGAAAGGCCAAAAGGCCGAAGCGGAGCGGGCGGCCGGGACCTCTTACCTTCTCCCATTACGGCGGGCGGAGGTGCACCGCAGCCATCGACTGCTTCGCTGCAATCCATGTGGATGAAATTAATGTAGCGGTGTCGGGATCACGGCGCCTGTCAGGCTTTTAACATTTCTTCCGCAGAAAATAATAATGGGAAGGCTATATTTAATTTCAACTATTTATATACAGGGGCGTCAGGACCAACGGTGCCTGTCTTGAACCACGGGCCATTGCCAAGGCTCCACCCGGTGAAGGGTGCCCGCGTTGCGGAGGCTGTGTTTACGCTGCAGAGCAAATGTTAGCTCGTGGTAAAGTAAGTATAACAAGACCTACAGTTTACCACAATTATTTATTGATATTAAATACTTTGAACAGCTTAAAATTTTATAACTTAGAACTTTATCTACTCATAATAATACATAATCTATCTCTGTAATTGGTAGCAATTTTAGTAAATTTTTAATCATTTTGGTTGTATAATGTCAAAGTTGTCTTGAAATAAGTAGGTATCAAAATTAAGGATAATAAAGATATAATTGTTATGCTATAGGGTTATCACAAGCGATGCTTCAAATGCTTAAATTGCAACAGGACTCTTGATTCAATGATGCATTGTGATGGACCTGATAGAGAAGTTTACTGTCGAGGTATATGACGCATCATCCTCGGTTGTTGTAACGACGATTGCGTATATGTAGCTAGACTAGCTCTTACTGTGGTAACTGTGTGAACCCTTCCATCGCATGTCCTGACTCTTCCTTACCTATGTGTTCACTGTTATGTCCAGGCGTGGCACAGGGAGTGCTTCAAGTGCGGTGACTGCGCTAAACGACTTGACTCCACGAACTGTTGTGAGGGCTCTGATAAAGACATTTACTGCAAAGGTTCGTCCCTTATCGAGTCAAAACTTACTTTTTCTAATTATACTCTCAAACATTGGGTACTTTTATATATACGCAAAGAATATTGCTCTTTCAAATTTATCGATTACTCGATAATTTTCGATTTTTGCTTTTTTGTCGTTTTGTCTACACTGTAAGTACTTCCCGAACGAATGGATGTAAACATTCAAACTACATTGTGTACACAATTCAATCTCTTTAAGCATGATTTATTTCCTTTCCTATGTTTTTGTGTTAATTTTTGTATTTTCTTCTATAGTATGTTATGCGAAGAAGTTTGGTCCCAAGGGATATGGTTTCGGAAAAGGTGCTGGTGTCCTGCACCCTTACGCCAATGGGTAAGAATTTAACAAGGAGAATTACAATTGCTTGTATAGTCTGGCGAGGGCACAGTTTCTTTCTATATTTTTATTTCTGATGTGTGCAGAAAACTTTGATTGCACTGTAATCTGTGTTCTCTTCAGATGATGACTATTTAACGCTTTTGCTTTCGCTGTAGGATGCTACGCACAAAGGTTTGGTCCCAGAGGAGTTGGCCACGGGGGAATGTCCACCCTGGGTCTAATGTGTGATATAAGAGACATGGAATGGCAAAGGTATATCATGTTCTCGATTCATTAGGAAGGATAAATATGTTTAAATACATTGTCTTTAGATATTACATTACAATTAATACTCCATTACTAAATTTGCTTAAATACTGCTTAGCAAATAAATGTTTCTAAAATCATTGTTGTTATGTCACTAACACCGTTTGAGCCCTATTTAAACTGAAAAAAGACCTAGATTGTGTTTAACGTTACGTATTCTCAGGTTACAAGACAGGTTTAGGTTATTTCCATCGCATAGTCACTTTCATAAAAACAGCTTATAATACAAACAAGAGATGGCAGTTTGCCAAGGCGAAAATAGGACGAACACTCTGCTCTCGCAAGAACTAATTTTAATATCGGCGAGACTAGCCACGCGAGTTTTAAGCTTACAAAATGCACTGCAGATCCCACCATTTATCTTGATCATTAATGGGCACACCACACGATTGCTTAATCGTAAAACATGTTAGTTACATATGAATCGCACCTACAGAAGTCAATAGGAGTGCACTTTTTATATTCTTCTATTCTTTGGACTTAATTTCGTCTTGCAAGTGCCAATTCAGAAATTTTACATTAGCCATCTATTATAGCCCCGATTTTATTAATAACGATTAATAACTTCTTATCATTGCAAAACCCCTTTACAAAAATTGGAAACTCATGCTGAGACCAAACACTTGCAAAATGCGCGAAATTTCAAAGTCGAAACCTTGTCAAATCTACACTGAAACCGTTTGGAAACGATGCAAAATTTACGAGTATACTGTTCGGGTTTTCAGTAACAACATATAATAGCAGCAATGTCTTCAAGGGAAAAAGTTTCGAGCGATTTTGAACTCTCGAACAAAAATTTTTCGAAGTGACTCGGTCTCAGCGTAAATTCCCAATTTTTGCAATGAGTTTCACAATGATAACGTGTTGTTCTTTTTTGTAACGAACTATTTTTAATGCTTGGGACTATCATTGGTGCCTAATATACAGTTCAGATTTATCACGAACCTTAAAAATCACCGAATTTAATAAGTGTTCTCTTTTTAGATACCATATATATGAATTCCTTTAACTATTCAGATGTAAATGGAAATAGCTATCTGCATTAGGTATTCACTTGCAATGCAGTTATCCATTTTATTGAAGCAAATAGTTTGTTATTGTATTTAAAAAGGTTATTCAAAACTTCATCTCTTTCTTTGCACCTAGATAATTAGGTAAATGTTTAAATAAGTACTTAGGTAGTAAGGGGCTGTCCATTAATCACGTGAGATTCGAAAGAAGGGGGAGGGGTTCGGTAAAAATCACGAAATATCACAGGGGGGAGGGGGTATAGTAAAATATAATTTGATTTTCGTCAAATGCTTGATTTCTAAACCGAAAGATGTTGTGAACCAGTTGTAGTTGAAGAAAGTATTGCTAATTCGTGGTCGGAGGACAATGTACATTAAAAATGTTCATGTACTAATACAATATATGATTTTCGCATGATTACACCATTCCTTTAATTTTATTTTTATGCCAGTCAAAAACAACCTGCAACCTTTCTGTCTAGACATTTTTATCATGGCCCTTAATTCACTGGTATTCACTTGCAATGCAGTTATCCATTTTATTGAAGCAAATAGTTTGTTATTGTAATTAAAAAGGTTATTCAAAACTTCATCTCTTTCTTTGCACCTAGATAATTAGGTAAATGTTTAAATAAGTACTTAGGTAGTAAGGGGCTGTCCATTAATCACGTGAGATTCGAAAGAAGGGGGAGGGGTTCGGTAAAAATCACGAAATATCACAGGGGGGAGGGGGTATAGTAAAATATAATTTGATTTTCGTCAAATGCTTGATTTCTAAACCGAAAGATGTTGTGAACCAGTTGTAGTTGAAGAAAGTATTGCTAATTCGTGGTCGGAGGACAATGTACATTAAAAATGTTCATGTACTAATACAATATATGATTTTCGCATGATTACACCATTCCTTTAATTTTATTTTTATGCCAGTCAAAAACAACCTGCAACCTTTCTGTCTAGACATTTTTATCATGGCCCTTAATTTTCTAGAATAGGATTACATTATACTTTATACCGGTACTTAAAAATAATATAATATTTTAGATTCTTTGTAGGTGCTACAAAATACACGTGAGTTTTGGTGTGGACAGTGGGGGGGAAGTCTTAAACCTCAACACGTATCACCATGGGGGAGGGTGGGGTTAAAAAATGTAAAAAACATCACATGATTAATGGACAGCCCCTAAGGTATCCTTGTAAGAATATCTAGGCCAAAAAATTGTAACTGACTTGATGTTTTCTTTGATATTGAATAGTGATCAAGCACCAAAGACCACTTTGATTGACACGACCTCTATCATGGCCGCGTCAGGCCAGGGATGCCCTCGATGCGGCGGTGTCGTTTTCGCCGCGGAGCAAGTGCTTGCAAAGGGCCGCCCCTGGCATCGCAAATGTTTCAAGTGCAGAGACTGCACCAAGACCTTGGATTCAATCATCGCTTGCGATGGCCCTGACAGCGAAGTCTATTGCAAAACTTGCTACGGAAAGAAATGGGGACCCCACGGTTACGGGTTTGCTTGCGGTTCTGGATTTTTGCAAACCGATGGCTTGACGTAAGTAAAGAAATTTTCAAATTTAGTCATTCTGAATACTTGTCAATGCACCGACCGAAACCCTTAAAATGTTCACATCACACAAATACCTGTTTGAGCCGGATTTCGAACCCGGGACGACGAAGTGTTGATAGTCAATGCAACTTAGCTATCAAACCGATTAGATTTAAATCTAGGAATATGTATTAACAAAACGTATCATCAACATATTCTTCCGAACTAACACTCTAACTATCATCGTCTTTTGTTTAGCGAGGAAGAGATCTCTTCTAGTCGGCCATTCTACAACCCAGATACCACTTCTATCAAGGCCCCGAAGGGTCAAGGCTGCCCACGTTGTGGTGGCATGGTCTTTGCAGCGGAACAGCAACTTGCTAAGGGGACAGTAAGTTTGATATCTTTACTAAGTATGTTTAAAAATGTTCCTACCTACATTCATTTGCCTACCTAATATAATACAAATTCAATCACGTGGTTCAATCTAATTCCGTTCTGCACTTCACGTTCACTGACCCGAAAACCTTGTGAAATATTTTATGTATGTATAACACACTCACTTATATATGATAAGATATTTAAAAGAGTTTCCTCAATGTCAGTAGTAGGTAGGCATAAGAATCTATTTAAAGGCGCAGCTCAGACATATTAGATAATACTTATTAGATTATTTATTAAAAGCTACAGTACATTCGCATGTTCCAGTTTTTTTTCTCTTCATAGTCTATCAAGGGATCAAAGTATCACGAATTGGAATTGGAAGAATAGAACCCTTCCAAAAAAATAACATACCTACTTAGTTCGAACGTGGGTACCTACGTGGCAAGGTAGTAGTTGTAAATGTACCTCTTACCTACTTTTTTTTTTTCTGTGTAATCCAGATGTGGCACAAGAAATGCTTTAACTGTGCTGAATGCCACCGTCCTTTGGACTCGATGCTGGCTTGCGACGGCCCTGACAAGGAGATCCACTGTCGCGCATGCTACGGCAAGCTCTTCGGGCCTAAAGGATTCGGCTTCGGCCACAGCCCCACCCTTGTTTCTACTGATGCTGAACCTACTGTTACATAGTAAGTTTTAAAATAATAAAAATAATCAACCTCAAAATAACAAGATACATCCGCAAAGCATAAATATTAAATCGGATTTAATTAGAGTATAGGTTCCAAGACATCTTGATTTCCTAACCCGAGAATTTTTGTAAACTTAGCAGTCTTGAGTTCTTTCGGTCCTATACTTCAGACGAGACTTTGTTGAAATGTTATTAAATAATTTAATTTTAAAGTCATAAACCCGCACGGGGCACCATTAACTTATCATAATACCTACTACTTCGTAACTTAGGCGCTGCGTAAATATGTTTTTTGTTTTGGATGTAATAAAAATTTATAGGTGAAAAATAAACTTGGTGATTGTCTTTTGATTTACTTAAAGTAATATGTACTGCTATATTTTGAGTTGCATTTGTTTAGTCCCCGTGTGTGGGCTGATGGAGCGAAGTAATCTGTTTGAAAGTCAGATTAGCCTTAATATTCTTTTGTACATCGCATAAAACCGCCAGCACAGTGGCCCTTCCGATTCTTGCAAGGCTGTGACGTGACGGAAGAATTAGAAATAAGTACAGCGGCGTGTGTACATTTCAGATGTTCTTAAAGCGAATGATTGCCCAGAAATCAGTAGATTTATCTTATAGGTTTCAAAATATACAGAAAAGTAATCGACGAATGGCAAAGCAGACAGACTTTATCAAAAAGTGCGGCATTTTTTTTTGTTTGTTCCATTCAGTTTGAGAAAGTTTAAGCAAAAAGGTTTGCAAAGCAAACGGTGGATTAAAGCCAAAAGTCGATCATTACATCTTCCAATTTAACTGAGCACAGTAACTTTAATGGCAAACTTTATTACTTTTAATTAGCTACGTCATAATACACTATAACGCATGTATAGAGGATAAGACACTACCATAATTTATATAACAGTATATCTTGTTACTACAGCACAGAGCAGCTTCCATTTACCGGACAGAAGGCAGCTAAAGGCCAGGGCTGCCCTCGTTGCGGCTTCCCCGTCTATGCTGCAGAACAGATGCACTCCAAGAATGGTACATGGCACAAGAGGTGCTTCTCATGTGCAGACTGCCACAGATCTCTTGTAAGTTACTTTTTACTTTACATGTTATACAAATAAGGAAAGGTAAGCTGTTACCATATAAAAACTTTTAATGTTAATTAGTTTTATATTGAAAATACATAACTAAACAAAAATTAACTTAAGAACTAGATTTTAAATTCTGTTTGTTTTAAGAAAACTTCTATCATCATCAACTTCTTTTTCCAAATGAGCACTCAAAAATTCTTCAACAGAGTCAGTGTTCCACTTTTCTATTGCAACTGTGTCCTTTACGATACCATCTTTGTCTAGCAATTTAATAATAGGGTCTAGTCCGCGAACATACTTGATTTGTAAGTTAGGAAACTTAGCAGGACGATCACTTTTCACAAATGCTTGTATCTGTGGGTAAGCTGGAAATTTACATGTGCAAACTTCAAGAATAGCACGGGCATACTTCTTCTCTGTTCTCGAGGACTCATCATTGTGACAACAATCTTTACAATGTTCTACAAGTTGGTCTAAACTGAAATCTTTCAGTTGATCACAGGACGAGCATAACAGGTTAGCTTTTATAAATCCCAAAGATGCGCAGTCTTCCGTAGAAAAGTCAGCAACGACGTTGGTCAGTAAAGCTATTAAGACTATGGCTGATACATTTATTACCTTAATACTATCCATCTCTTGAAAATTTATAGATTTTTCATTTACAAAACAAAATTAACGAGATATCAAAAGAATGTCACTGTCTTGTATTCAAAACGTCAGTCTGACAGCTGATCAGGACACGTCATTGCAATTTCAATCCGATTTTAGATACTGATTTATTTGTAATAACCCGATATGGGCCCGAAAATTTTCTATGACGATTTTACACAACAATATAAATAGATTAAATTCTGTTTCAAAATAAATCATTCAAAAAATTTAATAGCTCGTAATAAACTGTGTTTCCTTAAAGAAGTTTAAAATAACTTTAGGGTGCCATCAAATCACCATTATTCCAAATAGTTTACGATCATAGACCTACAAAACTTATTTTGATTACGTCTATAATGTTACTATAACGTACCCTCGGCTCCTGTATTTAATATTATAATACCATTACCATTTGTAATAATACCATTTCGTTACTTCTTTTTTATTGCAATTTCCTAGCTAAACTGTAGGAAACTGTCGCTAAATGATCTTTATACCTAACCATACAGCTGCGTATTCTAATTCAAGAAAAATTATGTCTGCAGTGCGTTCAAATTAATAGGTTTCTGTTGAGTTCATCCAAAAATGCCATGGAGAAACGGCAACAGAAAATACGGGTGCAGGAGCGCTTCAAGGTACTTGAACGGCGCCAAACCCGTCTATGGGAGAAGCATTACGCTCATTGTCGATTCATCGGCCCTATACTGCCCTGTTTTGACGAGTGGAGTAGTAATAGTGAAACTCCTACTTACCGACTAACTCAGATTATCACTAAACTAAAATTTTCCCCTTCAAAGAAAGTAGGTCCTGCCTTTACCGAACACTTCATGACTTTGTTGATAATCCGTGGATGCTGATGCTGATATTCGCAACAACCCTAGTTTGGGTTTAGTTAGTTACGAACTAGGAGAACGTTGATAAGGTATATGGGGACCAGCCATGCTTGCAGATTACTCTATGGATCTACAAGAGGAAAGCCAAAAGTACCCAAAAATAAGTTTTCAGTTAATATATTATGGTTCTCCTTACAAAAAGTTTTGGTAAAAGTGAATTACTGCAATTCACTACTCTAACTACTACTACACAATGCAAAAAATTACAATGCCCCAGTAAGATGAGGTTTTCTTATAAGTAAATAATTTTTCTCTTAATATTTGTATTCGATTTACGGATGTTTGAAGAGTCTTGATTTATTCAATTTACGATTCAATATGAAGTTAAAAGAAGTTAAGAGGCTTTTCAAATGGACGAACTGTTAATGCGATAAGGTAACCTTAATTAATCGGCGTAAATGCCCATACAATATTAAATTTTTATTTCAATTTATTTTCAATTGACTCATTTCAAGATTTCTTTAATTAATGTCTCGCGATAAAGACCGTGACCGTGCTCGGTTGAGGGCGCGCGAACGCGAATGCATCTACACTCGCGTAAATCATGAATTCATAAGATTCACACCAACCAAAGACTACAATGATTGATAGCAAGAATGACGAATGTAGAACGCTTTTTAAACACGGAAAACTTTGCTCGCTCGTTCAAATAATAATTTTATAAACAAGAACTAATAATTTAATATTTTTAATCAATAATTTACTATCTTTTTGCAGGATTCTACGAATCTGAACGATGGACCTAACGGTGAAATTTACTGCCGCAGCT
This sequence comes from Choreutis nemorana, assembly GCA_949316135.1. Lineage (NCBI taxonomy): Eukaryota > Metazoa > Arthropoda > Insecta > Lepidoptera > Choreutidae > Choreutis > Choreutis nemorana. The sequence continues at coordinate 5,384,653 of OX438601.1, read as the reverse complement.
GCTATGGCAGAAACTATGGCCCCAAAGGAGTAGGATTTGGAATGGGCGCAGGCACATTAACGATGGCATAATATACTTTAAGACTTATTGAGCAAATTGTCGTGTGATCGATAAAAGAAAGGAATTTTATTTATAAATATTTCAACATTTTATCTTTTGCGTTAAATAAACACTTCGAGATTTTATCCAAAGTTAACACTGAAATACAAGTAGGTATGTATAATATTGTAACTTTAAAATACAGAAAAACTAAACAACACAGAAATATATATAACTTCAAAGCGACGCCAAAGTAAATGTTGTCAATAATTTTGCTTCCTTTTGAAATAGATCATACCATTATTAGACTGGCTTTAATATTGGTTGATTGAATCAATGAGACTATTATAGATTTAATAGATCTTATTAAATAAATGTTAAGAAGATATAAATTAAAGGTGACATTCCTTTCATGTACAAATTGTGAAGAATGTGTCTGGGCCCTTAGTTTATAGTTTCTTATATAATTTATAATGTTAGATTATAAAATAATAGATTTAACTGTAGTTAATTAATTTTATAAGATACCTACATAAAAAGAAAAAAAAAATCGTAACGGCATTGTGATTTCGCCTTCAGTCACTTTGTGATTTGAGGGATGTAGTGAAAACTATCCTGTAAACGCAGAAAAGATTGCAAGTAACTGCAGTCGTTTCGACCGACCAGATCTTATGCAAGATCTGAAGTGTCTTTGTAATTTATATATATTTTCACAACAAAGATTATTTGTATTTATTTATTTTTTGTCATATAACCCGAGTTAGGCTACTCTGTACTTTAAAATAAATTTACTTAAGTATGCTTACATAAGCTTTCGCTGCATAATACACAATAATGTACAGACAGCTTACTGCATTATTATAATTATTTATATTTAATGTCACTAAAAGTAATTGCTTATAATAAAACTTTCAATAAAATTACCAAAAATAATCATTGTGTTCATTCATTTCAACCTTTTATTATATAAAAATTAGGAATAGAATGTCTTCTAGACAACATTCATAATATCAATGCTTATAATAAATCTAAACTAGACAATACTGTTTCAATTGAGGTATATGTAATTTGTAATTCAATGTAAAAATATTTAAAGTAGACAATGATTTATCACTGGTTTAACAAAAGTATCTTATGTTTATAACACAACATGCAAACAACTTATAAAGACAACTATTTACGAATTAAGACTCTGATATAATTTAAAAATAATTATTATGATTTTATTGTTTTTCTTTAATTCCCGCTGTCATTACAATTTTTTGCGTTACCTGTCCGTCTTTCTTAAAAACGAGTAAAGCAATTTTCACAGAAGTTTTACTGGAAAACCATTTAAAGTAGTTTTTCTTAGGCGGATGAAGTCATAGGTTAAACTAGTTTCTCAGGTAAACTTTGTACTGCTTCAGAAATCATTTATTTGTTCACGATTTGATCATTTTTTCTTAACGACAAGTCTAGGCCCTTTAGACTTTTTTTTGTCAATGGAGGTAGTGGGTTCTTCAAAACCGTATCTCAACTTAAGTCTTTCTCTGATCAATAGTCCTTTTATTAAACGTTTCCAGTTGCCGAACACTCGAAGTTCCAGTCTCTCACGTTCACGCCTTTCTTGTTCTTCCTGATCCTTTGTAAGAAAAATAATTGTATTGTAAAAAGTTAGTCATTACTGTATTTCTATAGTTTTAAAATTTAAAACGCAGTCGCTCACTATTTGCTACAAAGATATTTGAGACAATACACTCAAAATAAAATAAAAGCTACCTTCAAATTATTTTATAGGAATATAATCTTGTCTCGTATTTGCAAATATTCTCTACTTATATTTTAAGGTTTTAATGAGCAAAGGTATTTTAAATATTTTCATATTTTTAAAGATCAATAGTTTTCATTACAAAAATTAACTAACTTTGATCCAAGCATCATTAAGTATTTCCTCGAATTCCTCGCAAACGATATATCCATCATACACAGGGTGTGACCAGCAACCGTTGAAATCAAAACCAGTTATGGCGGCTGCGCAATCAATGTTCAATTTCTTTGCCACCTTATGCAAGCTGGGTACTGAAATACAAATTATTAATCTTCAAAAAAAAAAACCTAATTAATAACACATACTGAATGATATAAAATTTGCATTTAGCAGGACTCATATTGGCATAAGCCATTATAATTAAATATGTGAATGCTTACAAAAGTATGTACAAAAAATGTACAATGGAATGGAAGTACTTTCTTAACATTGTAAACTTAGCACAAGATTTTTTCACAGTAAATTAAGTAAGAATGCTAATATCTGTTTGGTTGGCTCCATAACCGATTTTAACAAAAAAATCTATTATTAAGTGGCTATATACTTTTGTCAATTTCCGCGTACGTAATTAAAAAAGATAACACGTTAGTACTGACATTTCATGTGAACAGTTCCTTTGGGAAGCATACTTGGTTGAAATAGTTCAACATTGCCATATGCATTTCTTGGTACAACACCGTTTTCGGCTGCAGGAGGTTCATATTCTTGAATTTGCCAAGGACCGAATATTTCCAGTGGATGACCAGTCTCTAGCTTATTGCGTGCCTGAAACATAATCGAGTAATTTATGTCAATGAATACACATAATATACTAGCGACCCGCCCGTCTTTGTGCGGGTAATTTAATTTAAATTGAAAAACTTTTTTCCGATAAAATAAAACTGATAGAAATACATAATAGCAATATAGCATCTCAAACCAAACCAGACACTATACAAAAATGCGGTCTTGACAATTAAAAAGGGGAAAAAATCAAATGTATCAACATTAATAACCTGCTTGATTTGTTTCCATTTCACGAACCTAAATTTTTCACACTTTTTGTCGTTAACAAAAATGTTACCAAATTAACAAAAACCAATTTACCTATTAATAACAACAATTACTAATTGAAGTATATACCAAATAAAAAATACAACCTAGAATTAATTTATCATTAAAATTATTGAGTACATCATAAAACAAAACGAGTGCTTTTACACATACATGTATATGGGGTACATGGGGTGAATTAGCGCCGCGGATTGTGAAGCTAGGCTGCATGCCATAGCTGTATCAAACGATTACAATAGTGGCGTGAAAATCAAGCTGCATATATATCATGTAGTTTGTAATTTACTATAGAGTTTGGAAATACCACATTGTTAAAAAAAAATAGACCAGCTGTATGAAAGATGCCACGCGGACTTAAAAAAACGATCCCACCATAATTTGTTTTGTGCTCTAGCAACGTGTTCGATAAAAGCTTCCAGACAGCTTAATTTTTTACATCTTTAACAATCATCTTCATATTTCAATCAATATTCACAAAGCCATTCTCAGGAATCCAATAAATGAAAACCCCGCTGGTAGTTTGAGATTATCGTGACCATACATCTAGGAACTAACAGACTCGGCGGGGGATTTGTATGCATAGATATAGACAATAGATACACTGGGTTCCAAAGATATTGGTGTGACTCTATAAGATGATTACTTTAACTGTTGTTTTTCTTTCAAACTAGCATCAAATCATTTGAATTAATAAAAACATACAGTTCTCCAATTGCTATAATTTTAAATGGGGGAAAAATATAGTATGCAAATCTAATATAAAGATCTATGAATACAAAAATTTACAAAATAGAGACTTTTACAGTGGTTTTACTCAATTAAGATACACATACCCGATCCCATTTTCTCTTCTTGACAACTTTATAAGGTTTCTCTCCCATCTTCACGACTTTAGCTTCTTTGAGCCATATCTCCCTCGACTTACAGATGTATACGCACTCCCTAGCGTACACTGGTTCATTGCGAACATATCCCAATACTGCTGCATCCGGTGGATAAATAGCTTCAAACTTAAGCAGATGGCGTTTTAAAGCGTATAGTGGATGGTTTTTGTACCTGGTAAATATTCAAGGAGTTAAAAATAGGTAACAGAATCTTATAACTGTAACAGGTAATAATAACTTCATTACAAAACACACCAGGGGGCTTAGACAAGTGCCATTTTACCCAAAACGTTAACGGTTTCGAAATATCAAAACTATTGAAATGACGTTAACTTGAGAGACAATGCTGTTCAAAATTCTTATAAAATAAAACATAAATAACATGGCACTATGGGCTACAACAAATAATAAACATAGCATAGCATACAATAGCATCACCTCCGACTCTCATGCTCACCAGCGTAAGACGTTTTACGTTAAATATAGCGGATTCATGATACACCTATGTCTAGAAACGTGATTTGGAAGGACTACTTTGTAAAATAGTACATAATTACTAGTATTCTAGTATGTCATACACAATAGTACATAATTACATCTTTCGCGCTTAATTGTCAAACACTATTCATCGACAAAACTAGAGTATAATGCGCGAAATGGACTCCTTGGAAGTCACCGAGTGTTGGCGTTGCGGAGAATGGGCATTTGTCTAAGCCCCCCGGAATTAGCACTGAAGTGAAACTGAATTATCTTATGTCTAAACGATACGATATGGTATATAGATAAGAATACTGAATTCAAGACCAGAAAGTGGAATAATGCGTCTACTAAAAGAATCGTAATATTTTTTACATTTTGAAATGAATCACTATTATCAAACAGCACCAAACAACAGCATATCTTCATGTCTTTCCAGTTTTTTTCCACACAACTGTTAAAAATCCATTTCAAAGATTTTTTTTATTTTTATTATAATGTGTTTCAATTATAAACCATGTGATCAACTCACTCAGCAATGCTCTTAGGAAGTGGTGCTTCTAGTTGCATTTTGTCCAAGCTTTCATCCTCTTCCCGATCCCTTGCCGTCTTAGGTCCTAACCAAGGTCTAACAGCTGTGTTCCACCAAGTTACTTCTGCTCTATGTTTTCGAGTCACTGTGTTCCATTGCGGTACGTAACGCCGTGTTAAATCCTTCAAATAGTTGTTGTTATCCCAACCTACAATGTAGGCGACTGGATGAGTTGCACTATCCTGAAATTGATTTAAAAAATTGGCTGAGAATAATATTACATAATATAAAAAAGTAGTAAAAATTAAGATGTGCTCATAAATTAAAGGATTATCTTTATTTATACCCACATAAATTTGATTTGTACAATGAACTTTGCCTTTCATAATGTCTACAGCTATCCATTGCTCGAGTTCTTCAACAAACACCTCACACCATACATCCATTTTGTTTATGTTTTTTTTCTGGTTATCTTCACCATCATTGTCAGAGGACAAAACGCGGCGATCAATTTTTTTCTTCAATTTTGAGTTTGGAAATACTCTGCTGGGTTTAAAATCATCTTCTGATGGGCGACGTTTCGGTTCTTCCTCCGGTAAGTAGTCACTGTCATCACCTGAACTTTGTTTAACTTTAGCTACAAATAAGTAAAAACTTCAAGTAACACAACCAATGTCAGTCATAAATATATAAAATAATGACATGAATAATAAACAAGTGGAATTGTGGACATTGATCTTGCCTTACAAGATACGACAACAGGCCAGTAGATGGAACCAACATTTAAATGACTCATCTATAAACCTTGTTTTAAGGGAAAATGTTTGTGCTGAATGCAAATAAGTCCCAGTGTATGGAATGACTTGAATTATTCATCTACACACAAAAGATGGCACATAGTTGTAAGGTAAAATATTAATAGACAATATGAATAAATATTGAAAAAAATATAATTTGTTACCTTTCACAAGTTTTTTCTTAGTGTAATCTTTTGCTTCTTTGACTCGGCCTTTAATTAAGTCAACTAGATCACTCTTGATATCCAAACTTTTTATCTTTTCTTTTGATTTCAGGTCTCTATGACTAACCCTCAACTTATCCTCCTTAATCTCATCTTTGATTTTTTTACCCAATTGTTTCAGTTTTTCTGTGTTTTCATTTTTATTTTTTTCATCAAAGTATTTACTTTTATTAGGTGCACTTCTTGTTCTAGGCTTTAATTCCAAGGTATCTTTAATATTGGCATCAAATGCAGGGGTAGGGTTATTTGTCTGAGATCTATTTCTACTTAAACTAAGCCTACTTTTTACATTTGTTGGCTTTTTATCCTCAAAGTATTTGCTTGAGGTAGTTTCATTATCATTCGTGACAAAAATTATGGGTGCATCCGATTTTTTTGTTTTTGCATTTTGTGCAGCTTTACTCCTAGTATTCTTGACACTTTTATTGGTATCAAGTTCATGCTCTATGTTCAATTCTTTGTTTAATTTCCTGCAATGACTACTCGAATTAGTTTTTGATTGTGATGGTTCAGTAACCTTGGTTTTATTTTGGTCACTTAGATTTTTATTATGAGTAGATTTTAATGACAGTTTTTTATTTTTTACTGGTGTACCACTTTCATTGCTATCTTTTTTAAATTCAACAGTTACATCAGGTTTTCTTAGAGATCGACGAGATGGTTTTCTTTTGTCATTTTGAGTATCTAAAATATCGTCTTTTATTACTTTCTCTTTATTATTTTTGTCAGTGTTTTTAGTAATGACTTCCGGTTCAGAGGCTAAAGCATTATATCTAGTAGTTCTTTTTCGTTTTTTTGGTACTTCAGTTATCATTTCTTTTTCAGGTGTCTTAGGAGGCAGTAGACTTAGACTTTTCCTTGTTTTTTTAGGTGGTGATACATCTTCATCTTCTTTTTTAGCGAATTTAGTTTTTGATGCTCTCGCAGATCTCAAAGTCTTTGTTGTAACATTATCATCATTGCCATCAACCTGCATTATATTATCAAAGTCACTATCACTAAGTGAATCATAGGTTCCATCAACCTGGGTAATTTTTTTTTTAGATTTAGTTTTATTTGAGTTGCTACTTTTATTAAGTTTTTTTTTTTCAACTTTTTCTAATTTAATCTTATTTTTACTATCTTCTTTAGGTTTATCTTTTGACTTTGTGGACAAAGAGCACATTTCTGAAACTGGTGGCTTAATAGGTAAAGTAACAAAGTTGAACATGACACGACACTGAAGACCTAGAGCCCGAAGCATGCTGACAAATATAAATACCATGTTCTTTTTTGATGTAGCTATTCTTGTTTTTATTTGCATTAAAAGCTGTTCTTTAAGAGGCAGAGCTTTAGGTTTAAATTTATCTTCATGTTTATCTTGCTTTAATCTGAGTTTATCTTTATACCAAGTTGTTATTTGTTCAACATATTTAACATCAACTCTTTCACCAGGATAGCATTCTTTTGAGGGAACTAACGATAAGGCAGCTGCCAAGATCTCTTGATTATTTAAAACACAGCTAACATAGTTTCCATGACCAAGCCAACATAATACATGCACTTTATGCATAAATACTTGATATTCTTTTTTAACTCTGTTCATTTTTCTCTTCATCATCATTTCAACATCAATCTCTTTCTTTTTTCTAGATACAGCTTCAGGGAAATCAACTACTAATTGTAATCCTTGTTGAGGTATTTCTGTTTTTTCTGAAAAAAATAATAATTTGATTAATTATCAAGTTTTAAAAGTTCTTCAAATTTTCATAGTTATATCTTGAAATAGATTCTTGGGAAAATAAATGACTTGAACTGCAAACCAATATACGCTCAGGTTAATTTAAAATTTTCAAAAAGAATTGCATGTTCATTTCAAGTTTTTTATTAAATTTAAACAATACCTTCCACCTCTTCCCAGTCTTCCATGACATCGGAATCACTCTCTTCTTTAACATGTCTAATCTTAATCTTTGCTTTCTTTTTTGCTTTGGTTTCAGGCAAAACTTCTTCACCTAGAGCCAAAAGATCATTAACATTTGATTCTTCTTCTTTATCATTTGTGGCTTTGTAACTTAAGAGAGATGCTTTAGCTTCCTCTAATTTCACTTTGTGCTGTTCTAATTCTTTAAAGGCTTTCTCAGCAGCTTCTTTGCTGTCAATAATGTTTTTAGCCCATATCTGAAAAAGAATTGCTATGAATATTTGAGCAAGTATATTAAATTAGTAGTTTGATTAGTTAACTTTCTGTAAAGAAATATTGAAATATTGAAATTGTACCAGGTGTTTGTAGTTCAGAACAAAATAGAACTTTTTATGAGCATATTGGGAATCTCAAGCTTAGACTAGGGCATTGCTTGCACTGATCAAACAGTTTGCTGATTATTGCTTGCTGCAAATTGTAACAATGGTAACACAAAGTACTAGTAAATTGGTTGCAGACTGGATGAGTTGGTATGTGGAACCCAATAAACTGTACAGTTCAATTGCAAAACCATTATAACTACAACATATAAGAGGGCATGTACAAGGGGAGGTCAAAAAGTTCGTGGAACAAGAGGAAAGGAGGTTGAAATTAACCCCCGAACTATTTTTCCTTTTCAATGTATTCTCCCTTAACCCTAATACATTTTTCAGATCTCTCAAATAACTTATTTATACCGTCGAAAAAAAAAAAGATTTGTCCTCGGTGTCAAAATAGGCCGAAATTGCAGAGTTCACTTCTTCATCGTCGTCAATCTTTTTTCCACGCAGACCCCGTTCGGGGAAGCCCAGCGAGCGTTCAACAGGGAGGAGCACTCGGGGTGGTGCTGATGGTTGGCTGCTCTTCCGCTGGGGCAACCAAGTCGCGTGGATAGGAGCGGCCGTCGGGCGGCCGGGCGTGCCAGGGGGTGATGGAGCGGATGTGGTCCAGCCTGGACCGGTCCGCTACCCCGAACATCTTCGTGGCCAGCCGACGGATGAACTCGTCCAGAGTTTTCAGTCCGAGATCCCGCTGGATCGTGGTGTTCCTCGCGTACCGAAGGGCTGCGGTGATAGTACGCAGCGCAAGCGATTGCTGCGCGCGTAGCCTCTTCCTGTGGGCCTCCGCCAGTAGGGCGTACCAGGCGGGGGCGGCGTACGTGAGGCGGGCGTGAGGGGGGATGTAGGTTTTATAGATCCCGGTATTCACTCTCAGCGGCAGACTCGACTGGAGGACTGGACGTAGTTGTGCTCTTGCTGACTTGGTTGCGTTGACCACGTTCTTGGCATGCTGTGCCATGGTCAAGCAGCGGTCGATGGTCACCCCGAGGTATTTGTCCGATTTGGACCATCGGATGACCTGGTCGAGCAACCTTAAGGGTGGCGTCTCGTGCTTGTTCGAAGACTCTGCGAACCTGTGCAGTACCCTGGAGAGCTGGAGCGTCGTGCTGTGTTCCGACCGGAACCCAAACTGTTCGGGACGAGGGACGATGTGTGGCTGCAGGTGTCGCAGCAGCAGTCGTTCAAACACCTTGGAGAGGGTGGGCAGCAGTTTGATGGGCCGATAGCTCTCTGGTCTCACGATATTCTTCCCAAGCTTTGGCAGCATGATGCAGTGAATGACCCGATTAGATTCAAACTTGGTATTTATACTCTTAATGAGGTGCTTAACTAGTGCCTACCTGGACGAGTAATCCTACCCCCACTAACCCCTCCATTCCGCGAACTTTTTGACCCCCCTCTTAGCTTACTTTGTTTTGGGGCCTGATATATCAATTTATTCACCATTGCTTTCAGGAAATGATATTATACAATTATATTGAATGTAACATATAATGCAGCTACCACATGGTTTAAAAAACCCTGCCAGTTTAGCCTTCCTAAGAAATTTTTATAATAATTACTAATTAGTTACATTATTATCAGGTGTTTCTTGTTCATGATCACTTTCATCTCCCATGTATTTGGATGTGTTAAAGCTGGTGCTTGGAGTTTGATGGGTGGAAGTTCTGGGAGAATCATCATCACTGCTGTCTGTAAATATTAACACCAGAGACAAGTTAAGATGAACAGATGATTATTTTCAATGGACAATGTATACACTTCAATCATGATTTATACTTAAAAATTAGCAATGCCTATTGTATGTATATTAAGGGTATCATAGAAGTCATTAAATCATACAACATTTTTAGTGGCATGCCTAGAATTAAGCAGAGATTTATTGTAGTTTTTATAATCAAGGTAATAATTGTCCTTGCTGTTCCATTACTCTTCAATCTTAATATTATAGCATACTATATTGTTGGCTTTGATTTGTTTGCATGAATGAAGCTAAAGTTCATCTCAAAATCTGTTACTTGTTGTTTTGTTTGCTTTGAGACGAAACAAAAGAAAATTATTGGTGAATGTTTTAATTCAACCAACAATTGCTTTTCGATAGGTGTATTTGACAATTTGGATAACCATTCTAGACCCTGTGTTTCTGAGATGTATATGGATATGTTTAAGAGAACTTTCTGAGGAATGTTTTGTTCTTGTCTACCTTGGTGGCGCAGTGGTGTAAACAACCGACCGCTACGCTAGAGGTTCCGGTTTGGAATCCCGGCGGGGGTGGGACTTTGTTATTTACAAGGCGCATTGTTTTGCTTACCGGTCTTGGATGTTGTATTCTTATCTATGTAGTACATACCATATCGTTGCTAAGTGCCTGCGATACTAGTTCTTACTATACTTACTGCAGGGCTGAGTCAATGTGTGTGTTGTGATGTGGTTATTATTATATTATTAATAATATTTTACCTTGTTGTTGTCAATCAAAACTTTTGAATGCTTTAAGCCATCACAAGGGATTACTTTCTCCAAACAAAAAAAACTATCAAATTACTTTGCATTTTTGCTTGCTAAGTAAGAAAGAAAGAAGAAGAACTGAAGAAAGAAAAAATGGCAAGAGGGAATGGGATATTTTGCATTAATGTGCATTCACACTATGGATTCATGTACAACTTCATAGACATGTCTTGCTTAAAGTTTAGTTCTAATTACTACATCAACCAACTAATAGTTGTATTGCATTATGGGAGATTTTTTGAGACAGAGAAACAAGCCCTGTTACAAGCCAGCATGCACGGGTGAGACGGCCTGAGCAAGCCTTAGCAAGGTGAGTTCGGTGCGGAACTAGTGCCATAGCAATAGGCATATTGTTTGATATGAAAATTTGTGAACGAATAAGAGTGCCAACTTCTCTTAGTTCAATTTGGCAAGCCAGGCTTTGACCTTACCTAACAATGCCACCACTGAAAATGTATGATTATGCTGCTAGGCTTAGAAACATGGAATTTTACTGATTTTTTACATTACAACTTACATACATTTTTTGTACTGTAAAATACTCTTTTGTTTTTTAGGTTAGTTTTAATGTCAACTGAAGCTGACACTAATAGAAAACTCTACTAACTAAAATAAAAATATTTAAACATGATGGTAAAGAGGGTGCTTATTTTATTTGGGCAGAATAATCTACGGATTCTATCAACACATGTTACAAAACATTATGAAATAGTAAACAGTTCACATCTCAAGGTCAACAGAAACCACATTTTTATCTTACCACTTTCGGAAAGCTGAAGAACAGGAGGCAATAGCTTATCAGCTTCTGTTAAGTCTTTAACTGAGAAAGGGATTGATGAGGTTTCTTCAAATTCGCCAGCGACAGATTGTTTGCTTATCCGTGAAATAAGATTTGAAGCAAACTTTGGTTTACGTACAAATTTGCTGACATTTTTAGTTCGAGACTTTTGTTTCGGTTTTCTCTTATCTTCTATATCGGATGATCCCACTTCGTCTGATTCATTTCCTTCAATTTCATCGGAACTTGAACCTTCGCCTTCAAATATCTCAGCTTCAGACCCAGAGTCACTGAAGTCGCCGGCGCCTTCATCCTCACTTAAATCATCCTTGTACACTGTTTTTATGACTTTTTTCCTAGTGGTAGGCATTGTGTTTAATAATTCTGGTTCCTAGTTTCAGTAAATTTTAAGATTGTAATTTCTCTAAAAATTAAGATTGAGCTTTCAAAAAGAAACGCGCGCTTGACGGGTGAGCGAGTTGATTTTTTTTAATGTATTTCTTCAACGGCATTGGTTTTAGGACCATACTGCCTAATCATCAGTAAATATAATTTCTTCATTCTTGAAGATGATAAATGAGATGAAGATGATAAGATGAACAATTAAAAGGATCAATCTGCCTACAGTAACATGCTAGTCAGGTTACTGTAGTCTCTAAGGAGTTACTCGGGAGATAACGAAAAGCGCAGCTAAATCGTCGTATTTCATTTTCTCCACACTTGTACAGCACTACAGATATTTACTGGTTAAAACACTAGTATTTTACACATTAAATTCTGCAGATATACAAGAAAAGACAATGAAATAAGAAAATTCTAACTGACACTTCCCGTTCCCGCCAAGTAACTCCCAAAAAAAAAAAACGAAAACACAAGTTTACGTTGACATTTGTTTTTTTCAGTGAAGAGTAACGGATCAGCCATAATCTAAACAGCCAAGTAATGAAGACGAACTCACTCAGTGATTTAGTTTTTGATAGCTGATTTTAGGTATTCAAAATTGATTTTTTTTAATAGCATTTTAAAATATTGAAACTATTGAATAGCATTTTATAAAATTTCAATTTCCGATTACAACTGCATGGTGAACTGACAAGGTTTGGGTAAATTTATTTATGTTCTAGCTATTACAGAGTTTTACTGCCGAACGTTTTGTTCGTTATTGCGTAGGCTGTCTTTTTTTCCACAAAGTTCAATTGCGTATGGTAACTTTAGTGACCCTAATGTGATTATCGAGGTCTGGATTTTGACATGGTTTGGGTAAATGAGGAAAATGGAGGTTACGGACTGGTCAACAGAGCTATCTGGTTCGAGGCTTTTGTTTAGTGGAAGGCCGGATTCGACAACTTGCCAAGGGCTAGCTGCATGACCAAGAACATGAAACCAAATGCGGCGAATCACTTTCCTATGCTAAGTAAATCCATTTTTGGTTTCTTCTAGACGTTCTTTTGGTCCGAGCTAAATCCGGCCTTGTTATTTTGTACCTACCTTACCTACAAGTTTGTACAGAAAGCGCGTTATATGACTTCGAGTTAGTATGGTGCACACTTATTGTTCCGGATAGTCCCAAACAATAAGTATGCGACAAGTGTGCTGGTTTAGTAAGTAATTTTATATGACCAGTGACTATGTATATTTATGGATTTTATTGATATGTACACAGTCAGGTCATAAGTATTGTCACACAGTAAAAACTTTTCTTTTAGAATGCTGGCCACAAAAAAGTTTATTGAATTCGAATTTCGAATTGTTATTGTTGTTGTGTGTATACTTTTTAGAATTTTACTCATTTTTAAATATGGAGTGGACGCTTAAAGAAGACCGTGTTGCAGTTATTGCGTTGCATCGTTGCGGTTACGCGCCAATTCAAATTTTTGACACACTGAAAAATTTGAATATAACCAAAAGATTCGTTTATCGTACCATCAAACGATACAATGAAGACTCTAGTGTAGATGACAGGTCAAGAAGTGGTCGCCCTCGGTCTGTTAGGACCAGCAGTGATAAAAGCTGTGAAGGCGCGAATTCAAAGAAATCCCAAACGTAAGCAGAAACTGTTGGCCCCTCAGATGGGGTTAAGCAGAACCATGGTGAAAAGGGTGTTAAATGAAGACTTAGAGGTTCGGGCATATCGAAGAAAAACAGGACATCGTTTGAATGCTCGTCTAATAGACCCGAAACTGAAAAGATTCCGCGCTTTGTTGAAGCGGTATGCGGAAAAACATATCGGGAAATTATTTTTTCGGATGAAAAATTTTTACCGTAGAAGAGAGCTACAACAAACAAAATGATAAGGTGTACGCACACAGTAATGAGGAAGCGAGCACCGTATTCCGCGTGTCCAACTAGGTCAATTATTATTATTATTATTATCAAAATACAGTCCTGACGAACCTTGTGGAACCTGTTTCTCATACCATGTTCAATAACAGGCGCTGGGTATTCCAACAAGATTCGGCGCCAGCTCATAGAGCGAAGAGCACACAAGACTGGCTGGCGGCGCGTGAAATCGACTTCATCCGGCACGAAGACTGGCCCTCCTCCAGTCCAGATTTGTATCTGTTAGATTACAAGATATGGCAACACTTGGAGGAAAAGGCGTGCTCAAAGCCTCATCCCAATTTGGAGTCACTCAAGACATCCTTGATTAAGGCAGCCACCGATATTGACATGGACCTCGTTCGTGCTGTGAGAGACGACTGGCCGAGCAGATTGAAGGCCTGTATTCAAAATTACGGAGGTAATTTTGAATGAACTTTAGTGTCATAAGAATCTATGTTTTGTTAAGTTCATTTTGGTATATAAATGGTTACAAAATGAATAAACTTGTTTCAATTATTTTATATTAAACATGTGACAGAATTTATGACCTGACTAGGTTTTTATAAAATTGATATAGAATAAGAAGAAATATAGGAACGTATACATACCTCTTTGATACACAATTTAGTGCTCACATCTATATATTTTTATAAATTAAGTAGGTAAACAATATATTCGTGTTATGTATTTCATGATTAATATTTACAACACATAATTTTACAAAACTAATGACGATAAATGTAAAAGTAGGTATATATAAATGCAACTTGATACAAATCCTTCCAATCAAACCTTGTATTGGTTTGGGACTGAGGGACACGATGTTCTTCCGTTTCTTTTCAGTCATCTCTACCTGCCTACTGAAAGATTTACTTACTCACGAATACTTCTTTGTAGTAGATTATTAATATTCTATCTAGTTTATTTGAGACAAAAAAAGATTATCAATTTTTCAAAACATTGAAAAAGTCAACAAATTTGAAGCATCTAACTTGTTCAGTTCGATTAGCTAAAAGGTTTTATAATTTAGCATAATGGAAAGGTTTTGTGTTTATTTAAAGAATGGTAAATGGTCTGAATCAATCCCGCTAAGTGGTTTTCAACAGAGCTTTATTGCCTGTAGCTGTAGAGTGGATGAGGGATGAGCTACCGACAACCACTTGCCATGTAATAACTGACACCGTTTTACATTGTTCTCCTAATTAAATGATACAACAAGTTATATCCACGGTAGATTATCGGGTCTGGCTGTATCTATGTTGTTACCATAAAAGTTATCTGTTACACACTATTCTTCCTACATGTTTAGGGTCTAACATAGGTATTCTCAAATCGTATATTTCACAATAAATATTTAATAAAATACAAAATCAATTTGTTACAATTATTTGAAAATCATAACCAATAGCAAGAATTACCAAGATCAACTCGATTAACTTAATAGTATCGAGGTATGCAAAATTTCGGTTTTTGCGTTTATTTATCAGCTGTAGGAAGAAATTTCAAATTTATTACACAATTGTACACCATGTGCTTTACAAGTACAAACGTATATATGTCTGTCTACGTTGTCTGTCCCTAGGTATGCTTATAAACTACGCAACAGAATTTGATGCATTTTTTTAATAGATTCAAGACGAAGGTTGAAATGTATATATTACATGCATAATTTCCGTGCGAAGCCGGGGCAGGTTGCTAGTTTCAAATCGAAATAGAGCTTCAATACGAGACATGCTGAAAACTAATGTAAGTAAGTATTTGAATCCATTCTAAGCTTTTGGGATAATCGTTGTATGAGTCATTATTAGTACGCTGACATGACCAAATTGATCCTACCTATTCTGTTAAAAAGCTTTTAGAGTGTTGCGAGCGCTCCATCCAGCGCTTTTACATTATGACGGGAGTACTTTGACAGCGCTATCTGCTTGATTGCTTTGTACAATTCTGCAGCCGGGATTGGTTTGAGAGATACCTACCTGCCTCAACACTAACTTATGTTTATAATGGAATATGTAATGGCTGTACTTGATTGCTGACGGGGTAAACAATTAACAAGCTTTCAATTTGCACTGACGTATTTCACGCCTAACAGATTTTTTTAGTTGTTACTTACTCGAATACTAAGTATTCAACACTGGGGTTTCGGACTATGTGTAGGTTTGCACTGAACACGTAGTTCCACATTTAATTCAAAATAATCAACATTGATAACTACGATGAATAGAACAGATACCGATTACGTGTTTATATGTTGGGGTGTATTGGGATACGGATTTCGCGAAAAAACATACCTACATTTTAGGAACCATCTTCAGTTTTACTTACGACTTTGTTTGCCTGATCGTAAAAACAAAATAAATTTAATTTCATCTTGTCCTATGTCATTAAATTTTTTACCAAGAACTTTTAAATAATACCAAGTATAGAAACCTCCCCTATCACTTCACTAGGGTTGAGCCAAATCTCTGTTATAATTGTAGTAGTTGCTTCATTACAATATCTTCTTCTGTGTCAGCTGTGGTGTCAAAGGTTTTAATATAAAGTGAAAACCGCTTTAATATAAAAGTAAAATAAAGTAGCAAAATCTATTTTAAATCAGATTAACAATTAATTCAAGTCATACGCCCTAAAGCAGAAACACAATAGACAGTTTAAACCAACACTTGCGTTTATTAAATGTGTAAAATATAATTTAACTAAGCCTACTTACTGTGAAGCATAAACTTACATAAATAACTTCAATTGTTTGCTGGTTTATTGTTAACTTTAATTACATTTTGAATTAATTTTGTAATTAAAACGGAAGCTAGACTCCGCGTGAAGTTTAAGTGGCTGGAAACGGATCGACCCTGGCAAAGATTAAACATTATCAGTATAGACTGTTCTGATAAGTTACGGTTATTATGATATTCATTCAATTAGTTTAATAATATCAAAAATATTGTAAGATAGAACTGCACATTTACATGTTTTTTTTTTGCATTTAAATGGGCTCTAACACATAGCAGTTAGGAAAGCATTTATTAATTTTTCTACTGTGTAGGTAAAATCACAATCTATGGCCTAGGGTAGGGGACGGAGCTTTTCGTGGCGCCTAGATGCAATCTCTGAGTGGATTAATTAATTCTGAGGTGCTGCTTATCTCCTGTTATCATTTAATAAAGTTATGTAAGGATGTGGAAAATTGCCTGGATGATATTAAAGATAGTATATTATGTTTATTCTTTACAATAACTGAGTTTGAACAGTATTTTTGTTTTGTGATTTGAAAACTGGAATGGATTTTTAGTTTGAAGAGTAAACAGCCGTTTGATAGTATCGAATGGGACTATTATCAGGTTGATATGTCGTTAAATGTTTCATGAGAAGTCCGGGCGTCACCTGGTCACAGGAATAACAAATTCGGAACACTCTTCAAAACAACTCTCACCTGGCTACATTATGCATGAAGCACTCCATTTGCCGATCCGCTCAGAAGTCCCGCTCGAGCCTCGTTACCTGTTTATATTACCAGCACATATCTACTTATTGATTTAAAACATCATGACTTACCTACCTCTTAATTCCAGATGCTTACAGATTTCTACAAACAAGAGAAAAGCAGCAAAACACTGAATATAAGAGTATCAAAAACTGTATGTCCTCGAATTAATAAAATACTCACCTATTACTTAATTTTATGCCTGTTGATGGCAGACGGTAGATAGTTGTAATAAATGATGAAGTATACGGTACGGCTGTACTAAACCTGGCGCTATGTCCATTTAAGAGGGTCCGACTCCAAGTCAAGGGAAGGGAGGGGAAGTTAGAAATGCAATATTAATGCAGTGCGGAGTGGTGGCCTGAGTGCATTTACTTAATGGATCGTAGGCAAAATGTTTACACTGTCGTCGAACAGGAAAAAAATAACCAGCGACGAGCCGGATAGAGGCGCGTACTTTAGAGGGATTATAGAGAGCGACTGAGGACGTACTCAGTCGCACAAATAAAGAAATTCACTTTATCTGCTTAAATAAAAACATAAGAACGACACGTAGTACAGACGTAGTGGATACATTACCGGAGTGGAAAAGTTAAAAAGCTTAAATGTATCTCCGACGCGGCTAAAAGTGTCTGACAAAGTTCGAGTCCCATTTTAAAAAGCTCCATTACAAAACATCGAGATTCGCTTCCGCCACGCGCCGCGAGCGCTAACTGCCTGAGCAGTAGACCAAATTAAATTCGAAAACTTTTCAATTTATTTTGTATGAAATCGAGCAATGTGACATAGTGGCATTTTGTATTAGATCATTTTAAATTAAAAAATAAACCCAAGTAATTGTAATTTTTCTTGGATACTACAACTTTTGTTGTAGATGAAAGGTTGAAATATCTCTGTTAATATTTTGCTGCTAAAAATGTTGTTTTTTTTCTTCGGCGTTACTAAATCTTAAATGTAAATCGATCTAGTCATTAAGATACTTATTAATAAAAACATTATAAATATAAATTAAATCAAATAATTACGAAGTTTGTTTTAAATTGTTTTAATGATCTTGTATTCAATTTAATCATCAAACTATCTGTTTTAAAGTAACTTTTCTAAATTGAAAACTATCGAGACGGTTTAGTCGATGTAGAGCATTTCGCGCGGGCACCTACGCTTCTTCCACACAGAGCAAAGTAAGTTGAATTTGAGAAGACTTGTGTAAGGCTTTGGTTCGTAGATAGTGCTTTTAGGCCTTAACCCCGGGGGTGCTGCAGTGGGTCCGTGGAGCTTCTTAAAATGTTTTCACTTATGTATATATGGGAATACATTACCTATCCCGCCCTCTAGTGGGTTGCTTTAAGGGAGCCCACTTACTTTTAACAAAATTGAAGTGACATAAAGCCACACTCGGCTCACAATCTATATTACATCTTATTGGAAATTTGAGAAATGTCAACGACAAACTTTTTGTTGTTATTTTACCATTGTTAGTAGTTAGTATTCCCCATACGAATCATCCTGCATAAAATGGAAATTTATGTCTTATTAAAGTAGATAAATAAATACAAAGTCACCCGCTCGTCCATATAAAGTAAACTGTAGATAAAATAACTATTATTAGCTCATTCGTATTGACGAAACATTAGATACATCGTCTTATCTTATGAATAGCGCTAAAAGAGATTTCTAACTAGCCTCTAGCGTCTTTATATTAATAATCACTTAGCTTAATTGCGGTCGTTAATTACTGCTGATCTCGACGGTTCAAATTACGTACTCTAAAACGCATTAGCGCTTGACAGCTGGAGATTATCCGAGTAAATGCGACGGGCCGGCGGCGGGCGGTGGCGGCGGCGGCGGGACCGCTGGCTGTTATGAAATTTAATGAGCCTTAATTGTTGACGACTTAATGCACATACTGCTAAGATAAGTGCTCCTTGTTCAATGCCAAAAACAAACACACCCAACGACATCCTTACTCTCTACACTTACTTCTATTGCATTTTATAGGATTAAATCCTAAAAGGTTTTGCTTGAGCTCGGCATGTCTTTGTGCATTGATCGAATAGCGTTTTCTTAGTTAGCAAAGTGATTTAATTAAAATATTTCGCTTAATGGAAGTTTGCAGTCGTGGTAAAAGCTCGCGCAAGGATTAGGGTTGCCATGTCATCATATAAATATCGATTGTTATAGAGTTCGCAACACTTTTCATGTGACGTAAAACGTTTCGATTTTTTCGAATGATTGTTTTAAATGTGAATGTTTTCGATATATTGTGTTTCTGAAAAAACTTTCTTGTAGTTAATGGTGACTGACATACGTGCTTAATTCTCAAAACTCGTTCAATAAATTTAGCTAAACGTCCGTAGTGACGAATTTAAAACATGTAAATGTTTTTATTAAATTATGTTGGACATGTTAATGCGTCCTTAATGCTGTCAACAGTTTCATCACTAGTTTGACCTAAAAGCTTGCTCGCGAAGTTGTAAACAACGCCTACCAGACTTCCAAGACAATCTCAATAGAATAGCTAATTTTCTTTATCTGTTTATTTATGATTATTAATATTTACGTAATGTTACAAACTACGCCTTTCGTGCCTTTTATACTTAATTTAAACCATATTGTTCCGAACAGAGTTGTTTACGACATCTGTTATTAACTCAAACCAAACTTGTATTTGGCAGTTATTTATTTGTGCTAATTGTAATTATTATACAATATTCTTCTTGGTGATAGTACTACAATTTTATTATTAGTATTAATTATAAGGATTATATATATTACAATTTAAATATTGCACAAGCTATCAAAGTACCTACTCCCTTAAAATTTTCAATTATATTTCAATATAAGTAAACTACTCGTAAACTACCAACATAAGTGATCTGAATAAACTCTTTAAAAAATCCATGATGACATCCAATATATTTCAAATAAGATTTTGTTAAAAAAATTGCGGATGGCAACCCTATTAATGCTTAATATGAATTTTTTTCGATACCATCCTTCACAATCTTGAGCTACAATTCTCACCTCCAATTTTATATGTTCATGTAAAGGAAATGCAGCATATGAAGTTTAGGAATGGCAATGGCGCGTAGGTTCCTTGTTAACTGATTAGAGGCAAGCGAGTGGTGTCATCTCGGGACGTTCCAATTACCGGGACCTGAGGGGGAAAGGGGGGCGGCACCGGAGCGGGGGGGGTTTAGGGGTGCGAATGATCCATTTCGAAAACTAATTTAGAGTTGGCAACTAAACAAAGAGCACTCCTCACAGATAATAATTAACGCTTGCGGTAAAGTTCCACTTAGTCCGCGTTGGTTGAACCTCACTATTACATTGGCGAAGTTAATTAAATGTTTTTCCGGTGATGTCGATTAAATTAAAAGTTGTATTAGTTTACGTTTGTAATTAAATTATTGATTAGAGAAGTAACAAAGTAATGTGTTTCCTACCTTTAAAATTTTAATTTAAACCAATTTATTATGCATATTTGTTTTATATGTTAGGAAACAAAACTACGGCCCGTGAGTCCAGTAAGATGAATAGTTTGTGAAATAGATGTTAGTATCTCCTAATATCACGTGGTAGTTAACGGTGTCAATGTCGTCGAATCTCCTCATTGAGTTTTAGCGGCTATTTAGTACTTATACTTATTTAGCGATATTTAAGTACGTAGTTTGTTGGAATACAATTTAAAATACTGTTCTCTCATCATACATGACTAAGCGTACAACATGTTGGCATTCTTTTTAATAAATACCAAAGAAAAGTTGTCAGTACCTGG
Organism: Choreutis nemorana; assembly: GCA_949316135.1. Lineage (NCBI taxonomy): Eukaryota > Metazoa > Arthropoda > Insecta > Lepidoptera > Choreutidae > Choreutis > Choreutis nemorana. The sequence goes on along the minus strand of OX438601.1, from coordinate 5,363,690 downwards.
CTTCTTGAAGTGGCAGTTCTTCAGGTTGATTGTGACTGCTCAAATTTATCCAAGAAAAATGGCAAACTTAACCTATTATCCTCCTCAAGTTTTTCATATTCTGTCAATAAATGCTACTGATAACCGCATGCAATTTGATCTTATTTTGATTGGATTTAATTGATATTTTATAAAAATTCTATGAAAGAAGACTGATCAAACACACACGTCTTAACTACAAGGAACAGCTATTTTACAATATCTAAGATTGCGATATTTTGTCGATCTTTCGATCTGTCGATGTTTGTGGAAAAAATATAACTATATATAAATATAGCATAACTTGCTATCAGATCGAGTACCGAAAGATAAAAGGAACAAGCGGAAAATGTCATCTTGTGCCTTATAATTACCTACACATCCATACTAATGAAATTATTTCTTAAACAAATCTGTACTATTTTTTTGCGAGATTGCCTTATTTATTTATAATGATTTTCGTTAGTGCCCGGAGACTTTGAGCATGAGTTTGTAGAAGCAGTTTTGTTAAAGTGAATATCTATGTACTCTTCCCTTTGACTGTTTGTGTTGCCATCCGACCGTTGTCCAGATAAAAGCTTCGTAGCTGCACGAAAAAGCACTCACACCAAATATTGATTTGTTACTTCGAAACTCCTAAAATGGTGAAGATAAGTACTCACGTTTCTTAGCTTTGTATTTTGGGAGATGTTTAAAAATGTTTTTGAAAATAGAAAATTACGTAATCTCGAGAACCCTGGAGGGTTTATTATTGATTTAAGTTATCGTTATTTGTGCTTTACTTTTAGTTTACTAATTACATTTCTTTTAAGCTGCCTTTTTAGATAAGTTTTTTCTTCTTAGATACCTTAGGCTTTCATTTTTTCTTACAATCTTAAAATTTGTTAAGGTAAAAGCTGATCGTCCATTTTATGTTTTTGTACATCTAAAAGTGTCTGGTCCACTTTTCCATTTTCGCGGTATTTATTTTAGTGATGAAGAACCTACCCTTAGTTTTCATTTGTTTAAAATTTAAATAATATTAGTAATTATGTTAAACTAATTTATACAAAACCAAATATGATTGAATAATAAGACATCGTCAAAACTACGTCCACTTTTTATTAATGTTTTATAACGGCTTTCTAACCAATTTGTCAGTGTCTAGAGTTGAATTAATTTAATTATCTTTTCACCGTTAATTATCTACTAATTTATAATCATTTGAATGATTTTTAAATAATAGAAACAATACAATCTGTTTTTGAATACTTACGTACATGATTTGTTATTTACGTAGCTGCCCTCTGGAAATATAAAAGCACGTAGCTCTTTTATTAAACAAAATAGTAAAAAGATGTTCCAGTACTCAGTGAAAAAATCTCTCGACACTCTGGCTTAAAATTTAAGAATCGTAAAATCCTGGAACAGGTTTTTGTTATATTGTACCCATCGAGTTCCACTAAGAGAGCCAATGCAAGAGCAAAGTTTGACTTCATCGGCTGAATTTGCAAGCGGCTTGAAGCTTATCCCTCTGGGAGCGGTGCCTTTTGGTCACTCGCTATAGCTGCTAAAAGCAACTTTTGTCTATCCTGCCCAACAATATTTCCTGAGTCACCAAATTACCTAGAGTTGTTGTCTCTTGATGTTCATAAGTAGTGTGGGCCAGATCGTGTGGATATCTTCTCGCGCCCCCCGAAGGGGGGGTGCGGGGAGCCGATTCCGAGGCTACGCCTCTCTCTCGGAGTTTCACTCGCCGCTAGCCTACTAGCTAGCGGGGCTCCTTGGTTCGCCTTTCGGCGCGATCTAGTCCTTTTTTACGTTTCTTTTACCCTCTCCGCGATTAGCCCTGCCGGGTGAGACCCCATTCGGGGAGGCCCAGCGAACCATCAGCGAGTAGAGGGCAGTGCAGGTCGTCGTGGGTGGGGGTCGGTGATTCAACCGGAAGCACTTCCGGAACTGATGGCGGCACGTAGATTTAGTCGCTCTCGTCTTCAACGACCAGGTCTCTTGGATAAGCTCTCCTGTCGGGCGGGCGCGCATGGTAGGGGGCCAGGTCTTTGATGTGGTCCATCCTGGATGCATCAGTGCGCTCAAACATCTTGTTTGCGTGCCGCCCGACGAAGACGTCCAGTGATTCCATGTTAAGGTCCCGCTGGATCGTGGCATTCCTCACGTATCTAGGCGCCCCGGTAATGGTGCGCAACACAAGGTTCTGTTGCGCACGGAGTCGTCGGCGGCTGGGTTCGCTGACGAGGGCGAACCAGGCCGGGGCAGCATACGTGAGGCGAGGTCTGATGTAGGTCTTGTAGACCCCGATCTTCACTCGCAGCGGGAGATTGGAGGTGAGCACTGGACGGAGCAGGTTCCTTGCGACTCTGGTCGAGCTAATGACTTGAGCGACGTGCGCGCGCATCGTCAGCCTGCGATCAAAGGTTACGCCTAGGTATTTGGCTTCTCTTTTCCACGGGATCTCTTCGTTCCTGAGTCTCAGGGGCGGGGGGAGGGGGTGTGTCCCGTCAGCATCGCCTGCGTCTTCGTTACGTTGACGTTCAACCTCCATTTAGCCAGCCAGGCGGGAAGCGCGTCTAGGGCCGACTGCAGCTTCTTGGCGGCGTGCTTGTAGTTGATGGAGGTTGATATGTACGCGGTGTCATCCGCGTACAACGCCAACTGGACATTCGGGGGGGTCGGGATGTCATCCGTGAAGACGCTGTAGCAGCACGGGGATAGGCAGCTGCCTTGTGGTACTCCGGCTGCGATGAGACGGGTCGATGATAGAGTCCCCTCCACCTTGACCTGGAACGATCTGTCCCGTAGAAACGACGCGATCGTTTTCACGATGCGCCGAGGTGCCGGTGACGTCGCGAGCTTGTACACCAAGCCTGAGTGCCAAACGCGATCGAACGCCTTTTCCATGTCCAGGAATACTGCAGCCGAGTAGCTCTTCTTGTTTATGGCTCCCGCCATGTGGTGCAGTACTCTGGACAGTTGGAGCGTTGTGCTGTGCTCCGCTCTGAACCCGAACTGTTCATTGCGAGGGACGACGTGTGGTTGTAGGTACCGAAGAAGGAGTTTTTCGAACACCTTGGAGATGGTAGGCAGCAGGGTGATGGGCCGATAGCTCTCCGGCTTCTTCGTGTCCTTGAGCGGCTTCGGCAGCATGATTACGTGGCCCAGTTTCCACGTAGCGGGGAAGTGGCAGGTGCGCATGACGCCGCTGTAGAGACGGGTCAACGCGGCGACTGCGCGGGGTGGTAGGTGTCGCAGGGCCGCGTTGGTGACACCGTCGGCGCCCGGCGCTTTCCTGGGCTTCAGGTGACGTAATACATGCTGCACTTGTCCCGGAGAGAACACGATAGGGTCCTCTTCTGGGGCTATCGGCGCTGCAAGATAGCGTTCAAGGTGTTGCTCGACTTCTTCGGTATGCGTCGTGTCGATGTTCGGGTTCGGCTGGAATTGGCGTTCTAGGCACTCTGCGAAGATTTCAGCTCGATCTTCGGCTCGGTAGCGCGGAGTTCCATCTGAGTGAAGGAGCGGTCTCACTGGGGCCGGAGAGTTCGATACTTGACGGCAGAGCTTATGGATAGAGGTCCAATCGTCTGCCGCGTCTTCGATGCGGCGTAGCCAGCTCTCCGAGGCGTAGTCGTTTAGCTCAGACTTCACTAACTCCGCGAGCTCGTTTAGCTTCGACTTCAGCGTGGGACATCTCGTCGATTGCCACTGCATCCGTAGTCGCCTCTTCTCGGCGATTCGGTCGGCGATAGAGGGCGGGAGGCGGGGCGGTGCCCTCCGCCCTGGCTTCGGTGTTGACGCGGCGTGTAGAGCGTTCTGGATGCAGGTGGAGATGTCTTCGGCGAGTCGTTCGACGTCATCCGGCGTGGAGAGAGCGATCGACGGACAGGACGCTTGAAGGGACCGGGAGAAGCAGTCCCAGTCGATCTTCGGACGTGGCGCTGGGACGAGAGTTCTCGTCGGCTCGAGCGGCAGCAGTAGTAGGACAGGTTGGTGGTCCGACTGGAGCTCGTCTGTTATGACTTCCTGCTGCGGCGAGCTGGGAAGGCGTTGGTGGACGACAAGGTCGATAACGTCGGGGACCCCGTCTCCCTGGTAGTGGTAGATGGTTGGCATCTCAGGGCCGTCGACGCTGTAACCGTTGTTCTCGGCGTCATCGAAAAGTCGTCGTCCATTTGCGCAGATGCGAGTTGAGTTCCAAGCAGTATGCTTGCAATTCCAGTCGCCCGCTATGACCGTTGGCAGGGCCGAGTCTAGGAGAGTGCGGACATCGGCCAGCTGGAGGGTGTCGTGCGGCGGGCGGTAAGCGGCAAAGATGCGAAGCTGGGCGCCGGCGGCTAGTATCTCCACGCCGAGCGCTTGCATGGACTCTAACTCGCTGACCGGGATCGGCTGGTGAACGACACATCGTTTCACAAGTACTGCCAATCCGCGGTATCTGCGGCCTTCCGGAGATCTCTCGTCCTTCCGGTATATGTGGTAACCCGGGAACTTGATGGTGTCGGTCGGGGCCAGCAGAGTTTCCGACAGTAGCGCCACGTCGATGTCTCTCTCCTTGAGAAGCGCTTTTAGAAGCGTAACCTTTGATCGCAGGCTGCAGGCGTTCCAGTGTAGAATTTTTAAGTGCTTCCAGTTGAATTCTACGTAAGAAGGTTGGCGATCACCTTGAAGATTACCGGCACCGGGTCGGCGCCGGTTTGTAAGGCCAGCAGGACCTCTTGCAGTACGTTGATCGCCTTGGTGATGATTGTAAGGCGATCGTTAGCTGCGCCGGCCGCTTGTGTCGCTGCTGTCGTTTGACCGGTGGCGGGGCGGGGGACCGCGGCGCGCGGGGCTGAGGTGGGGGGGGCCGCTCGAGCTTGCTGAGTGGTGCCGGCTGCAGTGGTGGGGGTAGCGGTAGTGGGGGCTGCGGTGTTGGTGGGGGCAGCGGTGGTGGGGGGCGCTGCTTTCTTTGTCCTCTTCTTTTTTGCCCTCAGCTGCCATGAGGGTGGCCCCGGCGTGCTCCTCGACCGTGTTTGGGATCACGGTTGCCGGCGCCTGTTTGTTCGGGACGGTGGTGGCTACTGTCCCCGCCTTCTTGTTCCTCGTCTCCCGCTGGAACACTGGGCAGCGGGGGTTGTTGGCCGTGTGCTCGCCCCCGCAGTTCGCACACGTCGGCTTCTCTTCTTTGGGGCGCGGGCATTCCTTGGCGGCGTGGGACTCGCCGCAGATGACGCAGGCCATCTCCCTGTGGCAGCAGTGGGAGGAGTGCCTGAATTTTTGGCACCTGTGGCACTGCGCCGGTCCCTTCTTCCCTCTCCATGCCTCAATCTTCACCCCCGGCATGTTGAGGAGCTCGTCGACATCATAGATCGCCGGGGTTGTGTCCGGCGTCTTGGTGATTTGGGCGTAGAAAATACAGCCCGGTTTGCCCCATCTCGCCTTGATGTGGCGGACGTATTCTGCCCCGAAGCCCTTCCTGCGAAGCTCCTCGGCAATGGCGTCGGTGTTGGTGTCGGCAGGCAGCCCCCTTATGGCCACCTTCAGGCTGCGCTCAGCTGGCAGACTGTAGCTGAACCAGGACACCTTGTCAGTTTTTTCGATTTCTGACAGGTATCGTTGGATCAGCCTGTACTCTTCGCCGCTCGCAGGGGTGAATCTAAACCCCTTTCCGAAGGGGCGCGCGTTCGGCGGGTGTCCGAGCCTTTCCCGGAGGGCCCGGAAATGGGTGGCCCAGTTCGGCAGCGTTTCCACTACTAGCGGCGGGTAGCGCGGCTTCTTCGCGGTGGTGGCGGTTGTAGTGGCTGTGGCTGTGGCGGTTGCGGTTGCGGGGGTGGCGGCGGTGGTGTTGGGGGCGGCGGATGTCCCGGGCGCCGCGTTGCCTGTCGCGAATGCGTTGGGCGCAGTTCGCACGGCCGCCGCAAAACTCGGTGGCGCTGCCGTCGGCGCTTGCGTCGGTTGCGGGGAGGGGCCTGGGGTGGGGGGGGCCGGCGTCGAGTGCTCTGCGCCGCTTGAGCGTGAGCGCATCCTGGGGTCCCTTCGTGCGAGGGTCTCCCTGCAGACTCTCTTGGTTTCATTTGGTGGCTGGGTCTCCGGGCTTCGCTGTCTTCTTACCCCCGCCTCCGTGGCGAAGGACGAGGCGAAGACGTCGCCGTATGACTTCAAGAAACTATCTTCGGCGAAACTGCGTTCCTCCTCAGACGTCTCCTGGCTTCCTGTGAGGGTGAGCTCCACCCCCTTAGCCCTCATGTGCTTGAGGAAACCTTCCATCCACGACATCACGTCGGTTGACGTGTCCAGGACGGCTTCCCTCGGCGGCTGGTTTGGTATCGCGGTCGGCGCCCACCCTCCATGAATGGGGTACGAGACGCGATACGTTGCCTCGTCGTGGGTCTGGCTGCTGGTAGTTGGGGCCGAATTTAAGCCCTGCGAGGAGCTTTCTTCGGCGGCGGCGGTGTAGCCCTGAGAAGGACTGTTGTTTTGGCCCTTAGAAGGGCCTTTGCCATGGACTGGGTCCATGGAGTAGCGGGGGGATACGGGCCCTGCGCGACCAGATGGTCATGCAGCCGTGTGGCCAGTCGGCCGAGTACCTAGCCCGGGGCTTTCCGCTGGTGGAAGACCGGGTTCAGTAACTCGTCGAGGGCCGGCTACACAAACCAGGAAGCTTAGGGATGACGAGTCTCTCCGCTACCGGCGAATGGCTTTAATTGGCTCAGCAAATCAAGGCGGTTATTCTTCGAGTGTAGGCGTGGTCCGAGGGCTTGGGCTGGTCAGCTGATCCTGGGCCAGATGGCGTACAGGCAGTGGTTTTATACCAGTGTGCCCTGTGTTCTGACGCGCCTTTTTGCGCTTTCCTATTTGAATTGGCATGTTTCGTCTTGCTGGAATTCTTGCTGCACCCAAAAATGATCGATAGATTGGACCCATTGAATCATATCCCAATGGTATTACCCCCCAAAACTTGTGCTCAGATCTGATCTGATCTGACGATTTGATCAACGAATACGTTGTTTCACTACAGTCGCTCTATTGGTGATCTTCTAGTGTATGTCATACACCTGTAGACTCTAGCGGTCAAGAGTCAAGGTCAAGGCTATCAGCCTAGACATAGCGAAGGCGTTCGACAGTGGTTAGCATCGAAGTCGTCTAGAAAATCTACCATCATACGGAATTGTCTTTGATTGGGTTGAGTAACTTAGTCCACTTCAACCCCATCAAAACTCACCTGCACCTTTCACCTTCCAGCGCATTCCCCCACTATCGTCATATCCATAGTAATATCCAGCGAATTGAGTTCCATAATTGCATAGTAGACAAGGCTACACTTGCTACCAAAAAAGCTCAGTGTGCTCAAGGCAAAGCGTTGTTTTAGAAGGTTTCTGCTGTACAAAGCACAAGAATAGTCAGGAAAACCTGAAAACTATGTCAAAACTTTTGAATCAGTACTATTACAAAACAAAAGTAGCCTACTCGTATATTCTTCCAAATAGAATGAGTTATGAAACCAATAGACAGGCGGACGGGCAGATAGACAGATGGTTGGACAGAAAAAAAATTCTGGCCTCCTCCTGCGTCAGAAGCTGGGTACTCCCATGCTGCTGCTTATGACTTTTTATATATAAGGCTTATCAAGTGTTTATTTCATGTATTAAACGACAAATAATTACATTTTATAAACGAGTATGTGAAAAATGAAACGAACTAGGTTATTTTAAGATGAACCTCTTGTTTTAAAACTAACAGGTTTCTGAGAATTTTTAAAGGCACCACGAAAAGTTTACATTCACGGTTTATCCTTTTAGACAAACAGGTAATAAATAGGATGGTTACTACGTTGGTAAAAACAAAGTGGTGACCATTTTTTGTAATTGTCATCAAAATTAAAAAAAAAAAATTGCGTATCTAAATTTGTGTAAAGGCAAAAGCGAAATTTGTTAAGAAAATTAGTAAAATTAGCTTCGTCAAAATTGTTTCTTGGAATACTATTTTTTTCATAACTCTTATATAGCTGAATATTTGAAAATAGTTTGAATTTAATCAAATCCATTTAGTAGTAAAAAGTCGATACCTACGTTATTTAATTTTAAATGTAAATTGCTTAATAGTTTCAGATGAAATCAACTACTCCAGACCGGCGTACTTTGGAGTTGCCGCAATTTTCTTGTACCTACGTATTCTCCAACTTGTAGGAGCATCGCATCTACTAATCCTAAATCTGTGTATCAACGTATTAAATTTAGGCAACATAAAATATCAGCTCGTCTTTTCGTACATTCTTCTTAGAACAATTGCATTTAAAGAAATCGGGGTTCTGAAATATACATATTTAAAAAAGTTTTTAATTATGTGTTACCTTTTTCCTGTTAATATTTAAGTAATTTTGAATTCAAACGGGTGAAGCTAAGTATATCGTTAATTGAATTATTACTATAATTATGTAAATTAGACAATTTCATGAAACATTTTATGCATAGTTGATTTTAATAGCTATGTTTTGATCTACATATTAAGCAATTAAATTTGTTATGAGGTTTGTATGACAATTAATCTATTCGTTACGACACGTTCAGGATTTCTCTTGAATATTTTTATGAACATGTTATGATGAGGCCCCTCTAAGAAAACATTTTAATGCGCACAAATTTTATTGTTCTTTTAGATTCAATCTGATCTATGACAATAAAGTCACTTCCTAGTTATAGGAAATATATAGTTAGTATCTACTCAGTTTAATTCATTATTATGTTTTAAAATATTTTGTTTCAAGTATAGGTAAAAATTGATACGTATTATTTTAATTACGCCTCTGTTCTTGGGTACTGAGTACTATAAAACTTTTGTATTTATAGTAGGTATGGTATATCCCCTTTCAAAGTCCGGCCCTGGCAGGTAATTATAGCGTTACTTATTTACTTTCAACGGCCCTTAAATGGTTTCCGTATTACGGATTAAGCTGATTGCTGTTTTAATACAAGAAGTTTCATTATTTTATGGAGCCATAAAATTTCATTGTTTTGCCTTTGGTTGCTGTTAATTAAAATCAAAATTATGCTTTCTATTTTGATCTAGACCACTGCACTCGTGACTTGTAAGTTAGCGCTTGGTAAATAGATTCTTCTGCATCTTGGTATTATAGATTATTGGTATAGGTAGTAGGTATATCTCCGGTGTCTGTTGCAGGGGCCGTAACGAGGCGGTTATTTATAACGACCCGGACGCCGACCAGGGGCGCAAAACTCTTTTCCCACGACTTGTTACGCCTCTAATGATTTGCAATGCTTCAGCTTCTGAACACTTTAGACCAGATAGAACTTAACAAATATGCATTGCCGTCTGAAAATCAATTTATTTTTATTATAATATTGATACGCAAAGCAAATCCCTTTGTACTCCTTTTTACGAAAACTGCACAGACAAAGTTATATGCCAGTTTTTATAGGAAAGAGTGCAGAAACCTCATATTTCTACATGTAATATATGAGAAACACATAATATAAATAAAAATGCGTTAACACAATACCATACGTACAATGTATTGAAAATCATAATTGCAAATCAGTGCCAATGAATAAATAGTGAATATTTCATAATTGCAATACAAGCTTCAGTTTAAGAATGTTCATAAAAACCCCTGGCTGGTAGCGTGTGCGACTCCTAAGTGGCTACAATAAAGCTCTCGGTACATTAAGCTTCCGCTAGTACGCCGTTAGCGAGATAACAAGACCCACTGCCCGCACACATAATTTATCCCGTTTTATCCCGTCCGAGCTCGTTAAAAACTTATAAAGACGCACATTGTTACCACGGCCAATATTCGCGGTTAGTCGCAGTTATCCACGGTACTGCCACGATATACGAGCGAGCTAACGACTCCTTGCTTCATGCAAACCATTGCGCAAATGACCACGAAACTGCACGGGCAACTATCGCACATAAGGAACTCCGGATGTTTTATGTGGCTGTTTATTTTAAAATTACGATGCAGTAGTCGAGACGTTGTACCTACATTTTAAGTTAGATAGGTAGTTGAAATAAATTACTATAGGTTCTTAATCCTTCATATTCGAAATTTGTTAGGATTTATGGTAATTGTTTCGTAAAGAGTAAAAATGTTATGGTTTATTGAAAAGTTGATGTAGCATGAAACATAGCACGTAGGAAGTTAATGGAAAAGCAATGTGCTGATCCAATCTCGGTGCTTTTAACTTCAGTCTGTTGGAAACGAGCTTTGATTTCACTTGCTTCTACCTACTTGTTAAGCATAATTAGCCCTTTGCATGTAATGCACCCAGTTCTCCCCCTCGTGGCTAAGTGCATTGTGTACGATAATTAAATAAATGGAAATTCATACCACGTTACCACGTTTGTAGGTTACTTGTGTATATTTAATATTCTACAACCTCATGTAGAAATATTATTCTTCCAAATAATAGAAAAATCGAAATTTTAGATTTTGTTTAGTAACAACGTTTACGAATTTGGATGAGACTTTGAGTCCTAAACTAAAAAAATCCTAACCATTTGGTTGTGTTTAAATTCATTGAATGTATACTATTCATCCAAATGAAATTGCTGATAACAGCTACTATACTAAATAAATCATTTTTTTATTATTTTAGTCTTATAAATTTGAAAATAAAAGGATTGAATGAACGATGGGAACGCGATCCAGGCCCGGGACCGGCGTAGTCCGCGCGGATCACAACGACACGGCGACGACGACGACGACGGCTAAACACAAATCAACACCGATTCTCCATTTGTTAGACACGGGAATGTAATTATGGCCGAACACTCGCCGGGGAAGGGGCGGGGAGGGCGGAAGCTGCATCGCGTCATTCAAGCTTTTAGTTCGCTTCTCAACAACGATCCTCACTTTGGACGCGGACTTTCAGAAAACATCCTCTGATTTTTTCTGTAAACAAACTAAAGTGTTTATTGGTGTATAACTGTCAGAACGTCTATTTATATTGCCGATTAGAATGTAGTCGGTGACAGAAGCTGTTAATAGTTGACTACGATATTATTTTCTAATGAACTTATAATTAATACATAACATGTCTGTAAGTTTTATTTACTTGCCGATATTTTCTGTACACGGCGTTAAATTGAGAAGTATTTTAGCGTGTAGAAAAGGGGGAAGCGGGTGGTGCCGTGACACAAGTTAAAGTAAATTAATAAACTTGCAGCAGTCCAGCTTTATTAAAAAACACTCATTAAAGCTGAAGAAAAGTAGGTGAAGTCGCCGGCGGCGACGGGGACAGCTACGCTAATTGCGCCGCCTTTATTGCTTAAATAAAGTTTTAGTAGGGGAACAAGTTTTAATTAAAAATGTGAGAATAGTTTTTAATAAAGGACGGGCTGAAACGCGTATATTGCAAAACTTCAGCTATACGCTTAGCTTACAGGAAGTCCGGTGATATTGTATCTTGCTGCTGTACCTTACCAGCAGCGAGGCAAGAACTCGTTGCTTTTAAATAGTAGTTATCTAGACTTCAAGAAAATTTATCACGTTGTTATTGTATCTTCAGTAATAAAATTACAGTACATAATATACAACAATTCACCTGCCGTTACCCAGATCAATATAAAGTGACAAATAGTGTTGGTTCTTGGAGGAACTAATAATGCTGATGATTTACGCCCGCCCTTGTTATTACGACTTATGTGAAATGTAATTTCGGCATACTGCGCGCACACATACAAGTTTGGACAAGTGTGCAATACGTTTAATAAAGGAGGGACGCGGAGTAAATCCTTCAATTTCGCCGGCACACAACGGCGTATTCTCGTTAACCGTGGCAATAAGTTAAACGGGGCGTCCGCTGCTTGCCCGCGCGGGACTGACTCCGCTCCCGCTCCCGCTCCCGCTCCCGCTATGGCCCGCTCAGGAAATTAAAAAAGGTCTTGAGCCACTATGTCGAACCACGACTCTTCGTTACCGCGTGTTCCGTTTTAATATCTTCATGGAGCTTCATTATAATACAGTTGACTATATTTTTAACTCAATTTCAATAATTTTGGTTTGTTTTATCGTCCACATCCGCAGTATCTTTGTGGATTGATTTATAATCCTTTCTGAAGGTTTTGAACATGATGCATTTGACATTTATAAAATTTTCAACATAGTCGTTAATTTTGGTGCTAGGTTGCTACTGTACTTGCCTTGTGTGCTGCAATTATTTTTGAAATACCAAAAACTTTACATTACAATAAATTGTCCCCGGTTGTAAAATAAACTCGTATATACATTTTGCCCTTTTAATTTTATTATCAGTTCATACATTTTTATGACAATAATATTAATAATATTCTTGTTAATTACTTTGTGTGTAAAATAGCTCTTATAGAAGAAGAAGACTGTTACTGGTACTGTTGAAGACTGTTGTCTTATAGAAGAAGAAGACTGAAGACTGTTTTGACCTTCAGACAGATGATTTAATGTCTCAAAATAAGAGTTTTCTCACATTAGACAACGAACCCTAAATGCTTGTTTCTAAATTTTGTAGATTTGCAGCTTAAGGCAGTCTCATGAATTGGCAAAAGTGTTTAAGTTCTTTCATCCTAATGTTGTAAACAGTTTTTTTTTGTAATATTATGTAGTTTATACAAATAACTCGTGCGATATCGATGCGAGTCACATTTAAATTGTTCAATACGTAAAGTTTTATTTCAAGATAGTACTGCAATATAGTTTAAAATGGTACCTACTGCTTTCAGTCAATTTTAATCAAAGTTCGTTCATTTCGAAGTTAAGACTTCAGGCAAAGGTCCGTGGTGTAATAACAAAGAATATACACGTTAGTGCTCCGGCTGCGCTCCTAATTAGATGTTCGATGAAAGTGTAATCAGACGTTCGTTGGCCGGATCCGGGACGTAATTAAACGACGCTGGCGAAGAGTGATTTATTAATAGAAAAGCTCAAGCCTTAATGAAATACTGTGCGGACAATGGTGGCCAAGGCGGTGGAAATTAAATTCTCGGCGACGAGGACGGACGAAGGTGCGGTGACTTTCTGCGGCCAGCGCTGACCACTGCTTGCTTAATAATGCACGCCCGCCTGTCGCCTTCCACCTTCTATTACACGCGATGCGACCTATGGACGACATATAAATTTGTCGACGAGGGAATGTAAAAGTAGATTGGTTTTGTACGGGTGCGAAGAAAGGGGTGGAATTGAATTTATGCTGGTACCAGCGGGTGGGTTTCTTTTCGATATACTGGCTCATTTGATAGTGCCAGTATACGGATAAAGGATACTTCCCTAAGAATCCAACAAAAATAAAATGAAATCTAATTTTCCACGCTGAGCGATAGGACCGCATAGACATGGGCTACGCCGTAGCTTTCGTAGTAACACGTAGTAAACATTCGCCAAAACATTTGAAATCGATCGTAGCGACAGACATTAGACATTAATTAGTTTTAAATATTTATGATGATGATGACATATAATGGAGATGGTTTTATTTGTTTATTGAGTAAAAAAAAACAAATTAACAAGCAATTCAGTTCATTTGCTACTATGTTTTTCTGAATATAAAACAAAAATATAGTTAAATTAAGTTGATATAAAGCTTTCTACTTCTAAGACTTATCATTAAACAAAGGCGCACCTGTAACCGTCAAGATTTTCAGAAATCACTTCAGCGAAACACTTAAAAGCTGTTGTCGGAGTATACTTTTTCAATTAGAGCATTAAAGCGTTCCGACCCCGTCATTATATTAGAGTGTTGTTTCCACCCCGCAGCGGGCCGGGCGGGCCGGGGCGGCGGCGAGCTGCCACCGGCCCACACTCGCCCGCGCTCTCTCCTGACGCCGGCTTCACTTCGCCGCGAGTAGTCGACGCGACTTAACGTGCCCACTGCTCTCGACACACAACAAACTTTAGTCGATCTTTTCGCCGACAACTTCTCGTTTTTATTAAAACAGATTTTAACAACTTTTATCGCCGCTGCAAAGCTAATTGTGAGTCGTGTCAATTAAATCGGTTAATAACTCTGGAATTTCCCATTCAGATATTCTCGTAAATCTCGCTGAAAGTGACAATTACAGTGGACAAACAAATGTTTTGCAAAGTGCTTCGCTTGTGACTTGGATTTGGTTAAGTGATATCTTTTAGTAGAATTGTTATTTGTACTGTTTTTGTTGCACGAGGAGGAGACTATTTAAGAAGGTATTGTTTTTAAAATTAGTAACGTAGAATGTTTTTTCTACATATTTTTGTACTTAATGTAATGTTTTTGATTTTTTTCTTAACTCAATACAATCTCACAATGTTTAGAGAATAAAATAAAATAAAATTAACACCTGCTAATTGTACTATAGTGCATCAGGGGAGTTGTGTTTTCAAAAGTTTACATGTTGGTTGGAAATTAATCAAATTATTAGATATATTCACATAATTACGGACAATTTACAATGTGTCCCTTAATTTCCGCGTTTACATGAGTACCTGGGTTCAGAACTGTGTTTCAACTGTCTTCGCTCTAAGTCTTTTCTAAACAAAAATACTAATAACCACAACACGCCACACATATTGACTCTGCCCTGCAGTAAGATTGAAACAACAATATGGTATAAACTACATGGTTACAAAAACATACATAATAAGACTAATATAAACAGTTGCCAGTCCCGCCTGATGTTAAGCGGCGACGGATTCTAAGTTGAATCAAGCCCACCCGGAAAAAGCCAATTCGCTCTCGCCTGAAGAGCCCCAGGTTATGTTCATCAGGGAACACATCGGTAGGCAAAGAAATCCACTACTCCTTCAGTCTCCCCTAAAATTATCTTGTTCATTACATAAACCAATTTAATTTATTGAACTTCTTACTGGCCATCAGATACATAAACTAAAATACCTATTACCAATGAAGAATTGTAAAATGTGTTTAAATACTATTTCATGCTTTTGACAATTAAGATAAGACGCCGCGTGTATGTACCTACGTAAATAAATCTTGTTACTATTAAAGATAAAACCATCGTTACATTACAGCACAGTTGCTAACAGCTCCACCTGATATGCATGTATTAAAAATTAAATTTTACTGATACAAATTGCTTCTGTAAATTTTTATTGGTTGTAGTCTAGTGAATTTATATGAATCAAAATAATTATGTGCATATCTATATTGTAGTTGACTGTCTATGAATATTTATGCTTGAATAGTATTTCTTCTTGCATTTAGTTTTTTCTGACCTTTTAATAGAATTTTCAGTGCCTATTTAGCAATGTGTGATTATCTATTGTATGTAGATTCGAAATACCTACCTACATACTTTTTTTTGGCTTGAAGTCTTTGCTAGACAATGATGCCGGCAAAGCAATAATTCATTTTTTTTCACGGAACAAATTTTACAGTATTTTTTGTTTTTATTATAAATTTGGTATCTTAATTAATGATATATATTTGTAGTTAATTGCTACAAGTGTTAATATGATCACTGTATTATTAAGTGTCGTATGCACAGCCACAACTGCATACTAATGCCTCGACACGCCTGTTGCCAGTTCTTTTAATGATCCCATCTTAATTGTACCACGAAGTGTACATTCTTTATTAACCATGTTTAAAAGGTTTCTGCAAAAACTTGTGTCGTAATTATCCACAATACACACGATGTAAATAAAGTTGGATATAATAAGTAATAATAATAACACATTTGCCAATAAAGTCGATTTAAAGCTCTGTATTAAATTAAATGTGAATAAATTAGGACATAACTAACAAAATAGTAAAAAAGAATTCCAAGTGTCTGTATCGAAGCCTTTTTATTTTCACACACAAAAAAATGGATCGGCTTATTGTAATGTGATTTAGAACTTCATCACACTCAGATTAATGATGCAGGGAAACTATAACACATGAACATGATTTTTTTAAGTTCAATTTAAAAAGGTGTTTCTAGATATGTTTTATTCTCATTATTACATTAGTATAATAAGTGATGGTTCGCAAACGCGACTTGACCGGTTGTTTCCTTTGTTATGAATTTTGGTTACCCAAATACAAATATACTAAAATTATAAAATACCAAATGTTCCTTTTTATCAATTTAATGAGTTATTTTCGATGTAATAGAATTGCTTACAAACAATATCCGTTAATCCACAGATCAATTCTTTTTTAGCTCTATTTTTTAATTAACGAGAACAATTAGGAAATGGTAGTGGAAGCATACGCTCATTAAATGTATTGTGAGAGATGTGTTACAAAAACGTACCTCTCAGTAATTAGTGTAACAATTAATTAATTAAAGCATTGTAATTGGTTGTCGGAAAGAGAATTCGTATCGGATTGTGTCCCAATTATAATTGATTCTATTAACAAAGCTTTGCCCATAATTGAAAGTAGACAGTTTAAGTGAAAGGGACGCAAGGTAATTACAAGATCCAATTTAGAATTGCCAACTCTACACTTTGCGTTAGTTGGAAACAAAAGCTTAATTAATTAAGTCTCAAACAATTAAGGTCAATGCAGTAATATTCTCAGCAATTAAGCGAAACTCAGCCTATTTTGTTTATAATTGACGGATCAGATAATATCAGCCGGTAATAAGGCACACGGCTATTAATCTCGCCTACATATATTATTTCTTGTTTAATCTTGTGTGACACTAAATTTAATTGGAGAATCTTACAATTAATTAACACGTATGACTCGTGACAGCATCTTACTTATGAAAGGAGAAATCATGCCAAGTGGGTATTAAGGTAATATTTTAGGACAGGGTAAGAAATTATTTTTGTTGGCAGACAGTACAGCATCACCAAAGTATGTGCTGAAATATTCTGTTACTGAGTAAGTATAGATATCGATAAAGTGTCAGTTTAATGGATGAACCGAAATAACTAAATGAGTGTTATCGAGTCAAACATACTCGTAGCTGCGCGTACCCTTCCAATTAGCGGGCGCGGAGGCGGCAGCGGGCGCGGGTGCCGGACACCACACCCGCTCGTTACGGGCCTGCCTCGTTAGGAGAATTGTTTGTTCGAGTATGTAAAAATGTGTTTATTTGCACGTACGCCCTGGGGCAAAAATATATGAAAAGACCCTTTTAAGACTTTTAATGATTTCCCGGCAAAGGGAAATTGGGTTAGTTATTTTCCCCGGGGTTGCCCCTCGTTAAGTTTTAATGGGGTTGCTACGACGTAATCAAACGTACTTATTTAAGTTAACGACGCTTACCTACTTGCTAAACAGGCCCGTGCACCTTGTTATCAATGGACTCTTTTAAACTGGCAATATTCAAATGCGTAAGTAATAACACGAATCATTAATAAAGTAATGTGAACGATAGTTGCAGTCGTTAAGGTTGTCAGTAATATCCATATTTAGTGTGTAATCACGACAGTCGACAGTATTGCTAGAAGGTAGACTTTCTAAGAAAGAGCAGGGTTCCAATAGTTTGCCACATGCTAGTCTAGTACCCTTACTCCTTGTACCTGTTACTGCGCCTAATTAATCCGCAGTAAATGTTGACGTCGCTTGTTTTTGCAGAAACTCGGCTCATTAGAGAGACGAGGCATGTTGATTACATTCTGCAGTGCTTATTAGTGCAAACTCTCATTAGGGGCCACTATTGTTGCAATTAAACAAGAAGCAACATCGGTAAAGACCGACCCGACGAGTGGTATCCGATATAAACTCACCTCTATGCCCTCGAGACAAAGATCCATTTGGCAGTGGAGCGGTGCCCGAATACAAAGTATATTGTGCGAATTTAATTAACAACTCAATAGTTGTACAGAGGAGAATGGAACTTAAGGGAGTTCTTATGGTGTCTGACATGATTCCATTGTCTATGACGGTGCAAAAAAGTTATAGTATTTTCAGAAGTGCCTTACGCAATTACGAGAAGGTGCTCTGTTCCGGCGTCGGTTGTACTGGAGGCCGACGGCGTCAGTTTAATTGGACAGCCGCGCGGGGAGGGGGGGGGCGCCACTTCACCACTTCCTAACACTTCTAATTGGCTCACCAACACTAACTGGAGCCTTTGTCTAAAATGTATACTCATCGTTATTTGTTTGTGTAAGATGAAAATATACTTTACCCCATTAAACTTACAAGACCAGCGCAATTTAATTCAAAACGTTAAATTGTGATTTTAATTAAAATTATCTTCAACGGTTTATTATGTTGGTAATTTACTCACAATATCATGGTTAAACAGAGCGCTAATTAAAAATCTGAAATCAAGGTATTTGAGTTAATGAAGACAAAAACAACGAAAACTTTTATGACTTAAATTGATGGGCATAATGCGGTTCATTGCAAATTTGCGACTTTGCAAGTAATACGTAAGTAGGTATTATGATCTCACGGTCGGTGTTCGTGCGTCAACTAAGCATGTAAGTGTGATGTTAAAAAATACGTTTATGATCCCTTTACTAATAAAATACCGACACAGAGTTAGTTCCAACATAATCATTAACTTAATAGCTTAACTTTTTATTCCATCGAAAGTTTTGAATTTTACAATAACTATTATTTGAAATTCTCAACTGTTATAAAAGTGATTTAAATATTCTTGTATTTTAATGACAATGGTGCGAATGTGATAAGAGGAAGCAATGGCGGAGGCGATGGCGGGAGCGGCCGCGGCCACGATGTGTTGTCGGCTGCGGGCTCTCTCATGTCGCACGGGACAGCCGGATATGAGCGGCTATTTAATTTCCGCGCTTTCAGTGATCGTTTCGCATTCAACATGTACCTACTTATCAATTCCCAGTCGTAAACACGAGAATCCCTTCGTCAAGCATAAATAGATTCCTTTATAAGATCCCCTATGTAAAATTGATTTATTCCATTCTCTTACTTTGTATCTCCGCTCGTTTTGTACCTAGTAAATTTGTTTCTTAGCGGGACAATGTACACTGTTTATGGAAGTCTATTGTTTGATATGCAAATTGGAAAGCATGTTCCAATTATTTAACATTGCCGTTGCAGTGGAGAAGATATTTCTTGGCAAACGTACATGGAACCTTTTCTAGCAAATAATTCTGTCGGTGTAGGCATGGACCAAATTTGTCTTATGTGTCAAATTATTTAAAAAAAGTAATTGAATCTTGGACTTGTATATTGCTATCATGAACAAAATTTTTCAATTATCACGGTGATGGCGTAACTGAGACGGAACGAGAATATATTCATGATTTCTTGTTGAAATAATCATTAAAACAATATTTTATACGTACGATGATAATTTAAATAAACTTAAATAAATAAGCTGACAGAAAAGCCTGTTTTAACAATATTTTTACTTTTAACTTCTTTTATCCTAAAAATCTCAATGTGTATTTGAATTATTATCTAGTTATTCCAAAACGTTAACACCATCAATACCATCATCCTGAAAATCCAATTATCATCAAGAAGTTAAGAATAAATAAATAAATAACCACATAACGACACTCACATTGACTCAGCCCTGCACTAAGTATCCTAAGAACTTGTATCGCAGGTGCTAAGCAACGATATGGTATATACTAAATAAATAAGAATACAACATCCAAGACCGGTAAGCGAGACAATGCGTCTTGCAAATAACACAAAGTCCCGCCCCCGCCGGGATTCGAACACGGAACCTCTAGCGTAGCAGACGGCTGTTTACACCACTGCGCCACCGAGGTCGTCAAAATGAATGTCGTCAGAAACAATGATTATTGAAACATTCTGGGTAAATAACATTTTAACAAAAAAGGTGTTTAAAAAAAGCATTACTTGGGAAAAGTAAAGTTGGATACTACAAAACATCAAAATGTATTAAATCATACGATATCATGAAACCACTAACTTGCTTTGGACCAGGCATTAAAAATACCCATTGAATAAACTGTTGTACCTATATGAGTGCTCCCTCGAGTTCGGTTTAATCTCCACTCCCTAAAGTTTGGTTACCATATTTACATTCAATTTAGCTTTAGTGTGCGTTGTGTAAATTGTGACAAGGCAGAATTTATTTTTGTCGCATATAATCATTTATTGAGTTAACACTACCTTACGTCGCTCGTCCAATAATTATATACATATTAAGTTAGTACCTAAGCAATTTGGAATATTCACTTGCTCTTTGTTGACAAATATCTTAGAATCTATTAAATATACGCTTTCATTTCTTTTACCACTCCAATAAAATTCAATTAAAATAGAAAGAAACTATAAC
Organism: Choreutis nemorana; assembly: GCA_949316135.1. Classification (NCBI taxonomy): domain Eukaryota; kingdom Metazoa; phylum Arthropoda; class Insecta; order Lepidoptera; family Choreutidae; genus Choreutis; species Choreutis nemorana. The sequence goes on along the minus strand of OX438601.1, from coordinate 5,343,527 downwards.
AGAAGAAAGATTACGATATCGATCCGTAACAAAGACGCGAAAGTTGAAAAGACTCCTAAATTAACTTTGTAAATTCATGCATACAGTTATACTTTCTTATTAAAGTTAAAGGCAGCCTTATGTTTTGAGTGACAAATCCAATTTTATTCTCGGCTGCCCCCCCCCCCTCGGTCGTCCCACCCCCCGGTCCGATCACAACCTTATCCAAATTGGATCTTGAATAATAAAGAATCGGGGCGATTGGATTTTATTCCTTAAATTCAATTAGCACACGAGGGTCGTGTGTGACTGCAACTGAGAGATAGAGACACATTATCGTATTAAAAAGGATTGTAAGGGGTTGTTTGGGTGGAATAAAAAGTTACTCAAGTAAGTAACCCTAAACGATTTGTTTTTTCCTTTTGCCCTTCGACTCTTTGAATCTTCGACACATTGTGAGGATTAAAACATGAAATTTATAAATGAAATAAATTCAATGAAATGATAACTCTTTCGGCTCTTTAAAGTAACCGGCATTCACTTAGTCGACGGATTAAAGAAATCCGATTATATTTCATGTCATTCATTCTTAGATTCGTAATATTAAATTATATTTTAAATTCGTACGGGTACACATTTTTAATCTATTTTAATGAATACGTAGAATATGTCTTATCATAATGTATTTAGTTTTCAGTAAATAGTTATGTTGGTTTTTGAACGATACGGATTATCAGATTTAATTTATGATCGAGTTAGGATAGTAATTTATGTTTTTATATCTCATAGAAATATTAATAACAAAATTTTATCGATAAATTTCGATATAATCGAATCGAAAAACCGATGTAATGTTTTGTACTAAACTAGTTAAAAATCCTATTATTAAAATGATTTAATTAAAGTCAGGTGAAACTGTTAGTAGAAATATAACGTTGTGTATTAAATGTGGAGTTAATGATACAATCTGTAACTGATTAGGCGAGCGAGGCATCACTTGCCACTTGAAACTCTGCTTCCATTAGATAATAAATGCATTAATAAAAATAAATCGTGATATTATCACGCCCGCCTTCGACACAAACATCGGAATCTACTTTAACTAATGGAAACCATTTAATGTTACAGAATAAGAACGATCCTGATAACAATCAATCATAATTATGGATGCCTTGATATACCTATTACTAAAACAGATAAATTCGTAATAAATTTTATATATTATCTGTGTTTTTATACTTAGTAGACATATCAGTTTTGGCTTAATTAATTGATGTTGTGTAATTTTATGTAGAACTTGAATTTGTTACGAAATATCACAAGTTTATACTAAATTTATGAATATAATTTGTTTTAAGTGTCCAATTAAATATTCTAATATTAAGATTAGATAGTTGGTACAGTTAGAAGTGAGAAATACAAAAATATATTAATTAGATCTTCTAAAAACATTTGGAAGTAATTAAATTGTTGTTTTCATGTAACGGATAACATATTTAATTAATTATGATGAATGAAATAAAGTTCTTTATCTCTTCATTTACACGCAGATGTCATTTATTTTTTATCTGTAATAATAATAATTTATGCAAGTAATGATTTGCAACGTGTTAAGCAAAATTATATTAATAAATTTCATGTAGAGCATATTCTTCGGTCAGCACATTCTCTTGGCTGCGTCTCGCGTGATGAAACTTAATTAAACTTTAAGCTTAAGGGAAATTTTAATTTCCGGTGCTCCCAGGGATCGTTTTGCTCTTATTCTAACTGACAGTGTTTCACACTTCGTGTTAATCGACTTTAATGCTCTGGCGTCGTAAACATGTTTCACACCAGGCTGTATATATTTCTTGCTTAAGTATTTAATTCTTCTTTATAATGCTACACGTTAAGTTAATTTGTCGTATCTATACCGGTATAACAAATATTTTTAAATAGGTGTTATATAATTGGTAGTACAGGCATGAGTGTCTTGTAAGGAAGGTCATGTAAGAGAGCGAGCGTGGAGCAATGAGAGTAGCGTGCAGTAGAGGTAGTGTCGGCTCCACTGAGTGCGGGCTGTAGCGTGCGGCGCAACCTTAAAAGCAATATCCGGCGCCGCGCGCGCCATCCGGAAATGAACCGGAAACGGCGGTGTATTAAGCCGCAGGTACCAGCCCTTCAATTTATAAACGCTCGCGGTCGCACTCCACCCGGCCCCACCGCCGCACTTGATCTGCTCCTGCTGATATCCGGCGCAGTTAATTTGTAACCCACACTTAAATGCTCAAGAAAATTCGTTCAAAAACAATCTCCGCTGCAGCTAAGTTCACAACGGCTTTACTTCATAAAGACATACTTATTCAAATCAAAACCGCATGTACGATATCTAAAATTACATCCTCGCGGGCCTGAACTAACAATGAAATGAAATAAAGTCCGCAAACAAAAGTTTGCAAATCCAATATGATTTGGCGCGGCGGTAAACATCGGCAGAGTCCCAGTGATATCGCGTACGAATAACATTAAACTTTGTATGGATTGAATGTAGAAAACCAATTTCGGTGCTCGGCGAGTGCGAGTCGACGGGATGAGGGTGTCAGAACGCTTTGACAGCTCTCTGATTGAAAAATACGGAACCCTGTTTATGGAGCTAGTGAGTGCTAGGTGAGCGAGGTGCCAGCGACTATGATGTCATTTATACCACCTCCTATTCATATTCCGATATATCATCCTGGTATTAATAGGTACTTCGATCGAGACCTTTTTACCCAGGGTCAAAGTTACACAACCAATTATATTACGAAAAATTTGCGACGACATCCGATTGTTGTTGATTAAAAGTATATGTTGAATGAGGTAGGTAATTAAATGTAATCAACAATAGGACCGTAAAGTTCCTATAATGGTTATTAACGATGCAAACCAAAGATTTTAATATAATCGAAAAGCCATTATTTATTTTCACAAAAGCAGAACATAATATTTAATAGCAGTTTACAAAAAAGTTAATAATACTTGTAATGTACGAGTATATCTTTATCTACCCATATTAAAAAATGAAAACAGCCAGCAAATGTTACCGTAGTGGATCTAAGAGGAGGGTGAGGACTTTAAATTGAAAGATTGAGGCAAGAACATTAAGAGATAATGAAAAGTTTGTGACAAGTAGAGTGAGTGGCTTTGATATGAGGATACTTCACTCAGCGTCCGTTCGGATTGCATCCTCTAGTGAATGTTCCTCTGCGGCTGTTACCACAATAGGATAACTATATAATGGTCATTTTAAATCATATACTTTGCTTGCTATTTCCCATCAATAGTACCATTAGTAGTAAACTAAAACGGTAGTGGTCCCCTACCGTTTTAGTTCGATGCTATTTTATGTTATCTACGAAAAACTTGTCATTGTAAAGCAATTAGCAGGATGATGTTATAACGCCGAGTAGTTTGATCGCGTTAAAAAATATTTGATTAACAGCTTTTGCAGCGAGCATTAGCAAGTTTTTACAATGCACTTCTCACATTTAAATTGATTCACGTGAATCACAATTTTCGTTTAACATGTTTGACGAATCACTATGTATCCATATAGAATTATTTTAAGTGGTGCCATCGATATGACTCCAGTGATGAATGGTGTTGGAATTATGCGCGTTATGAAATATCTCATAAACAGGGTGAATCCGCGCCGGCGATATATCATGGATTTGGACGTCAACAGCCTGTTATCGGCATTTTGTCTGAACATATCTTATTTAGCACTTATCGTATTGGCATGTGACTTAGACTTAATTCGATTTTTTTTGTGTAGTACATGTTTAATTTAATTTTATTTATTTATTTAATAAATCCACACATCAAACACAGAAAATCACTTATTATTAAAAGCCTAAGGTACATATGTGTGTCCCAATTAAGGACTTAGACAGCATTTAAATTTAGTATATAAAATAAAATGAAATAAAATTGAGACAAAATTAACAATAATATTAAAGAAAATAAATAGATAACAATTATAGGAAAACAAACAAAATTAAAATCTAAGAGGCATTCATAGTTTTCCCAGCAATTTGCACTTGAACATATTAAAGTGGTCACCGAAAATATCTATGTTATTTGTTAGCATTAACTATGGACCTATTTAGGTAAGAATTTTAAAACAATAACTAAGACATGTTACTCGTATCTGGGGATTCCTGTAAAAGATAATTTATTCTATAAATCCTGTATACAATAAATTAGATGGTGTCGGTAGCAATGAATGTCGTTCGCGAGTGTAATGTGTTTGCATTTAAATTACACTTAAATGTGGCATATGTGGCACTCAGTTGCGGGTCACACGCGGGAACCTGCACTCTATTTACATTAACTAAGTGACGTCAAAAGATATCACTTCCAAATTATTAATTCCATAATAACCAGACAGACCATGGCTACAGTCGGAATCATTTCGCTACAGTTTAGGTAAATGGAAATCGTTTTGGAAGAGTTCGATTTCAATCAAAAGTAACTTGGAAATCCATTGTGTTCACTTGAATCGCATCTTAATTACAAAACGGGTGAATATTTAATTAAAAACTTTCCGCACGCGAGTAATTTCTTATTCCATGTATACGTGATTGAGTCAGCGTCGATACCGTTGCTCCTCCGACTCCAGTCAACTTTCGACAAGGGTTTTTAATTGAACGCCGACCCATTGTGCTCGTTAAAGCAATTCAGAGTTAATCACCACGTTTTTCGTTCAGCGTAATGGAAGAAAGTAATTATCAATTAACTGCTCGATAATGGATCACGGCCGCTTATCCCGGCTTATCTCGGTGTATCTATCTGCGGGATTATTACGGAAAGAAGCAATTATAGTTATTTATCTTTCATGAAATTGATTTAAAAGTATAATCGATCATTTGATTGATGTAAATATGGAGTGCGAGTGGGATTGGTTGGGTTGAAGCCGGATTGCACGTTGCTGTGGCGATGTCGTGGATGGCGTGGCGATGCGACGATGGCAAGTCGATCGCGGGGACGATTGCGAACACGCGTCGTAATCGTCGCGTCGCCGCCGAGCGGTCGCTGACGTGATATTGTACCGTGAATTAGCATTGTAAATGCAATCACAGGTGTCAGCCCACCACTCGCTCCACGAATTTATGCGCCTTCCGCTCCAACCACCATGAATATCACAATTTATTGTCTATAAATAACGATTAGCATGCCGTTCCACATGCCTAATGAAGCCGTTTAATCATTGTTTGTTCAAATCTCGTAAAGATTCGTAGCAGTTACTTTTCTTCAATTCTAAGTTGATTTGTATACGTTAATTTTGCTAAGATGCTTTATATTTCATAAATTCCATGGATAATTGATTTCAAAAATGGGAACATGCGACTTACCAAGTTGTCTCAACTCATAGGAACAGATCAGTTAGATCGACTGGTTTAGAAATGTAATAATTAATGCGCGATTGTTGTCTTTCGTGTGGCTAGCTTTAATGTTTTATTCCATTCTAATACCAAAACCTAATACCACTTGGTATTCGTTTAGATTTGGTGTTGTCAAATTTAGTCTCTATTCTGAACCGATACCATGGCTTATACCAAAACCATAAAAATTTTAGCGATATAAGGTACAATAAAACTTCGTAAGTACTTATAAAATCTTTAATTGAAAAAATAATCTATACTATTTCACATAGCCTGAGTGAAGTATTGGATTACTAATTTTCAAATGTATTAAGCGTCATATCAAACTTAAAAAACGATTAAAAAGGGTAAATGATCTGCTTGACACTAGTTTGATGGTGGTTTTTATCTGTTTTTGTGCTTAAATAAAAATAAAACGACTAATTAGCGAAATGAATGATCAACTGGACTGGATTTATGGAACTGCTCTCAACTTCATTCTTAATTACCCTTTCAAGTGTAAGAGGACACTAATTAACTTAACAAGTAGAATGTTCAGTGACAAGAGTATAAAATTTCACATCAATCAGAATTATCGATGTCGAAACCGGATTTTGTTATTGTATGTCGTCTGACAAAAACAACCATTAAGCGGATTAAACATGTTGGAACCAATTAAATTCTTAAGAGCCGACAATGTACCGACCAGCGAGGTGACTCCGCCACAACTGTGGCTATTAAATCTCATTAAAATACCTAGTCGACGACGATCACGAACACTTATTTACTATAGCATGGCCCAAGTAACTTATTGCAGCTCTACTCTTTAAAACGCCCGTAATCAACGTTGAATTTAAACGTTAATTAAGCTATATTATCGCTAAATCTATCGTGAAGGAGAGGCGAGGAATAACAACAGCGAACTGACTTCGCAAACTTAAGTTTACCATTTACAATTAATGGTTTTGTACATTTTACAAAATGTTATATACGAAATCATTAATTAACTACATTTAGCATAGCTCAAACATTTCTTCTTTAATTATTTGATTATTTTGCCCGCTTGATTTCTTATTTAATTACGTAAAGTGAACGTATGATTCCTAAACTAACATTATCTGCGAAAGTAATTATTCTGGTAATGTAATACCGCATAATTCAATTGCTGTGATGTCAGCAGACAGTGCATTAACGTTTAATTTTCGATTCAATAGTTGTTAGTCATTAGCGAGTGAGGGAGTTGCGAATTCATTATTCAAGATCGCGTTGGTGCGCTTGTAATTACTGAATAAACCCACCGTAGTAAATATACCTTAGATTGATTCATCGTCAGTTAAATGTTTTATAGTGCATTGTGATCAATTGGTAAAAAAATTGACTACTCAAACTGAAGTGAATACCGAGAAACTATATCCAAAGGGAGGCAAAAGTAAATCATTATCTTGATGCAAAATGCATTTTAATATCCTCTTTCTTTCAGTTATGGAAAGCTAATTAATGTTAAAAAATCTAGTTAATGTTAACTGTTTAAAGCTAGTTATTAAATTTCTTTAGTAAAATCTTTGATAACTTTTGAATTCGTTTGCAAATCACTTAAAGTTTCTTACGGTTTACATTTGACGGTAGCAAAATGTATAATAATAAAGGTAAAGTCAGATCAACATAAATTGAAATTATATTTGTAAATCTGCTTCGCGTAATATGATCCGATCTCAATTCGTAATAGTGTAATTATTCGTGTGCCGTCAGGGGTGGGGCGGGTCGGCGGGGTACATATTAAGCGTAGTCAATTATAAAGGTAACTGTATATGGCAGCGGCACATTTTGTGCAGTAAATTGCGCGTATTGTTGCTTTAATTTGTGCGTAGATTGCGCTTTAACGCCTCAGGCGGTACCTGTTGCGTTCAACGCGAGATTACTACACTCCAGTTTGTTTTTATTAATTCATTTTATCACTACATACTATTAACTTTCTCAACGTAACGTTTATAATTTTGTAAACGACAATTCGAGACTACTCCATACCGTTAATGTTTTTATTTGGTTATTTTATAAATTAAATCAGTACTTAACAATAAACAGCATTGCAACAACATTTCAATTAAACTTTTAGGTAGATACATGTATTATACTTTTATCAAGATATCTACTATTTGATTTGATCCATAAAATAATCTAGCATAGGGTTTGTTAAATAAACTCCGAAATACAAAATTTGTGCTCATTACACTCCTTTTGTTGTTGTTGCATACAAAATAGTTTAATGGTAGCTCAGTTTAATCATTCTAGTACTGTTCTTCTTAAATATTGGCTCAATTATAATTAATTTAAAAAACAGCTCAACATTTAAATTGAATATTATTTTGAAGGTATGAGCTTTAATTTAAAATCGACGTACAAGGTATCGTTGCCCAACCTTTTTCGTAACATGATTGTATTCAGCATTAAAAGTCTTAATGTCCGATTAAATATTAATGAATTTATACGGATTGGTTGTCAATTATATTTATGGAGTTACAAAACGTAATTATGCATTGGATATTTATGTTAGGCGTCTGGACAGGTTTACGCGACACGGTGTGAGGGGCGGCCGACCTCTCGACCCCGCTTTCTGCGTAGCTTTAAATGCTAATACGAATTAAAAATATATGAGTCCAATCCGACAATAGCTACACATACCATTTGTATGGTATTTTACCGTTTTCCCTAACGATCCTGCATAATTTATTCAATTCGATAATTAATTCGATTGTATCGAGATTTGCAGTTTAATCATTTTGAGGGAAATATATGTTTGCGACCGCAGAATACCGGTTCCATGAATAAAGAATTACAGTTCAAGTCAGATTACATTTAGGAACGTTGAATAATGCGCAAATAATCGTAGATATGATCAAAATTGGGCACGCGACGTCTCGACGCAATAAACGTTGTAGGCAGGTATTCGCCAATATCCTTTGGAGTGGCCCTTCCAAATATCTCGAGATTGTATTTCCCCTACATAAAAATTGCTCCAGAATAGAGATACTACCCGGATAAATATTCAATTTCACTACGGACGAGAAAGATTTGATACCTTTTGTACCTCCTACTTTATTGGATGATAGCCTTTGGAATGGTGTAGATAATCATATTCATAGTTCTCTGCCTTTTGTTCTATGAATATTTAGGCTTAGAGTAAAGAGAGACATTACTACTTATTCGTGATTTATTTTTATTTTGATTGATTAATCGCGGTCACATAATAAGGCTCCGGATGTGATGGTTTAAATATTTGATTAAAAAATAAATCTACATCTTCGATTAAAGTTTCTAGCTAAGAAATAGACTCGTAAATGAAAAGAACAAGTGAATTAAAAAAATCGTGAAAAACGATATCCTTCGGACTAGCACAGCTAGAGGCCTCTCCTTAGATTTCAATAGATGTTTATATTCAGCCAGCACACCCTTAATAGGTTTACACATTAGTTTTTAAACTCTTTTGTAATGAAAAGTGTTTAAAAACAATCTTAAAGACTCATATTACCTGTGAATGCATAAAACGTAAAGCCATAGAAATTGCTGTATAAAAGTATTTACTAAGTAGCGAGGTATCAAATTGAATTAATTGATTAAACTGTTTGATCACGGTCCATCATACTATAGCTAGCTAGTATAACTGCCACCCGTAGAAGATTCCTGCTTCCCTGAAGAACAGCTATTTACGTCAAACAAGTACCTAAATAAATCCTTTCCCTTTTGTTTGAATGGCTACAGGAAAGTAGTTAAAGTGTAATGTAAAGTTTATTGCGTTTTGTGATAGAGCTCGCACAAAGTATGTTGTTGTTAGTCCCCGACGGGCGCTTGCGGGGGAGGGGGGGGGGCGTAAGGACAAGTTGGGGGGGAGTGGTGGAGAGCAGCCCGGGTATTGAATGAGATTGCTTCTTACTTCTCCAAATGGATCACGTAGTGGATGAGATGTCACAGTGTTTTAACTTATCCCAATTCGTCCAATTTCTCCATCAATAAATTACGTTTGATACCAAAATACCACACATCTATGTAATGCCAGTTTATTTAATTTTATTGTCTACTAATTATCATTAGTAAACAATAATTTTAGTAGGACGTACAGAACTGAAAATACTTTCGTAATTAAAACGCTGTAGAATTCAGTAGAAATCTATTAATAAATCTTAATTAAATATGAATTATTTATGTCCGTAACAGATAATTCAAATTTAAATACAAGTAGGTACGCGGAAAGTGAAGGCTATCGTAATGAAGTAAACACATTCGCAGTGTGTAATTGAGAAATTCCCGGAGCTGGGCGGCGGCGCCTCGACCGCGCGGCGGCGGCGGGTGGGCGCTGAAAAACAATTTCACGCCAAATCTTAGCTTGTGTTTTCTTATTTCCTTTTATTTATCTTTTCGTCTTTCCTTTTCTCGAGAATCAATTTCACGGATGAGCGTCGCGATGATCGCAGTTCAAAAAGCACGATTGTTAGTGTAGGGCAGTGCAGGCGTGCACGCGGTCCTGTGATAGTATACTGAGTCCTGCCTGCTTGGACCACGCCGCGGCCGGCTTCTATTACTCCACTGACGGAAGAACGCGCTTCGATAATAAGCTTTCTGCTCGCTGCTCCTTGTGATTGGATGGGTTATGCGTGTGTTATCTTCCCATACTCTAAACGATATATCTCACCCAATTTTCTTTTGCATGACTCCGTAAACGATTTTGGTGGATTAAGATTGAATGACGATTTATCTAGATAGCTTGAATTTTAATTAAATTCTGGTGCGCGTGATTTATTTCGTGTATCAGGGAATTAAGTAGTGAATAACAGTGATTGTTTTGGCGCTCTCCCAGACAGTTATACGCATTTGCTGACGTGCAAGTAGAGCATAGTGGGATGTTACTACATATTGCAATAAATTAAGCGTTATTTGGAACGAATATTTCTTAGTTTTGTACTTCGCTTAAAAATATAATGTTATTAGTTATAGGTTTGGTTGCATTTAGGGTGTAAACAAACGCTAACATGCGATGCCGTATTAGTACAGGCAGAGAGTCCCGTTGAAGGAGGCCGGTTCAAAATTGTCGGGAACAGGCGCCCCAGCTCCCTCGGAATTGACAATTTTACGGGCGGTTTATTTCCGGACACCGAACTTCCTTGGTCAGGCCTTCCCCCCCCCGACTCGACACCCTAACTCCTTTGCTTGCTGATGTTTCGTTTATAAAGTAGTATGTCTATGGATTTTTTTATTTAACCATGCTAATCATTATTTGAAGATTTATGAAGTTAACCCCTTCAGTTGTAGGTATTATTTAATTATGACTTTAATTAAAAGTTACTTGGCTAACAATTTGATAAAGTAATTCAGAAATAAAGGTGGCATAACTCTTTTATTTAGAGAAATGAATTGAAACAAAAAGATAGACGTACCTTCGTAAGTGCCACTGCTTTCAAGACCCATTTATTTTATAGCTGCCTAATACTACGGAATACTCCCAGGGTACCAACATAAAATTTACATTGTATGTAAGTGTCTTAAGCGAAAGCTTCCCACTTAAAAGCTCTACAAATGCACTGAAAGCTCTTTCGCGTACTAATCCCAAACCTTTTAGCTGCAATCAAAAGCCCGAGCGCTCGACGCGGCCCGCGAGCTTCGGCCTGATGCTTGTGGAAGCGCCTAGGAATTTAATTTACATTTTTAATTAAGTTAAATTTTGTTCGAAGAGCTCTCACGGAATAGGAGTTTTCTTGATTAGAGTTCAGCTCTGGCTCAAGTTTGAGATTGATTAGTGAAGCTTTAATTGCTCTCTGCCGGTGAATAATGAATTCGATCAGTGTAGAGTCAGAAGGGAGAATCCAACAGATTACTTTGATGTTGATGAATCAAATTGTTTGTGTTTAAGTTAATAGGTTTGATTGATTAAGTTAGTGGCTGAATGATTACTTTGAAAATGATATTTTTGTACGACTCATGGCCAAGTTCTATATCAAGTCCACCTGGGAAGTAAATGTCGGTCTTGAGCTCATACTTGTAACTGAGGTGAATTTAAATGAACTAATGCTGATTAATTGATGGCGTCGATAACACAATCATAATGGAGATACGGCCAGTGCCCGCTTTGCCCGACCCGCCCCACCTCTGTAATGCCTAAATGGGTTTCCGCCGCGCACCCTAAATTACTGGAAATGCCTTAATGGATTCCTCTCCTCGCAAATTAGTTTTAATGCGTTGGGATTGGTTAACTTTTATTAATGCATCAGATTGAGTGAGAAAATAAATGAACCTATTTTTGACATGTAACGTAGTACACTAGCTCAACCAGATTATAAACCGTCTTAATATGCTTATAAATCGAAAGGGCACTAAAGCCCGTGCTGGAAGTGAAGTAAAAGCAAATAAATAAAAGACTTCGGTGGAGCACTCTCAGAGAGAACAAGTCGAGAGCCAGTGACGTACGATTTGACGTAGAATATTTTATCCGGGAGTGCGCCGCTGTCATCCATTCCACTTATCCCGGCACTCTGTTGAATTTTTGACACGTCGTCGTCGACGGAGCTACTGCCCTTTTCTACGCCCGCCTGGTTTAGTGTAACAGAGCCCTTTAAATTCGTATTAGGCGGGATGACAATTACTCGTACTCCTTTGTCGGTTCCCGAGCTTAACTCGTAGTGCGGGATTACTGTGAGCGCAAGGTCTTTCACTCTTTATTCCTCAGCAACTAAGACGACTTATATACTGTGGTTGAAGCAATTTATCATTCCATTTTTACAAGCTAAAGAAAGACAGTCCGGAATATTTGTAGAGTATCGAAACTGTGCTTATTGAATCCCATTAATCTTTAATGCTGGATACGATGTATCGGAGGATGTTCCCGGGGCATGCGGGGCCAGGGGCACAGCTGTCCGCCCCCACCCACCGATCGGACCGAATCCGGCGCACAGCAATCCATATTAGATTTGCCCGCTCTCTCATATCCATTCTGAGATGTTCATATTTTATTGGGGCCAATAAAACGGATTCATGAATATGAGAAATGCATAACGAATACCGTATTTATGGATGGAGGCGCGCTCGCTCCGCCGCCGCCGCGGATATGTCGCGAGTAATTTGATAGCCGCCTTTGTAACAGGTGCTGATGGGAATTCCGATGCGGTTGTAAAAGATTTTTTCATCTCACTTGAATTTGATAGCTTCTATTTATATTTTATTTGTTTTTTTATATCCTATTGATAGCACAAAAATATTCTATGTACAAAAGCCAATAGCTTTCGCTTTGCTCCTTGAAATATATTCAATTTGTTTAAGAAAAATCGATAACAGCGGTAAGCAAACATATTCTTTTTTATTTTTAAGAATTTTATTTATTATTTTGTAACATTTTGTATGCAGTTAAAAAAATTTCAAGTTTCTTTTTAACTTTATCCACTAACTTGTTTAATATCAAAAATTAAAAAAAATCGACTGGTATGTTGCATAAACCCTTTTATTTTATTATTTAGCTGTCTCAAAGCATAAACCTTAATTCTTTGTTCAAAATATTATTTAAATTTATTCATCTAAATAAATGCATGTATAAATGTTTCAAATAGTCAGTCACTTTCGTGCTTGCCTGAGTCGTGAAGAGGCCATTTAAGGTATGCGTTAAGGAAACCAAACTTAACATAAGCAAAGATTGCTAACGACCAGAAAATGGTTGGCTGTTCTGCCGGATATACCTAGTACCTAGTAACGACCTCATCACGAGACTTGAAGCTTTAGCTAAGAATTACTTTGACTATTAAATGGACTTGTTTTTTTTTTGAAGAGCTTTGTCGACAAATGGTGACAATACCGCCCTGTTTCTGACTATTTGGTTTTGCTGTTTCATGTTGGTATGTATGAGGTACACTTTCAAACAGTTTTATTGCATTTAACTGTTCACAAAAGAAAACACCATGGCACCAAAAAATGGACACAATCCTTGTTGTTTTTGTTTGAGTGATTAATCTCAAGAAAGCTCCTTTTTCCTTTGGCAAGCTCTTAATGGCGAAAGAGACACTTGTGTTGTGCTAGTGACAACAGGGTATAGCAGCTACTTTCCTTTAGCAGGCCGTATTATGGTCTGTTATGTTTGTTAAAACATTGTAGGTATACAGTTTAGGATCCGACTTACTAACTACACCTACCATTACTTATATTAGAAAAGGATAGATTCCTTGGTTCCACAACTAGAATTTTGTATCGCGGTAACTAAAAAACCTAACATCTTATTCAATACACAAAATACGTCCCCAACGGGTATCGAACCCGACGATTCATAATTCGAAGCTTAGCTGTGATTACTCCACCAAATAAAATTACAATAACATTCGCATGCACTTGATTCTACTGTAAACGTAGCTTACTTAACTCAAGACTTACTTGGTTCTGACCTGAAGTACACGTACAAGCAAGAGAATTATTAGGGCCTCCCTCAAGTTTCAATTTACGGCTTTGTATGTCGACTTTAGTTTTGCAGAATAATGCCTTATAGTCCGTCAGAGTTTTAGACATCACACAATATTCGACCTTAAATAAAAGCAATGGGGCTTATGTTTGTTTTACGACTGAATAGATTTATCATTGTTGTAAATTGAAATCTTACAGTCTCAGCAATAGGGTAGACTTTAGATTGAAATTGGAGGAATTCAGGTGGCGTTTGACGGCAGTTTGTCGGAGTAATAAGGTCTCGCGCAGAGTGGACGTAAGGAGAGGATATCGTTTATTCTAATGAGGTTTCGCTAGACGCGTGCTCCCAGAGTCCGCTTCCAATAGAAATAAGCACTAGCATTGCCTTCCAAAGGGGATTCTTTTAGCATTTATTAGAACAACTGCAGCTTACCTTAGTACAAATCGTACACTTCTTAGTTAATAATTTCTTTAAGATGTATAATTTAAATAATATTTTGTTTTATTTGTCCTTTTCTATAATTTGCAACATTTTGTTTTGATTGTTACAGATATTTACTCGGTGATGCGCGAGTGACGGCTTCAAAATGATACGCGATCCACCGGCCATGCACAAACCGGAAAATGCCAATAGTGAGTAGAAATCAAACTTATTTTCATCGGGATAATCATGCAAAACACATGATTTAACATAATATGAAGCAATACTATGTAACTCACCCTGTAACATATAGCACTACAGCGATTCAAAGTTCCTCTCCCTGAACTCATAAATTTCAAATGAATTGTCTATACAGAAGCGTGTCAGTCAGCAGCATCTCAACATTGGTCGTATTGCTGACGTCAATTTTTCATATTAGGACAAACAGGTCGCGAATAAAATTCTGGAAGGGTTGAGCTATAAACCGACCGGGAGCGGCCGCGGTGATATTAAAAAGGGGACCAACGATATTGCAATATCACATTTATGCGAAATGTCCAACACCCAGATCGTATTGATAAAAATAAGCGATTTTTTATTGTGTCTTCGAAAGCAATCTCGTAGTACGCATTGTCTTCATAATGTAGTGCTCATGCACTATGTAAAATGTAATTTCATTTCTGAAAATTTGTTGAGAAATACAAGTGTTACGTTATGGTCTGTGAAATTAAAATCCACCGCGAGCTTCTGTACATATCGATTCTGTACTCTAAACAACAAAGCACTCTGTCTTCACGGCACTTCATAAGTCTTATCGTAATCAAAATCGTATTTTACGTTGTTTCAGCTTTTAAGCTATTCAGTAATCTACAAACTAAAAATCCTTTTTATGGCCTGTAGTAAAACCGAGTTCCGATAGAATTCTGCTATTAGAATTTGAAAACCAAAACTTACCCAAAATTATTTTCAATGTGAGCAGGGATTTGACAAAACCAGTTGTCTGAAACAGTATAAAGCTAGTCGATATTGGCAATTCGTGTTATTTATCCATGAGAAAGATTTCAATTTCTGCAGAAATATCGCAACAAATTCGTATGTGCATCGAATGCACGAGCAACGGCGGAAAATTGCGGGGACGAAGAGAGTGCGACGGCGGCGGGCGAGCTGCGGACGCGTAGGACACGCGCGGTCCGCTGTGGCGTGGCGTGGCGCGGCGGCAGTGGCGTTGGCGGCCGCCCGCTCGCGGCTGCTGGCGCGCTTCTGATAAAATTTATGGCCACTTCCCCTTTAAAACAATATTGAGGGCTCAGTTGGGATTTATGTCTCGCCGCCATTGCAGCGACTCAATTTATTCTTCAATTTTTCATACAATAACTCACACACGTATTACAAGTGATGGATGAAAAGGACTAACTTTCGAGCTTTAATAACAACCTCCAGATGCGAATCTCCAAATTGGCTGAAGTTTATTGCCCACTTATGTCAGGCTTAAGTTTCGCCCCGGGCCTTTCTCTCAGAAAAATAATTTATAACGTAGATTGTGTCGACTATGTTCGAGTTTGATTGTCGTTTTGGAAAACAATGCATTACTTACAGTTCAGTATCTTTACTAAAACTGAGTTTACTTACGACGACAGTTCTGAGAACAGGCGTTTTCTTACTTGCAAAAAAAAATAGTTAAAATAAAAGAAGTTAAAACATAATAGAAATTCAGTGTCAAAATTTACATTTAAATTAAATTATATTAGAAATGAGTTTATATTATCATTCAAATATTGAGTCATTCGAATAAAATATGAATTTATATATCTAAATAAAATATTATTGTAAGGAAAACATAAAACATGCAGCAATTTACATAATTAAACCTCATTAAAGATACAAAATAAATTTCAAAACATTTAGGTTGATTTGCAATGAAAACCAATTTGGCAGCGGTTTTAGGCCATTAAATAATTGAAATCATAATTGCTGAACGGAACCTCTTTCCTTAGCAATCGTTTACAGTTGCCTATTAGGATTAATCAAAAAATTAATTTAAACTTTCACAAGGTTGGGAAGCGCTCTCGGCCGTAAAGGCAATATCAATTTCATAATTTTAATTAAAAAAACTAACTTCCGTGATGACAAAGTCAGGTACTTTTTTAATAACGGAAATGTTACGCGGGGGGCTACAGCTAGGGCTGAGTACCGAGCGATGCTAGCTTGGGGCGGTGTTTTACGGAAAGAGCGAAAGTATCCATTGGACTACACTAGTACATGTCTTTTATTAAATATCTTTGTTTCAATATACAGACTTCAGTGATACTATCAACCTAGGATACCTAGTTATCAAAAAAACAATATCACAGAATAATTTTAAACGTGATTTTATTTTTAAATTTACTGAGGTAAGTGTAAATAAATGAGATATAAGTTCGCAATACAGGACCTTAGAATTTTGAACCTTAGAATTCGAAAATTTATAACGACTTTCTTGTGATTTAGTGTCTAATTTTATTTTAAAATAGTAAAATAAACGAGATTACACTATAAAGAGAATAAATTTCTAACCGTCATTATTTATTTCTATAGCAAAAACGGCAATATACAAACTAAGTTTTGTGAAAAGCAATTATGTTATTTTTGTTTCGTATCCTGCCTGCTGGTGGAGTTTTTACATTTTTGTCGTTATTAATGCAAAACCCGCATTTGGTTAAATCTAATTAAGCCCCGTATAATGGATATCGCTACAACGCAATCAGCTCTGTTGGTTAATGACTGACCGAATAACTAAACTAAAGCTGCGTTCACACGGTGATTCCAACATTTGTTTGTTACGTGTCATACAAATAATAATGTGAATGTGTACTTCAAATGTGGAAAATAACAATAATTCTAAAGTCTTTTATTAATTTTGATATGCTTCTTATACCTTTAAATAACGAAAATATTAACAAAAAGTAATCGTTTCGTAATGAAATAAAGGGCTCACAAGTACATAAATCCCATAAACATAACGTTTAGATAAGCAGCTGCAACTGAATTCATTATAAAACCCATTAACCGCAACTTTAGATATTGCTGCTTTAATTCAATTACAATTTATTTAATTATGACCTGCCTCAGGTTGGTTATAAAATAACTAATAACGCTATGTTTGGTGGACATAAGTATAGCTAATTAGACTTTCTTTGTGTCATTTTGTAAGGTTTTATTAGTAATACGAGTCTCTTGCCACTACAAAACAGTTAAAAATAAATCACTTGATTGTTCGACGGCAAATGAGGCAGAATCAGTTATTTACAAATGTATTCCTTCACCGCGCTGATGCTGTCTTTGACCGTAAAAAAACAATACAGTTTCGCGGAAAAACCATTACTTAATTGAATAATTCACGTAATCACTTTTTTTTCGCTATGCGTGGCTTATGAATAGTTAAAATAGAAATGTTTTAATACGGGCGATGGTTTTAATTAATTAGAGAACGGCGTCAATGATTGTAATTGGCTGGAATTAATGCCGGCCGTCGCGCCGTGATACCACTCCATTACAATAATCGCGTGGTTCTTTCTATAAAAAGAATTTTCGGGCACAGTTACTACGAGTATAAAATGAAAAACATTCTGTCAAATGTACCTCGCATTGTTAAGTGTATTTTTGATCAAACTTAAATTTTATAACATGTTGGAGTAGTAGTTGCTAGTAAAGGATAACTCAAAGATTAATTATTGGTCTCCGCTCGCGACTACCAATTATTCCTTCTTCTTGACCTTCTTACCTGGGAAACAGACAATTAGCATTTGGATTGCGCAGTATTTACAAGAAATGCAATTTTGCTAAATTTACCAGCTAAGTAACGATGATATATCAAATGTAAAGCAAACACAAATAAATTCTTTTACACTTTCTCTTAAACATTTAAAAAGTAATTTCTTTGTGATTATCCGTTGAAATGAAAATCCCCCAATAACTACAAAGTCTAGAAGTGCTCAATGTTGGAACTGGTTAGGAAGATACATTTAGGTTGAAAATTTTATTTTATAATAGATTATTTAGGTACATGAAATATTTTATTTAAAAGAATGTTTACCACTTCAGGTAGGAAATTCTAAAAGCTAACGATGAAAAATATATATTAATAACTAAACTTTGTCAAACAAAAGTTAACTTCACGTCAAATATTACTGTTTACTAAAATTTTTGACCTCGAAGAAGGCAAACTTTGTAGTGAGGAAAGATTAATTAAATTAACAAAAGCTAATTATTTGAATTAAATGGCTTAAAGTACGTACTGTAGGTGTGAAGATCAGATAAGTTGCGCACACAAGCTCCCGGCTCGGAAACGAGTTTCGTCGTTAAGAAAGGATTTTCAGAACAAAAGGTCATTACAGATTCCATTTAGATCTCATGTTTAGAAGTAATTTCACCGCGAAATTAGAAAATCAATTTAAACTTGTCGCTTGGCAGGTATACGTAATAGGAAGTCGCAGCGCCTCGAATGTTATAGGTGCTAATGAAAATTAAGTGATGAATCGTTTGTCCTGAAACAGCTATATATAGTCTTTTGTCGCACAGCTCACACCGAAATAAATTACTTTTCATCCATTTCCTGGTTTCTTTTCATTTCGCTGCTTTAATACATTGGCGGGCGGCTGTGTCGACGGAATTAATACTGCCGGGGCAGTTTGGTAGCCAAGTCTCTATTAAATTCTCCACCCGTTCAGTAATAAAACGAAAATAATATGAAACGTCTTCTGCCATAAATATCTATCTATAAGTATGCTTATCGAAATAACGTGTTCAAGCCTTTTAAACGTATTGAAAAATATATATATTTTTTGGTATTTGTCTAAACGTAGGTGCCACAAAAGTAGCAAACATAACACCAAAGTACACCTATGTTGGTTCTTACTGATAGAAAACGCCGTAACTAATAAACGCTAGAGGTAATAGCTAGCGATTAAAACAGGTTAAGATCTACTTCTATAAATAAAAAACGATTTCTAAAGACTAAGCACGCGTTTATAGCATTATTCAAGTTTTTCTCAACCTAAATGGATTAAAATAGTTGCTTCGAAGAATTAAGAGGAAGAAAAAGAATCCTTAAGTATCTAGTTGAGCTCTATCTACTGGAAAACATGGGCAAGATAAATCCGTGAATCGATAATATGAAGGGAGCCATTAGACCGAATCAGAAACGCACCATAATTACAGCATTAACAACATGCACGGCTCCAGAAATGGACAAAACACGTCGGTCTGCCTCTCTTCGACGCCACCAAGCTGCATTCTCCGCAAAAAATGCATAATGCAGTTCCTTTGCGTAAAACCACTAACATTTTTTCATCTTTAAGAAACCACGCCTTTGCATACATTCCCAGAATGGGGAAACCGTGTTGAATTGATTAACTTTCAACGTTTCGCATGAACACTAAGAAATTGAAGTTATACGCCAATTATCTTACTTTGCATTCTTTTTTGTCAGCACATCGCATTAGGCAACATGATTTCCGAGTAAGTGCATGAATAAATAAAATAGCATCGGTAAACGTGTAGCCGGTGAATATATTCTTGGCTAAGATAAAACAATAAATCTGGAGAAATAATGTGTATTTATTGTGTTAGGATGGCGGTATGGTATGGGTATGGAAGTACGGGCCTCCGATCCCTGCGGCGTACTAATTGCACGGCCCGGAGGTTATACGTCATCTTTATTATTTTATTATTAACGATACACCATTAATATACTCCAATTAAGTTTATTGTCGCGACGTCGGCTCCAATAAAGGAGATGTATCGAGCGTCCTGTGGTCACGTGACCGACCGCGATAACTTACGTCCACCTAGTTACCCCTTCAATTGGCTTCTTGATAGGTTTGACGTACGCGTCGTTATGTGGACGGGGTGCCGATAAATTGGATCTGATTGTTTACTATTGCCCTAGCGGAATTGCCTATCAATGAAATAACTCTCCTCTTAGGTACATCTAACCATTATTAAGTATTTTTCTTAACGTAAATTACTTCATAAAAATGTATGTATCTTGGAGTAACTTTGTCGTCTATCGAGGCGAAGTGGACTTTATGAGTTTTCATGAGTTTTAATGTCTCATGAGAGTCATTAAGTTTCTGGTAGAAGTGCGCAAATCGCAATGTTGTGCGCGACGAATGAGTGTCACGCATAGCGATTTTAGTTGAATTGATTGACGTAATTATACATGGTAGAAAACAACGAGCTCGGGTTAATGCTGTAATGAGCCGCATATTACCAGTAATTACCCACTTTTGTGTAGCGAAACAGAATTAATTATTAACTTCCAAGCTTTAATTTAAATTAACCACCGTCCACTATATGTTAATAAATTGACAAAGTTCATTATGTTCATAACTACTTTAGCAAAGTTCAACATATTATGTTGACGATGATACTCAGGGATCCTACTCGAGCGTCTCAGAATGCAGAAGTAGGTACTGGTCCCGGGGCGAGAGGAGATTATGTTATTACCTATTTTAAAAGATTGTTTACTGTCAGAACGAACTGCGTGAGAAATGTAGTTGTGATTGGGGGTTAACAGCCGTGCAACTCGCTCTCAACGAAAACAAAATTACAGTGTACAAGTTATTTCACCTGAATTTCCTGGCGACATTATTGCTACCAATTTAGTAATTTAAAATAATTGTTTTCGGGAAAAGTAAAATTTACATTCTCCTTCTTTTCAACAAGAACTCGTTGGTATGGAAATTATTACGCATTTTCATTACGTGGCTTTTATAATAATCTGTTTAACGATGCCTTTACGTGATTATGAACCATGCTAAGTAAATGTATTCCTAAAGGTGTGCCAACTTTATTAGGTCTCAGTAACTACTTTCTATTCTAAGTCATTTTACATTTTGATCTGAATTAAAAGTTTTAACTGATAATTAAAATCTATAGAACCTGTGATTCACAATTTGGTTTTTAATTTGAGTAACATGAACATAATGTACTTAAATAGCATAAGTTTGAAATAAGTAGAAATAATATTTTGCGTTTATGTTTGTCTCACAGGTCAGCAAGAAGAAAACAAATACGTGTTAAGTAACACAGCGACGAACAACAATGGTGGCGCCCGTCTTTGCGCGCAGTGCGGCAAGGTCATCACTGAGCGGTTCCTGCTGAAAGCCATGGAGAGGTTCTGGCACGAGGACTGTCTCAAGTGCGGGTGCTGCGACTGCCGCCTCGGGGAAGTTGGCTCTAAGTTGTATTACAAAGCTGACTTGATGCTCTGCAAAAGAGATTATCTTAGGTACACCAAATTCCAATACGTTACTTAGTTCTTTAAATTAATTGCGTTACTATTAAATAAAACGATAACAATTTCATTCGTTCAGGTTATTTGGAGCCACAGGGAACTGTGTGGCGTGCAACAAAGTAATTCCCGCCTTCGAAATGGTTATGCGAGCCAAGAGTTTCGTATACCACTTAGAATGCTTCGCCTGTCAACAGTGCAATCACAGGTAAAATGTTTCAAGCAAGCTTTCCAACGCGTATAGAATTAATTTGCAACGCAATTTCGTAATCTATTTATCTAAGGCTCGATTTGCCAGTATGAAACTAATTGGATCATAATTTTGTGCAGGTTCTGCGTAGGCGACAGATTCTATCTGTGTGATAACAAAATACTTTGTGAATACGATTACGAAGAGAGGCTCGTGTTCGCTAGTATGGCCGCTAACCCGAGTGGACTGGCGCACATCCGTCGCCAAGTTAGTGGACTGCAGGTAATTTTGAGTACAAACTCAAATTAAATGTTTTTGGTCCTTTAAAAGAGTATTTTTTTAATAGAAACATTGTTCAAACCCATTTCAAAACTAAGGCCAATTAAAATCGGAATTGTGTCCATTTATTTTTGCCTCGTGTGACTCGCATGTATCTATTTACCTAGCAAAATGTTTATATGAATCGAATTTAGAAATCCATTCTGGAAAGTGTTTTGTCGCGTCGTTGGGTCGAGTAAAAATAATTGCCTATGAATAACATCAATTCGGATATTGATTGACCCCTTTTATTTATGTCATACCGTTTTATAACAAAATCTAAATTGCCCCTTCAAAGCTGCAGCTGTTTATTTCTGAAACTGCAAGTTGTGCCCTCTAATTATAGCCAATTTAATGTCAAGTTCCGTTCCGAGGACGCTACCGTTCCGATGTTAGAACTGACGTGGACGAATGCGAGCTGGACATGTACACTCAAAAATGGCTTGAGCCAACCAAACCTGCTAACCAGACGACAAAATGGCTGACAATTTACGTAACTTCAATATATCTGTTTATGATGGATTTGAATATGTACCCTTGCTTTTAGTGTCTACAAATAAAAATATATTTGCGATAAAGAAAACATGTTTCCACTTTGTGTACAACCTCTTTACAGCTGCAAATTAACGAGGCACTAAAGAATTTGACAAACTGCAAATATATTTTACGTGTTTGTTAGGTACTATTAGGTAGTATTTTGGATACAGCGTTTCAATTGACACTCCGATACATTAGCGGTCGTTATTTTCCATTCTATATACGGACATAGATAGGTTTCGAATGGCTCTATCCGAATAAAGGGCACGTGAAAAAGTCGGCTCGACGAAGTAAATAACTCCCTCAAGGACACTGTTAGTGGAAGATTCTATCTCCACTTTATTATGTTTCTTTTGTAAAAGATCATTAATCTTTCTCGTACGAACGCTTGTCGGAATGCGAATGTAGGGAATCTATTTCATTTTATGAGCCGCACAAGTGGGCTGGCTATGGGGGAAACCATTCACCCGCACGACATTTCTAATCGACTTTTCGACTGCTATGTGGACTACTGTCGGTCAGAAACTTGTCAAGTTGTATCAACATCATGAAGAAGCCTATCACAAGTTGGTACCGTAATGGTATTCAATTCAGATTTTGTAAGAACTAGCTATAGATATAATGCTATTAACTAACCGACAATCATTGTCCTGGCAGTCGCCAAGTAGTGGATACATCGGTGGGAATGGTTGCGGCGGTGGCGCGGCCCTGGCTGAGAAGGAACCTGTAGGGTGCGCCGGGGCTGACGACGCCTCCAGCGGCTACGGAAGCCCGCCCGACGCCGACGTATGTGACGCCGCGCGATGACCGACGGTGCCGCGCCGACTTTATGCCTCGGTGAGATACGACAATTATGTGATACTACAACATTCAGAATTGTGAGGGTTCTTCTACGGATTACCCTATCAATAGGTGGTAAAGACTATTATTGGAGTTTCGTAAGACTGATTGAATTAAAATCTTTGTGATTTTCAAATCAGTATGAGAGACTAATATCTAGTGTAATAAAATATAATTGAGTTTTCTCAGATCAGCCCTAGTAGGCTAGGTACTGTTGCTTTGTGGTCTACCAATATACACGACGTTAAGTAAGAAGAGAAACTATAGTCAAATAGTCACTCTTATACATGTAGGTAATCAGGGCCGGATTTAGAGGTCTGGAGGCCTCGGGGTAAAAAAGGATCGGAGGCCCCCTTGTCCCAAATAAAATGAAACGTTTTTTGGAGTGAACAAATGTAGATTAAAGATTTCTGTAATATAATCAAGTAATGATGTTTGTCCAAAGTACTGCAGGTAAAGGTAAAAGAGCCAAAAAAACAAAATCAAAGGAAAATATGTTTATTAGTTGGACGTTTGTGGAGGCCCCGGCTTTCGCCCCGGTTGCCCTCCCTTAAATCCGGCCCTGTAGATAATTTATTTTTAAAGAACTGGTTTAATTCATTGTTTGTATAGGTGAAGCCACATTAAAATGGACGGCGCGATTCAGCAGGTCACGGGAACCTCACTAGCGCCGGCCCAGCACCATAGGATAGTAGCTTCGTGTCCCGTTACTTCACTTTCATACAACTAGCAACAACTAAACACTTTTTTATTTGATTTTAATGATATAGTTTAGAAAATTGTTGATTCACTCAAGCATATGGCTCACAGCATTTTTGTAAGGGGTTAGCATTTCACAAAGGCCGCCACGAGCCTCTACGACAATATGTGAATGTGGCCACTTTACAAAATGTACAGGATGAGTCACGATAACGTTGTCAGAACACGATATTTCCATTATGTATACGATTTGAGAACTTGTTTACACGTTAAGATAGGATGCGTGGGTAGAATACGCATCCCGCTTGTATTTTCTATTGTACAGCAAACGGTTAAAGCTTATGTCTTTGTTTTCTGCTTCGAGACCAAAGCTATATGGTCTAAATTTGTATGGCTCAAATTGCCAGCTATTTCGTTCTCAAGCCTGTATATTTCGACGATTAAATTTGTTTTGTTTTTATTATTTCCATAATTTTACAGGTAATTATAACAATTGTACAACGATTTAGATCTGGACTCAAATAATTGTTAAAAATCGATCTCATTGTTATAATATGGATGTATGATTTACGATAATAGGTAATCATATAAATTGTTATCATACAAGGTATGAAATTTAACTCTCAAAATTGTTTTATTTTCTTTTTTAATTTAAATTGGTTGGGTAGATGTAATTTTTTACCAAAGATAAGTTTTGACATTGTCTTAATAGACAGACGAGCTACAATTAGTCGAGATAAAGTTTTTTTTTAAATTAGTACTTACTCAAAAGTAGTACAGTTGTAAAGTACCTATGTAAATAGTTAATACCTAATTGTTGAATCCACAATGTTAATTATTATGTTTGTGTTTCTGCCATAGCTTCCGTGATGTTATTTGCATATGTCACGGCGTTATAGTTAATTTCAATAATTAAACTTTACAAATACTTAAATAATGTAAAATAAAATACATACAGATTTTACAAAAAATACTGTATTTATGTAAAAATTACTGTCATTAGATAGAAATATTGGGCTAGTGTATAAAATGTTTTGACTTTCATAAACATCGACAAATTAATTGCTTCATTTTACCGTTACTGTGTAAATAAATATATTTATTTAATGATTACTTTGATGTTTTATTTATTATTATATTAAAACAGCGAAAACGTATTTATATGCAAAATCTTTATTGAGACAAAACAATTCAAAGGTATTGGGGATCATTTGTCTATAAATATATTTAATACTGAACTTCATGGAGTTATTTTTCGGGGCATCTCCGCCACTATGTCCTACCACTGAAGGATTGTTTACCAGGATCAATAGCGCCGAATAGAGGTGTCTATTACACAATATGCCATGTGACCTTAGGACTCCTTCTCAAGTTACCTGCAAATATATCTTGTGGCTCTGAAGCCACCAATGGTTATCAAAGCGTCATGAAGTGTTTATTTAACTCCAAGAGTGCCATCGGGCTAGACCCTATTTCTTAGATCCCACTGACTGTCTGTTCTCGGCTTACTTTCCACACGGTTAGTGCTACGAAGATGAAACTTGGCTTTGATATGTCTATTTACCACGTCGACAAAGTGCTAGCATAAAAACACGAAAGTATAGTCTTTTGTGGCACCTCCCCTACACATAAAGAGGGGATTTTTTTCCTATATATATCATCACGCGATAGGGGTCTCAAGAGATAGATCTTTTAAAACATTGAGAAGTTATTGGGGCACACCCGCCACTACAACTCCTGTTTAACAGGATCAACAGTGGCGTCCTTAGATCGAATAATCAACGAATATTTCAGCTTTGCAATGACGCACCAGCTGTGCCCGGACACCCTACTGGCTGCCTTGAAATAGGAGGTAGTAAGAAAGCGGTTTCAGACTTCCCTCCCGGCAAAGCTGATACAGCAATTTAAATGG
Organism: Choreutis nemorana; assembly: GCA_949316135.1. Lineage (NCBI taxonomy): Eukaryota > Metazoa > Arthropoda > Insecta > Lepidoptera > Choreutidae > Choreutis > Choreutis nemorana. The sequence goes on along the minus strand of OX438601.1, from coordinate 5,317,553 downwards.
CCCAGAGACCAAAAAACTACAGGGGAGACAGTCAGAAGACGCCTGTCCGTCTAAACACCACGGTTTGCCCCTAACTAACATGTGATAAATTAAATACTAACCCAAATCTTACACCAGTAATATTGGTGGCAACACTTTTTAAAAGCATGGAAGTTTCCCTTCGATTTCACAAGATCTTGGTAATAAATAGGACTAGACGCAGAGACTTGAATCGAATTTATCATGATTGACCGTTCGTCATGCTAGAGATTACGCTCCCACAAGATATGATGCAGTTTGTATAAAGACATTGAGATGTTACTACTACGATTTTTAAATTGGGTATCCTTTTACGAGAAATTCGACTTCAAAACGCATTTTTTCGTTAAAATAGGGCGTTACTCTCATTTAAAAGCTAAAACGGCTAAAACGGCTTGCTCAAAAAATCTGAAAAAATTCATGATGTTAGTCCATGTGCTGAATATATAACGGCTTTGATAACTTTGTTAGTTCAGTAATTATATAGGCTTTACTAGTAAAATGCGCTTAAATTGAAAAATTCGTACAAAAGTCACGAAATAAGAAGTAAACATTTAAAATGACTACGAAAAGGTGACTACGGAACTCTATTCTATGCGTGGCCTGACACGCACTTGGCTGGTTCAATCGATTAATCAATAATTTATTTGTTCAAAAACTTGGTATATACAGTTCTTTGCAAATATAAACACATAGTGCTCATGTTTTGCTCTTCTCATTAGACATGCAAAATACAAACCCTTAAATTCTACTCAATTCCTCACCATTAGGTAAAACTGAAAGATATGATGGTTTTGGAGCCAATATTATCATGAGCGAAGCTGGCATGGATTCATCTTTAAAAAAATTGCTATTAATTAGAATTGTAGTGGTAGTGGTCCTGAAGTTTCCATTATGGGGTCGCGGGCCGCAAGCACCTCCAGTAAGAACCCATTTATTTTGCTGCTCGCAATTTTTTGTATGACCACAATTTTTATAGATTTTGACAATAAATTTGAAGGCCATTCAAAAAGTTGTTGTCCCTTATGTTGACGACAGCTATCTTAGGATTTAACTTCAAAATTGTTATTTATTAGTATTGTTACCCTGCCTGCCTATAGGTAGGGACTTATGCATGAGTCAAAAATTACAAGCTTGATTCTCGTGACCACTTAAGTACTGCATTAAAATATTTTGAAAAGCTAAGACCATTTAAAAGTGTAAATACAAGTATTTACATTAATAATTGCCTTAACATTGTTTTTTTCTTAAATTAAGACTTATCACTAATAAGAATACCATGTAACTGCCTGCCTACACTTCAAAACATATTTTTAAAATCGCTTAAAAATACATTACGATATCAAACAAAAAATTGACTAAGCTTTTGAAAATAAGAAAGATGTGGACATACCCTTCATTTCCTTGCTTATTTATATCAACTTAAAAAGACATAAATATTGAAGTAAGGAAATTAAGGAAAATTTATGATATTAAATTCCTTACTTCAATATTTGTAAAGACATAAATCTACATCGAGGATATAATTTTTTTAATTTAAGTGTTTTAACTCTTATTTTTTCATTGCCGATTCAAGTAGACGTTATATTTTGTAATAAAAATCAAGTTATTTTGTAATATTCTGTTAACTTTATATTGTAATTACGTATTCTAATAACAAAGAAAACAACAATAAAATTACTTTTCAAAACGCAAAGTTCTCAGTAGCGTTGTTTTAGTGTGTTTTGCGTGCTTAGCTGGGAATGTCCATAAAAATCTCACGTTGAAGCGCATTAACGAGAGTCGTTTAGTTGTTTGCTGTTTAAATAAGAGCTGTAATGTAAATTTAATGAGCTCACAAAAATGTGTGCGCTCCTCTGGGTACGGCATGGCCGCCTGCGCAAACTAATGCGTAGCTAAAATATTGTGTGCTTTTCTTAGTTTTTTACCGATTGCACCGAAGCCAAAATTAGGGTTATGTGTTTACATCTACAGTCCTTCTCGAATTATCATTTTTCATTCAAGGAAGTAAAACAAATGAAAAAAATTAACACTAAACGTTTTTTTTGTGAATAATATGACATCTTCATTCTTTACAGTAAATACTTCATATTTTACAAATGCAATAGGAGAAATAAAGAAAATACTAAGAACTTAGTTTTAATATTATGATGCTGCGAATCCTTGCGAACTGGGAATTACTTTGTTTACATTTTTAAAATGCTTTGAATGAGAATAGCTAAGAAACGTCGATGGCAAATAACTCACTTTTTAATCATTTAAATATATGATTGCTAAAATGCTTTAATTTCAAAACCATTAATTGTTCTGGAGTATTTTAATTTTCGAATGGTAACTCCCAGCGACCCTGGAATAAATTAGATGCGGTTAATTACAGTTCGCGCCAAAAGAATTCGGCTTACGTTGAATAGAATTTAGCTGAATTATTGGGAGTGTCGCGCACGGTCGCCCGTGAAAAGTCACTTAAACTTTTTTAATTAAATTTCAGATTTTTTTCTTTAAGAATCTCATCCGGGAGCTTTATTCAAAACGTTGTATTAATTAGTCAGCGTGTAGAAGACTAATGGCCGTCAGTAATCGAGTTTCACGGCTTGAAACAATGGAGTTTGGGTCACGCGAACTTGTAAGAAATGTGGAAAACTTATGTTATTATCGTTACCACAGAAATTGATTGAGTCAGACAGTAAATTGCTTTTTATTTCATTAATTGAATGATGTGGAATTGACGTAGATAGTTACCTACCTACAAATAATTAACAATAATTCCTAAGAACTGCATTTTGGACTGAAGAAAACTGTATGGAACTTCATTAAAATATTAAATCCATTAATTTGTAAAGTTACCGTAACATCCAATTAAAATCTTAGTCAAGGATAATAAATTTAATGACAGTCGTGACTATTAATAACGTGGATAAAGACTTTTCCGCGAGATAATGAATTTACACGTAGGTATGTATGTTGTTATGCAAAGTAGTTTCAATGAAGACTGAGTACAACATGATCAATGATCGTCATTTATCTACTGAAGGTACGAACGTAGGCATTTATCCAGTGATCGATGATATTAAATATAATTGACTGCAAATAAATTCATTATAATATTTTAATTAACTTTAACATTTTAACCTTAAACAAAAACAGGAAAAATTGCTTGATGTAACAGATTGATTATAAACGCATGTAAATTGATAATAAAATAATATGACTTTTAAATTTTTCATTGCGCGATACATGGTAGAACATGATAAACATCTTTGGCATAAAAAGCGCTGTGCGAGGATTTAAAATCAATTATAAAGCATGAAAGTAAATGAACAGCTAAAAACTTTCAGCCTTGGAACAGTCGTGAATGGGCCATTAACCCTTGATTTATTTAACCGCGCTGAGGGTATAGCATTGTATCGTGAGGCGCAACTTTCCGTCAAATCATTTAAATAAACGAACTCGCATCATCATGTCAGATCTAAGGATCGAACAAATTGCCAATTAGTGGTGCTGGCGGTGCGGTGTGGCGGTGTGGAGAGAGCCGCGTGAGGGTGACGTCACGGTTCCTGTCACGACTCCGCAATATGACCTAAGATCGCTCTTAAACACAGCGACCATTAATGCTTTAATTTTCTTGAAAGCAGTTTTAAAAGACTTTTCCATTCTAAAAGTTTCACATGAAAGACGGTGACAAAGGAACAGAGACTACGATAGAGTCGATGGACCGGGGCGCAATTTTACTCCACTTTTTCTTTGCAATTTACCGGAACACAATGTTAAAAAGATATTCAGATTTTCTATGTTTCAAAATCTATTTTGTGAGATTAGTCTTATGAAAAAGGGGAATAAATTACTTATTTTATTCTTTTTTATTGTTTGTTAATGAAAAGTGTAATCTCCATAGATTCCATTGCTCCTCCCAGGGCGCAGAGGTGGAGGCGGGGGTCCGTCCGAGAGCGCTCAGTATTCAGAGTATCGCAAATGTAACTTTCGGTTCTTTTCATGGCTAAAGTATGTTGGCGGCAATCCATAATGGGATCGCCATTATTCTTGCCATTAATTCGTATGGCCCCGGCTTCCGTGCATTAGCGGCCAGTGGGGCTGCCAATCCACGAGAAAGGGTCGAAGCAAACGATACTTCATAGAATATGTAACGTAAACATTTCGCGAGGATGCTTTATGAGCGAAGATTTATTTTATACATAAATGTATCAAATTTTTCATGAAAGAAGACACAAAGGCTCCTCGGGAAGTCGTCACTTGTCGGCTGCATGTTAATCAGATAAAATTGTTTAAAGTTATGTAATGATGTGAAAAATTAATATCAGAATAAAATGTCTTGAATGCAGTGGTTTAAAATTATAAATGACATTGGAATTGGAAAGACCCAACTGTTAATGAACTACGTAGGTCCTCGTGAAATTAATTAACACCAGGCGAGGATGCAGTAAATAAATCCTTCATTTTCCTGTGCAGATTGCATAAAAATAATCAAATAAGTAGCATGGACATTACTCAAAGCGCGCCGCAGCTGCAAGCCGGAAAAAGAGGTTATCGGACCTCTCACTCTTCCACCAGCGCCTCCACACTCCCCCGTCCTGGAAGAAAAACTCTCGAAAAACTAATTACAAGTTGTAATTGAAATTTTGCGTGTTATATAATCGGATACTTGAGCCGTGAGTAATGTATAAATGCGGCGGAGATGAATGGACGATGAAGAAGCCACCGCTCGGTCCGACGAGATACCGGCCCGCCATTTTGGACCAAGTAACTTTGATACACAATAACTTCAATGTTCAAATTGTAGCCAATGGCAATGTGGAATCTTGTACGCAATTATCTTCTATTTTTTTCCATATACGAAAGCAAATTTTATAACGTATAAAAACATAAAAAAATAGTAAAATCTAATTCTTTGAGTTTCGTAGGAAAACACTAAAATGGAAATTTAGAATATTACGCGGACAAAGTCACAAAGCATATTCTAGTTAGATGAAACTCTTAATTCTTCACGGTATTAAAGATTCGTGGTTTTAAAGTAATAGAAGTAGAGTAGGTATGATTTTTAATAGAAATAAAATTCTGAAATTTATAACTGTTCTTTGTTCTTTAATTTTTCTTCAGGTGACCAAACAACGAAATCGATTCCAATTTGAAAATTAATTTAAAAGTGAAGTATTCAGTGCACGCATAGAACGCTGCATTTGTTGTGCTACAAACGAAGGAAGCCATTCCTCGCTAAACAAACATTTTTAATTAAAAGCCCCTTCAAAACCGCGCAAACAAAAAACTGTATCACAATAGCTACAATCTAGGAAGCGATCTAACTGTATAAAAAGTGTATAAGAGTATAAATACGCAAATAATGCACAGTCAAAAGGGCAACGGGCAACCACTAGAGGGCTGTGAGAGGAGAGCCGGCACTCTCAGACTGTTTTCTTTAAATAACAATTTTGATTACGTTATTAAGAGCACTCGTGAGCCACCAACGCTACTTTGCATGTCAAATTAAACAATTCAATGATACATGAATTTCATTGTGATTGCTTGCAATTTAATTGTTCATTAGATATCTAATACTTACCGGATTTAAGAACATCGCATCCAGAGTATATATATTCTCTTATGTATAATATATCCATAAATCCATATATATATATATCCATTCTTTTTATAATTTTCTGTAAACTGCACATAAAGGTACTGTAAGTTAGGCCCTCGAGATTTTTCAACAATTTTATCAAGTTGTGAAGTGAATTGCGTAACAATTTGGCAGTTTCAAAACAAGTGTATTTGATTTAATCTAGGAGATTGCGTGGTTCCCTGAGGAGCCGTTCGATGTAGTCTGTTTGAGTGACGCGATATTTCAACGTTCGGTCAGAGGCTCGGCATCGCAAGCAGGGGGCCGACTACGTGTGTGTAGGGGAATGGAAAAAGCATTAACGGATACGTCAGTTCCACATCAACAGAGAGTGCCTGCCTTCTAATGCTGAATAAATATTATCTACATCCCTACTAGGGAACGCTTTCAAAATCTTTTTTCCGTAATGTAGAATTTGCATCTAGGTTTTTCCAAACTCACAGAAGACATAATTTTACTATAACGTATTTATTTTTTGTCTTTTAAAAGTATTTGTAACAAAAATAACTAGAGTTATTTTAGCGGGTATATAATGTAGGTACAAGTATATTATCATTTTTATGACCGACATCTCCAAAAAACACTTTGCTTAAATCAGTTTTAAAACAGCATAAACCCAAATTTAAGTATTCCTTTTTGACATTATAGTCGTAAAACTTTAACAGTAATGAGACGATAAACTTAATGCAAGGATGCATTTTACATGTGCAGTATTAAATGTTCAATAAAATGCATATATATACATAAGATTTTTAATTTTGTTCAAGCTGTTTAATTTGATTTTTTAACTAAATTGTAGATACATAATGAATTATGTAACAGTAGTTAAGTGATGTGCTAGTATAGTTGAGTATTATGGTGTCAGCAGTCCTCATAGTAAGTGGGCGGTGGGGGGTGAAGCGTCCCGTTCCCGCACGGCTTCGGATCGGGAATGTTTTAACTAAATCGACTCCGGGATTAGATGGATATTTTTAATGTAGCACAAGCATGGCCTCGCCTCATCCATTAGCAAGATTTCACGAGCCACTCTACGACGGGGATTTCGTGTTAATTCTTAAGATCATAAACTTGCTTAGCTACTAAAACGTGCCAAATGAAATAAGTTCTTTTAAAAGCACTATTTTAAGTGCTATTGTAACTTTTCAATTATCACTAATTGTCTTTTCATGTACCTATCTACCTAAAAGCTTTAATCAACTTGAATTTTTCAATTATCTTGGTGAAATTTTCCATCCGATCCGTATAAGTAATAATTTTTAAACATCCATTATTAAAGCGTGTATCAAATGAAAATTCCTTTTGGTCGTTTAATTAAAAAACTTCAACAATAGGTAACGGTGTCTATATAGACTTATAAAGTGCATTATGTCGGTATTTGGTGTAATTACACACGGGAGGAGAATCTGTGAGTAGGGGAGATGGGGGAACAGGGGGTTTGTCCGTTGGAATTTTAACACGGCAACACTAGTATGAACTTCCGTTATTAAGCTACTAGTTTCACGCCTACCCTACCCTCGTATCTTCACATAAACTTATATTAATGCAAATTCTTTAGTGTCGTGCCAAGATTGGCAACTTCAACCTTATGGTGTTGAACTTGATCAAATGTATTGATGTAGGTAATAAGTGATATAAATAATGTATTTAATGTACAAATTTACTTATACCTAAACCAAACTGAGCTGAAGCAACAAAAGTCAAATCTTCCAAAACAAATGTAATGTATTAGTTTGACATGTCGGGGATGGATAATAAAAAATGATGGCGAAAACAAAAATACAAGAGGCCCGTTATCAGACAATAAATTCAATTATTCGGGTTTCTTAATACCATGTTTGTTGTGGTCATCTCATTCTGGTCACTCGTAAAGTTTTATTAAATGCGCTGGCGCAGTTTTTAGGCTTTATTACAATGTCTAAAGGATACTGCTAGCAATATCATACATATTCACATGTTGCTATGATCTGAGACGCTCTTTTCTTTTTATGGACACTAACAATAAATTACGTTATTGGTTGGCTATGGGAAAAGGCAAAATGTAGTACGAATTAACAATGTAATCGATTTAATAAGTTATCTTCTACGTGAACATACAGGTTTTTATCAAATTGCAACAAACGAATGCTAAAAATTAGTTTTGAAATGCCTTATTCGGCAAACATTAAATAACTTAGTATGTAAAGTAATACCTATGAACGCCTGATGAAACTCCTTAATAAAAACATTAATAACGTAATAATTTTAGACAGTTTATGATGATTGTTAATGATATTGGTAGGTTTTTTAGACGATCATCACGACATACAGTAGAGCATCTTCCTAGTTCCTAAAACTGATCGTTTGTAGATCAGTTTTAGGGAAGATTGGGCCTGTTTTTTTTCACAATAATTGACATCTCCACGTATAAAAACGCGAGCAACAGCTAGTCATGCTATAAAATGCTACGATTTAAATACAGAGTGACGTTTTGATCCTTGACAGATGTCAGTGGTCACACACATCATTATTAAAAGTCTCGTCCGCTGTTTAATCCGGTCCCGCCGGACGACTTTGTAAATTAAATTACCTCCTTGCTACGTAAACTCCGAGAATTGCACTTCTTATGGGCCTGGTAATCACCGGACCCGCATAAATGTACCATTAAACTGGTGTCAATTACATTAACTCCATATACGTAGGTAACTTACAGTGCTACCAACCAAATAACAGCAAGTGTAAATATATCGTTATATTAAACGACTGCACTGAACAGTGCGAAATTCTCTTTGACACTAGCGCCGTTTTGACCGGTAAGGTAAATATGTTTGACTGTTTATAATGGCTAACTGCCACGATCTTCTAATTAAATGTCATGCATAACGTTTTCCGTATAAATAATCTTGTAGAATGCAAGGCGAGGTTGTTAGAACAAACAATTAAAAAGCGTAATGGTGTTCCTTAAAGACATCAAATAAAATTTATTTATTTAAAAATGATACACTTGACTTAAAAAGGGTCCAAAACAATTATAGTGATACAAAAACCACCAAAAGATTCGTTATTTTTAGGATGTCTATGTGTAGGTATCTAATAATTAGGTTTTTTTGTTATAATGTTTACTGCTACCGCTACTATATTGGTAGGTAAATAAGCACAGGCACCAAGTTCAACAATGTAAGAAAACATAAAATATCGTTTCTGATAATAGTTTGGAATAGCAAGAAGTGATTTTATTATCGAAACGTAAACAAGATCCAAACGCCATTAAATAGTAATAAAATTTAACAATGAGTATATCCTGTAATTACAGTCATAAAATTGCATATCTTTCAGCAGACTAATATCAAAAATGTATTGTAAAAATCAAATAGTACCTACTCAATGATGTAGGTACCGAGGTGTTTTAGAGTTGAGTAGTCATCAAACCTTTGTATTTAAAATAAATCTACAAGATCCTTTGGCGGGTGTTCATAACCCTGAATCAATTTTCACAATTTACTACAATAGACATACTCTAAAAGAAAGAATCATAACTTGCTCCATGAAGAGCAGATCTTGTTTTTTGGTTCCTATTGTTTTCAGTCAATTAGTCAGAAGGCAAGGGAGAGCACTAAATAAAACATTAAATTTAGATCAATACATGTGTCTAGTTCTTTATTTTCCATTCTCAAAATGAACTTTGACCTCGAGTAGTAGGACGTGCTAGGGAATAAGCAAGTTACTCATTAGAGTTTGTTCAAAAATGTTAATAGTGCTAACAAGACATGCACGGCCAGCCGCTGCACATGCGTCTGCATTTTCGCGTGCTATTTACACTTGTTTAAAAAGGGTGAATTAAGGCTGAAAGATCCATCGTCTTTCTATGTAAGAACTTACAAAAGGTTTTTCCGTTCGCTTTAATTAATCAGGTTTTATCTATATCTTTGACACTTTATTTTTAAGTCGAAAGTAAAAGGATATTGCATTGAATAAGAATAACAAAAAGTAGAAGTTCAAAATCATTTTTGTTTCATGTATAAGTTTAATTTTCTGGAAAATAATTAAAATATTCCTTTTTTTTAGAAATTACAATTTATTCAGTATATAAGGTTTTTTAGTTTTAAAATCAGTCGTGCAACTCACCTTGCGCTGCGGTGCACTAATGAGGCAAATTACTCCTTCTATAAAGAGCATTTTATGGCCGGCCTTAGGGCAATTCGCAAGCCTCAGAGCTACCTACTCTGAGTGTGCTATCGTCGCTTATGTAGGTATAATTACTTTGAATTATATACAACTTTATTTTAACGTATATGCATATACACTCAGTTTCCTACTCTGCTCTATGTAGAACAGATTCTGATGAAGATATTTAACAGCATTTCTACAAACTAAAAACTATTTTTTCATTTGTACCTTTACAGTGTGTGTAAATTAATTCGCAAGTGTACAAGCCTGTGTGTTACATTAAATTATAACAGCCATAAATAAATATACTTTTCCGATGAGAACCGTCGCCACCCGATCCTATTATACGGATAACGAAGCTAAGGGTATCCCTTGATTATTAAAACGAACCACCCACGAGGCGCGTGTTAATTGGGCCCCCGTAGACAATACTAATAAGCGCCGTCCGCGCGTCTATCTGTCTAATTAAACGCGAAACTTGAGAGTAGGGCCCTCGCGACGAGCGCCTGTTTACCAAGCCTCCTCCAGCTCTACTAATATCCCCAACTTCCCTCAAATCCTTCATCAAAGACAAGGATGTAGCTATTATAAAAATACTTCCCTCCTCCTCACACAAGCTTCATAACGTTCGATGGATTTAAGAGCCTCAGTAGGCCCCTTGAATACACTGTAATAATACCAGCTAAGTGTGTTTGAGTGGCTCTTTTTCGGATCTCTAAAACCTCCCTTTAATTAGCAGTATCATGCGTCTGAGTGTCGACTACGGTTTGTTCAATTAAGCAAAGTCAGTAACAACAATACGTTTATAGTTACTCGTTCGTGAAAGCTATTATTTAATTGAATTAAGTTTCCATTTCTATAAACGAACTGAATCGGATATTTATAAAAGAAACAGTCTAGGTATTCAGATTCTCAGTTGAAGTTTACTATTAAAGTAGGTACCTATTCAAACTTTTTCATTACGTTTTTCTTAATTAAATCGTAAAATTAATTACTGTTTTGTTAATTAAACATAAAAAACACTAATTTTGCAATCTCAAATTGCCAAAACATTGTCTTTAATTAAAAACCTACGTTAATTTACATTTTGAATCAAGATAATGCGAACCTATTAACTAAGGAAGGAAGAAATTTATTAAATTTAACTATGAGTACAAACTTAATTAACTCTTTGAATGTTAAAATTAAGGAATTTTGGCAAATTCTGAATTATATATGTTTGTTTAGTGAAGACGGATATTACATTTTAACTTAATTACTTCGTCCTATAATTTGTTCCTATAAATTTATTACTATGTTCATCAATTTTTACTAAAACGATCAATCGAACGAAACAATCCAAGACAATTAATAAAATTGTTACCAAGCAATTAGAAAAAATAAGTTTAATGTCTCCGACTTCCAATTGCAAGTACATATATACCTACGTACAATTGCCTATTTCTTAAGTAAATTCTTAAATCGACAATGGAGCAAACATCAATCACAGTTATGCCGACATTGGCATAATAAATTAATCCCGCTGGGCTGTAATCCTACTGCGTGTCGTTTTCTTCTTAATAAGCCAATTGCTGTCAAAGTCTCGTCTACTAACGTCAGATATCCGTCAATGAATAAACATTGAGTCCACTCAGTTAATTCAAAAGTAATTATTTAGTAAGATAATGAACTTAATTATTCTCAAGGACAATACTTAAGCGTTCAAAAACATTTTCTTATGCATTTTTTTCTTTCTAAAAAAGATCAGAAGGAAAATAATAAAATAAGTAATGCCATTTAGATTTAAATATTTAATGATTAAATAATTTCACTAATTCTCATTTGAGCTTAGCACGTTTTGTTGCTGATCCAGTACTAATTACTATTAATTTTTCTATTACTGTTTTTAGTACATCCCACTGTACCGTTGCGACATCCGTGCGCTTTCAGTGTCAGTTTAATCTATGGCCAGTACAAACTGATTTCTGTGCCGACTCCAACGCAATCCTCCGATTGATTCTAATTACGATACCAGTATTTATTGAAGCAACTCACAAACGAACCTAATTGATTTTGCCGTCGACGGCCGACTCAGTTGACATTATAGGCTCGTGTTCAGGTCCCTAATAAATATATACTGTGCTATTAAACTACATAGTAATTGACTTTTGATTTATCTACTTTTTGTTTACAACTGATTGTATCAAATAGCAATGTTCTATTGGCAATCAAGATCAGAATTGTGTTGAATTTATTATATATTTGCTGCACTCAGGTATCTGGGCTCTTTCTGTCTCCGTTCTTTTTCGTCGACATTTGGTTATTTAAAAAAACATTAAAATATTTGATGGTGTCGTTTAGAGGACCATATAAAAGCTTTTTAAACAAAATTGAAAAATCTTTAATTCGTTCAATAACCATATAAAAATGAACAAATATCTTTAGCTACGGCTATTCCATCCATCAAAGCAACTTCCTATAATTTACTGACTGCCCATAAATTACTATACAAATGTTTAAACAATATGCACAATGTAATTACTTGTGTTGTACCCCTAGGTTTGCGAACATATGGAACCAAATGACATCAGAATTAAGTTCGTTCGTGCGGGTAATTAAACAGGGCTGTAATGAAAGGCTGCGTACACTAATTAGACGACAGGCAGGTACGGACTTAGGGAGTTTGACCTCACGTTAAATATAAACATACTACTTTAACAAAGCCGGAATACCACCAATAAGCAATTATTATTTCAACTCATGACGGCTGAAAATAACGGATGTGATATAATTAGGAAACGTTTTTATTTATTGTTTATTTTTGTTCCCATTTGGGCTAACATTAATTAGTCACACAACACCACCTCATTAGGCAAAATGAACACGAAATGATACTCGCTAAAATTAGTTTTCGTAGCCATTTCACTTCCATAAATATAATTGCGTTCCACTTATTGCCCATAAAAGTAAGGGAACGTGCGAAAGGCCCTGTTGCAAAATTGTACAAAAGGAAAGTAATATTAGGTAAAAGTATCACTGCCTCGGCGTGTCGGTGACTGGGCGGGCTTTCAGATAAATTATTTATCAACTGTATGGCAATTTTCTTTATGACTCCTCCGACGAGGCCGGGCAATTTACTCTTGAAAGAGATGCGTAAACTCACAACAACGCCAAAATTGAACATGGAACAATGAAGCCAGTAAAGATTTCAATATGGATACACTAGACGCGCTCATAAAATGTTTTTCTTGATGAAATAAAGATGCTTATGAAGTAGATATAGTAGAAAATTGTTATTGCTACTCTACGTTTTTTTAATTATTAACCAATTTTTAAGCTGAAACGTTTGTGCCATGTGGTGCAATTTGTCAAAGATGTGTAATGGGAACCTCTCGTCGTTGGAAGAATTTAATTGACTTCAAGTCAACGGCGCGTTAACTAACTCTTAATTAAAATGTTTTATGCCATGTGTTGCTTAATGGCGTATTTTTGTGAGAAACAGACAAGACTACATTTGCAAATTTGGTCAAAGCATGTGTGTGTTTTTTTTTCATATTTACTTAGCTAATAAATTTACACCTTACAATATCATAACCATAAGCATTTATTTGTCAGAACTCGTGGTACAATGTATAACTACATTCAATGTATATAAAATCAGCAAACTCTAAACTTTACTTGACGTTCGCTTTATTAGTTGCCTCTCGTTTAATCGAGAAGCAAAAGCAGAAGAGGATAGGCTTAGCGAATGATTGAGTATATAAATCGCAGTAAGGTCGCGCGGCAGTAAATAAAAACCGTCGGTGGTGGTAATTGATGGCGAGCGGCAATCAAATTAGGCTCCGCGTCGCGGGTAATCGGCTGAAAGCTGCCCGACAGAGAGCTTTTGTGGGTCGGACGCGGCGCGAACAGAACGCAACCGCCCGTCGAGTCGACATACCTTATTATTTTATAGTTAATAAAACTCAATATGATGGTTCTTTAACATTTGTCTGTTATTATTTCTATCGTTTGTTTATATTCGTAATATTTATTGATTCAAATTAATACACAGCAAACTATACGAATAAATGTATTCGCAAGTAACATTATGCGGAACCCTTAACTTTTATTTAATCAATAAACTAGTACAAAAAGATATTGCCTATGTCTTTACTAAAATAAAATACAGCGATCCTCTCCACTGTCATTCGTAGTTCAGTGATTAGTAAGTATAGAGTGACGCAGTTCCGGTAGTGACCCTGCCTCACTCACGCCGCCGCGCCGGTTCGATCGCCCACACCTGCACCGATCCATACGTTATATCACTATCACAAAAATAAAACCATCAAGATGTCATTAATTACTTATTCAATCTCTTACTTAAGCTTTAATTCTCTAAACGCGTTTCGTCGCGGGACCAATCATAGTTCTTGAAAAATTTTACCTATACTAACTACCGGAGCAAATCCAGAGGCAATCCGATAAGTTGTTTATAAAATTAATTTAACGGAGAAGACGCATTTAATATAGTTTATCAGTGTAATAGGACGTGCAAGAAGTGGCCGGCCGGTCAGACGCGGGCGCCGCAGCCGCCGTCGTCGCTTAGCTTTTATCATAATTTAAGTTTTCCATTAGCAGTAATTGACGCAAACATCGTTCGTCGCTTACCGACGCTGAATCACGGCTATGATTGCTACTTTTTGATAAACATTTCCTATTTTCAGAAGGTCTTTTCAACGTAATTTCGTCTTAATTGACAATCCTATTAATTATTAATCAGTATAAATCGCGTATAGCTTTTATCTTAATGTGGCTTTTAACGGTGCATTTGTATCGGAGAGACCGTTTCGATGTAATTTTCAATGACAAAACTGTCTCACTAATGGAGAAATATCAGGTAATTTATGAATTCTTACTGAATTAAATTGATACTGAAGCTTATATTGTAAATTAAAACCAGTTTCGAAATATGTCTCGTAGTGCATTAAGCACATTGGGAGGAGGGATTATGAAGTGTTATCAAAGTTCCTTCCGAGGACTTATTCATGCGAGTGAGTAGTGAGTTCCATGAGTATTTCACTAAAACGACTAGAACTACACAATACAAATTATTAAGAGTGCTCGGCATCACGGGAACGCTTTCAGAAGTAATGAATTAGAAAAGTTGCGCAGCACTCACGCGGATTGAGCTCGCTCGGAGCCTGCGCCGCTTGCTACAACATTACTTTAATTAAATCTATTTGAACAACAAACTTTAATTAAATTTCATCCAGCAGTTAGGCGTCGCGGAGGAATAATCGCGCAATTAGAGCGGCCGTAGCGTCGCCTTACAAGCTCCCCTTAATTAACTCACTTCGGCCTTTCTACACATGCTGAATACCCGAACGGAGCCCGGGGCAGGAAACAACAGACACGTTGTCTCGAATTAACATACTGTCCTATATGTATCTATCTACTTACGTGTTGCCATTTACTACCTACCTATCTGATTACCTCCTTCGAAATACCTACTTGGAATATGAAGAATTACTCACGTCAAAAATTCTATTGATTAAATCTAATATGAGATATAAGAACTTTTATTAAAAAGTTTTTATTAAAAAGTATTTTTTATTACATTAGTAATATTCCAAATATTGAACATGTTTTCATGTGAACTTTGCAAAAACGCTATTTTAATTGCTTAATAGAAATATTTTTTTTGTATAAATAGTGAAACCTGTGTCCAGTCTGTCCTCAAATATTCCACAAAGCCATTCCACTGCATTCCTTTACACGTATTCGATTAATTCCTGTGTGCCCTACAACTACAGAGGCGACACAATAGGCTTTGTTCTCCACGAAAAACCTTCACTAATGTATTATTTTATAATCGTCACTTAAAAGTTATTGGCATATGAGAGAAAACGGAATTTATTTATAAAAATAAACGAAGAACCCACGTCTGTAAGAAAATCAATAAGGATGCCAATAATAAGGGTATCACATATCTACCACTAAATGTGCGAGCTGATCCATTATGCGCACATCGTAACGTATAAATAAAGGCAAAAACTCACAAGATCCATTAAAAGTATTGCTACAATATGCTATGCTATAGTGGATAAGACAAGAATTTAAAAATAAACTTTGTACGATTCTTATATTTTCGTTTCAATAAAATGTACTATTAAATAAAATTATATTCAAAATAAATTACAATATTTATAAGAAGGAAATTACAAAATTGCAAAATTTACATTTTTAATTAAACAATAAAAAAAGTAGAAATAAATTGAGATTTAAATGTTTACACTACTTAGTAACATGTGAAGATTCACACTATTGTTCAGCATCGCGCAATCAATCATGAGTTTAAAAGTATTCAGTCAAAGAACAAGGGAATCCTTACTATTATTTTGTTGTGAAGCACTTCCGCAGCCAGTGAGCGCTATAGAAAACCGAGTAAGAGCTTTGGTTTTGGTTGGGTTATCATGGTATCCATACTTTTATAAATACCATAGTAATTTACTTAGCAAAAACAAAATAAAACTTGTAACGATAGGCATTATGCTAAATGTTCGCAACAAGCAACATTAAAGTTTATTTAAAAGTTTTATAGCTAATTAAAGTCCCCAGTCGCTTCCAACAACGCATACAAAATCATAAAAACTTAAAGGAACATACAGGAATGTCTTCGAATCTTTATACTTTGCACTAAAATTTATTAGTCGTAAAATTTCCTCTCTGTGTATATATTTTTAATGGCATGATTGGTCTCATTTCCGAATTGCTTGCACTCAGATAAATTGAGAATATTTTGAAAGTGCTCTTGGAGGTTGCACAAAGAAAGATTTTACTCATTTCTAGCTTTTCGCTTTTAGTTGTATCCTATATGTACTTAACTACTTAAACTAAGAATTTAAGCTTATAATCTATAATTATTATTGATTTCAATCATAATACCAGAAGACATAATTATGATTGTTTAAAACATTTGTTTTTATCGCAATCTAACCATAATGTAATTTGTAAATTACAAATATTACACAATAAATAAAATACACATCTAATAGAATCCTATATAGATATGAGATCTTTCAATCACATGGCTGCGCTTCTTTATAAGATATTTTATGAAACCAATTACTGATTAACTGAATTTGAGTATTTTTTAAATGACTTAAAATTCTTACGAAAGTAAAATGAAAAAGGTATAATAATAAACGAAGGAAAATACAATAACTGGAAAGTCATACATTATTTTTTTCCCATCCCTATATCATAATGGAATTCTTCTGAAATCGTTGACCGCGTTGACCAATGCAATATTAAAGAAAATGCATCATTGCAGTCGGGACGTGACGGCTATCTAATGACTGAACAACTGCGATGGAATCTTCTTATGAGCTCTTAAGCATGGACATATGAACTGCCCATAAATAAACAAGCTATAAACCCACCATAAACATTCTAAAAACTGTTAACGAAGTTCCGTTTTTCTTAGAGATATGCCAAGTATGCTCGCTTTGCTCGTCGTTACTATTTTCTAATTAAGTAATTAATTTTCATAATACTTTAAAAATACATAAGTTATTTATTAAGTGTTGAATTGCATGTCTCATTCAGGTTTTTCTATTAAATGGAACGTTAATTAGAAATATAAATAATAGGTACCATAAAGCATTCCCAAATTTTGGGTAGGTTGTAATTGTAACTAGCTTTATTAATAAAATGTTGTTAACAAACATTTTGTGGGTACGGTTGTCTAGTAGAAGCGTTGTTCATGGTGAGCGGTGGATAAATAATTTCATTAGGTGACTCGGCTCTCTGACAAGCTTGGAATTAATTTAAATAATGGCCCCGTTGTAATTAGCAGTCAGGGGATGCATAAAATGATTAAAATTTAAGTCCTCCAGGGCTGATTTTCACATTAATATTTAATTTATTTGCTTGTGTGTAATTAGTATTAGAAGCGATTACTCAATTTAATTACGTTGCGGTTGGCTGAGTGAACTAACGATTTGAAGCATTTCATTTCCAACTACGGTGGCTCAGAAAAAAAGGAACAAGTATGGGGCAGACGGTCTATACTTACAACAGATTTTTCTCAGTCGGCTGTCTAATTAAATTCGATCAAAAGGAATTACAACGTTACAAAACCTGTCGGAGCCTGGCGCAGACGCATTTGAAGGGACACTGCAAAAAGTCAAGGTATCTGCAGTAAGTAGGTGCTTCAATAAAATAAACGGTTCCTAATCAGGTAGGGTTGCCAGTTTGCCAACTCAGAAAAGGAGCTCGCGTTCTTCAATAACGGCATACTAAGAAAAAACGGACATCGATTCCGTAGAGGTTGCTCTTATTTTGTTTTATTTGAAGGCGAAGCATCGAATATCTTATAAATTGTGAGTATTGTTCGTGTCCTAGATAATTGAAATATTGCACTTATTTTACTTCAATAAAAGAATTTATCACAATTTAATATCTTTTAAAAATAATACACTAAAGCATTCAAATCAAATTACAAAGCGACATTTTAAAATCAAACATAACTAACAAACCTTTGTTGTTCGTCTTCAGTCTGTCTTGTTTCATTCTCAAAACTAATTAAATTCCTCGTTCAAAGAGAATGAGTATTTCAATCTGGTTAGACAGAGTGGCGGGCAAAAAGACTGGAATCTGCGCCGGCCGACATAAGCGGGCTAAGTGACATTCATGCGCCCGCGACGGTGTCTTTCGTGCATCATGTATCTAATGAGAGCGCACTGAGAAAAGGCAAAAGGATATCCTGGAAACATTCGACATATTGTAACTAAAAACTAAGTTGGCCGCGTATAATTAAAACTCGTTATAAACATTTGAGTGAAAATGAAATCACGGACCTTAATAACTTTTTGTCGGACGTGTTTCGTGTCGAAAAGCTAGTTTAATACCTTGGAACGAATTACAGTTTACATCCTTTAGGTAAATACACACAATAAATATTCGAGACATTTTAATGACATAGAAAGATAAACGTGACTAATGAAAATAACCTCAGCTAACTATTTTAATTATCGCAAGAGCTCATTAAAGGAGCCTTTGTCTGTACATATTTGTAGCTAATGCCGTCCACATCCTTATCTCGTGGCATCAGCGTGGCTGTGGATAACGCACCAATTAAACACGCTTCTTGAAGGCAGCCCCACGTTTTTGCACCACTCGTGCACGCTTTGTAAACGCCGCACGTTTTCGGCAATGCTAAATATTTGCCTGTTTGAGAATCAGCCATTCTCGAAGAAATGTATCGAGGCTCTCGTCTTTTTCCAGTAGGTGCAGCGAAATAACTTTTGTTTCTAAATTGTTTTACATCGAAATATTTTACTATTATCTGCTTAACCCCTACACGTAGGTGCCTATTTTTAGATTTAAACATTTTAAATGTGCAATAATACGGGTGGCATTCATATTTCGCGTTAGGGTGTTGTGTAAGTGCATGCGTTAGCGGGTGTGGAGCCTGGGCGGTCGCGGGTCGCGGGCAGGCAATGCAATCTGCCCGCATTCATAGGGCCAATCAACCACCGACACAGGCATCACCACCGCCACTACAGAGTTGCACTCTATGAAAAATTCGACTACGTTTCGACATCTTTATTTTATAAATAAACATACTAGAATAAAATACGATAGATTCTTCAGAGCGAACTTGAAAGATGTCAAAGGTATAAACATAACAATAAATCCAATTTAGTATAGTGAAATTTTAATAGGCAAATACCGAAGCTGAAACGATGTGTTTTGGTTGTAAAGGCTAACAAGAGTAACAAGCAAAGTTAGGGAGTCTCGTTAGATCCAGTCGATATTAATGAGGCTGTCACTCCTATTAAAACTCTATAGCCTTATTCCACCTCGTTAACAGTTGGCAGTGTTCGCTTCGAAATAAGATATTGATTTCGATAAAATCCGCCCAGTATTCCGACGAAAAGTAGTTTCGAGTTCAAATATACCAAAGGCGATATAATCTATTAATATCGTGCTCATAGTTGGATACAGTTACATCAAATTCAATTTGCCTACACCTAACATACGAGGCGTTAATAAAACGAATAAACGCAATTTGTTTTTGCCCGCAATGCGGCCCTGTGTGGAGAGCTCACGTACGACCGCTCGTAAGTTCAATGGAGGTGTTGATTAAAAATATTTCCCATGTGCGGGCGGATAAGGCCCAATTGGGCCGGCAATCAGCCACCCGCCCGCGCTCCAGCCTCCGCTCCCGTACACCCGGCTTCCCGTCCCGGCTACCCGGCCACCGCCAATCATGCGCGGTATTTCATCTCTTATTGCACAATCAACCTTTTGCACAAATACTCTTTCTTAAGGAACTAATGAGAGCAGTACAACAAAAATAAACATCATCAGTAAACAGTAATGTTTTGATTGAGCTGACTAATTTACAGCTTCCCATTCAGTTGCTATTCCTGCCAACATTGTCGGAACTCTAAAATAGGAATAACAATAGAATCGATGTAAATGTAAGTCACGTTTTCAATAGTCTCCAGTTGGGGTCATAATTCTATCCTCTGCTGATATGACACAAACTTTTGACTATTTCTGTTCCGACCTATCATGCAATAACCACTATAAGAGTAACAAACACCATTTTTCATGTGCGATATAAAGAACTTTGTAAAATGTATACTATGCATAGTTACAAAACCCTGTAACATTCAAATCAATTTTCTTATTAAGTAGTCGCTCGGTACCTACTAGAATCACAAAATAGTTGCTTCGTAAAATAGTTAGGCTGTGCTCTGTATGATTCATTTGTTTCGTGTTTTTTGAGGCTAAACGTCAAAGGGTTGAAAGCAGATGGCATCGTTAGAGCCGGTTGGTGGTTGGCTGGTTGGTGCTGATCTGAATCGGACCTCATCGTATCGCCTCACATTTATTAACGGCATGTATTGTAATCACGCGGCGGGCGATCGCCTTCGCCGAAGGTAGGGCGGTATTAAATTCCGACAGCTACGTGATAAATCGAAATTGGAAAAGTTTAATAATGTTCGGTTGCTCCGAAAGCAATAAAACCGTTTATAAACGGGCTGGAGCGAGACTGGCAGGGACGCCCGCCTTCGGGACTTTAGGGACTCTTAGCTGAGTCCACTCTCGCCCTTACCCAAGCTAAATTGATTTCACTCGGATCTTGATGAAGTGATAAAACGATAAAATGGATCTTCATTTGATGCCCATATGTTATTACTCACCTGTCTGATCCTTCAGTCCATTTTGGTTTGATAGCTCAACGAACCGAATCGATATTGCGCATAATTAAGATCAATCTTACTTCGATACCATTATTGATTTTTTAATACTAGAAAACATGACTAAACCTTTTTAGATTGTACAATTTTGGGTATTATATTTGATGTGTTTAGTATTTATAGCTACTTGCGCATCTAGTGGCAACCCTGGAGTACAGTAACATAGGGAGTCTTCAGGAAAAATTGAATCGCCCGTCAATACTGGATGTAGCATGAAAAATGTGCCCATACTTACAGCTGGTCCACGTTGTTTATATTGTTACACGCACGTCTCTCTTTAGTACAAAACAGTACAATTACCAATTGAACCCTCAATTATAAAAAGAGATTGCCACGCCACTCACTTCTATTAGGATTTAGGAGAAAAATAACGCAGTCCCTTTATTTACTTTAACGTTTGTAATTAAGGGAATTTTCATTAAAGTCGGTTTATTTGATGTACTGATTAATCATGCTAACCTTTAATGAGAAGCTTTATCATTATTTGCGCAGCTAATGGAATAATTACGTCTCCAAGGGGGATAATTGCGAAGGCGGGGGAAGCCTCCACTAACACCGTTATGAACCCGAACTATTTCTACAACTAAAGCTTCTTCATACACATTCTCCACCTATTTACACAGTTACTCTTCACCGGGTCACAGATTTGTAAAAAAACATACCCGTTTCTTTCGTATAAAAGATTGCATCCGGAAATTTGTATCCGGAATTTATACGTATCGATACGTATAAATTCATAACTGTCAGATTCCTCCACTAATTATGAACGAAACGAAAACGAAAAAACAAGATTTCCTACAAACAGCAATATCTAAGCTTCGTAATATTATTTACATATTTAAATTATTTCCATACAAAACTCCTGGTTTTAATTATAAACTTAATTTGCTTATGATAAATCTATGGAAATTTTTACCTCGAGCCCCAACCCTCTCCGGGCTAAGGGTAGAGTAATTACTTCTTTTCTTTGTAATAAAAACGGATTAAACTTTGCTTAGGGAGGGCCATTCATTTTGTTTACTATTCAGAAAGGCCTGTATTAAGAAAAAACTAATTTACGCTCCCTGTTCAGGATGTAAGGTATCTGATTTAACATTTTAATGGAATTAGCTCTTTCCATTACATTGTTGTTTTAAGAAAACAAACAAAAAGAAAAGTCCATTAAGTTAATGAGACTCATGTTATAAATAAAA
Source organism: Choreutis nemorana (assembly GCA_949316135.1). Lineage (NCBI taxonomy): Eukaryota > Metazoa > Arthropoda > Insecta > Lepidoptera > Choreutidae > Choreutis > Choreutis nemorana. The sequence continues at coordinate 5,295,333 of OX438601.1, read as the reverse complement.
TATTATAGCTTTTTACTCTTGATCTGATTAATAAATTATATTAATTAAGAATTAAAGAGTAGTGTAGAGTTTCATTCAGGATTAACATACATAGTAACTAAAAATCGATTAAATTTACGGGCAAAACGACTTAATGAAAATGGTTTTTAAATTCCCTATGTCTTTTTGCCCGCAAAATCACAAAAATGTTTGCTCTACAACGACTAAACAAATTATTTCCGACGTAGACAACAAAGTTTATATTTTTCTACTGGACCTCATTTTTCCTCGGGACGCGCGTAAGTCCTTAAAAATCGAATAATATTAGAAGGTAACATTCAGTTTTTGCTACTGTTTATTCCAACCTTCGATTTATGTTTCTTTGAATGACCAGCCCCTGTTTATTTAGCGGAGCATATAAAATACTATGCTTTGTATGTTATGTATACTATTCTTACCCTGTCTTACATAGAAATCTAAGCATACTTCACTGAATGCTGGAATTGTACCTTTTTAATTCAACGTCATAGGCCTGCATCCGTTTCAAATGATAACAGCCGTGTATTGCACAACGATGCTATTGATGTAATGAACACCAAGAGCATATCCAATGAGTTGCCCATGTATCGGTAAAAGATGTCTGTGAGGTGTGAGGTGATTATTTGAAACATAAACTCAACTTTATAGTGAGTACAAGTTTTAGAGACTTACATACTCGTACTTTAATTACTTAAAGCTAGACTTGTACCACTAAAGTAATCTTGTCATGTTATATTCTCGTCCCGTGCAGTGCAGAAGTGGTATACTACAGTAGATTTTATTATTAAAGTTCTCACGTTGGTGTGATTGTCATTAAAAATTCATATTCGAATAGATAAAAATGTAAACAAATTTACTAAGCAACGGTGTGTTAGTTACGATGGCAGCAAAAGTGAAACAAAGATTTGGTTAAAAACAAACATTTATATTTTACTGCGAAACCCCAAAAATTTCAAATTTACCATGTTAAACTACTATTTAAATAACAAAGATATTAATGTATATAGATTTTTGTAGCATTTCTATTGATTAATAAGTTCGTTCCTAATAGAAGCTGAGTTTAACGTAAACAAATTAGTTGTGTTCAAGTGTTTACAGTATCATGATATTACTAATTAGAGCTATCTCTGTAAATAAGTACTTTAATTAATTTATATCTACTCGTGTTTTATTAAATATTCAACGTTATGTTAACTTCAGAAATATAAGTAACATATTGCCATTTATTTAAATCTTTTAGGTTTTATTATGTTTTTTTTTTGTTGCTATATCCTACAATTTTACTTTATTTCTAATTAAGACTATTTATATCGGATTTACACTACATCCTTAATATGTTAAATACGCAGAATTATACCTACATATGTGTAAAATTACGCTCAAATAATACCACAAAATAACTTTGATTTTAAACAATTGTTATAGAACATATAAATGTACTAAAATAAGTACCCAATGATTAAAGAAGTGTTAGAATGTGTGTGTTGATTTAACTGTCAAAGAGATTCTGTGATCGTTGTGTTGTATCTACATTAGCTGTAAATGCCATAATCCATGGCGGGCGGGAAGCGCTACAATTTGTAGCAACGGTTATGTTATTGCGACCGTAAGCTGCCCCGCGAAAGCTCCTACACGTGATTTCTCACATAAAACCCACAAAGTGCCACAATCTAACTTCACTTCTATGTTCATTGAAATCTGAGCTGAATCTTTTATTTTTAACATAAGTTCGTGGGTATCATAAAATGTTCTAATTTTAAAGTTCTCAGTGAATCAGAGTTCGATTAGATTAAATATAAAATATATAACTAGTTAGCTACCTATAGTATAAGTATGTACAGCAGAACGCCGATTATCCGAACATCCTACTCTCGTAAATATTCTGGATTGCTGGATTTCTTTGAAAGACAAAAGTAAAATGTTTTTAATGCATTTTATTATAATAAATAGTCGTCTGTAGATTAAGGTATATAAAAATCTAAAAAATCCTTGATTTTATGGCTATTGGTTTAGCCTGACGTCCATGCAGTTTATATGAATCAATACTGTTCGATTATACGAAAAAGCCGGTTTTCCGAACACCCAGAGTCATGCACTCCTCACATGCAAATAAGCATTGCATACCTTATAAATCCAAACATTATTACCCCAATCAAATAATAAATAGTTAAATTTTGTAATTAATTTAACTTGTTCGATCGTTCAATCCCACGCAATTTAGCGCCATCTATCAGTACTGTTTTGAAACTTGTTGAAATTCATATGCGCTAGTTCGGCGCAGGCTATCCTACTAGCACTAAGTGGTGCTAATTCGTGCGCATGAGCAGTACTACGCCTTGCTTATTTTTATACAAGAGATCGCGTGTAGTACACAGCAAAAACGTTTCCGTCGCACAGACAGGTATTTTTCCTTAAAACATGGCCAAAAATATCTTGGAACATTTTCAATAAAAAATTGGTAGCAAATAACTAAAACGCGGTTTAATGTTATCTATTTCTATTTATTGTGAATAAACAAAGGTACATAAAACAATTATACAGTTGTTTGTCTTCAATATCAAGAATGCAATAAAATATAATTAAACTAATGAAAGTAATAATGTGTATTAGTACTAAATAATTATACAGAATAATTACGCAAATCCTATCTTTTAAATTTCATCATCATCGTTATCATCATCATCCTTATTTAAGATGAAAAATTCTAGACTTTCTTTTGAGAAGGACTGTTTTTTACCTTGCTTTTCGGTCTTGAACTACTCAGATATGGGTCCGAAGTTAGCAATAGCCGATTTAGCACGTCTTCATTGCATGCCGATCTTGAAAACTTCCGGGAAAAGCTCTCCCTATACTGGCGAAAATGCTTGTTCCTTGCTTCAGCAGCCTCTTCAGATAATTGGCCGATTGGCAACAATGCATGAGCTATGACACTAGATGAGTGGATAAGAATTTTGTGTACAGTAGGTGACATAGGTTGCCATGGATATAGATTAATGTAGTATTCAGCAGTATCCATTGTAAACTTGGCAAATTTTTTGAGATCTATTTCAATGCCCGAGGACAGGACTTCTAGAATTATTTTAAATTTATTTATGAGTTGTAAATCCACGCCTGTGATGCTAGCGGCTTTCTCTGGGTTACTGAAAAATCTTCTTGACGTGTTACCATCATTGGTATTGCCGTATCCAACTTTAGGAATATCCACCATTAAACCCATTATCTCAAGAAACTCTTTTTGTGCAATCTCTTTGGCTTCTTGAACTTTCTCGCGCTCACTTTTCTCGCTTAGGCGGCTTTTATGAACTTCTGCCTTTATTTTGTAGCCATGATGGACTAAAAATTCAAAGAGCCTTATCCTAGCGTGTAAAATGGACAGGCCAAATCGGAAGGTGTCCGGATTTTCAGGGTTTGTGGCTTTTAAATTGTTGAAATTTTTCGAAGTTTTTCCACATATGTAGCATCGAAGTGTATATGTCGTGTTTGTGGCTGCATTGCAGACTTTACCATCCACCATAGTTGGTAACAGGGTATGTTTAACACGTATGTGTTCATTTACTATGGTGGCTTCAAGATTTTGTGCCTGGTTCTCGATGTATTCAATTTCTTCATTTGTTATATCCTTATTTTCCTTGATATATCTAATACGTATAGGTCTGCACCATCTTGGTGAGGAATGTTGTAAGTTCTGCCAAATAACTTGGTTTCCACACACAAGTCGAAGGGGCACAAGTGAACTCAGAAAAAGGTTTGCATCATTATTTCCGTCTTCTTCGAACTTCTGCTTGTATCTGTTTTGATTGGATCCATCACATCCCCACTTATATATAAGCTCTAACACTGTGTGTTTTGTCTCGAAGAACTGCTGTAGCACTGGGTCCAAGTACTTGCACAATCGCGATGTTGTGTGATCCACTAAATCTTGAAGCTTTACTTCTGCTGTTGTCTCATTGACGGTTTTTGGTGGGTAGCAATCTTGTTTGACTTTTTGTACGTATGTATAACACGGATATCTATCTTTGTCAGCCTGATGAATCACCTCGTACTGACTTACAGTCAAATTAGCTTCGACATATATGCACAAAGCTTCCTCTGGAGTGTGTTTTTTGGTAGTAGTGGCTTTACTACCAATTGCAGCTGCTTTTCGAAATTTCGTAGCCCTGGTAGGAGTTTTGCTCACATCTTGTATGACTTTCGCAACATCAATTTTACCTGCCGCTCTTTGGCTCATCTGTGCCGCGTATGTTAGTTTCTCAACGGGCACATTGTTTCTAATTTCCATCGTTTTGCGGCGTTTTGATCGGTCACTTGATTCCCCGAATTCTTTGTTTGGGCGACCTTTGCAATTTCCGGGAATTTGCCTAGCAGGTAGTGCAATCTCTTCCCTGAGCCACTCATTGTTCTTTTTCAGGAAACGAGTTTCTATACTGTGACAGGCAACCCATTTTCGTTTATAGGCTGCTTTGAAAACCTTGATAATTGTATGAAGTTCATCTACTTTTTCTTGAGGACACTTAGTTATATCCACAAGTTTTGTCTCTAAATCTTGAAGTTTTCCATCAAGCAAACATTAGCAAACAATAATTGTAAAATTAATTTATTTGCATTTTATGTACGATTTTCATGAAAATTTGTAGAGAGTTATCAAAGGCCGTACTTTATGTGTTTTTTATCGTCAACATAAAACAAAAATGTTACCAAATGACCAAAAACTAGGAGCAGATAACAAACCGATGGACTGAGTAAGCTGGAGCCTTATCCTCAAATTAAATATAGTATTCTAAATAAATAATAAAAAAAATATATAACGTACCGAAATTTAATAATTTCCTAATAAGCAGCCTATAATTAAAAGGTAATAAGCTATTTCATACTTTTGATGGGTTTCTTGGAGTCGGTTTTATTTTTTCTAAAAATTATTTATCGCTTTTTAGTGTACCATTCTCTTATTAAAATAATTGCTATACACATTTAGAATTAACGTTAAAAACCAATTAAACGAATCCAAAAACACTGTCGTTATTTTAAAATTTTAAGGAGTTATAGCGAGCATTGAAGTAGCTGCATCATCAAGTGAATTATGATCTGGCGATTATGACTTTTTGGTCGAGTCACCATTCATATCATTAGAACAAGCCCAATTACAACGTAGTTGTTGTTAACTATTGAGTAGTTCCTCTCATCCTCCAACAGACTCCATTATCAAGTGGTTCTGATCCTTACCAATATAACTTTTCAATGATGTCACTATTCATACCATTCGAACAAGCCCAAATACAATCTCATTATTGTTAACTGTTGAGGAGTTCCCTTACATCAAATCATTTCGTAGGCCATCTGTGCTCTTTATTATCAGTTCTACTTCACCAAATAGTGATTTCTGAGAACAAATCCCTTTTTTTTTGTAAATTATGCCCAAAAACGCTATAAGTGTATGTGCCTATAATATTCGAAGAATTCTTCTTAAATCCATTTTCAGATCTTGACCTATTGAAAATGGGACCAACTAGAAAGTACATACTTTTAAACAAATAATGATTTTAATCGCTTTGTAAATTACGAAGTTTTGTAGACCTTTAAAATAGATACAGAAACTAGGTACCTGTCATCATCCGTGGTGGATTACCTAGCGAAACACACAGTCATTACGAGGCTATCTTATTTATATCCATACCCTATCTGAAATATTTGTGCGCGATACTGCGAACACCCATGTCCCCAATTAGTTCGGATAATCGACGTTCTACTGTATTAATTAATAATAATTCATATTGTATGTACAGTGTCGGTAAAAAATTATGAATAAATACATACTAAACTTCTGGTGTAACCCAACGATACTGAGCCGATACCACCCACTGCAAGTATTATCAGTCAGTCCTATACTCGACGTAACCTTATTATAAAATACTACAAAATGTAAGCGGTAGTCACATACAGCATTAAAGTTCAACAAGTGATTAAATGAGCAGGCTGAAAATATATTATTTCTAATTGACGTGTAACATAGTTCAATTCAATAGAAAATAAAATAGCAAATTCGTTCGGTTATAGCCGGCTATCACATTCGACACGGGCCCCAATATCTGAAGTCAATTTGTCGGAACTGTTATTGCGGTACAGTAACTACATCGCGGGTTTTATTCAGAGGCTCCCATAAAGACGTCCCATAAAGGACAGTTCGCTTGCCCTAACGCCGGACCTGGACGCTTCATTAAGATACTTGTGTCACTTTATTCTGCAATTACATGTGACATGAGGTCGCAATCTTCTTTATTGTTCATTTGAAATAAATCTGCCTGATTGGCCGTTTACTTGGCAGCTTTTACGTTAGCCAACTGAAAGTTTTCTCCCACGAATCCCTATTTAGGTTTGTTTATTTCCTTGTGTTATTAATACGAACATATATTCACATTAAGACTAGATTTTGACGATATCTTTGAATGTGTTGAATCAACACTGTTGATGAAAAACAAAACAAAAAGCGAAGATAGCATAATTGTCAAGAGCTCTTGACAAATATATTTCTTTATTTTTCTTATTTCAATTCAAAGATAAAAATATTTAAAGTACCTAATTGATTAACGTAATACTTTATAATTAAACTATACCTATTCTTATCAGTATTGACTGATGATATCAGCCTAATCTCTAAATCAAATAAATACAACATTCGAAATTGGATAGAAGATAGAACGGTCCTTCCTGGATGGGGCAGGGTTGGAGTAAGGGGGCAAAAGAAGGAGGGCCCACGCACCACGTCCGAGCCGTAATGAGTTGAAAGCGGATACTTGTAGCGCACTCAGCTAGCCCGTGTCCGGTTACCGACCTAATGCCGCCGGATAAACAATGACGTCGAGCCTTTTAGCGACAGTCGTGGACCCACTCAACGTCCAAACGAAAGCCTAAAATAAAAAGAAAACACATTTCCACTATTTGGATCCAAGTGCTTTCAGATTGACATTTGAAGGACGGTCCCAATTTCATTACTTATTATTTATTTATATATTTTCAGAATACATTTATAGATATGAATGCAATAAATTCAAACAGATGAATCAGACAGCTGAATTTCAGACGAAACATGTTTAACGATAGCATATTACATAACAGAAAGTTGAATTAGATCCCCTAAAGTACATTTTATAATATTTTCATTATAAAAACACAAACAAAAACTTTTCAGCACTTCAACGCATGGTGTAACATCGTACAACGAACGGTTCAATATGTGCCTATGTTAGTATACAGAGGCTATCCTTTTGACGTTTCATGTGAGTTTAGTAAGCTCTGGCATTAGGTAAGTGGTGCTGTGAAAGCCGCCTAGTCAAATGTAGAGTGACGGACCATCAACGTTGTTCCATTAACCGGGAGTGGTCACGGGGGAAGCGCAGGCGGGCGCGGGGCTTGCTGCCAGGTTTGATACGCCATTAGTTCATTAGTGTCTCCATTAAGACAGACTCTAATGAGAAAACAAACTACCCGGAAGAAACAATACAATTCATTATTGTTTTTCTCAACACTTATTCCTTTGGCTGATTTATCCTTGTGTATTAATTTAAATAAAACGAGCTCCTGTGTGACTGTCGAGTACTATTGTACACCTATAATTTCAGACTTAGTTATCATTAGGTTTCTACTTTAGTCTTTAAAAATATATAAAGAACCCAAAAAATTGTATTTCAAGTTATAAGAATCACAAAAACAACATTTAATGATTAGACATTTTTATTTATTAGTAAGAAGTAAACCAACATAAATACTTATTGTATATCTCTGCTGAAGTACTGCAAGTATATTGAATTTAGCACAAAGTCCATTCCAGCATATAGTAACGCGTATTAAGACTGAGTGCAGGTCCGGATTGGGTGGGGGCGACAGGGTGCCATCGCGTCCATTATACTAAGGTGAGGACATCGCGACTCAGCAGAGGCATTAGTCCGGCAGCACTGCTCCACTGACTTTAAAACGTTATCTCCATCAAGCTTGCCCCTTGCGCTTGAAAGGGGCTTTGGAGTGGCGAAAACACAGGATTCTCTGTTATGCGAAGTTCTGCCTGATAATTGCCACTAATGGAAAAGTCTAGTCACTTTGCAAAGTGCATTCCAAGTTTTCGCTTCTCCTAGATATAAGTTATTGCTAAGCTCCCGATGCGGGCAGCCAACTTCTAACATAATTCAATACAGAAACGAAACATACTAATGCAAGACTATTATTAATTTAGGCAGACCAGTTTGTTCAACATTAATATCTTGTATTTTAATTAAAACTTTTTGATTCTAACGAATATATTACGAATGTTTTAATGTATAATTTTGGTAGGGAAATAACATCTATGTTATCGACATAAAAATATGATGCTTATAACAAGTTCTTGCCTACATATAATTTTTTACAATTATTTATGATACAAGATTTTATTCGACTTTATGGTCTTACAATAATGAGAACCAGTCTAAAATAAAATAGTTTATTAAATGATGACTATTTAATTGTAAGAGACACTGTAGAAAAATATGTATAAATCGAATCAAATGAATAAAATACCTACGTGATTATATAAAGTATTTTATTTGTGTAGTACACAATTTGTATGCAGCCCTAAAAACCCAAACCAGATTGAAGTGCCCCCTCGGACTGTTTATCTTGACGTTCCAACTTATTTACTTACTACCTACTTGACAGAATGAAAAAGCAAGCAAAATCTAATACACTTACGAGCATCTTACGGAGCATACATATTTAACACGCATATTTACCAATTGGCATGGATCAGAAGGGGTGAGAAGTGGAGGGGAGTAGGGGGGAAGACGGTCATTCAATGAGATTGCTTCTTGCCACCACTCTCGAGGTAATGGATCTCGCCAAAATGGACGGGATCAAGGAAACGCGGCCAGCTATTGCGTCAGCATCACTGCATGCCCATTTTATATCGCTTCAACCAGCAAACAGTGTACCTACTGCATCTTAACAACATTGTATCGAGACCTCTCGCGACTTTAAAAACACATTGATTAATCCCAAGTACGATGGTATCGACGCATTAAGTAATATATAGCTTATTTAGGACGACGTATTAAAAGTGTAGGTACCATTCTATATAAAAGTTCAAGAAGTGCAAGACTGTTTTTTAATCAAGGTAAGGTAAAATAATAACGATTTAATTAGTTATGGTATCCATTAGTCATAACAAACTCGTATATATATTTGTGTAAAGCTTACAGTTTATGCATTTAGCAAGGGGATGTAACACACAATGGATTCGGTATGGATTGAATTATGGAAGAGGCGAAACTGGGCCGGTATCCTTACACAAGGGTAGGGGGCGGAGACAGAGGGAAATGGAAAATGTGTGTCGCCAAGTTGCGAGCCTAACAGCTCCTGGACAGAGCACGGGCCCGATAATGGATTGATCAGATACCACTTTGAGCACACTACCACCGATACATACATACACACGGCTAAATGGGATTTCAGATACGACTTTGCGCCGGTTGAATACACGTGAAAATTTACAAAGGTAATGGAAGTGTGTTAGTTTTGAGCGCGCAAACATTCTTACTTGCTTTCAATTCACTTTTCATCTTCTACTACGGATCTACGTAGGAGTTCCGTAGTCTATGATTACATCTGACTACGGAACTTTTGGTCTCGTAGTCATTGTTACGTTACGTGTAATGTAATAAAACACATTTTTATTCATTTATCAATGATTAGTACTCACTGTGCTCCTACGAGACCAATCAGTAATCTTTGTTTTTATCATTAAAGTGTTCGATTTCTCTTCTTCACTTTGTAATACTAAATGCAATTAAATAATAACATATTTTACCATCTCAGTTTATTTTATTCGTTACAAATGAATTGAGGTCTCCATAAATCAAAGAGATTTACAAATGGAGGTACTTAAATCTTTTCAGCTTGAATAAAGAAAAACGTTGGATATCCACATAGAGGCTATGTCGGGTAAGACGATCTGAGGATACAGAGTCGCTAGTTCATTATACAAATGGACTTCAGCTATTTGATCCACTTATGTGATTGCCTGTGAGCATTATCTCTTAGCAACTGAATGGTTGCTATAAGTCGTAACTCTACTTACAATATCTCTTCAACTAGACCTATCTTGATTAATTAAAAGCGGATTCAGTTTACTAGCCAGTAGTTTTATGATTTTTTGGTTATCTTTTTATGTATAGTGTCTATCTTTGATTTGAAAACAACTTTACTGTCATTATAAAAGCTTTTTTTTTGTCATTATTTTATATATCTAGAAAAACATTTGTTCGATAATATTTTTTTTTGCTTTGTGGGTGGGCACATAAGCAACATCTAACAAACTCTGATTTAAATCTAATATGAATAGTCTATGACTAGATTTGTTGAGGTCCGTAGACGGAAGGAAAGACGAACAGGATAAAACTATCAGGGTTAAATTTTCACATTTAGCTACAGAGCCCAAAATGTTAACTGTATTTTTCATTTTTTCCGTTATTATCCGCTATAATATAAATATTTGCTTTCTATACAGCTTTTAGCCTGAGTATCAATAAATACATGACAAATGATACTATAACCGTAAAATAAACAATAGAATATCATTAGTGAAGGTTTAATAAATAAAACCGTTGGGATTTGATAAAAGTGTAGTGTCGTGGTCAGCTTGGCAAGTTTTTAAAATCTGGTGTATAAGTATTTTATACTTGAGTTTATAGAGATATGTTATCTATATAATTAATATAAGATAATTGTATTGTATATGTATTCTAAACCTGCATATATGACCGTTACCGTTACCATGACCGTCACCAGTCATCCGCTGGTCAAGCGTCAACGCGAAATAGTTAGCATAATATTCATGTTTTTGTGAGCAGAGAAATATAATCGATTAGTTGAAATCGATAGTTGGTTAGCAAACCATGGTTAGCAAACATTATTAAATCAATCGGTAATTTTGCCATCCTGCACGACTGATTTTTAGTACATCATATTAATTATATAAGCTGCAATGAGTGACTGCGACCAATATTTTTTTGTAAGCACTTAGAAGGTAAGCAACAAATTTTGTGAATAAATTTATTTAAAATTGTCGATTTTGTTCTGCACTCAATACCTAACTTCTTTTAACGTGTGGAAATCTTCATAGATCTCCTTCAGCCCGGGGGGACCGAAGGAGTATGTCGGACTCACGGAGGACCCGTGCCTACCGACTAAAACCCCACGTTCCGCCAACGTCGTTAGCATTACGGGATACAGTGAACCCTCAGACACCAAACTACTCCAACGGCTGGGCCGTCTTAAGAACCGCTACCGTAAGCCTTGCAAAAAAGCAGTGTTGTCTTTTTGTGGATGATCAAATTTTATTTTGTGTTAACATTAAATTACTTCTAAATTAAATATTCTATAAAACCTATCAGGCCTATTAAACATTACAGTTCCACGGCACGGTAAATTAAATACTTAACTTCACAATTTCAGATGAGAATATTTTCTTGTTTCTTCCATTTTAAAGCGCGGTTTTCAATAATCGAGTTTTAGTTTTAAAACTTATTTTTTTTATACTCTGCTATTTGATATATATCTATCTATTGCGTAGTTAAACGGTAAACAATTTATTTCAAGTTATTTTAATAAAAAGACGCACTGGATTTTTCCAGTATTAAGCTGGGAAAGGGAGGCTCTATCTCCTACAATTATTTCTCGGAAATGAGATTTCGGATTAGACTCGACTGATGAAGACGCCGAGACGGACGGGGACGAAAAAACAATTAAGGATGGAATTAATATGATAGCGACTCGGTTTGTTGTAAGCACTTATCGTATTTATATCTACCCCGAGTGGCTTAGAAAACAAAATTAATTTATTTTGAACAGAAGGAGAGTAGTTTTCACGAGAATATGTATAAATAAAAGTTACTTTTATACAAGTGGCAATAGACAGTTTCAATGCATACCTAGGTAGCTACTTACTAGTACTTTTGATTACAATAGCTACTTAAACATTCAATTAAAATGATGAATCTGTCTACAGTAATATGCTTGCACGGGTACTGTTGACTCTATCTAAGAAAGTTACTTGGGAGATGACGAAAAGAGCGGCCAAATCGTCGTTTTTCACTTTCTCTATACTACACTACCACAGCAATTTACTGAGTAAAACACTAGCACTTTTGAAATTAAATTCTGCTGATATACAAGTAAAGACAATAAAACAAGGAAATTATTACTGACACTTCCCACCAAGTCACTCTTCCTTTCGGTCAGTACTCATCAGCAAATTATTGTTCATGATTTTTTGGAATTAAACAGTGAAAATATTGAATACTTAAGTTCATAAACAAAGAGTCACTAACTGATTACAACTAATTAGACGAAGTGAATAAATGAATGTACCTACAGTGTGACGAGTTTAGGTAGGTACATAGTAGGATGGTACCAGGGTACTATACCTAGGTGGCTCGTTACTTCAACAATACGTGTAGGATCCTACATAGATACCCAAACAACTGTGTTAATTAAAAGTTAACAAAGCCAGCGTCTAATTGGATGGTTTATCTGTCTAAGTCATGGTTGTTGTGTAGGTAACAATGAAATTCAGCGAACTAATTTTAATTAACTATATTGCCGGCAGATTTCCTCTCTCCATTTGATTTGATAAAACGTTCAAACGTTTATTTCTGTTTGTAATATAAAGGGTCCTTGGTAGTTTTTGTCAAAGAGTTTAGCAACCGAAAAGGCCAAATGACCCATTGAAAGTATTTCAAATCTTGGACAATTTATTCGTAACAAAATGTCTTCTCCAGACTCACGAGGTCTCGACGGCTATTACTTACAACGCAATATCAAATTGCTTTCAATTTATTTCGCAATTGCCGTCTTTGAGTTTCGCTTTGTAGGGGCTCGGACGTCGGTCCAAGGCAACAATAAAATGTATTCGTCTCCGGAATGTTTAATATGGGGAAAAGTTTAATAACGCGACCGAGCAGCGGCCCGCGGTCAGCGCGCCTTCGCCAGCCCACTGCGATAAATCAAATTTCTTACCTTCTACAACCACTATGAGAAAAATCCTTATTAGATTCGAAAACATTTCAACGACAACCAAAAAAAACTTGCTACTCAATCATCCACGACGTTTACATCTAAAACCAAAAAAAATTTGGCTATCAAACAAAAATACCTATAGGTATCTAAGTAGGTACCTATTATGAATACTAAAAAAGATCCTCAGGTAGTCCTACATTCTAAATGTATGATACAGGAACATAGGACATGGGTTGGAAAATTAGAATATAACTCGTACTCAAGCTTAGTATTTAAATACAAATAACAAGATCCCATCGGCAAGGGAGCCTCATCATTAACGCGCACCTTCTGCGAGCATCCCCTTTCTTGAAGCTTTGTTTCCTAATTTCCATATAGAAGAGAATGCCTCTGATTGATTTTATATACATTGGTCGTTTTAGGAAGTCGAACCTGCAACTCACTAGAGTCATGTGTGGTGAGGCGATAGACAAGCGTTCTCTTCTCTATCACCAAAGCCTAGGTTTGAATATGAAACATAGAATCGGCGAGCCGGCCGATGTAGCCCTCTAGCCTGGCGCGAACACAATAGCTGCCTGACGTTAATTAAATGTTAACAAACGCCCTCGTCTCCTAATTGGAAGTGTTGCCTATTATACTTGGCTCGCAGCGCGGAAAATGACTTTCAGTCTTCTCTAGGCACTTCCATCTTTGAGAGTAAGTCTTGAATAAACGCATTATTTGATACATTATACATAGACATCTTATAAAATCACGATTTCTGTTTTTCATGCCCACCTTTCTTCCCAATTACCTAATCTTAAGCGAGTTAAGCTACGAAGTGAGTCCGAAAATCACACAGTTTAATATTTACCTGGCTTTTAACAGTTATAAAGTACCCAGTTATGGTTATGGTGTGGATAGACGATATAAATATACAATGTTTAACTAGGTACCTAAATGTCAGGTGTGGAATGAAACTAAGTGTTCAAAGGAACATAAGTTTATTCGCATAGTGCACAAAAGAAAGTGAAATTCAGACACACAGTAAATATAGTTAAAGCGATAGACACAAGGAGAACATAAAATGGGCGACATAAATAAGCATAGATATTAAGCAAGCGTAAGACGAAGCCGTGAGAGAAAATAAGCGAGCGAGGATACACGATTTACAAAATCTCAGTATCAATACCGCGGAACGAATACGGGGTGGCAATCATTCGCCACTGTCCGGCGGCTAGGTATCACGGCCAAAGCGCACAAAATAGAGACCGTACAGAAGTAAAGCTTCATACTGAGCGCTCTTTAGCAACGTAAACATAGGCATCATCCACGAGTCATTCACGGACACGAAATTTTGGAAAGATTGAGAAGGCAGCATACGCGATTGTCACTCACCGCAAACTCGTGATTCGCGCCTTTTTGTGCGAAGATTTCAAAGTTTTATTGTAAATAGGTATTTTTTGTTTGAATTTGACTTCAAATAGTTTTTTTTATTCCCGAACTCATTTATGAACCAAACATAAAATAAATTACCATGAATTTCATCGACACAGGAATCATCGAAAGGTAAAAAACGGGACCCTATTACTAAACCTCCGCTGTCCGTCTGTCTGTCTGTCATTGGGCTATATCTCATGAACTATAATAACTAGACTCATTTTCTGAGAATATCTATATCTGCTCTCGCTATAAGAACAATTTCTAAAAACATAAAGATATCAAACATTTAGGGGGGTTCACATACAAGAAACTTGAATTTAGCTTGTTCTTGTTTGTTTACGAAATCATCTTAAAATGCATATTGTTTAAACTTGTATGAACAGATCCTTTCATGTGCGAGTCCGACTCATACTTGGCCGATTTTTTACTTCTACACTCTTTTATTTTGTGCTATCCGTTTACCGGTATCTGAATTGTATGAAAGTATAAAATATATTCGACGGAGCAACAAACACTTAAATCCGAATCATTATGGTATCAATAATAGTAAATAGTTTTAAGCTTTATAAGCATAATTTTTGGGCAATTGCTTCGTATAGGTTCAATTATTCCCTTTTGTCGAGAAAGGCACAGAGCTTGAGCCCATACAGCACAAGTCTTCCGTGTTATATTTTTCTTCTTTCTTAATTGGTTCTGCAGTAACATGCTAGAAATCTTACTATAGGCTTTATTGAGTTACTTGGGAGATGAAGAAAAGAGCAGTGAAATCGTCGTATTTAATTCACTTTCTCCACACCAGTAAAGCACTACAGATGTTCACTGGTTAAAACGCTAGTACTTTACACATTAAACTCTGCTGATACACAAGAAAAGGCAATAAATAAGAAATTTTCAACCACCACTCCCCGTTCCCGCCAAGTAACTTCCCTTTTGGATATATATAAAAAAAGTGTAATGTGACTTAATAGTTTTCGTTCAGAATATAATAGGGTTCAACAGAAAGACAAGAACCTATCTTGACCCTGTGACCACTTTAAACCGATATCTATTTTTTGGCAGATTTGAGGCAAAAAGGACTATAGTAGTGCGAAATCAGTAAGTAGTTCGTGATATCGTGGTTTGGCACTCTTGAAATCTCGATGTTTGTTGAGTAAAAAAAGAGACGACCGAAAAAAAACTCGTCAGTAAAAATTGTTGGGTTGATAGATTTTGGTAGAACTTTTACAAAAGTTTTTGTAGATTGTGTGATATCTAAGTGGTCACGCAGACAGAGCCATTCTGACAGCGAAATATCAAGGAGTTACTTGGCGGGAACGGGAAGTGTCAATTAGAATGTTCTTATTTTATTGTCTTTTCTTATATATCAGTAGAATTGAATGTGTAAAATGCTAGTGTATAAATATGTAAATATCTGTAGAACTGTACAAGTGTGGAGAAAGTGAAATACGACGATTTGGCTGCGCTTTTCGTCATCTTCCAAGTAACTCCTTAGAGCCTTCAGTAACCGTACTAGCATGTTACTGTAGGCAGATTCGTCATTTTCAATGTTCGTCATGGCCACAAAGACTCGTATCCAGGGCCGGAAAAACATAAAAAAAAACATTCTGACAGTGACTTTTCCTTTTCCCGTACCTACTTTGTTTGTAATCTTGGTATTTTCCATCTCAATATTAGTAGATAAATAGCGATGAGATAGATTATGGAGAAAAATCTAATGTTCTGATGACTTTTTTAATAAAAAAAATTTACAATATTTCAAGATGACTCAGTTTAGGCCAGCCGGTCTCTCTGATGATGATTCAGACAGTGATGGATACGGTTTTTTAGATCCGCCGGTAAGTAGTGGTCGATCAAAACTATCATGAATAAATTTATAGAAGAATAGACATGATTCGTACAAAAGTTACACAGAATTTATAAATAAACAAGATTTTAGTTTGTTAAGGATTCAATCCGATTTTTCGATTGTTTATTGCCTTCATCACAAAAAAAAAACTTTTCATAACTAGATTCGGAGCTATTAAGGTGCTTGTTTAAATTAAAGACTGTCTTATTTAAATTTAAATTATTTTAGGTTAGAAGAAATCCAATAGTCCAGACACAAAATGCAAGGAAGAAAGTGGAAATTAATCTTCAAGATGCTATTATCAATGGTAACTTAAAAGAGGTGGAGAAAATTATTACTTGTGGTAGGTAATATAACGCTTTATTGTTATATAAGAGATGTGGCAATTTAAATCTGCTTTTAAATCTTAATTATCCTGAATTACAATTTGTTTATAAGCTATAATTAAATTCTATTTTATTAACTTTGTACTTGAATGTATAAAATTAAGTTTTTGTATTTTTGTCTGTTTTAGATCTTAACAATACTGTAAATATAAAATTAGATAGCGGATGGACTCCCTTGATGCATGCTTGTTTCCATGCTCAAGAAAGTATTGTTGAATTCTTGTTGGATAGAGGAGCTGATCCTAATTTACATTCAGGTAATTTATATTAAATGTCTAAATGTGTGTTAAACTTAATACCTATATTTTTTTACATACCAGTGTCAGGTAAACCTTTAGGTTGCATGGGTTAGGTTTAATTAGAACTATTATTTTTAATAATAAAGATGTCATAAGTTTAAGTTTCAAATGAACTAAAATACACATAAAATATCACATAGTATGAATATTTTATACAATGTTTATAATTTTTCAACTTGAAAATGCATTTGGTAAAATTCTCAATATATAATTATTAATAATTACAGACTCAGTAACACCTGTTATGGTAGCATGTTCCAACAGCAGTGCCAGTGGTGATGCCTTGTACAATATCATATTATGTTTACTGGAAAAAGATTGCATCTTGAACATAGGAGACAAACATGGACAAACCCCTCTGATGAGAGCCATTAGTAGTGGCAGATTACAAGTTGTAAAGAAACTACTGGATAAACAAGTTAATATTGAAATGAGAGACCAACAAGGTTGGACTGTTAGTATAAGATTTTATTCAACTATTGTTTGACCCCACTCAGCATTTTCTGTATATGAACTTTTATCCCAGAATTTACAAAAATGCAGGTTGACTTTCAAAATACCTGCTCTTAAATAAAGTCTCAAACCTATTATCATACTTGATAATCAAACCCAAACACCTGTATCTAACACTGTACCTGTAGTCTGTGAAATTTAGCTGTTTGTACCTAATAGCCATATTTCAGCTCCATTCAAGTAGTTTTAAGATTTCATCATTATTCCCCAGGCTTTTGCTTTTAGATATAAATATTTTTTAAAGCATTGAAACAGTGATTTGTCACCTTATGTTATGAGTTTGTTACCCTTAAACATGCAAGATAAATTAAAGCATTTATATTAAAGTTATCTTCAAAAATAATTCCCTCTTACTCCCAAAAACCAACCATAATTTTTTCCACCCAGAGAAAATATATTATTATGAATCATATAAAAGTATTTGACCAATGATTGAATTGTAATGTATAAAACATCTTCTAAAATCAAGAAGATGAAGTTTTGTTTTGATATTAGAAATTAAATTTTCAGGCATTGTTTTGGGCAGTGCACCACAACCAGCCTGAAATTTTGGAAATGTTAATTTCCCATGGAGCTAGATTGAATGAAGTGGATAGAAGCAGTAGAACACTTCTAGACATAGCCATATCTCATGACCATGAAGCCATTATTGAAATACTGAACAAGTATGAAAATCCTGAAGAAGAAGACATAGATAAAATAAGTTTTACTAATAGTACAAACATGAGTACTTGGCATGATTACTATCCAGGGATAAACAAAGGCCAAAAGTAAGATATTAATTAAATTAGCAATGTTTTAAAAATCTAATTACCTTTGTTTGTATTTGTGGAATCACTTGAGGTTTTAAAAACATGTGACTTCTTTAAGGCTTAAACAATTACTCTTATATGTTGGCTATTCAAACTAAAAATTAAGAAAGCCAATTACAAGCATTTAAATAAAGGTAGTTATAACATATATATTTATTAATTATATTATTTATGTGAATAAAAGTCATTGTATTGGATTTCAAAATCCATGCTGCATATCAGAAAAACCTGGATGGACAGTGCAATGTACACAATATGCCTAATTTTTTTTCTAATTTTTTTATTACAGGTTAAAGTATAAAAGCGAAATACCTCATCTTTTGTATGGTATGAAATGTGAAAGGCTAGCTCCACTCATTGAAGATAGTGGAATAGATCTTAGGAAGTTCTTATTACTGGAAGAGGAAGATATGATTAGAATCGGAATCGACATGCCATATGAAAGGCAGAGACTTAAGTATGGACTCCGAAGTTTCCATATGAAGGGATGGAAATTGAACTCAGTAGCAGGACTATATGCTCGAAAAAATGAAAATTATAGGTATTTACATTACTTAATTTTATGAAATATGTACTACATTTTTATATAAGATGAAATATGTACTACATTTTTTGAGTTTGGAAGAGCTTGCGGATAAATTTTTTAATGGTCTAGATCCAAACATTGGTTATTTCATGAAATGGTTAAAGGTATTTCTGTTGCAAAATGTAAAATATGCTGCTATTGTAAGTCAATAAGTGGTTCCTCTAGCCAATAACCAAGTAGTAATGTTAAATTTTCTACTTATTTGTAATTATTAAATATGTAATAATATTAAATTTTCCAGTGTTTTGGACTGTTTAACAACTCTAGGAAGCCACCTTCAACAATTATACATATTAGAAGCAACACTTCAGTATACTTTAAGAGAATATAAAAAAATTCAAGATCAATTAAAATTTGAGCCGCCTGATTCACCTGCACTGAAGAAAATGTCTAAAACATCAATATATATCATTAGAAATTTAAATAATATAAGGAAAGAAGTAAAGTCGCTCAAAACTGCTTTAAACAAGGTAATATAATTCCATTGTGCAATAATTTAATTTTCCTTTTACTTTTAACTATTTATTTTTATGCCTAAATAAGTTTTACTTAAGCAAAGTTAAGAATCAGTGGCAGAGGCGTTACTACACCGTTCAGGGGCTGTGACAAATGAAGCGGATGGGGCAATTCCTACAACAGACACTGGCAACCTTTTTTAATTAATTAACACAAACTACTCCATATTAATCGCATCGGGAGCCCCTTGCAGTTTTTAACTCATGTTAATGATTTTTTTTTTTTTCTAGATCAGTAGGGATAATCCGAAACCAGTGAATATAATCAAAGGGACGTCAGCCACGGATGTTGCACTTGGGTACGTCTCAGAAATCTTTGTTATCTGCTCATTAGGTGTAATTGCATACAATGCTAAAACTATTCTAAATTACTTTATTGCTAAATAAATAAATCAATCAGGTTTTGTTACTTACTTCTTCTTTATCCTGTAAGTTTACCCACAAACGAAAAAGATTTTTCATAGCCTGGCTTTATGGCTTCGTGATGTGCCCAAAGATTTCAGAAGTTTAATTAAATAGTGGACTAAATTTACCATATTATTGTGATATTATCGTTAGTCACCAATGTTTACACGATATATTAATTCACGTTTATTTATATCATTAAGCACGGTGTCTATTTTATGTTATGCCACATTTTTAAGATCAAATGAGTCTACTATGTGTTTATACCAAGTTCTTCCACTAACGAATGCAGTCACATTGCCACGTGTAGAAAATGAATCCGAACTGAGGATAGCCACACGGATTTCCTTCTTACCTTTAACATCAGTTATGGTACATTACTACTACGATTTGTACTAGTGACCTTTGTCCGTACCATGTGTTTTACCTTCGATTGCCGCTTGCGACTGCAGTTACAAATTTGTATGAATCTTTGTAAAGCGCCTCTTAACGGATTTGTGAGGAATAAGGATTGCTCATACAAAATCACTGTATAATCTATGTTACCTGATGTGTAGGAAAACTGTACGAACTCATGGTAGACACCTCCTCTTTTATCTGTTAAAGGCGTTTAGACAAGATTTACAAAAAAAAAAACTCCAGTCGCTACCGGTAATAGAAGTTTTATAACATGGCAGAAACACGAACTCTTAATAAACTGGCCGGTCACGGCATATACATTCAAATTCAGAGAAGTGTTCTTCTATTTTTTATTTAAAAATTACAAGACTATGTTTTTACTCGTGGTAGATCTCCTTCCATTTAAATCAATCAACACATAATTTATTAACATTATAATAT
This sequence comes from Choreutis nemorana, assembly GCA_949316135.1. Taxonomy (NCBI): domain Eukaryota; kingdom Metazoa; phylum Arthropoda; class Insecta; order Lepidoptera; family Choreutidae; genus Choreutis; species Choreutis nemorana. The sequence goes on along the minus strand of OX438601.1, from coordinate 5,274,653 downwards.
ATAACTTTGTTGTGTTGTACAGCATAAGCTGACGTAACCAACCCTTCATCTCATCAAGAATTATGCTCGTTGATAGCTGTCGACAGCAATAAAGCATTGTAAGAGTCACCCGTTTGTGCTTGATGCATTTGGCAATGGCTCAAATACCGTTATGCCACAATTAATTGAGGTTACCGGATAATTAATTCCACAACCATCGTCATGGCTGTTTTTGTATTACTTTATGGACAGTAATTAACATCCCACACTAAAATTATAATGAGGAGATTAATAAGCTAGAATACTGTTTGGCCTAGGGCTCAAAAGCGTATGAATTTAATAATGTAACAGGTAAGTTTGTAGATTTCTTGATATTATAGTCTATTTAAAATATTTCAATTGTGAGCATTATTTATAACAATGTTGCTTAGAGATACTTATCATGTTGTATGTTGATATTTTATAGATCTACTCGATAAAGCACGCGATATCGTATGCGTTTACCTAGAATTTGGTCCAGTGAGAAAAAAAAAATTGGCCATCTATTGGATTTGAAAAAAAACTATTTAAAATCGTTTTGTGATACAATCCAAACAGGAACCTAGATTTTTTCCAGGATTAAAGTAACTAACGTATTTTTTTTTAAATCGGGGCACACCCGCCACTCTGTCCCACCACTGCAACTCCTTTATCAGGATCAACAGTGACATCCTTTGATCGAATAATCAACGAATAATGCAGCTGTGCAATGACGCACTGGCTGTCTTGAGACCCGCAACAAACTTAAACAGAAGACATAGGAGGTAGTAAGAAAGCGGTTTCAGACTTCCCTCCCAGCAAAGCGGAGACAACAATCTCTGGTTTCCCTTCAATACGAATAAATCTTTCGCCTAACATATTAAACTAGTAAACAGGCCGTATGCTTATTGGACACTTACTGGTCTTGTCTACTTGTCTACTTGGCTGAAATATTTGACAAACAGATTAATAGACTTTTGATCCCGGAATTCATCCAAATCCGTTTCAGCATCAAAATTATTGTGTGATGTAAATATATTTTTCAAGTAATATTAAAAAATGCTTTGTATATATAGACAGACGGACATGGAGAGAAACCAAGAAACTAATAGGGTCTCTCATTGAAATACCTACTTACTGATCCTAAAACAGTTGAACGAACCTTTTAATACACAGTTTGCTAGTTTTATGAAAAATAAGATTGTTGACGTTATGAAACAAAAAATATTAAACTATGTAGTTCTGAGAAACAAAACAAGATTTTAGGATTCCGTAAATTCAATATCTTCGTCCTACCTTAATCAAATCACACCATTACGAAACAATAAAAGAACAGTAATTTGTTGGTATTTCATTTTAGGATTCCGTAAATTCAATATCTTCGTCCTACGTTAATCAGACCACACCATTACAAAACAATAAAAGAACAGTAATGTGTTGGTATTTCATTTTTTATTGACATCGAAAACTTTTAACATTTTTGTAGTAAAATATAAACGTGTATCAAGATAAGGCTACGCTATTTTTGTGTTTTAAAATTTGTTTAACAATTCCATTTTGTGAGTTGTTAGGCCTAATTTGTTCTTTATTTTGTTTTAGAATTAAGATACTCGTTAACATTTTCGCTGTTACAGACTATTGTTAGATTTTTTTTCCATTTATGTGTAAAACAATTGAACAATTAATGAACATGTACAGTCATTAAGCCCCATAACTAGTCACAACGTTTTTATGACAATCAATAAGTGTAGAGCGTGATTTGTACATAACATGTAGTGTTTAATTTCTCCATTTGAGTTCGAATTATAAAATGCATTAACTTATAATGCATCAGATCCTTACAATCACAGTGAAAGCGTTCGTCGCTAACGCAACAAAAGAGTGCTGTGTTGCAACAGTGCTTTTATACGAGATTGTCTCAATATAAAATCTCCAACGGATCTAATAATAATAATATCTAATTGTTAATCTGAGATTCTCTATATTTAAGATTCAAAATAAATATCTGAGAACGCCAATACTCCTTACAGTAATTAAACGTAAATTAAAATAAATTATTTAACAGTATTATGGAATAGAGTTATTGTCGAGATTCGCTTAGTGTTTCTGTACGGGGATGGTCCGGTCGGTGATTGCAAGCTGCGGCAGGGGGGCTTCCACGGTCAGCACCCCGTCGCGGGACAGCGACGACTTAATGGCCTCAGGGTTGGTACCCTTGGGCAGCAAGAACTCCCTGTTGTACTCTCTGTACACCGACTTCGTGTCTGACTTCTCCTCGTGCTTAGCGTGCACCTGAAATAACAACCCATTGTGTTCACTTCTACAATAAACCTGTCTGGGTTATTGGTTCGTCAACCCCGAAAATCGAAACGTTTGCGTGCATTTTAACGCCAGTAGATGCTGGCAGGCTGCCGGTAACAAGAGCCAATTTTTGTTTAGATGCCTACGTAAATAAAGTCGCTTCATTATTTCATGGACGAGCAATTTATCTCGCGGTAAAAAATAAAAATGTCAACGAATCATGCGGCCATGACGCGACATTATCATCGCATAGCGACTGAAATACGTAAATAATTCATGCGTTGTTTAACATTTTTTATCAACAGTGCCAAACGAAAAAATCTGCATATGGACGGTGACAACAATTTCCGTCGGTACATTGTACATTCATTTAATGCTGTTTAAAAAAAAAAGTTTTTGGCTTTTTCTATCTATAATTTCGTATTACAATTTAACGTTATAAATATATCGAAAATGTTAAATCAAATATTAGAGGACATTTTAGGAAAAATATAAAATCGATCGACTATCGTATAAACACTTAAGTTAGTCAAAAGGTACAATAAAAATGCCTACACATCACTATGCCTGTGAGTATTGCCATCAGTTAATGGTATAGATCTGATGGCGTTGGCTGCCATTAAATAGTAATTAGGTTATGGCATTAGTCTGGTTTACTGACAATTCGTATCTATTTAGATAGGTATAGTCCCATACCTATCTTAATACTTCTAAACAATCCAGAAAACTCACCAGCAGTTTGTTGTCAACAGTTTTAACAACGATTTCCTCAGGCGTGTACTGGCTGACATCGAACCGGAGTTTTAGGGACTTGCCGTCACCCTCGTCTTGGATCAGGGGGGAGTTAAGGCTGTCCCAGTGTGTGGGCTCGGCCAACTGTCTGTTGTCACTGTGCTGGGACGATGTTGTCGAGCTGGAAATATCACAACATCAATGATAAAAGCCTTATCAACAAATGTTAATTCTATCAATTATCACTTGTGTTAATCTAATTAGATAGATAATAGATAAAATCGTTTATAGCATATTACTACAATGTAAGGATGTCAAAATGAAATAGACAATGAAAAAGGAATGTATGAGTATTTATCGTAAACAAATATGCACCATTGTAAACTAAGCCCGTACCAAATGAAAATTAAAATCTGATCGCATAAAAATAAACATCCTGTCACTACATTTTTTAATTGTCCATGATTCGTTCAACTGTAAATTGACAAATAACAGTACACAAACATTTGTGTGAAAAATGACACAGTTAACGTTCTTCTTCGGACTATAGAAACAGTATGAAAAAATATGTTGATTTATTTTATATTTACATGCATTACTGTCGTCACTTTTCAGTGGCTAAAGATAAGGGTACCTTCACATAAGCTAAAGGCTAAAGATGCTTTTAACCTTCGAGTAGGTAGAAACGATTAAATAAATACTACAAGTGCTTACATACTTATTATTTCTACTTACAAATCCTAAATTTTAAAATCATGCATATTTAGTCGGTAAACATCTACTTAAATGTCTACAAAAATAAAAATCAATTCCTAATTATTTTGTAAGTACTTTCCTTAACCATACCTACTTTTAAATTGAGGATAAATTATGCTTACGTTGTAAAGAAAGGAAGGAATAAATTATAAACCCCACGAACAATTATGGGAGTGTTGTAAAGGTATACAGACAATGTTGTATGTGACTAATCCCTAAGGGTGTTGAAACAGTTGTAATTATTTCAATATAAATCTCGAAACATCCAATCTTTCATTAAGCATATGTAATATCTATATTAAACTGATGACCATTTTATATGAGTATATTTACACAAGTATAGGTATATTCTGTTCATAAAACTCGCATTACCGACCATCTAAGTATCATAATTTTAACCTATAGATGGGTGACATCATACTGCACACAAAGTCAATGTCAAGCATTGTGAGATTATTGTAAACGTACACCCACAATAGAACAGTAATTTAATCTGACGGAACCAAATTAAATTAACATGACAAGGTGAACGGTGCATCGCATGTTACTTGGCTTTGCTATAGCATAACACTTACTCTAGCCTCTACACACATTTTGAAATTGCTACCTAAATAGCTTGCTTAATCGTGAAATGTATTGGCCAGCGGTGGCAATTTTTAAATCGACCCTGCCGCAGAGGCAATCTTCCGAGCTCCCTAGTTCGTTGCTGCTGAGGGCGTGTAAAGTGATATAAATCCGAGTCCCCAAACTCAACATCAAAAGTCGAAGCAGATTATCTTTATTACGATACATCATTTGGAACTCTAGGACACGGTGAAGTCGTTCGTTTCATTGATCTGAGTTCGTTTGCGGCTTTGCTGCCAATATGAAGATAAAAACCCTTTATAACAAAATTTTTGTAGAAAAATAGGTCAACATTTTATTGGATCTCATTCTCATTATTCCCTTAAAAGCGTCGGTTAGCCGTTAAAACATATTTTTCCCCCGTTTCCTCTTACCCTAATGCGACTATACCGGAATAGTTTTATATTTACTAGCTCCCTCACTAATAACCCATTTTATTAGTTATTATATAAGGTACATACCTACGTACAATAGTTACAGAACTATTGTTTTTCAAATACATAATATAAATCCTGATCTAAATCACCGATGATCTAAGTACCTAATTAAACAATCATCTATGAATTAATTAATGAAAGATGAGACACATGCCCAACAATTCTAATCAAAAACTAAAATTAAAATGTAAGTCACAATCTTAAAAATAACAGCTAATACTTATACATACTTACATAGGTTAAAATTATGTCATCATAACTTGAGTTGAGCCAAAAAATAAAAGAAGTATCGAATTAAAATTAAGCGATTTTTTCACATTTATTATAATCTGATACCTTTAATCACTCGAAATTTTAACACACTCAACTCTAGCTATGAAAACTACAACACAGGTAGGTAAAATTAGATTCAATAATTAAAAACAAAACAGTCGCTCTACTAAGATTCATAATTACAAACATGTATAAAAACAAACACGTAGAATATACATTTGTGTAACTTTACCTCTCTGAAGACTTGGTTACTCCTCCGGAGGAAACGGATTCAAAATTGTAAGACATGCAAAAAGTAATGTATTACTGTTAGTTTATAAAGCTCAAACTTTTAATTAGTTTTAAAAAATGTAGACGGATCGGCAATTACTTATAGCAAGCTTTATTTACTGCGTTTATTTAAACCTATTTATCACCACTTTACTATTAAAATATGTACACAATAATAAACTTAAAATCAAGGAGAATTAATATTAGGTACGAGTATGGTTGTCATATTACCTATTAGTTGAATATTTACAAATTATTTTAATATAAAATATACCATTAATCAATCATTTTTTAAATGTATATTAGGGTTTGAGTATTCGAAGCACTACAAAATACAAATTAAACTTTTTATCGTTTGCCTCAAATGCAAACATTCTTATTTGGTACCTAGCTTACGAAAATAAATTAACATATTTTCGTCTGAATCCTGCTATTGCGAGAAATCTCGAAGAAATTAATCCTGTTTGACCTAAAATATTCTACAGAATCGCATGCTTACAAGATTCATGGAGTGATGTATGGTGATTTTTAGAAGATTTTTTTAGGATCAATTTAAACTATTTTTTCCCATATGCATGTCCACCAGTTAAAGTTTGCCTAATAGAGTACATGTTTGAATATTTATGAAACATGTTCTTCCTACACACAGTTCACGTTGTATGGGCGGGTTTCTCAATGCCCACATTGCCCACTCAATTTTATTATGAATCCTAAAAATAATTAATGACAACATACATTTTAAGTCATCAGAGTAATGTTGGTTTTGAGTGTCCTTCATTATTTACTCTCATAGGTTAACTTTGTACTGACTTTATTTACACAGCTTTTTATGGGCACAGTACGTATGGACGAGTATTGCCCTGAGAAATCAAACCTACTACATACAGTTTGCTCCTCAAACTTACGTCACCCCACCTAGTTCTACCCGATCAACTAGGTCATGTAATAAAGGACCTTGTGAAATAAACAACTTCAGTGCATTCGCTGCAGAAAATAAATTACACTACCTACCTACACGTTACCGATAAAACAATCGTAAACAGGTTTTGTTTGACGCCCATGATACCTTATTTGGTTCGGAGTTTTTGTAGGTATTGCAAAATTTTATCAACCTTTAGTAAGGTTCTTACTAGTTTGGTAAATGTTAAAAAAAATTCATTCACAATTTCAAAAACTAATATGTACCTGAGCCGTAGTCATAGCAATTAAACATGGTCCACGGTGAACAATGAAAGACGGGCGTTGCGCAACCGCATACGATACAATGTGTTTACATTTTCAATAATTTGCTCCTGTATTTTAGCAACAAAATGTGAATGTCGGGAGCCGGCGCACGGCTATTTCTATTTATGACATCATTCATGCCGCGTCGGGCTTACGTATCGTTGCTCGCTTTAAATGGAGTTGAGAGATGTCTGCAGTATGCCGATGCCGTTCCGCGGAATGATCCCGAATAATAGCAACTATTTAGAATACTTTCGTGGAGTAAGCACAGAGACGTAGGCTAAAGAAAGCGTTACCTCTTGCGAAAACTTTTAAGCTCATTAATTCAACATTCCCTTTAAGGCGCGCTTGGCCAGCAACGTTTCTGATTCAGCTCGAATAATAAGTAGGAATGTCGTGTACCTACAACTTAGCCTTAACAGAAACTGACCGACAATGAACTGACTTTTCATTTTTTTATATGTAGCTATATTGAATAAAGTATTAACCAGTTGCATAATACTAGTCTGAAGAAATTTTATTCTTACATGTCTCAAAAACTGTCAATAATAAAATTAATATTTTTAAACCTTACAATTTATGTGAGTACAAAGGAGTCATAAAATTAAATACCTAGTTGTGCTCTTGAAGAAATTATTGCTTTCTCTGTTCATAAGTTCTGATCTGAATTTGCTCATCTCTTCTTCCATCTTTCTCATTTCGCTGTCAAATCTCTCTCTTATACTTGAGAACTCGGTGTCGATAACTGAGAAATCTCCGAGTTTGATTGGGATGTTTCTCTTGAGACCACTGTCTGCCATTTTCACGTGTATATGGTGTGAAAACTGTCGTAACTAAACAAACACTGGCAATGTAAACACTGTTCGCGGTGTACGTGTGCACTGATCGGTAGACGTAGCAGCACTGATCATTAGCGTCGGACTCGCCGCCACGGGGCCTGCGCACAGTTTTAAATAGCCTTGCGTTGGAAGAGACTCGCTCGCTCGAGGCGGCGTCACTACTTCAGCCCACACTGTAGTTCTCGCTCTTTCCACATCATACCTTATATTCTTCAACAAAGATCTGAAGGTACCCTACGCCCTGACATGGTTGAACATGACGTTTTATTGATGAGTCATTTTCATCTAGATCTGTCTTTACTGTATCTTGTGGATGATTCCACTTAAAGTTCATTCCAAGAAATGCATTTTTAGTCTTGTTTTTAAGATTCAAATTTGCAAATCAAAAATATTTCCAAATAGACCAATACATTGATATTGTATATTGTGATAGATTTCACAGTGGTTATTGGTAATATATTTCTACATATAGAATAGGAAAGAAGTCCCTTCTCTTCTCAAAATTTTATATTATTGTTTATCATAAACTAATTTTATATATCCGATATCGATATTAAGTTTAATTGTTAGTAGGTACAAGTCGCATAGTGTAGGTATCCTACCCACAAAAATCCAAATCGGTAGTACTTACTAATTCATAGCCTTGGATAGAGGAATGAGTCATGATTTTAACACGAATCGAAAACAAAAAGATCCAATTATGTCTACATAGGCCCAAAAATAATGTCTTATGCCTGACTAACATGTGGGTGGAACGAGATAAAAATTGTGTATCACTGTTTTGAACTAGTAACATTTTACCTATCAATGTGGGTAAGTGATGAAAGCTGGAATGCCATTGTTTGAAATCTCAGTTGTTATTACAAGATATAATTAAAATCATGGTTAAAGCACACTTCGTACCAGCTCTATATAAGTTTAATTATTAATGTAAGAAGATACAATAACCCTTCTTTCAGATTGCTAAAATCTTATAAGTACATTAGTAAGTTAACAAAAATAAGACAGATCCGGTGTTTTACTTGATATTTTAAACATGTGTGCTTAAGTGCTTCTAATGTAAACTTTGGCAAGCAACTGTCATCGCCGGAAAGCTTTAACTATAGAGCTAAATGTGTTTATATTTGGAACTTATTTGTCATGCTCGCTCCGTTAAAAGCCAGGAAACATTCCCTTCCAAAACGGAATATGTTCACCTATTACTTGGCTAATGCTTTTAACGAGGGAACTGTGTAGGCATTATTTAAGTTAACAGATTTTCATCAGGTCATGGTTCACAAAAAAATGTTAATTCAGGCAGGTATCTTAGTACCTAGTTAGTAAAAGATAAGATTTCCCTACGTTATGATTAATTAATGAATGTGGTATTATTGTCATAATATGTATAAACGGATTATTATATGTATTATCATTACAAATAACTTCATTAATTGTAGCTTTTTACTGAAGTACTCAAGTAAGATTATATTATTTAATATCTGAAAATCACGGTAAGCATTTCAAATATCAATCAGTATAATTATTTTTATTCAGTTATACCTATACCTAGATTTTACTTTAATGTTTGAACTCAGATATCCATACGAAAACATTTTAAAATCTCGGTAACATTATTTTCACAGTCATGCATTTCTCAGCGTCTAGACAAAATAATTTGAGATCCTGTTATTTTAAGATTTTCTTGGTGACATTGGCGATAACAAAGTTAAGTACCTAGGCAGATAAGTGGCTATTCATTATTCAGCTGCTTTGCCTGTCTAATTGTTTGTAAGTGATGAAAGCGATAAGAAGTTCGTTCACACCATTTCTTACACCAGTCGTCTGGAACCTGGGAGGGAGATACCGATACAATGAAATTAAAAGATAAGACATGCTGTACGTTACTTTCTATCACGGTAAGAGGACAACGTCAATTACGATCCAAACAAAATATTTAAACTGTCTGCTTGCTCAGTATCTAATGTACCCTCTGTCAGCGATGTAATTTTTCTTGTAGGTGCACATTTCTGATTACATTACATCCATTTATATAAAGTAGCAAACAAGCCATCGCGAATCGCTTACCATTTACCTACCTACTAGGTATGTAACTTACCTACTTGTATGTAGGTAACAAATATCTTTAAAAATAAATTTAAGGTACCTTCTTATGATGCATTGCTTTGGTACTTATGCTGATATCTGGATTCGAGGTAGAAAGATTCTTGCTAAAGCAATATAAATTTACCAAAGAAGTGTAATCAAAGGTATGTATCAGCTTTAAAGGTGTTCGTGACTAGTTGTAAAAGCTAAAAGCGTTCGCATTGGCCTGTCTTCTGTCTAAATAAATAGGCTAACTCTAGTCACGAAATTTTACTAAAAGGAAACTTGGGGTGATAACTTTGCACGATTCTCGACACCACACCACAAGGCCGGGGAAGTTTTAAATTTTCTAAACGAACCAAATTACAAAATTGGCTCGAACATTAAAATGCATTGGTGCTCAATAATGTAATTTCATGAACTTAGTTCTTATTATGGTTTAACGTTTAGCACATAGGTAGGTTGGTACTTAGGCTATGTGTATACAATTTTTTCTTAACAATTCTAAAACAATACATCTTTAACCTCATGGTACTTAACATTGGGATATCCTAATCTTACATAAAATATGAAGAGTTGTCTGTTATGTCGAGAAATCGTAATAGAATTCTTCTTAGATGTGGACGATAAAAAGATATGGGTGATTTCGTTCATGGGTCCAATTTGCGAAGGTAATTAAATTACTAATTAGTATGTTCAATTTCCCAAGTTAGTCTGTGATTTTTGATACCTACCTAGCGGACTTTTGCTAATCGGCATACCTACATTTCAAAGTCAATGCAGTGTTATCGCCATTTTGAATAGGCGAATAGGAAGGTAAGTTACCTACGTGTAAGTAGGTAATGTAAGAACCTACCTAGCTTCGATACGAACGATGTTTTTGTCTATATTTAATACAAATTCATGAAACATTTGATATATACTTTTACAAGTGTGGTCTTATTATATAACTCTAGTTATACCTGCTTAGAGTGCTGTTCGGTCAACGATACAGTAGATAACAATGCGCATTTACCTATTACTTTTACTGCGATTTTAAATAATAATTACTTACATTTGATTAGTTTATAAGTAACATGAAAGTTGAAACCTGAAGATGAAGGTCGATGGTGTTCTGTCACCGTTGCGCTGCCGCCTTCTAAGTAGACCGTATCGGAGGTGTCTTGGGACTGACGCGGCGATGGCGGCGCCTTCCGCATTCTTCTGATCAAACGTATAGGGCTTCACAAACGTGAGAAGAATACGTACAGTAAGTATCCACTTCTAAATAGGGTACCTATGTACATACATCTGACGATTCGATTTATTTCTTTCGTAGACAGGTTTACCACAGAAAATTAGGTATATAGAATTTAGCATAATTAAAAACTCCTGTGAACTACTTATAGATAGGTAGGTACTCAAAGTAACATCCTTTCATTTGTGCCTACCTAATTTATCTGTGCTTTTGTGTGGAAATTAATTGTCTACCTAATAAACCTAACAGTCGTGATTTTCCTTCGCCTGCGGCATTGGTAGGTTACCTTTTATGGTTCTTCTAAATTCTAAACGATTGTGGTGGATTCGGTTAAACGCGTTTTATTGAGATAGGTCAAGGTATGTACCTATCTATTACAATATTAACATACTTTAAGTACCTATACAATATTAAAACTGTGTCTTTAAATAGATAAAGCATAAAGCAAGGAACATTATTACATTAACGTTAGGTATTCCAGAATACAAACTACACATTGTTACTTAATAAGCATTATACGAGTAGCTATACCAACTTCACCTCGTTCCCGTTGGTGATTGCTAAGTGATCTGTTTTTACTGTTATGACCTCATGCTTTTGTTTTTATTTCTGTGCTATTGTGCAGCTAGCCCAATAACACCGTAACATTATACATCTATCATCTATACCTACAACCTGTCATCCTACATCGGTATACATAACAACCTAATTAAAATTATCATAAGTTGGTCGGAACGAGTAAATAGTAGGTTGTCTCGACTAAATTTAGTTAATTTCAGATAATTAAAACCAGATGATTAAAATTTTAAAAATTAAATCTCAAAACTAAAAATGGACTAGTTACATGTATACATATAAATAAATAATAGTAGTGGTAGTTAACTATCTAACTAGATTTAAATATAGATTTTGTTCAGAGCAGGAAAGAACTTATTTAATTGTATGATATTGCCAGACGCAAAATAGACTTTGGCAAACCTATATATGTACCTATGTCACGCACGGGATGCTAACTAACAAACCCTCCAGGTGCTCTTGGCATCTGGATACTTTAACATCTATTAAAAATTCACAATAGCGGTAGGAATGAATCACGATTTCCTTGGATTCAAGTTGCCTTGGAGATGTGTATTTTTAGTCATTAACATGTCTGAAACGGAAATCAAGACCTTCGCTATTAGGTACGACTTTGGAGAAATTAAACCTATCGTTTTCTTATCTTACCCTTGCATCATTCGTATATAGGAACCTACAAAATATAGATTGTAAGGTACCTACTCAATGTAGGTGTTTAGCAGGATTTATTGAAGGATATCTGGACCTGTTTCAAATCCTTTTCCCTATCCGTCTGTCTCCCTTTCAAACATAAAACTAGGGCACGTTAATACCAGAAATTATACGAGTAAATGAATGCCCTGCATTTGGTATCCCTATCCTCCGCAATTGGTTCCCTGTATTAAACTGAGTCGCGGAATGGGTTTAATTTACACCATCACATCGTAAATTCCTGTTTTTGTTACCTACGAACAGCCACGTTTTCACGAACAGCCACGTTGCGCAGCGGCTGTGTCGGGTGAGGTCTCGGGTTCTATTCTCGGCTCAGGCAAATATTTGTGTGATATGAACATGAGTAGGTACAGGTACAGGTACACTTGAATTGGGGTCATGGAAGCTTCTATCTACTTAAGTATGTATTTATCTGGATACCATTGTTAAGGTTCCATAGATAAAGCCTAGGGCTTAGTTTGGGACTGAGGTTATTTGTTTATAACAAAGGTATTTAGCCAAATTTTTAATGAACCAGCTTCTGTCCCGCAGTTAACAATCCACTCTGCTTGCAACTTTCACTCCCGGTATCCTGTTCTGGAGTAGATCGTACTCATTATATGAGATATTTAGGCACAGAAATAGATGAATGTTTGTCTTTCAAAGCCCGTCTAAAGCTTACTGCATCTAGAGTGCATAAACTAATTTACGTTGAGAAGAATCACAAAAACTTGGCTGATAGAAAAACTCTGACGCTTGTGTACACAGCCCTATGTGTGTAAATTATCTGCTATTGCATCAAGGTGTGGGCACAACGTTCTCTAATAAAAGTGGCTTTCAAATCCATTTTCATGCCATTTCTATATCCTTATTATATTGTGAAATTGGGTTACTGAGTGTTCACAAACTATTTATCCTGAGTTGTCCTTGCGGTCCGTAAGTTACTGTGTTCAGCAGAGTACCCTACATACTTGGTATGTGTTCAGAGTTCAGAGTGATTCACAAAATCACACATACATTCCGACACTTACAGAAACACCTACTCAAATTTTATTAATCTTAGAATTATAGAATTTTTCATTGTAACATAATAATGAACTACCAATACTAAAATTTTAATCTAATACTAACTAATTTTGTTGTATATTCCGATTTTATATTTAAAATGCTTTTTAATTTGATTTAAGAATGACTAAAATTTGTTTACCTTGTTTGTGGACAACCAAAATACCTACAAGTTTATTCCGAGATGAGGGATTGTTGCTAGTATTTGTTGTATTTTTTTTGTTAATCAAGAATTATTATTATGCCATACATAGGCGAATATTCGTAAGACGTACGAAATGTAGCTTCATTAAAATGACTTAAGGAAAAACTTTCATTTCAAAAAAAAATTGTGGTAAATTGCAAATTGACCCAAACACCATATTAGGTAGGTAGGCAAGGTTTTTGTTTCTCAGTCTATGAATGTAATTGGTCGGTCGGTTCATTTAAATCAGGTTTATCGGTTAGTCGTTTGCTAAATCGATTAAGTAAACTTCGATTTTAGATAGCTCGCAATATATGAAACACAGCCTGTGTTGTGTCTAAGGTATAGGTGATCTCAGATTTATGGCTTTTGCAAAATTTTAAAAAAGGGTTTTACAGTTAACAAACAAAAAGTTCATAGGCTACTCGTAAATTCTACTACCCACTGTATGTAACACTTATTACAATTATTTTACCTTATACGGCGACCATTGGTCATAGTCAAGATTTTAATCATCAAAACGAATTGCGCAACTAGGTGTTTCCTGGCTCTGACAAGCTCCACTTTAGGATTCAACTTGTGAGTAGGAGTTTTAGGTAGGTTCACCCACATCTTTCTATATAATTTATGCATACAGTTCTCAGACCAAACTTTATGACCTGTTTTTTCAGACATTAAATGCCCATTAGAGAGATCATGTTATTCTGGTTTAAATTTTTTACTGTTACTTCCAAAAATGGCTTGTCTTTTTGTGATGTCATTACCTATTAGTTAAGATAACGTATATATGTTTTATTCTAGTAAAACAGGTTTTAAATATGATGCAACAAACTGAACATGGCACTATAGTGCCCGGGTAGGTATACATACAATTTATACTCAAAGACAATGGGTATAGTCAAAAATACCTACTTGTTCAACCTTATCATGATAAGATTATTGTAGTGATATGACAAGGTTTGTGACAAAGAAATCTGTCAAGAATACAATACATTTATTACTTCTTACTCTTTACAAAACAACTAAGATAAAATAAGTATTAATAATATTTAGTAAGTATACAACATCAATGTAGAAGCTTGAAACACCTTTTCCAGACAAAAACATGCTATGGACAACAGGACACTGCATTAAATACAAAACTCATTGGTCCCTTATATAAAACTAATAGTTTATTACGAAAAATGTGCTGTTAAACTAACAAAAAATAATCAAAATGTAATATTGGAAATACAATAAATTTTAATGAAACATTTTGTGCTTCATTTACCTGTTTTGTGCTGGATCTTGTGCATAAAATAGATCATAACAATGTTAAATAACAATGGGAATATATATATCAATTTATAAGTAACCAATTTACCAAATACTTTAACAGTAATACCTATAAAAGTTTAAACTTACAATGTTATTTATCACAAAGACTTTTCATATAATTGTTGGCCACATATTGATTAATTTAAAGGTAGATTAGTAATCATGAAAAATGATGTTATTACTCCAATCAATAGACAATGTACCATACGTAAATACATATTTCAAAATTTTCAATAGAAAATATGTTTATATTAAGTTTAAAAATACTATTTGTAGAAATTTATCAAAATTTAAAAGCCAAGATTTGTAAATAGTGGTGCTTTTTACAGGTTTAAATTGTTTTAAAAATATACTTTCTTAGAATCAGTCAAGTTTGGTCTGATAATTTCTTAGCACTGTAATAATTAATGTCGCCTTATGATTATCGTCCTGAAGTTTGAGGAGCTTCAGTGACGGGGGCAGAAGTTCCGGATCCGGATGAAGCCCACACTATAATTATGATAAGCAAAACTCCACCAATAGCACCAATGATAAGCATCATTTTGAGGTTTTGCCACCAATACTTCCTTTTCAGCTTACCAGCTTGCTGTTCGAATTGAGCTGCTCCATGTTGTAAGGCATCAGCTCGATTGTCCAACTCGGATAACTTCTGATCTCTTTCCAAAACTTTCTCGACATTGACACGCATAATGCCGACAACTTCGTCGACTTTAGCTTGAGTTTGAGCCAACCTTTTGTCGCTAATTTTTGGACCAGAACTTCCTCCTTGATCTTCCATGTTTAAATTTTTCAGAAATTAACAAATAAAAGAAAATAAACTAAATAATTCGTTGTCACGTAGATCGTAATGCAAACAAGAATAATGGAGAATGAATGAATGAATTATTGACTCACTTGACTCACTTGTACCTTCAGTCACATTTGAAACAGTTAAACTTCTTTTTTTGTTGTTGTTGATGGCATTGCCATCAGTATGGCAATAACTTTGAGTTTTTGACATTATCCAATTTATATTTGTTAGTAAGTTTTGATGAGGATGAAATGAGAGATGATAAGATGAATAAGGAAAGGATGAAAATAATCGATGGAATTATGAATCTGCTTGTAACCTTCTAGAACTGTATTTGTTCGCTTTATTGAGTTACTTGGGAGATGACGAAAAGAGCAGCAAAATCGTCGAGTTTCACGCTTTCTACACTTGTACAGCACTACAGATATTCACTAGATAAAAATGTAGTATTTTTCACAAAAAATCTGCTGTTATTCAAGAAAAGACGATAAAATCAGAAAATTTTACCAACCACTTCCTGTTCCCGCCCAATTACTCATTAAACTTCTTTCAATTCGCGCTTTAGCAATGCAAACATAAAACATTTTTAAAAGGATTTCACTCATGATTCGCGCTTTTGTCGTTGAATTGGATTTTAAATAGATTTATTTTTTTATTTTTCATATCCTATATAAAATAAATTACCATAAATTTGATAACCCAATGACACAGGAATCGACTTAAAGTTATTTCAGTAACAATCAACAAATAATTGTTGGAAATCAATCAAAAGACATTTTTATTTTTCGGAATCTTTTTTGGATTGGATTTTTTTTTCATTTGTATTTTAATTACGACTCTTAATACAAATAAATTAATGAAAAAATTATAAATCCATAATTTTGTGACCGCCGTTGCAAGTTTACACGTTTGATTTTGAATGAACGAACGTAAGAACAGTATGAAAACTTTACTCAGTACATTTAAATTAATACCTAGTCATAATCGAAAATAAAACAATTTTACGTTTTATTCCAGCAAATTTTTCATATAAAACTATGTATTATTATTCTAGATGAACATAACGTCATCACGTTGGTATCTACGTTTGCATTTCCGTTTTCTTTTGAAACCTTAAGATGTTACAATAAAAGGCAAATTAAATTTTATAGACTTGCATGTTAGAATGAAGAAATTTTAATTCCGGAAGACTAGTGCTGTATACGCTAATACTCTTTGCCTTTCTCAATAAAAAGGGAAGAAAAAAACAAATTAAAATAAAATCTATCTTGTCTTTGAAATTCGTTCTTGAAAAAGAAAGAAGTTGAAAATAAGAACCGGTGGCTATTTTTCTTAAAATATCTTTATTTCAGTGATTATCTCTAAAAATGGTACGTGTTTCAAAATTTTTTTTATGATTACCGAGCTTTATGCCTATGCTTAAACTCTAGTAGTGCTTACAGCTCCAAATAATAGCATGAATTGTCGCTGCTGTGATCGCAAGTTGCACGTGTGTTTTAATCACATGAATTTTGCAGGTTTCGTTAAATCCTATCAGAATATTGAAAAATGAAGCTGAAGAAGAGAAAGCTGAGGTGGCCCGTATGTCTAGTTTTATCGGTGCCATTGCAGTTGGTGATCTCGTCAAAAGTACATTAGGGCCTAAGGGTATGGACAAGATTTTGATATCGTACGGGCGAAATTCTGGACAGGTTAGTTTGTTTAAAAAAATATAGAAAAAAAAATCCATAAATATAATCATGAATCCTATCAGACTAAAAAGAATGTAAATATTAACATCTTAATTCTCTTGTTTTGTGTTTCATTTGCAGTTAAGATTCAGTTTGAGAATTTCAAATTTATATTTCTGGGGCTAAACTGTTGAGTGAAACTAACCTACTGGCAGTGGTTTAGTTCAGGGTCTTGTCAATGTGGATTCATAATAGGACCAAAGATGTGAATGGCTACTTGATCAATTTTTCAGGTTGAGGTCACAAATGATGGTGCTACTATTCTTAAATCAATTGGTGTTGACAATCCCGCTGCTAAGATCTTGGTTGATATGTCAAAAGTGCAAGATGATGAGGTTGGTGATGGTACTACTTCAGTTACTGTTTTAGGTAAGTCATAGAAAAGTAAATATACATAATATGAATTATGTTACTAACAATACCTTAATAACAAGCATTATATATTATAATTTCTAAACATTCTAAATGGTCTGCTAGAGTTAATGATGCTGATACCATATAATTTTATTAACCCTTTCATTTGCAGTGTTATAGTATACTCAACATTTAAATGAAAAAAAATATTCTTATGTCATTTTATTTAGTTTTGAGTATAGTTAAATTTTAAATCCTTTCCTCGCATCCTAGAAATTAGGGACAATGCCCATATGCATATATTTTATTAGTTATTGACGAAATGGCGCCCTCTCCACGCAACAGCCCTTGACCTTAGACATGTGATAATTTTTTAAATGTTTTACTTCACATAATGAACAGACATTTGTGCATGAGCAAGTTATTGGACCTCTAAAAATCACAAAGACTGTAAATATGCATGTTGAGCATTCTCAACATTGTGAAATTTGTAAAAATACACTATCCATTACATATGTTGAGTATGCTAAACATTGTCCGTTAAAAGTGTGACGGCTTTTCTGTAGTATTTATTAGATTTTTTTAAATTTCTTGTCAGGGTAGTAGTTATATGAGCGAGTTTTGACGCAAATATGAGGTAGTTCATGTTCAGAATGTCGCAATAAATTTTCTTTCTTAAAAACTATGCCTTTGGTGTTTGGTTTGCTTGCTTCTGGACAAAATAAAATGGGACAGAGTGAACAGCATTATGAGATTAGTACTATCTGAACATGAGCCATCCTCTAACGATAGCAGCAGGAGTTCTAATCATTAAGATATACCACTAAACATCAGCTTTTACATAGAACAGTCTGCCTTGAGCTCCGAAGGACAATCCATTCCCTCCTTTCTGGAGAGACTTCATCTAAGACAGTTCAAACGAAGAACATGCTTCATCTAGGCTCACTTCCAAATCCTCTATAATTGAAGAAATTGAAAGAACAGGGAATAGGATTCGAGGTGAAAAAAATAAAAATCCCTTGAACATGTTCTTTGTCAACGTAGAACCTAGCCCAAAAACACTGAAATAAAAAGTATAGAATACATTTACCATACCAGAGTCAAGATTGAAGATCCAAGAAAAACACATGAAATTCCTCAATGTACCAGGTGCCAGCAGTATGGGCACACCAAAAATAACTGCATGCGCCCAGACAGATGTGTTAAATGTGCAGAAGGCCACAAAACAACAGATTGCCCAAAAAAAGATAACAACACACCAGCAACCTGTACTCTCTGCCATGGTGACCATCCAGCTAACTACAAAGGCTGCCAAGTATATAAAGAGATTCGTGCACGGAAAATGGTAAATACAGGAGCAAGGAACCCCACTAGATAAGGTGAAGACCAGAAACTCATTTTTACCACCACCTCAAATAGACGATTTTCCTCCACTTAAGCCCTGGAGGGCTATTACACTAGACAACAGAGACCAATTAACCAAGAAAGAAATACTATGCACATACCACAAAGCGCATCTAATACCACAAATGCTGGCTTTTGGCATAGAAAAATAGAGAAAACACAATCTCAGTCAACAAGCTTACTTGAGCAAATTATAATAAAACAATCGGAGAAAATAGATATTCTCATCCAACAAATAGGAACCCTAGTAGGTCTTCTAACGACACTCATTGCCCATCAACAAAAATGAAATTTCTACGTATTGCAGCATGGAATATAAACGGTTTATCACCAAACAAGCAAGAAGTAGAGTTATTCGTTAACCACAACAAAATAGATGTCTTATTGATCTCTGAAACTCACATGACTGATCAAAGAGTAATAAAAATTAAAGGATACAATATTTTTTACGCCAATCATCCAGATGGGACATCACATGCTGGGGCAGCTGTGATAGTAAAAGAAAACATACGACATCACACCCTACCCAGCTTTAAACGTCCACACATACAGGCCGCTATAATATCAATAGATGACTGGCAGGGACCACTAAATGTGGCTGCTGTGTACTGTCCTCCACGACATCGCATAGATGAGCAAATGTTTCGTGACTTTTTGCATACACTCGGTGGCAGATATATTGTTGGGGGAGATTGGAACTCCAAAAACACATTTTCGGGTTCCCGTCTGACGACGACGACGTCGAGAGCTAAAAAGGGCAATTGATTGTGATAGCTTGGATGTAATATCAACAGGAGAACCAACACATTTTCCAGCTGACCCTAATAAAACTCCAGATCTCATTGACTTCTTCATCACTAAAAGAATCTCAGAACTCTATATAAAAGTCGAATCATGTCTAGATGGCTGCTCTGACCACACACCTGTTATTTGCACATTAAGTACCGCAGTCATCTGGAAAGAACCACGTGAGACGCTTTATAACCATAGGACTGACTGGAGGGCTTTTCGGAAATACATAGAAGAAAATGCAAATTTATGTATACCCCTCAAAACAGAAGACGACGTAGATGACATTGTGTGGTACTCCACCAACATGATACAAAAAGCAGCCTGGTTATCAACTCCTTACATAGAAAATAAGGCACAAACTCAGGATATCACCCTAGAAGTTGATAGCTGAAAAGAGAAGACTAAGACGTCGTTGGCATACCAGCAGAAATCGACAAGATAAAAAGTTACTCAATAAAGCACAAAAGAACCTAGCAAATATACTTAGCGAAAATGAAAACAACACCCTTCAAGACAAGCTGAGGAGTCTGTCTCCATTTCAAGCAGAGGATTATTCACTGTGGAAAATGACCAAATCATTAGGAAGGCCAAAACAACACATGCCTCCACTAAGACAAGGGAACAGAAACTGGTCACGAAAACCTCAAGATAAAGCTGAACTATTTGCCAGCTTTTTAAAGGATGTGTTCAAACCCAATGAACCAGATATTATGCCCACAGAGAAAGAAATCGATGAATTTTTGAACAGTGACCAACAAATGTCTTACCACTAAAACCTGTAACACCTGCAGAAGTAATTACAGTAATAAAATTTTTAAAGCACCAGGTTTCGATCTGATAACAGCAGAAGTTCTCAAACAATTACCAAAAAAAGCTATTATGCTGCTGACAATAACTTTTAATGCAATATTGAGACTGCAATATTTCCCAAAATTATGGAAAGTGTCAACTATAATAATGGTTCCCAAACCGGGGAAGCCTCCTACAGAAATTACATCATATAGACCTATAAGTCAAGTCAAGTCAAATCAATTTTAAGTCTAGAAAATAAACTTCTTAAATATAAATGTATTAAAACCGATTTGGTCATACGGTATACAACTCTGGGGATCAGCAAGTCACTCAAACATAGAAATCCTACAGCGGTACCAGAATAAAGTATTGAAAGTTCTAAGTAATGCACCATGGTTCATACGGAATGCAGAAGTACATGAATACCTCAAAATCCCTACAATCAAAGAAGAAATTCAAAAGTCTTCTGTGGCCTATAAACAAAGACTCGAACAACATAGAAACCACCTTGCTACAACACTGATGAATACAAATTATTGCATATTTCAGCTGAAACGAGTGTGACTGGCCTCAATCTGAACAAACTATATAAATGAGAGATGGTATATCATTGGATGTACACTCTCCAAAAGTCATCTTAGTCAACATCAAATCTGATTAAAGCCATTAGGCTGATTGCAGATATAAAAGAAAAGAAAAAAAAACTATGAATCAACAGTAATGTTATTTAGTTCTTTGATCCAAAAATCAACGAATATTGCAGCTGTGTTTTACACACAGCTTATAACCGAATACCCTACCGGCTGTCTTGGGACCTCCAACGAATGCAATCAAAAAATGAAATTAGAATCCGATTTCGAACTTAAGGATAATTGTCGATGTAGTATTGATGATGGTGCCGTACAAAGAGGAAAAGAGGGAAGTAGGTTGTCATATTTGACTTGTTTGTCAAGAAGGCGAAAGAGAAAAATTGGCATCAGGCAAGCAATTATCACAGAAAGGAAAAGGAGCGATAAATGATACAGGAGGCGTCGATTTGACGGAAATGTTGGTGGCTTTATACCTTATAAACTTCAAGACCAAGCATTGGTATTTTAAGGTTTAACATATGTATCATA
Organism: Choreutis nemorana; assembly: GCA_949316135.1. NCBI lineage: Eukaryota > Metazoa > Arthropoda > Insecta > Lepidoptera > Choreutidae > Choreutis > Choreutis nemorana. Next base: position 5,253,069 of record OX438601.1, on the reverse strand, counting down.
TTTAGATTCAGACCGGTATGATATAACAAACTTTTAACTTTTAGATGTTAACGAAGTACGATGGATGTATGCATTCAAAATCGACCACATTAACATGAAGTGCACGGTATGTGATATGAGCCTGTGTCTCTGGGCAGAGAGGATTACTCGTTTTCCTTCAATATTAAAAATTTAATACCTTTCTATGTAATATCCATTGTATTTGTTAATAATCTCAAACCTTTCATAACGGGCAATGTGAAGTACCCTCAACATATGTTTGCACAGATGATTTATGGAATGTTGGGCAATGTTGAGTATTTTTAATTATATGTTTTCCAAATTTGGAGATATATATATTTTTTTACTATTTTTATTAACACTAATAGAGCTATAAGAACATATTTTACAGCAAAACACAACAGAAATAGAAGGAAAATAATCTTGGGCGTTAAAATTAACCAATTTGAATTACAAGGCTAAGCTGGTCTGGAAAAAGCTAGGTGTGCTCAATAAGGCAAAGTGGTGCTTCATGAGGTAAGGCTGTTGCCGTAGCACAAGTCTGGCCCCACATAGAATATTTCTGTCTTGGTACCTGAATACCAGCCTTTTGACTTGGTTCAGAAATGTGCTATGAGGATTATCAAAGCTCCCTAGATCACACATGTTATTGAGCCCTTAAGTAGGAGAATAAAACAAGAACATTATGTGAAAGCTCAAGCTGTGGAATCAACTCTCAGGCATGGTTTTTTCAAGTGACTACAGCATGGGGTTCTCTTAAAAGGGTGTTAAAAGTTCTTGCAGGAGATGTGTGTGTGATACTCCTGGTATTGCAAAGGTCCATTGTTTACCGCCATCTGTACAAATTTAACAGCTGGCCAGACCAAATACTGCCTCTTTATAATTATCACTCAGGTTTTGGCAAACATATCTATGTTATGCTGTCAAACCTTATAAATCTAATTTCATTGTTACAGCTGCTGAGCTACTTAGAGAAGCAGAGAAGTTAGTTGAGCAGAAACTACACCCTCAAACAATTATTGCTGGGTGGAGGATTGCCGTGGAAGCAGCCAAGCAGGCCCTATCAGATGCTAGCTTTGACCACCAAAAGAATCTCAATGAAGCTGCACTTCGAGCTGATCTAGAAAATATTGCTCGCACAACTTTGAGTTCAAAAATCTTGTCCAACCATAAAGAGTGAGTGCTATAAAATATCTATTAAAATCTATGTTCATATGTCAGATTTCATACGCTAGGAATGTAGAAAAACAAGCCATTAAATTAAAGTGAATGTTATCAGTTATTTGAAAAAAAATACCTTTTAATAGAGGGAAGAGAACTTCCAATGAATAATGAGTCTTTTCATTAAATTCTTGACAGGCTACTTTATTGGTAGAAAAAAAACATATACGTAAAAAAACGTATAGTATATGACACTTTTCTAACATAAATAAGATTACTTAATTACAACATTACAACAACAACACATAACATTTTTATGTACCCCTTTTTGTAGGCAACTAGACGGTTCCAATTTTTTAATCTCCAATCTATGTCTTTCTTTGAAGTCTCTAAGATAATAAATCAAAAGCTTCACTATTCTTATGAACATTTTAACTGTTTATTTATTAGTATTGCGATCTCAACAAAAAATTGTAATTCTTGCGCCCTTACACATATAACTTGATTAAGTGAAAAAAAAATGTATTTGGTAATGTGATTATAAATAATGAATGTTTTATATTAATTTTCTTCAAATTAACTAATGCTAAAATTAAAAAGTATTTTTTGTTGGCCTAGAAATAGAAATCGATGATATTCTTACTACGCCTAATAAGCAGCATATTTATCTATAATGAAAGTAATAAAAAATAAAGCTGTAAATGGTGAACTTTTAGTGTAAGACTTGTTTTAAAAATATAAAACAAAATGCAGGAAGGCTATATAATGTTTTTATATAGAGGGAAAGCTAATATAATGTTTTTATTTTCCAAAATATTCATTTTTGTTTAATTTGACACTTTTTTTAAATGTAAATAAAAATATGATCTCTTTTTTTCACACTGTTTCATTGATTTTAAATCTTTAACTGTACCATAATTTTCAAATCATGTTATTGTTACTTTTTTGTCACTGTGACAATACCTTCCACTTTGCAGGCACTTCACGAAGTTGGCAGTAGATGCAGTCCTAAGATTGAAAGGCTCTGGAAATCTAAAAGCCATTCAAATAATTAAGATATCTGGTGGTGTACTTGAAGAGTCTTTCTTGGATGAAGGATTCCTTCTGAATAAAAAGGTATTTATACTTTTTTGTTACTATATTACCTCAAACATATATTTATACTGTAATGTACTTTTAAAAGTAATAATTAATAAACTAATAATTTCCGTGATTCAGGTTGGAGTACATCAGCCAAAACGGATTGAGAATGCCAACATTTTGATCTGTAACACACCCATGGACACAGACAAGATTAAGGTCTTTGGTTCAACCATCAAAGTCGACTCGATGGCGAAAATTGCTGAACTTGAAGTTGCTGAGAAAGAGAAGATGAAAGATAAAGTCAACAAAATCCTGGCTCACAAGTGCAATGTATTCATCAACAGGTAATTTTAACTATTTAGTTAAATTGCTAGTTGCCACCTAAACTTATCTCTTATGGGTTTAACTAAATCACAGTTTTTACGATAGTAAAATCATTTGTAACTTACTAGTGGAAAGCTTAATTTATTAACTTATTCAGTTATTTTTCCTTGTTTTGTTTACTTATGTTTTATTTGTTTCTAATCTGCAAGTTTTGATATAGGAAAGGTTTTTTCATTTATCACAGAAGTTCAATATTATTGTCAATTTTTTCAGACAACTAATCTACAACTACCCAGAGCAACTGTTTGCGGACGCCGGTGTGATGGCGATTGAACACGCAGACTTTGACGGCATCGAGCGTCTGGCACTCGTTACTGGTGGAGAAATCGTATCCACATTCGATACACCTGACAAAGTCAAGCTCGGACACTGCAAAGTTATTGAACAGGTGACATTTTGAGGCATACCTAAAGATTCAAATTATGGTGTATATTAATTTTTTGGAATTATGGTTATTTAAATTTATTCAATTTGTTAGGTATTGATCGGTGACGAGTGTTTGATCCGTTTCTCCGGTGTGGAGCTCGGTTCGGCGTGTACTATTGTTATCCGTGGAGCCACGCAACAAGTTATCGATGAAGCTGAGCGATCTTTGCATGATGCACTTTGCGTACTCGCTGCCACAGTCAAGGAACCTAAAGTCATCTATGGTGGAGGTAAGAGCAGTTTTTTTGCAATATTTGTCTTTGGCATAAGTTCTGTAAACCAAGTATGAACTCCAAAAGGTCCTTGTCCTATTTTATTATGTATGTTATCCTAAATAAAAATAGGAAATTAATTTTATATATTTATGACAAAGCATCAATTCGGAATTTGAGCTGTAAGTAACTGGTGATTTATTTTTTGTTGTATTTGTTATTGTCTGTTTAAAGCTCGTTCGAAAGTTAAAAAAAAATCCATTACGGGAAATTCTTTAATTTGTTGTACCAATTATGCTAAGCTGGTGCAGATTGCCAGCATAAAATGAAAATGTTATTGTGCACATCTAATTACTACATAAACTTACTATACACGAGGGTTGTCTTTTAAGTTTTGCATATAGAGACGTAGATTGCGCCAATAATTAAATATCAATATTTAAAATTTGCCTCTTTTTGCAATTTGGAAATGAAGTACCACCAGTCAGCAATTTCTCGATGGTATGGAGAATTTAAACGTGACGAACGGGTGAGCCTTAGCGACGATTCAAGGGCAGGTGCACCGAAAACCGAGGAAAACGTCGTAGCTGTACGTAACCTAATCAAAGAAGTTCGACATGTGACATGTGAGATATGGCGCCAATGGGGATTTCTAATACCTCCACAAAAAAAATAGAGTTGTGCGTAAAAATATAAATAGTTTCCCGCATCTTTTGACCGAAGAACAAAAGGCAACTAGGGTCAACGGATGTCAGAAAATTGTAATACGATTCAACGCCGTCAACTTTAAGAATGTATACTGCATTGTTAGTGGTGATGAATAATGAATTTATTCTTATAAACCCGAAACTAAAACCCAGTCTTGTGTTCAAAGATTAAAGATTAGATATCGGAAAAATGTATTCGTTTTAGAAGTGTTTCGTAAAAGATAGTCGCGACTTTTGTCTCAAAACTGGTAATGATGCAAAAATTCCTCTGAGCAATCGAAGAACAATTACTGCTGATTGGTACACAACCATTTGTTTGCCTAAAGTTATAGCTGGACTTCGAAAAACCGATACTGAACATACTCACCAAGACAACGCAAGTTTGCACACTGCTAGCAAAACAATCGAATTTTTAAGAACCAAAACATTGAATTGCTAGACCATGTTTTAAGTCCCGACCTAAGTCCTAATAACTTCTTTACTTTATCTAAAATAAGGAATGAAATGCGCGAACATAGGTTTGTTTCACCAGAAGATGCGGTCGACACATAAAAAAATCAATCTTGACCATACCTACAAACGTTGAAAAAATTTAAAAATTGGTTAGAGCTAATGGAAAAATGTATAAATGTTCCAGCAGAATACTTTGAGAAACAATAAAGCCTTAAAAACCTGTCTGAAGATTCATTTAAGCCCTATATGCAAAACTTTAAAGATAACCCTCATATAGGACACCTATTTTTATACATTTTGTTAAGGTGGTCATTAACTCACATAGCACAAGAGTTTCAAATAAAATTAAACTTCAATTGTGTATCTTCGCTAGGTGCAAGTGAGATGCTGATGGCGGAGGCGGTGTCTCGCGTGGCGGCTCGCACGGCGGGCAAGGAGGCGGCGGCTGTGGAGGCCTTCGCTGTAGCGCTGCGCAGACTGCCCTCCGCTGTAGCTGACAATGCGGGATATGACAGCGCTGAGCTCATCGCGCGGCTGCGGGCCAACCACGCTAACAACGAGATCACTATGGGACTAGGTGAGACTACTTTTTATTGTATATGATTAGCATAGCTCGGAAAATGTAGAATGAAATGGGATTAATGATGTCAAACGTATATGTTAATATGGACTTTCTCCGAAATTTCAGTGTTTAGAAATAGTTAATTTTTGTTTACATTAAGTTAAAATTTGAGAGGCTTATTATTAGGGGTATTATAAACTTGTTAGCATACCTGTTTGTTGTAAAAGTTTCAATAACCATTTCTATATTTAAAATCTTATTCTTTGATTTCTTTTTTGATTGATGCCCACTGAATCATTTAATATTAAAAATTAACGCTCTATTTCCATCCTCTCATTCTTCGTTGTGTTGTCTGAATCGCTCATATCCTATAATAGCGTTATGACTAAATTCCAACATGGATTCCGAAGTGATCTGCAAACAAACAAGACAAAACACACAACAAGACAAGAGCACTCAGGTTGATTTCTTTTATACTGATTTTAGTTCTGCTTTTGATAAGGTACACCATATTATTTTATAAACAAAGTTAGAGACATACTGTGTCGGTGGATTACTTTGAAGTTGGTTCAAGTCCTATCTAGAAATTAGGCCTCAATTTGTCTATTGTGGCAGTCACGAGTTCAATATATATTATGCATCAACCGGCGTAACTCAATAATCCCATTTTGTGGTAATATTGTTTTATTTTTCAAATTAGTCAAATTCTTCTTTATTCTGACGGTGTCAAGTTGTATAGAACTATAAAATCCTACGGTGATATGAAGTTGCTACATGAAGACCTAAATGGTGTGAAGAGTTGGTGCAAAGACAATGATATGGTCCTTAACGTATACAAATGTCTTCGTATTCGAGATGCTAGGAAAAGAAAGTTTATTGTCACCCAATATCAGTTGAGTACCTCGAAAACAAGAAGTTGGGAATTTAGTTGTGATATCGGCATACTTATCGACGATAGGTTCAGTTTCATACCTCATGTAGAAAAAATCGTATCAAAGATGCGAGGATTTTTGAAACGAAACTAGAAGTAGTTCCAAAATCCAAAGACCAAATACTATTTTTTTATGCCTTGTTACGTAGTCGTTAGGAGTAGGTATGTCAGGTCAGTGTGGATTCCGTATTGTAGTAGTGGCATTCCCCACCAGACATCTAGTTTTCGCAGTTTCGGGTTTTTCGGACAGGCAGCCTTAGTGTGACAGATAAACACCCTTTTAAACATCATCTCTTCGAGATCGACGACAGCTTTGGATATTTGTCGTCTTCATAAAATCTATTCTAACAAGGTCCGATCTTGTGATCATTTGGTATATCCATCTAGAAACCCTACCATCTACCTCGTCATACAATCTCGAATATCTTTTCTGTGCCTGCTGTGAAAACCGACCTTGGCTTTTGGTAACCCCTGTTTCGCATCTGCAATTTCTTTAGTGAATTTGCTCATTGTGTACCACAAATTTATATAAACTACTCAAAACAAGGTGTTTGGTGTTGAGGAGACGGCGGAGGCCCTTCTTAACGCTCTCATTCCGGACGACACTACTGAAAATGATACCGACTATCATCGAGAAGTTAGGCTCATGGCTGCAGTTCCACCCACATCTCCTTCATCCGATCTTCCAACTTTAGATGAATTTGTCAAAATTGTTAGGGCGTTACCGGTTAATAAGGCCTCTGGGGAAGACAAAATATCGAATAAGATGATCCAGGAAGCCGTAAAGTCCGCTGGGGATTCTATTTTAATTGTGTATAACCGTTGCATTGCTGAAGGGGTTTTTCCTCAAATTTGGCGCCGCGGGCTAATTAAAATCATACCTAAAAGCGGTGATAAGCCACCTGATGATCCAAAATCGTAATCGTAATCGTATAGACCCATTACCCTTCTACCATCCCTGGGTAAACTTCTAGAGCGTCTTATCGTACCTCGGCTTCTTCCGGGCGGTCCAACTTTTCACGAACGTCAATTCGGTTTTACTATCGGCAAAACAACAATCGACGCGGCTATCTCGGTGAGAAAATCGGTAGAATCGTCGGAGTTTAAATACGTCATAGGTGTGTATTCCTAGATATCTCTGGTGCTTTTGATAAGGCATGGTGGCCAATCTTATTGCTCAAACTTAAAAACAGAGGTTGTTACAGCAATGTATATTCCTTAATATACAATTACTTTATAAATGGAACATCTAAGCTTCAAATTGGTCATCATGCAGTGTCGAAGGCTTTGACTCGGGGCTGCCCACAGGGTTCAGTGCTAGGGCCGTATCTCTGGAATATCGGATTTGATGACTTTTTGTCTATACCGTTACCGGCTAACTGTTCGCTGACGGGATATGCAGACGACGGTCTCCTGCTTATTCAATCTCATACAAGAACAGGAGTTGAGTTGTTAGCTGAGTCCTTCCTACGTCTGGTGGCCGACTGGGGAAAGAGAAATCATCGTGAGTTCGCAGCCCATAAAACACAGTATTTAATGTTAAAAGGAAACTTAGTGGGGCTACCGCGCTTTAAATTTAATTCAGTTACAGTTAAAAAGAAAGACTCAGTTTGTTATCTCGGTTTGATACTTGAAAAGAAATTTCATTAATGTGCTCAATACATTAAGCAAGTTAGCGAAAAATCAAAACGAAATTTTTATGCCGACCTGGGGATTGTCGTTTAAGTCATTAAAAATAATTTATACTGCTACTTTCTTGGGTTGCATTTGTTACAGAGCCCCCGTGTGGGCGGATAGAGCCACAATTGGCGCTGCGCGACGTAAATTGCTTCAGAGTCAGAGATTAGCGTTAATTTTTCTTTGTAAAGCGTATAGAACCGTCAGCACTGAGGCCCTGCCGATTCTTGCGGGCGTTTTACCGGTAGATTTGGAAATACAACGGCGTGCGGCAATGTATTACAACTCGCGGAATGGTATGAGTTCAGATTTTCTAAAACCGAAGGATAGGGCTAAAATCAGTAGATTATTTGATAGTAACGACAACGTTCATAAAAAACTAATCGACGAATGGCAAAATAGATGGGATACTTCGACTAAGGGGCGGCATTTATTTAAATTTTTCCCTAATAATGTTTTATGACTACTGTTTTCAGTTACATGGTAAATTTTGGCTATTGAGTATAATAACGTACTTACTGACATGTCATTAGACTTTAGTACAGAATCCATGAGTTTAAGTTGCGTATATCCATCTTATCGTTAGATACTCAACAAATAAATCTTTTCCAGACATGGAGAACGGCACAGTCGGTGATATGAAGACACTCGGCATCACGGAATCGTATGTAGTGAAACGTCAAGTGTTGTTGTCAGCCTCCGAAGCGGCAGAAGTCATTCTACGTGTTGACAACATACTAAAGTCGGCGCCCCGTCGTCGTGGTCCAGACCGTCGCCCGTGCTAGATTTAAATACTGTAGGATACTTAGAACTGGACAAAATATTTTTACACAGATAATATCCCTTATTGCAATTCCCTTTCTTAAATAGAATTATGTTGAATGTTACTAAATATAGATGAGGCACAGTAAAATGTCGACGCGAGGTCATATTTTTGTTTATAAAGATAAAGGTTTTTAAATTGTTAAATAATATACTACGTCGCCAGAGGCGTTGTGGATATTTTGTCCATTTCTAAATGTTATTGCTTTTAACCCATACTCGATACAAAGCACGAAGTTTTCACTGTTCAGTCTTTGTTAACTAAGAATTAACTCTAGCTTTAATTTTGCTAAAATATCTTAATTACGTTGCAGTAATTTTCAATAGATTCTTCGTGCTTAATTTACGGTCACATGTATCAGTTTCGTCCTACTAGTGACGCTAGAAACATTTCACAAGCGGTATTGTATTTTATTTTAACAAATAGCTTTTAGTTCTGGCCGCAGATGCCTTGATTTAATGATGTATTAACAGATATGTATTTAATTAAATTTAAAATTTGACTAAATGTGTGTTTTTTTAGTAGTAGTTTAGTATTTAAGTTGATCCCGCGAATTTCGTACCACGTGCTTAGGAAACATTTTCCCATTTATTTACATTTTAAACCTTCCCTGTGTTAAAGCAAAAAATTAAAAACCGTAATTAAAACCGATCCTGCAACAGCTCTTCATTTATATTATATAGATTTACATAGTTTCCTTTAAAACAATGATCTGAACATACACACTGATGGGTGCAAATGTTATAATATTCAGATTGATTCATGTTATTGACTTAGTAAATCACTTAGTAAGACAATTATTTTTTTGAAATTAATATATGAAACTTTAAAGGATTAACTTACATTCACTGACATGACATGTTTGGAGGTGTCCTATTCATATTTATTTATTCAAGAATGAGTATACGTGTGTGTGAATCAATTAACGTTTGAATTACTTAAGAGCCTAAATTAAAAACTTACATATCTTATCATGTTCTAATGTCAATATTCGCATGTTTTACATACAAAAAAAAACTATTAAATTTACGTATTGTAAATATGATGTACTTATTTATTAACTCCGCATACGTATTTGTGTTTGGACTTGAGTTAGTCAATATACTAGTTTGTAGGAGCATTTTTATTTAGTAGTAGTTTTATAAAGTCATTTTTGTTTAAAAGTAAAGAAAATATGTATGAAAAGTGATAAATGCTTTTAATGTGATTCTGTAACTGGACTGGGCCTACAATCCATTCCGTCATTTTTATCGATCAGTTTTAAAAATAGTAAAAAATAAAAGATTATACCCTGCGTGACCGATACTTAATAATAAGTGTTTAAATGAACTAAATCACAAAGAAGTAGAAAAAAAGTGGAACCTTTTATAAAATGATTCAACTTTCAACTTTTTTTGTGGATTAAAAGGAGACAGTCATCATTTTATTAACCTACATAAATTTACAATTTCATAATATGTTTTGTCTTTTTCACGGTTGTAAGTATTGTTTAACGTTTTTAATTCACTAAATTAACCAATATCCAAACCCATGTAATTACCAATGATGACTTGGCAGTAACCTAACGTTGTAGAAACGCGGACTAGTTCACTATTAAGTTACGCGATTGTTGGAACATCTTGTTCCGTTCAATATTCAGTGTTAATTTCGAAGTCTACAAATTGATATGCGATGCTCGAACACGTGTTAACATATTCCGTGCTTGTAGTAAAACTTTGTAATATGGTTTAGTTGAAAGGAACTCTAGAGTAATTGCACTGCGGAAAGCTGTTTTAGGAACGGGTGCCTACGTGCATTAGATACTTTACTCACACTGCATTTATTTAGTACTTAAACCTATGCCTAGTAAAACGTTCGCGATTAAGTTAAAAAGCGAACTTTGGCGATAAACAAACATAAGACAAGCTCTTATGAATTTAAATAGCTTTAGTCCGCAACTTGCAAATCTGCGTGACCCACAGGAATGAATACTTTCCAGAAAATAGTAGTATTTATGTAAAAAATCACCTACTCCATCAGCAATTCGAGGCTGGTGGCAAATGAATCGAATGGGGCCCTTTTCTAAAGTCAAATAATTTTATCATTCAAATGGACTTAAAATAAGTATCTAATAATTGATAACGTTGTGGTTACAATAGCTTACCTAGCCTAACTTAGCTTCAACGTAACCAATGCTTACTTAAATAATCACACCTTTGCCAATAAATCAAAAATGTTCATCCTTACTACATAACTATGCGTCCAGCCATATCACGATTTTTCCAATTGCCTAGTATGGAAAATTGACAAATAGAAACTAGCATCGATTGGCCTAACTTAGATTGGGCACATCATCATACACATCATCAGCCCACAACATATCCATAATTTCTTAAAAGAGCTTAAACATTTAACTCCTTTATATGTTACAGTAGAAGTCGATTAATTGTAGACTCCAATGTAGGTAGGTGTATAATTAGTTAGTTTACTTAGTTAACTTTATACCTATATTTTGACAAATATTAAGTAATCTTTACGTTCAATGTTATATTTTCTGGTCACGTTACTCTCACTATAGATCTAAATGGATATCTACATCTGAAAATTTAAACTTTCTTTTCTTCGGAAAAGATTTTATTCCATCTAACTTAAAATTATTGTACTGTCTGTCTTATAAACTTCCTCTCAAATAAAATTGAATTCTTTTCGCGAGAATCTTGAGATATCTGAACGGGGACTATAATGCAATTTTCCTTTATTATTTGATTTGATTTACCTGTCCGTACAATTTTATAACGGTGCAATTGGGTTATCCTATCCTTTTATTTATAGGTTCCCATAACTATGGCCCCATAGTTATCTATATAATTTGACTTTAACGTATTTTCTATATAACTCTAATATATCTAGTCGTATAGGTATTTCTATATGCAGTGAAAAAATTTAGAGAACAACCTATTTGTGAAACCTATTCATAGCTTACCTAAGTAGGTACTGTAGCGAGAGAGGGAAACAAAATACTTTTGAAAAAAAAACCGTCAACGGGTAACTGCACGTACGAGGGCGTCTCAATAAGTCCGTGACTTTTTGAATTTCTGACCTCTACTGAAAAAGCAACACTACTCCTGTCAACAGGCATCTGTCAGTTGACTCCTATCAAAATTTGAACTTGCTGCGTCAGTTAGTTTGTGTTTGACAGCTATCTTTATCAGACTCCCCAGTAATTTGAGGAAAAAATGGAAAAAAGTGAATTTCGTGTGCTTATTAAGCATTATTTTTTGCGAAAAAAAACCACTACCGAGACCAAGGCTTAGCTTGATAAATACTATGGTGACTCTGCACCATCGATTTCAATGGTAAAAAAGTGGTTTACTGAATTTCGTTGTGGCCGTACAAGCACTGAAGATGCCGAACGTCCTGGACGCCCAGTTGAGGTCTCTACCCCCGAAACAATCGAAAAAATTCACGATATGGTGTTGGCCGACGGATCCCTTGGGCATGAGAAAGCTTTCCGCAAGATGGGTGCCGCGTTTGCTCACAGTCGACCACAAACGCAATCGTGTAACAACTTCACAGGAAGGTTTGGCGTTGTTTAATCGCAATATGGAGAAGTTTTTGCGCCGTTTTGTAACCGTGGACGAAACATGGATCCATCACAACACACCAGAGACCAAACAACAGTCAAAACAGTGGGTTTCTAAGGGTGAATCAGCGCCAAAGAAGGCAAAGGTGGTTTTGCCAGCCAATAAAATTATGTCGACTGTTTTTTGGGATGCACGTGTGATAATCCACATTGACTACCTTCAAAAGGGAAGAACAATCAATGGGGAATATTATGCCAACTTATTGGACCGCTTCAATAACGATTTGAAAAAAACCGACCTCATTTGGCCAAGAAAAAAGTTATTTTCCACCAAGACAATGCAAGGGTGCACACATGTGCAGTTGCCATGGCAAAAATCTATGAATTGGGCTATGAATTGATCCCTCATCCACCCTATTCTCCAGATTTGGCTCCAAGTGACTACTTCTTGTTCCCAAACCTGAAGAAATGGCTTGGTGGAAAAAGATTTGACTCCAATGATGAAGTCATCTCGCAAACAAAGGCCTATTTTGAGGACCTCGACAAATCATATTTTTTGGAAGGGATAAAAAATAGGAGAAGCGTTGGACAAAGTGTATAGAGCTCAAGGGAGACTACGTTGAAAACTAAAATTATTTATTTATCAAAAAATCTGTGTTTTATTCCAAAAGTCACGGACTTATTGACCCGCCCTCGTACCATTGTACAAGTCAAAAGCTCTAGCATTAAAATCGATGTCAATGTTTTTAGAATAATTGATAATTCTTAATAGAAATCAAATCACCAGTTCTTCCAGAGGTTCCATCCTTGCAGTATCTTTTTTCTCCTCGTCCACGTTCATATCTAAAGTTTCGTAACTGGTTACGAACATATAATTTTTTTCATTGTTTCGTAACTAGTTACGAATCAACACTTTATTCTTTTTCATATCCAGAAAATATATAACTAGGTAACACTGTAAATGTTTAGAAAATTAAAAACGGTTTAATGTAGAAAGTTGCCAATACTTTTATTGTTTTTCGAAGTAATCTCCGTTCCTCTCTACAGATCGTCGCTTTCGATGGAACCACTGAGAAAAGCAGTGGGCCTATTCTTCCTTAGGGGTCTCTTCTATGGCATTTTCATACGCTTTCACCGCATCTTCAGGACTCGTAAAGCGAATACCTCGAATTTTATCTTTAGTTCTTGGGAATAAATAAAAGTCGCAGGGCGCCTGGTCAGGACTGTATGACGGATGACTCATTATGTCGACACCTGCCATAGTCAAATATTCAACAATCCGTTTTGTGGAGTGCGCTGAAGCATTGTCGTGGTGAAGAAGGATCCTGCTTCAAGCGCGCTGCTGTCGAATTTTTTCCAAGACAACAGACAAACAGCGATTGACATACCAGTCTGCAGTAACTGTCCTTCCATCTTCTAGCACAACTGTCGCCAAATGACCTTTCCGACCAAAGAATGAGGTAATCATCTTTTTTCCTTGACTTCTTCCTTTCTTTACCTTAGTTGGCCGATCTTCGAAAGGAAACGCCCACTGAGCTGATTGTCTTGTGGTTTCGGGTTCGTAGCAATGTATCCAGCTTTCATCACCTGTGACGATGTCAAATACAGCATTTGAGCCACCGCCGTTGAACTTATCTAACATTTGGCAACACCAGTCCATGCGAAGGTGTTTCTGGTCGTCGGTTAAAGTATGGAGAATTCATCTGGTACAAAGCTTCCTGGCGCCTAAATGTTTTTGTAAAATTTTTTGAACTTGACTCATACCAATGCCTCGACTTGCCCGTATCTGCTGATAGGTCACTCTTTTAACTTCCTCTATCATGCGTCGCACAGCACTGATGTTATCTTCAGTAGTCGCTGTTAAAGGACGTCCCTCACGCGGATCATCATTGAGATTGCTACGTCCACGCTTAAACTCGTTAAACCAATTGTGTAAGTGGTACGAGATGGGGCTTCATTAAGAAATGCTAATCGCAGTCTATCACAGCTTTGTTGTTGAGTAAGCCCACAACGAAAGTCATAATAAATCATTGATCGAAAATTTTCTCACGTTAGGTACATTTTCGCGTGTAACAAAAGTTTTAGATTTGCCGCCAATTCACAAAAACAAATGATTGCAATATACTACATTAGGTTAACAAAGAGTTTCTAAAATTGAAATTCAAAAAAAGTTTTCATTTGTAATATTTATAACCAGTTCTAAACATTTTCAGTGTTACCCACGTATATGGTCTCCTAGTACTGTTTTCGGAATTAAATTCATATTTGAACTCACTGGCGATTTTTTCGCTTATGTTAAAAAAAGCCTTTTATTTATCATTTTGAAAAATAAAAACCAATTATGTTTTTGTTTCGTCCTTTTTACTCCCTCTTGTGTTATAGTTGGGTTATAGTTTCGAGCGGGATTTAAAAATCCATACTCAACGATAGGAACTCAACGGAACTTCTTATTGAAAAGTATCGAGAGAGAAATAGACTGCTCTACATTACATTTATTTTATTGATTATCAAAAAGCATTTGACTGTATATCACATAAAAGCATTTGGGAAACTCTCGAAAAGCAAGGGGTACAAAAACAATACATCTGTGCTATTAAGAGTATATACAATAACAATAAAAGTAGAGTAAAACTAGAGACAACCGGGCCTTGGTTTCCGGTCAAAATGGGAGTAAAGCAAGGCGACCCCCTCTCACCACTCCACTCCTATTTATAGCAACACTAGAGTTGACTACCAGCTTACAAAATTGGAAAAATCTTGGTATTAAGATAAAAAAAGCATACTTAAGCCACCTGAGATTTGCGGACAACTTAGTACTGTTGTCCGAAACAGGACCAGAAACAATACATGGTAGACTCACTCAACGACGCCAGTAAATTAGTAGGCTTGGAAATAAACCTTTCCAAAACAATGTCGATGACTAACAGCACAACGAGAAAAATAAAAGTTGGTAACGAGCCTGTCAAGTATACAGACAAATACATATATCTGGTAAAACTAATTAGTTTCGACCCGAAAAACAATAATAAAAAATGGAACAAATACTGGGCACTGAAAGATATATTCAAAAGCAGCATTCCAATTAAAATAAAAACTAAGGTGACCACATTGTCAGGTGCACAAGGTAAAAGAAGGTGAGGTAGACCTGTAGCTACATGGGAAGATGAGCTGAAAAAACTGAAGGTCCCAACTGGATTCAAGAAGCCCAATCCATCTTGCAGATGATAATTAAATAATATACGCTAATTAAAATTGGTGTAAATACTAAACTAACTAACAAAAAAATAAAAAATATTGATACTAACATGGATTTTAACTACTTTCTTTCTTTTTTGTTGTCATCTGCAACGAAATAAAAGGCTTTTTATTTTATTTATTTAATTATTTATTTTAGTTTTAAACAAATAAAAATATTTTGTTTCATTTTTATGATAGTTAAAATATGTAAGTTGTTTTCATATTTTATGTTTTCTTAACATAAGCCGAAAATTTACATAGGTAAAACTAACATTTGTGAAAAATTCGGGCGAATAATTATTATTTAAAATATGAATTTAATTCCGAAAAAGTACCAGGAGACATAAATATTTTCTGTTACGACATACTAACTACCTACGCTTTTCTAAATTAAAGATAGGAATAGCTTAGACAAGACTGACAAACCATGTAGCACAAAAAACACAGTTACTTAAATTTAGGAAATTTTTATTACTCTGTACCAAAAGTTACAAGACATATTTGTAATAAATTTGGGTCATGTTCTCATGGTAACAGAAATTATTTCTATTAAAAAAAAGTATTCACTTAGTTTTACCGTTGTAAATTTTGTTTTGCTACGTAAAACTTAGTAGGTAAGTGATATATATAAATATACTACAACGTAAATATCAAGCTTCCGACAATTGAGCTTCGACATGCGACTATACTACTGTAGTTAATGTGGAAAAGCAATTCAAATATTGCCATAATTATGAGCTATTCCATTTCCACTGTGGCCAATAAAGCTCACGTATCCAAGGTTTCAAGAAATCATTTAATTTCCCTGCCATTATAAATAAATGTAACAGGTCGAATATAGGCCATGTTCATACTCATTAAAATAAACTTCGTAAATTACTATAGGTACTTAGTTAAGTGGTCTCAAAGTTATTAATTTCAAAAACTAGGGAAACGATATTATTTTCAAACTATTTGTTAGAAACTAAGCGAGAACTTAGCTTTCCTTATTTTATTATGTAATATGCTATTACCAGGTAGACCGACGATGGATTGTTTAAATATATTTAATGGGTTTACGTGTGACAGATGCGTGTTAATGTAGGTAATCAGAGTTTTAGGAATTTTTCAAAGTTGTTGGACATGCTCTCTGCAGATTGGTGGAAATACTTTTCAACTGACGGCTCATTCATTTTTAACTCCTGCTCTCCCCACCATTCTGGTACGCGACAATTTGGATAAATGGCACATCCCACGTCGCCCACTAAATTATTCAGTCTCACCTTCTGCCATCGCTTCCTTACATGACAAGGAGAGGATTGCACAATAAAGTGGAATATTTAGGAAGTAATCACGTACGCAACATACAGACGTAAAGTGGCTAAGGGAGCGCTCACCGAAACCCATTTTTAGAAATGCCGTTCTATTTCAGGGAACATCCTTCGGAAGAATTAGGTGTAGGTATTCAAGGTTAGTGTAGAGCTATAAAAGTTTGAGCAAATGTGCCTACACTTTTGTTTCATCGACCCTTAGTTCGCTTGTGATAAGGAAATATAAATGATAAATAATTTGCAAGTCTGAAAAACAATCCGATTTATTCTTTGTCTGAAAAATGTCAAGTAACCTCCCCGTGAGAGGGTTGGAATGAAACGTTTATACTTATATTCTTATTAATTATTACCATTCTATAATGCTATCTACTTGTAGAGATGTACCAAATATACCTATGTTGTAAAAATGAAGAGATAAAACATGCAAAATTTTACGGAAAATAACCATAGGTTATTACGTGCCTACAGTTTATTCATAATGCGATCAAGTTATGGGTTAATGCATAATGCATATCTATATGTTAAGCGTATGAATAGGTTGTCTCTCAAGTAGTTCCAAGCACAAGTAAAAAGTTATGTACAGCAATTAAATTAGTTTTACCATAATCGAAATCTCGTATATAAATAAGGTACACAATAAATCATTATAATCGAAAAGATAAGCAGATATGTAGCTAAAGTTATGTCTTTAATAGGTATAGAACGTAGAATTAGTTTCCAGTTTCATTAAAAGGCAGACGTTGAAAAACAAGGCATCTAAGTGAATAATTTCAACTAAAACGTGGAGTAGTTGAAACATTTCGACCAGCACGCAGTCGCACGGTAAAAAATTCACTGCAACGTAATTGCAACCCGGAATGAAGTTATTAGCATCCACTTTATAGTATACTAACTCCAGATTTTTCTATTTGTCACGGTCTTTCAAAATATGAAGTTGAAATTACGAGTATTAAAGTTTTCAAATCAACGCTCTGTATTAATTTGTAGGTAAATTAAAATCTTGTCTAAGAGTACGGCTTGTACCTATGCTTACCTAAGTTTGATTTAGAGAATTAACTTATTATTAACATGTAGGTTGGCATTTTTAAGCAAATATGTGTAGGAATTAACAGCGATAGTCTCTACCTACCTACATACATAATGCCATGGATCCATATATACTTACCAGTTCGAGCCGCAACGCTGGAATAAGCCTGAGTAAGCCACAACGATCGTAAATATACGCGCAGAAAATCGCAACATTGAAATCGCCTTTCAATTCTGTGCACCATTTATTTGCACAGTAGGTACCTAGAAGTAGATTAGGAACTACCTTCCTACTCCTAGTTTCGTTAATTAAAAAAGTTTACATAAAACTTTTTTCGTCTCTTGTATTATAATTTTGTTTGTGACTTAAGTAGATGATTAGGTATCAATTTATTTTGTGTTCGAAAAAAGTATTCCACAAACCTTTTGTACCTTCTAGATATCGTTTCAGAATAGACGAATCTAATTCTTATATATAATTGAATCCGTTATAGCATTCGGAGATAAGAAGGTATTAATGAATTAAAGTTAAAGAGCTCTTTGTCCAATGATCCCCATTTACGGCCGTAATTACCAGAGTATTGTGATCGGGAAAGTTACAAGTTTCGTCGGAATAGTTTTCTTTTCCTCTCGTTTATCTCTCTTAAACACTGGAATTGGACTGGGATTCACTGGGATAATTACATTGCCTATTTACCTCTGCAGACTTCCTTATTCTTATAATCAACACCAATTTTTAAGTAGAAAAACGGAAGTTAGGATTTTTTTGTCTGTTTCAACAATATTTCGTATTTTATGTTTGTAGAGTAGAGCCCCTAAATATATGCTTTAATAATGTTTGAAGAGAAAAAGCTCTCCTACTATTGTACATTTATATTTGTACATCAGAATAAGGTGCACTAAGTCTCTTTTTACCTGAATACAAATAATGGGTTCTTCGGTTGGTACTGTTAGCTTTGAGTTAAAAATGGACTAATATATTTAATTTTAGATATATTTCATTTTCCGAATTATTTGATGTTAAATAGCAACCAAGTAGTATAACCATTAGTAGTCGTTTTATTGATAGCTATTCAGATTTTTTAACTTTTTAGTTTAACACTTTTTTAAATTATGGATTTTATAAATCGGATGAGTAGTTTCGAAGATCGCCTTCACACAAACTTTCCCTATTTCTTCGTCTTAAAAGCCTCATTAGTGTCTAAGACTAAATATTACCTACAGGAGGGCAAAAAACATCCCCTGAAAATCTTTGTGTGGACCCAGTCTTTGATTTCTTTTGTTTTATTTAAAATAAGCGTCTACTTTTAATTTCTAAAGCCGATACATACAATATAATTAAACATGCCAACTAATCTTTTGTAACTATACAAGATAATAATGTCTTGGTCAATAATAGTGCATACGAGGTTTCCAGTCGTCGCCGTCGATTTGTAGATAAGTATACAAGTTTTGTTAGTTGTGTAGGTTTTGTTAGATAATTAATCCCGACTAGGTGCTGCAACATTAAATCGCGTTGTGCTGACCGCAACATTGAATACAACTGTGGATGCTTTAGGTGGCGGGCGACCGACAGCGGGCAGCGGCGGAATCAATAGTCAGATTAGTGCGCGTAAGCTCTAATTGGCCCGATTTGGTCGGCTGAGATTCTACCACTAAATAGAGATTTGCGCAGGATTAATCTTCATCGATGCTACTACAATCCCGCGAATAGTAAACCTACATACTCAACTAGGTCAATGGTAGGAGGTGAGTTGAATAATGCTGTCCTTCAACTGCCAAACCAAGCTAAGTTCAAAACAGTAGAAAGTCAAACTTTCGAATAGTCTTTAAATAGATAACTAGTGAAGTTCTTCCTGAAACCAATTTAGCGTCGTGAATCGTGACATTCAAAGATTACAAGGTTTTACTTAGGTATTGTTTGAGCCGCACCACTCTGGTCCAACTTTACCCAAGCGGTGGATAACTCCGCTAAGTAATATTGTTTTAGTTAGTAAGTAGTGCGGTGCGACTCCAGCAGACAGTTTTGGCAGCTCAGTATGTACATGATGTATGTTAATGTCACGAAAGAGATTATTTCTTGGCACTGAAACATGGCACCCGCTTATAGGCACATGCTTTAGCTGTATCTTAAGCACACAGTTTTATCCATTAACAAGTCCGGACGAAGATACCTACATAAAGAGCTATACCTTCTAATAAAAAAATAATTAGGTTTTTATAAGCAAGAATTTTACAAATTATTTTGAAGTGGCAAAACAAACGGTCAGTTCAAGAGAAGCATCGTGCATGACTGATCCCTACGACTACATCTACTTTAATTTAATTATGTTGCATAATTTTGACGTCATTCACCAAAGATGTAGTAAAGAATACATTGGTAGATTTTATTTAGATTACCTTCTTTTTCTTTGAAACTCTAAAAATATCTGGGCCAGACTCAGAGTAAGTAAAACAAAGCTGCTTAGACAGGTATATCTGAAAAAAGTCTGGAAAGAGCCATAGTAAGAAATAGAAAACAATTGAAAAGTTTAAGTTCGCATCTTCGTGCCAGAGGCGATTGAATTCACTAAGTTGAAACTGTGTTATTTCTTGGAGCAACTTCGTCGAGAGGAACTGACACTTACATTGACTTAGAAAATACTACTAAAACGAAGGTATCTTTTATTGAAAATTTCCTTTATAGAAGTTAATTTGATTTAAACCAAAACAAAATTTTTATACAAATTATGTATTTCTTTTATTTATAGCTATTATATAGGTAAGTAAGGTAGTAGATAGGTACGTAGGTGTAGGTATATTGTATGATGTCGACTTTATTATTTTACCCGAATACCGGGCCGCAGAGTCGAACGGAAGGGTAATGATTTCATGAATCCATATTTATATGTTGTGTGTTCCACCTTAGCTCCTAAACTAATTAACCGATTGTGATGAATTAGGTGTCGATGAAGTCAAGAACCCAATGGTGTCACAGGATACAATAATGTAAAAATTTATGACGAAACCTACGTGAAAAAAACTAAAAGCTTAATACTTGCCATCATACCGAATGGGGTGTCAAAAGAAAGAGCTGGATTAGCACATTCCAAAATATTTTTGTTTAGCTTTTGCTCGCGAAATTACATCAAGCCGATGTTTAGGGATAATTTCTATAAAATAACGTCTGAAATGTGAACCTAATATTATACATACGACCACGGCTATAGGCCATATTTATAAGTAGATATAGGCCATATTTTGGTCTAATTTCCTTTTATTATGTATAAATTTTCCTCGACAAAGACGGTATACCGCGGCTTGGAATTTTGAAATATCTCTGATTGTCGTTTGCTGGGGGAGATAGTAAGGTTTGTTTGTTCGCGGAGACGGTTTTCGAGTCATAAACTGAGAACACAAAGGTTTTATGTCTTACATTAACTTAATGGAAACTATCATCCATACGTGGCGGATTTGACTAACCTTATATAATTAAGTAGCTTTTCCGTGCAAGTTAAGTATCGTAATTCCAAATTGTGCTGTGTATCCTACAGTGTAGTTGTATGAATACAGTGTTAAAATGTTTTCTTTGTGGAAATATCATGAGAAAAATTGTTTACTAAGCGCAGAAATTTTAGAACGCAATCCAACTTAATTCAATTCTTGCACTTTTTTCCCAACTTAAAAGTCTAATGAGTAGAATCACATATATAACTTGAAGCTCCTATACGTACCCAACGCCACGGTCACTAAATAGTAAAATAGTAACTTGTTAACACATTGTCTAAAATAACTCACAATAGTGTATTTGCGATTATTATAGCCAGTCCCAGTTGAAATCAGCCCCACCATCAGGATTTTGAATGAACATAGCTATTCACAATTAGAGCACACTCGTTTAGAAAAAGCCTAATTACTAAACCTCGATGATGTGTTGATCAAGGAATCTCAGTTGGCACTTGGCATTGAGTCGCAGCCCTTCGGATAAATGTAGCACTTAATGTGGAACTAGGTATATCGAGCTTAGATAGGGACCTGTAAGTCTAAACAGTGTGCCTAAATATAACACTGATGATTAGGTAATTTAGTTGCATTTCCCATGCAGCATGCAATGAGGTCTGTGTGCTGTACGTATGCGGTGTGCCGGCGCCGCGGCAGGACTGCGTGAAATTGAATTAGCAACTCATTAGTGACGCCAATAAAACTACCCTCACTGCGTATCTACCCTTTCTCCCTACCCCTGTCATAGGGTTGCTCGTGTTAGCCCTTGCAAATCAATTGACCGTTCGTTATGGCCTAATAGAAGGCGTGGGCTCCATGTCAGACGATAAATCCAAAACACTGAATAAATGGACAATTTAAACATAAAATTATTAGGACGTAGGACATTTAGTTATTAAACTAAACGGTTTTGATAAACCTTAAACCAAATATTATAATAACTAGATTTATGAAAGTCATTGAAAATATGATACTTCAAATTAATTGGTGTCGTAGTTGATTAGATTAGGGATGTAACTGACCAACAACAGTTTATAAAATCTATCTTTTTTAACTACTGCAGTCAACGAACTTGGTAAATGTGTTAAAGTATTGTGCATTTAAAATTAAACAAAAAATCGAATAATTAAAAAGGTAGTATAAAATTATTTCCATATTTATTGTAAGTTTTACGTATATCTTGCGAACCGAACATAGAGTTACAAGGGTTTTTGTCACAGGGCATTTAATATTGGCCAGCAGAGTGTATCACCGGTAAATTTGTATCTAATTCTGATTGAGGCAGGGGTCCCCATGGGCGTCCCATTTCACTTGACATGTGGACCCCATCTAAAGAAAAGTAGAATTGACTTAAATCTAATGCTGACAAAATTTGTATTCCGAATATTTATTGTAAGTGGTTTGAATAAAAGGAGAAATACCTATGAATTTTAGGGTTCCACACCCAAAAACGGGACCTTATTGCTAAGCCTACACTGTCCGTCCATCCATCCTTAAACCAAAATAGCTAGCTCAAATTTTCAGAGAATGTCTATTTCTGTTACCGCTACAACAACTAATACTAATACACACAAAGTAATTTAAAATACACATAATGTTATGTAAAATTAATGATTTTATGCTTGTTCTTGTTTATTTTGCGAAATTATCTAAAAAGTACATTTTGTTTAATCTTGTACGTTGGTACGGTTTAATGAGCGAGTCCGAGTGTTTGTCAGATGTTTACTTGAATGTGTCGGCAAAAACTCCGCGTTCGCTGCAAGCATGACGCACGCTAGTGGCTCGTCGTAGGTACTCACCCAGTGTGCTATGGCTTTGGGATATTGCTTAGGGTGGAATCACGCGCTATTATGTATGAAGATGCGGACACAACTACTACTATTAAAAGCAATTTCACATACATACCGTGCTGATCGATGGTTATAAGTGTGATATCACCCTTTTGTTTGAATATGTCGGAAATCTCAATATTTGTGATAGTTTGTGTTATAATAAATCCAATATTCGGTTCTTTGATGAAATGCGATAACACGTTTTTATTGTTTTTCATTATGAGTTTTTAATGTGCATTCCTTTTTTAAAGGATTTTAGGAAAACTTGAACGTGCTCTTTCATCCCACATGAATACCTAGGCAATTTCTCAATATTACAACGTAATAATTTATTATTGTATTAGTTACCGTTCGTGGTAGTGTTATTCCCAAAGGTGAAGAAGGGTAAACTTCTACGAATTAAAGCCACTTAATTTAAATGATAGGCCATAGGGATTTCATGTTAAAGATTCATTGGAGTTTTAGAACATGGGGTGAGGAATCCCTTATGTTGGAACTATGCCTAAATGTACTTATTATTTGAAAACTAAAATTATCAATAAGATGTTGATTTATACGTAACCTGCGAGTCAGAGAGCGAGGCATAGCATGAGTTTCTGGACTTCAATGAGAGTATTTTCTTTGGTCTGAAGACAACATCCAAAAATATTTGTCGATTTACGATTACTGTGATTTGTATTTACCTACTCTTTAAAAATGTCGATTTAAAAGTATTTATTGTAAGTCTATTTAAATAACATACATTTAGACTTTGACTTTTACAAAAATTAACCCATTTAATGAATACCTTACTAAATTTTACCTTCCATTAATTTTAAAACCACGGAACGAACGTTCTGAAATTAATACTTAGGTAGGTAGCAGGTACCAAGTAAATTAAATTAGATAGTACTTACTGTAACAACAATTTGAGAGATTGGTTTGGAGTACAAGAAGATCAACCTAATGAAATATTAACATATCTTGCATTGCTTCCATTTACGTTAATGAACGTAGGTAATTCTCATATGCATAATCCAGTTGATTCCTCAGAAATGAGGATCGATTCTACAGATTATACATTTGAATAATACGTACACGTACCTTGTGTTTGCGCAACACCTCTAAATCTCAACAAGCTACATAAATTACTCAATTTTTATCGAGAAAACACTTATTTAGACATTAACTTGTCCTAGATAATTAATATAAGAAGTATTTATATAAGAAGTTAATCAATCAATCAATTATAAATTATCACTATACATTTTAAAGATTTGTTTATGTATCTTTCATTTACAGAAAAAGAAATTGTAACATCAATAAATTAATTATACCTAATTATTTTGAAAAAAGCAACTGCAACGGAGGTGTGTTATAACGTTTCGAACCGTTGGTAGTATTAAAAAGATGACGACTAGAACTTGAATGAATATTTTGACTATGACTTTGAATTTAGATCCAAATCCAAAGTAAATAATCCATATTTACTTATGTTTAAATAATGCATAAGATACCTACCTGCTTCTTTAAATTTAATCAACTGATTTCGGTAGAAGGTGAATCAATTCATGCGAGTTTAATAGAAATCTACGTACACATGTAGGTTAGTAGATGTATGTATTTGCGTAGTAAGAGTATATAGGTATTTGTATGTAATATGGGTAATATAAGCTGAGTTCATTAACAGCAGGTATAAGAGGTATCGCGTCTTTGCGTTAATGTTGCCTTAATTTATTCAGAACTGGGAAGGATCCCGGGCAGACCTTAACAAGATACATTAAGAAAATTAACGTTTGACTTACTTCTCTCTTTCGCGAAGAAATACCTTGATTGGACCTGTTTAAACACCTGTGCTTTTACAAAGTAAAATTTAGATTTCCTCCTCTGTTTGCGATTCGAATTAAAATATTTCGGTTGCTTGCTATTTCCAAGTTTTACGGAGGATTTTGATTAATTCTTGAAATATAAGTTTAGCTTAGGAATATTTGTAATTTTTTTGAAATGTATAGTTATTTACCTAACTGGTTTTAATATATACATATAAAACAAAGTCGAATTAGTTTCACCATTTATAAATCAAGACGGATGGAAAGGTTTGTATTATCTTTAATTTGTATTTATTCCAGATTTAAAAATTCAGATGAAAAAATCGTGAAAAATAAAAAGTCGAAATTATTTTTTTTCATACATCAGAACAGATGATTTGGACATCTCGAGAAAGAATAAAAAAAACATACCCAACATCGAGAAAAATTTGCAAAGCGTTGTTTGTGGTTCGTTCTGGTAATGCCAGTTAATGGCGTTGTGTATTTTTATATTATTAAGTATCACATCTTCGGGAATATTCGAAAAAAGCGAAACATATACAATATTATTTGGCGTATGTGCTTATGAAAAAATGTAAGTTTACAAATTCCGGGACGGGTCGAGTTTTGAGGCTTTTCTTGTTCAAAATACAACTTCCTTGCAACCCCTGTCGCGGCTACGTTCCGATTTAATGTTGCGTGTAAAGTTATAGCCCGCTGCGACTAGCATGCACAACTTCGCGACATCATGAGCTCAGAAATTCATGACGCGCAACTATAATTCGGACCTAGACTAGCTATACTCGTGTTAGTAATTTGAATATTAAGAACATTTTGACCTACATTTGTAGATTAATGACGTTACTGATTGTCTTTATAAAATAATTTAAACAGAAATTGTTTTGAATGTGCGTTGATAGAAAAAAAAACGTTTACTGTCTCTGTAACTGTTTTAGTTAAGTAAGCCGCACAAATAAAATGAAACCTTTGAAAATCCTCATAAAAGATCACATTACAACAAAAAACATGTTTGTTATGTAACAAGAAAATACGCGCTAATGTTTTTCCTTACTCTTTTTGAGTCTTTTTGAGACTCAAGAAAACCCTTCAGCTTGCGGACGTTAATTGCTTCGTGAGAAGAATGGCACCTGCAGTGTACACAGGCCTTATTGAGTGTACTTTACTTTGTATACTTTACATACAAAATAAGCAAAGGATTAAAACATTAGACGTTTTGCGCTACAGCGCGGCGCGACACAAACATCATAACTTAGCTGTAATCCTACCTATTAGTATCATACTATTACAAGTGTACCAACGTCATTGTTCTACTAAATTGTTTACCTAATACACAATTTGCAATTCCCTGATGAATCGTTATGATACTCAAAATGTAATATTATATTTATTGGTAATGCTTCTTTTAAAATAAATCGTAAAGACTTTTGTAAATACATCTACTATAAAAAGGTAGAGATAACACAGTCTTTTAATTTTTAACAAGCAGTAACGACATAAAATATTCCGAAAGTTTTATTTTATTTCACACGTGGAATGCAATTTTCATGTAAACCTAAGTAGAAACTTGCGAGGAAAAAATGCTGAAATGCGCAATAAAATTGTCAGATAAACAAAAAGTTTTAAGGTCGAAACTTTTGAAACTCATCAATTGAAACAGGTAGAGTCGGAGGGCCTTTAGGGAACGCGAAACTTTCTTGATATGTGTATTTTTTTGTTTATAAGTAAACAAACACGCAGGTCTCTGAAAATATTTTCTGTATCTTTGACTAAAAGTAACTTTTTGTTTGCGGTTCAGAGACTTCTACTTCAAAGTTATGTTCACTTAGTGTGATCATTTGGAATAATTTATAGATTACAGCTCTTCCATATAACGTAGTCGTACGTAGTTTTTAGAAGGTAAGTAGATTTATGAAAATCAGATTTAAATAGCCAACAAATATGTTTTAAAGGTTCGAAATAGTAGGTACAACATGAGCACTGTAAAACTTAATTTTGAGAGCGTAATGAAAGATCGTTGGGCCGTAAATTTTTCCCATAACACTGAAATTTTAACATCACCTAAGGGACGGATACAGAGAAATATTTAAAATAGATGACAATATTTTAGAAAGAATAGCTTCATTTTTAAAAAGCGAGGTGTCATAAATCGCAAGTCGCTGCAATAACGCAGACGGCTCGCATGTGGGTTGAATTTTAAACACGCATCAGTATAAAACGCATTTATACCTCTGAAAAAATATCCACCCGACCCACCTAAAGTTCATCTACCTTAATAACTTCAGAGGTAGGTACGGTATTCATTTACTTTTTTACAACTTCAACTTTTGTGGATATGGATGACTTCAATGTATTAAATACGCTTATAAGGTAAAAACGTAAAACTATAGCTGTGCAAAGGGTTACTGTAAAATCTGTCCTTTGTGTAATATTTTTTTATTAACACTTTACCCACCGCATTGACCTGACAGGCATACAGATCTAGAAAAATTATTTAATAAAGTTTTATGTTCTAAATGCCTAGGAATCAAAAACCATAAAATATACGAATTTTGAATATTTTTAAGCAATTTGCAGGCAACAAGAGATTCCTCTGCAAAAAGCGAATTCGTATTAAGACAGATTTATGTTCTAATTAGTCGTAGGGACGAACGGTGCAGAGCTGCGTAAAACGAATTTATGCGACCACCGCCGGCTGCGTTTGTATAAATTGTTTTACATGATTTAAACTCGACAAGTACCTGAGAGTGGGATTCCTATGATTAGTCTCGTGGTTACAAAAGTTGTTTAGTACAGTACAACCCTGATCATGTTAAAGAAAATTTAAAGCTATTTTAAGCGCTTGGTTATTTGCAACCGAATAGGTACTTAAGTACATTACCAAAAGTGGTAGTATGTAATTATAGAGATTGATGACCATTCATGTTAAATTAATTAACAGGGACAGGAAATAAGTAATTATTACCTTTTTTCTTTCAATTTAGGCATGTCTTAATAATAAAGAGGTTATGACTGTATTAAAACAATTATTAAAAAAATACCGAAAGCACTGACTGAAAGATAAGTGAAGTCGTCCCTTACTTAATTATAATTTAGTCTAAGCTCAGAAAGAAATATGACTATTTCTTTCATCATTTTAAGATGACTAAGACTATTGATGATAAGACTATTTCTTTCAATCAAATTCAAATCTTAAAATGATGAAAGAAATAGTCTTATCGTATTTAAATTTTTCATTTGAATTGAAAATAATGTTTCATTCTTCCGTTTTATTCAGCAGATAGCTACACCCTTTCACAAAGCCTATAAAGTTGCTCGTTTGTATTTGCCTACGGCTTCAGTCAAAACGTAACAAATATGACCGGTTATTATCAGTTAACGCCGGTTGGTTTTTGACAATGGATCCGGCCGTCTCGTCTCACTTCGGACATCCACCGAGCGAACAACAATGCTCGCCTAGCCATCAGAAACCGCTCGCAAACGAAACCATGAAATGTTAATCTATTTGTAGCGTTCGTTTCAAATATTTCAACAACTAGTTCATAGAATCCGATAGAATTGGAAACGGAGTATCGGCGTAGTCTCAGAATGAATTAAGGAAAAAAACACCTGAATCAAGTGAAGGATTGTAGGTAGCGCAGCAGCTGAATCAATAAATCTAAAATCACAAGCTCTCTGCTGGAATGATTTGGCAAAATGAAATTTCATTTGATGCAGTAAGTATGATTTAATAAATGGGCGTGCGAGGTGAGTGAGGTGGCGTGGTCGCTCGGAGCCCGTCGCAGGTGCCCGCTCGGCCGCTGATTGCTTCCTACCTCTAATGAAATACTTCTCCCAAGGCACTCTGCTACGTTTCCCCTTCAAATTGATATTGGAGATTATCTTGTTCCGGCGATTTCGTCCTACCTTTATATTTTTCATTAAATTGAACAGACGTTCGGAACGATCTTCACAAATCGCCTTAAGCTAAGCGCAGGTGGTATACTCGTGAAACTGTTGAAGCACATATCGAGATCGTTAAGGGCCGTGACGCGGATGTGTTACCTCAGACGGGCCGCGCTCATTGCGACTCCACGAGCTCCCGGGACCTCGAAGGCTTATAAGATTAGAATAATTTTCTCATTCCGAGGTCTCCCCGCGAGCGCAACCAGCAGTTTAATTAAAACTAACAGTTGTCTCACACAGTCTTATCCGGCAATTTGCGAGGTATTACAGCCCGAACTTCCTCCACAAATTATCATGACTCCATTTAACAAAGCGGTTATGTTAATACGATCGAGCCAGATTTAGAAGAATGTTTTTGGGGTAAAGGCGTGTACCAAATTAGGTTGTTAAGGTAAATTATGACATTTAATTTAATTTTCTAGTACTTCTGCTGCGTGTGGAATAATTCGGTTTGATGTCGTCACTAAAATGAAATATTAAACAGCGGTGCAAATGAGCTTTTTATAGCTGCCATAACACTTACAGATCTTACAACCAACTATTGAATTAGTAATGCGTTTTAATACAAACTCTTTATGACACTCTGGATGGGCCATAGAGTTGGTGCAAGCATTTAAATATTAAACATGTCACTAATTCTGTGTAAAACTTATTTACAAACTGCTAATTCATATTACACAAAAACAGTAAAATTTAATGACATTATTTCGTTTAATCAAAAAATATTCTAGGTATGCACTAAGATTTTATCTTAGTGATTGAGATCCGTGTACATGTTTCTCAAGCCAGAATAAAACGGTGATATGTTGTCGCATATAAAATTCAGCATTGCCCTGTATGAAATATGATGTGACACAAATGTTGAGCAATGAATCGTGCGCAAGATGACATCCCCACCCTCCGTATCGGCTGCCCTTTATCTTTACTACGGAATAAAAGGAAAAGTACCAGTTACGTCGCAATATCTTATACATACGAGTGCTTATGAAAAATGAATTCTATCTCAGAAAACATATTATTTCGTTATTACCAAATATATTGCTACACGTTCCAAAGTAATACGGTACGAGGATCTTTATAAGCAAAAATAAAAGCCTTGTAAGACCAATTGTTACCCTTCATCCTGTGATGTAGCTGTTATAATGGAAATTGAAACTGTGCATATTCATATGTTTTGTAGGTATCTTAGTATGGATTTACTTTTTTTGTTTCATGTTCCATACAACATGCTTAGGATTGGATTTTAACATTAACATACTTGTTACAATAACAAACTTAACGTAGTTATAACTTTGTCTAATTTTAAAAATATATGCACTTTTCAATACAGTAGTATAAAAGTTAAACATGATACCAGGTTTGTTTTTCCCCGTGAAGAGCACAGCGGGGTAAGAAGGCTCAAGTAGTGGTAAAAGTTTCGTTTGTTCTTCGCCAGTTTGACGGGCATCGGCCCGTGACGGCGACGTCGCGTCGCCTTTGACCCGCGCACACTGGTGCGAAAAATGCACCCGGTGGACATGAAAAACATTCCGCGAGTATCGGACTAATTGTGTTCAATAAATTTGTCTTGTAATTTCTTAGTAGTCTGATTTAACTTAGGCGAGGCCTTAGAGAAATACAAAAAACATTTGTAGATATTTTTCTTGAAGGGATATTTAGTATTTACTTTTTCTAACATTGTGCTAACGTGATCTTAGCAATTTTATAATCAAATAAAATAAGTCAATTAATAATTTACGCATATAATAAATAAAAAAGTTCGGGCCAAACTTTTAGAACCACTGCGTGGCTGGCAATCTGTCCCGAACAATAAGTCGCGCTCTAACAAAAGCCGGCCATTCCGAGTCCAAGTTTTGTAAGTTTAGCTTCTCGGGGCAAGGGGAGGAGTTCTGGCAAACGTGGACTTTGTCACAATAGGGATAATAATCGTTAGGGCCAACCATCAGTCGACCGTTCAAATACTGCCTCTTCATCTCTTTTTATTGGTCTCTCATTGCCAAATTTTAAAGCTTAGTATGTATGAAAATATCTTCATGTAAGTTGTACAAGTAATGGTTACTTTAAGCTGTGATATGCTTAAAGCAGGAAATATTTGTTAGTTTTTTTTGTAATTTATAGAGACATAATGTCTTGGATTATAAGTATGTCGATTTGTATTGAGTGAAGCAGGTAAATCAATGCGATGTATAGTGCGAAGTATTTGGCACGTCGGGGATAAAAGGTCGGGTGCGAAATGAGGAGATATAACGAAGGAACCCGATCCGAAGCTTCCGGCGCCCGTCACGTGGGAATCACTTCCGAACGACCGACCGGCGCCATTGCTATACAACCATTCACGTTTTACTGTAATGAAAACTACGAATAATAATATACATATCATGAAATGTATTATTTTATTATATAAATAAAAATAAATTAAATGTTCTGATAAGATTTATGATATGCTTCATTAATAAACTACCTGAAAAATTTCATTTACATTTCGATATGCATTATTTGATGGAGCGAAGTTTTGTTAAAAAGGGGTTTCAATAGAATTGTTATTTTCAAATCAAAATCCTTTTCTGTTGTTTTAAGTGTCACCTCTACGCATAGTAAGATCTACGTTTGCCTTCCTACCGCTTACAATCACTTAACGCTTCTCTCAGAAACTTATGTAAACAAACCAAAAATCTCACGAATCACAACCTTTTTCCTTTTTCATGTTAATCTACTCGTAGTCTCTTCAATCGAAAAGCTTTTCGAGAACATAAATTAGATAAAATACTTCAATATTAGCTTTGAGAACAATGGTTTATCATCCTTATTATTCAATTAAAGCTGAGAGTCATTGTTCTCAATAATTTATGGAAATTTTACGGCTCCGACGATCTTTATAAGAATCTCTGGGATTTGTAATTTGTTGAGCCCTTATTAATTTCAATTTTTATTCGTTTCTTTTGCGTTACAAATTGAAATGATTGTCAGTGAGAGTTATTCAGATCTAGTTAATTAATTACATTTATAGTACAGTTATGTTATTTAAACTTTCAACGAAAGTTTGTAAATTCATAATTAAGCATCGTTAATTAATGCGCTTTTATAAGCTGTGTTTTAATTGCGGTGTTTACATTCTGCAATTTTAACCAATAACAATAAAACTTTACTAGCGCTTTTATCAACGTAAAGGTAATAATGGATATCCTTAAGTAATTGTTAGTAAATTGCCTCTACGTTATTGCTATAATGATAAAAACTTTAAACTTTAATTTCTTACCATACTCTTTGTCGTGACACAGATTTATAATTTCGATTCGAAATGAATCTCCAATAGATTCTAATCAATAAAAAAGTGATTGACTTCCCGGTAAAATTAACATTTTTCTGCCGTCAATTTGAACTGTTATTATTGATATTTTTTACAAAGGAAATGAAATATTTGAATAGTTGCCCTCTCCGCTTCGAACAAAGTTTGAATAAATTTTTCCATAGTCCTGATTTACTCATAAATCTCCGTCCAAGATCTCACCCATTTTCATATGTCGGTTTAATTTCCGCTTTGGCAATGTTTTCGAAGGGAAATTCGATTGAAATGACTGGAACAAGAGACGCGTCGATGTGAGCCTGTGTTATTTCCTTTGAAATTCAATTTGATTCTTCAAAGAATACCCACATTATCTCACTTCGAATTTACGATTCCAATTCTATATTAAAAATCGTAAAAACAAAAAAATCATTTACGATTTTTAGTGGTTATAAATGCTTTATTGGAATATGGAAATAAAGATTCTTCAATAAATTTTACGAAAAAAGCGTGACTCTTCAAAATGAGGTGTATTTATGCGAGACAGGCACAGGATTTTTATTAAAAATCGTCAATCATTTTTTTGATGGCAATATTTTGCATAGAAACGACATCTCTTCTCTTTACCTTTCATTTCTAGGGTTTCGTAGCAAAATTACCAGTCTTTGTTTTGTAATAACGGCATCACAGCTATTTACGCACCTATTAAAAATCTTTTGATAATACAAAGATAGTAAGTAACCTAACTTCATAATTTTTAAAGCGCAATTTTTAGTGGTCAGGTTTTAGTTTTAGATCTTTTTTTTTGGTGTTATCCATAAAAGTAGGTATTTATAGTATATGTATATTTGGTAGGCTTAGAGAGTAAATATGCTCTTTTATATAAATTATCAACAGCTAAGTAAGTATGAAGTATATTTTTTAAATCTGCTGATTAAGCCCTTTTAATTAATTTGATAGTCGGTTAAAGATAGTATGCGAGACATAGACATAATTTAGGATATCGTGTCTGTAAATGACGCCCTAGGAGTAATTTTAAATTTTTTGTAGCAAAACAAATCTTTCTGTTTTCATGTAACATCCGCGTTATTTTTTACCACAAATCTCTTCAGAGATAAAAAATAAATTGATTGACACCTCGTTCATCAAAATCGGTTCATTAGTTTAAGACCTACAATATAACACAGAGACAATATAACAAACTATAATATCATTACCCGTCTTTTCGGCTCTGCGGGTCGTTCTTGGGTAATAAGAAATTGTAAATGAGGTAAATAGCTCCAAATGACGTAATAAATTAATAGCTATACAACTGGGAAGTCAATAAAATAAGTATTAAAAATTCACGAGAAATCAAATGCGTTGCGATACAAACAAAGTTTATATTTTAAACACTTACAACTACAACACAAATCATATTACATAACTATTAACAAAAAAAAAACCAGTAAACAAAGAAACGGCTTTTAAAGTTTCTTTGTCGCTCTTCTAATTTAACACAATATTAGTTTATTTGTATATGTCCATTCAAAACAATAACTCAGAATACTTTTTCTTACACATGTCATATTGTCAGACACGTCAGTCCACACAGTAGAGAAATTAAAGCACACTCTTTGGTATTCCTTTACACTTATTTGAATCAAAACTTAGGGACAGGAATATAAAACTCTGAGTAAAGTAAACCTGAACACTTAAAAACCTTTAAAAAAATGATGTCAATTAGACCCTCGTTTATAAAATAACCGAACAAGTCTGAGTTAAACTTTCACATGATGGGTTCCGCACCATCTTATAAAATTAAATATTTCTATATATCACGTTTTTTGTATGGGAAACCCCTTTCATTTTATTTTCTGTAAAAAAAAAATATAGCGGAAACAGAAATAGATATTCTCTGAATAATTAATTTTAATATTATTTTAATTAATATTTAACGTTAATTTAATTTATTTTTATACTAATCGTTCACCGTAACTTACGGACTACTACGGAACCATTCACTTTACGTGATCCAACCTGCTCTATGCCGGTATTTTGTTCCATTAATGAAGTGACAGTGCAATCATCTTTTATATTGAATAGTAACTGGATAAACTAAATGTTATAAAACTTTGGCCCCCTATAATTTTGATATAGGAATTCCCATATGCTCTATTAAGCAACAATGTTATATAAGTGGCATATAAGTTAGAAGAAACATTAAAAAACTCATCTTTTGGTATAAGAAAGCCGCTATGATATTTTTGGCTCATACGAGTAATTTGAATTCAGCTCTATTATAGAAAACCTACGGATTTTCTACGTTGTAGTATCTGAGGCTCCTGCTTTAAAGGCCAATATGGTTTTAGTTAGAAAGTGTAGTAATGAAATGCCTTATCATCTAATAAGTCGAAAATGTGAATAACTCAACAGAAATTACATAAAAGTAGTATAATATGTAATAATTGATGTCTAAATAAGTGAGTGCGTGTGTTTGCGGGTGACTGGGTGGAGTCACGCGACATCGCCTGTCGACCGCGCACTATCGGCTTACACCCTGTTCAATCTGCCCCAATATTTGTACAGCCTATTCATTACTAACGCTTTATTTTATTGTTTCTCCTTGTTATAGAACGGGTTTTACTTTCAGGCGCCTATTAAAATTTGTTCATTGGGGATTTATTGCCGTTAATGAATTTGGCTTTGTTTGGGGTTAATCCTAACCGTTAACAGGATTCTGTTTGTTCCACTAGTAAATTATACTTGTTGAAAGTGTCGCACGGTAGGGGCGCGTTATTTTTCCAATTAGGTGGAAATTGTAAGGATCGAGGAGATGGGATAGCTTCACTGCGATCATGGAAACCCGTGAATAGTGGGAGGCACTGAAAGAAAATCTAATTTGGATTTGAGGGATTACAGCGAGACTTGTTTCGGCCTAGTGTAGGAGACAAGTTGCCCTCGCACCGTCTTGCTGCTCAAATTGAATTACTGACGCAAAGGCTTCGGTCGGCGGCTCGGTGCCATGCTCGCTGGCGGCAATACCTACTTAATTTTAAGACATCCCCGGTTTTTATCTCAAAAGTAAGGGATGAATGTAGATGGTATCCCTTAGAGCGACGCAAAGACTTGAACATATTTCTTTCAGTTTTTTGTATTACCTACGTCGAATACTTTTAATAAAATTGGCGCGTTTGGCTCTGTTATGGGTAAATATTGATAAAATACCCATATATTTATTTAAATAGATAGCTACGACCCATCAAAGTTACACCTTTTCAGTTGAGCGGTCTCAATAAATTGATGAAACGTTATCAGTTGGTTGGTGAGCATCTCGGTATCGGCCCATGATTCACTGAACATTCCAGAACGCTTGGACCCACGCTTCGCAATTATGATCATGACTCGTCCAAAGAGAAATTTATGCGTCAGGCATTGTCCCTTTAACATTAGTAGGTATTCTGAAACTCATACATATCAATGAGCTATTATTCCCATTGATAAGATTTTATTGAAGAATAAAACAGTTAGTAATTTATTCAGAGCCCTCGGTTATCGGTTTTATTAAATACAGTCATCCCAAAAACCAGTAACCGACAAATACGTAGTTAACATTCATTTGACAATAAGTAAAACACTTCTAGGAATTCGCTACTTTTAAAACAAAAGGTGAATGATGTATTGTAAAGTGGAAAAGAATCGCATGACGAACGGCTGTAGGGTCGGTGGTCGGCTGCATATTTCAAACCCGCCGAAAAACTCTTCTATTTGTGTCTACCCGCTGACACGTACGTCTCGATTGCCATACTGCAGTTATTATCAATATAACCAAACTAAATGTATATCTATATCTAACGGTATGCACGTAACTACTCTAATTTCCCTATTAATACAAAGATAAAATTAGGGCTCACACTCGAATGCTTTCGTACAATTCAAAAATACTCGTAGGAAGCAGTATGGTGTAATTTTGTAATCCATATTATTAACAAATCGTTTCGTTTCTTTCAAGGCTTGGCATGTCGGCGCGTCATAATAATTCCTTCCTATAATTGTACCCAACTACTAAACTCAAAACAACTATTTTTTAATAATTACGTTAACAGGTATTTCGTCGATATTGTTACGTAAAGTTTTAATTATTAGTTAAGGAAAGTTTGACGTTGGAGCAAAACATATGTAATTTGATTATATAGTTAAAAAATTTGTTCTAAACATTATGAAACAAGAAAATGTTCAAATCTGAAATAGTTATTTATTCAATACAGATCACATCAGATAATAGCTTCAGTATTAGGTGATCATCATTTTCGTTTAAATTATTTTGTAATTGTAGATGGCATATGTCCACAGCTTTATTGTGTAGTAAGTAGGTACATAATAATTTCAGATTATAATATTTTCTTGTTTCATAATTTTTATAGCGCAATTTATTAGTAGTCGGATGTTAGTTTTTAATTTATTTTAATTATTTGGGTGCACATATATTATATTTATTACGGAATATACGGAATATGTGCTCGTATTTTTGGTATGCTCGGAGAGAAAATATGTTCAGAGGTAAACAAACATATATTTTGAATTGTGCTTCTTTACCCGTTTCATTTGACATCCTAATCAATATGGAAGCGAGGAAAACATATAGGTAGGTTTACAGGACAGGTAGGTTTTTAGATCTATGTGCGACATCGTCTGGGTTGGTCTCTGTTCTCTGTTTTATTTTTGCCGTGAAGCTGTTCGCTGTGTTGCGGTCGAAGGATTGGAGCCAGTGTACAAGTTACATACACACTGGATAGCTACCGGCACGAGAGGTATTACATTTTAAACTCTACACGGGCAACGCATTGGCGGTGCTCTTGACGTTCCAAACATCAAAGGCATTGTAGTATCACAGGCGGCGGTATCACTTTCCATCAGGTGAGTCATCTGTGTGTTTGCCCGTGATGTATATATAAAAAATTACGCTTCACTTTTATTCACGTCACTCCCGCCATATTATTTTTTACAACAAAATGTAAAATGTAATCCCATGCCAGGAATGACAATAATATCAATCGATTGAAATGTCATTCATCAAAATCGGTATATTAGTTTAGGAGCTACAGTGGAACACACAACTACAAAAATCATTACCCTTGCATTTGGTTCTTTGGGTGGTAATAGGGTAAAAATCGATGCGATCGAAGTGGTATTTATTTTACTAATTTAAATTAACGGTATATTTAAATTTAAAATTGTAAAACCATACAACGTTGTCGACGTTTAAGGGGATAATTATTCTGTAAAGGTCTTTTCACTTTATTCCCGTTGAGATAACTTCTAGTTTTATTAGGAGAAGTCAAGTCTCATTGAGCGATACTCCGGCGGAGCATATTGTAGATGACGAAGGGAGCCGAGATTGAATTAAGTTATCGACGAAAACGGCCCGCCTCAGTTATTTATGGGAGAAAAGTTGCCTTTTCTTATCTACCAACTATTAATTTTGGTAATAATTAAACCTGACCACCTCATTTATATCCTCTAGCCTGATAGTATCAGATTGCTCGACATATTCTCACGTCTGCGGAATTATTGATCACTTTTTCCGTCCACCTTTTAGTTTTATTGGAATGGTTCACTTCATTCCAATTAAGCAGTTATCGAAGGTTAGCTGGGAGAAAATGTTCTGAGCATTAAGTTCGCCTTTACGCTTATTTTCTAATACAACATTATACTGACAAATTTAACAGAAATCAAGTTAATGATTTATTTTTACTGAATTAATACTAATGCCAATTTAATTATTTATGTAATTAGGAAATGCCATTATTTGACATTAGAAAAGATTAATGTGACATTTTCATTACGCTTGCCGCGTTTGCTATGTCCCGGCTTCAGTTCTCGGTGGAGAATATGATTACTGGAAAATTGGCACTGACAAAGAGGGGTTTAAATAAGTTGATTTTATTGGGTATGTCAATGTACTAAATAAAACTCTGGTTTACAACTACACAAGGTTAGAACTAGTGTGAAATAATTGAAAAATAAACTAATATTATTCTATACCATAAGGAAAATGAAAAAAATACAAAAACGGGAGTCATCTGAGCTGCACCATTTAACATTTTATCCTGTAATACATTTTCTTGCACATGTTAGCTTTCCGGGTTCCGTTCGCGTCGCAATAAGGCCTTTATACGATCTCGAATCTTTTCAACTTTGACACTTATTGCCGCTAGATAAAGACTATATATCAGAGGAAATATGATTTCCCGCGACCCGTGCGCGTACGAAGATAGATAACTTCCCGATAATTTAGTTTTATTGTTATCTATCCATTCGGCATCGGAATCCGAGAATTTCTTATGATTTTCTCAGAAACAACTGAATTTTCAATAAACATGATTTATGTCTTAACATTCATAGTTTCAGATAAATAAATGTAAGTTTTATATTCTATTATATATCTGCTGAAATGCGTAAATTTGAATTAATGTTATAAATTGAACAACTTGGATAGACTGAAACAAATTAAGCTTAAATTCTGTACATACTTTTTAACTGACTACTTTATTTCGCTGAACTTGGTATTGGTTTAAACAATGATATCGATTCGGAATAGAAACAAAATTTAACGTCAAATACAAACGAATACCAAGTGGTATTAGATTTTTATTTAGCTCATGTGTCAGTTTGTTGCTTCCAAGTTAGAGATGGCGCCATCGCATTTGACGTTTCGATTTACGGAACAAGTGAGAGCAAAAATATATATTTTTAAGAAATCGAACAAATTTATTTGAAAAGAAAAGCAAGGAAAACGTCATAGATTTTTTTTTTCGTCTGTTGTCGTATTGAATTTGTATTTTTTTCCTTTTTATGTCTCAAAAACGTAACGCATTAAATGAATCCAGTTTTATATTATCACGATAAAAAAAATGGTTTATTAGACAAGGAGGCCAAGTAACAGCATTGATTGGCAGATTATGGAATTATAATTTACTTACTACTTACAAGTTAAGCTTATTTGAAGATTGTGAAAAGCCAACGATGTTTTGCGTCAGATAAGTGGCAAGTAGCTTATTCAGGGCCTTACTTGGACATTATGAAACAAACTCTTGAACTACCAAACCGCTACATAAATTTTGTCTGGTTATTTTGTTTTGTGTAATAACATTTTTCATTTTAAAGCTTTTAAGTTTTATATTCGTACATATGACAAAATGGATGGATATAAATTATAACATATTAGAAGCTCAGCAAAAGTAAAACTATGTACGTTAAATATATGGTTAAATTGATTGCTGTGGTTGTTTGCAATTTAAAATTGGCTAGTTTGACCGAAATGTGAATATCCATGTCGGTGTCACGTAGTACACTTTTGCAGCGAGAACCCAGCAGACAGCAGAAAGCTCACGAACATTTTATTGGCTCCTTCGGTCACGTTTCGGCAAAAGATCGACTCTCGCCGAAGTGGCGGCCGTTTGTACGATATGGGTTAACACCGAGGATTCATCGCCCCAACAAAACGTTTTATGATATTACCCTAACAATTTTTATTGCCGTCCGATACGCGTACGCCCTTAGAGGACCGACTGTATTTGTCACTGTCACGCATCATTTACTTTGTATTGTTTTTGCGCAATATTTATGTTGTTGCGGTGTAAACGAGCAATACAACTGTTAGTATGGCATAACATGAACGACGACTGTAGTTAACACAACAACTGTAATACTGGAAGTTGTAATTTAAAAGTTCTCATGGTCTGTATAGTCCGCTGCTGGCGACTGGCCGTCGGGTTTATACTACCCCTAATAATAGGGGTTGCTTTCAAATTGCTATTCAAAGAAGCTGAGCGACCGTGCCGCCGCCGTGAAGGGCGTTAGCGAGCTTGCTGGCTCACGTGAAGGTTATAATACGACCTTTATCATGGCTCGTCACGGCCGACCAATGATCACAATAAAACGTTATCCGAATTTTAAAAGAAAGGCAAAGAATAATTGCTGAAATTTACATAAATATTTTTATTGCCTCATAAAAACGTTAATAGCTGACCCTTCTAATTTATTTGTGGTGTAAAGCGTTTGTGTTTGTACATATTAGTGAGAAATATTGAGTGGAGAAGTTTACCTCATAGAAGTAGAAGTAATGTTTAGGTTGTAGTGAAAGGAGGACAATAAAAGTAAATTAGAGAGGCTCGTGTAGTGCGCCGGTCGTAGTGTTCTGGATGCCGTCGAGGCGCCGCCGGATACTGAACTTCAACGGAATATCCTCCTATCTCTACATTCCTATTCAAGCCAAATTCCTATGTATAATCATTATCATTTTCAAAATTTTACAAAAAATAAAATTTGGAGTAAATTAAAAATATAACGCAACATCAAATTAATGTTCGCCAAAGAAACTTTGTAAAATAATAGTTTCACAAGAACTGATTATGCAGAAACGGAATCACGCTATACGGGAAAACCACATCAACGTGCACTACTTTACATTAGCTACAAGGAACACGTATTAAAGTCCGGAGCCTAGATTTAGAAAGTGGATTTGGCATCGTTTATCGTGGAGCGGCAGTAAAAATGTAGTTTTGTGAGCGGAATATCGAAACAATCAATGGAGTTTGTCGCGGACGAGCAAATTGAATCGCCGGGGACTCCGGTAACCGGACATGCTCTTTCCGAACCTCCTATCTTTGAGGACTGGCTCTTACGATGTACAACCAAGGAACAGTACACCCTTTACTATATTCACTTTCACTTTTGCAATTTTTCCAAAACAAGTTAATTGTTAATTTAAAGTTGTTGTTTTGTATTATGAACTTTTTTGAAAAGTTTTGTTGTAACGGAAGGCCATGAAGTTGTCATATCGTAATTTTTTTTAAATTTTATAGTGTCAGTAGTAAAAGTTTCCAATTTTTTGACAGCAGCTTCGTGGACCAGAATAGATTTTTGTGTTTCTTTGGAACAATATTCCTGAAATATATTAACATGTTGGGTACCTTCAATCATAAACTACGTAAATGAAATTCTCTGTATATTAGGAACATGGTTCTCTTTGGTTTACTGTTCCTAATTTCAACGTTACAAAGTTTACGAATGTTGTTTCCAAGGGTTTCATAGTTAACTATGTTGATGATAATTTCATACGGATTAGTTTAGTTTGTAACATTATGCGATAAATACACAAAGACTTTACTGTTAGAAAGTTTGTTTACAAATGGAAATTCTATTTTCTGTTTATAATTAAAATATATTATTTACGTAACTTCATTGTTTCGTATACCTATTGGAGTTATAAACAAGAGACAATGTCATAATCAAATGAAAATGCAATAACTAAAAATGTTTAAAGATACGATTTTAATTATTAATAAAAAGTACATTTCTCTTTTTAAAACGCATATTTAAATGGTCAGTGTTCATAAATAGGGGAAAAATAATTTCAAACTAGCTCGGTATTTTT
This sequence comes from Choreutis nemorana, assembly GCA_949316135.1. Taxonomy (NCBI): domain Eukaryota; kingdom Metazoa; phylum Arthropoda; class Insecta; order Lepidoptera; family Choreutidae; genus Choreutis; species Choreutis nemorana. Next base: position 5,211,752 of record OX438601.1, on the reverse strand, counting down.
ACTAAATTGTAGCAATAACGATATGAATGATTGTTTTAAAACTACTGTCCTACTTTGTTGTTATTTAGTACTTTTAGTAACGTGAGTAGTTGTTAAGGATAAACAGTCTAGCTGCACTTTTATAATGTTTATTTTTCTTGATAATGTAACGATTGTTATCTGTTTTTAGACCAATAAATAAATAAAATAATCTCGTATTCTTCTTATTCTGTTCCCATCTTTACATTTGTATTTAATATTTGATTATTCACTACGTTTGTTCATTTTGAAATCCGTTTTCATTTAGAGTTTAAATGCTACCCCATGTTTGAAACGTTAAACAAGTACGTAATAGTTTTGAAGGTCCACTTTAACTAGGTAGATTAGGATGTTGGTACTAACTACATTTAGAGATTAACCATATCTAAATATGAAATTAAGGTAACGCGTTAGGTATTTCCCTTGAGAAACCCCGGTTTCCTATTACAAAACGTACATAACTGATAAGTCAAAATTGCTTACAATGTAAAATTTGTTTCTTTTATTTAATTTAAATTTTTAAAGTCAATATTTTGGATTTATAACTTTCTCACTTTCCTCAAAACTTATGAGTAAATTGTTAGGTGATCATGATTAATAAGCATCAAAATTTAGTTCAATAAAACTTCTTTAGTTAAGAACTTCTGTTTATTTTCCACGTGAGGGAAGAAATCAAATAAATAAATAAAAGTATTTTCAACTTTCGAGACCAAACTGCATATCTAAGTTTTAAGATAAGGGAAAATGAATTTTCAATTCGATAGATTTATATGGTTTCCCGGGAACCCTTTATGTCTCCTAATTCAATTTTCAGCGCGGATGCTGTGAACTGTGGGCGTTACCGTCGCGTCGCGACACTGCTTCCTACACTTTATTCCTATCGATAACTATCCTTTATGTCAACTTCAATGTAACATTACGCTGAATTAATTTATATTATTGTAGATTAAGCTACAGAGATCAAGATTTAAAATATTAAATAAAAGACATTTTTGGCGTGGAATTTCTGATATTACAATAGCGAAATAAGCTTAGGTGGAAGGTTGTCTGTGAGAGCTTTTAATTACTTTATTTTAATGAGATTCTGTCGATTTAAATAAATCCTCACCCGATGGCGTCTTATCTTTATTCGCGACCTCCTAATTGACATTGACGAAGGTATGCTGGAGCCAATAAACTCATGATTTTCCGCGTCGGAGAGAAAATCAAGGTGAAAGCCTGCGAGGTTTCCATGCGTACCGCGAAGGGAATACGATTTCACTCTCAAACATTATAATGCGTAATAAAAGCTTTTTACTTTATTGCGAACTCCGAGCCGAGTGAAGGAGACGATACCGCGAATCTATAATGTCTTAATCGCGAATGCCATTTACGCGTTTGTTATTCTGCATACTGGCTGGAATTTAAGCCTTTGTTCTGAAGAGTTACGATGCCCATCAAAGGGTGGAAGGTTACGACTTACTGCCCTTAATTATAGCGGCAACCGAAAATAAAATTATTTTATAGCACACGCATGATTTTATTTCACCATTTACGATTAATTCTTTGTGTTGTATATGTTTGTATTACTTCAAATTGTTAAATGCATACATGATAAAAAATGAGGACATTCGTAGTAGGTACTAAATATTAGTAATGTAAAAGTTAATAATATAAAGGTGACCTACCTATTATTAGGAGTATAATGAAAGTCGTTGTAATTAGCTGGATTCCATGATTCAGCGAGATTTAATTGTCGCTCTACGAAGCCAGCGGGAGGGAGACTTGGACTTATCTAAGATCAGGGGTCACAATTAAAACTTTATAACATTAAAATAATATTATTCTACACTAAACTTGAAGGTGGTTCTCGGTCACTAGGCACGGAATGTAAATTTCAATGGTTAAACAAATAATCTATTTTTTTCTGTACAGAACTGATTTGAGACATTTTTCCAACATACCTTTAACTAAGCAGGTATAAGTAACTAAGTGTATATTTGTTTAAACAAATGCGTTCATGTAACAATTAAAAGCAGGACAAGTTTTGAACAAGACTATTTATTAGTGTGATAAGAGTGCGCTGCGCTTATGGCCAACGTGATAGTAAATTTATTGCGTCAATTACACGCGCTGTGCCCGCGAACTTACACCTGCAACTCCGCAACTTCGGAAATTTTGTCTCCGACCACCTTTGTTCAGCCAGACTCCGGACGTCTTGAAACTTCAACTACTAAAACAACTACTCACGAAAAATGCTTAGTTTTATAACAAAAGAGATTTTTAAGACAGAAATGTTGGCAAACTGTCACGATATTAGCTGCTCATGTTTAACATATTTAAACTGTTTGTGAATTTATCTGTCGTTCAACAATAACCTTATATAAAGCGAGATTGGCTCCATAATTTGTATTCATAAAAAGGTTGCGAGAAACTTCCAACTTCACTCGGTGCCAAGAAATAATCTGTTATGTAGACATTATCTGGATTTGTCTGATTCCCTGCCAAATGTGAACTTGGATAAAGTTGAGACATCTCGTATTCTCAGCTACTTTCATACAATGCTAAAATTTATTAGCTTTTGCACTCTGTCTCATATTAGAATATCTAAGGTTCTGGTGCTGAATAGTTTGTAACGCAATAATTTATAAAATGTTATGTGTAGGAATTATCTAAAGTTCTGAATAATGTGTAGCACTAATGACCCGGTCTGGTTCTCGTAGAGTTGCAAACTGTGAAATTAAATATATTTTGCTCTTCTGTTTGTTAAATAAAGTTATGATCATACTATTTGAAATTGTCTTTAAATCTTACCTAAATATTTTGCTCTTTAACCTTACAATAACATTTTTCCATTTCTGCTAATTACTTGTTTAGTATGTTGGGATGAAAGAAGGTATTTGTAAAAAGTTTTTGCTTGAAATATAAAATAAATTCTAATTTGATCAAACCCCAATAAAAATTAGTTCAATCACTTATTATCGTAACTCAATACTACATCATACAAACTGGTGGATTATTTCGGAAGTGCAAAGAAACGGTCAAGTTGAGTCGGATCTCATAAGCTTAAACATTATTTACTTTGCTCTAATTTCGAAGAAGTAAAAGAAAAATAGTAAAATGTCGGAATAATCTTATATGGGAGCCCATTTTAATGTCTAATTTATTTGTGTATTTAGTATGTGTTGTATTATAGTTAAAGTATCAACAGAAATAGAAATTATCTGATAATTCATAAGTCTATCTATTTTGATTCATGAGATAAAGTCTGTTGACAAACAGAAGGATGGACTTACGGCTAGTTATATGGCCCCTTTTTTACCATTTGGTACGGAACACTCAAATCAAATCCAAATCAAAAACTGGTTTAGTTGTTGATTTGTGCCATTTTGTTAATTCTAATTTATAATTAATAAAAATAAAAACTCAATGGATTAATTGTAGATTGATGATAGTAGTTGTATTTCCTTTTCTATTATCAGCTTTGTTTTTCAGTAATCCATTAATTTGGCATTGTGTAAACTTAGTCCATTGCTGGAGTAGGTAACTAATATGTTCAGTTTTTTAGATGAAAGTTACGAAGCGTAAATTTAGAAAGTTACGCTCAAAAAATGATCATGTGATAAAATAACTACTTATGTTGTCGGTCTTAAACAAATAAAATTAAAGTAAAACCTAAGGTAAAAGGTTGCTTAAAATAAAGTCAAAAATTATAAATTTTTTGCCTTTTAATTTTTAAAGGTTAAAAAATGTTCCATCTAAGTGATTGCTGTAACATCGGCGAGTTTCCCCACGGGTGACGTTACGCCTGGCTAATGAAGATATGTCGACAAACTCGCACAGGTCGCGATCTTTGTCAAACAAAACTCATACAATTTGGTATATACTGAATGGATCCTTTTTCGTCAAAACGTTATTTTTCCAAAACAGTAATACAATTTATTTATGTCAACAAAATAAAAGTGTTTTACTATCAGCGATTGCAATTTACTGTATCGATATAATAGTGCACGGTTTTTAGCGGATTTCGTGGGACACGTAATTATATTTCTGAACAAATTTTGGATTTTTAACATGGGACATGTTTGTTTAGTTCCACTTTGAATCAAATTCGGAAATATTATTAACCAAAACATAACAATCATAGCTATTAGACGTGCTTATTTTATCTTCATAATGGAAACGAAAGTTTGATTGCAAATAATCCATATTAGTTTAAAATCTGATTAATTCATTACATACTACTGGGTCACACAATGTTTTAGTGACACATACACTTGTTAAACACTCCAGACACTTAAACGTACATGGATTTTTTTGTTAAAAATTTTGAACGAGAACCCATCTTATTCGCCATGGATTCCTTTCCGTGTTATTCCCTTACCTTACCTTACAGTATATAACAAGAAGATGTTAAAACTCTTTTGAAATTATAATTTTGTGGTTAAAATAGGCAATAAATTGTATCAAGTTTAAACGCATAAAAAGTTAAACAAAAGCCATTGTCGCTGGACAGTTGAGGGCAAAGTAGGGCAGAGTCGTTGCAGAGTACTGATGGAGGAGAGGGGTGGGGAGGGCGGGGGGATGACGTCTGAACTTGACAGTTTACAGTTTGGAGCCCTCACTTATTCATCTGATTTACTGCGTCACTATGGAAATAATCAACATATACATATAACTATGTTAAACTAAATTCAAATGAAAAAATATTTGTAAACAAACAAAAAATGCATAAAACTACATAGCAAAGTCGAGATATACGAATGCTAGACGTAAGGCGTGCGACACGGCTCCCTTATTCATGTGAGTTAAAATGTGAGAGATATAATATTTCAAGGCAGTAATAACTTGTCTCGGGAATTACCTCTGTGATTTTTTTTTATTAAAGCACGCACTCGGCGGCAGTGTGACATAAATCTGGCTGGCACTTGCCACCATACATTTACGGCAGTATCAATAGGCTTTTTTGCCCTCACGACTCTTTATGTTTTCCTTTATTAGGAGATAGAGTTTAGTGCGTCGTTCGTTCAATCTGTATTATCATGCTAAAATGTGTGTCAATAGGTGTATTTTCGAATTAAAATTTAATTAAAATTGGTTCAAAAGTGGTACATTTTTATGAAGGTAAAGAATATTACCATTATCAGTCTATAAATATGTAAAAACCAGATGTATTAAAACAGCAATAACGTGTGTGTATTTTGTATTTTGTATGTCCTAGAATAAGCATAGATAGCTAAATAAGTAAGTCGTCTCATATGATACGAATGTGGATTTGTGGAATTATTATTTTTCTTTTATGCGATTATATTAATTTAATAATGCTAAGAGCTTCCGTGCACTATCAGGTGGTACCGGCACTACATAGAATATTAATGCTGTTTTTCACGAAGAATTATAACCTTATACCCAAGGCGCCTCTTCGTGACATTTTCCCACCGTCTTCCTTAGGACAGACTCCATTAGTTACAAAATAAATTTTCGCATCATATAACCGACACATGGTAAGCCACTTTTCTGCAGTAGACAGCATTTTTCTCTGTCACCTGTTAGGGGCGTAAGTTGAGGATTAAATTCATAATACTGTCGTAGTAGGTACTCGTAGCAAACGTAGAAATCTTTCGTAACTTTTCGTGGCCGCGGCCGTAGTCTAAACTCTCAGACTTAAAAAGATTGAGCCATGTAGGTATAAGAATCGACATAATATATATTTGAGAAATATAAGGTCATGTTGTTCAGCAAGCTTAGTTAATTAACACATTTAGTTATTTAAAAAAGAAGTAATTTCAAAGATTTTACGATTGTTTACGAGGAACTAACGTTTTGTTTTAAATTTACACTTAGTTTAGAAGTCCAAACAACAGTCGTTTCAATAATAATAGCAAAAATCCAGGCCGAAAGAGTTAGTGTGGCAGCTCCCACGAGCAACTACTAGATCGTCCATATCTTGTAGTGGCTGCAGGGAGCTGATGGATGCAAGCCGCCCAGGGTCTATTTGGAAGAGTATTTCGGCTAAGATGATGATATAAGTATAGTAGTATTATTAAATTAGCTGATAAAACTTTCTATATTTAATTCTCGATATGTTACTTATTGTTACTATTTGAATTTTTTTTTTTATAAATTTAAAAGTAAATCTTGAATACTGAAAAATCTCGCAAAATATTGATTTTGAGAGAAAAACTATCATGAGCTCATGAGCCTAAATTACCAAAAAATTAATGTTTGTCTACTTTATTTTAATGTATCCACCATATTATTATTTTACCACAAAACGTACACTATGAAAACCGGACTCAAATAAGAATCAATTGACATCTCATTCATCAACATCGGTTCATAAGTTTAGGAACTATGGCGGAACACAAAGTACAAACATACATATAATCATTTAATGAATCTTCCCAGCCTTTTGGCTCTGTCGGTCGTTGTCGGGTCAAAAACGTAATTTTCTTAAAGTTGACATTATTCTTTAGTCTCAATCACAAATGAAATTTAAATGTACAATCACAACAATGTACAACAAAGCACTGCTTGAGTTTCAAATATTTAAAATAAAGCTTTTAAATAGAGAGCGAACCTGATTTGTTTAATTAAACATCAAATGTTTGAATTAATAAGTCTCAGTTCGACTAAACACACAAGTCCTCAATAAAATTAAACACTTTACTGATTCGATGTTTGTTTTAAAGATTATTTTCCCTTTTAGCTAATCTGACCCAATTCACCCTGGATTCGAAACAAGACAAATTTCCCGCAAATCTGATTGTCAATACATTAGTTTAAGGATTAGCAAATATTACACGGCTTTACACTTAACGATCCATGTTTCTAACTATTTATACATTTGCAGGCAGAACTCGTTTACCATCTTAACTTCCAGTGCTCTGTGTGCAATGTGATGGCTTAAAATAACTTTATTTTGAATTATAAAATATACAGTTGTTTTGTAAGAGTAAAGTAAGTGTAATCGGTACTTTTCTTTTTTGCATCTGGATTTTTGTATAAAAATGGTTGAATCGAATTTAACTAAATTTCTTTGTTTTATATAAAGCGTGTTAAAATGTACTCGTAAACTTTGCACCCGTTGGATGTTCGTAGAAAGTGTATTAAAAATATAGCATTATATGTTACATTGTCTGTTTTGGAACATTACATGTGTAGGGAAAACAAATGCAAAGTTTTGAGTGAAACTTTTTGTTTAGACTTGTTTTCGCAAGCTCGCTTAACTTCGTACTCGACCGATACATTCAGTATGGGGATTTATTAGACCCACCCAACTAACCAACTTAGTGCATAGAGATAACTGATTCCGAGCACAACCCTTTGTGAAAATAAACTTTATACTTCTCCGTTCTCCTTCTCGTTTTTCAAGGCTTATTTTTTTTACTGTACTGAAACGAAATCTATGAGCTACTCAACGAAAAATAATAGTGTTATATATTAAATTTATGAAACATGGAAAACGTTGTGTTTTTAGTTTTGACAACAAATAAAAAAATACACATATAATTACAACCTTAACTTCGCAATTCACGTTGAATTCCTAAAAAGAACAATAATTAATAAAGGTAGCTTAACAATAAAAATGCTACAAAAGATATCCTAACTATAATAAATTGTTTTATCTTGTTAATAAATAGAACTATTGCGAAACAGAACGTTGAAACAACACGCGTATATTGAAAATTATCAATTTTTATGGCGGAAGTATTGAATCCGACGGAAATTAAAAACTTGTATTGCAACTCTCATAGTCGGCCGTCGCGTACCTCTAAATCGAGCCAAATTCACCTGCGGCCATATTTGCTTGCGAAAAAATACAATGTTGTATTGAAATAGCGAAAGTTTATATACAATATTGTACTTGAAATACAGAAAAATGAATTGTGAGTTAAATGAGACTGAAGAAGTGGACTATGTAATTATTTTTTAATATAAACCATTATATCATATTTGATATAATTTATTCAAAGAAAAATAAAAGAAGAAAGTCCCTGAACAGAATCTTAAAATTTCTGAAGAAAATATTGGTCGCTCAGTTAGCACAAAGTCAGGGCCACTATACAAGCTACAAAACCCTTCGTTTTATGGTTGTAAGAGAGATACAATAAAGTAAGTAAACGCGGGCTTGCCAGATCCAATTTCAGATACATTGTTAGTAAAGATTAGGCAAGCTTGATGATTGCTAAACTTTGATTGAACTTCGTGTGAGCCCTTTCGTAAATTCCCTTCATTTATGATGGGTTAATTGCCTCGAAATGTGTTCTTCTCACGAATCCAGAGTTAATCACTAGGATCAAGAAACACAAAGTTCTGTCGTAGTTTTTTCAGTTACAAACTTGAGTAAATTTTGGTTCCCTTCGTTAATTATACATAAATGCTTATTTGACACAAATTCATAGATATGAGTATTTTATAAATGAAACACTTTTATTAGTATACCCCTAACTCTACCCCACATTTTTTTCACGGTACCTACTCAAAATTTTAGAAACAAAAATATTACTCAATTTGAATGCTTTGGAAAACAACAGTTTTTACAAATATGGACCATCTCATCTCGCAACAAACAATCAATAGCTAGATAATTCGCTGTCGAATCGCTACTAACGAAATAACCCAAAATATTACAACAGAACGAAACAAGTAAACATGTTTTCAAATACATCTTATCTATGTATACCTACATTGGAGGGTTTGTCCATATTTCATGTTTGCTTGTGTCATGTTTGCGAGTAGTCAGATAAAATAGCTTTGTTTTTCCATAGTTCGAAAGGAGAGGTCAGAGGTTTGTTTGCTAATACAATGTGCTCGCATAATGCAAGATTCACCGATGTATCAGATAAGTGTCTATTGTTATCAAATCATAAAAGGTGATGTTTGAAAATTGTAAAACAAGAGCGAGTCATAAATAGTAGTTGCAGAACACTAAAATTCATTTGCCAGCCAGAAAATCTAATCCGATGGAATTTGCATTATGATGCGGCTGAAAGCACGCTGAGTCAATTTCTCGTATGGATTTGCATTCGAGCCTAGCTGGACTTAGTCCAAGCTGCCCGCGGCGGTGACAGATGCATCAGTCAGACACACTGAGCAGTCATAGCAACAATACCTACCGAAATTGCTAATCAACAGCCAAATAAAGGAAATATTGTACGAGACCATAGGCACCTGCACTTTTCGTCTTTGGTACCTAAACTTAATTAAAAGAGCAAGTGAGTACGTAAAGGTTGAAAAGTTATGATTTGTCACAACTTTACTGCAACCATCCGTCGTGGAAGTTCCATTCACCAATTATTTTCGTCAATGTTTATCTGGTTTCCTTGTGCCTATTTTGATCATTTATTCTTAAGAACTACATAAAATGTAATTTCAACTAAAAATACTTCGAACAACGCTTAATAATGCTCTTTTTATTAAAATCAGGAAGCCGACTGTTCACCTTATGGAAATTGATATCGCCGCCTATCACTTTCCACAAGGTCTACCATATGTTAGATAGAAGAGAAATTGCATAAAATACACCAACAATTTTTTTAGAGGTTGACTTCACAATGTAAATGGGACTTAAATATACACTATGATACGAGTATATACACTTGAAATAGTATAGGTATAATTAGTCTAGCATTTAAATATATATAGATAAGTAACACACATCCATCGACCGTTGACTATGGGTAGTGTCCTTTTTTATATAATAATAAAGGCATTTGCAACCAACCAACAACTTAAGTTAAAACTTTAACGCGTTTTTGTTTCTTTTGTTTTGAATTTATGTTATGCCATCTGTTTTTGTAAGTACGTAGGATTTTTTTAATTTGCGCGAGGTTGACATTGTATGAGAGCAAGTAGGTGGAGCTAGAAAGTTCTAATCTATTCGAGACAAAGCTACAGGGCGTGACAGCACCCGCGATACTCGAGCCAAATGCAAAGCTTTATTTAGTTTAAGGCGCCATTACACGGGTCATATAAACTGTCAAAGTTCGAGGACGCGGGGCGTTCGCCGCTCGCGATCTTCCTTTCAACTTTATGCGATTGAACTGGGATCTTTTTACCCGATTTTATGTTACGATGCCCACTTAAATAACTCAAGCGTAAAAATACCCTTAAAGGAAACTGCCAATAACCTCAGTTTATAGAATGTAGTGTCCCATTTAAGTTATACAATTGGGTTTGTCATTACCAGAACGATTCACAATTTCACAAGTGTTTATAGCAATAAATTTATTATAATTAATATTTAAAATATATTCTTCCGTAAGAGCATTTTTTTACCAACCTAGCGGAATAAAAAATACCTTTTATTATATTTCTGTGTACTTAAAATAAAAATTTAAGCTAAAACACAGTTAGGCAATAATAACACCGTTGTAATAATACTTCGTGGATTTGTTTAATTTATTTAAATAAATAAAAGCTTTGATAAATTGAACAACGATTCATTGATAGTATTACAATTGCTGTCATTGGATTTTAAAAGCTTTGTGCTCTTTATATTTCTGCTATATTTAATCTGCTATTCCTAAGTTACAAGATCCTAACAAATAAAGTCATTCAAATTAAGCAAACAAAAAAAATTTTTCTTTTAAATAATTGAAAAAGATGTACTAAAACTGCTTCATTGATAAATTATGGATAGACAGTTGTCACTTTACTGTCAAGTTACCGTTGCGCTGGTCTGGATTCAGCTCAAAGATCGCATTTTTATCACATTATTCTGAACTCACATAATGAATAATTAAAAACATTTTTTTATCTGAACCAAATGAAACCGATCGCGATCAAACAGTGGTGATTCGTAAAAACGAATAAAACTTATTATGTTGTATATTATCACGTAATATATAATGTATACATAAAATAATAATATCACCTTCTAATACAGGTATATAATCGATTCCTGCAAAATGTCACAAACAGAAAATTTTAAATGAAATGCTTGTGTCAGCAACCCAATTAAAATTGTACAAAATATGTTTAAAATTTATGCAGTCACATTAACACAATATTATTATAATCGTTATCTACAAATTCTGGTACATTGCATTGTTTTCATATAGAAATAAGTAAGAGTCATACCTACTCGTATAACCGCTCCCTCCCGGAGGATTTATTTTCTGGATTTAAGAAAGCACCCAATAGTGCAAACAGCTTCTTTCCCTTGATTTTTCTTTCCTTGTTTGTACTTTCTTTCAATCCTGTAATCAAGTTTACAGCTTGTCTATTATGTTTGCTTCTTTCCCCTTTATTTAGTTTGTAAACTTAGACATCGGTTAAGATGCACTAGTGAAAAAACCAACATTTGTAATTAAATAAAAATGTACCATTATTTCTAATTAATGAAAGTAAATCATATTAATTTTTCTTTGTGCAGAAACATTCATTTGTTGTAATAAATGTTATCATGTGTATTCATTCGAAAAATTTAATATCGTCATGAAAATATATGGCGCGAACTAGGGTGTAGAAACGTATGCTAGAAACAATTTCTCGGCAACAAATCTTACGAGATGACATTATATTTCTTATAAGCATCTTCGATATTTGCTGGTATTTGTTCCGACTTTCCTAAAAGACATTTTTCTTTTCTTACGAATCTGTTTGTGGCATCAATTATATTTATAGCTTTTTGTCAGTGATTTAAGCACTTTTAGTATATGAAATCGTTTCAATGGAAAACTAAAACATAGGAATGAGTATTTGGGCTGGTACTTAATTAATTTACCTACAATATAGTTATTTTCCCTTTGTTTGTGTTTATAACATTATTATTTGAATATAATGATAAATACATACATACATACCTGTCAAAATCATAACCCTCGTTTTTGCTCTTGGTAATAGGTCACACCCTAACTATATAATTTTATGCTTAATAATGCCTTAATAACTACTATAGCTACTATATTTTTTGTTAGGTAGGTTTTCCTTATTATTATTAGTAAGTAACTCATATATATTTGAACTTAAATGTCATTGCTATATAAACATGGAACCTATTGATAGTCCATGGTTGGTTTACAAAAAAAAAAAGTTAACAAGTTACGACTCGGCTAAGGTAGTTGACAAGTCACCTTTGAAAATATCAAAGCGGCCAAGCAAAGGGTAGCTTCTAATCACCAGGCAAGAACCAGGTTTATAATTATAAAATTGTCAATCTATACACAATGTTAATTCCAAGTACTATCAATAAATAAAAAAGGAATTTTACAGCAATCGTACTGTACCTACAAGTAATCGAAACATTTTGCTTAGTGCGTCGGCAGCGGAGAACAATCGGGAAGGTTGTGTCAGGGGTGGTATATTTAGTTCGTCGGCCAGGGGTGAATAACAATAAGACCTTTGTTAGCCGCTTCGGGTGATGTATTCAATCTGCTGAAGACATTCAAGATGTTGTATGGAATCTTCGTGGCGACAACCCTACATACGTATAACTGTTAACGTGAATACAATTTTCCCTTTTCCTTTTGCTAATTCAACTGGAACAGAGGTTCCTATTATTCTATAAACACCTTTATGTCTTTCACACGGTTTTTTGTCGAGGGTCGGAATACCTTTCGTATTTGGTTCTTTATATTAAACGAGGTAATAAAATAAAATTATTATTTCAGATACTTTCATTGTTTTCACATAATCCACAAATAGTTTATTTGAAAGTTTCGTGAGAAGATAATAAATAGCATTTAATAACAGTAAACCACAAACCATAGAACAATTAACAGTCATCAAGCAAGCACCACAAGCATTTATTTTAAAGCGATTGGCATCAATATTGAGTGATCGGAGTACGTGGCTTAAACACTCATTTCATATTCACATTTGCTACAAAATGAGTCTGTTTTAAGGCAAATTGCCTCTCATTTATTTAAATTCAGCGCTTTTATGTTCCTGTGCCATTTAACGTTATAAAAACTGATTTTAAATGACACTATTTATATCGACGTCAGGATTGTTCGTTTTCTGGAACGTTGGATTATGTTTTTAATGTCTGAAAAACAGGTCGACTGAACCTTTTTTTGTGAAATAACTTACTAGTAAAGTGACACATTGATGTGCTACAAATGAGTTCAATAAAAGTGTTTGTATCACTGGTTGTGCATATTGACGTGGCTTTATTCAAAATTGCTGGAGTTTAATGACACAAGAGGTATGGCACACCTGCAGTAGCGATGCGTTTTGGCTCGCTCCCGTGACCCACATACAGTTGGCTCGGATACTGTCATCTCTATGCTCATTGTTATTAGCTTTTGTTAAGCCACTCGCATTATTGGCTTACACGAGCGGCCACGAGACATGGATATCGTAGATTAAAATTTCAGCCACCACGAGAGCTTACACTATAGTTTAAACGAAAATATAGGAAACATTAAAACGTTGCAGAATTTAAATCCCAACCATCTCATTTTCTGTAAATAGATACAAAAACTGCATAAATCAAAATTAAGCTTAGGTGTTAAACACCATTTAATAGTTTGATATAAATGTTAAAAAAGATATAGTGGCTTCTTTACACGGTTCGGAGTTAAAATGCCTTCTCTGGTTACATAAGACCGGTTCATTAGTAAACAAATTTACAAAAACCCTGTGAGTAAGAAACAAATTAAAACACAGAATATTAGAAAATTCAGTTTGCTTCGTATATTTGTTAATTTAACTTGTGGCAATATCACGATATTAAATTTTCCTAAATTGCCAGTTTATTTACAAATTACGCAACAGGATAATATTAAAGTAATATCTCAAAAACAATCGTTAGGCATTTCACGCAACGTTCCAAAGTCGTTAATTAAAACTCATTAAAAGCTTAATTTTAACATTGTTGGTAATTAAGAAGATTCACGATCGGTGATCTCTTGTATCCTCAAGATATTAAGTATATATTTAAGTTGGCGTCTACTTCCAAGATTTTCATCAACATTAACTTGGAAAGTGAGGGTATTAATGGGTTTATGAATCACCTCTCCTTTCTAAAGACATTAATTTTGCCAATTTATTAATCGAGCTAAACTAAATTACCTTACAGAGATTTAAGTTACATTTCTGTTTTATCCAATATTAAGAATACTGGCACTGTTCTTGAAAAAAATAACTTTCATTTTTGTGTTATATTTTAAACATGACGTACTTTACAAAATAAATTTCAACTCTCCATAAGTAAAATCTTATCCCACTACCGCAGTCAAAATTTTATAAGGGTCAGGTTGCCTAACTTATATGATAAAATAAGAGTTTTGATGTTTGGATCTTTGATACTCAATCACGCCAGAACGTCTGAATGGATACGGACGAAATTTAGCAAAAAGATAATTTAAAGAATAGCCCGAAAAAATGCACGTTTCCCGTGAGATAAAAATATTAACCCAAACGGTCGGAGCCGCGGGCAATCGATAGTAGTTAATAAATATGAGTACGAGCATGTTTCGTAGTCAACGCCTTGTGACGTGACCCAGCACCGCATGCGGCATGCATTCTATACGTAACCTACGTATTCTATTCACAAATCTTACGTTACTAATACGTATGATATAAATATGCCAAAGATTTAATTTGATGAGTATAAAATAAATAGCATAGCAATCCCATTTTGTCTTTGCGTCTACAAATATTGTTAGAATACCATTTCATTATACATTCACTCTAAAAATAGTTATGTTGCTGTAGTAAAACGAACACCTAATGAGAAGTTTTATAATTAGAATTATTATAATGGAATCATTATGAAAAGAAATTCTGAATTTCATCATTTTGTAGCGAAGGCTCGCATAGAGTTTTAATAGCAGAGAGTTTTCACTAGTTCGGGGTAACTATGTGATATTTAGCTGGGATCAAGAATAGTTCCGTTGGAGAGATCTCCTAATTACGGAATGTCGCACCCACGCCTGTGATTGATTGTAACGCTAATATCTAAGACAATTCCGACAATGGATGGCGTCTGACATATTGTGCCAGCGAACCAGGGTCTAATGTTACAAACACTCTGCTTATGTGAAGGATAATTTAAGTGTTTTGTCCAGATCCTAGTTTTTTAAACTTAAATGTGCATATCGAAATAGAAGACTATTTCTGCGTTTATGAAATTAATCTGTCAAATTAAATGCCATCTTTACACTTGCTTACTCTAACAAACTTATTTCTTTTGTAAAAAACTTTTAACCCTTGACGTTTAAATCAAGTGTTTAAACTATCATGGATGCATTCTCTGTTCAGGAGATAGTTAAGTAGGAATCTAATTCAAGTAACAAGAGCTACGGAATCTGAAGGATGTGACGCGTGCATTCACTTCTAACGAGGTCGATGTCATGCCTGAATAGTTATGGAGCTGATGAATTAACTGTACAGCCAACCTATCGCAACCCTTCCATTGTATTAGTTAGGTAAGAAATAACTAAATAAATTAATAAGCTTATTTTCTATAAGTAAACAAAAACATAATTTAAGCCAAAACACCGTGTCACTGATCCACTAAGTAGGTATTTTCTATATCGGGCGCTAAACAATGCGTCGATGGTAAGCTCGGTCGGATATAGGCTTTGTACGTAGCTAGAATAAATGGTATTAATTTTAGTCGGACAGGGCGCACCGCAGCCGGCGGTTTGACGTATTATCGTCGCGCCGCACCACTTAGCGCAGCCTCTGTGCTCTGTCCGACATGTGAGCCTCAACGAGGGTAAACGATACCCCTAAACCTACCCTACCTATCTACCAATTCGCTTCAACAGTATCCAATACCTGCTTTCTACACCAACTCGTCCGACCAGCGCCATCCGAACAGCAATGAACACACACTACAGAGATCAGGTACCCAGAATAAGTCAAGTGATGTAACGTAATAACCTTCCCCGTAGGTCTACACTCTAGCCTGAATAATAAATACCTTAGCTCTTCATGTGCACAACGTTCTGACACTGATACACCTTTAAGATTAGGCTATTTGCATCGAGTCAGTTGAAAATTCAAAGTTTTAGCTTCTCATATGCTAAGTTAGAGTGTTTCTATTTTACATTTTTCAATAGAATTTTTTAAGAACCAACATAATAAAAATAAAATTTATATAAACCTACAGTTGAACATCTAATCTTCTGCTTATGTAAAACAAGTCATACAATGTAATGTAAATTCAAATGAAAATTCACAGTTTAATGAGCTGCACGCGATGACAATCGTATTTTAGTTCGATTTATCTCTTATTTTTGCTTGCGGGGAAAACGTACGTGGGTACATTTGGCGCAAAAAATCCGTCATTTTCATTTTTTACAAAGTGACAATCGTGCAATATCGACAAATATTATGTATGACATACCTATCATTCTCCAAAACCGTTTTTGTCGTTTAGTAGACTTATAAGGGAATATAGGTATGCACATACATACACACACATAGGTCAAACGCATTACCTCCTAGCTGTTTTTTTATTACATATTCATGGATTGGAACCAAAATAATATTAGGTTTAACCGCCAAAACGTTTTACTCTCAAATCCGAGTGACCATAATACAATTAAATTTTCACAAAAACTAAAAGTAATTACAAATACAGAAAACGGACCAACAACAAAGGTAGAAACTTTTTGTGGCGAAAGAATCGTTCAAGGCTGGCTTCGCAGTGGAATCTGTAGGATCCAGCGAGCGCGTGCTCCTACAATATTCATGAATCCGTGGTCGTAACACACTACCCTACCAACTCTTATATATCTTTAAATGTAACATAAAATCATCGGTGATCGAACATTAAAAACATAAAACCTGCTTTTGTTAAAGCCGGTTCTAAACAATGTCACACCAATAACCACAGTCACATTTCTTTTACGTAGGTAAGTATTTTTATTATTATAGCTGACTGGATCCGATTGCTTCTCTCTTGGTTGTCCTTAAGAATGCTAATAGTAATTTACCATTTACATTTTATAATTTAAAACTTTATTACTTAGTATTATTTTCTACAAACATCTCAAATGAAACTAGGCTACTTCTATACGCGTAAATTGATTTAGGTTTTTTACTACTTCCCTAAGATACTAAAGGGTATACAGAAAGAAAATAAGAAGATATTTTTTAGTTAACAAGACGTTTGGGTGTTTGGAGTAAGTGTGCTCGTAGATGTCGGTCGCCACACTATCTCGTATTCGGATCCGTTCCATCAATATAACGAGTCTCTGACCTGAATTGTTTAGTGCCCACCTTTACACTCGTATTTTACAAGAGATATACGCCAATCCCATACCCACGGACGTGGCTCAAATACAATAAAATAACGTCTCGCCTCCAACATATATCGAAACCTGATTCAGCAGAAATATTTAAAAAGTATTATATAAAAGTATGTAAGTATAAAATAGAGTATCGAATAAATATGCCGTTTTAAATTAATATTCTGATACAAAATAAACTGTTCGCTCATGTTACTAAAAGTGCCAACCCGCAAATTGAAATTTAGCCAAAACACAGTCATTGACACACTCATATTAATAGGTAAATGTATTTTCGGGAATTGAAACCATTTTGAAGGAACAATTTCAAATACTTTTTAGACATAGGACTAAAATTAATAAACGTTTGTATGAAATATCGAACTCTAGTCGACGTGGTAAAGGTAGTAGTAAATCAGCTATGCCGCCACATTTTCAGTTTAAAGGTTGACCAGTCTAGACATAAATCGTTATGCTTTTAATTTAAAGTTTCCATTCGACTACTCTTTTCATAAAAAGTAACAGCCATCAGAGAATCCAAGCGAAATTTACTTGTTACGTGTAAGCTGCAGATTGTTAGCAAAGCGAGGCAATGGAAACAACCATGAAGTAGTGGCGAACAAGGGACCTATTCCATAAAATCTTTCAATAATCCGACTCAACTTGTGAGTCTACCTGTCTCCTTCTAACCAGAACTATTTCAGATAGCAATGAACATAGCAGGTGTTTGTTTCCTATTGACGGAGTATATTTGTTAGATACAGAATAAAGCTATAGGGCCTGGATAATTGAACTAATAAATCTGTGAGTGTAACTGCGCTCCCGACTCAGGATCAAGGCAATACCATTAAAGCTCCGCTCTCACCCGGCTTCGCCTGCATTCACACGTAAAGCCAAGACGGCAAGGAACTACCAATCCCGGTAACATGTTTTCCATTTGACTCGACATAGGGATGCTCAAGTTTCTGATGAGACAGGATTGGATAGCATTGTACTCTGATACCAAAAGATATATTTTATTTGCTTTGAATTCAGACCTTACGACATCGGAATCGAATATAAAGCGCAATTTGACCTCTGTAAGTATTTAATTACTTCATATTAATTAACATACCTGTAACTATTATGATAACGCGAATTAAAAGTTATCTGTGTGAGAAGCCTTTGGTCGTACATTATTGAGATTAATCTATGCCTTCGTTAATGTTCTTTCAAAATTTTGTAAAAGAAAGATTAGAGAAATGTAAACTGTTTTATCTCAGCGGTTGTTTTTTTCTTTTGTAAGTAGAGTTTGCCACTATTGTCCATCCATGCATCGTGGGTACTGGAACTGTTTTGTGTTTTTTTATGCTATAATTTTAAGTGAAGAAATTAAAGCTACCGTAAGTTTACTACAAACGATTTCACTAATTATCTTAAATAGATACGCATTATATCAACTTACAGATGATAGACAACAAATTGCTGTTTCCGAGCGACTTTCAAAATTTCTTGCATAATTTGGGAAACATCCATAAACATCGGAAAAAATATTTTGAAACTACTCCAACACCACCTACTAGTAGTTTGGTATGTTATTTGCTGTTTTTTTATTTTTAACTTGAATTTTCTTTTTTATTTTGAAATTTATTTGTGTGACGGTTTCGATGTAAAGGTTTACTATGTATAAACAGATCTGGAATTTATAGCATTTCAAAAGTGGAATTAAAGTACCTGTCTAGAAGCCAAATAATCCAATCCAATAAAGTTGATTTATCCATAAACAATAAAATCATTAAATTAAATTAATAAAGATCCTGTATTTGTGTTGACACAATTTGTTAATGCTTAATCAAAGATATGTTTTGTGACGTACTGACTTTTCAATTATATTTGCAGGATTTTTTAACAGCAGAAAAAAAGTCTTTTGCTGACATTTTAATGTTAAAACTTGTATCATATTACGAAGATAAATATAAAATTACTACAACTGAAGATACACCACATAGTGAAAGTGATATCAATTATACTCATCTACTAGATGCACATAATACGAAACAAATAGAAGAGGTACAATCACCATTCTAGAGTTAAAAGTGCAAAAAAAACAGATGTTGATGTAAATTAACTAAGTATCGAATTGGCCAATAAGTTTAAAATATTTTAAAACTGTTTTCAGGATTACCTCAACCCATATGCGGAAGTTATCGTCATGTAAAACCAAGACCGTAAGAAAATCTGTAGAACAATAAAAGTCAAGTTGTTTGGTTTAGTTTCACAAATGTTTTGAAGTAAACTTCCGTCCGATACACAACAGGCATCTCACGGCGTTGTACACTCAATAGCTAAAGTTTTATTAGTATATCATATAACACTACAGGTTTTTTATTTAATTATAATATTATGATTATGGGTAATTGGTCGCTATTTAGTCCATTTTAAATGTGTTGGTTAAAAGTGGGCTCAGTGATCCACGAATGATAATTTTGTTGTTGCAAGCATTCGGATGTTTCCCAAAGTAGTATGCGGTTATTTTTATCTGTGGACTCAATATAATGTTAAGGCTTTTTTCTTTTTTTCCAGAGCAATGTGTGGGTTAACAAATTTGCTAGTTACTTATCATTAATTTTGGTGCTGAGTATAAATCTAATACATGAATTCATGGTTTTGTACCGATTTAAATGTAAAATAAGAAGTTTAATTGAGGCTTCGGTTGTTAATTCTATTTGTAGTTCAGTTTTTTAAGAAATTAACTTTTATCTTGATTTTAAATGTACATCTTGTACCTAAACTTATAGGTTAATTTGGCAGTAACGGTAGGCAACGTATATTTTTATTTGGGAACTCACAATAGTAGTAAGATAGAGTGAAAGCCAGTTGTTCAGCGGCGTGGAGAGAAACGCTCTCCAGAGGGTGACTCCATTTGCACTAACTGCCATCTATCAGATGTATGGCGATTTTAGCAAAAGCACCGTATCCAATGCTTCGCTTGGGAATAACACCAGATTTTTGCATTAAATTTCCTGAATAGAATAGCCATTAAGGACACTTAGGCCGATTTTATTTAAAAAATAAGAAAAAACAGTGTCAAACCGTTTTAGGAACGGTTACTTTCGTCCAACCAAAGTATTTTCTGAAGGTTCTGGGAAACTAAATTAATTAAATAACTTTGTTCATGTACCACATACATCTGCTGGTTCAAGCTCAAGATATCATAAGTTCCAACTGGAATATTCCCTTAAAAAGTCCAAGTTTTCCACAGTATGGAAATTGGCGGTATAATTTCCTCATTTCTCGATGACGTAGGAGAGCTAGCAACACCGACAGTTTAATTAAATCCAGCAGTTGTTATGGAAACACCATCTCGCAAAACATTACATGCGGAACTTTGTCCACAAATTATGTTTACACCATTCAAATATACGTTCCTGTACCTAAATACTTTTGTAACTTGCTCCATTAAAGAAACTCCGAGGAACTTATTAGCATAACACAAAGTGGCTTGTTTAATGTTCCCCTTCGATAATTCAAATGAACCGTCAAAATATAGGTCTTGCATACCAAAACTGAAATCAATCGATACACACCTAATACTATAGCTAGCAAATAATTCGTTTGATTTGGGTTATTTTTGTGTCGCCAGAACTTCGGTTGGTAATAATGGGCTTTATTATAGTTGCCGCCGTAAACTGTGGTATCATAAAATGAAGTCGCGTGTTGGAGTTAAAACAGTAAAATTTGCCATAAACCAAGGTACATAATATACTTAGCAATCAAAAATATAAATTATGGTTTTTATTTCTTAATTTATTATAATATTACCGAGTGATATTGAGCAATTGCGATAAAGTATATTGGTGCTTTTAAAAAGAAAAAAAATATACTTAAAATACTACCAAATACACATTTAATTATTATCATTTATATTTTTACTAAAAAAGCCATATGACAATTGTTATACTTAAATTTAAGAAAGTGATCAATGTGCTTTTCAGTTACAGTTACAGTAAGTTATTTTTTTTAAATGCGCTAATAATAATAATAAATAAATATATGTTTTGGTGGTATTTTGAGAAGAAACTTCAAATAATCTCAATAACAATCTAGTTCGGCTTTGGCAAGTAGCCAGGTAAGCAATATTTTTTTAATCAACAGGCGACAATGCATTTTTTTATATTCGTACGTAGCAGAATCCTAGCCTTAATTTAAAATTTAAAATAAAAACCTTTCGCATAATTTTAAGTATATGTTTTGATGGATAAAGATCTACTAGTCAGTAACTTTACAATTGGTTTACTTTTAAGGAAAAAAATCTACTCAAAAGGAAAAAGGATTGAGTACTAAATAATTCATTTTTGCTTCAAATAATTTTAGTTGACATAAAGATCCGCGGGATGTTACCCTTTAAGTGATAAATGGGCAGTCTGCACTCTGGAGTCGACTGGGCCCAATAGGTTCGGGCACAGTTCGGGGTGGATCGGGCCCGGCGGGTCCACTCTGTCCCAATCGCATTTCCCTTTGCAGCGATCTCAAACAGGAAATGAACCTATCCGACAAATGAATGCTCAGTATTCTGACAATTTGTGAATGTATCAACTTTTAAGCTTCACCATTTTTGTCACAAATCGATCAATTGACAGTTTAAAAGCTTTTATGTTCTGCTAATGGCCTCGCAACGACTCCATTGAAATTGAACTAAAATATTTTTTGGTACTATCGACTTAATATTACTAAAATATCAAATCAAATAAAAATAGTTTTACACTTTATTCTTAGTTGCCCATCAAATTGTTTTGGGAACTGCATTCTTTCCCTTGAAAATAAATCAATTTAGCATGAGCCAGTTTTGCCCCGTGCGAGTGCGAGTCAGATATGTTTCTAAATTATACATTTATTTACGTTTTCACTTAACCTTGACTACTGCAAGGCTTTTATACCTCGATTGCTGTAGGTAAGTTTTAGGACAAAACAATAAAAGAAACTTTCAAAACGAGCATGACGTAAGCCGGTATTATACAGTTATGTCGTAGTGTGTAAGACCGCTGCCCGAACATATTGGAATGCAAGTGCTAACGTGCAGTGTTTGTGCATTAGCGGAATTAGCAATCTCATACGAGAACCTAATATTACTGCTAGCCTCTGCCAGCTAAGAATTAATCAACTCGCTTTACTAAAAGGTTTCAGGAAATTAATCAATAGGGTTCATTATTATTTCCTTATTGAAAATTTTTTTTGGCTGCCACGCGTGTATTGTTGCAAAATATTGAGACACATTAAAGCTGTTTTCTAAATGTGTGAATTAATATGTTCATAAAACTCATCGTAAAATGATATTTTCTTGTAATTAATTTTGTAACATCGATGAAAAGAAAGCGAAAACCAGTACTAGAATGGCAAAATACCTCTAAATTAAGTAAGTTATTGTTTTGGTGGACCAATTGTGTATAACATCAATTATTTATTAAATTTTAGTTACTAACTGTCCATTATAAATAGAAAAATAGTTAAAAATTAAAAAGCTCAAAATATACCTAGCTATAACATAATAGGGCTTTTGCAATAATAAATTGAACAATAACAACAAATAGTCACTGAAATATGTGAAGCTCTTAACAAATTACTATCAAAATATAGGGTAATCTCCAATGAAAATATAGTTATCGAGGCGTAACGAATCTGTCCGATGTTCAGACATAGAGTATTAAATCATGGACTCATTTGTGTCCATTCAGTAGCGAACAATGCTCATTGAGGTTCCATCGTCAACGATATTATGCATGGAACGGCGGTTTCATATCAAATACCATAAAACATTGACCATTTCTTAATGCAATTACACTTACCATCTGACTCAGTCTTTGGCATCTGTAGACCATTTACAAGTGTAAAGTATTTATTTACTCAAAGTAAGTACCAGGTAGGCCGCTGTTCATAAACTGTCGCAGTTCCATGGTTGAAAACTGATTGCGATTTACCGATACCGCTGGCAATTCTATATTTACATCGCAAATTAACTTCAACAGTTTGATTCCGTTTTTATTTAAGTTTTTTAATTTATTCCAGACCCAATTTTAATCAATTTCTTTGATAAAAGCTTGAACTCTTAACTTTATCGAAATAAAATTAAGTCTATACTTAAGTCTGCAATAAGTTATAAATACTTTCTAAAGCAAAGATAGGTCAAACCGCTAAAATATTTGGTCATCAAAAATATTAAATTTGCGGGCTAAGTCCGCTAACCCTCCAACTTCCCAATTATTTCTGTCACAAGCTGTATAAATCTTAGAATTAATTACATCCGAGAACTATAGCGATATTTAAAAGAATGACATTAAAAATGGTTCCGTTATAAAAGTAGAAACATTTCGAGAAATGAACTGGAAACTTCATGCTTCACTTTCAAATTGCAGACGTCAGGAACACGGACAGTTAAATTATTTAAAGGGAGCATTATATCTATTTTTGTATGACTCAACTCTTGGGTTATTCTGTGTTGAAGGGCATCACTGACTCTTCGATTATTTCAGTCAGATGTGAATGGACATTTATAGGTCAAGAGTCTCACTCAACTAGGTTTTAAAGCTCTTCAAAGCTTCGAACCATTTTCGAGTGATTGACATTTCATAATAGTTTTATGCAACAACGACGAAGGTTCATTTTTTAAAAGCTCATCTATTTGATTGCAAACAATACACAAATAAAATTGGCATTATATATGTTTTATAACATTTTAAACATTATTAATAAGAGATAGAGGACAAATTACAGTTGGTAACAGTCCGGGTAAGTTTACGTGTGGTTTCATTGAGGCATTAGTGAAACAATAAACATAAATATTTTTGCGTCGTTATCCCCGCCGCTTACCGAGTAATTAAATTCCATTGAATCACACAAATCTTTGCCCAACATTTGCTTTTATGCCAATACCAATAGGATTTTATAATTGTTAGTATTTAGATAACAATTAGCTGAATTTTTCTAAAGGGATCAACTTTTGCAATAAAAAAGGTAAGATAAATTTTTCCACATTAGAATTACAAACCTTATGTTTTTATATTTATTTTACTTTAAGGATGTTTGAGAGATTCTTAAGTCCACCTTAATTGCAATGGAAAAAGTTATTTTATCAATGTACCTATACGTTAATATAAAATTTAATCACTCTCAAGTCCTTCTTCCCTCCCCACACGTTTTCTTTTCTTAAAGTTCCCTTCCCTGCCTCGTTAGCGAATCTTTCTTATTATTTTCTCGACGACTGTAATCTGGCCTTTCAGCTACTTCAAATGACTTGTTCTTTTTCTTAAGTGTAATTGAAATATATTGCCGTAATATCCGACGGACGGTCGGTGGGTGCTCCACCGGCGACAACAGTACGGGGAAGTGATTTTTTTCAAGGGACAAAATAATAAATCATTTCGTTGCCCTCGGGATCTGGATGACACTTGCTAAGTTTGTCTATCCTGTGAATTCAAACAAAGTTTCTAAATCAAGTATTTTTAATTTTACACATTTTATTTATATTTCTCTTTTCAAAATAATTTTTTTTAAGGAGTTTTTCTTGGGATGTCTTGTGATGAGCTAGTACTTTTATGGTCTAGGTACGGACACAAACGCCCTTTGCCTTAACCATCGCAAACCCAAACTCTCGTGCAAGATGATTCTCGCTGTCACATTTTAGGAGTAATAAAATACAGTTTTATTTAACTGCGGTCTTTGGTAAAGTTGAGTAGTTGATTCATTTTAAACGAAAAAACTCGCTTGAACCTTGAACCAAAACTTTATTTTACCGTTATATTAGGTTTAGGCATAGGGACATGGTAGGTAACTGTGGATCTCCTATGGGGACCCTCGACTTTAACTCTTTCCATCGGTTGATTTATCGCAGGCCACGCTACAATCATTCTCCTTTGGTACTGCAAACTCCAAATAGTGACTTCTTTACGACCAACCCTATATTTTATTGTAAATCGATACCTTTAACTTTTGAACTCCATTATGCATGCGAGAACATAACATTTTACTAGATTTATCTGAGAGTAAAACTTAGAACGTACAGCATTTCAAATTCATGGCATAATGTAAATTTAAAGTTTGTTGCGTGAGTAAAATCGAGTATCTTTTTAATTGTTATTATTTATATTGCTTTTTTGGTGTCTCAAACTTCAGAAATATTTAAAACTTAACTTCGTAAATTCGTACGTTGCTGTCAAACGTGACAAGCTTACTAACTTTAAGAGGCATTGTTTTAAAACTGATGAAGAGCCCATGGAATAACTTGAAGCATTGGTACTTGTTTTCGCAAAGACCTAATTTAGCAAACAAAGAGAATTCACTGTATCTTTCTTTATTTTTAAAGTGCGTAAATCGCGAGACTCGTCATTAAAACAAAAATACACCATTGTTTGAAAGAGCACGGCTGAAAAATGAAGCAAAAATTAAGGAAAGAGAAACATTTTTAGAGGTTTTTAACCTTTATACCTATTTCTGTAAAAGGAGTTTAATATTTTGGTAGTGAAATAAGACTTTAAAAATTCTTCTTCTTGTATGTTTCATTTAAATTCATATTAGATTTAACTCAGACTATAGATTAATCTGAGCGTTTTAGATATAAAATATTTATATATATATATTTTACAAATTAAGATATTTTTAATAGAAATTACCGTTGAACTTTCGCACATGTTTTTTACCCGACTACACTGAAGCAAAAAGGTGTTATGATTTTGACCGTATGTATGTATATACACACATGTATAAATATACTGCTCTCTCTCTTGTACACTACTTATCACAATTTGAATGATGTATTCAATGCGCCCTAAAGGACGTAAAGGCATGAACAAAAAACTTTTATCCGTAGTGATGCCGTATTTTGTATCGAATTAAAGGTTAATACATTTCAATAATAAACTTTTAGATATATTGCTAGTTGGTACTCGGGGCTTTGCTTGTAAGCAACCGGTTATTGAAAATAATTTCTAAAATCACGCCTCAGATGTAAATAAAAACTATGTTCTCTCTAAATCTACCCAAAATACAGATACAATAAACGAGTTTTTCATTGGAGATTACCGCAAAGAAGGGAAAATAAAACTAAGTTTAAAAACTCGAATAAATTGAATAATTTACTTAACAACAGATGAGAGTATTTTCTTGTTTCATACTCTTTAGAGCATGATTTTTAGTAATCGGATTTTAGTTAAAATTTATAAGGATGTTAGACACGAGATAAATCTAACACTTAGGTAACAATAACATGATATTAGAGCGCTTTAAATCGCTTGGTCTATCCAAAAACAAAACATTACCTTCATCGAGAAACAGATTAAAACTAGCCCAGGACCAAACCTATCCGAAAAGCCGAATGGTAAACTGTTTTATTTCCTAAATATATAATTAAATATTGTTTAAACAATGTAGATTACTTTATTTCATACTCTTTAATTAAGGAAATTATACAAATGTATTACCGTTAGTTTTAGACAAATAAATGGTTTATTCTATGAATCCGATAGTAACAATAGCGAAATGTATTTATCCCTTAGTATGTATCTTACGTTTGGACAACTCACTGCCCAACGGGGCGCCGAGTTAGGAATCGCTGACTCAGCACCGACGACAGCTAACATAAAACTTACTGTAAATCGATGTAAGGGATCTTAAGCTATTAATAAATCTTATGCAAACTGAAAAGGGATTTGAAATAAAAATATTCCTACCTACAAGGTTGTTTCGTTATTTTATCTTTCATTAAACTTTGTAATTAATTATAAGTAACTTGCCGAAGAAGGTACCTGGCAATATAGTTCATATAGAACATAAATATCAGTGTTCGATTGAGCTGCCATTATCTTTAAAATAGCAAACTTAAAAATATGGTAGGATAACATGTACGATCCATATTACAACAGAACTAGTAACATTACGTTCTTGGCAAGAATTTATATATAAGTCTTCACACATTTGCTAAAAGATCGCACGTGAGCGATGATTCAGAAAAATATCGGCAGCCAGAGGAGGTCGGCTCGTGTTCGACAAGAGACGCGTCACTCAATTTCTTCTGACATATGTACCTACCTACAGTGGCAAATATAAGGACCTTTTTACACTTAACCGGGTCGGGTATAAATAGCAATGATTTACAGCGGTTTCAGACTTGCGTATTTCCTACATGTCTTTTACTTACAAAACCATTTTGCAAAACAGTAGACGAAAGTGTTTGACTGTATAATAAACCGGTCAAGTGCGAGTCGGATTCGATCAAAACTTTAGGATGTTGAATCTATAGTATTTTTGGTTGGTGTATTGTTGGATAAGTACTGTAATTGGAAAGAACGGATACACTGTGTAAACTCGATAGAATTGTAAATGTAGGTAGAAATCGAGATATAGCGGTACTACAGGCAGCCTTTTAGGCATACCACATTATGGTTCATCTAATATATGGCATAATTCTATAGCGAAATTTGACCCATGTTTTTACGTAAGATATGGTTAATTCTGTAGTGAAATTCGACCAACGTCTTTTAATACTAATATGGTTAAAAATCTATCAATTTTTGCTTTTATTACCAGACAAAGCTGTACGTCGTTTTATAAAATAAATCTAAATTACCAGTGCTATGTTTTTGAAATTATAATAATAACCACATGACGATACACACGTTGACTCAGACCCACAGTAAGATTAAAGAACCTTGTGTCGCAGTCGCAGATGCTAAGCAACGCGACATGGTATAAACTACATAGATAGAACAAAGCATCATGCAAAAAACATATAATTCCGCCCCCGCCAAACCTCCCAATATTTTTTCCCCCTTATTTGAGCATCCTCTATGACATTGCTTTCTGCCAAATTTCATGATTCTAAGTCAACGGGTAGTAATTACCACATAGGTTAGTGTATTCCCGTTGTCCCCGTTAATGAGACAGATTTTTCACTGCTCCAAGAATTTGTCTGCTTAATCAATAATTTGATATTGACGACCTCTGTGAGTGGTGTAAACAGCCGATTGGTATGCAAGAAGTTCCGGATTCGAATCCCGGTGGAGGCGGAACTTTGTGTTATTTGCTAGACGGATTGTTTCGCTTACCAGTTTTGGATATAGTATTCTTTTCTATATAGTTTATACCATTTCGTTGCTTAATTCCTGTGTCACAAGGACTTACGATACTAACTGCAGGGCTGAGTTTACTTGTGTGTAGGGATGTGGTTTACTTATTGATTTAATTATTTGATATTATTTTCAGCTTGATATCTTAGCTTTAACTTAATGTAACCCGCTAAAAACATCGTTGTGTTCTTAGTGAATAAGGTAGGTGAAAATTAACGCCTTTCAAAGTAGATTTAATAAATACATGGAATATAATTTAACCACCTACTGTTAGGTGATACTTGGGAGATTAATTGGAACGAAGACAGACACACGAGAATTTCAGTTATTAAGAAGATTATAACGAGCATTTCATCAAGAGTATTTTTGGACTTGGTCGCAGCCGACTAGGTACGAAAGTTGCCAAGTTAGAGTTGGGTTCCACAACATTGGAAGTTAGAGCCGGACGTAGATCTTTTAAACCGCACTTCGTTCCCGCCTAAACGGATTATAAATGATTTGAAATCATAAAATCTAAGTTTATTGTAAATCACATTTTCATGTTTTTGATTTTTTTGTCACTTATGTGTGAAATAATGTTTTTAGATAATATAATATGAAGGTTTTGTTTTGATTTCTTCTATATAGTTTTTAAGATAGAATTTGTGTGAAAGATACCTACGCTTTTCTTAAAATTTAAACAATAACTATCTATTAAACCTCACTATAATAAATATTATCTATCAGTAAACACAATCCTTGGATTTCGGTAAACGTTGGGGGTGATCTCTGACTTGTAATGACTTATCCACGACATTGTGATTGCGACGATCAATGACATGCAGATTTCACGCATCTTTAATCCTGACATTTTAATTTACTTGCAGTCTCTGCCCTAAAACTAAATAGTAATAATAATAACTACATCACGACAAACACATTAAATCAGCCCTGCAGTTAGTATCTTGAGAACTTGTTTCGCAGGTGCTAAGCAACGATATGGTATATACTACATAGATAAGAATACAACATCCCAAAATGTAAACGAAACAATGCGTCTTCCAAATATCAAATTTCAGATTCAAACCCAGGAACTGTTGCGTAGTCAGCTGACTTCTATGCAACAGTTACACCAATGTGCCACAAAGGTCGTCACGATAACGAGGGATAATGTTTAAAATGTTTTCGCATACATAGTAGACGTTAAAAGGTGACTTTGTTAAAAACAAGTCAATTCTGTGTTCCTATCAATAAACCTTGTTAAGTGCAAGCTTTATCCTTTTATTTGATTAAAAAGTATGTTTAAAAACTAAAATACTACTGACAATCACGCTCTAAAAAGTATAAAACAAGAAAACATTATCTGCTAAAATTGTCAAGTTATCTATTAAATTTAGCTGTGATCATATCCCTTCTACAGTATTAAGAAATATACTTCACTTGTATTATTTTTTAGGTTAGGTTAAGCTTGTTATGGGCATATTACCACGACGAAATTTAATAGTTTACTTTAAAATTTCAAATGAAAATATTTTCTGGCTTCTCACTATTTGGAGCATGTTTGTCAGTAGTACAGTTTAATTTTTTATTTTTCTATTTTGGGGTTGTATGCAATAAAAAAATATTTGTATTTTGGATAAGTTTTGAGAGAAGATACGTTTAATCTTAATATTAGACGTGATTTTAGAAATTATTATCAATTATCAGTTGCAAAAGCAAAGCCGCGAGTAAAAGCTTACAATTACTTTGTATATATAAATATGCTTATAAATAATAAGCCTTTTAATTTCATATCAAACACAGCCACATTCCACGAAAGTTTTTTGGTCCATGACTTTACTAGAGAACTTAACTAGATTGAATTTAACGTCATATAGTCTATAACCAGCGTACAGTTATTACACATCCAATGATGCCTCATTTGCCTCCTTTAATTTAAGATAAGAAGTTTAGTAGTTATAAGGGAACAGAAGAACATTCACATAAATATACATACATGCGGGTCAAAAATCATCACCCTAATTTTTTTCGGTTCACCATTGTTGGGTAAAAACGTGGGGAAAACCTTTAATTTTGACAGCAGTTATAACACTAATCAAACAGGCTTGAACACTGTCCGACCTTCATATTGAGGATTAATATGAAATAATCAATATGTTATCTACAGGATGTTTTACGTGCAGTCACGTCGGGACAGTTGATTGATGAGCTTATCTGGCGGCCGCGGTCGGCTCGCATCTCTAATGTTAACGGAGACAAGTAAATACGATACTCCCGTGAATACAAACTTCATGCCGCCAACGCCGCCGCCACCGCCGCATCGAAGGTAACAGAAAATAAAAACTATAGATATATAAAGTCTCAGAATTCCATTAGAATTCAGAAATGATAGAGTTATGTCAAATTATGGATTAATTTTTAATGTTATGTATTTTAAAAGTGTCAAAATTTAATTTAATTTGAATTAAAAAAACAGTATTCATGTATATGTGTAAAAAAAGTCATAAAGTCTGAAAGCGCCAAATAATTTATTCTCGTTATTTAACTTGAGTTATGGATTATGAGCAAAATTAAATTTAAAATATTGTGTCAGACTAATACTTGTTCATGACGACACCACGTGTAGTTTATGTGCGTACATCAAATATATAACTATTACTGCGTATGAACAAAGCAGTTGAAATTCCTGAATCTGAGACAATTCATGGATGGCGTGTAGGTATTTAATTAGATCCATAAATCAAGTGAGTACAAGCTTAACGTTTTCGATTAAATATCTTACTGCTTTACCATTTGGGCACGTCTTAGTAGTAAAGAGAATTATAACGAAACAAACGCAGAATATCAGTGTCAAAATAAATTTTCATTACGTAAAAGAAACAAAGCTACTCAAAAGTAAGCCATCCAAGTTTTATTGTCTTCGCAACTTGGAAAGTAAATTGCCTGAACAAATTCGCTCAGTGCTAAATCTGGGCTTATCAGACCGGTTTGGGGAAGGGGCTTAAATTGAGCAGGCGATATCTCGCTGTCCGAAGGCCCTGCAGCGGACTCGTCAACACCTTGCCGACAGCCAGGATTAAAAAAGTTTAATTACTGTGCTTACAAAATACAGTTCAAAGCCTCTAATTTGAAAAAGTGACCGTAATCTCCGACGAAATAACTAGAGAAGCTGCTATATATAAATTACATCCACAAACGATCTCTGATCTCCTAGAATAATTATAGCGAGGCTTAAATAAATAGTTTATCAAAATATATTTTACTTGGGATGTTTTTGGAAATATTGTAAAACTTTCTCTTCTCTTTTAAAAAGTTCTGATCAAAATTTATTCGAACTTTATATTTAACTAACACACATTATCATTTATTTACATTATCGAAATATAGGAGTTAAAATAGTCTCGTGTTAAGTAGTTATATTTATTAGTAATATTGTAACTTTTGCTTAATAATTCATTTACAAGTAACTGCTTATTCTTCAAATTGCATCTCCTTCTTAGAGGTTGCTATCATTATCGCGATTTTTATCTTCCAGACTGCTGCCTTGAATAGTCCAACGTATGACATTTTGAACCAGTTGCTTAGGTTTCGGCGCCAGGCTAATTGCCTTAGAAACATAAAGGTGATGAGAAGGATGCAGAAATGGGTGAAAATACTCAGAGAAATGAAGAAGAGGAAGCTCAGGTATCTAAGAGACATCATGCGGGGCTCAAGTATGAAATCCTTAAAATGATCGTAGAAGTAACTAACATTTAAACAACCTTAACAACATAAACTCAGTAGTGGTTTTATTAGAAAACCAAAATAAGCCCTCATTTGCCTGGATGTTGAAGCATACTTTATAATTCAATGTAGGATAATAATTAGTACATAGAATAAATTCAAACAAGTACCAAAACAAACTTACATAAAAGTTAAACTTGTAGTCGGTTTGGTAGAGGCTTTAACCAAATAGTGAAAACAAAAATGGTATTGCAGGAATGAGCAAATATGTTTTAGTAGATACAAATTCAGAACTGTTTCTCTAGCATTCGGGTTAATAGGATTACGCATTATCCCCTTTCCGAGACGACGTATTAATTTACATTTGATTATTTCAATCCTGCACTAATGTCACATAAACCGGAGAATATTTGTGAACCTAAACCAACAATGATAATATTCAATGTGAGTACGTATAAAATTAAGGTTTCCACAATCGCGGATGTCGTTTCTAGGGTTCTTCTATTTCTGTGTCAAAATAACAAACAAAGAAGATACCTACGTGTACAAATCATACATTATATTTAGTAGTCAGTGTTAGGGCGAAAACTACCGTTACCGTAGGACTATGCGACATCCGCATCACGCATCACGCGCACAATGTGAAGTTGAAAAAAATCGTAGATTAATATTTAAGTAATCGTGATATTTAAAAATGCTACAATCATAGATCGAAACTGTTTGTGTGTCAGGTAATTTAACAATAACTTTATCCATATCTAGTATGGATAAGCTTCCGGAATCCGGAATATCAAATATAAAATGTAAAATTTGTTTACTAACAATTTCTGTACATTTTTAATGTGTAAACTTTTATTTAAATTATTTTAAAGAGTTATTGTTAAAACTATTTACATCATATAAAAATCGTCCGAAAACAACTAAACTAAAAATGGATGGAAAAAATCTAAACATTGCATAGAAATGGATGTTTGTCATGATTAAAAAACCCATATTGTAGTTACGTAGGCCGCTGCACTGTGAACAGAGAAATAGCCCGAAAGGAATCCTCCTTGTTTTGTTTTACATTCTCATGTGCCATAAATTAAGCCGGAGCGGTTAAAGCACAAAAAATAGAGAAAAAATCGTTCACCAAGTCGCAGGAAAGCAGTAATTTATGCGGTTCGCTGCGCAGAAACCAAATGCGAACATAAAAAAAATGAACACATGTGGATGTAACAATTTAATCTGCTTGTGCTTTAACGTAATTTTAAGTCTAAATAAATAAATAAAACTTAGTTTTGGCTCGGCAATGTATAACAAATTGATACAAATATCTAGACTTGAAAAAGATTATGATTTTGATAATGTTTCCACGTATATTTACACCCAAATTTCGGTTTCGTACTACCTCCTATTTCTTATGAATAAGTTCGTTGCGGGTCCCAAGACAGCCATTAGGGTGTCCGGGCACAGCCTGTGCGTCATTGCACAGCTGCATTGTTCGTTGATTATCCGATCAAAGGACGCCACTGTTGATCCTGGTGAACAGGAGTTGCAGTGGTGGGACAGAGTGGCGGGTGTGCCCCAAAAAAAACACCCAAATTAGAACTATGATTTTCTAATCAGCTAGGCCCTTAGTCGCTAAAGCTTACATTTACACATGTCAAATTGAGTCTACGCAAAGCTCCTTTATCTCCTTTACTAAGATACATATTTTTGTTACATTTCACTCGATTACCTGCATTTGTATGCGAGATGGTTTAATATGAATATTTTTCGATTGATTTGCTTGTTCCTTTGAAGATTATTGTTTCATAGCAAGAGCAACATGAGAACATACGCCGAACGCTCGTGTGATCAATCATGCGTCTAGGATTCGCTCCTCAGACGTTTTAGCGACCCTTCGCTCGCTCCGTCCTCGCTGTCGTTTTTAAGAACAAAACACACAGGCTAGGTATACGTCGCGGTTAAATGACCGCACGTATTCAAACAAAGATTTCAAAACGACTCTTAATGTGGGTAGGTATTTACGTAATAATAAAAACTAGCCTTGAAAATTTAGAAAAAGAGTAAATGTAAACCTTTCTTCACCATATAAAACCTTGTCACCTCAAAAGTTACATTTCTCACGTGTCATTGGTATGTATTAGTTTTTTTTTTTTGTCAACGCATGGTAGTATGTCCGTGTTATGTTTTATTTATTTATTTATTCTATTTTAAGTATTTTAAGGAGGATTTTTTTTTGTTTAAAATATATATTTTTTACACTCCTCCACCGTATAAAGTGTAAGTGTACCAAATTTCTCTGTCCCTGTAGTTTTCATGAAATGGGTACAACGTTTTTGCCTTTTTGTTAAATTTCAAGTTTTAGGGTAAAAAGAGAAAGGTTACCTTCAAATGCTACCTAATAACTTATTCACTTTTGTTGTTTCCATGTAAAAAGTTTAGACAAACCTGAAGACGTACAAAATTAAGCTCCATGAAAATGTAACAGCAAATATTTCAACAAATTAAAACTAATGCTGGAATTTATTTCCATTTGGACTTAATCTTTGTCTTTTATTTAAATTTTCTTACTAATAGCATTCTCACATTTCGCAGCTGTATCACTCGTATTTCTTTCTTCTCTTTTGTTAAGATTTCTTATAGGGAAGCACAGGTTGCATGCCCGGGCATAGTATTTATTGACTTGGAGCAAAATAAATAATAATGAACACAGTATTTGAATTTCTAATAATTAATAGAGCAGCATTTTTGCAATAAAAATTCCAACAAAGAATCAGCTACAACGTTTTATGGACACAGTTTGTACAAATACTCGTATCTAGAAATACTCTATTGGCCTTTCCTTAATTCGATTACTTGCATCGAATTGGAGAGGTAGCAACTCCAAACGGGAACCGGCTTGGAAAATCAAAGGATAATCGAAACGACTACCAACTTCATGTTCAATGAAATTACTATGCCGTTCATGTCACACCTCCCTGCGCTAAACGGGCCTTTTTAACAAATTTGAATCATAAGGTTACTAATATTTATAGGTTTTTATATATTGATTTTTCAGAAAAAGTTTATGTAAACTACAGGTTTCCATGGACGTCGGTTTCACTTACCATCAGGTACCCGTTTGCCATCTATCGAAAAAAAAGTGTTTATTATTTAAATAGATACATACACGAATGCTCGCCGGATTATAATGCGAAAGCTGAATACACGAAAGTAACTAATAATGCTATGCGACTGCATACAGCTCTGTTAGGTTCCTTTTTAAATTACTTGCAGTTGACACCAAGTGTAAAAAAGTGAGCAAAACTTAAATCATTTTGATATGGATTTTTATAATGGTCTAAAAAGACAAATTGTTTAAATTTCTGTATTAATTCTTAAAAATATCATGTTTTGCATTAAATTAAATTATCTCACTGCAAATAAAACGATTTAAACTAGATATTTATACTTCGAAAATATAAATCAACACTACGTTACACTTTTTACTCTAATGGGAGACTCCTCCAAGCAATTTTTAGAAAAATTAATAAGTTGATTAGGTTTGGTATTGTGACTACAACTAGAATAAAGAGTGAAACGGTTTAATAAAATAAGTGTTCGTTGTGAAATATTTTATTAAGCATACTGTGGTGCACAATCAGTAGTTTTGGTGGTACAAGGGCAAATCAAGTAGTAGAAAACGTTAGTACTATATAAAAATTAAATTGTAATTACGCAAGATACTATGGATAATAAAGGTTATGATTTGTATAGTGATCAAGTAAGATTTATTACTTACCCAAAAAGCCTTGAAGTAAATGTTGTCGACGAGAAATAGGTATTTAAATAAATAATAAGACATCATCGCGAAGACCCTTCATATATAAGTTATGTGGGTATCAGTCCCAAAACTTTTACAATGTTCATCTTATATTCTCTCGAATATAATTATGAAGATCTAAATACGAACACCTACACACAAATACATACAATATATATAAAATACTGAAAACACAAGTAAGAGAAATATTACATCTGTTTTATGTTATAAATTATTTTTTTCACTATAATACATTACTGATGTTATATTATAGTAAAAAAAATAATTTATACGCGACTATTTCAACTTCTTCAACGTCTTTTCTGTACGAATTTACATGTTAGTCAGTGGCTCTGCTTGGTCCCCTAATTATTTGCCTATCTTTTTGGTCGTTGAAGATCACCTGGGGACTAGTTGACGGTGACCGGGCAACTGGGCGAAATTTTAATAAAAACTAATAAAGCAACGGTCACCGGCGGCGGCTAGTCTGAAGTGCGTTTGGGCTAAGTCCATAATGGTACTTAAGTTTCTAAAATTACCTCCAAATTAACATTTTGATTTAAAAATGCCTTTTATATCAGTCATCTATCACATATTCGATAATTTCGATGATAAGTTTAGTTCTAAATGGGCCAAAGATCGTTTTGTGTATTGTTTGTTGTGCTAAAATATGTTAGTTTATGTACAATCTTTAACTTTAAAAAGGCCAATGTAGTGTGCGCTTACAAACCGTATAGTAATAAATGCGATAAAAGGGTTGTAGTGTATTAAGCTAACAAGTAATATTATTATCATTTTCTTGAAAACGATCAAAGTAAGCATTGGCTTTTTTAATTTTTATACATTATTAGGAACATAATAATTATCATCAGTACTAAAGGGGTTTAAAGACTTCATATTTTCAAAACTACCATTTATTTAATCATTACATTTAATTTAATTCTTATCAACTTAAAACATAAGTCTAATGACAGTAAAAAAAACCTCACTAGAATAAAACACGCAAATAAAATGTATTATGCTTGGTCCATTGTTCTAATGCTCATCGCTGAAAACAGTGATTATTGATATTGGCACTATTAGCACCAGGCTACAGACTAATAGTACGTAATTAATCTGAGGACTGATGTAACAGTATAAAAGTAATATAAACTCTCGAAATTTGAATCTTTAAAACTGAAGGTAGATAAAAATACTTTATCTAGCTTTTTAGTAGGTACCTGGAATCGTTCATTAGTATTTTATCAAGTCAAGAATGTGATTTAAGCTCCATTGATAAAGAGTGGCGTCAACCTATTTAACTATCTTCAAAAATGGAGGTGTTAATGTATTCGATTGTATCTATATTTTTTACGTAGGTGCGTTCACCGATTCCTCTGTCGATTGTTAGCCAATTTCCACATTTTTATCATTAGGTGGTCCGATTGTCAGTTTAGGCTGATAAATGAAACACCAAATTAATCACACTCAAGTTTATTAAGAACGCTATAGTCCCGATCTTCACTTCCAACAATTACCTAGACTAATTTGACAAAACTAGTGATGTACTTAGTGGTTGACACTGGTGACGAACTCATAACAGTCAGCCAATCATGATCATCTGATAATGTGTTTCTAGGAAAATCGAGGGTAATTCTCAAATTGTATTTGTATTTATAATGTTTTCCTTTCAGGTATTCGAGTCAAGTAGTCTTCGTCACAAGTTGATGAGCTGATGATGAGATACTCCTTGACGGTTAGGAGTTGGCGAATACTTTTTAAACATAGGCACGTATCTACTTATAGACCCTAAATTGTGATATTTCAATATATTTTGGTAAGCTGATGATGGAAGGTACAATACTTTACTGTTTAGACCGCAAGTAGCCGACTTCAGAAATGAAGGATGTTAGACTGCATCTGTTTTTTACAATTATGTTCATAGATTTTTCCACCATTTGTAGACCAACAACAACATAAACTCAAGCCGTATTTAATACCTCTCTCGATCCTCGACCTCGAATCGAGTTGCGATTTGCGAAGCAATGTTTATGACGAGTCCCAGTGTTACAGTTTGCAAATCTGTAGCCACTATCCAGGCATAATGAGAATCATAGAAGCTACAACGTACGCCAACCCTCGACCTGTGGGGGTCAGGTCGGTAGATTAACTAAGGCACGAAACAAAATGAGCTTCCATTTTTGGAGCGATTTTCAAAAGTATGTTTGTTTTAAATCTCGACATCTCCAAGCTAGAGTTTGATGATAGGATCCTAGGGAAATCGAGGGTAACCCCCCAGTAATTTAAGAATGTGTTATTTATAAATATACAAGGTATTTGTGTTTGGTAATCATCATCTTATGTTACTGAGCTGATGATGGCTTCTTGGAGGTTAAAATTGGATTGGAGTAGGATTTTTTTTCTTATACATCAGAGTTCCCGCCAAGCAACCCCTACGTGGCGTCTTCTGTCTTACAAGAATGCCGAGTGATACCAGCTTTTAAATATTTCCCATAATGCACGTGAAAAATTTATTAATTGGTATTGAATTAAATACCTTTTTAATATTTATGTTTTTCAAATATTGTAGTTGTGTTGAATAAGTATTTAAATAAACAAGAACAAGATAATAGGATAATGTAATCAAAATTGCAGTTTTATTCGTTATTATTGTTGAAAATATTTTCATCATTTTATGCAAAGTAATGTGTTCTTACCTATACCTATAACATTAATTTAAAAATTGCTTACCCATATGTGGGAAAATTCTAATTTCAAGGGAGGACAACACTAAAAATTTACTGATTTTAGAATAAATTTACACTTCGTATAATTAATTCACTCTGCAACACTCTGTTAAATAAATAAAAAACATACAGATATAAAAAGAGTACTTACCAATGATATGTAATTTTTGCAGTAACTAGCTTTTTGTCATCATATTCTTCTGTCCATATTCCGTCATTTTTAAGTACAACAGAGTAGTTGTTTACTTCAATGTCAGTTTTGCTATTAACCGGGCGAAAAGAATATGTACCGTTTACCTTTATGACTGTTTACGCAAAAGCATCCCTCGTCCCGTCAATCTTAACTTAGTTACGTTCGAACTCTATATCCAGACCGGTTAATAATCAAAGCATAATTTATAATTTTTATTTTATCTCCTTTGTAAATGAGCCAATGCTTAAATCAATCTGGTTAGGCTCCTACTAACGTATCTAGGTCAAAATTTAGTTTGACTGAGTTCTAGTTATCCAAGTGTAATAAATCTTGTAATACATTATGGACTTCCTATCTATCTAAATATATGGGATAGACATTGATTTGTTAGTTCGTTCATAATCTATAGTTATGGTAAGGTACGGTGCGGTTCTCTGAGATAAATCTACATACAGTGGGAAGGTATCATGTTAACTTTGTGATCGATCGAGTATCTACCTATTATTTCTAGAATTAATATCCGCACATAAACAAGCGGACACATTTAACATCATTTTCGTCATTATTCGGACGACCAAGTAGTGCTGAATTAATTGGTGCGGGATTGCAATCCAAGGCAACATAGATTCTATTTGTGTATGCCGTTGCCCTAATGTTAGATATTATTGCATGACTGCTTTAACTGGCGTTATGGTTATTTTTGTGCTGATCATTTATCAGAGTACTTGCCTATACTCAACTGAGTAAAATATCATTTTAATTAAGGCCAGAATTATCGCTTACATTACATTATTTAAAATGTACTACAATCGAACACCTCGTAAAATTACTCCAAAAATACATTCAAAACTTCAATTTCTTTTGTTGCTCGTGAGTTAAATTTATATTCACATAAGAAAAAATTCAGCTATAAAATATTTATTCATTAATATTTCATATCTCAGAGCAGTTATCAATCTTTATAATTTGAAAGTAATAAAGAGTGGGCGTCCGACTGTCGCTGAGGTTGCGTTCGACCTAAGCTCCGGCCATTACCGAGCGTTGCCAATTATTCCGCTCTCCACAGCAATTAAATTCTATGATGTTCGCCGATCTAAGACAGCCCCCGTTTACGATACTCAAATTACTGTTTCATTACCCGTAAAAAGATTGTTTGGGGTCGCTTTTTGGCCACCATATCTTATTTAATGAGACAGTTAAAGTGTGAAGTTCGCAGACAGGACTTTGTTCTGCCGTGTTTTATTTCATTATAAAGATTTAATTTAAAGAAAACATAGATCTAAAATAATTTATTTTCTGTTTCTTTTATAAAACAATCACTTAGAGCCTATCTTAGACAATATTTTTACAATAAACATTATAGCGATCTCTCTACTAAATTTCACAAAGTATTTACAATCTTTTTTACAAACAAGTTGAAGTTTTCGTGTTTTTCTCTACGGATCTACTGCAAATAAAAATTGCGGCAATAACAGTAGTATGTAGGTGCCCTACTGTTTCAAATTAAGAAACGGAATCGGGAAGGCTATTTCCGTCACAATTATTTGTCTTCAAATTTTGACTTCTTACAACTAAACTTCAGGTTTATATAAATAAACTCAATTTTAGTTAATTCAACTAAATAAGTTTTTGTGCTAACGCTTTTACAATATTATTCTTAATTAGAAATCTATCTAACACTGTCAGCAGTAGTATGTTAATTTAATACTGGCAAGATTAACTTTATTAGAGAATGTTATTGCTTTATTTCACAAACAAATTACTAGGAATAATTTATATATATATATAAGTATGCTAAACTTTATAGTTTTAGTATTAAGTATTTTAATCATAAAAGATTTTATCCAATACATATTTAGCACTAAGCATGCTTGACAAGGCACTATTCTAGCAAGATTTATAAAATCAACAGAATAAAATAACCAACGTCTATTAAATTCGGTTTTAACATCCGAAGTCGGGCCTAAAATTACATTTCATAGCAACAATTAACAACTCAATTCCACTTCATAATGAAAATTCAAACATCGACTTAGTGAAACACAATGCGTTTAATAGCATGTTCATTCTTAACCATGAGGTTAGAAAAACGACCGCCATTACAAACAAGCTTACTTAGTATGTATTTAATTGTTTTTGTGAAAATAATTAACTTTTTACAACTGATCTATCTTAATTTCCTTATATCTATGCTTACGTCTAAATTGGCGTTTGTATTGCTCATTAAATGTATTATATTTTTCTTAAGCTAGCAAAAATCTGTTTACTATAACAAATTTAATATGAAATTGCAAATAAGTAATGCTAATTGTTTTACTTACCATTTTAAAAGCAGTTTTACTTAATTTTTCGAAAAAGAAACTTAACCAAAACTTACTACTGTCGTAACTTTCGTACTTTAAAGTTAATGTGCTGGCAATAATAATATTAAAGATGCCTTTTATAATAATTCATTAGAACCTTTACCTATGTTAACTTATGTATATGAAACGGAAAAAAAATATTTTCAAAATTTAAGCAGATAGCAGTTGTTTTGTTAATATTTTGCATTGCAAGCACACATTTTTATTAATTTTTATATTTTACAACAGGATTATTTTGCTTCTTGCAAAAGTTATAGTATCCAAACGACGACACTGATAAGATATCACAGCTTTTGTAACATTTCAGTTTACCAGAGGCAAACGCAATGAAGAAGGTTCAAGAAAGAACATGGCCTATATTATTCAGTCCAATTAATTATTTATCCTGCCAATAACTTACGACCGACGAGCCAAGCAAATAAGTTTCTTAAAGAAATTAGGTTGGTTATTTGGTGTTTCCCCGCCGTTGTCAAGCAACAAAGAAAAAGTTGCAGATGTTTGTGAGGCGTAGTCAGTGATCCATCATGGATCGTAGTGGCAGGAACGACCAGCAAATCTATTTGATCATCCCTTCACTATATTATCGTCCCCTTCTCTTATGACCCCTACTACTATGCCAGATCTTAATTTCCTTTTTAATTTTTCCAGGGAAATGTTATTAACAAGGCGTGTTTGATTTATAAAGCTTATTTAAAAATCATGGATAGGAGTTTTTATGATATTATTTATTTATAAAAATTAAGAGATTATTGTAGCAAATAACGTTAACGTTAAATTTCTGTTACAGATGACAAATTAAAGATACCTTGGGAACTTACCATAAACGTGCCAAATTCTTTGATGACTTCTAAACTTTATCAGCTACCAATGAAAGGACTCTTAATAATACAATTTAACGAATAAAGACTATGAATGGCTTCAATCACCAAAACATCAAAAAGATTAAGTTTAAAAATAGAATCGAGAACCGGTAGTAAGTGTTTGTCGGCAAAATATCTTATAGTTTAC
The DNA here is from genome assembly GCA_949316135.1 of Choreutis nemorana. Lineage (NCBI taxonomy): Eukaryota > Metazoa > Arthropoda > Insecta > Lepidoptera > Choreutidae > Choreutis > Choreutis nemorana. The sequence continues at coordinate 5,169,688 of OX438601.1, read as the reverse complement.
GTTGGTAAGATCTGACGTAATCGTTCATTAATCAACGGAGGCTGTGCCGTATCACCGCAGCGAGGCGACGATCTCGTTGCTCATGATGTTCTGCTGGCTCGAGTTCATGCTCTTCGAACATTGCTGAAATGTTCAACTTCACTACAAAACTTATCGAAACCGTTTATACACCTCGCTATCGTTTACATGCAGATAGCTAAAAATTTGAAAATATATTTTACATTGCAAATGCCAAAAAAATATATTCCTACAGATATTAACTTCAGCGGTATTAACTTCAGCGCTATACAAACCTTCTGTGAAACAGTTTGTATGGAAAATGAAAAATCCAGATTCAAACACAGTGAATGCAAAAGTATTATGATGTTCGTATTCAGTATGACAGCTTGTGAACTTACCATTTGCCGTGTTTCCCAAGCTTTCATAGCACTTTTGTATTTTTCGAATTCGTGACACCAATCCGAATATACTTGCTTGTATTCCTGAGATTTACTTGGCTGTGTACATCTAAAATAAGATAAATCTTTTTAATGCTATTTGTTAGAATTTGCTGCGGTTTTAACTTAAATATATGCTTTCGACGTTTTAAGATCTGAAAAATTTGGTTGGAAAAAGGAAAAATACATCTGATACTACTATCGGTTTGAAGATAGTTTATAATCCAACGCTTCATTATCTATCTTTTTATGAATGGTGCATAAACAGTTACCTGTGGGCATCAATATCAAGGTTGTATGATGCGATGAGTGTAGGGCCGAAGTAGCATTCGTAACGGCCCCGGTCAGACTCCGTGACGGAGAGTAGAACCAACCCGCGCTCTGACGTCTGCAGTACGCGCTCCCAGCTGCTGATACAGACAAGGTTTTGATGGCCATTTGGTTAGGATTTGACCTAAAGTCTTTATTTATTTTTATATTTTAAGCAATGTAGTACCTTAAATTTTACTCAAAAAGAAATCATTTCAATTAAAATAACAAATAAAAAATTTATAAATCCAAAACTTACTTAAAATTAATTTTGTATCTCCCCTTCTCTCTTGAGTGGTGAAACCAGACCACGTGCTGGTCTTTCAAAGCGTCGGGAGTCTTTGCAAAGGCAGCTAAGTGTACACTTTGCCCATATCCTGCTCTTACAGTTTTTAATGGTGCGCTGGCTTCACAGATGGATGGAGTGGAGTTAGTGGCGTCGTGTAGCAAACCTGGAGTGTATGGGCGACACGCACCCACTTCCTTATCCCAACCACAGTAGGGGTCGAGCACACATCGCACACAGCTGTCGTAACTGGTCAGAAAAATCATGATTGTTGATTTCATAGATGCCTGTATCTTAGCAGTATACCAAATTATCTAAAAGCTTTAATTTTCAGATTGCAATTTTTGTGCCTTTTAAGATTTTGAAAATTAAAAAAAAAAAACATGTTCTTTTAATATGCCAGTGTTTAAAAATCTATACTATCACAGAAAAAAGTGCAGTATCAACATGGAGTCGACAGTAATACAAGGCATAGGCATTGATTTTTGGCCTTGAAAAATACTATACTACTATTCAAGTATGCAAGCAGAGTGTACAGAATTTGAACTGTAACGAATTTATATCTTAACTTATACAAACAATCACAATTCAGATTTCACTAGTTAATTGACGTTTGACATAAATTAATTCAAGCTTCAATCACTTAGGACGAAAAAAGACGACACAGATTTTTTATCATGTTCCATGGGATTACTTACCGGTGAGCACAGGCTTTGAGCGGTAGTTGCCTGATCCTAGTATCGGTAGCAAGGTACAAAGCATGAGTTCTTCTGGAAACTTCCAATGCTCGCACTGGTTCGCTGTTAGCAGCGCGCCAAACGTCCGCAACCCTCGACCCGCCACCTGCCCACTGGACTATCTTGTATACTTCCCCATCACCTGTTACAAAATACAATAATTTCAAATGATATTTTTTTATCAAATCAACAGCGTGTAAAATTAAAGACAAGCATTAGAAACAATTAAAATAACAAATAGCAGATGGTCGCACATGAGCGTACAGGTTCGCCATAATTACGTATGTATACAACATTTATACTCGGTGTTAGCGTAACACAAAAGAAATACAATGGAATTAATGAAATAAGTAACAATTGTTTCCAAAGTGGAGGGTTTGTAGTGACCAGTTTGTGCTAGGAAGTTATGTTAAGGACATCGCAATTCCATTCGTAAACATCCTCTTCTTATATTCCGGATTAATCAGCATCCAATCAAAACAAATAGGTTATTATGATATAACGATTAAATACAGAGCGTCTATATTCAAGAGGCATTCTAAGCTATAACAAAATTGTAAAAATATATCCGATTGATACATAATAAACATCAAACCCTCTTGGCACGGTAGTAAAATATTGCTGGAAAGAAGTTAAATGAAATCATACAACACATGATAACTTACTCGTTCCAGCATAAAATACAGTGTATGTGATGTCATCACCCAGCATGTCGACGAACTGACGGTCTACCACCAGGGTTGTCAGTACTAGGTCTCGCTTGTAAAATGCTGGGGAATCCCCTTCGTGACGCACGGCCGAGTCCATCAATGGATGCGACCTGATAGATAAATACAAATTAAGCTTGTTGGTAGGTCATGTTTATTTCGTCAATATTATAGTAAGGAGGTATTTAGTTTAAGTACCTCCAACTAAGTAGTGACAACCAGCGGAATACTAATAGTAGATATAAGTGACAAATAAGCAGTTCACGTTAGTAGACAAGTAGGTGCTCCAGGATATTAATTCTCAAAGGAACATAAGGCGGCACTATCAGAGCTTTCAGAATTCCGTACGGAAATCACACCGCGTCATCAATTAAGGGTGTGACCCAATTAAGAAACACGCGCTTCGCGAAACTAATGCGAGGTCAAAGCTCGTTCAAATTACTGTCTCAAGGGGAAGACGACAACAATCGAAACCATCTATAACACACATTCGCTCCAATCTAATCTCTTCACCACCACAAATTAAGGAACATGAAACTTAATTAATTCAGTTAAATACACTTGTTAAAGCAAATTGGCTTTACGAAGCTATGATCAGTTTAGAAATAAATAAATGAGAATAAATAAAGTTGTCACAAATAAGTTTTAAATATTTACCTGATAAAATTTAGCACATTGTCGGGTAGAGCTTCAGTGTTATTGACACATGTCCCGGGCCTTGGCTCTGGGACTCTTGCTCTCAAAACTGGAAGCCAAGCCGAACTAGAAGTAGCCTAAAAAGTGTGATATAAAGTTTTAAATTCAGAAAAATGTACATGATAAATTCCAAGCTAAAGTAGATGCCCTATCTAACCTGCTCTTTAAACCGTCCAGCGAAAGCTTCTTGAATGTCATCCATGGTGTAGGTGCAAATGGCAGATCCCACGAGTCCGTCACTTGCCCCCGTCGTAAATGCAGCGTAAAACCGAGACGGGTCGCCAGGCATTTGATATACGCTTTCTATAAAATACATCCAAATTAATCAAAAAGCAATAAACGCTATTAACAAACCAAGCCTTACACTAAATAAAATATTATCCTTTTTCGGATTTCCTCTATTGTTATCTAAATAAACATTTAGATTTGTTTGCGTCTACCGTTTGCTTTTGCTTCTCGGCGAGAGAGAAACATTTTCATTTTTCTAGGCCGAAAGCTTGATATTGAATAAGCCAATTAGCTCTCCGGAGTTCATAATTCAATAAAGTTGAGACCCTCACACTACGCTAGCAATACTAATAAAGTATACCTATGTACGTAATTGCCAACGCAACTTTCTTCTCGCAACAAAAATCAAATTACAAGCAGACGGATCATTGTAGGTAGTGGTTCTTGGTATTTTTGCTCACCCAATTATTTTACCTATGCGGTAGGTTATTGTGCTACGTAGATACAAAGAAAACTCAACGAAGTATAAAAATCTATGAGGGCGACATTTATTTTATTATTTTATAGTCTTTATTTCTTGACAGACTGGAAGGGTCGTCATCATCAGCCTTTGGTCGTCATAGAATAGATTTTTGATATTTGGAGGTTGTTTATTTTTATTTATATTAGTTGGCAAAAATCCTTAAATCTGTCTGGCAGCCGTCGTCTGACTTAGTTAAAAATAAATCAAACTTACGTATTTCATCGAAATAAAAAGGAAACTCTCCAGGTATACTGCAGTTGAGCCTGGCTTTCAGATAAGTCGCCCAATTTTGACTTAGAATATGTTTCCCTCCAGTGTCTTGCTTGCAGACCCTGGCAACGCGAGAGTAAACAGCTTTCCCACAGTTCATGAACTCGACGGCTGTCTCCCGAAAGAAAAATAAAACGTACTCTCCCACGTCGAACGATCCCACAAAGTTTGTTTCTGTAACAAAGTACTTGTTACATCAAGAATCCCTTAAGCAAGTGTTCAGATCTTTAAAAATTATACTTACTATCTAGCCACTTGGAATCATACTTCAAGGTTCTTTTAAAATTGAATTTCTTTTGTCCGGTTCGAAAGTCAAAAAGATCGTTTCTGAAGATGACAGGGTCGGCTTTGGTGAACTCTGCGTTAGTGCCCGCATAGAGAGCTGGTAGACCACCAGGGTTGCCAGACGTCACCCAGACTGCGGTGCTGTTGTCCGCAGGATCATACGGACATTTAGCTACACCAAGCCCCACACCCGGAATGTACTCGTGGCGAGGTAGATGAGTCAGGTTCAACTTAAAAAATTGTTTGGTGTTAAAACAATCAACATCTTAAGGGGGAAAACAGTAACACGTTTATACCTACTTAGATCGTGTTTTCTACATAAATAAGACGATTTTCTTCAAAGTTTCAGTAAAAACATCATCAAATAATTAAAATTACTTTTAAAAGAGACACCTCTTAAAACGCTAAGGTTAACCATTTTGGGATTTAATAACTCTTATTGACTGATGATCTTGGGTTAATAACCTAAACTTATCTTGGTTTTAACTCCATTGCTATATTTCTAAATAACATGATGACTTACATATACGACCCAATCTTTAGGGCTATGTGCGTTAGTGCCGCAAACATACAGGCGCTCTCCGTCTCCGAGGGGCTGTAGGACCCTCACGTGGTTCCTGCACTCAAACGGCTCTGACTTCCCTTTACTCACGCATCGTGCCACGTTACTCGCTTCCAACAGCAACGCGTCTCTCTTTAACCAATTAAAGAACTTCGTATCACGAAAAAAATCGAGATAAATGCCATGCAAAAGCAGAAAAGGTATTGCAAAAAAAGTCAACTTATTTCGAATTGAATAATGAAATAGTGGATGTTCCCCGTTCATTTTCAGGTAAGTACATATAATCAAATAAAATAAAACTTATAAAAGTATACAGAGAAAATGTTGCTTCAAATTATTTTGTCAAAAACTATTTATTTACCCTTACTTATAACTTGAAAAGGGCACTCATATTCATGAGGGTTGGTTTTCTGAAGGTGCCATGATGACGCTCAACTGTAGAAACGTCGGAAGGCGTATGTGAAGGCAACACCCGTTAAAATTCTAGAGCCATAAAAGTAGCTCTTTTGAAAATTACCAACTATAAAGCAATTCTTTGAATATTTCACAGTTTATTTTTCAAGTATGTAAAATGTAAAAAGCTTTACAGTATTTTGTGAATGTGTCATATATAGATAAGCATAAACATTTAAAGGAAATTAACAATTTTAGGTTTATAGAGAAAATATTAAACTCACCTCACAATGTGACTGGCTAATATCTGACAAATTTAATTTAAATACACGATCCCTGAAAGAAAAACGTTCATTAAAATCTCAACTCGCATTCCAAACAAAAAAGATTTAACATAAAAATAAGTACAAAAGTGAAATGGACGACGTTCAGTGGCAAAGCACCAACAGTTTTTGTCGCACAGTAGCCATGTGTGCTGAATGCAGCCATTTTGTTTATTTTATTCTCCTTTAAGTCGGTGCTCAACGACCCGAATAAATAACGTACAGTACAATTGCATCTAAATTAGAACCGAGAACTTTTTAATTATTTCAACTCTTAAAAAATTTAATTACATTGTGATTACGTCATTTGACTTACAAGTTTTGTGTTTACTTAATTATAATAATAGTTAAAATTTTAGGTCTGTTTGTATGTATTTCATTTAAAACATAATCTAACCTTGTGTTCTAATAAGTCATCTATAAACATGCAGTAATCATCATGTGTTATTGTATCTTCTATGATGAATACATAGTATGAGCCACAAAAACTAAAACAGATCGTTCCACTCTATGACAGAAATATAAAAATAAATTTGAAAAAGATTTCTCGCCAGAGACGAGATCCTTAGCCTACGCAATACCGAATAAAAAGCTTTCTCGAGTTCACCACACAATAAACATCGGAAATACAATATTTTTACACTCAATTGAATGGTTATTCTGTTTATGACTAGAGATTTGATATCGGATAATATTATTAAGAGACACAGTTATGTTACTTTTCTGATTATTTTATTCTCAATTTGACGTTTCTTTTCATTACTCATATTTTTTTCTTATACAGAAATAAACTTTTATTTGACAGAAACAAAAGCTAATTTAGTTTATGATAGAGTAATTCCTAATCTAAATAGCTGTTGGTACTGAAAATCACAAACATTCGTAACATAAAGCATGATTATACAATCATTACTAGCACAGACAAAAATAATAGGCAACAATTTTCCTTTCATGCCTTAGTGTCATTTCCCATGGGTAAGGTTCAGGCATAATGTAGACGAGTTGTCTCCACGTGATTACGGGCAAATAGCGATCAATTGCACCGCTACCTATAATAATAATGCCTAGTTGTTAGTTATGCAAGCACTATTTGCGGGTAAGCTCACTACTCCATCCAATATAGTTATATACATTTGAACTAATCACTGTTAGTTATGTAAGTTACCTGCCAATACGTTGATCACTGCAAATATTTCAACTTATGTTATAGAAATACAGATTTATTCACTGACGAGTTGATAGAAATTCAGCACGAGGATTTACATTCCGGGACTAAGTTGCAGCTAAAGATCGTAAATATCTTAACACATAGAGAATTGCGTAAGAAGATATTTTAAAATCATGCATTTTTTGCTACCCAAAGCAAACATCGTTGTTTACTCAACATTTTGTTTGGTATTTTGGATCAAACATATTAGTTCGCAAAATGTTAAATACTTACATAGCACCAACGTAAAGCGTGTTCCTATCTTCATTTATGTACAACGTGCGATAGAATAGATCTCCACATGAAAATTCTCGAATGTGATCTGCAAAGATAGAAAAAAATACTTGTAATTTAAACTGTTCACTTTATATTTAACGTCCCCGTTCACTTTTAAAGAAGCTTTCACCCTCAAACGCTTAGGCTGTGAGATAAACACCCTGGTATGGTTTTCCCTATTGACAGCATGTAGATCTACAAAACGGATTTTAAAAGATCCAAGGGGCTCAGCAACACCTGCGTGATGCTCCTGCCATGAATATAAGCTACGGTGACTGCAAAAGATCAGCCTGGACGTATGCTTGTTTGAAATCATAGTGGTAATAATTAATAAATTAAAAAAATCTAAAAACCCACGTTTTCAGATGTCACTCAAAACGTTGGGGCGTATATTATTTAAGGGATTATTAATGGGATATATTTACATGACGTGTATAGATCGTGGGTGTAACTTGCAAATATTATTTTTAGGACATTTAAAAACGTGGGTTTTTAGATGTTTAAATCTATTAATTATTTTATTATTTTTATCTTTTTTGTTTGTCTGTTTTCCGATAATTTCTGCCTGCTAACTTATCGGGAACTGCCTCAAAAGTCACTCCATAGAAATTTTATCAAAATCGGTCCAGCCGTTTTTATAGTTGTAAATTGCATTGTCATCGGGTTTGAAACTACCCTGAAAATTTCTTATCGGGAAGTGCCTCAAAATTTAGTTGCAAAAATCCAACCGGAACGACAAATAAACAAACAAGAAAAGTGAGTGTATAAAAACGTGAGGAAAAATAGGGAGAGTTATTGACAGGTGGACCGTTGCACTCACGCAACTTGACGTGACCCTAATTTTTAAAAATAATTTCAATGTTATACAACCACTGCCACTTAAACGAATTAAAACTGGACAGTTATAATTATTTTTGTTTCATTAGACAACCATTATTTTGAAATAGAAATATGGTTTCAATGTTTTCAGGTAAACAAAAGAAGAATCGACTGCGGCTTGTACGAAGGTAATCAAATCTAAATAGAACATGTAAAATTTTAAATCGTCTATCACACGCTAATATTTTTTTAACGCTTATCTCTGAAATCGCTGATTTTGATGATAATAAGTTTAATTATATCAAGGTAAGTTGAGTTCCAATTTCAAGTACATTGTGGATAGTTCTGTACTTGAAAGGTGGCGATATAGTCAAGATTTATAATATATTTACTATCGAAAGCTAAAGCGAGTATTTGTATTATATATCAAGCACCGCAATTCTAGGCAGCATTTATTCGAGAGTAGAGTCCTAATTTATTAGTCCTTCCATTACTTTCCTATAATATATCTCAGGCGTTGCGCAAACGTGTATCTTATGTCGGACACCAGCCACTTTTTGCTGTCGACACGGCACATACACCATAGGAAACTATAGTTGCGGTGTCCAGTGGAAGCAACCGGTCATAATTACCTCGGTGACTTTCGGTATATGGGATTTCATTTGTATGAAAGTATGGTGGTGGCTGATATCCGAAACAAGACACACTTTTACGTAGCGCCTACTTCACAGCTTGACATTGACACGGTTTGGAAGTAGTATTAAAACGTTCCCAGTGGAGCCTTGTCGATACCGGGCGATCAAATTTGCATTTAAACTCTTGACCGCACCCAGGTTAGTTTATATATTTCACCACGGAGTCCGCAACCGGCAGTCAAACACCGCAGCGATTACAACGCTAATGAACTCATTGTTTGAATATCTAACGAACTGTGAGCTGCGATTTATCCACTGAAAGACCACACGACCGTGACACTCATTATTAAGCTTAAACTTTTAAAATTTATTCCTGTTTGCTCATAAAATTAAGCGCCTAAACGGCACTATAACACAGACCTAACTATCTTATTAATTAAAATATTTGGGAAACACGGGAACATTTTGTGTATAATCTACTTTAATGTAAACGCTTTAGGTTTTGATTATAAGTATTTAGCCTATTACATTGTTTAATAATGCTTTAATTGTAAGCTTTTGTATGAAGAGTTTAGTTTTATCTGAATAAAGCCGGGATTTCTGAACTCTGAATATTCATACTAACAAAACAATGCTAAATAATAAAAGGCTGAGATCTTTCGTAGACATTTTTTGTATTCTCACGAGTTTCGTCTTAAAGTAATTAACTTCCGGCCGCACGAAAAGCAACCACACGTTGAAACTTAATCCATAATAAGTGTAAAGTAGAGATATAAAGAGCTGGCTGGCAACGAACACCACATTATGCAGATTCCATTGGCAAACCCGCAACAAGTTGACTGCCTGAAATGTTTACGTGGTAACAGCGCCATTGCTGATGTCGGCTCGCCCCTTCAAAATCATTTCTGTACTAAAATCTAATTCCGCTATTTTAATATCACCTTTTTGAGGTTGACAATGTCGTAAGCAAAAATAAACTAAAATATAAAGGTCGAAACCTCGATGATGTTTGTGACTGATAGATTTATACATTCTAATACTGTGGTGATTGATGATGGATCTTATTTAAATGTCTTCGTGCTTGGCCCCACGACTACATTTGTGTTAAATTTCCCTGTTTCCTTCATAGTTAACTACCTACTAATCATAGAAAAACTTTAATAAAAATTAACCAATTCGTAGATTATCTCGGACTGCTCCAGACACACAAATTGTCTGACAAACCAAGAAAAATACCGATATGTCAAAACAAGTTTTATGATTTGAGTAACTTTCGAAAGACTTTAAAATAAATCAAAGACTGATAGATTTACAAGTACATATCAAGATTATATAGGATTGCAAGTACCTAGATTTAACGAACATAATTTTAGCAATATATAATAAAAGTAACAATGAAAGTATTTAAATTAAACCACAACTCATAAGTTTCTAATAATAAGACACCGTATTACTTTGTTAAAGCGGAGCGCGTTTGAAATAGAGAAACATTGACTATGTGGACTAATAATTCTCTTTGTTGTTGAAGTCAGTTGAATAGAACAAGTCGACAATAGCTGTAGGGAGCTGGTTCAACAGGAATTCAACCAACAATCCAAAAAGACGAGTGAAGTGTTAGCTGACGCTTTACTTGGTAAGCACAGCCGCTGCCTTAATCCCTCCTATTTGTTTTATTTTACACGCAACCAGTCGCAGCGGGAAAAATACTTCTCTGCATTTACTTTAGAAGTATTTCGCCACTAGTATACTTTTATTTATGATATAAAATAGTGTACGGATGAGCTTTAGTTGGCAATTTTTAAAGCTGTTTGTTTGCTTATCAGCAAATAGAAAAGCTTGAAAGTAATTTCAAACAAGAAAAAATACAAGACTTTATAAATCTTGATTAAACCTACTAAAACAAAGCGGCCTTCCTTAAAAATTTCTCAAATGGTGTTCAAATAAAGCCTATTTATTTATAAAGAGCTTACTCTGGTGTCGGCGAGTTACAGAGAGCAGTCTGTTTACTCAAAAAGAACAACTCTCCGGGTTGGGTAAACGTTTTACTTGCCTCCGAAATGAAGTCCCTTAACATTGTTTAAACTCGGTTTGTTAGTCGTGCGATATTTTCAGTTCGAATGTTGTATGAGATCGATTGTTGGGGGCAAATGCGGCTAAGATGAGGACGGGCGATATTGTATCGATACTACATCGACGACGTAAATCTGGCGAAGTGACCGCCCTATCGTGCAAAGATATCGAAGCGGAACCATTGTGCGGGCAAGTTGTTCTTTCTTTTTGACTACTCTAGTTCTCACATTGATTTATTGTTCACTGCAATTTATTTTAAAAGTGCAATTTATTTCGCCACTTAATTTAGAGTTGAACAAAGAGATGTTAGGTCGGAAACTTTTTTTGGCAGTCTATGTATATATTTATGAATGTTCTACCGTAGCGCCATAACTACGGGGCTGATTTTAATTAATGAGTTGTCAATAGATCACCTATTTTATACCTTCTATGATTATGTTTGTGATAGGCTTAAAAACAAATTGTAGGTATACATTGGGTGCGACCACGGTTCTGCCTTAAACAATTTTGTACCTATGCATTTCAGGATTTCTAACTGAATTATTTTCTTGAATCGTCCTTTTTAGTTTCATTTTTGTAAGTAGTCGGCTATAGTTTTAAACTTGATTTTGATAAAAAATCAATCATAATATTTTTTCTTCTTTCAAATAGTTTTATGGTGCATAAATTTCATAACTATGTTGCAGACACGAGAAAAATTTATTTAATTATATTCAAATAGACTTGTGTAAGTGTAGACGTGAAAGTGACGACTATTTCCACCCCTTTTCAATTACCAACATTACACGCCCTTGTAACATTCTCATTAAACACCTTCTAAAGGAGCTAATGTTAAAAGAAAACGTCACTGAATCTATCTACATTTCAATTTATTCAGATTTCAATTTACGAAAAGATTTAGGTTCAATCTTACAATAATAATTTAAACCTTGTAAAAAAGTTAAAAGAAAACCTAAAAATAAAACAGCACGAAATTTTTTGATGATTATGATGCGTTTGAAATAAAACGCGCGTATGGTGCGTTTATTTTTCAGAGGTCAGTTGATGTCAGTTAAAAGTTTTAAAGCATCATTTCTTTTCCTTAACGTTACCCGAAATCGCGACCGCAACTGTGCTTGCACTTTATCTATTAAGAAGAAGTCTGTGCCTTTCAACTAATAGAATTTTTAATCAAGTTGCTTGCGGCGCGGCGGCGGCGGCACCGACGACTATGACGCCGCGCCGCGCCTCGGCACGAGTGCGCCAGATTAATGTAATTGGACGACGTCGTCACAAAGGCAAATTGTAATCCCCCTCTTTCATTATATGTCCGTGACATAGCGCCACCACGACAATGTGTAGTATTTTACCTTATGTGTTAAATTTTGACAGTTTTGCTGTTCGGATTTTGTTGAAAGTGCTTAACAAACGCTGAATCACAACAAAGCCCCGATTTGCATAACGTCATCCTCACTGCGGCGGGGCTGGTGTTTGACCTGATGTCGAGAGTGGAGCTCCACAAAAGGTGAAAGGGGTTGCAGTCGTATAGTTGAGACCGCCCCCTTAAATCGGCCGATTGCGGCACAGAGCAGTCATTAGAAGAGGCCGAAGTGTCGAGACAATTAAGTTGAAGCGGCGATTGTGAACGCTGCCAAAGCGGATGTAGGTCAGGAGTGCAGTGGGCCTGCCGCGGTGACGCTCCGGGACCCGAACCCGCGACCTCCGCCTCCTTTACTACCACTTGCCAACACACGTCCATTACTTTAATCAGTTTGTTTCTACATTAAGATTATCAAAGCTTGTAATTACTCTGTTCCGTATAATCAGTCAAATATGAAAACCATTCCGAACGGACAAATGTGTGATTCAAATCAAAGCCTTTTGGTTTAAATAGGGGGTTTAACCATTTTAGTTCATAAAAATCTGTCCTTGGACGAACAAATATTGTAATTTACATTATTATTTTTCTAAAAATATCTTAAGTAAGTAAGCTACAACATGTTAACTACACTGTATGTAGAAAAGTACTAACGTATAATTTCCACAGTACCTATCTGTGTACATGTTTAATGGTAATAGTTGACATTGCGTCCCATTCTGGATTATCAAGATGTTTTACGTACGCATCTATAACAAACTCTGCACCCCTGGTGTCATTCGACACAACTAACATTACTTTGAGCATAAAGTCTTATCTTTGGAGTGTTGAAGGTGCATTCTATGCGAAAGAAGCTGCCATGTATCTAAACAAGGAGGGGAGATAAGGTTTAGTGCACTCTAATACGGAGAGCTTGCAGGATATTCACTTTAAATCGCCCGTTATGTCGAAACCCACTCGACACGCCATTGTTTGGTAGGAGGCAACAAGCTACCGAAATCCGATTATGAAGATTCACGGGCGCATATGTAAATATTATGGTACACGGATGTCTATGAAATAGCTATATTTTATAAAAGTAAGCTACTTATCCTACCTTTCGTATATGAATGAATAATAAGAGAACCACGAAATACAGAACAAAACACGCTTATAAAGAAAGCATGAGAACCAAATAAATATATTAGTGTGAACAGATAGCGACGATAAGTTTTATATGAAACATAGAGTCTTTGTTCCGGTGCAGCGTATATTACGATGTCACTAGTTTGCAGAAATATTTAAGGAAGGAATTACCGGCGCTTTCCAGCAAAATGCACTCTCTCAGCTTGTAATAAGTGAAGTTTATGTATGAAAATAGGAGATTTTGTTTGATACTCGCTGTGTGCTGGTATGGAGATATCTCAGATGGTGTAAAATAAGAGAGCGCCCAGCGTGAAATGAGCTCGTTGCTTCTAGCAACAGTGACGACTACGAGTTATGTTATAAACTAATAACGTTGCCTGCGTGGTACCGGCGTTGTCATTTGTGTTGTTGCCTCGAACAATACTAGTTGCTCGCGACTACTTCCGCCACAACTCTACCATTATATGTGAAAAATAAGAATGATCCTGTCCTAATATTGTCTGCTGTTTCTCTAATGTAAGGACATTTTGCTAGAAATCGGAATTTTATTGCAAAATACATTATGATGCTCGCTCAGACGTGAAATCAATTGTTTTGTAACTTAAATTAGCCCTATAGATCCCTTGAGGGCTGTCAACTCTCCCGAAATAGAAAATTACCTATCTAATATTTTAGAACACAATTTGTGAACCCAAAAATCTCCTCTTGTAACTAAATAGAATATTTTGGTGTGGTTTTGAAACAAACGAAATTTTGAACAAACATTAAAAATAAAAACGGTCAAATGTGGGTCGGCTCGCATGTGATGGGTTACGTTCTCAGACAGATCAGACAAGCTTAAACAATATGTACTTTTAGATAATTTCGTAAAGAAACAAAATGAAGGAAAACATTTCGAAAAAAATCTTGGATGGGAACACCCTTTAATTTTAATGTATTTATGTTTTAAGTATTTGTTGTCATAGCGGCAACAGAAATATAAAATATCTGAAAAAATCAAGAGATTTGCTGTTATGATTCATGAGATACACAAACGGACGGACAGACGAATGGACACACGGACGGACAGCGGAGGCTTAGTAATAACACAACCCCTGTTTTTCACCATTTGTGAACGGACAGAACCATAAAAGGTATTGACTGTTTAATCAAATTAATAATATACAACATGGTAGAAAAATTAGCTGACATAGAAGTCTCTCTTCCATATTCACCGCAGATACTGCAAAAACGAGTGCAAAAGTTTATTTGAAGTGTGCTACGAGGCTTACTACGGCACTACGGCGAAGTATGAGCGCGGGTGACGACGAAGTCGGGGCGCAGCCAGCCAAGCGTGACGCCTGATAGCCTTCAAGCTGTGTCAGAGACTGTACAAATAATATTATGCAGCATACATTTACTCCCGCATGCATCCTACCAAATTACATGCAGCGCATGCCGGTTTCAAACATACCTCCTTCTTTACTTTATAACATTAATTTATTTAAGTCATATTTAAAGTAACCAAAATTTGTTAATTCGCTGGTACCGTTTGTAAATTACTATTGAAGCTGAACAAGCCCCTGTGGATCAATTTGTTTTATAGGCCGTCCTGTCTATAAAAGACGGCAAACTGAAAAATTCCCAAGAGATTCGCTTAATAATTTACGACGTTGAGAAAACTTCGAATTTTGCTTTTTATAATCTTAGCCATGTTTTTTGTGAAAGATTTTCGCAGATTTCTCGTTCTAAAATGAGGTTAATTTTTCAGTCAAAATAGTTGGTAATGAAAACATGAAGTAAAAGATTATTAAATGCAACTTAAAGACAATGTGAAGACAGAAAATCATAAAGGTTTAAGATGCTACTCATCACATTACCCAAAGAAGATACGGTGGCTAAGAGTACAAGGCATTAAAGATAAAATAAAAATTCAAATGTTTTCCATATACACGCAGGGCAACAAATTACTTTAATAAGCACGCATGATGTAGGACGAGGTACGCGAAATGGCGAAATTCCATCCACCAGGATGCGCCACTGAATACAAATTCACATGTACTCCAATTATAGGAAAACGATTTGGTACGAATATTCTTGGCAGACTTGCAAATTTCAACTCGAATCAGCAAAATATATTTATATTTTGTTGGGACTTTGCCGCCTTCAGTCGCTTGTGACATTTCATTAAGACTTATCTTCTGTCTCACCTAACTTAATCTGGTCCAAGAACCTACATAGGTCTATTTGTGTTTTCGTTTTTTCTAAAAGATAATATCATAAGAAATAATTATCATTACTTTTATTTACTTCAATAACAATGCTAGTGATAAAAAGTTACTTAAATAAAGCTCATCGGTGGCAAATAAGCCTTTTATTAAGTATACTATCAGACGGCTACGAGCCATAATATATATGTGATTAAAACAATCAAAAATTAAACTGAAAGTTTGCATATTTTATTATAAATTTTATAAAAAAAAGCGTATTTACGGCTGAAAATCTGGAAAAGTTTCAAACCAGTTCCAAAAGTTCAGAAAAGCTAAATAATTAATTAGAAATCTAGTTGAAAAATAAGGAGCTAATGAACGTAACTCGGGGCTCTACTACTTTTACACAAAGCTTTAACTTGTCAAAGCTAATACCGAGTTGTTTTCCACATAAAAACTTCGGCTAGCATTAAAGTCAGTAAATTACATACGCTGAAATGAAGTACACAGAGTTGTTTTGCTGAAAGTGAGCGGTGAAGCTAGGGGTTGTGGTTTATAAAACGCATATTTCTCGAACGCTTTTGTGTTGGCGTATCAACGCGTTTATCCCGAAGGGGTACATTCGCGATACATTTTTACAGCATTGCGCCATCGCATTAATTACCTGCTTGGTTCCGCATCCCACTCCGTTAAAAGCTACCGGCTATTACTGTACTCGACAAGAGTTACGCCAGCATTGAATAGTTTGACCAATATAACTCGACTTCTTTTGAAAATATATCAAATTAAATACAATGTCAGAGATCGTTAACTTATTTTAATAGTATTTTGTTTCCTTCGAAGTAAATAAGCAGTAAGTATTTTATAATTATTTGTGTCAAAATAAATACTTCTTACAGTGTTTATTTTCTTTTTTCTCTGTTTTTAAACATTTCTGTGGTTCCCCGTTGTGCCGTAAC
This sequence comes from Choreutis nemorana, assembly GCA_949316135.1. Lineage (NCBI taxonomy): Eukaryota > Metazoa > Arthropoda > Insecta > Lepidoptera > Choreutidae > Choreutis > Choreutis nemorana. Next base: position 5,153,295 of record OX438601.1, on the reverse strand, counting down.
AAGTTTTAACGACAAGTATTGTTTAATTAAATTGTCAAAACATATTTTAAATCACAAATCCTATTTTAAAGAACAAAAAAAATAATTGATTCAGTACAAATTTTATTTGAATAGAAGATCTGTATTTCATATTTCGTAGTAACGTTCACGAGCTGAGTTTTAAATGATGTCTGTAAGAGTAGATCAGACAGATAGGACCAGGTGTTATCAGAGTAAAGTTTGCAGACAAATCATACCTACTCACAACTAAATAAATTTACTTCTTTTATCATCTGTGTTTTAAAGATAAATTACTAGTTATCGTTTTGCAAAGGTAAATAAACGTAGAACTACAGTATTCTGTATATAAATATTTTAGCACTTGATTAAATTGTTTCTGTCCTTAGTAGGACGGTGGCCTTAGGTGTGAAGGTTTCTTTATTCAGAATTAAGAGGAAAGTCAAGGGGGTTCGGTGTATAATGACAGTCTTAGGTCGGAACACTTCGGGGAATCACGCTGGAAAATCAAGAAGTGGGCAAACAGTAGTAGGTACTTTGGCTTCACAGCCATTGACTTATTGTTTTAATCAGGTACATATTCTCATGTTTCTGAATACTTTTAGTCAATTAAACATGTTTTTTATTGCTTATTTTAAATTATGTAATAATTAATTATGTGTAAAATAAAACACTTGTAAAATAGAATTATATCAAACGATTAAATATATTGAAAAGATAGTGTAATTTTTGGATTAATTTGGCTCAAACCGATCTATCAAAACTTGGCATCTCTAACGGCATGAAGATAAGCCAAAAGAATTTTATTTGACATCATTATCCAAGTTCTTTCTTTAGTTTTTACTAAGGTCAAAGCCAAAAAGTCAAATGGAACGGGAAAAGGAAAGTCCTAAGCAAATAATCATCGGTAAAACCTGGAAAACCGCACTGAAATCGGTCCATTCATTTACGAACTAAGATGTCACAGACTAACACTCTCTCAAAATCTTCGAACATAAGACACCCTTTTTGTGTTGGGGATTTAATCGGGTATTTCCGTGGATTGCGCCCGGCTCTGTGGGAATCCATTTTGAAACCAGAACACGTTTAAAATCTGACACTTGGCACGGCTATGCCCGCCTTCCACAACGTAGCGACCTCTATCTTGCCGCTTACATGTTTTAATTACAACTTTTTACGTGATATTAATTGGATCTGTAGTACTTAATACCGCACTAAGCGCACTAACACGTCCATTTTAATGAGAACTACATAGAGCTTACTTCATTATGTTACGTTCTCAGCGAAAATATAAAGTGACCCATTTTGCCTTCGTACATTTTAAACCAAAATATCTTCTATGGTTTTTGATATGCTTATGTTAAATAACTTAACCAACTTGTTTGTTAACAAAGACATAACGTTTAAATCCGACCCAGTTATTACTTTACCCTGGTTACTTTTCGTCCACAATGTAATAATTAATTTTCAGCTATAATTCGTAAACTATACGTACATGTACAGTATACAAAACAGTTCAAAGCTTTGTTGAATGCCCCAAGACATAAGGCATAAGCATAATTCTGATTTCTTTTAAAATAACCCCTTTTGATGACTTTCTTCAACCCGTTGCCATACACTTAACTCCAAATAATGTGTATCAACAAAAATATGTCGATAAAGTCTTCTAAGCACATATTCATAATCTATCTGTAATACTTAGAAATACGTTGTGCAAATTAATGCCGACAGACATGTAAAAAACGATTGAAACAATTTGCTGTGTTAACAAGACTAAACGGAATAATGTATGTTTAATGAAAGGGTTTCGTCTGACCGGTGGCGCCCTCTGCCAAGTGGTCAGCCAGTTGTTGCGTGACCGATGTTGACAATTAGACTGACTTTAATTATTACTGGGACAATTAAGCCGGTAGGCAAGTACAGGCAATAATGAGAGGACTTTAAGACGCCACATAGTTGTGAAGTAAATTTCTTGGTAAACTCATTCGAGACAATGAATCGTGTTTATCAAGCCAACTTATCCAAAACTATTAAAATCCAAAAATAAGACAAATCAAGACCCCTGATATTAACTAACAATAACTCAAAGGGTAAATAGCATCAGTGTAAATACATCATTATTAGTAATGAAACCTATGTTAATTTTTCGCTATTACCTACATCATAACTTTCTGTTAATTTAGTATCCTTTCATTTTTTTGCGAAGTAAATCCTTACTGTAAGTCCAAAAATACCTATGTGTCATCTCCAAGATAAATTAAATGTTACTACCATCCTACTAAACCCAAAAAACCCAAAAATAACCCAACCCCAAGAAGATATATAGATACATTATCTGATCTTAGTCGATAAAACTTGTAATAGAATAACCATTGTAAGATAATCCGTAGGTAATGTGAATCTAATGTATATTGTAAATTAGAACTGATAAAGAGCTGGAAGAATTGACCGGGAGAGCATTAGCTATGCGGACGTACACGAAGAAAGACTGATCGTTTATTATTCATTGTAATCCGATACGTTATCTCGCCCGGCCGACACGACATCCGTCCCACAAATACAGCATTCAAACAAAAACAACAAGAAACCTTTTAAAGACACTTCTGTTTACAAATCGCTATTTGCCGGAAAATTCAAGACAGAAACGTCTATACACAACCGACTTTATTGTTAGGGTCTGAATGAGTAAAAAGTTTATATTACAGTCGCTCTAGCGCGTAAAATTATATTGTTATGTCCTTTTAAGTCAATAATAAAGTACGCTTCATTCGGAATGAATAATAAATAGAAATAAATTGCCTTCAATAATTCATGCGTGGCAGATTTATTATTGAATTATTAGTGTCTGAATTTGGGTTACTTAAATACAATCTACAGATCTAACGTATTGGATCGTAAACCGAAAATTCTATTTTATATATTACGTATGAGATGGATTCAGATGTTACTACACAATGATTTACATTCAAGATTATCTACATTGGTGTTATCTGTAAGGAGAACTTATAGTTTATTTTATTACTGAAAATCAAAATCGTTTATTGAAGTTTAATTGTACGAGTATGGTCAGTTGAGTAATTATTCATTAAAATTTCCATATATTTGTTTGGCAATTTAATTCTTGAAGCAGTCGTAAAGATAACCTAAAAAGAGATAGTAAATGATCGTAAAGCTATCTACATCATCAATCAACTGCAGATATATGTTCAAATAGAAGTGAAGTTGCGTCTATGCAGCTTGTTTCACTCAATCAATAACATCGTTTTATAAATAAAATAAGAAAGTAAAGTTATAAAGTAAAAGGTATCTTTATAAGCTATCCATCTATTTCAAATTTTTACAAAGCTTGTTCCAGGATTTTATACCTTTAAACTTTCATTGACAAACAAATAATATTTTTGACAAGTTTTAAATACAAAAGAGCCACTTTGTGCTATCAAATTTCTATTAATGCTTGAAAACTTTATTTGACTTATAATCGTGATTGGGCTAATAGCAAAGCTTTCAAAGAGTTAAAGCAGCGCTTAGTTGGCTATTTACTCAAAAAGAGCAACAACATTATTTCAACATACGAGACATAGTGCATAAAATGCTGGTGGAGTTTAGAAGGCTTTCAGTGGACCCGGCCGTTTAGCGAAGTTTAAGTGGGGCCACCGCGTTTTACTAGTATCCCGGGGCTTCATGTTAAATCCTACAAATAAATAAACACTAACTGACAGCGGCGCATCACAGCGCCCTTTACAATTTAATCTCAGCTTTACTATTATATTTATAACCACTCTAACGAGACCCATCGCATCTATGGATTTAAATACAGTGCTCTCTGTTCAAAACTTTTTTTTAAAAGCCAATGTTCATTTGCGATGCGATAGAACTTACTTCAATTTTTTTTGGAACAGTAAAATATCTAGTTTTTTATTTTCTAGGACACTTATCTGTGTTTTAGTCATTAGATATTTTTATTTTTAAATTAAAACGATTATATTTAAATTACATTCTAGGACATTAAACAATCGCTTACCACGCGGAAAACATCGAAAGCCGTGTAATAAAGTGCAAAGTATTAATTTTCGAGGTGCTGAGCAAGCTCTATAGAGCTGTCTAACAACAGAACTAATGATTCGTAAATGAAATGCGAGCCAATAAATGGATTTCTTGCATTTCAATAAGGCTCACCTAGCCCTTGATTGATTTCGTCTTGGGGAAACAGCCCTGTTTAGGATTCACAGAAGTCCGCTCCTGCCATTCGACTTTTCCGCATGAACATCAACGCTCATTGATTGTTAATTGAGACAGGGCTGGAATGAATTTCGCCTCGCAACGGTCGTCGTGACTCAGTCTGACCTTCGTTTCTCCAAACGATTCTGTCTCACGTAACGGATGAAAATCTCATTGCATTGTGTTAATTCCATCATTAATTGGTTGAAGGATGTTATAAATCAAAAGATATTTTGTTGATAAAATATCGTTAAAACTAATCTTTTGCATAACATTTTCATGTAGTAACTGAGATGTTATTTCCTATGCACTTGTTTCCCAAATTATTAAAACATTCAATTTATAAACAATAAGGATGTGAGTTTGCTTTGTTGGTTCAGTTCGTGTCAGGCGTGTTTTTCTTTGTATATGTATAATGGAAGGTGTAGTGGAAAGATTTTAATGAAGTGTTGTATTCTTAATGAAAAGCTCGTCTCGAGGAGCTCGGACGCTTAAAGGTATGGAATTTAAATTAGATGGGCGCGACTTGATTAACAGCCACGAAATATTACGTATTTTATTAGAAAAGGAACAATTTCTTGATGCATGTTTAGATGAAACTTTGCATGGATATGTGTATTTCCCACAAAAAAATGCAATAAAATCACGATAAATATATATTTTTGTGGGGCACTTTTCTACACGTAATGTGGGTATGGTTTTTTTTCTCGTCTACCTTATAAAATAAATAATAATTTAAAAATTGAGAGGTACTTAGACGATTTTTAGATTTAGGTATCCGTTTGCGAGATATTTTAATTTCGAGCATTTTTTGTTAAAAAAGCCAACCCCTGAAAAAAACCCTTGCTCTAAAAATCTTAAAAATTATTGATGGTAGTCCATGTGAACATTGAAGGAAAAATATAACGGTTTACATATCTTTGTTAGATATCATTTCTAGAGTTATAGAGGCCTAACATGTAAAATACACTTAGTTGGAAAACTTGCAAAATTCTTTAAAAAGTACCTTATTGTACTTATACTTCTTCAGAAATAAATATAAAATGACATAAGTTTGTAAATTTATTTTATTTAATTGACCAATAAACAACACATTCTGGATAGGTAGTTCTTTTAATTATTCATGTAAAAATAATAAATAGGACAAAATCAAATACATTAAAAATAAAATCATAACAATAATAGGTGACTATGGAACCCAATTCAATAGGCCACAGGGCCTAAGATGCACTTAGCCGGTTTTTATTGATGTTGATATTTTCGAAGCTTTTTTTAATTGAAATATAATAAATCGGACAATAATTATTATTTTAACCTGTATCTTTTTAGATATGCATGTTAACAATTAATACAACAACTAATCGCATCATCAGTTTTAAAATATTAAATTCGGCTTCTAACAATACCTACGTTCAGCTTCATGATTTGAACTAAAACGTTTTTGAAACAATCTAAAAAGCGAAATAAATCAAGCCAGAGCTATGCCAAGTTTAAGTATGTGAACGCGCGATTCCGTTTCCTTTCAAAGGCCGAATCGTAAACTATGGATGGTCAATTTATGGGGGCTATGTGTAGCCCATTCCGGTCCGCACAGATTTACGATTCGAGTCCTTCACGAATACAATTATCTAGTCGGACACATCTGAGGTAATAAACTACGAAGTCTGCGGTAAATACTTATTGCAATGTACAGAGCTACGACTGAGAAGTGCAATTGAAGCTAGTTTTATTATTTGTAGCGCGTGGGAAAGCGTCCCACAAGCGCTTCCTTGCACAACTTGTACGACATTGCATTAAATTTAGGTGCGCGCCCGAGATACCGCACGCGTTGTATTGTCTTACAATACAATTTCATGCTCTAAATAGGTTTTAAAACGAGGCAAAAACCAGTTCATTTGTATAGTGATATATCCCAGCATCCATATTCTCTCCGTTAATGCAATAGTAATCATAAAAAGTTTATATTTGTTGGCATTCTTATACTGAGGAATATATAATCAAAATATAAGGTGGAGAAACCTGTTTCACATCCATTTGAAGATTATTCTATTTACATACATACTTTCCTAAACTTTAAATATGCGATATTTATCATCATTCCTTCATTAGGGATTGCAAATTACTAAGATATCAGAAAAAAAGAATCTTGGAAATTATTAAGTTTTTGACAAACAGCAATATTAGATCAAGTTCGTTTTATATAGCTCTACGAATGAAATAAAAAGTTTTATAGGATCCTTTGTAAACGGATTCTGAAAGCTTTTCTCAAAACCGGCTTGAGTTTCAAGTTGATATTAAATCGGTTATGTTACCTCGTAGAAAGTACTCTAAAATAGTTTATAGCTAAACGACAATGAGATGTCCAACCGTTTTCAAGTTCCTTCAAAATCACTGAAATTATTGTGTCAGTAATTAAATTAAAGCTGTAAATGATTCTGTTATACAGTTTGCTATGTAAAAAGTAAAATATCCAGTTTTAGATTTACATATTTATTTGTGCATCTCATGGGTTGTTTTATATTTTATAAAAAATAATGATCATTACGCCGCTGCCACATGTTCTTTAAACTGACATAATACCTTAATACGCATAAGCCAATAACTATTAAAGGACAATAACGAATGGTATCGATAAATAATCATTTACACCCACATTTAGAAATTAATTGCCTCGTAATGAAGGTAGAGAAAATCAAAGAGGTATCGTGCGTGGGTTGCATTTACTACTCGTATTCGCGATCATATTATCAACGAATGCATATAACATGAGATAAGGATCATTGACGTCAGAGAAATATTCCTAGGAAAGGAATGCTAAAATCGTCTAAATTAAGATTGCTTAATAACTTCAAAGTTAGCGAAGATTGCACAATTGGAAGTACATACATTGTGCGAAGTACATACATAAAACTACGGGATGTTAGTAGATAACATCATAATGGTGAAAAAGAAATATCGGAATACTGATTGCTGGAAAAATTGTTTGTCAGTAAATAAATCGAGTTTATTTGTTTAGTCTATTGTATGTGTTTTGTTTTATTAAGTCTAGTGTGAGAAGTGTGTGTGCTTTTTAAGTTAATGATATGTATATCATTATAATTTTTATTTCTCTATTTAACAAATTTACTTAAAACAAAACCTTATTTGTAGCAACGTTAAAAACGAGTCCCGATGCTAAGCAACAACCGCTTAGTAAAGCTAACACGTTGCCACATTTCAAACAGTGTAAATACGAACTAGACAGCAGACAAATTCCTCTAGCAATACTTGTAACCTAGGTATTCTAAAGTTTGGTAACTGAGAATCGACTGGAATAGTTATAGATTGAACGTGAAACCCAAGAGAGAGCGGCGGCGGTCAGCGGACGCCGTGCGGTTTCTCTAGCCTTTGCAAACCTCCAACACAGCTCACACACTACATTTTATACCAATTTAAACTCTACGCCAATTAACATAGATGCTAATGGAAACCAGGGCTCGGTCTCCCTTCTGTAGCATTCAATATGTCCACTAGCACTAGTTCCCCGCTGAAAAGCAATTTCCCACCTCATTGTTCTAAAATTGCGTCCCACTCTGTTCCATTTCTACAGACTTCGATTTATAGGTACATTGTCAAACGTGGAAAAATAAAATAGATGCTAAGGTTTAAATTCAACGAGTTTCACTAGTCCGCCCTCCCGTCGCCGCCTCCCCATCAGTACCTACACGTTGACCCAATTATGCTCTTCGGCAACGTTAAAATATAAATGTTGACAAAAGCATAATTATCACGAAAAGAGCAAACAATACAAATGAACTGAAACTATAATAATAAGATACTCTACAGTTTCGAAAACATTATTCTTGTTTCGAAAAATCGTTGACTGACCTAGATTAAAGATTGTAAAATATATATGGTTATGTTTAGTATGTTAATAACATTGAGGTTAAACGATATATAGTCAAAGTAACGAATACTTTTGGAACGATAATATCTAAAGTTACATAAAACAACGACGATAACATCTACCTTGATCTTGAAATCTTTTTTCGACTCTACTGTAACTTAAAACAGTTCATAAAATTACTTTGTGTATGAATGTCATTACTTTGTGTATGAATTTTATTTAAACGGTAAACACTGTTATTTTGTTTGAATAAAACAAGCTTTGATTAAAAATTAATTAATAAACGAATGACACCATTGCTATACGTAAATCTCATAACAGGATAAATTGGATTAATATGTGTTATTTATGCGATTTATGGACACAAATAAACTGGTTCGAACTGAGCCAATATATCTTGTTTGAACGTTGATGCAATACTGGTTGAACTGATGAACGGGAAACTTGGTCTTTGTCAGTCACCGACAAAACGGAATCAATCTCACAAATCAATTCGTGTTTCCCAGAGCTTAGTACATCGAGCTAACGGCTCTCTAGCTATAAATACAAGTAGCCGAATCGAAGCTGCGCTGGAAATATCCACCCACCGACCGACACTGAGCTCTCACTTAGACTTAAATCTAAATTAATTTTGTGCTATGATCAGCGAAGCGTAAGCCTCACGATAATCGTCCCGATCTCGGCTCGCCTCGTATCCACATTCGCCGAATAATGCCACTATTAATCATTAGATACGTTACGGGCTACTGCAAATGTTCCAGCATAAAATATGATGATATATTAATAATCCTTATAGCAATAAAGGCTAATGTATCAAGAGATATTTGTTATCAATTTGATTGACGCTCCCCTTTGGAATGTTACGCCGCGATGAAACAATTAGAAATGACATAGTTCGTTTACCTTTCGCGATTTTAATATCTATAGTCAAAATTCCCCTAGAAATTAAGGCTAGCAAAACATAAATCAGCTCCATGTTACCTAAAATCTACATATAATTTGGCAAATTAACCAGTAGTCTCCGAACTGGCGAAGGATCTCTTCAAACAACATTACCTCCGGCACTAAAACCTATATAGCCGATGCCAATATTGAATGTGAAAACCTTGAATAATGTCTGCTACGTTACAACCTTCTAATTGAAAACAGCGTTCAGGGTGCCTGCTATAACATTCTACAACAACTTTTTGTCTGTTTCTTTTCTTGGCCGTTGTAATATCCGTCAAAGTTCCTAAAGCTATCATTTTAAATTCTTTTTTACAAATTGTTATTATTCTATACAATGAATAGGTTGTGTATGTTTCAAAATATCAAACCTACCTACTTGTACATTTCTTATGTATACAAATAAGTTTAGGAAACCACAAGCATTACATGATCATTCATCGAAAAATAAAAGATGGTTGATCGAAAAGTATAAATATATATACCTATATATTCTTGAAAATCTTATAACCTTTAAGTTAACTCTCACTGCATTGTATTAAAAAAATACAAGTATAACTTACCTTGAATACAAGTACAACTGTTGAAGAAAACTTGATAAACACGATCGTCTAGCTAGAACTCATAATTGTGAAATTCTCACGCAATACCTAACTCTAAGAAACTATTTACCTCGGGAAATATGGTTTAATATAACACATGATTAACGATTTACTTAATCCATTTGTCTTTGTTTGTTTTATCAAAAACAATCAAAAATAAGCTGTGTGTTCCGGTAGAGACGGAAGCGTGGGTCGGGTGATTAACGACCAGCCAGCCGACTTGAAAATGAACCCTATTAACTAACTTATCGCCAAGAAAACTAAGAAAAACTTTCTAATTGGGAACTTTTAATCCACATTAGCGACGACCCTCTGTCTTATTCTGTTTTAACTACTGCAATAACTGTTTCTTAATTAACTCGGTTTATTAGATTACAATTAAAAATGTTGAAATCGAAATATTTCGATTGCTGGACTATCCGATAAACTCTGCATGTTATGTTATTAATTAAAGAAAACAGTATTAAATCTGGAAAATATGTAATAGTACTTATTATAGGCATTTTTTAAGAGCGTAGACATGGAGAGATGGTATCGCCAGCAAATACCCAACAATTGCGATTCATTATGCAAACAGGCCCTTGTAAAGTTATTATTATAATCTCTCAATTCTGTGCACACCTCTCGCAATCATAGTATCTTTGTTTCATAATGTTTTAGCTCACCGAAATTCAAATAAACGATTTTAGTGGGTTCTCTCGGTCAAATCGGGGCAAAGTGATCGAAGAAGCCCAATTTTGCTGTTTTCTTGTGAATTGATTGTGTTACTTGTGTTGGTAAAGCTTTTTTATGTAAAATACTATATCTGTAACTGAGAACACTTGCTTGAATGTATCTTTAAAATCGCGCAGGTCTTTTTATTTCAAACTGCTTATCATCAGAACAGTCGAGTCGCGTGTTTCTTCGTAACTTGCTTGCATTTGTCTTTATACAAGGTTTTGAGCACGTCGCCGTCTGCGCAGATTTTTTTTATTATTTCTACGCAATTTAGCCTATGTAAATGCCTAAGCTAAATTTTGAAATTGCATTCAGACGGCGGAGGTGTCTATTAATGCCGTTTATCATTATTACCCGACTACGGCGAAGCAAAACGAGGGTTATGATTTTGACCGGTATGTATATGAATGTTCAACTATTCCAACATAACTTCTACATAAACTACTTATCATAAATTGACAATTGAGACATCAATAGATGTGAAAAGATCGTACGCTGGTTATAGGTTATATGACGTCACATTAAATTGAGTAGGGCGCCCTCTATGGGAAATAAAGTCATAAACAATTATTTTTTTTCGTATCAAGCGATCGTGTTTGGTATCAAATTAAAGTCATAAGCGCATTTCAAATATATAAACATTGTTAGCTTTTACTTACGGGTTTGCTTGCATGCGACCAATAATTTATAAAAATTCTAGAATCACGCCTAAGAACGCCTAACGCCTAACGTGAATTAAACGGATATTCTCTCTAATCCTACCCAAAAATACATAAACCAAGAATACTTTTTTCATTACAGATTACTCGAAAATAGTGAAAATAAAAAATTTGTTTAAAAACTAAAACCCGACTACTGAAACCCGCGCTCTAAAATGTAAGAAACGAGAAAATATTCTCATCTGAAATTGTGAAGTTAAGTATTTAATTTAGCCGTGGTCATATGCCTATACTAAACCTAACCTAACATAACAAAATTATACATGCGAGTAAGTTTGCCTTATACTGTACGTGGTTTCTTACATTTTCGAGCGCGGTTTTTAGTAGTTGGGTTTTAGTTTTTAAACTTATTTTTTATTTTAATCACTTCAGGCGCAATGAAGTGAATCAAAACAGGCATATAAACAGTTTCCTTCGCATATTACATAATACTGTTGCAAATACAAACGTTTTAAAACAAAGTCTTATTTAATTATGCAGTCCGTGCAATTATGTTGTGTAGATGTCAGAAGCTACTTGAGCTGGAAATTGAGGTCGGAATACCGTACCTTTCTTAGAGGTATTGTCTTGTGTTTACCTCGGGTGGTTGCTCTGAGCCGTTATTACTTCAGATAAATCTTGCCCGCCATTGCATTTGTTTAATATCGAATTATATCGATACCGCAACTTGGCAACTCACGATGAGTCAGCGACTTAATACAAAACCGAAAACACCAGCGATTACACGGCATAAGTAAATCTCAGAACACCATTGTCAGTTGAATAAAGAGCTGACAATAAACAATACAAGCTATTTGTTTCTTATTAATACTCAATATGAGATGAGTTACTGCATAAAATTTACGGTACATTTATATTTCATCAGTTTTAGGCCGTTAGCAACCATGAACAGAATATTTTTTCTCAGAAATTAAACAATGTAATCATTTAAAAATAAAAGTTTGATTTAAAAATGTAAGTGAGTCACCTACACATTATTACATAGCATGAAGGATAACTTTTTTACAAAAACTAAACTAAACAATGAGTTTAATAAAATGTATTATTTCAATTATGTATTATTGTATGGTCATATAATTATAGTTTCTAAGTACAAATTAGTTTGGTATTATAACTGTAATATTCAAAACAGTGGGTAGACAGAACCAAGACCTACAAAGCACTCTTTTATAATCAGCATTCCGAAGTAAAAAATTGAGTCAAAAAGATAAATTTAAATATTCTATAATTGATTTAATATTTGTAGTTTTACAAGTTGAGAAAATTCTTCATTTTATTCTCTCATCTCATTTTATCTACATCCATACGTTTACTGATCAGTTTAAACCGGAACCATAGAATGTGAATATATGCAGGGCATGAATCGTTCTGATACAAGGCAATAAGATCAAAACAAGTATGTAACCCATGTAGGAAAGAATCGTCCGAAATAAAAACATGAGTCCTGCAAAAAGGCAAAAAGGTAAAAAGCTGGTGTGTGAGAAGCCGAGAAGGTAGATGTATTATTTGCGAGACCGCGGGCGGGAGAGACGGGCGGGGCGGCGCGGCGGTGCGGGGCGGCGGGGTGGCGGTCGTGGTGCACCATTCTTGGCTTCTTACCAAAATGTATCAAAGCTAGATTTATGTGACGAAGGCGGTATCGGCAACCTCTGCTTCACCTACCAACACCATTGTTGTTCGTAGGAATTAGATTTTGCTACGGTCCTATATACATCACCATGTTGCTACACCATTCAATAACATATTAAATATTTAAAATATAAATTTACTTAGGCGCCTTCTCTTACATCAATCAGACTAATTACAGTAATTATATGAAAGATAACTTAATCAACTCGGCTTTGATGATCTTAAATCGCTTTACATGCCTTTTCGGAGTTGATAGCCGCTTAACTGCTTATAAAAAATCCCATAAACTCAAGCAATATAACTGCCGGCATTATCTCTTTTTATTACTCTCATAATCAAGCTCTCAAAGAGTGTTTAATAATCCATTTTTGTGTAAAAAGAAACGAGCGCTCACGAGTCGATGGAAATTTAATTTTGTAGAAAACAAATATGTGAGCGTATTCTATACTGTACTCGTATCGCGACCTCATAAATTTCGAGGAAGAACGTCTTCACGCTTCTATGATCGAGAAAATAAATGGATGCACAATTTTTCGTGTTTCGCTGGGGCGTTAAATTATGCGTTTATCATTTAGGGATGTTTACAGAGAGCGTCCCGCGGGATAAAATTGAAACGACTGGAGCGCTGCCAGGAGGCGAGCAACACGCAATATTCACAAATTTACGTTTGTTATTCATCAGTTAACACATACTACAATCATGTTTCACAAAGACTAATATGGCTTTGATTAATAAAAACAAGATTTAAATCGTTTTACATTCATAGGCTGAATAAATAATAATAAATACACCGCAAAACTTTTGACCATTTTGTACCTTTAGGTATATAGTTTAAGTACCTAGTTGTAGATAGATACAAACTCTACAGCTCCTTCATACCACAACAAACACAGTCAGAACATTTTTCTAAGTCTAATTGATTTATCTTAGCTTTTTTACCCTTAAGTTTTAGCAAACCTTACACCTGAATGATTTTAAACTGGTCGCATACAAAAGTTCTAAAAAGCTCGCAATAGAAAAGTAACTATTACTAGCCAAGAGCGTGTTGTTTATGTGTTCCGGCAGATTTCCGCGATCTCAACAACATCGTGACCGGACCGCAAACTTGCTGCTATTAAGGAAATACAGTTATAATAGCACTATAATGTAGTAAGTAACTTCAGAAACTTCATAGGCATCGCGAAAACTATGAGAGTACTGATACCAAAGCCAGCGAAATGACTTAAACATACTAAACATAAACTAATTACATGTCTTCTCATATTTATATTCTAAAAAATTTGCTTCTCCTAAAATGTCAATTGTTAAAACTAGTTAATTTAGTCATCGGAATATTTCGTTTTAATTTTAACAAAAAAAATGTCAAGTGCTTTGATTGATTTACTTCAAGTACGTACGGACTGTACGGAATTCCCAGCTTGCCAGTCTGACACATAACTCCTCGATTTTTCTTATTCCTATCTTTTTCTTTTATTCATATCGGAAAAAATAACGCAATCACGCCGTTTATTCTTGGCATATTCGAATTAGCACAGAAACTATTTTCGTTGAAAATAATCAAAACAGTCAGTTCAATAAAGCGTCCGTAAACAAAGTTTTTCGAGCGAAAATAACTTTTGCCGATTCGAAGTAATTTTAACAATTGATTAAACTTATTTTTTCCAAGGCATATTCTTTTCTATAGCTGTAATAAAACAGTTGATTTGATGGTGAACTCAGCAATGCATCGAAGTAACAGTATCCACGGTAGGGTAGGGATATTTTCAGTGCAATTTGATTTTTGTCCCCTTACTTTAAAGTATCACAGGGTAAATTTAGAATTCAGTACGAAGGCTTTATTCGGCGATCGTTTGTAGCTCTCCCGGTCGCTGGATCTCATCCAAACTTTTACACAATCATTCCACTCAACTAAGCGTTGCCATAAACACAACGCGGCGTGTATGAATTGCAAAAAAAATTGGAAATAATTGCCAATTTATTGTTTCTGTTGCCGCAGGAGTGTTGTTTAAATGATATCGTCTGTGTCATAATTTGTAAAATTAGTAGTTTATTTAAAAGCTTTTCTATATGAAATATTATTCCTAAGAAAAATAAAAAAGAAGCTGTAGTTAAAAAACGAAGTGTAATCTTATTTGAAAAGAGTAACCTAAAACAAATAAAATAAACAATAAACTTGTAAGGTAAGTAGTTAAAGAGATAGTTATGTTACGTGAATAGTTTCTTGTACTTAACAACAAGTTCCTTTACGTTCGGCAGTAAAACAAAACATCTCATATTTCATCACATTTACAACCTGTCAACGTATAAGAAAACTTAACACAAAACTTTACTGTAATCTACGCAACTAGATACTATGGTTTCAAGTTGAAAATAATTCTATACTTTCATACAATTAGCTACATAAACCTTACAGAAAGCTTAAAACAGTTGAAATTATTGTCACACAGATAGTATATATCCATTTACAGCTGACATACATACACCTACAATACATCGATATAAATAATCAGTTTTTAGAAAATTCAAAAAATTTAGATTTTAAAATTTTATCTTTTCTGATATTTTAAAGAGATGAAGTTTACAAATTCGTATATATGATTATTTTCATAACTTTATCTTGGAAACTTTTTGGATATCTTGCTATGAAGACATCTTGTATCAGACAAATCAAAAATAGAAGGCGAAGTCGCATGGAAAAGCTAGTTTGAAACAAATTAACATGTAATACCCCGAATATCATATCGAAATGTAGATATCAGCTATTTTTAAAGTAGACGTGTAACATTCTCCAGCTGCATTAAAAGTATTCGTTCTATTTCTGAGGCCACTGTCACATTATTGTTATCGGTCAAATACCAGAACCAATATTTAACCAAGTCAACAGTGGCGTCCTTTTAAACTTTACTCGTGGAGTAGATAACATAAATTCAAACACATGATGATTATACACGCTTAAGTTAATACGTACATATTTTATTTCATGTTTATATGGTAAACTGTAATATCGTTTTGGTTTACTACAAGCTCCTAATAATTAAATCACGTGTATTATCTACGATTACTTCCTGTGCAGTTTGTTTTATGTCATATTTGTTTTAATTTATTTTTTTTCAAGATAAAATTTTAGTTTTATAATCAAATGTTACTCTATTGGTTGACGCGGCGCCTGCCGTAAAATATAACACTCTATTTCAGAATAAAACTTAAAGTACAATACACACAGCTGGGTGCCTGAAATTATGTTCTTCCCGGCTTCGGACATTTAAAGCATCGTTAAACGTATATTTTATAATGACGTGAACGAACGAACTATTGAAACGAAACTTGTATAACGAGACAATAAATGTTCACTGTTATATACTTTTATTTAATTATACCAATAAACAGTTGCTAAGCACAAACACCTAGAAAGCCAGATATTGGGTTTTCAATGTATGTTATGGTACGTTTTATACAGCCTTGCTTTTTATACAGCCTTTATAAAACATTCCTTATTGTAGTATCTCTTAGAGGTTATATTAAGAAAAATCGTTTCGCATTTCTCGCTAAAGTCTTAAAATAATGCCTATGGATCATTCAGCCTTCTAGATCCAAGGGTCTAGGGCTGGTCAGGGAATTGTGAGTGAGTGAGAAACGTGGGATTAACCCTGCAATCCCACGATTCATTCCTTCAGGTGTGGAATTTAAAAAAAAGTCAATATACCTGTTTATATATTTTTGATTATTAGTCTTTACACAAAGTTTCATGTTTCTAACTCTCAACGCCCTTTTAACCCCTTAAGGGGTTGAATTTGAAAAATGCTTTCTTAGCACTTGCCTACGTTGCCTTGCTATTACCATGATTTCACACTAGCGTTTTTCTGCGAGTTTTACAAATGGGATTTTTTGTCTTGGTTATTTTACCAGCAGAATCAAAATACTAGTAAAAGGAAAACATATATGTATCCTTTTGTTACTACTACGAAAGTAATATATCATAACTAAAACAGAATTATTTCTATATTTTTTTAGAATAGGTGTTTAATCATGTAGGTATCGCTTTCATTCGTCGGCTTTCGAATACTTACTAGAGATACGAGTAGGTGATAAGATAGGTGTTGGTTGCCTGTAGCTTGCTTGTCAAAGCGATTGCTTGAGGCATGTCTATCGAAACACCCCTTCTTATCTAATCTTTACCATTTAACACCTTAAGGGTAACGTAACAAAGACTAGTTACCGAAGCAATTAATTCACTGGTACCTAATAGAATGGACCACACGCTTAGACATTTGAATGCTTTGTTGTTTACAAGTACGGGCTCTATTTAAATAAGCAGCTATTGTAGTAATCGGATACCTCCACAAATGTTTACTTAACTTATTGATAACGACTTCAGAATTCAAAGTTGTTGAACCGTCTGGGGTATGGATAATAAAGTTGGTATTGCTTTAGTGCAAGACTACACTAGCAATACAATCCTAATGAATACAATCAGATTTATATGAACCAAGAATAAACTTAAGTAACTATTTTCCTTACTAAAGTAGCTTTCATAAGAAATCGAAGGTTTATTTAAAGTAACAATTGAGTTTCTAGGTAGTCTTAAAACGTGGCTCTTGTCTCTTTTCAAATTGTAAATCAAGTTTAATAACGATAATGGAGAACACTTTATTAAATCAAATCTGAGAAAGGCTAAAAATACATTTTCCCCTTATAATTTTGTTAATTAATATCGTTTAAGCCGGGTAGAGCGGCGAGCGGCGCGTCCAGCGGCGCGGCAGCGGCGGCGGCGTGGCAACGAGGCGGGTGGCCGCATTAAACTAATTAACTAAGAACCAGAACCTACCCCACTGGTATCTATTGTCTTATTATTATTATTCACTTTTTATACAACTATGTTGGTAACTTCCAGATAATACGCAGGTCTTCTTGAACAATAAGGGTATAATGCATTCTTCGCGAATTTCTCAACCACCTAGCTAGACTCAACGCGATGCGCTAGAAACAAATTGCCATGTTTACAAACACTATCTGCTAAAAACAAATTATAAAGGTAGAGCAAGTTCTGTACTATACAAGCATCATAAAAATGAACTGGTTCCAATAATAACAAAAAAATGGAATTCCAACGAGGTAGTTGAATAGCAATAATAATAATATGAAACTGTTGATGATCGGTCAGTTGATTGTACAGGCTCGTTTATAACTTAATTTAGTCGAGTCGAGTCGCACCGCGGCGCGCCGGCTGGAGTCAATTACCTGCGCCGACGCACGTGTAGCCGGTTTGCACTGATCCTCCCCACTCTCTGGCCCTAAACCAGCTTCTTCAAACAAGCAACACCATCCACTCTAATACCTCTCATAATGCACTTCAAATAAGAATGCTTATCACTTAAACTGTACAGCCCAAGGTACGCCTCTACATTGCTATCAAACAATTTTTTGCTTCATTTAACTCACAACATCATCGTTAAAAATAAAATAAATATTCTTAACGAAATAGGTGATAATTTAAAAGTCTCGCATGGTTGAGATCGGACATAATAAATAAAGCTTTACTGTATATTTATGCTAATCAATCCTGAGTGGATAATTGGCGGTTAATAATAATAACTCTATGGAATATTCAGTTGAAGATGAACGGAGACCAGTCCGGGGCTCGGCCGCCTGACGCGACAATAAACGCTGAATAATAAATTACTAACCGATATTAAAACCACTTAAACTAGATTATATGAGTAGCTATTATTTATAATCAGAATCAAAATCGAGATGTTACGTTAATTATAATTTGAAAGCTGACTAGCGACTACTGAATATTTTGTAGCTTAATTCACTTTCGAGCTCAGAAATAACAATAAATAAATAAGTGAAGAAACGTTATGCAAATAGGGGGCCAATAAATTAGACTTTGTGCGAATGAAAAAAAAACTCTTCACTAAGTTTTAGTAGATTTAGTAAATTCACGGGTTTTTATTTAGGATCGCTTCCAATCTGCGGCGATTGGAATGAATTTTTGAGACATATCAGCGATTTAGTCCCACTACTGCAAATCCCGACGTTTCAACAGAATCGTCGGTTAACAGGAGTTGCAGTCGGTTAACAACAAGATCCAGCTATGCAATGGCTACTTGGCTCTAACAAACTACTAGCTGTCTTGGGAACAGTAACAAATGTTATCAAATTTAATAGAAACATGTGAGAAACAGACTTCAGACTTGAAAGGTTAATCATCAATACAACAATTAACCTATAGATCCGGCAATGTGTCTTGTATCAAGATTAAGGTAACATTAGTGAGATAAATTGTTCATCACTACTTTGATTACAAATAAATGCATTATTTTCATGAAAGTTGGATTTGTACCTAGTTTTCATCAGTTATTATTGTTAGACTATAAGTACTATCTTCATCCATAAATATCTCTGGAATGGACTAGAGAGATGGAATGCGAGCTACTTGATATTAATAAAATTATAGTAGAATGGAATTGACAGTGGCGCCTTCTAGTTGTCTGAACGTTCCGGAAGAATGCAATATATTATGACCTTTGGTCTAATTTATGTTTAAAAGAACGATTGTGAACTTATTGCACCCAATCTATACAATACCTATGTATACACATACCTAATCTTGAAAATTTTACACAAAGTAATGATATTATAAGTTTATTTATTTTTTAACTAACGGATATACGGTTACCCGATGAACCTGTCATGGTATCCGAATTTATAATATAATAACAGCTGGCCTAATCGTCTAACTTTTTGCTAAGTTTATTTTATTGATACAAAATTGAGAACAATTATTTTATTTGTTCGTTTTAATAAAAAAAACTACAAAGTTATTTCTTTTTAATTACTCGTATTAGTGAATAATAAGTTAATAAGACTTGGATAAGCAATTAATGAATCAATTAAGTACTGACGTCATTTCACCAAGAATCTGAGAATTTTCATCTGCTTAAGAATGAATATCTAGATAGACTAAGACGAAATTTTAGTGGCTTATAGATCCTTCAAAAATAAAACAGGATATATTTCCAATAATCGAAATGTCTAGCCAGTAGGAACGTAATTCTGTTCATTGTGTTAGGTCATAAAAATAACATTTTTTGAAATTATTTATGTTTTCCACTAACCTAAGGGTCTAAATTTTGTTACTCCGTAAATGTAAGGGTGGGTTAAATTACATTTAGTATTTCGTGCGTACAGTCAGTTTTAGGGTTCCGGTGGATCACAGGAATAAACAGCGGTTCGCGTGTTCCTTCCATGTAACTCTCAAACACTAATAGCCTAACTTTTTATTACTTACAAATGCAGATTGCTTGTAATAAAATTAATAATTCCCAGTCGTTTGGCTCAAATATTTAATAGTTAGTCGTAATTTCCCGGAATAAAATGAAAGATAGAATACCATACATAATTCATTGTAAAGTTTTTTTAAAATTTAGTTGGTATCCATAAAACAAAAGAAACTGTTTTTGCTACTTATTAATAAATCATTCGCATAATATCGTGTTAACTTACATATCTTTACCATAAAATTTTTATGGTCCTTATAATACCAACAATGACTTCGACAAACAAAGCGTATTCATTTTATTTGAACGAGAATGGCTCGCGGATGATCAGATAAGCGTATGAGTCATTCGTATAAATATTGAAGACTGTCCATTGGGCCGATTCAAACTCGTTAGATGGGTAGTGATACGATGGGTGAGACTTACCTCGATGGTGTCTGACGCGGTGATGCGTGACGGGGCGGCAGCAGGGCTGCTCTTGGTAAGCGGTCCACGAGTCAGCCAGCGCCGCCGCCAGCATCCACCACACCAGCGCTGCTCCCCACTGCCCCGACGTCGGCCAACCCATCCTGGCTGACGACCCCCGCTCACAATCACATCAACACAACCAACCGACTTCTCCACCAATTACATCAACACCCCGCTAACCAAACCGACAACTATTCCAGTCAACAAACTTTATACTTGCTCCAACTATAATGTTTATATTTACATTACGCGTAACTCCAAGTCCAAGATATTACGCTTCCGTCCTAAAAATTCGAGTTAAATGAACTTTTGTCGATTAATCACAACGCGCACCAGGCCTGTTATCTTATATCGGGCTATGATCTGTTCGTGAAGGATTACTTTGTTCGGTGCGCCTAATTTATTAGTTGGAGAAGAAATATCGCGATCGTGAACGCGGAGTAGTATCGGCGGCGAACGCGGGGCGAAGCGTGCGCCACCTGCATGGCAGCGGCTTCAACTGGCAGTGAACTGACTTGCTTGACTAAAACTCGGAGTCGTGACTACACTAGAAACGTAACTCTGGCATCACATGAAACAACTGCCACTAAAGAGCCTGCTTCAGTACCGAGTTCTCTGTTAGCCCGACAAGGACGGCACTACTCTCGTATACGCTCAAGTCTGGAAAGCTTCAAGCGAATGAGGAAGCTCCACTCGTTTACGGCAAGACAGTACGAAAAGTTGTAAGTTAAAAAGTTTTGATAATTTGTCGATCCCGAGCCAGTTCGAAACCGTTGGGGGAGATTTGACTGCGCATTGACCCCCGGTCGTTTCAAACATATTGTAACGAAGGGGATGCTCTCTATAAAACGTAGTAAATTTACCTAATTTATGTTTTCGTTGGGATACGCACGAAAAACTTTTATTATCGCAAGCACGCAAAAGGAAGTTGATAGTTTACTTGTCTTTATTTTACCAAACAAATATTGTTTTTGATTTTGTAATGAGTACCATATATTTCCCAGCCCAACATGAGAATACCTTCCGAAGAATCTAACAAAGGCAGGTGTAATTCAAAGCAATTATTCATTAGTAATCAATTACATTTCTTTTAGTGACATACCATTTTACCATTTATAGTAAACATATAACTCTATATACTTTTAGTGACAAGGCGGTGAGCCGGCGATCTGCGGCGTGAATCAGGTTGGAACTCATCCTCTCGTCCATCAATTAGTTAAACCTCTTGCCCGAAAACTTGACAACCTTATTGGGATTCGTTTTGGGATGCAAACAATTTCTCTCACTTAGCAACTGTCCACTTTCACTTAACTATTAACTAACTACTAATTGTGTGTCATCAATTAATGATAACTTAATTTAAAGTTTGAGGTCAAGTTGAATTCATTTTAGTTTAAGCAAAACAACGAAACCAACTTTTTAAAATATATTTCGAACAAAAGCTTGTCTCATTGAAAGTTTTTGAATTAAGTAGGTAATATTTCCGAAAAAAAAGGAAAGAAGGATCGCAGTAAGATTCACATTTCAAACGTCAACATTTTATAAAGGACAGGGAGAGATTTGAGAGTCGCGGCCCCATTTTCATCAGTTCCTCAAGTTTTTCAATAAAAACTTTCAACGGCGCCGCGTCCGATTTACATACGGTATGGATTCATTTATTTTCCAAAAGATTTTTCGCGTAAAAGCGAAGAAGGTTTCGGTATCCATTAAGAATAAAGATCGCACTCTACCCCCCTCGGCCCAGAAACAACCCATCGGCCATCATCCCAATTATACAAGATGTCACTTTGCCCCTAAAGTAAGATTTTCCCGACGAATATTGAATTTTCCAATTTATTAAATTGTTAACATTAAACAATATTGACATTGCTCTTTAATCTTCAGTTACTTTTAACACTCGCTTACGTTTTAAAAGTTTCGCCGAATGAAGAATAAATAGATATTGACTTAATGATGATCCTTATTCAGTGATTATTTATTTACAATGTTCAATTATACTATTTATTTATTCCACGGCATTTTTTGTGTTAGTTTAAAATCTTCAATTTAAAAAATACCCAATTAAATAGGTAATATGCATTTTATCTATCTTCATTTTTTTACTCCGCTCGTTACCTAAACTATCTTGAAGTACCTATTCATGAGTAATACCGTCAATTAAAGTACATATTAGGAATCAAAATAACATATCATTTTCTAGTTTAATAAGTGAGATGAGGTAGGATTCAGTTCTTTATCTATCATAAGTCTTCCAGTAATTTGAATAGTGGCCACAGAAGTAGAACTTAAAGTGAATTATGTGGAACGGTGGAGAGTTTACATTACAATGTTGTTTTGATGTTTGACATTTTGCTACCAACTTAATTCTAGCATAAAACAGAAACGCACGCACAGTCTGCCATAAAATGTACAGTTTAAACAGTAGATAAAGTGAAGTCAATCGTATGATGCTATCAAAATGTTTCCAATTTCTTTAATCATAAAATTTTGTCGTTAGATATCCCTTCGGTGGAGTTAGGCTATAAAATTAAATATTTCAGGATTGAGGAAGTAAAATGTGACTGAATGAAATGCAACTGTACTATTTTAAACCTTACTCCTTTATCACGAAAAATCAATACAGATGTTTGTGATAAATTGCTAACAACCGAAATATAAATAATTTTCTGCTCTTATTAAGGTGCGCCCTCACCTTTACGTGTAATGTAATGTTACAAAGTCGAGCATTACACGAGTTAAGGAGTTAAAGCGAGCATTACAGTGCCCAACCTGTAATGTTACAGATTCGACCATTAACTGCCGAGGGAAGAGAACTGAGAAAAGTGCGCAAATGTGATCTTTTGATACCACTTGTAACATAAAGTTTGTTACAATACTGGCAAATTCTCGTCAAGTCAAGGAGGCCGTATTGTAATTATTATTTAAATACAGTTTTCTAGCAACTTATAATAATCATTTTGACTGATTTCATTAAGGATTAAATTAAATTAATTCTTACATCATTATTCTGTTCATTAGACAACATCTCAAGTAGAACAGCTTCAATACAAAAGGATTTTACAAATCTGTTTAGAACTGAATAGAGTTGGAGAATGAATAAATGCTGGCCTCGTTCATTAAATAGGTACAATTTAGAAGCTCATTATTTTGCCAAACGTCTGCCATTCTCCTGCACGCGTAGACGGCCAACAACGTCATTAAACTTCTATTGTGCAAATAATTACTTATTATTTTTACTTAACTCCAAGCCAAAAATAAGTCTAACAACAAAGGCACATATAAAATCGTGCGTCTAGTTCAATTAGGTTCGTAAACCACTGAAGGTTAAATGTATGTAAAATAAAATTACGCCTTGCTATTTTGGGGGATAACGTTGAGAGGTTCCACCCACAATAACGATATTTACATGGCTAATGGGAAACGATTTTACATAAAAGTGCAAAAGCGAGTGAACTTAGGTACACCAGCGAAGTGGTCCAATTTGCATGTTTTATGCAACGTGGAGTGATGTGGCGGCGCCACCATCGCAGGCGAGCCACCACTCGCTGGCCGTGCCGCCGGGGTCGGTCGGGGCCGCGCTGTGAGCCCAACACTATTTGCAATTTTTATATCCCATTCCCACAAATCGGACTTCGTTGCATTTTATGACGAACTGTTCTAAATATTAAATAAACACCGTTGCACTGCTATATACAGGAATTCTATTTATTTATTTTTAACCGACTACAATGCCTAAAAAACTAATAAGCATAGATATTAAATGTCTCGTGTGGGCCACTGTAGCTAAGGACGCTGAGGACGTATACCATAAAAAATTTATATAAATGATTTTATTAATGCTAATTGAAAGATAGTAAATGTAACTATACTTCATATCAAATATTTTTGATAAAAATAATAGCCACAATAATTTTGAAAATATTTTTCAGATAAAACAGCAGTAGTGTGCAGTAAAACTTTATTTTTTCAAATAAATATTCGTGCCGAGCGAACATGTGTTTTGGTTGGAATTTTTTGTTTCACAATTCGTTTGGATATGAAATGGCACCTGACCCTTATATGTTGCGGTTTGGTGATTCTTTTATTTTGTTTTATATTTTAGTAATCGAAAAACAAAAGTTTTGTGGAGCCTATGCAGTGCAAATGTAACTGTTGGTAAATTGCATTGTTCGTTTTATTGCTCGCGCGGACAGAGCCCCACCAGAATTATTTACTACGTAACAGCGCATTCACTTTATTTTGAGCAGGGATTCTAGCTGCCTACTATTGTAAAACCTACCTTTTTACAAATTCTTGGTGATAGGGAACTAAAATTTTAGTATTATTTTACCATCTATTATATAATATCTCTGCAAAATTAACTTTCTTGAAAATTATGCAAAGCAAAAATTTTTGCGGATTTAAAAAGGCAAAATAAAGCAATATTTATTTTTTTCATAGACGATTTCATATAATTTTTGCAAGATGGCCGCTCATTAGTTTGGATATCTGACACCATAGGTAATGATTGGCAGTCGCGGTGCAGCGGATACCAATCATTAATCTATGTCTGACACTTTAATACACGATTAGTAAGTGCCCATTGTACGATTTGACATATGTATCCAATACAGATACAATTTAGCAAAATGGCCTTTTCAATTCCGCAGATAGGTATTTGAATAAAACTAATCTTTGTTTATGTCAATAGATACCTCAATTTTTAGACCACGGCCGGCCTAACAACATTTAATGTGTGTTTTGCAAGGAACTAAGGTACTATAAGTTTTAAAGGTACGAGTCGGT
Organism: Choreutis nemorana; assembly: GCA_949316135.1. Taxonomy (NCBI): domain Eukaryota; kingdom Metazoa; phylum Arthropoda; class Insecta; order Lepidoptera; family Choreutidae; genus Choreutis; species Choreutis nemorana. Next base: position 5,128,046 of record OX438601.1, on the reverse strand, counting down.
ACCAGAGAGTTGCGACGAGGGAATTTGTTTTTTTTCATCAGCTAATGATATCGACGCAAATAAAGTTTTTTATAATTATTAACCTATGAAATTTTAAAAGAAGAATAAGTATGTAGTTTTATAATTTTTAAGTTGTCACAATTATTTATTGTAAAGAGGAAAAAACATGAAATTTTATGCATATTTTTAAAAACTATATTTTATTTCCAATTTCTTCGAACAACTCGCACATTTCAATGATAAAAAGATATAAATATACCACTTTTTACATATAATATCATTTATAAATATGTAGTTTTCAACATCTATCAAATTATTACAGGAACGCATCGGATATGTCGTATGTAAGTAGAACATAACAAATAGATGCGTAGATTTTTGTTACTCAATCAGGCATAAACTGTTAAGCGTATTTGGATTAGGTACGCAGGTAGAACATCATATATTTTGAATTAAACCCGTGCACTAAATTATATCAATATAAAATGTCTGTATATAACGCAAATAAAATCGCAGGTCAAAGTTAGCATATTATAAAAAATGGCCTTCCTACTGTAAACATAATTAAGTGTAGCTGTGTGATTGGGTTATTTTAACAATTGTGTTGAATTGACTCATTGGAAGCAATAAAAGGTAACAATACATTTAAAAGTTAAATTTTAAGCAGAGAAATTGAGTTGCACCTACGTTTAATAATGAGTATCAACAAAAATTACATGAATAGGTAATGAAGCAGTGAGGCCCTCAGGCATGAGGTGGGCGTCCATCCATCGTTTATGCAAGGAGATGGAACTCCCTTGAATAAATAAACGAACCGTAACTATGTGACCACAACACCTTATTATAAACTACCACGTTACTTATTTATTGGATATCTAACGCTTAATCACCACCAAGGTAAGTATCGTAGGGCAAAACAAGGACTCGTAGCCGCTTTGCTATATTTACATCACATAGACAAACTTTTTACCTGAAGGCCAAAAGGAAACGATGTTGTATGCCTAAATTACGTCGTTAATAACATTTCTGATCTATTTAGAATATTTTATAGTTCGATCGATCGATTTTATTGAACAATGTATTAGGTAGGTATGTACATGGTCAAATTTAAGATCTACTCCAGCGTCGCGCAAGTAGACAACCTTTGATCTTTCCCAAGCCAAATTAATTTAAGAGGTTACAGCGGTTTAGCTCTGTAATTGTAAAGTACTTTATTGATTATAGTAAAGTATTAGGTACTATTATTAGTAGATATAATTTTTTAAATGTAAATTGGTTTATTTCCACTACTTAAATATTTAAAAATTGGGATGGCCAATGTTTTAAAGCGCTGTTTCTGCCGTTAAATTTCAAATCCGTTGCTGTGATATTATAAAATAGTCAGGTATCTTATATTTAACATTTTATTATAAAGATCTGAAATACTGGAACTAATATAAAATGCTTTTAATTAGTATAGTAACTTAAAATAATGTAATTGTTGTATTAAACAGTTTTATAAGAAAAGACTGACTTTGTATGGAAGGTTGCATTTTAAAATCCGAAATGGTGTTCCAGCTTTTCACTAAATTCGATCTTCTTTTGTCCTATGTTTAGCGACAATGGTGCGCCGATTGCAGTTGAACTGTAGGTATTTTATTTTCAGCCATTATGCTTCCCATTGTCGGTGGAATCATTGTATCGATACAATGCTATGTACCACATTTTCCAACAAATTTTTCCATCTTAAAAACATAATAGATAGAGAAAGCATTGAATTGCAACTCAAATTTGTTTCTTTTCTAATTTTAAATGAAACTAAAACCATCTAGGAATCAGGTCATTCTCTCTGTAAAACATTTCTTTCTTTTCTTACAGAACGAGTTTATAATGAAGGTTCAAAGTTTCAAAGCTTAATAAATAATGAGATAAAATTCCTGTCACAATTTGGGTTTTTTTTTTTTAATATATCTCTGTGCAATTTTTAGAACACCATCTTTGCTTGTAGTTGTGGTATTGTAGGTACCATTTCGATATCTTTCAACGCTTTTCAGGTAATCTTCTATTTAAAAATCTATTAATCAATACCCAACTTTCTAAACGATTGTTCTTGACCACTGAAGTATGAACTGATTGTTTTCTGTCCTCCAATTCTCTTATTTTCATTCACTCGTTTCTTGGACTCTTTATCGAAAAACAAATTGTTCGTCTTTAATTTGTTCCAAACGTCATCTAGAAAGTATACTGAAGTAAATATCTTTGTATTCCATATACGTACAGTTGCTTTTCTACAAGTCAGATTCGATAAATAACTACAATGATTTAACTATCTTTTCGGTTTAGCGTAGTAAACCCCTTAAATTTACATCCATCCTTAAGAGATCTTAGCAAGATTCATAAAAAACTTGGTAAAAAAAATCCAGCCCAGAATCGATATTGACTAAAAGGTTACAGACTGGTTTATTTTTGTGCTCATTAACTACAGCGAATGAATAACGCCGAAAACTATGGGGTATACCTATGAGCTATAGGCCGAAAAAGTATGAAGATATTTAATAAAATCTGGACTACCAAGGGCTTTTTATGAGTTATATAATACTTATTTATAATATTAAAACGATAAGAGTAACAGAATTACTATTGTTAGAATTCATTTTAACTATTTACTACAAATTTTTTATGATTATTATAAGCCGAACACAAAAAAAAATACGAAAAATATTTGTTACTCTGGAAGTAATTTGATTTATTCATACTTTATCAGTCTGTAAGCTCATATACCTCATTGTTTTCGGAATTATTTTTTAGGTGGGGTAAAATGTGCTTAAGAATGAACCTATTGGTACCTATTTAGTCCTATCGATTCATATCGATTGGTTTTTGGTCCATACGTTTTTGGAACATCTCCTTTGTTAATGCTGTCGCCAATGACTACTAGAGGTATAACTTACGGTAGGCACACAGACCTTCAGTCAAAAGAAGCTAAAATTTTTACCTCTAGATCTTATTAAATCTTCTTTATCCGGTAAAGCATTCACGGGTAGGCACTCGTTCAGAGTATTGGAGCCTACTGGATGGATCCTCAACATTTCTAGCATTTCCTTTTTAAAGAATGGCTTAACCATACCCATGAGAATGTCCATGAAAATTGGCGCATTCGTAAAGTGAAACTCACGTAGACGAATGAACATAGCCTCCTAAAAGAAAATTAAATTTTGAATTAATATACCTGTACAATTATTGCTAGCAACTACGCTAATAACGGGTTTGAAAGTTATACATTTTGACCATTACTCAGACAAGGCACATTAAAAAATAATATCAATATTGAAACTTGGCATGTTAACACATAATAATAATAATATAATTTTAAAGTAAATATTATGTGTCAGTCAACTATTAATAAATTTACTACTAAGCATCATTGTTTGTATTCAAACCTGCAAAAAATAAAAGAACTGCTGAGCAACAGTGAGGTCTATTCTAGCTAAGTGTCCCATACACACTCGGTCCATGTCGACAATCACCGCCACTCCAGCAAACGGCCCTTCTTCATACTGCCATAGATCCATCGTCATTACGAAAGCCCTACAATTTGTCAAGAAAATACGAGTATATATTTTCTTTTCTAATTACAATCTTTGCATCAGCTCTGTTGGCTATAAGCAGAGGTGATGAAGGTGGTTGTTGTTAAAACGCACATATTGAATCAGTCTAATTGTGTTTAATTTGTTTTTCATTTAAGGCTAACAAATATGTTAAACCACTACCTTAGGCCACATTGTTACTTATCAGCTTAGTTTGTAGCCGAATAATGCCGAATATTTTCAGTTATTTCTAAATAATTTCTGAAAACTTAACCAAAACCTTTAAAATAAGACAAAAAAACTTAATAAAAATGGAATCCACTCCGGGTGATAGCCTACGCTACGCCGCCATTGGATGCGCAAGAACCCTAAATCTTCTTATCTAGATTTCATTCACAAATCTTGTTTAATCTTTAATCGACTTCACAAACAAACGGGAAATAGTCTTCAGCGCGGATCCTCGATGTAAAAGTTAACTGTTTTACTTCATCCGTCTAAACTGCTTCACTTTGAATTAAAACGATCGTTTTAAACATAAAAAGAAGATACATGTTATATCTAAAATGCCACGTTATTTGATTTTGAGTTTTTTATTTAATGTTATTGAATAAAGGGAAAACTAGCTTGTGACACGTAACAATGTAATTTATTTATATGCGCATAAAACATAATTCTGGATTGAATGTAAATATTTACTTACAGTTCAGAAATAAATATTTTTCGTATTTGATTGCTGTTAGGTAAACTACTTACTTAACCACATCGCCATATACGAATTTAGACGCATCTGCATCTAGAAGTTTGCAATAAATAACACGATTCCCTTTGTTCGTATGAGCTTGGATTGGAGTTATAAGCCTGAAAAAACACTTTACGATTGATTCTGTACAAAATACGTTTCTAGTTATTAAATTTTTTGGAACAAAGTCATTATAAAATTGTGAAATGTAAATTATCGGTGATATTTTTAGTGCAAAAAAGGGTTTTTCTTGAAATATAAAAATCAGGGGTCTCTTATTTAGAGTAGTTTATAATATTTCCATATTATAACTTACCAAACTTGAAATGCATTTTCTAAACTATCATCACATATTCTATTTTGATAGAAAGTGAACAACGTTCTTAGGGTGAAGTTGAGATCAAATACTTTCTTCGTCATCTCGTAATCCCATTCACAGCAGTGATGCGCCAATAACAAATCGACATCTAACAACACAAACAGAACCAGCTAATAAAACGCAGCCCATCAAATTGTTATAGTCTAGACTTTGCTCTTTTTATTAACTACATTTGTATCTGTAGACACAAGATTAAAACGACCGTAGGTGTGCTTGTTTGCACTTAGATGTTTGACACTGATGTAGGTACCTACGATTCATGTGCCGTAAAATACGTGTAATTACTTATGCTCAGTATGGAAGTGAGATCCTAAACAAAATCATTAATTAACTTATTGCTTTATATTATTTATTTTATAGGTATTTATTATACTGACCTTCGATAAAGTCACCCGGAAGATGCGCCTGACTATTCACCCAAATTCGAAGAACTTTAATGTCACTAACCTTAAAATCTTGATTTTCTTTGCACATTTTTTGTATGATACTTTCATTAGTTTTATGCATTTTATTTGAAACTTTAAAACCCCACAAGCACAACTACACGTCCTGCCATGCGATTGTATCGTCTGTCAGTCAAATCAATTTTACAGAGGACCTATTCATCAATCCGTACAGACATACCTACTAACCTTATCGCACATATATACATACACCTACCAAAACGTGTACCTACCTACATTTCCCTGAGAATCCAGTAAGACAGTGAGTGACCAAAGGTATAATATAAAATCCTAGAACAATTCACACAGATTGCATTAGATATAAACTAAGCCACGGGCTTGCACTATCCAACCAAATGATACATAAATATTCGTGTTTAATATTCAGATACTCGTGTTAATCAAACAAATCTGACTATGCTGGTGCTCGAATCCGGGACCTCATATTGCCACAGCCAGCGCTTCAGACCGCTACTCAACGAAGATCGTCAAAATGTATATGTCGCAGCCAAATAGCATAACACGCTGTATAACAAGTTGGCACGCCGTATTGAAAGCGTCGCTGTAATGTAATGGGGCTGCTTCACGTTCAGCCTTATACATTAACGTTTAGCTTTCTTGGGACTTACAACGAACTTAATCAGAAGAAATAGGAGGTAGTAAGAAACCGGATAGAATACCTAATTTAACTTTACCTAACCTAGCCGATGTTTACTGGAATAGGCACACCTTTTACTACCAAAAATTTTCCTTTTAGAAATAATCATCACGATGCATTGTCACACTACTTTTTTGTCAATCTGGACGCCATTTACGTTTTTTTATGCAGCACCACTTGTGGCAATAACTGGAACTAAAACTTTAAAAGCGGCGTATCGACGATACGGCTGTTTGTATGTGGGCTACAAAATACTAAGCCGTTTTAAATAATGCGAATGGTGCATTTAATTCGGCGCACTTTGATCCAGCCGAACTGTTCATGAGAGAACATTACAGCGATGCTTATCAATCCGGCGCGCCAACTTGTAATACTTATTGATGACCTAGGAAGTTGGTTTATAACTTTTTATGTATTTTTTGCTTTAACGTCTGATAACATTTTCATTCTAAGTAATAATTAATAATCTAAGGCTACGAATAATATCTAAGGACACAAAATCTCAAATTTACCTAATTATCTCTACCGTAATTCTACTTACTTGATAATGATTAATCATATGAATTGTGCAGAGCGGAGTCTTTTTGAAGACGTGTGTTGGAGCGTATGTAAGCTTCATTCAGCCAGCTATAAACTGGTGGGATCTCAGCGAGGCATACAGCACCGTTGAGCTAGAAACTCGGACAAGGACGAACCTTTATTACATTATCCATACCCTTGCCCTTAGATACCTGTTTGGAAATTTGACAATATTAAACGCTACAGGAATATCTGCGTACTTTATTCCCGTAGCTTTGTCTTGTACGTAGATTTCATATAAACTCTAATATCGGTAAAACTTAACATTCTTTTTTATAGAGCCACGAAATGTTCGAGCTAGATCTACGTATGTAAGCAGGGTTTTAGTCTTTTTAAGCCACGTAGGAGATAAATTTCAAGAAACTCTTAGTACTTCAAAGTACATTATAATTTACAGAAAAGCTACAGTCATCTTTAAACAAGAAAAATAAACATACTTTATGAAAATCTAATTTACTGTCTGTTCTAAGCATCATATGCTTTTTTGAAAATTGTAGATACACGATTCACAGTTGAGATGACCTCGCTTTGTGGATATCGTACGGCAGCCTATGGTTTCGACAGCGAGCACAGTTCGATACAACCCTAATACGTGGAAATTAACATGACACCAGTGCCAGGCGATACTGGTGTTTTCTGACAAGAAAATAAAGGTTAGAGTCGGAGATTTATTTATGAATGAATTGCTAGAGCCTAGAGGCAAGTGGCGGTGAGCCGTGAGTTCCGCAACAGTTTACGTTCCTATATAGAACAATGCATCTCAATTTGCGGTCACAGGCATGATCGAGTTTTCTGCCTTTTCAAATTTACTTCAAATAATTTTATTGCACGGAAAACTTTAATATTGATTTTATGAACAAAAATAACAATAACAAACTTATCTCATATTTATGTTTAATGTTATCATACAATTTTCGAAATTCTTAATTTAAGATTTCAGCGTTAAATGAAGGAAGAGATAAACATTGATTGCTTAAAAATACTGTGATCAGAGGAGTCGTCTTATCTAGAGGCCTATCACAGGCCATGACAGTGTCAAAAGATTTTTACCAACTAAAATACGTTGTACATAAAAAAAAAATACACATGCTAATCGAAATCTTAGCATGTACGATTTTCAAAATTAAATTCCTTTTTATTTGAAAAATTATAAGATGTTTGTGAATAAACCGACCAAGTAACACTGAAGCTGTTTTATTACTGACTTGTAACAGATGACATGCAATACGTACGAGTATACTTTCCAAGACACATACATACCAAGACAAGATCTGATGATTGGGTTCTGAATAAATTGAGGAACTTTTTGAATAGTTATAGACACACTTTTAGACCAAATGCTTAAAGATCTAAAGGTGTGTCTATAACTATTCAAAAAGTGTTCAAATAGCACTATTTAGTGAAGTGAAAATGATGATAAAGGACCAAAAGAACTCTTCAAAAATTAACGGACCTGTGTCGAGGAAAGACATTGTGCTATTGTCACTAATTGCTGCGTCAAATGTCGCTTAAAACAGAAAATATCCCTCTTCAAAAATTACAAAATAATCTTTATACCGTTATCGTCTGAAACCAATCTATAGATACCTACTGGTTTTACTTTCAACCGGCTGCAATAGATATTTGGTAATCTACAGATGATAATTGTGTAAAAATTATTATGTGTTTTTTGAAGTATCTTTTTTTGTGTAGAAAAATATTTTTCTAAGCCTTGCTTACTTGCTGTTTCCCGGCACATCATATCAAAATTTAGAAATACAAATGGTTTACTAGCTGAATACATAAATTTTTAGTTGTTTGTTAATTTTCAAATTGTTTTTAGGTAGGCCATGCATGGCAATATTGACAAAGTAACATGTGAATTATGCATGGAACTATTTCCAGTTTTATAAAAAAATATTTTTTATTTATTGTTTACAATAATTTTATAAAAATGGTTTACATTTTTTGAAATATTTTATTAGAACAATGTTTTTTGAATACGATGATGAGGTCAGAGGTTTGTATGAGGAAGGACATTGGGAATGGAGTGATGAATTTAATGAACTCACTTTTATTCGGTAGGTGGTGTAATTGTGTTAAAGATTTACTTAGCTTTTGGTTAGTTATTTGAGCGTTTCGAGACAGACAACTCCCATACAGTTTATTCAATTACACATCATGATAGTTCCAAAAAAAATCCTAACACACGAATGTATAATAAATCGACTTTTTAAAAAAATATCATAAGAGTTATTTCCTTTTTGAGCTAATATCATATTGTTGCCGATGCAATGGCTATTAAATTAAAGGAAAAAATCGAGCAAGTAAAAATCAATTTATATATTTCTACGTTCTTTTTTTCAGCGACAAAAAATTTGAGGAAGAACCTTACTTTATGAATAATATTATGGTCTCTGGGCCCATTAAATTTAATAATGATATGGAAGATAAAGAAGAGGTAATCGTTAATGAAAATAAAGTTACAAATACAACATTTCATAAACCCGTTTTTTTCAGAAACGCTTTAAAAAAATCATTCAAAGGACAACAATTGAAAGCGATGTCATTACTCTACAAGTAAATGTTACTTCGACTGTTCTGCATTTACTTATTTTTATGTGAATCACATTTTTTACGACCTTTTAACAATTTTCAGGATGTTAAAGATGTAGCACTGTTTACGGCACCAAAATCTATTCTAAAGCCATCTGTTATTAAAGTATTCCATCTCCCAGTGACAGACAGATTCTTGCGATCCTTGATACTATATTTTCATTTCTTTTTGCAGGTAAATTTTTATACGATTTATATAAATTGTCTATCATACATAATACATATTTTATTTATCTATGATCTAAGCTACGTTTTGTAGGTAGGTTACAACACTCTAATCTCAATTCTAAGAACAATGCATTAATTAGACTTTTAATTATTTTAAGTAATTACTTACTTAACATAGAAACATATTTTTATTTAAGGTTAAAGATGAAATGGTTCAACGAATAAGAGAAAAGCAGAGCAAAATTGAAACCCCGAACACCATAGAAATAGAAAAAAAATATTCAGTTGACTTAGAGGACTTAAGATTACTTATAGCTAAAGAATACTGTTCAATGATACAAGGTCAGTAGTTTTAATTTGCAAATCCAAAGCAAATATTAAAAATGCTTTGAAATTATTTCAGGAGCATGTGGCTTTGAAAAATATCATCATCTAGGACACTCGGAAAAGAAAGATTCTACATTTTTTGAAATAATTCTGGCTGTCAGCATTCAAATTATATATCTTTCTGTAGGACAAGTACAACTTAATCACATTGGTAGATAAAAATAGAAAAAATATTTTATAAATCGTAAAAACCATATATCAGCTTAAAATATAGCATTTTTAATAATTTCAGAACAAGAAACTCATCGCTTATTTAAATCTAACTTTTACAACATAGCTAGACACAACCCCCAAATAAATCTAAATGTATCGGATGTGCATTCATCGTTTGCTCATCGAATTAAACAATCCGATTACAATACGTGTCATATTTTAAATCAAACTCAGACAAATAATAGGATGAAATTGCTTGTTCATTCTCCATTGTTTGATGAAATCTTCCGTAAAAGAAACATGGAATTCCAACTGATAGGCCTAGGGTTAGCTGAATATTCCTAGTAAGTCATGATCTTAATCAATCTAATTATTAATAAAATAAATAATATTATATTATTACCCTTGTTTAAGACACTCACTTACTCAATTTGTTTCTTATAGTTTGAACTCCCGACTTCAATATTTAGAACATGCAATAATAGCCCCGGAAAAGGAGTTGCAATGTTTAGGATTAACGTTGGGTATAATTGGTCTTCCAAGAAAACAATTCGACACTATGTTGCGACACATTAAATTCATCAAAGACGAATCTAAGGTTTCAATTTTGGCTAGGTATGAAAGTTTTTTTTTTTTTTCGTGTATAACCACATCACGACACACACAGCGAATCAGGGCAAATGCAATACTTTAGGTTCTTCTACATAATCTTTAATCTTAGGTAATTTTTTCCATATACCTACATGTTAGTAAGGTTCAGGACGAATGGCCAATTCTTTAAATAAACACATAAGCAACTACTTATCGAGTGTTAAATTAATAACAACCCCTTTTCGACTGCACTTTGGTATAACCCTATTTTTGTAATTTTTATTAAGATGCTGAATAAGACAGTTGATACCTAAAACATACAGAACACAATTTAATAAAAAATGTTGCATAATTATAAAGTATGATTTAAATGTAACATAAATAATATTCATTTAAAATTGTAACAGTACTCACATCGCGAAATCATTGTAATTGAATTCCAGACACCGACCAAGCAACATGTTGACGAAACTGTACCCTCGTTTATACATACCAGAATCAAGTGACATCAAGTGAGTAGACTCGGTTAAAAATATTTTCTTACGAGGAAGGGCCTTATTATATTAATCTTTGAAAGAGTTAACTTCTCGTTGATTAGAAAAAAAAACTATTGGATATTTCCTTCATGATATTCTTTGTACTAAGTTAGCATAGGTTCATTAGAAGGGGGTTGAGGTTTGGGTTTGGGAAGGTCAGCAACAAATTAGTAAGGCCTTGATTGTTGCATGCATCGACTAGAAACTACGACAATGCTTTAACCATCAACCGTCCTAAATGCTCATTTGCCACCATTGAATAAAACCTTCGGTCCTCCATTAGTCTTGGCCCTCATTAAGTTTAGGTCGACATGTTAAGCTTAGGGACGCTTGTCCGTCATACAACGCAATATAAAACAGCTTTTTAATTGACCACTCTACGCCATAGTCAACAATTTTTATGGTTATACGAAATAACAAAACCTCTTAAACCCGTTGTATCGTTATATGTGTGAAACGGTTAAATATTGCTAACCAGTCCTGTCAGAAATTTTGTTTACTGTTCTGAAATCTTTCTTTTTTGTTAAAATCAAGTTTTTATGATTATTAAGCTGAAATCGTCTGTTTGTTTTATAAAAATATCAGTAATTTCTATTTGATTTCAGAAATATTCAGACGACTTCTTTCAAACGAATTAACACAAAATTTGACATGTCTACTTCGCTACAGCAACAACGGAAGTGGATGAAATATTTGATCCCCAAAAGGTTTTTCCACATTTTTTAATTCATTGACCCATATATTTATTATTAATTTGACATCCACTTTAAAAATACGTAATTATTTTGTGTAGTCCATTTTAGTTTTAATTACCTAAATATTTTAAAATTCTCATACATTTTTTTCTTTTCACTTTTGTTCGCAGATGGTCGAAATAGGTGGTCGGCATTAAAATAATTTTCGTGTACACATGAAATATGTATTATTTTAATCAATATAAATAATTTCTTACCATCGATAATGCTACATCGTTTTACACGGAACAGAATAGTTTTTTAATATATCTTTGAAATAAGATATTGAAATTATGTTAAATAATAAGAGTTTGGATTACAAAATACATACTTTTAGTATTATAAAAATCTAGCTAACAAGTCTCATCACTCAGTTCTTCTACCGTAAAAAGTTGTGAAATCCATGTTGTACCAAGTCAGTTCATTTATTCAGTCGTAGGGACTGATTAAGGGACCTTCTGCCTTATGTTATTACATAATTAGCTAACCTTACTATATCTTCTAGTGATATTTAAAATATCCATACTGACTGATCCAAATTGCGTAAGTTAAAGTTTCCCTATCCCTATTTTCCCTATATAACCTTGAATATCGCAGTATGACCCAAAAGGAGCCTGGAAAATAGTGATCGCGTTTCTGTAACAGACGGGAAGCGCGGAAGCCGCGACGCGAGCAAACCACCTCCGCCGGCCACGATTATGATTATGATTGTTCTTTCTTTCACGGCAATTTCGGGAAATTTTGCGGAATTTTGGTACCTATTCTTTAGACATGTCACATTCCAATATTACTTTTTCGTTCTGTTAAAAAGTTAAACTCTACACCTATTATTTGATTATATTTTACATATACAGGTACACTGATTCATTCACTGTAAGTGTAACTTAGTAATCCAATATATTTATGGGATTTCAAAGTTATATAGACCACGACTAAATTGAATAGTTAACTTCACAATTTCAGATGAGAATATTTACATGTTTCTTGAATTTTAGAGACCGGTTTTCAGTATTCTGGTTTTAGTTTTTAAACTAGTTTTTTTATCTAAGGGAAAAAGATAGAAAGACTGCTTAAGACTTCTTCCATAAATTTAAGTATCCTCTTATTGATACGACGATGCGCTTGATGTCTGAAAACGCCAAGAGCCCCAACAATGCGTCGCCCATTCAGAGGTAAAGATGTTATACCTCTCGTGTCAGTAATTCTAGACCCGTTGCTGGCTGTTTGATTGTATGATACCCATGATGCTCTATATGCTACGGTAATGCCTAAAGGTTTACTTAAATGATGACACTGATACCTGAAACTTACACCTCTTCATTATATAGCAGTGTACATAAGTACAAATATTTTTAAATTACTTATTAATGCGCTACATTTCATGTGTAACCTTACTATGTGGCACTTGACATTAAAATTCAATTTCCTAAAGGTCAGATATCATTTTCTTACTGACATGGCTGATAGCAACATGAAATGAGTGAGTAGCATCCTAATGTTATAAATGCGAAGGTAACTCCTTAAATGCTGAACTTATTTCAAGAAATTTGACATTTCTCGTAAGATAAATTACACCCTAAGCAAGGACCTGTTCGGTTACAATAAATTATTTAAAATATGCGGCTTTTGTGTATATTTGTATAATTAATATAACAATTAAATCAATATAAATGTCTATTTAACTCGTCCTCGTCCTGTGTTGAGTAATTTATTGAGTCTATTCAGCCACTTCTTCCGTTGTGTCTCACTGCACGGTGGAATCTCTTCGCGCTCACTCGGAAACGATGGCGGGAAATATATCCTTAAAACAATTTATTGCAAAATTTATTAAAAGTATGGACAAGCACATTTTTTGTTCCCATTTCAAAACAGGTTTAGTACCTTTCAGACTTTGCAGGAAGAGTTATGTCTGGATAGAGTTTCATTGGAGAAGTCATACTTTTCTTGACTGAAGCACTGCTCTTGGGTGTGATGTGCGAACTCATTCCTGAGAATCTAGAAATAGGAAGGTACAATAATTTTTTACCTATCTTCGGAGCTGATTCGTTTCAACAAAGTTTACACCTTCATAAACGGCAAAAGTTCTTTTGTATATTTTTTTTACTAAATAAACACAATGAAACTAAATATCTACTTACATCGAGCCTTTCGATTTTTTCGATTCAGCTGTTGGTATTGGCTTTAACATGGTATCAAACCCAGACCTCTCCATACCTAAGATTCCCACGGATACACCATTTTTTTTTAGTTCCTCATAAGGGCCCGAAATTGCTTGGAGCATATAGAAAAGTCGCGGGGTAATTCTACAATGAGAAAATGTTAATTATAACAAAGGAAACACATAGTTGAACAGTTATAAACGTAGTATGTTTTACTTAACTGCTGACACTTAATAATTCCAAGGCCTATCATGCGGTAGTCGATTTCTCGGTGGCAGAATACTTCATTCATGAGAGCAGATTTAGTGTTCAACTTCTTGTCGTAGCGGGCGCAATGCCCAAGCATCACATCCTTCTCCTCCTTCGCCATTTTAGAAATGTAGCCAGTTTTCAATGTATGCTCTACCGTGTTGAAGATCTCCGTTTTGAACATACGATTGATTTCTAATTCTTAAAATACATATTAAGATTTAAAAATATATATTTTATATAAATACGATTTAATAGGTACCCATACTCCTTAATTACTATCATAATTTTATATGTTTCAAAGTTATCTGGTGTTGTAAATTTGTAACATAAAATTACCGATTTGATTAAAAGATTTTCTTCCTAAAGCTAGCCACACTATCTGAACACATATTCTCAGCATAGTCTCAAAAAATCGGGCGTCTTTATCCGAAAGCGATCTCCTTTTTTTAGCTGGACCCATGTGGTGGAACTTCTTTGTATCAGCTCCACCTATGCCAAATAATGACAACAATATTAAGTAGCTCGGATTGTATGTTCGACCAAAATGTTGGTTGAAAATGAGTTGGCAAAACGTCAAAATTCTCGTTTTTTCTTCGTATCAATAGAACAATACTCGTTTGTTTGAAAGACAATATTTAAAAACACAAACCAATAAGCATTGTACAATATTCTTTGGCCACTAGTATCCGTAGATCACATAAATTATCTCTCAATTCATTTTCAAGTATCTGACAATCCGGTGTACGGACTTTTGTTTCCAATTCTATCATCCTCAATGCCATTTCGTCTGCAATCTAATTAAGCAGTGTTAAACCATGAGCCCATTAATTAAGGAAATTTTCATTTCCATTGAATTTATGTTCTAAATATTAAATGTATTTTAATCTTAAGCCTTAATGAAAACGCGATAGCGTAATTGTAATTTTACATTAATCCGCAAACGGCATCGGCCTTTTCCTACTAGTACTTCCTACCTATTCTAACTTTTTAATGCTGGTATTGATTTCTTTAAGTTATACTGGAAAATTGGTTAGGTTTAAATGGTTTCATAAATGTGTCTGTATGTCAAACATCATAAATAAGCCTTTTCAAAAGACAGGTGCAGAAGCGAACTTTTTAAGTTTTTTTGCGTTTCTGTACAAAATATTCTGTCTCTTCAGGTAATAAAAAAGAATAATTATAGTCAGTTGATATGGTATACAATCGATAGTTGAAGGCTATTTATTGTCAAACATATTTGTCAATTTCACCTATTCATATTTCATCGATTAGATTAGACACCAATAATTATAGTTAGAATGTATTCTGTACAGAAGCCCAAATAAGTAGCAAACGAATTACCAAATACAAATTAGATCCTCGTAAAGCGGTAGCACTTTTATAACTGAATAATACTATTATAAATAGTTTACCTGCAAATAATATTGGCAATATAGAATTAACGCTCTAATAAATCGTTCAGTGGTCGGCAAATGAAGCATGTTGATTAACATTGGACTAAGCAAAGATATTGGAGCAGTGTAAATTGCTATGTCCTTTACATCCTGCAGGAAAAGTTTTGGAATAAAATATAACCATACAAAAACATAAAACTTGCGCATTGAATAGATATAGATAGATAATAAACTATTTATCCATTGAGGTACTTGTACTTACTTATAAAATTATTAGATTAAAATGAAAATAATGCCTACCTGTACTGTGATAAGATCTTCCTGGCCTTGTTTAAGTTTTCTTTGATATCGTCTCCGAAATCGAATCTGTTAAAATATATATAGAATAGAACTTATTGTTCAATTTATACCAATATGTAAAAAACTGTTTTTCGTAAACCTGATACTTTTTAGGATTCCGTACCCAAGGGAAAAAAACCGACCAAGTGCGTGTGCCGTTGTGTGGCTACGCATTGTATAGGGTTCCGTAGTCACCCATAATTGTAATTGTTATGATTTTATTTGTAATATTTCACATTTTACATATTATTGCGTTATTTTAGTACGAAGTTTTTCAAGTAAACGCATTTTACAAGTTAGGCCTCTATAACTCCGATTTAACTAAATTATATAAGACGTTATGATTTTCTTTTAAAGTTCATCACAAGAACTACCACTTTATTCATAGGGGAGGTGTCCCAAAAAAAATAATTAATGTTAGTACTTTGTCGACGTGGTAAATACACATATTCATGCAAAGTTTCATTTTTCTAGCACTAACCGTTCCCCAAGGTAAGCCGAGGAGGGACGGACTGACATGACGAAACTGTAGGGTTCCGGAGGTAAACTAAGAACCTTAAAAATAGGGACCCTTTTACTATGCCTCTGCTGTCCGTCCATCTGTCTGTCTCATCAACCATAAATAGCCAGACTCATGAAATTTTACAGAATGATTTATGAATAAGAATTTTCTGTTGCCGCTAAACAACAAATAGTTAAAATATAAAAATAAATTATAAATTAAAGGTTCTTGTTTCTTTTACGAAATTATCTAAAAGTATGCAATCACAGCTTCTAAAATAAGATTCGGCAATGTCATTAAAGTGTATTTTAAAGCCAATATCCATAACATTGATGAGGCAAAAATTTATAGGTAATTGTTAAAATAAAAACCTGCTCAATGAGATCAACGTCATCTTTGAACTCGACGGCGCCTGTAGGTGCTTTTGTTGGAATTTGAATTGTTTCTTCTATCACTGGTGGTAAATGACTGCAATAAATGGTAGATGTCTAATTGAAACGAAAAGTCTCCAATAGAAATATTCGGTGACAACCTACTACCGCCTCGTATTCCATACATTTGTTTTGAAACTATAACAGAAAATTAATCACAAACTGGATTAAATACCTTACAAAAATTAAAGCTTGTGTCTGTTCGTCCCAGTCCCAATGACCATTTTCGTACATCCCCCCAAATCCCTCATCATCATCTTCATCAGCCATTTGAACTTTTTAATTATGTATCTCTCAAATTTTTTGTTAATTTGTTTTGTTACTGTCAAACGTTACTATGAACTGAAGTCAATCCCAGAATTTCTAATGTCTATGGTATTTATTGTCTGGAATTTATGGTAGGTACTTTGTAAATGATAATTTTAAATAAATGTTTTCTTTTTTCAAAAATGGAAAAGATAATGCAGAAGGTTCCCAGTTCTATTTCCCATAAAGGCAGGCTTTGTTTTATTGAAAGCTCCCAACGCTTGCTTTATCCACTAGCTAAACATTCAATCATTAGGTTTAATTATCTAGATGGGTAATTCTCACCAAATCGCCAAATTAAAGATTGGATTACATGTATTTTTTAGTATTTTTTTTTTTTTAAACAGCATAAACCTAAAGTTTTGCTATATAATATAAATTTGAGAGTATTGGTCCTTTAAATTTTAATCAAAATATAAAAATTCGGGAATGACTGGAAGAGTGAGGGAATGGTTTCTATTTATCATTATCATAATTACAAACAAAGCCACCCTAAATAACTGTTTCAAAATAAAAGTTGTCTAAAAAGAATGAAGCTAACGATTAAAGAAGGTAAAAAATCCATTTTTACGAAGATATTTGTTTTGACACTTTTATGTCATTTCCTCACTTTAAGAATGAATTCATGAGTAAATTACGAATTCAGACAAAAGCTGGGAAAATACAGACTCATGAAGTCCTATGAATTGTTTCCTTCAGAACGTATTGAACAACTTCAAAACATTTAATGTGAAGTAATATTATCATTCATATACACCAAGTGAGGTAATGATGCAGAGAAATGTATCTTTAAATAATTTTAATCAAAATGCTTTCATAAACAAACCCGGGGCGAAGTTGTCATGAACAAGAAATTGTCACATGGAGAATAATAATAATGTCGGGAGGTTTTCAAATCTTTAGCTTGGATTCATAGACGTTATTCGGTACGATCTTAAATCTAATATTCTTAACATGATGAGGGAATGATTTTCATTTTCGGGACAAGCCTTTAAAATGCTTTTATGATTGTTGTATTCGTCGTTACTTTTTAGAAAGTCGGGAAGACAGTAAACACTATATTTGGGAGATATAAGCTATTTTTAATTTTATTACTCTAATTACATTACTCTATTTGAGAAAGGCAGCTTTTCTATCCTTTTAATTTGGGTGTGTTGACAACGTGAGTAAATGATTTTATAGATCAAAATATGGTAAACAAAAAGTTGTGAGTACTATAGACATCTTATATTTAAATTAAAATAATAAATATAAAATTTATGCACGTGTCTCAGCACTAAAATTCAAATCAAATCTTAGCATTAAATTTGGTGGTCATAACCCAGATATTTCCCTACTTATGAATAATAATACCTAAGGCATATAATTTTAAACTACTTACGTCAAGAAATTATTAAACATTTAACAAAGAATCAGTCTGTTTACACCCGTAAGTACCTCAAAAACACGTTAAACTTTAAAATAGTTTATTCTTACATTCGAGCATATCGACAAAACATAAAGATAATATATAAATGTCAATAACTTTATACGTATCTTGAAACTTGTATAATGTTGCAACTTGCTCCCGATTCACGATCTACGTCATAACGTGAATACATAATGTTATTGGTGGAAGCTTTCACATTAACTTTAAATATGTATAAAGTTTTACATTACTTACTATGTATTTATTTGATTTATCTGTTTTTGGCTACAAATGCATTGAATTCTACACAATATATTTTTTAAATAATCTTTTGTTATAAAACAGTATCAAACTCTATTTTTGTAGGTAGGCTAGGTATATAGGTAGACGTATAAATGTAATTTAAAAACGTTAAACCTTTAAGTATTACAAAATTCCTAAAAATAATCCACAATTAAACATTCGGTGTACCCAAAAACAATCCTATAAATAAGATGAATGTAGAGTATTTAAGTAATGTTTTAATCCGTTATGCTGTGATAAGGAAGTCATTTTATTACAGCGGTATAAAAATGCTGAAGGAAAAACAGAGGGACGAATGAACTACGAGTGACTATCTACCACCACTAGAATAGTAAACGTTGTCACCTAGTTTCAACAGATTTCACATCTTTAATTAAAGGCTAATCTGAGTTTTGGTTCAAAATATTCCACCCAAAAGCGGGGTACCTTGAAGATAATAGATGTAATACGCACAGGTTCGCAAAACTTTTTCACCTAAAAAAGTAAAATGAAATTGGATGGTTCCCGAGCTATCTTGATTAATAAGACAGTTTTAGGTTAATTAGAACAAGTGGGAAAAATATTAAAATTTACTAAATTGTTTTAATCTTTTTAGATCTTCACTATCCGTATTTATATTCTGTATGATAGAAATGCAAACAATTATAAACAACAGTAAACTTTAAATGTATAACTCATTAGTAGCACACGAGCCCCCTTAGACAAAACATCCTGATCCTGGGGCTGATCCTTCTCATTTACATCAGTGCATTAGAAAGACGAAAACTTAGAATTTTATTTTTATCTGCAGGATGAGCAAGTGTGTCAAATGTGTTAATTCATTGAATTGGTCGACACAGGCGATCGAGCACGGCGGCAGCGAATAAAGCGAAAGAGTCTTTGATCGTGTGCGCTCTGCCATGAGATCAAATAAAGTTGTGCTTGCTTGCTGGCTGCCGAGGGCGAATGTTGCCTATGAAAAAGAAAAGTATGTACAAGTTGTTATATCACTCGTAAAAACCATTTCGCAACATGACAAAGATCAACTGCAACTACATCGAAAAATACTAGAAGTATTTTTTGGAACAAGCAAGCATATATGCAGCCTGTTACCTACACACTTGCAATCCCAAAAGTATCAGGCATGCGTTGCTATACCCATAACCCCTCCAAAGCTCTCATGGATCACAAGCTTACTTATGATTTTCAGCTACGGCCTTTTGTACTTCCCCTCCTGTTGAGCATGATAACTTAATAACCAACATCTCCATTCCACGAGAATCATGATCTTAATAGAAATCATTCTACCTTAATTCTATGCAAGATCCAATAATAATTTCTGTGACAAAGTATGTATATTGCATAACATTTCCCTATTTAGTTTTAATCTATTAATCCAGAAATTATGTCACTATGTGTGTGTATCACATGTGTAGGTACCAACATACCTACCTACTTAATATTTATAGTAGTTTCAGATACAGCATCCTGTTCACTTTTACTTACCTAAGTTTATACCTGAGTACGTACCTGAAACTTTGCAAATTACCTACGTAGGTTGATACGAGTCTGCGAAGGAAGGTAGGCACCTTAAAAGGGTAGCCTTGGTTCTTGGTACAGTCATAATGACTCAACTATTAGGTGAAGTTAAATCCTTAATTTGTAGGTACGGAACAAGAACAGTCCCTCTTAAGCTTTTATAGATAAACTATAACATTTAAGATAATTAATTATAAACAGGAAAGTTACATCGATAAATTACATAGTACCTAAACCTACACAAGTTTGTTACCAAATATATTTTTGATAAACCTTCATACTTTACTTTTAAATTCTGCTTTCTTCCTTCCTATACTCTATGAAATATGAAATATTTGGTAGTGTCGTGTTGCTTTATCTATTTTGAATTCAAAACAATAATCGAATTAATGTCTTCAATATTCGCATCAATAAATCAAATGCAGTCTATTAGAGCAAAGATCTTATATAATTTATGGTATCTAATGCAATTTGATTCTTAACCTAGAACTTCGTGCTGTGACTACCAAATAAGACAGAGAAAGTGTTTTTATTATCTTACTAAAGCAAATATCTTCATTCCTGCGAAATGGCCGCGAGAGAGTGCTGAAGCGTGTACCCTTAAAATAAAGAAGGCCCTTGAATAATTACGCCACTCTCCTTGGCGATTTAGCCTGATGTTTGAAACGTTTTGCTGAAACACTATACTTTTTTTCAATTTCAATGTAACTAACTGTAATGAATGAACAACCTTAATCTTAATGTTTATAAAGGCAAGAATCGTAACTTGAAGTTTACTAGTTGATAGGAACAAGAGTGTAATCAGACTTGTCAGCATCGAGGTTTTCATGTGTGGATAATTGCTGTTTACCAGCTAAAGTGTCCCGAGAAACTAAATTGATTCGTATGCAACTTCATTCTAAATCGTGATTTACATACATACTTGCTGATCGAAGGTGACAAGTGTGATTCCACTAGGAATAAATCATCCAGACTGTTTTTGGGACTGATTTATAAAGAGACTGTAAACAATTTGACACTCAGAAAAAAGAACGATTAAATCTGGGCCTTTGTCACCATTTTTAAAAAAATTCATTATTTAAAAACAAGCAGACAGTTCACCTGGTACTGCCTGCCCCCTACTGACGCAATGATGCCCTTGATGTCTGAGGGCGCCAATGCGTTGCCCATTTAGAGGAAAAGATATAATTCCTCGTTTGACGCTAATTACTCTGGTTCTCTAATCCTTCGAACCAAAACACAGCGAACTGCTTTATGGCAAATAAAAAGGAGGGTGGTACTAACCAAGACCATCTCGTACGTAAATTTTCCATCTGTAATAAAGAACACACAGTATATAACCTGTCTGATTAAAAAACATTATCACAGTTTTTGTTTACCATACCATACTTTTCCTTTCAGTGGGTTTATCTCCGAAATACATTTAGTCCCATAAAATTTTATAAAATATAGTTACCTACCTAGGTTCTTTTAAAACAAACTCTTATTCAATTTTGTCCACGTCCTTTGCTCTTGAGAACTACTTGAACTCAAGTAGAATAGCTATATAAAATCATGAATAGGTGCTTACTCAAATGTATTTTACTTTTGTACCTACTCAGATATTGCACAGAAAATATTATAAGGAATCCATGGTAACATACAGAAGACTTCATAGGAGAATAAGAAGTTGGTAGGTACTATGTATAAATCTCGGGTCCTGGGTCGTGATGATGTTTTGTTAGATTCCTACATGAGCCTTTTTAACCGACTTCGAACAGGAGGAGATTTATTACCTAGGAACTTCGTTATTTACAGAGCGATTTTTTAGTTTGAAAGCATTTACTTTTTCGTTAGTCATTTTTTCATCAGGTCAGGATCTGATCATAGAATCCTGGAGAAATGGATCGAGATCTTCGAATATTATAGGACATCTATAGCCCTATATATTTTGAAATCATGCCTAAAAACGGAGATAACCAACCTGATGATCCGAAATCGTACCGTCTTATCGTACCTCGGCTTCTTCCGGGGGGTTTGAATTTTCACGAACGTCAATTCGGTTTTACTATAAGCAAATCAACAATCGACGCGGCTATCTCCGTGAGAAAATCGATAGAATCATCGGAGTTTAAATACGTCATTGGTGTATTCCTAGATATCTCTGGTGCTTTTGATAATGCATGGTGGCCAATCTTATTGCTCAAACTTAAAAACAGAGGTTGTTACAGAAATGAATATTCCTTACTATATTTTTCCATTTATAAAGTAATTGTATACACTAAACTAAGCTTCAACTTGGTCATCATGCGGTGTCGAAAGCATTGACTCGGTGCTGTCCTCAGTGCTAGAGCCGTATGACTTCTTGTTTATATCGTTACCGGCTAACTGTTGGCTGACGGATTATGCAGACGACGGTCTCCTGCTTATTCAAACTCATACAAGAACAGGAGTTGTTAGCTCATAAAGCACAGTATTTAATGTTAAAAGGAAACTTAGTAGAGCTATCGCGTCTTAAATTTA
The DNA here is from genome assembly GCA_949316135.1 of Choreutis nemorana. Lineage (NCBI taxonomy): Eukaryota > Metazoa > Arthropoda > Insecta > Lepidoptera > Choreutidae > Choreutis > Choreutis nemorana. Next base: position 5,105,404 of record OX438601.1, on the reverse strand, counting down.
ATTCAGTTACAGTTAAAAATTAAGACTCAGTTTGTTTTCTCGGTTTGATTCTTGAAAAGAAATTTCATTTTATTGAGCACATTGAGCAAGTTAGCGAAAAATCGAAACAAAATATCAACTTCGACGTGTAGTTTGTCGTTAGAAAGTCATTAAAAATAATTTATACTGCTACTTTCTTGGGTTGCATTTGTTACGGAGCCACCGTGTGGGTGGATAGAGCCGCAACGATTGGCGCTGCGCGACATAAATTGCTTCAGAGTCAGAGATTAGCGTAATTTTTCTTTGTTAAGCGTATAGAATCGACAGCAATGAGACCCTGCCGATTTTTGCAGGCGTTTTTCCGGTAGATTTTGAAATACAACTGCGTGCGGCAATGTACTCGCGGAATTTATGTGTTCAGATTTTCTTAAACCGAAGGATAGGGCTTAAATCAGTAGATTATTTGATAGTAACGAAAACGTTCGGGAAAAACTAATCGGCGAATGGCAAACTAGATGGGATACTTTATAGTGCGCGAACGGTTAAATAAAACGTGGCCATTCGATCATTGCGTCGCCCAATTTCTGACCGGGCATGGTAACTTTAAGAGCAACTTTATTCATTTAACTTGGTGCCGTCACCTCTTTGCGAATGTTCAACGTCGGATCGAGAATTTGTACAAACTGCCCATCAAATCTTGTGGGAGTGTTGTCTCTGGCAAGACCAACGGTCAATCATGTTGAATTTGATTTAAGTATCTGCGTGTAGTCCTATTTATTACCAAGATCTTATGAAAACGAAGGGAAACTTCCGTGATTTTAAAAAGTTTGCCACCAATATTACTGGTGTTAGATTTAGTTTAGTATTTAATTAATCCCCTGTTAGTTAGTGGCATAGCCTGTGCGTCATTGCACAGCTGCATTATTCTTCGATTATTCGATCAAAGGACGCCACTGTTTATCAGGATAAACAGGAGTTGCAGTGGTGGGACAAAGTGGCGGGTGTGCCCCGAAAAAAAAAGCCATTTATATTATTGGAACCGAAACCAAAAATAACAATATTTATTTATACCAACGGTCTTGCCGTGTTTACTAATTTCCTTATAAGTTGTATATCAATTGCAAAAAATAATAAGTTATTTGATCCTTTTAGTGCACTTTTTTTGCACAGTCGGTTTTATTTTTATTTACATTTATTGTGAAGTATTACATAGGTAGGTACGTAGTATTTCAATATGAGAAATAAGTATGAGAATGTCATTAAGAACAGTAGGTACATACCTACATACCGACATCGAGAGACGCAATCTGTAGTTAAACATACGTACGTACATATGTGTAGGTACATATCTTCGATCTATATCTATCTATCCATATTATTAAACAAAGTCCCATGCCGTATGTGTCTTTCTAGTATGATTGCGATAATCTCAAAAATTACTGACCAGATTCTTAAACCTTTTTTACTATCAACAGAGGATACCTGATGATAGTTTTGAAGGTTAAGAAATTATTAATGTCGGAAAAAATCAAGGCTTGTCGGAGCTTTTACGGAAAAGACTGCCTAATCTTTAACTTTTAACTTACAAACAAAACAGTTCCTACATTCCTCATCTATAAAAAGTCTGCGATGTCTCTCTCTTAAAAAAAGCTAATAGTCATTTAAACTTCTTAAAAAACGATTACAAATATTAACAAAGGCTATCTAGACGGAAACCTCATTTATATTTATCAAATAAAATACGTTCATACACATTATAGTAGCTTACCATAACATACAATTTAAATCAATACCTTACGAATCATCGTAATTTAAAACTGCGCGAGAAAATGAAATCAAGTAGAATTATGGTACATATGCCGTTTTATTTTATTTCTCCAATATGACGCGACGACAGAATTCGCTTGATACAACCATACCTTGCAGCCAGGTTGAGAGGTGTTCTGAATAATATCCTGGTAGCATTTTTGTCTGGGAAATACTTAGTTTCAAGTTGTTGGAAATATGTTTTTGATTCCTCGGTCACATTTTTGTTTTATTTGACGGTATCCAAAAAGGAAGATACGAAACCTCCCTAAATGTTAATTGATGGCATTATATAAATTATTATTTTTTGTTGGCCCGCACTTAACTATAAGATATATTAAATCAGATTTAGAAGTAATTAAAATAAAAATAACTAAATTAAAGTCAGGGGTACTTAGTTGTAAAGGTACTATACTAGGTTCCCTAAGGTATCACTAAAACATTTTCTAATTCGCAGGAAAATATCAAGTACTTAGTTGGTAGCTTTTTCAATGATCAATTTGTAGGTACAAAAAGTATTTCCCAATATTCATAAGGGTATTTCTCCTAAATATGAACAGGCAGGTAAACAAAATGCTGATTCACGAAAGTGAATGAGTCTTCTACTCCATTTCACTTTTATTTTGAAACTTCCAATTCGGTGAATCTAACGATTAACCAATAACTTTACCCACTGATCCATAAATGAGAAAAACATTCCAGTTGCGTTGCGTTAGATCTAACTCTCTATCTAAGTGTATAAATATATAAATAAAACTAAAAAATAAAGGACTAAACCTACCTAACTGGTGAACGTCGTGAACTATAGCTGCATCAATGTCGTCGTTGCACAAAACCAATAATCAAAATAAGTCGAAGATAGTTTAATAATATAAGAAGATAATTTAATGTTCTTTGAACAACTACCTAATACCTACCTGCAAGTTTTTAGAAAATTTGCAGGTGTTGCCGCATTTTTCTTGTTCGCATACTCCATCTTGTGCACCGCGTATACCAAACATTAATCAATGACCTAAACCATAAAACATTACTTTAGATTAAATTAACCATAGGTATAACCATGTTTAAGTCAAATAAAGTCAAGTCTAAATGACGTTTTATAAAACGACGTAGTTGAAATGTAATAAGGAAAAATATGTTCTGGTTTGACGTTTTTTGCAATTTTGTATTTTCTAGTATTTAATCGTCAACGTCATTGTGTTCTAATTGTAGCTCATTAGAAAGTCTATTTACCATTTCATTCAATTCATCTATATTTCGACAATCCTCTGCAGCCACGAATATGTTTGGTAAGCTATTGGTGGTGCCCTCTAGTGTGCTTTTAGTAAATAGTCATCTCCCATAGATATATTATTTTTTTCAGTTTCATTTTTGCCCCTTTTTCTCCGATTTCGTCCATTTTGGGTTTATGAGGCACTGTACAAAAAAGTTTCCAAATTGCCTCAGGAACTCAAATACCAAAAGTAATTCGGTTGTATTTTTCAGACTGGAATTATCTAAACACTTAACTTTTATCGCCCACAAGCAGAGTCGCTATAATCAGTGACACGTGACAGTTGCACTATAATGTTATGTATAGGCAAGCTTGAATCTTTTTCAGTAAAATGTTCTTCATAAAAATAAATTTAGATTGTGAAAATTGCAAATTTCAAATCAATCAACCCAAAGTGAAATACCTACCTGCCTTCATAATTGGCTCGAGCGGGGTGGCAAGTCACTGGTATGGTGTTATAATGAAAATTTTGTGTAATCCAATGACAACCCTCGTGTAAGTATCTAATATCTATACCTACCTAATAATACCTATATGTAGGTAGATGTTAAAATACATCGACAATTTTACGATACCTTCTCACCTTTTACGAGTATTTTTTGGATTAGCAAAATTTAAAAAATGTTGACTATTGTAAATTACCTTACCTAAAGGATAAAAATTGTATATCAGCGGGCTGTATCTCATGAACCTTATTAGCTAGACCAGAAATCCTACACCTGCGACCCGCAGGGCTGCATGCGGTCCGGCAAACCTGTTTTGGTTGGCCCACCTGGAGGTTTGTTCTGTAAATAGAATGGATAACCTAAATATTAGTTATATAGTCAAAACGCACGGTGGTAAGGGGCTGGAAAAAGCATTTAAATATAGCGCTCTCCTGAAATAGCTTACAAAAATAGTGATTTTATTATTTGAACGGCATGAAATATTTACTTATGGAGGGAAACAAACAGTTACACTTTTATGATCTTAATTAAAAACAAAACATGAACCAAAAACAGTTTCCACAGACTGAAAATTAACACATAGAGCGAGACAAACAAAAACTAATATATCTGAGATTGTACATGAGTAAATAATAAAAAAAAACAATTTAAAATTTAGAATGCGTACAAAACAAAAAAAATAAAAAGCTTAACCTAAAACAATGTATATGGTTCAAATTTTGATTAAATCATTATAAAACGTGGACACTTATAATTAATCTTACTAAACAAATACGGAGAGTCAATCTTATCGACGATCTTCGAGTGAATAAAATTTTCGATCAAAGGACTGAGAATGTTGATAAAATCTGTGTTTGAGGTGCCTAATAAATTTACTTTGAATTTTTTCAATGCTGCAATTATAAACATTTTATTGCGGATCCCAAACTATAGAACAATTTTCAAGAATTGGTCTTATAAGAGAGTTAAATAAAATTATAAGGGTGTTAATATCTTTAAAATCCTGACTTACTCTGAGCACAAAACCCAACACAATAAGTTTTACTAGTTATTTTAGTAATATGGCTATTAAAAGTAGGCTAGACATACTGCCTAGGCATACTGTCAATATTAACTCCTAGGTCTCGTAGTTCCTTCCCACGATTAATTTGTTCTCCATTAATAAAATAATTGGATTGAGTTTCCTAGTAATAGATATAACATTGCACTTTTTAATGTTAATTTGTAATTTATTTAACTGACAATATGTATTCAATTGATTTAGGTCATTTTGTAATAGCATACAATTAGAAGAATTTTTAATTCCTATATATTTTCATAGCGTCACAAAAAGTCAAAATTTTATATTTTGGAAAATTGAAATGACATCGTTAATAAAAGTAACCAAAAAATAAAGGACCTAGATGAGAACCCTGCAGAACTCCTGAACAAACTGGCAGGAAAGATGAAACATACTCATTGACAGAAACGGCCTAAGTTGTTTCTCTGAGGTAAGATGTTATCCAACGAAAGAGGTCACCATGTATTACATTTTTCAACTTATCAATCAACAGAGAATGGGATATTCAGTCAAAAGCCTTGAAAAAATCGGTATAAACGGCATCCACTTGATATTTAGAATCCGTAGCTTCAAAAAGAAAATCTAGATATTCACAGACGTTACTTTCCGTGGACCTGGAATCAATAAAACCATGCTTTTGAGGTGTTATGAGTGGTCTAATACTAGAATAAATAATGTCAAAAATTATATTTTCGAAGATTTTGGGTATGATGCTTATTTTTGATATGGGATGATAGTTGCATATATCATGCTTGTCACCATCCTCGTACACTGGTACATAAGACCGCCTCCATTCAATAGGCATAGTTCCTGTTCGTAAAGACAAGCTGAAAAGAATACTAAGCGGTTTGCTAATCTGTCCACAACAACGTTTAAGAAACATAGGTGACAGTTTGTCTGGCCCTGCTCCCTTATTAATATCGAGTTCTTCCAGATAACGCGCAATTAGCTCAGGTTTGAGATTAATTATATTGCTATTGTCGGCAGAGGCAGTTGCATTATCTACATTACTACTTGCTAAACCACCACCATCTAAAAAAACCGAGTGAAAGTGTTTGTTAAACAATTCCATATTTTATTACCATCAGATGAGCTAGCACTGACTAATTGCATGAAGTCTGGGAGGTCTGAAGAGTTTTTCTTGGATTTTACAAACGCCCAAAACTGTTTGCTGTTCAAACGAATATTGTTCTCAGACTTAGAAATAAACTGATTATAATACTGAAGAGTAAAAGATTTCCGCTGCTCTCTCAACAAAGAAAAAGTATGATAATCTTTTAAACGATGAAATAGTTTCCATTTTTTGTGAAATTTGTTTTTTTCTTTGCAAACCTTAATAATTGCACGATAAAACCAACATGGATATTTGGATTTACAATTTATTCGTTTATTAGGAACAAGGTCAGACAGAATACTATCTAAAAGACATGAAGCGCCTCATCAACGACTAGGGAGCACAAAATTGATTCCAATCAATTTTTCCCAAAGCCGAACCGAGCAATTCATAATCAGACCTATTATAATTGAACACAGAACACTGTTTAGGACGTAAGGAATAAAAAGTAATATTTTTAACAGTAGCTACAAACGGCGGATTGTGGCTATCAATAGGGACTAATGGGTTAATTACTGTTATAACTTCACATAAGGTATTGGACAGTAATAAGTCCAAAGTACGTCCAATTAAATTCCGAATGTGATTGAGTTCCTTAAAATTTGAAAAAACGAGAAAATTATTCAAGTCAAAAACAGTATTTTGGTTAAAATCACATATCATATCTCCTTTGAGAATTCCATAAAATCCACGAGGCTTTACTAATATTAAAATCACCAAGGATAAAGAAGAGATTATTCGGATGCGCTAATAACAATTCTGAAATATATTCAATAAACGTAAGAGAATAACCATGGTTTTATCGGGGAAGTAGCAGCAGTAAATATTACAAGAATCTGAACATCCAGACAAATGAAGAGACTGCTCTATAATATCAGCCGCTGATTGAGGAGTACCTAAGTATAGGCTTTGCATTGACAACAACTAAATCCATATTTGAAGCAATCAAGACTCCTCCTCCTAGTTTATTACCTCTGGAATCATAATCACGGTCACTTCTACAAACTCTATAACGAGAGTCGAAGAGCTCTGATTCAAAAATGCTTGGCAGAAGCAATGTCTCAGTTATACATATGATGACAAAATCGTTAATTAAAACATTTCTAAAGAAAAAGTTCGTTTTAGTCCAAAGACCACGCGCATTCTGGAAATGAATAGAGTAAGATTTATCCATCATATATATCCATCATAGGTCGGTACTTTTAAGTGTGCATATAGTTTTTTTTTGTTTTTTACAGGTTTCGGTGCCCTTCCATTTTGCATTTTGGCGCAACTTATCTTATATACTTACTTATAGAAGCCAAGAGCGGTCGCTCATTTCCATCAAGCGTTGTAGTCGGGGAGCCCATGATGCTAAATGTGGATTTACTCGATCGTCACGGAAACCTATCAGACCTGGTAGGTTAGATGACAGGAAGAATAAATGGTTCTATAAGGTTTTCAGTTTTAGCGGTGGGGGAAGCGTCTAGAGACTTTAAAGACTGTAAAAAAAACGATGACATGGAAAAACCCAAGTGTGTCAGATATTGATATTTTTCATGCTCCAGCATGTGTTTAACATAAAATATATAAAAATTATCTAAAAATTACATACCTAATGTTTAAATCTTATAATATGGTACGGAACCCATCATGTCCGCCAACCAAAAACTCAGATGGTTTTTCCTATATGGAAATATACTAGTTATAAAGTAGTTCAATCTCTAGATTGGTAGGTAAGTATAAGATTTTATACTTAGATTACCTATACTGGTAAGTAACCCATGGATTACCTTAATGAAATAAAATAAAAAAGCCTTTATTGCTGTTTTCTTTTAGTTTTATATAAATATGCCTGAGTTTAGGTTGTATTGTAGTGTTTAATAACATGTAGTTATCGGCAAACGGTAGCTTCTACGTCACAGCTTGTCTCCCGAAATAGGCCTCCTCTAAAAATTTCCATTTAGTCCTGTCTTTTGCTATGCGAGTCCACACAGGACCCGCTATTTTCCTAAGGTCATCTTCCCATCTTTTCGTCTGTCTACCTCTTTTTCTTTTGCAGTCCCGTGGGCACCATTCTGTTATTACTCTAGTCCATTTTTCTTTTTTTTCTCATAACATATGTTCTGTCCATCTCCACTTTAGTAGTCAGTAGGTTGAGTTTGCGTTTTTGAAATTTGTGTTATTTTTTATATCTTTCAATTTTATTCGATTTATTCTTTTAACTCCCAGTGTACTTCTCTCCATTCCATTCTGACATGTTTTTATTTTATTTTCTTGTAATTCTGTTAATGTCCAACTTTGACAACTATATAGTAGACATGGTAAAATACGCAAATTATATACTTTCCTCTTTTCTTTTAGACATTTCTTTGTTTTTCATGACTTCGCTTAGTGACCAAAAACGTTTCCAAGTATTAGCTATTCCCCTTTCTATTTCTTTTTGCATGCAATCTTCAGTAGAAATTAGTTGTCCTAAGTATATGTATTCAGCAACATATTCTATTTGATTATAATTTTTTATAGCATGTGTTTTTGTAGAATTTGCCATTATTTTTGTTTTTGTTAAGTTCATTGTGAGTCCTGCTTTATCACTATGATCTGAAAGCTGTTGTAACATTATCTCAAGATATTTTGAGCTGTCTGAAAATAAAATTAAATCGTCTGCGAAACGAAGGTGACTTAGGTTTTTTCCATTTATATTCAGTCCATTATTGGTCCAATCGAGGTTCCGAAATATAATTTCTAGAACTGCTGTAATTTTATTTGGTGAAATAGGATCTCCTTGACGTACACCTTCTTATAGGAAATAAATCTAGTTAAATATTTTAGTGCGTTGCTTACCACCGGGAATCCAAGCTCGATACACATAACATGATCACTGAGCCTGCTTGTAACTGATAATCAAGTGGTTATCCAACTATATAATCTATGATTGTTCGCTAAGAAAACTTTGGTTTTTGGAACTAAATACATATACCTATATATATTTACCTACTTGTGTAGTAGTTTGCTTGTTACATTGGCTTCTTTTTCTTTTATGTGTAGGTTAGTAGGTATTAATTTTATTTATTTAGTATCCCTTTATACTTATTTGCTTGGGAAAGAAAAATAAGAATATAATTCTAATCTAAAGTTAAAAATAATTCAAAAACTAAGTAGTGTAAGGCCGCCCCAGTATCCCATCTCCATTCGATTCTGAGCGATGAATATTCATGTCGCGATCGACGTGCGCCTCTCTTTATTCACTGCAAACACATGTACGTGCCTTTTAAACTTATCCTTGTATTTAGTAAATAATCAATTATTTTTCAAATTCCCGTTTATAGGTATAGAGATAGCAGGTTTCATGCTTGCCGCCGACTTCACGAGTTCATTTAATTATGGATGTACAATTGAAGTTCAAAAATATTCTGACGACGTATGGTCTGACATGGGTTGAAAGAAATTGAATGGTCAAATAAAAGGAAACAAGCAAAACAAATTTCATATTTAGAAAAAAAGTTTATTCAAGTTCTCCTAAACAATGAAACAACATTAATAGGTATTCGTTAAAGCAATGGTGCGTAAATAAGTCTGGAAAAAGCAACCGGATGACTATTGGTATTTGAGTTCCTAAGGCAAGTTGGAAACTTTTTGTTAAGGACCTCAAAAGTTCAAAGTGGACTGATTCCGTGAAAAAAGGCGTGCGTGATAATGAGTTTTTTTTTTATATACTGGAAAGGCGTACGGACAATTTTCATCCGTTTTTATAACATTGAGCGATATTAATTATAAAATTGAGATGAGAACTTTTAGAAGAATTAAAAATCCGTTCGCGCAAATCGTCCGTACGTTTCGGATGACAATTTTTGTAACTATTATTAAGTATGTATACTTGCATGCTACCGCCTTTCCAGTCGATTTTAATTATTTTTTTCGTCTTCACCCACGCCTTTTTTCTCGGAATCAGTCCACTTGGAGGTTATGAGGTCTTAAACAAAAAGTTTCCAAATTGCCTCAGGAAATCAAATACCAAGAGACATCCGGTTGCTTTTTCCAGTCGTATTTCCGCACCATTGCCTTGAATATATAGAATTTTACTTCTACAAGTAAGTACTAAGTTACTTTTTTCACATTATCTAATTGACTGAAATCTTTTGTACTCAAGATTGGTATTCTGCTTACGTTGAATGTTAAAAAGTAGAAGTAATAAGACAACCAAAAATAAAACACTCCCACGGAACAATACACAGAAGTTAACATTAAAGGTAAAAAGGGTAACGTTTTATTTAAACCTAATGCATTATGTATTGAATTTTCGTAAATGCACAAAAACAAAAGACCATATACGTATAAAGACTCTGGATAACTTAGCATAGGCAGCTTCATGAAGCCACGTTTTTTCTTTTTCTTTGTCTTTATAATTTCATACAATGAAGGGATATTACTAAATCCGATTCCACAATTTGTTAAAAGCATGAATATTTTAATTGCTAATAAGTTCTTTGGATACAGCAAAGGAAACAGTGAATAGTGTCCAACCGTAGATAGTATTAGATACAATCGTCCATCGTCATTTCCCAGCACAGATAAGAAACTGGAAACAGAATACAGTAAATAGTAACTTTAATTTTTTGAAAGGAATAAAAAAAGGCATCCAATATTTTAAATTAGCGATAATTTTAATATTGAACTATTTGGCGATTACATATTAAGCTAATTTTCGAAAATCACAAAAAAAGGATTCGCCGTTCATTTTTACCCGTTAAGCCCAAGCTGGCATCTGACAGAACAATTTCAGATTGGAATATTTTCTTAAAAAATATTCCATAAATCCATATTTCATAATTTCATAAAAAGTATATCTTTAGTAGATTTTTCAGGAGTCTGGATTTAGTTTAAGTCTTGGTTAAAATATTACCTTAATGGAATGATGATCATTAATATAGCTTTTTCATGAACATGCCATCCAAACATAAAGGAACATGTCGCGCAGACTACAATGCATCTGAAAAATGAATATCATGTGAATTGTTTTCACATATCTCCTAAAGATCATACTTAAACTTTTTGACAACTTCTACTTGCCACTTAACTAGATAATAATTTCTAGGTCTAAAAAGGTGTAATCGTGTACATTAAAATTCTAGATCTGGAGTCGAAATTTTATCCATAATATTTAGAATCAAAACAAATAATATACTATTCCCCTCAGAGGGTATCTAATTAATTAATCTAAAAATACAAACCTTGTAAAACTGACTGCTCTGTACCGCCTATCAGCTCCCAAATACCATAGTTTAATTAAAGCCGGCAACATTGATACAACAACCAATACAAATGTCACTGCAGGCTTAACAGATGGCAACACTGCATGTTCAAATTCTTGAACCAGCCCGCCTGTCATCGAGGCTTCAGTCTTCTTAATAGGATAACCTGCTTTAGGTACTGAAATAATAATAATAATGACATTACAACAAACACATTGCCTCAGCCCTCCATTAAAGATATTATCCTCTATCGCGGGTACTAAGCAACAATACAATAGGTAGAAAATAAGCAAAAATACAAGAAGAAACAATAACACAAACTTTGACAAACTGAAAGCTCAAATGTTAAAGCCAGCTGTTAAACAGGTTCACCATTGAAGATTTTAAAATGAGTATTAGAAAAATAAGAATAAAGCAACAATAGTGTAATAAGATTAAAAATTAACCTCAACAAATCTAATGCTTACATGCATATTGAAGAACTTTGTCTGCAAAGTTATATAGTGCCCAAAAGTTTGGAGCCCAATATGCATGGCACAACCCACGTTTGAAAGGAAACAATCTTGAGAGTACCTTTGAAAATAAAAAGATTTAAATACAAAATATGTATAAGATATATTTTATAACAACTTTAAGGCACTTGTCCCACTACCGCCGTTCCGTTCATAAAGTAAACTGTAGTCAATGTAGCCCACAATTGTTTTTTTTTCACTTCAGATGTCGCATCACACATTTTCATAGTGTGTATAAATAATGCCTTTTTTAAACAACACTATTATAAATCCTTGTTTTACCACTGAATACCTCCAATAATACATAACAGTAAAAACCGAAAATTATATTTATATTACAAACGAAATATAAACTTTAAAAAGAGAATAGTAACTTTAAAAATTAAATGATTACTAAACGTTTTTTTCTAGTCTTTTTTCTAGACAGGTAAAAAAAAGTTTTTTACATCACTAGGGATGCTAACCTGAGGTATGTGTTGTATAAAGGGTCCAAATGATAGACCGAAAACCGCAACAACTGTGATACCCAAATTGAAAAAGTTCAAAATCGAAAATGAGTACCATGGGGTGTGGACCCCATCATTAGAAGAGACTGTAAAACAATATGATCTTAACAGATGCACCAGATAAACAGGGGCTATGTATAAATAAATATGCTTCATGTTGAGGAGTACTGCAAACCAAAATGCAGCCTGGAGGAAATTCCCCTGCAAATAAATACACAAATGAATAAATATTTATTGTAGCGAATACATATCAATTTAAATGAAGACACTACAAAAATCTTAAGTAATTTAATTGGGAATCTGTACCACTTATTTTATAAATGTTAAACATTGAAACCTCAGAACAAATTTTGGTGGAGGCAGATGACACCATGGAGACTCAAAGCAGGTGTAATAGGCGATGGAAATTTGAATAGGATTTCTCAATATATAAAACAATGTTAGATGCATCAGCTAGCAATCATATGAGTAATTAGATTTAGCAAAAAAAAATCAATTATTATTTTTATGTGATAATTTTTAGATGGAAACAAGGGAACTTCCCTCAGATAGCAAGATGCCAAACCTATAAAAGCTTTAAACAACAAAGATATGAATTAATCATATTCAAAGCTATAGTAGTAAAACAATCTCTTTTCAAATAGTAATTATAAGTTTAAAATTATTATACTTACTTTTATCATGTGGCACATTGAGTATAAGAGGATTCCATAAAGGAACCCATTGTATTGGAAATGTATGTGGTCTACCATGAGTAGCCCAGGGTTAGATACCAGGAGCATGAATACCAGAAGCTTCCCATCGCCCACTAAGTGAGTTAGACTGAAAACAAGGAAAGTTTAACAATACTATAGCAAATGATAAGTAAAATATTTTTACAATTTCAATTACATGTTTTTCTTTATAATGTTAATACCTAGATTCAATGAAATATGACATAGCTTACCTCTTTGCACTGTAAATAAAGAAAAAATCTACAACAATCACTGATAGCCTTTGGAATAGTACCGTCATTTCAGACTCATAATTCAGGTTTGATAGATACAACATCTGGGGGTCAAAATACTTGGCAACATATGATAGTAGAAACTCAAACCAAGCAAAGAAGGGAGGGTAATCCAGTGTCCATTCTGAGGTTGTATCATAGTACCATTCACTCAAAGATAAATTGTGTGTTACTGCTAACCAATTTCGATGAACTTCAAAATCAGTGGAATGGCTGGAAAAGCAAAATATACATATAAATACTGCACGTACTGGTATGCATAAATGAGGTACTCACATTTACTAAACTAAATCGTAGAACAAAGGCTCTGGAAACAAGTAAACAAACTTACTATAACGGAATGAAGAATAGTTTAAAAGCCGATACAAGTAATGAAATTTGTGGAATCATTTTGGTATATTTTACATGTACTCATGGGGACAGTCTTTATTATAAATCACACTAAAACGTTGGGGGGATCTAAATAAATTAAATTTGAATAACATTCAGATCCGCCACCAGCCGGTATTATTTATTTTTTCATCATCACATACACAATCTGACTTTTTGACATTCTGTTTGACATCTGCCTGCTTTTTTTTTAAGATTTTTACTGGCTTGGATGCGATGTCCTTTAAGCCATAACCGTAGTTAATTTAATGTCTTTGCTTGAGATTTCTTTCTTTGTCACATCACTTATTTATTTTTAATTTAGTGAGTCCATGACTTCAGTGAAACTCATACAACTACTTAGTACTATCTTGGTGCAGATATACCCCTCGAAAATAAAAACACTCAATGTTTGTGTAGTGATGTGGTTATTGTTATTGTCGTGATCAATTATCACGTAAATATAGATCACCATGGTATTTGATTGCATTCTATTAACACGCACAATACGGTATTAATATTGTGAAAGCCCCCATTGACATAAATAAGAATAGACATCCTTAAATATAAGAATTAAATGAACTATTAACTCAAATCATACAAAGGTAACCAGTAAAAAAAAATTCTTCTTTCGTCTTTTTTTTAGATTTTACTTGCTTTGATGCAACGTCCTTAAGCCATAACCGTAGTTAATTTAATGTCTTTGCTTGAGATTTCTTTCTTTGTCACATCACTTATTTAAATTTTAGTCACAGTATTTTTAATAAACTTATAATGGTTTAAATGTTTCAACATTTGATAAAAGTTTTTGCAAGCGGCGGGAGGGATCACTTTGTTTTAAGTCACTAAGTTCACTCACTAATATTAGTCTTTGAACTGAAAAATATTTGCAGTCAAATATGAAATTATTTATATCGCCTGTTCCACTATCACAGTAGTTACATTTGTTGTTGTAAATAACATTAATTTTGCATAGATGCATTGGTGTAGTGTGGTGGTTGAATCTCAATCTAATTATTGTAGTTATAAAATCTCTTGTGGCATTACAACTATAGTACCAAGGTTTTGTTGGAAGGTCTTTTTGTATTTCTCCGTACTATTTTCCTTTTGTTTTTAAATCTTCACTCCATAATTTCTTCCACAGTTGTTTTATGTTCATATTTATGTCGGCTTGAAGATCCGTAAAAGGTATCTTATAAATATTGCTTACATCTAATTCATGAATCCCTTTACTCGCAGTCATATCAGCAATTTCATTACCTGTTATTCCTCTGTGAGAGGGAACCCACAAAAAGGTATCAAATTTGTTCGTATTTTGAATATTATAAATCATTTCTCTTATCATATAAATTATAAAATTGTTTTTAAAATTAATTACTTCATTCTGTAGAGATTCCACGGCACTTAAAGAATCGGTGACAATTAAAAAATATTTACAATTATTTACAGTTTTTACTAGTTTAAGTGCTTCATACACAGCCAAAGATTCGGCTGTAAAAACACTATATTCTATACTTAATTTAAATGTTTGAATCAATTTCATTTGAGGGTCATAAAAAGCAGCTCTACAATAATTATTAGTTTTACTTCCGTCTGTGTACAATTTGTAATAATGTGGAATCTGAGAAACAAGTGCTAAATATTCACTACTGTTATTTACAATTCTGGTCAATCTTGAAATATTAACAATTTTACTTTTATAAATTCCTCTATAACAGGGCCAAAGAGATTTTGTATAAACTGTTTTAAATTTATCTTTAGTGTAATTTAATATACATGACAACTGTGAAGTTTTACCTCTTAAAAGACCAAGAGGCCATTCTATTTGATCAAGATCATAACTGTTAGATTTAGCTCCAATAGAATTTATAACTTCAACATTATTAGAAGTCAACATTTTAAGAATAAACCTTTGTGCTAAATAAAATCTCCTCTAGCTTAAGGGCATTATTTTTGTTTCTACTTCCATTGCTCTAATAGAAGTAGAACTCATGGTTCCTGTTATTATCCTTAAAGCTCTATTCTGTACAATGTCTATTCTGCGAGTATGTACACTGGTAAAGTAGGCTAAACAGTCATAATCAAAATGACTACGAACTATAGATTTATACAAAATACCTAGAATTTTAGGATCAGTTCCCCAAGATAATCCAGTCAAACAACGCAAAATCCCTTTAAGTCCCTTTAAAGCTCTACCTTCAATGTATTGAATGTGTTGTTGGAAACTCAATTTTTATCAATCACTATACCAAGAATTTTTTTAGTTTCAACTTCTGGAATGACAGTATCATTATATTTAATATCAACTAATGATAAATCTTTACTTATAGTTAAGACAATACTTTTATTTGCGTTATTGTTTAACTTTAAAGTAGTTGA
Organism: Choreutis nemorana; assembly: GCA_949316135.1. NCBI lineage: Eukaryota > Metazoa > Arthropoda > Insecta > Lepidoptera > Choreutidae > Choreutis > Choreutis nemorana. Next base: position 5,089,723 of record OX438601.1, on the reverse strand, counting down.
ATAATATTTATGTACCTGTTTTAAAGCATTATTCATATTTTGTTTAGCAATATTGACATCAGGACTATTAGTATATAAAACAATATCATCTGCAAACTGACGGATATTAACGCTATTGGTATCAACATGTTTTAATATTTGACTAGTGTAAATATTATAAAGAAGTGGAGACAGAGTTGCACCCTGCATAGTGCCCTTAGATGCTTGTCGAGGTCCATATAATATATTATTATATTTTAAAAACAAAACCCGTTGATTTAAAAAGTTAAAAATCCATTGACATAGATGCCCAGGGACTCCTATTTCAGATAAAACTTTAATCAGAATACTAGGAACTACGTTATCAAAAGCTCCTTGGATATCTAAAAAAACACACACCACGTGTTTTTTTTCCACTTTCGCATGTTTTAAATCAGAAATTAATGATGTAAAACTATCTGCATAGCTTTTACCACGCCGAAACCCATACTGAATAGAAGGTATTAAGTTTTTTGACTCTACATAGAAATCCAATCTTGTTTTAATCATATTTTCAAAGAGTTTACCAATGCATGAAGAGAGTGAGATAAGAATCTGCTTTATCAGGTGGCTTGTCGGGTTTCAATATAGGAATAACACACCGTGTTTTCCACGATTCCGGTATCATTTGACTTTTCATTAATAAGTTCATTATATCTAGCAAGAGTTTTTGAGGAGTAATATGTAAATTTTTAATTATTATATAAGGTAAGTCATCAAGGCCAGGTGTAGTATTTCGTCTTGTTTTAAGACTTAGGATGAACTCATTAAATGACTGTACATAAAAAGGACTATAATAAAAATTCTGATTCGGTGTTATTATTATTTAGTGTAAATAATTCTTCAACTGTTTCATCTAAATCCCTATTGGACTGTAATTTATTTAACAATGGCTCAACAAATTCATCTGAACTATTATTATCATTAAATTTTACTCGGTTAATTTTTTTAATATATTTCCAGATTAAACTGATAGGGGTTGTCCTATTCCTGTGTATGTCCTAAAAGTTTCACATAAATTATGCCAACTTTTTTTCTTTTCCTCAGCTATAGTTCTTTTTTTAATTGCTTCCTTTTTTTGTATTCTATGTAATTTTCCATACTCGGATTATTCCTATAAAATTTTAAAGCTTCATAAGTTTTTATGACACTGTTTTCACAAATTTTGTTCCACCAAGGAGCTACTACCTTCCTAGTTTTCCTAATTCTAGAAAATTTTGGGACACATATACTTTTCAATTCATTTAACTTTTTACAAAACAAATTATAACTAACTGTAGGGTTGACTTCCGGTTTTAGTATGTTATTAAACAAGTTTTCTGATAATTCACTAAATTTTTTCCAGTCACATTTACTATACAAAAATTTATCTCATGGATCACATTCCTTATATTGGCTAGTTAAAACATTAATTTTAGTTATAATAGGGTAGTGATAACTCCCCATTGGGTCGTCATCAATATGCCACTCACACAGTGGCGCTATAACGCCACTCGTAAAAGTTACATCTATAGCAGAAGGATTGCGATTGGGATAAGTTACAGTAGTTATAGGATTACCATTATTTAAAATACAAAGATCTGATTCATCTATAATGTCGTATAATTCATGTCCTCTAGATTTACTACTAAAACAACCAAAAGCAAAATGATGTGCGTTAAAGTCGCCAGCAACGAATAATGGTTTGGGCAAATTTAATAAAATATTTTTTAATTTTTGCATTCTAGCATTTCCACTTGGGGGACAGTATACACATAGAACAGTAAATGATATACTTTCAGTTTGAACGAATATAGCTATATTTTGTACATCTTAATGAAAAGGTAAGTCATCAAGGGTCATCAAGTAATGAATATTTTATCGAGTGTTTTATTAATATTCCTACTCCACCATGTCTGTTCATGGCATTTTAAAATAAAATATAATAAATAATAACCATATATATTTACTGTATCAGTATCTTTAAGCCAGGTTTCATTTAAAAGACAAATATCTATGTTATTTTATTTAGAAATAAATTTAAGACGGGAATTCTGTTTTTTATACTTTGAATATTAAATTGTGCAATGCTAAGGTAAGAATTTATTTGATTTTTATTGTTCATTAAATTGATGTTGATAGCTGCTTAATGAGTAGGTTTCTTATAAAATCCGTGTTAATAGGTTGTTCATCCCCCCTATTTCCTAATTCTATGAGAGCTCGAACTAAAACATCAATTAGTTCAGAACTGTCAAGAATATTCTTTCTTAATGTGGTAGAGTCAATATTCGAATTTTCATTTAAATTTTTTGTATCTTTTTTTAAATATTTTTACTGTATCTTTCTTTAACGTAGTAAATTGTTTTGTATTATTAAAAGTATTACTTGATGTTACAGACGGTAGACAGGGAAAATCAGTAACATTCGTTTTTGAATTAAAACAGTGGCAAAAGTTTTTTTTTTCTCAACTATCTTACGTTGTTTGACTGGACATAGCTTTGATATTGCCAAGTGAGGTCCCTGACAGTTAACACACATAATGTTTTCTGCATTATTACACTCTTTAAAGTGATGTTCTTGAATAAAAATAGAGCATACCTGTTTATTATTACATATTTTGGCTGAATGATTGAATTTAAAACATTTGTAGCATTGTTGCAAAGGAGCTACGTCGTAATTAACGTTTTGTGGTAGAACACTCGATAAAAATGTTATGCTTACAGTCTCTAGTGGAATAATGTCATTTCCGATTTTTTGTTAAATCTTCTTACAGATTACTGTTAATTTAAAAAATATATTTGCAGAATTATACTGCTTAAATGTTATGGCAATTTTATTCACACTGACTCTGTGTATGCCAACTACACCTACTACACCAAATATATGATTTAAGTAGACTGGACTTTTATTGCCGAGTCATTCTTTTTCATTTTTTGACTGGACAAACACTTTAAATTCTAAACTGTTAGAATTTTCCGGATATAGTCTTTTATAACTTGGTTTAAAATATGGCGAAAAGTCAAATTTCTCACCCTCTGCACCATTGTCCGTAACACTTTTTATGAAATGTCTTTTACGCGAAGGTTTGCTAAAGCCTGGCTCTGGGACCTCATCCCCGTCCATTTTAAAAGATTTTTACACTATTTACACTGAATTTACAAGCTTTTTACACCTAAAAAGTATTTTTAATTATTAAAAGTTTTCAAACAAGTCCGCCTTAATTGAAAGGTTCCCGCCTTTTTCACATCTGCCTGCTGTGTTGTGGAGTTTGGCTAGCAAGTCGTGGCACTAAGCATTTTTACAAATTCTTTATGTGGCTACATTTTCGAACTGTCATGTCAAACGTCACAAATCTGTTTTGTAACCTATCCTCTTGTGTATTTTTATCAAAATATTCCGAAATTATGTCGAAACCGATAAAAAGTGGCGTGAGAAGTATGTTGTATACTATGATAAATAATTACGAACAAGTAAAAAATGAATTCAGTGAAGCTGCGATGGAAAAACAACGCCTTTTGGATGAAATCCTGTCCGCGTCAGGTACTATGACCAAACGTTATTGAAACTTGACGGTATATATTTTTATGTTTCTATTTTTTCTTTTACTTAGCTAGAAATCAGCATTTGTTCTTTTATTCATATAAGTTAGAAATTCAATTCAAGGTCTAGTTCTGGAGTTACAAAAAAGTCAAGAAAATGAGATGTTGAATTCAAAGTCACGATGTATAACACAAATCAGCACCATGACAGGTAGTAAACTGAAAAATATACCTTTGATAATATCCAATTTCTTGATACTATCTCTGTAAAAAAATCTGACTAATCAAAATACAGGCTTTCGCCTAGTTTGAGGTACGTTCTTAAAGTAATCTGTTGAACTGTGTAATTTCACAATGAATAAAAATTTGTTTTTAATGTACTTAGCATTAGTTAAAATATATTAGTTAATATAAAAATAACACTAGTACTAGTTAGATCGTCCTTGAAATATTATGTACTAGTTTAAATACTTTGTACTAGTTTGATGGTCCTTGAAACTTTTTAATTAACACATTAATCCGTTTTATTTTACAGGAGTAAGTGTTAAAACATTACGACGAATACAAAAAGAAGGTTCTATGAACCAAGGTGAATGGAATACACCAGGTAAAAAACGACCACGGCAACCGACAGTGTCCAATTTGGATGATTTTGATATTTCTGTCATAAGAAACAAAATAAACGAGTTTTATGTTGTCAAAAAGTGTGTTCCAACCTTAAGAAGCTTACACATGGAGCTGCAGGATTCAATTCAATTCTCTGGAAGCCGGGAAACGCTGCGACAACTTTTACATAAAAATGGCTTTGTATTCAAAAAAAATAAAATGAGCGATCTATTCTTATAGAAAAATTTGAATTAGCTGCATGGAGGCATAGATACCTGAGGGCCATTCATCAAAAACGCCAAGAAGGAAAACATATTGTTTATCTTGATGAAACTTATGTCCACCGAAACTACAAACCCAAAAAATCATGGCAAGGACCATCTACAAGTGGATTAGTGGATAAAATATCTGCAGGAAAAAGACACATTATAGTCCACGCAGGATCAGAAAAGGGTTTTGTTCCTAATGCTTTATTAGTGTTTAGCACAAAATCGAAAATGGCTGACTATCATGATGACATGAATAAAAACAATTTTTTGAAATGGTTAGAAGAGAAGCTGTAATTATCATGGATAATGTGAGTTACCACGTAACTCAAATTAACAAGCCTACAATGCACAACTTGAAAGCTGACATTCAAAAGTGGCTTTCTGATAATAATATTTCGTTTGACGAATGCTTTACAAAGGCTGATCTCTTATGTCTAGTGCAAGAAAATAAACCTCTATATGAAGCAGAAGAGTTACTGAAACAGCATGGGCATGAAGTTTTAAAGTTGCTTCCGTAACACTGCGACCTCAATGCGATAGAACTTATATGGAGCTTGGTCAAACGAAAGATTGCAAGCAAAAATTTGGGCGTGGATGGCACTCACACCGAAGAATTAATTCGAGAATGTTTCTCAACCATCACCGCAAGCGACTGGAAGAAAATCACTGACCACATAATTAATGTGGAAAATGAATATAAAACTAGAGACAGAATTACAGAGACTGAACTGGAACCATTTATTATAAATGTTCGTGAAGACGATAGTGACAGTGACGATTCCCTCTCTGGTATTGAGTTTCTCGAATCTGATTTTGATTATGATGAATAAAATGTTATAAATTTTAGTACTTTGTTTTTTTTTAACTTTATATTTCAATGGAAGTTGAATAGTGCTCCAATGTGTATTCTCTTTCTTTGGAAACCAATGGCGAGGTTGTGAACAGGCAAGGCTATGAATAAATGTCATTATCATTTAATATTTTGTTAGCTTTTTGTCATGTCAGTGGTTTTAGCAGAAATTTAAACTCATTTTAATTTCTGTCCCGGCCGGGAATTAAACCCGGGACCTCTTGCATGTTGACTACTGAACCACTCAGGTCGTCTGACAGCACGCACCCACAAAAGAACAAAAGCAGTTCTTATAATTTTAGACAATGTCCATAAATAACCAATTATCAAAACCGTTTTATCCTGGTATATTGAGTGTTGTCTGCTTAAGATTTTTCAAATTTGCCGCCGTTTTCTTGTGCCACGACTCGCTTGTCAAACTATATCTCTTGGATTGTGTGCGTTTTTGTCAAAAAATGTGACTGCACACAAATCACCACTGTCCATTCCGGTCGCTTTTGATCACTCGATACAAATTTATTTATGGTTGGTTACAGTAAATTTATTATTAAATCATCTTTATAATCAATAGTACTTTTTAATCTTCCACTCCTGACAAAATTACCTACATATATTTATTATTCTTGAACGAATATTGTTGTGTTTGACAGACTGACAGATAGAATTATCAATCACCGAATTTACCTATAAAGTATTACGTTTTTGTTCATAACTAACCCAGTGTACAGGCTTAGCAACATATTTTCTTCAACCTGAACCCAAGATGGCTATCCTCCACAGAGCTCTATTTACATGGTTTATCTTTTTAGTTTTCTTGATTCTCTTGTGCCTAAGACTTGAATCGAGAACACATTGGAACTGGTTCATAGTTTTCATTCCAATGTGGGTCTACGATAGCATCTTGCTTATATACGTGTTATTTCACATGGTTTCCCACTGCAGAAATGGTATTGAAAGATTTCGCGGCACAATCAATAAACACGTCTGGTACATTGCGGCTATAGGCCTAAAGATGGCTGCACAAATAATCATATGTATTAAATTAGAATACACAATAGGATATCTTCCAATTTACGTCGTAATGACTCCGATTTGGATGCTCTTGCCAGTTTTATGTGTGGAAGTATTTATGCATTTAATAAAACATTCCAGTGGAAGCAGTAGATACTGAAGTGTTAAAAAAGAAGTCACAGTTACAATTGCTTTAAAGGGAAAAATAAGAAACAACATTTGTATATTAATAAGTGCCCATACTATTATATAGTGTGTAACTATTACACAGCAGAATGTGATAATTTTAAACTTGGCACTCGTTCAGTGTCATAGTGGGTTTGTTTGCACATGTCAAAATGATCAGTATATGTGCTGGTAACCTTGATGATATAATCATTTTAAGTAAACGTGTATAAGGATAAAATTCAGATTTAAAATGATGCCTTCTATAGTTGAGAGTGTCCCTGAGATTAAAAGTTCTATAGTGACTGAGGTTCCTGCTGGAAGTACTGCTGTATTGAACTGCAATAGCAATGATTACAACCATAACTTTATGTTTTGGCTGTTCGACAAGAATCAGGTGATTGGACCAGGCAACATCTTTGATGAGAGAAAATACAAATATGAAGTTTTATCTGGAAAGCTTCACATCCACGTAAGTGATTAATATGTTTTTATGCTACAGTCAAATGTTGAACAAAATTTACTATACTGAAGTCCCTTTGAAGAGTCATTCACACCATAGTTATTACATTTACCTGCAGTGGCCGTAATTATCTTATTAATTTATATCAATTATTAAATACCTCAAAAAGTGTAGTTCTAATCAAAGTTATATATTTATTTCCCAGAGTGTTTCGCCATCAGAATCGGGCTACTACCAATGTGTTTCAAAAAAACTTGATAGTTCCGGCATAACTGTTGGTGAGGTGGAGATGATAGTAACTGGTTCATCATTTACAGCTATAGATGCTGTGAAGCTTGTTGCTATTGTTGTGTCCATCATTGTGATTATAGGCTGTGCTGTTATTTACTATAGACTAAGAAAAGAATGGAACAAATATGATGGAAGAGCTATTGTGCCAGGTATTTTAATTTAATTTTATATGCTTTCTAATGGTATGGAATTCAAGTTTAATAAGGATTTCAAATTTCAGTTGACGAAGCAGAAGATGAAGACATAGATGAAATTTATAATCGAACCACTACAACAATCAGTCCACCAGCCCCTGTACCAGGTCCAAGCAGAAACCAGTCTTCAGAACATCTTCTCTATGGTATTGACAACCAAGGGTTAGATACAGACTTTAACTCTGTCTTTGAAAATATCCAAATCAAATCACCACAAAGAAGTTTAATCTAGTGATATTTTATTTAAAGGAATTATTTATTTTATTAACAATGACTATAGGTTAGAAAGTTTTTAATGAAAATTATTAAATGTTTTGCATTTCAAATAAACCTTGAATGTCAAGAACAGAAGCTTTGTATCATTTAAAGCTAACATAATTAGAAATGTTTTTATTTATTGATTTATTGTTGATCATCAATTTTGACCATTTAAATATTCACAATTGGTGTATTGCAAATTTTTTATTTCTTTTCATAGCCCCATATATCCCCTTTGAAATTTTGAACTTATGAAAAAAAGAATATCTGGCAGGACTTCATTAGAGGACACAAGTAAACTTCTGAGCAAAATTCATTCAAATTGAACAAGGTTTATTCCAACAATTGGTTGATTTGATGTAGAAAGACCCAGTATTTATAAGGAGCATTTTTCAAAATGGGACCTTATCATAGTATTTATTAACAGTACTTTGCAGACACATACACATGGTACATTGAAATTTTAATATTTTTTGTTTAATTTATGTACTTAAAAGGTAACATCTGCAGTAGTAGCAGTGTCATGTTTGTCAGGTGTGCCTTGACTGGTTTCACTTCTCTGTGTTGTATTTGACTGTGTGAGAGATTCAATAGTTTCATCTTCCTCTTCATCTCCATCTATTTCCATCTCATAAACCCTTATTTTTCTATAACTTTTTGATAACACTACAGCCACTTTTCGTCCACCAGAAACAGCTAACTTGCATCCATCCATTTTTTCCAAAATTTTGAAGCATCCTGGTTCCAACAATGGGGATATGTTCCTCTTTGAAATTTTTTCAGAAAACACACAAGACTTCCCTTTTACATTGAATGAGTTTGAATTATCTAAAGCAATTTTAACTGGTAACTGTAAGAATATAGAGTTGTGTTCACTTGGTGGTTGATGAATCAACACTGAAAGACACTCAGGAGAATAAAACTCTATGTCATAGACAGGAATTTTCTCTTCTTCAGAAGTTAATGGTCTTGTTAAGTAAAGAGTTGGTGTAAAGAAATAATTAATAGCTGAAGCACTGCATGTCTTTTCATTTAAATCCACAGACATAAAACATATACCTTCAGATCTGCTCTCTAAGTTTAGAAAAGCCATCAAAAACCTCTGTGAAGTTCCATCAAAAATTTGAGTTACTCGAAGGTTTTCTTTAGGATTAGCATAAGAAGGATCTTCACTGCATCGCACATTATACACAACAGAGAAATGTTTACCAATGTCTTTGCCAGTAACATCAAATACCTTATTGATAGCATTTTTGAGAAACTTTTGCTGCTGTATCAAAGAATATTTTCTAAATTCTTTCATAGAAAAAAATGTGTCACTATCTTTTAAAATACATGCATTCTCTTTCAAAAACTTATGCCACGGGTTGTCGTCATCATCAGGTAATATTGTGAGGTCTTGGTCTTGTAAATACTGGCCTAGTCTTTCCAGATTAAACTTGACAGGTTTGTCAGTTGTGTTCTCATTATTTTCTTTTTGTACATTATCAAAATTATAAAGGAATTCTGCAATATGTGTCAAATCCTGCTGGGTTATTTTGACAATTTCACTTGGAGTCTGTTCATCTAGTAATCTGACTATGACAACAAACAACCATCTGAAGAAAGCTTTGTAATTTCTCATTGATACATCTATAACTTGTTGTAGCTCTAGACATTTATTAAGAAATGCACAACAAGCCTTTATTCCCTGTGTAACAACTTCCTCTTCCAGACCTAAAATCTGAAAGTCATAAAGTCAATCAATGACATTGAAATGGTACATAGTAGTAATAGGAATCTACTAAAGCCTTCATCATTCCATAAATTTTAGCAATTAATAAAATTAACCTTTTATTGTACCTTGTATCTATCAGGTATTCTAGTGAGTCCTCTTAGTTCAGCCAAATAGTATGCAAGACTTTGCCCAACAATATTTAACTGTTTCAAAACTAATTTTTGAATTGTTGAGTAGCTTAATTCAACAGAACTACCAAATTTCTTCAGACCTTTAGCAGTAAGCTCTTGCAGTAGAAATAATTCTAACTCATCTGATGGGACTCCTGAAAAGACAATAGCTTAGGTAAGTATTTGCTTTTTTAAGTTTTTCTAGGACAACTGACTATTTACCTAACATTAATAATTCTAAGAGATCAGCTGACACTCCTCCCTCTGGTACAGATGCTGCATAATCTGCCATCTTAGTGTCCATTTCAAGCAGTATATGCTCCCAGGCCTCTGTTATAGACACCATAGTCTGATCTAAGTATGACATCAGTTGTACTATCTGACCATGTTTGCTGGCTACAATAAACATCTCTTCAGCATACGCAGATAAAACACTTGTATTTATAAGTGCAACATACAGGTTATTTGTGTTCCTATCCAAGTACAAAACTTGCATTAGACTAAAGTCATCTGATAGAATAATGTCAAGAATATTGTACTCTCCACATTCATCTTTAGCCACTTGTGCCATGTGAATAGTGCCATATGGAAATCTACCAAATACACTCATATAAATATTTCCTGTTCCATAACCAACTATTAACATATTAAGTTGAGTTTGTTCCTGGAGTTCTTTGAAGTCTTTTACGTTGTCATCTGATCCTTGGTTTTTATAGCCACTACTGAGTGGTGGAGGTTTTTGAAGAAATAGAGATGCATCATCCTAAAAATTATATCATTGATAAAATCACTCAAAAACATTAATGAAAACAAATTTAAGTAAACAAAGATTTACATATAAATTATATTCAGTAGCACTTTCTAAATATCCAGATCTGACTGCCCAAGTAATACTAGTGATGCCAAATATTTTTCTCCCCTCAAACTCTTGAGAACCTTCTTCTTCTAAGTCATATTTATCAAGAATTTCTTTATCCTCTATATCTACTACATGAACACTTCCAGTTGAATAACCTATTGCTAATGCCTGAAAACATACAAAATTCATTTTTTAATTTTTATAATGTAGGTATAATATATTTAACTAGGTATAACATTGATATCATAATCAGTATCAATTTCAGTACATTTTTATTTAATTTTGATAATGATTTAACTATTTTAAAATATTGTCTGTTAATACGAAAACAGTAAAATATATTACTTTTCCATCAGGCCTCCAAGCCATTGCTTGTACCCACACATCTTCCTGAGGCGGTGGAAGGCTCCAGACTTTCTGCCAATGGAGTCTATGTACTTGAACTTCACCTATATAATTATAAAGCAAAAATTGTTAACAGAAATGCACATTTTCCTTTTTAATTCTCTGAAAATTTACGTGTGGTTTACCCTTAAAATTACTGATAGCGATCAAATCAAGCCGGTTGTTCCAAACCATAAGATCAACTTTGTTAGCAACATGTCTTTCTTCAATTTGTCGCATTCCACAATAATACATTCTAAAAATGATCTTTCATCGATCACGCAGTTCTCGGTACTAGATTTAAAATAGACAAAACTTATAACCGTTCAAAGAGTGTTGAACAATTCATGCTAGTATTTCTATTTTTATGACAATCGAGTTATAAACGACAGCTCTTCTTCTTGGTTTTTTTTTTAAGATTTTTACTGGCTTGGATGCGATGTCCTTTAAGCCATAACCGTAGTTAATTTAATGTCTTTGCTTGAGATTTCTTTCTTTATCACATCACTTCATTAAATTTTAGTCACAGTATTTTTTATAAACTTAGATAATGGTTTAAATGTTTCAACATTTGATAAAAGTTCTTGCAAGCGGCGGGAGGGATCACTTTGTTTTAAGTCACTAAGTTCACTCACTAATATTAGTCTTTGAACTGAAAAATATTTGCAGTCAAATATGAAATTATTTATATCGCCTGTTCCACTATCACAGTAGTTACATTTGTTGTTGTAAATAACATTAATTTTGCATAGATGCATTGGTGTAGTGTGGTGGTTGAATCTCAATCTAATTATTGTAGTTATAAAATCTCTTGTGGCATTACAACTATAGTACCAAGGTTTTGTTGGAAGGTCTTTTTGTATTTCTCCGTACTATTTTCCTTTTGTTTTTAAATCTTCACTCCATAATTTCTTCCACAGTTGTTTTATGTTCTAAATCATTTCTCTTATCATATAAATTATAAAATTGTTTTTAAAATTAATTACTTCATTCTGTAGAGATTCCACGGCACTTAAAGAATCGGTGACAATTAAAAAATATTTACAATTATTTACAGTTTTTACTAGTTTAAGTGCTTCATACACAGCCAAAGATTCGGCTGTAAAAACACTATATTCTATACTTAATTTAAATGTTTGAATCAATTTCATTTGAGGGTCATAAAAAGCAGCTCTACAATAATTATTAGTTTTACTTCCGTCTGTGTACAATTTGTAATAATGTGGAATCTGAGAAACAAGTGCTAAATATTCACTACTGTTATTTACAATTCTGGTCAATCTTGAAATATTAACAATTTTACTTTTATAAATTCCACTATAACAGGGCCAAAGAGATTTTGTATAAACTGTTTTAAATTTATCTTTAGTGTAATTTAATATACATGACAACTGTGAAGTTTTACCTCTTAAAAGACCAAGAGGCGATTCTATTTGATCAAGATCATAACTGTTAGATTTAGCTCCAATAGAATTTATAACTTCAACATTATTAGAAGTCAACATTTTAAGAATAAACCTTTGTGCTAAATAAAATCTCCTCTAGCTTAAGGGCATTATTTTTGTTTCTACTTCCATTGCTCTAATAGAAGTAGAACACATAGTTCCTGTTATTATCCTTAAAGCTCTATTCTGTACAATGTCTATTCTGCGAGTATGTACACTGGTAAAGTAGGCTAAACAGTCATAATCAAAATGACTACGAACTATAGATTTATACAAAATACCTAGAATTGTAGGATCAGTTCCCCAAGATAATCCAGTCAAACAACGCAAAATATTAAGTCCCTTTAAAGCTCTACCTTCAATGTATTGAATGTGTTGTTGGAAACTCAATTTTTATCAATCACTATACCAAGAATTTTTTTAGTTTCAACTTCTGGAATGACAGTATCATTATATTTAATATCAACTAATGATAAATCTTTACTTATAGTTAAGACACTACTTTTATTTGCGTTATTGTTTAACTTTAAAGTAGTTGAATAATATTTATGTACCTGTTTTAAAGCATTATTCATATTTTGTTTAGCAATATTGACATCAGGACTATTAGTATATAAAACAATATCATCTGCAAACTGACGGATATTAACGCTATTGGTATCAACATGTTTTAATATTTGACTAGTGTAAATATTATGAAGAAGCGGAGACAGAGTTGCACCCTGCATAGTGCCCTTAGATGCTTCTCGAGGTCCATATAACATATTTTTATATTTTAAATACAAAATCAACGGGATTTAAAAAGTTAAAAATCCATTGACATAGATGCCCAGGGACTCCTATTTCAGATAAAACTTTAATCAGAATACTAGGAACTACGTTATCAAAAGCTCCTTGGATATCTAAAAAAACACACACCACGTGTTTTTTTCCACTTTCGCATGTTTTAAATCAGAAATTAATGATGTAAAACTATCTGCACAGCTTTTACCACGCCGAAACCTATACTGAATAGAAGGTATTAAGTTTTTTGACTCTACATAGAAATCCAATCTTGTTTTAATCATATTTTCAAAGAGTTTACCAATGCATGAAGAGAGTGAGATAAGAATCTGCTTTATCAGGTGGCTTGTCGGGTTTCAATATAGGAATAACACACCGTGTTTTCCACGATTCCGGTATCATTTGACTTTTCCATAATAAGTTCATTATATAAAGCAAGAGTTTTTGAGGAGTAATATGTAATTTTTTTATTATTATATACGGTAAGTCATCAAGGCCAGGTGTAGTATTTCGTCTTGTTTTAAGACTTAGGATGAACTCATTAAATGTAAAGGACTGTAATAAAAATTCTGATTCGGTGTTATTATTATTTAGTGTAAATAATTCTTCAACTGTTTCATCTAAATCCCTATTGGACTGTAATTTATTTAACAATGGCTCAACAAATTCATCTGAACTATTATTATCATTAAATTTTACTCGGTTAATTTTTTAAATATATTTCCAGATTAAACTGATAGGGATTGTCCTATTAAAAGTTTCACATAAATTATGCCAACTTTTTTTCTTTTCCTCAGCTATAGTTATTTTTTTAATTGCTTCCTTTTTTTTGTATTCTATGTAATTTTCCATACTCGGATTATTCCTATAAAATTTTAAAGCTTCATAAGTTTTATGACACTGTTTTCACAAATTTTGTTCCATCAAAGAGCTACCTTCCTAGTTTTCCTAATTCTAGAAAATTTTGGGACACATATACTTTTCAATTCATTTAACTTTTCACAAAACAAATTATAACTAACTGTAGGGTTGACTTCCGGTTTTAGTATGTTATTAAACAAGTTTTCTGATAATTCCCTAAATTTTTTCCAGTCACATTTACTATACAAAAATTTATCTCATGGATCACATTCCTTATATTAGCTAGTTAAAACATTAATTTTAGTTATAATAGGGTAGTGATAACTCCCCATTGGGTCGTCATCAATATGCCACTCACACAGTGGCGCTATAACGCCACTCGTAAAAGTTACATCTATATCAGAAGGATTACGATTGGGATAAGTTACAGTAGTTATAGGATTACCATTATTTAAAATACAAAGATCTAATTCATCTATAATGTCGTATAATTCATTACTACTAACACAACCAAAAGCATAATGATGTGCGTTAAAGTCGCCAGCAACGAATAATGGTTTGGGCAAATTTAATAAAATATTTTACCTTGGTTTAATTCTTCCCTTTTATCGGGAAGGGCAAAGGGCTTTAGCCCATACAGCACAAGTCTTCAGTGTTATATTTTCTTTCTTTCTTAACATGCTAGTAATGTTACTGTAGGCTTTATGGAGTTTCTTGGGAGATGACGAAAAGAGCAGCCAAATTGTCGTATTTCACTTTCTCCACACTTGTATAGCACTACAGATGTTCACTGTTCCATACACTAGTATTTTACATGTTAAACTCTGCGGACACAAGAAAAGACAGTAAATTAAGAAAATTTCAACCACCACTCCCCGTTCCCGCCAAGTAACTCCCCATACAAATGCATGGAACAGACATAGTGGAGTAGGAATATTGATAAAACACTTGACAAAATATTCATTACTTGATACACATTTTCATCAAGATTTACAAAATATCATAAATATTCGTTCAAACTGAAAATATATCATTTACTGTTCTATGGGTTATACTAGAATGCAAAAAAAAACATTTGATTAAATTGCCCAAAACATTATTCGTTGTTGGCGACTGTAACGCACATCATATTGCTTTTGGTTGTGTTAGTGGTAAATCAAGAGATCCCTCGAAGTGCTGTCACCTTGTCGAGGTCGAGGGGGGGCTTGAAGGTTCCGTTGATCCTCCAAGGCTGTGCCGGCAGGGCTACCCATACCAGATAGACTTGGAGGGGAGGGGCTGGACTAAGAGCAGCACACGAGCTCCCATCGCTCGGCTTCGGCTGAGGGATGGTGATTCCACGAGGATACCTCGGTAAAAAACCGGAGGAGTCAACCTCTTTAAAAAACACGGGCGTGCTGTGGTGTAGGTGCACCCGGGGTGGAGCTCCCGCGGTCTTGGCCGTAGTCGAGCAGTGTGGCGTGGCCCGTGAAGGGCGGGCTCATGCGGTGATGGTCGTGCGGATCCATCGGCGGCTCGGGTCGATTTCATCCCCGAGTATAAACCGTCCTCCGTCGAAAAAGGCGACCGTGGGTTGCGCCGGCGTTAGAGTCCTAACGATATCCCGTTGCGCGTCACTTCGTGGGTATGCCAGCGACCGTGTGGCGGCCCGATGGAGAGCCCTATATACCCCCTGGTTCCACCGGGGGGATGCATAAGGTCGCATTTTCACTCCGTCAAAAAATAAAAGTAGTAAATCTAGAAGACATGAATTATACGACATTGTGGATGAATTAGATCTTTGTATATTAAGTAATGGTAATCCAACCACTTTAACTTATCCCAATCGTAATCCATCTGCGATAGGTGTACTTTTACGAGTGGCGTTATAGCGCCACTGTGTGAGTGGCATATTGATGACGACCCAATGGGGAGTTATCACTATCTTATTATAACTAAAAATTAATGTTTTAACTAGCAAATGTGACTGGAAAAATTAAGAGAAATATCAGAAAACATGTTTAATAATATACTACACCGGAAGTCAACCCCACAGTTAATTAAAAAGTATATGTGTCTCTAAAATTTCTAGAATTAGAAAAACTAGGAAGGTAGTAGCTCCTTGGTGGAATAAAATTTATGAAAACAGTGTCATAAAACTTATGAAGCTTTAAAATTTTATAGGAATAATCCGAGTATAGAAAATACAAAGAATACAAAAAAAGGAAACAATTTAAAAAAAGTACTATAGCAGAGGAAATGAAAAAAAGTTGGCATAATTTATGTGAATCCTTTAATAGGACAACCCCCATCAGTTTAATCTGGAAATATATTTAAAAAATTAACCGAGTAAAATTTAATGATAATAATAGTTCAGATGAATTTGTTGAGCCATTGTTAAATAAATTACAGTCCAATAGGGATTTAGATGAAACAGTTGAAGAATTATTTTCAGTCCTTTACATATAATGAGTTCATCCTAAGTTTTAAAACAAGACGAAGTACTACACCTGGCCTTGATGACTTACCTTATATAATAATAATAAAATTTACATATTACTCCTCAAAAACTCTTGCTAGATATAATGAACTTATTTACTAATGAATTTTTTACCTTATTTACTACTGAAAAAATACATAGGACTCCTCAAAAACTCTTGCTAGTATATCTAGCTAGAACTTATTATGGAAAAGTCAAATAATACCAGAATCCTGGAAAACACAGTATGTTATTCCTATATTGAAATCCGACAAGCCACCTGATAAAGCATATTCTTATAGACATATCTCACTCTCTTCATGCATTGGTTAACTCTTTGAAAATATTATTAAAACGAGATATTATTTCTATGTAGAGTCAAAAAACTTAATACCTTCTATTAACTAAGGGTTTCGGCATGGTAAAAGCTGTACAGATAGTTTTACATCATTAATTTCTGATTTAAACATGCGAAAGTGGAAAAAAACACGTGGTGTGTATTTTTAGATATCCAAGGAGTTTTTGATAACGTAGTTCCTAGTATTCTGATTAAAGTTTTATCTGAAATAGAAGTCCCTGGGCATCTATGTCAATGGATTTTTAACTTTTTAAATCAATGAGTTGTGTATTTAAAATATAATAATATGTTGTATGGACCTCGAGAGGCATCTAAGGGCACTATGCAGGGTGCAACTCTGTCTCCACTTCTTCATAATATTTACACTAGTCAAATATTAAATCATGTTGATACCAATATCGTTAATATCCGTCAGTTTATATTTGATCATATTATATAGTATTAGTCCTAATGTCAATATTGATAAATAAAATATAAGTAATTCTTTAA
Source organism: Choreutis nemorana (assembly GCA_949316135.1). NCBI lineage: Eukaryota > Metazoa > Arthropoda > Insecta > Lepidoptera > Choreutidae > Choreutis > Choreutis nemorana. Next base: position 5,072,556 of record OX438601.1, on the reverse strand, counting down.
AACTATAAGTAAAGATTTATCATTAGTTGATATTAAATATAATGATACTGTCATTCCAGAAGTTGATACTCAAAATTTCTTAGTATAGTGATTGATAAAAATTGAGTTTCCAACAACACATTCAATACATTGAAGGTAGAGCTTTAAAGGGACTTAATATTTTGCGTTGTTTGACTGGATTATCTTGGGGAACTGATCCTACAATTCTAGGTATTTTGTATAAATCTATAGTTCATAGTCATTTTGATTATAACTGTTTAGCCCACATTACCAGTCACACTCGCAGTCTAGACATTGTAAAGAATAGAGCTTTAAGGATAATAACAGGAGCTATGTGTTCTACTCCTATTAGAGCAATGGAAGTAGAAACAAAAATAATGCCCTTAAGCTAGAGGAGATTTTATTTAGCACGAAGGTTTATTCTTTAAATGTTGACTTCTAATAATGTTGAAGGTATAAAATCTTTTGGAGCTAAATATAACAGTTATGATCTTGATCAAAAGTATCGCCTCTTAGTCTTTTAAGAGGTAAACTCCACAGTTGTCATGGACATTAACACTGTATATAAATTTAAAACAGTTTATACAAAATCTCTTTGGCCCTGTTATAGTGGAATTTATAAAAGTAAAATTGTTAATATTTCAAGATTGACCAGAATTGTAAAAAACAATAGTGAATATTTAGCACTTGTTTCTCAGATTCCACATTATTACAAATTGTACACAGACGGAAGTAAAACTAATAATTATTGTAGAGCTGCTTTTTATGACCCTCAAATGAAATTGATTCAAACATTTAAATTAAGTATAGAATATAGTGTTTTTACAGCTGAATCTTTGGCTGTGTATGAAGCACTTAAACTAGTAAAAACTGTAAATAATTGCAAATATTTTTTTATTGTCACTGATTCTTTAAGCGTCGTGGAATCTCTATAAAATGTAGTAATTAATTTTAAAAACAATTTTATAATTTATATGATAAGAGAAATGATTTATAATATTCAAAATACGAACAAATTGATTACCTTTTTGTGGGTTCCCTCTCACAGAGGAATAACAGGTAATGAAATTGCTGATATGGCTGCGAGTAAAGGGATTCATGAATTAGATGTTAGCAATATTTAGAAGATACCTTTTACGGATCTTGAAGCCTAAATAAATATGAACATAAAATAACTATGGAAGAAATTATGGAGTGAATATTTAAAAACCAAAAGGAAATGGTAAGGAGAAATACAACAAGACCTTCCAACAAAACCTTGGTACTATAGTTGTAATGCCACAAGAGATTTTATAACTACAATAATTAGATTAAGATTCAACCACCACACAACACCAATGCATCTTTGCAAAATTAATGTTATTTAAAACAACAAATGTAACTACTGTGATAGTGGAAAAGGCGATATAAATCATTTCATATTTGACTGCAAATATTAATTCAAAGACTAATATTAGTGAGTAAAATTAGTGACTTCAAACAAAGTGATCCCTCCCGCTGCTTGCAAGAACTTTTATCAAATGTTGAAACATTTAAACCATTATCTAAGTTTATTAAAAATACTGTGACTAAAATTTAAATAAGTGATGTGACAAAGAAAGAAATCTCAAGCAAAGACATTAAATTAACTACGGTTATGGCTGAAGGACGTTGCATCAAAGCAAGTAAAATCTAAAAAAAAGACAAAATACTGGTTACCTTTGTATGATTTGAGTTAACAGTTCATTTAATTCTTATATTTAAGGATGTCTATTCTTATTTATGTCAATGGGGGCTTTCACAATATTAATACCGTATTGTGCGTGTTAATAGAATGCAATCAAATACCATGGTGATCTATATTTACGTGATAATTGATCACGACAATAACAATAACCACATCACTACACAAACATTGAGTGTTTTTATTTTCGAGGGGTATATCTGCACCAAGATAGTACTAAGTAGTTGTATGAGTTTCACTGAAGTCGTGGACTCACTAAAACCCCCTTGGAAGCCATCCTCGGAAGTCGGAAGGACTTTGGGCTCACCGAAGGAACGCGCCAGTGTCGTTCAAGTATCGCGCCGAGGCCCTTAGCAAACAGCAAACCCGGGATGTGCCCTCCCCTGTGATAGTGTAGATCCACAACACACCTATCACCTTCCTCAGTCTTGCAAATAACACAAAGTTTCGGCGCTGCCGGGATTCGAAGCCAGAATTCCACATATCGCCTGATAATATTGAGTACCAGAATTCCCAATAGTATCAATAAAAAATAACAATACATATTATAACTATTGGATGTAAACAATTTATATTACATAAATAAAAATTCATTCATTACATAATCCAAAAAAGTCATTCAGAGCTGAACTTAAATTAAATTTTTCTATATATTTATAAAGAGAACTCATGTCTGCATGTCTGCTGTTTTTAGAAGACCCACTATTTGTGAAGAAAATTTCTTCAAATTTGCAAAATCTTTTTTCCTGTTTTTTTCTTTCTAAATCAAACAATTCAATTTTTTTTACAGCAATTTTTTTCCAGGACATTGATTTTATATCTCTATACCATTCTTTGCAATTGCTTTCAGAACCTTCAACACACACTATTCCTGGCTGTCCCAGTAAACAAAATCCATCCAGGTTCAATATTCTTGCCTTGTTAGATATTTCTTCTCTTTTCCTTTTATTATAAATGTGATGGGAATATATCCAGTACCTTGCAAACTTTTCTTCAATTTCTTCTAGTTCATTATTTATTGATAAATTATCTACAGCTTTTACTTTGCTTGTTTTAAGAATGACATCAACATTATCCTGAAGCCATGTTATTACAGAATATAAAAATGCTTCATCACAGATATTAACTTTGATGAAACTATTTAGTTCATTATTTAATAATGTTTCTTGCTGCCGGTTTAACTGATTACATCTGATGCAAATATCTGGCTCTTCTTTAGGATAAAAGCTTGGTAAGTCTACATACATTTCAAGATTTAAATTAGATATTTTAAGATGTATAATATAATCTAAATTGTTGGGCATAGAGTCCGTCTGCTCTTCCATATATTGTTTAATTTCATCTATAATATTTGTACCTGATAAAATGATTTCTCCATCTCCAGAGTAAATTGATTTAAGTACTTCATATTCTGTTATTTGTTGATTTAAACAAAAAAGTAATGTTGATTTCAATGTATTTTCCGCCACAGACATTATAAATTATTTCATGTTCTATAATAAAGATTAATATTAAATTATTTACACATTTAAAACAGACATCCTATAGGCAAGAAATCATGTCAATTAAATTGATTCAAAACCACTTTTTATATCCAAGTATTCCAAATGATTGATTTGAACAGTATTCAAACTTACTCAGCCAATAAGTAATATTAAATTTTCCCGAAATGTTTATTTTTTGTGAGTACAAACAGTCTCACATACAGTTAACTTTTTTTTGTAGTATCAACAAAGACAACTATTTTTTATGTATTTCTTTAACGGCATTGGTTTTAGTACCATACTGCCTAATCATCGGTAATTATAATTTCTCCATTCTTGAAAATGATAAATGAGATGAAGATGATAGGATGATAAATGAGATGAAGATGAACAATGAAACACACAGATTCATTATTACTGAGGTGTAAACTCTATATAGCGACACTGAAGGGACTTTTAAGGGAATTTTATGGCGTTATAGAGAGTTGTTAAATGGAGAGAAGAAACATCAGAATTAGAACAAGAAAAAGTTTATTTCCGACTATTGTTAGTAATTATGTGCATAAAAAAATGTTATTTGAACGCTATTGCGTATAGTGTTATTTTTGTCTGACGTCTTTTGCTGCACCAGTAATTTTGCTGTATTTTTTACTTATTTTATTCATATCTAGGCAATATTGAGGCATCTTGGTTATAAAGGAAGTATTTTTCCAATAATTTAGCTGCTTCCAGAGCTTCTTTAATGCTCGGCGGAGGCTCAGGCTCATCCGTCTTATCTTCTTCATCGCCTTTTTCTTGATCCTCAGTTTTTCTCACTGAATCCAAAATTTCTTCGTCTGTGAGTGAAGTCGTTATAAGCAGGCGGTCGTCTACTTCGATGTAGGTTTGAAGATTTACCGTATTTCCTGGCATGTTGAACTGTTGAATCCACTCAGTTAATGGAAGGTCGTCGTCGCTTTCAAACTCAAGTTCTGTTTCCACCTCATCTCTCGTAGAATTGGTACAAAGTCCAGCATGTCAAAAAGAGTGCTGTATAGTTGTGGGTGTCACTTTTTCCCAGGCTTTAGATAAAAATTTACTGTATGCAGCATATTAACAGAAGTTTTACCCTCAGATTCGACTAGCTCAATCAATAATTTCCTTCTGTAGTGACCCTAGAGGCTTTTAATCACACTCTGGTCCATTGGCTGTAAGACACTAGTCATAGAGTTTGGCTAGCGAGTCGTGGCACTAAGCATTTTTACAAATTCTTTATGTGGCTACATTTTCGAACTGTCATGTCAAACGTCACAAATCTGTTTTGTAACCTATCCTCTTGTGTATTTTTATCAAAATATTCCGAAATTATGTCGAAACGGATAAAAAGTGGCGTGAGAAGTATGTTGTATACTATGATAAATAATTACGAACAAGTAAAAAATGAATTCAGTGAAGCTGCGATGGAAAAACAACGCCTTTTGGATGAAATCCTGTCCGCGTCAGGTACTATGACCAAACGTTATTGAAACTTGACGGTATATATTTTTATGTTTCTATTTTTTCTTTTACTTAGCTAGAAATCAGCATTTGTTCTTTTATTCTTTCAGCTCGTGTGGATGATGAAGTTAGAAATTCAATTCATGGTTTAGTTCTGGAGTTACAAAAAAGTCAAGAAAATGAGATGTTGAATTCAAAGTCACGATGTATAACACAAATCAGCACCATGACAGGTAGTAAACTGAAAAATATACCTTTGATAATATCCAATTTCTTGATACTATCTCTGTAAAAAAATCTGACTAATCAAAATACAGGCTTTCGCCTAGTTTGAGGTACGTTCTTAAAGTAATCTGTTGAACTGTGTAATTTCACAATGAATAAAGATTTGTTTTTAATGTACTTAGCATTAGTTAAAATATATTAGTTAATATAAAAATAACACTAGTACTAGTTAGATCGTCCTTGAAATATTATGTACTAGTTTAAATACTTTGTACTAGTTTGATGGTCCTTGAAACTTTTTAATTAACACATTAATCCGTCATTATTTTACAGGAGTAAGTGTTAGAACATTACGACGAATACAAAAAAAAAGGTTCTATGAACCAAGGTGAATGGAATACACCAGGTAAAAAACGACCACGGCAACCGACAGTGTCTAATTTGGATGATTTTGATATTTCTGTCATAAGAAATAAAATAAACGAGTTTTATGTTGTCAAAAAGTGTGTTCCAACCTTAAGAAGCTTAGCCATGGAGCTGCAGGATTCAATTCAATTCTCTGGAAGCCGGGAAACGCTGCGACAACTTTTACATAAAAATGGCTTTGAATTCAAAAAAAAATAAAAATGAGCGATCTATTCTTATAGAAAAATTTGAATTAGCTGCATGGAGGCATAGATACCTGAGGGCCATTCATCAAAAACGCCAAGAAGGAAAATATATTGTTTATCTTGATGAAACTTATGTCCACCAAAACTACAAACCCAAAAAATCATGGCAAGGACCATCTACAAGTGGATTAGTGGATAAAATATCTGCAGGAAAAAGACACATTATAGTCCACGCAGGATCAGAAAAGGGTTTTGTTCCTAATGCTTTATTAGTGTTTAGCACAAAATCGAAAATGGCTGACTATCATGATGACATGAATAAAAACAATTTTTTGAAATGGTTAGAAGAGAAGCTAATACCAAACCTGATGGAACCCTCTGTAATTATCATGGATAATGCGAGTTACCACGTAACTCAAATTAACAAGCCTACAATGCACAACTTGAAAGCTGACATTCAAAAGTGGCTTTCTGATAATAATATTTCGTTTGACGAATGCTTTACAAAGGCTGAGCTCTTATGTCTAGTGCAAGAAAATAAACCAACTCCTCTATATGAAGCAGAAGAGTTACTGAAACAGCATGGGCATGAAGTTTTAAAGTTGCTTCCGTATCACTGCGACCTCAATGCGATAGAACTTATATGGAGCTTGGTCAAACGAAAAATTGCAAGCAAAAATTTGGGCGTGGATGGCACTCACACCGAAGCATTAATTCGAGAATGTTTCTCAACCATCACCGCAAGCGACTGGAAGAAAATCACTGACCACATAATTAATGTGGAAAATGAATATAAAACTAGAGACAGAATTACAGAGACTGAACTGGAACCATTTATTATAAATGTTCGTGAAGACGATAGTGACAGTGACGATTCCCTCTCTGGTATTGAGTTTCTCGAATCTGATTTTGATTATGATGAATAAAATGTTATTAATTTTAGTACTTTGTTTTTTTTAAACTTTATATTTCAATGGAAGTTGAATAGTGCTCCAATGTGTATTCTCTTTCTATGGAAACCAATGGCGAGGTTGTGAGCAGGCAAGGCTATGAATAAATGTCATTATCATTTAATATTTTGTTAGCTTTTTGTCATGTCAGTGGTTTTAGCAGAAATTTAAACTCATTTTAATTTCTGTCCCGGCCGGGAATTAAACCCGGGACCTCTTTCATGTTGACTACTGATCCACTCAGGTCACAAAAGAACAAAAGCAGTTCTTATAATTTTAGACAATGTCCATAAATAACCAATTATCAAAACCGTTTTATCCTGGTATATTGAGTGTTGTCTGCTTAAGATTTTTCAAATTTGCCGCCGTTTTCTTGTGCCACGACTCGCTTGTCAAACTATATCTCGGGGCCGCTCGTGAAAGCTAAGGCGGAGAATTTTTCTGAAGAACTTGGTTTAACTTCTTTCAAAGCATCAGACGGATGGCTCGGAAAATTCAAGCAGCGTCATCATATCAACTATGGTAAATAAGTGGGGAAGCACGAAGTGTTGATACAAATGTGACTCATGATTGGATTAACTGAGTGTGGTCAAAATTCATAGAAAAATACGCTAGACATAAGAGTTCAACAGATTACTTTAAGAACGTACCTCAAACTAGGCGAAAGCCTGTATTTTGATTAGTCAGATTTTTTTACAGAGATAGTATCAAGAAATTGGATATTATCAAAGGTATATTTTTCAGTTTACTACCTGTCATGGTGCTGATTTGTGTTATACATCGTGACTTTGAATTCAACATCTCATTTTCTTGACTTTTTTGTAACTCCAGAACTAAACCATGAATTGAATTTCTAACTTCATCATCCACACGAGCTGAAAGAATAAAAGAACAAATGCTGATTTCTAGCTAAGTAAAAGAAAAAATAGAAACATAAAAATATATACTGTCAAGTTTCAATAACGTTTGGTCATAGTACCTGACGCGGACAGGATTTCATCCAAAAGGCGTTGTTTTTCCATCGCAGCTTCACTGAATTCATTTTTTACTTGTTCGTAATTATTTATCATAGTATACAACATACTTCTCACGCCACTTTTTATCCGTTTCGACATAATTTCGGAATATTTTGATAAAAATACACAAGAGGATAGGTTACAAAACAGATTTGTGACGTTTGACATGACAGTTCGAAAATGTTGCCACAAAAAGAATTTGTAAAAATGCTTAGTGCCACGACTCGCTAGCCAAACTCTAGGCATATTATTCTGGTGCTGTCGGTGAAACCATGACAGTACAGCTTGATCCAAATCTTCGTATATAGGTTTCTTTAATTTTTGGAAGATTTTCCCTCACCCTCAGCGTGGAGGATTTTTCTTAGTTTTTCCATATTGTGGACAAGGTAGAGCGACTAAATCCAAAGCGTTTTCCAACATCACTTATCTTCTCTCCCGTTTCTATTGCGCGTATCAGTAAAACTTTTTCCTCAATACACAGTGATTTTCTATTATTAGCCATGTTTACAGTTTGAAAGTTTGTGAGCAACTAAGAATATGATAACGTATAGATAATCCATGACTCCTACTTATGAGTCATGGTCAACAACAGTCTACACGTACAAGCAATCCCAATTTGTAAACAACAGAACGAATTTCTTAGAAAGTTCGGTATGCATGATGCCGACAGTCGAGTTTATTGCGGGCTAGGATAATAAAGCGATAGTAGATCGTACACAGCTGCGCAGTTTTTACTAATTTTAGCAACTTAAAAGGTACTTTTTATTACTCAATTGTCGTTATTGAGAGTGGGAGTAATGCTATGTAGAGTAAAACATTGTATGAAAGACAAGCTAAACAAACCAAAGCCAATTGATTTTGAGCTTTTTTTTTTTGGAACCTAACTGCGGCCCTATTGGCCTTCGCAGCGTAACCGGACCAACCGCGCGGCGAGTGCTTCCCCGCAAGGGAGCGAGGCGCAGCTTAGCTGCGCTTCGCCTCCTTGCGCTGACGCCCTCAAAACCGGGCATTACGTTGGGGGTTATTTTAATTTTGGATGTAGCACAAAAGGTGCTACATCCCTCAACAAGTGCAAAGTGCAGATCTAGACAACAGGCTCATCCTAAGGGCCACGAACGACGTACCACACGCGTCCGTGGCGCGTCTGGTGAATCGGTTATGAACTCGTTGGAGTGACGTAAGCGCGGTTTTATTCGCGTGGGCAAACACTACGCCGGCGTAGTTCATGACGGGTCGAATACAGGTCTTATACATAATTACTTTATTTTTAAGGGACATTTTAGAACTGGCGCCTAAAAGGTGGTGAAGGCGAAAGAGGTAAAAATTTGCCCTGTTCTTAACGCGCGCGATGTGGGCGCTGAAAGTTAAACGTCTGTCGAGCGTGACGCCTAAGTATTTAACTTGAGTAACCCATGGAATGGGCTTCTCGAAGAGTTTGATCTTGTGGGTGGGAATGCAACTGTTATAGTTGCGAAGACTTTTGGAAAAGTAGACCGCGGAGCTCTATTCCGGATTAACCTCAATCCTCCACTTGCGGAGCCACTCCCCTAAGGCAGTGGTGGCACGTTGGAGTTTGGCGGTGACGAAAGCGGGGGGACCTGACACGTATAGAGCCGTGTCGTCAGCGAAGAGCGCTAACTGGACGTTGGTACCGAATTGGACTTGTTCGGGGCGCGGGATGTCGTTTGTGAATAACGAGTAGAGGACGGGGGAGAGATCGGAGCCTTGTGGGACCCCAGCTCTGAGCGGGCGCGGGGTTGATAGACAACCTTCGACGCGAAACCGGAAGCTTCGATCGGTGAGGAACTCTCGTATTATGAGTACGAGGCTGTCTGGGCCATAGCGCAATCAAGCGCATATCAAACAGTTTAAAGAGCAAACCGTTGTGCCAGACTTTCTCGAACGCTTTGGCGATGTCAAAGAAGACCGCACCCGAGCCTCTCGACTTACCGGGCGGTTGAACGCGTCGTGAATGTGTTCCGTGATGCGGTGGACTTGTTGAACGCAACTGTGGCGAACGCGGAAACCGAATTGCTCGTTAATGAGGAGATGGTTTGAATTGATGTGGGACCAGAGTCTAGTCAAGAGGACTTTCTCGTAGACTTTACCTAAGACTTTTAGGAGGCTGATAGGCCGATAACTAGCGGGGAGTCGCGGGGTTTTCCCGGTTTGTGGATCCCTATTACTATTGCCTCCTTCCAGGCGGCTGGCAAGTGGCATTGTATTATTAACGAATTGATTATTCTAACTAATAATAGAACTAGATGCGGGGGTAGTATTTTAAGGACCTTATTCGAGATGCCGTCTGTCCCTGGGGCTTTGCGCGGTCTAAATTTCTTGATTATTAATCGGACTTCGTCTACAGAGACGGGAGAGATTTTTTCGCGGGGCGTGATTTGTACGCGGTGGGCGACCTCTGAATCGATTTCGCGGATGTGTATCGGATCATTGGAGCTCCATGCTTTCTGCCTTTCGACGCTTAATGGAATTTGTCGTTAAATAGAGTGACGTTACATTGAGTTTACACTGTACTTTTACTGTATGCTGTAAGGAGTTCCTTGGGAGATGAAGAAAAGTGCAGCTAAATCGTCGTATTTCACTTTCTCCTCACTTGTATAGCACTACAGATATTCAGTGGTTAAAACACTTCACAGATTAAACTCTGCTGATACACAAGAAAAGACAATAAAATAAGAAAATTTCAACCACCACTTCCCGTTCCCGCCAAGTAACCTCCAAAGACTACTGCGTTATTTTCTTTTTGTATCGCTCTTATGGACAGAGAATAAACATTGACGGTTAACTGGAAAACATCAATGTTTTGATTTTGATACAATTGACACATCGATGTTATGAGAATAAAATATGAAAACGTCAATATTATTTTTAGGATCAACTAAGATGACTGTCAAGTTCAACTATTATCCGTTATATGACACTGATTCAAATAAACGGAGTTAGCTGTATCACAGATAAAAGAATACTAGTACCGAATAAATAATTATTTATTTACATTCCCTAGGTGTAGGATTTATAAAATATTGTCAACTGCAAGTCAACGCTTTTAAATTTACCATTATTGTTAATTTGTGTGGCTAAATTTCATTTAGTCTAGTTTGATTCGTCTTAACTGTTATACTAGAATATTATAATTTTGGTTTTCCTTAAAATTAAATTTTTATATTAAAAACATATCGTATTCAATTCAAAAAAAAAAGAAAGGAAAATCGAGAATTAAACAAAAAACCTGCGTTTATTTAATACAACTAATAATAAGAAACATACCTATCAGTATCAATCAGTTTTCATTGATATTGTCTTTTTCCAAGATTTTATTCATATCTAATTCAAAATAAAAGGACAATCGTTTGACTATTATGGAAACATTCTTAGTAGTCAAGGCAATGGTGCATAAATCAGTCTTGAAAAAGCAACCGGATGACTCTTGGTATTTGAGTTCCAGAGGCAATTTGGAAACTTTTTTGTAAAGGACCTCATAACATCAAAGTAGACTGAGAAAATAGGCATAGGTAAGGAGGAAAAAAAATACTTAGAAACCGACTGGAAAGGTGGTAACATTCAAGTATACATACTTATAATAATTACAAAAATTGTCATCCGAAACCTACGAATGATTTGCGCGAAAGGATTTTTTAAGATCGTACAATGTTATAAAAATTTTGATTTAAAATGTTTCTGATAGAGTACGGGTAGCAAAATTATCAAATCTATAAGAGTTGAAAAATGGGGTTAAATGTTATAAAACGGATGACATCAATACATGTCACAGTTAGACCCTCTGAGAGCATGCAATTAGCTTTATCCGTTTTTAATAATTTTAACACATTTTTTAAAAAAGCGAGTGAAAAATCCAACATTTTCGCCACTTTGACCTTTAATTACTCAAAAACCGTGTGGCAAAAACGGATAACAATTGTTTTATGGCATCTCCACAAACAAACAAGAATTTTCGTTAAAAGCGCTACCGGTTACTACACGATTTTTTACAACCTTAAAAAATCCGTTTGCGCAAGTCGTCTGTACGTTTCAGTTTAACATTTTTGTAACTGTTATTAAGTATGTATACTTGCACGCATGCCTTTTTTCTCGGAAAAGTCCACTTTGAGGTTATGAGGTCCTTTACAAAAAAGTTTCCAAATTGCCTCAGGAACTCAAAATACCAAGAGTCATCCGGTTGCTTTTTCAACACAAATTTATGCACCATTGCCTTGACTCTACGGTTTTAAAATGTGACGTGATTCGGTTTTTTGGAATTATAAATGTTTTAAATAAATTAATAGCTAGAATTATTCGTAAAATTATCTATTTTTTTATTATGACTCTTATTATGTATGATGAAGTAAATGAACTTTAGTTCTGTTACTGTACCGTTTTTACACTGACAAAATTATAAATAATTTGAGGCCGCCGTTTCAGTCAAGTTAAAGTGTTTGATTTTGATGAACTGTCAAAAGTGTCAACTTTTAATTTGGATGTACTTAAATAAATATAAAATAATTTTAACTACTTCTTTCATAAAAGACGGTGACATGAAAAGTGAAAAGTTAAAAAATATGAATCTGCCTACTGTAACAAATTATTATGGTTATTGTAGGCTCTAATGTGTCTAATCGTCGTCGTTATAAAAAGTTAGCGATTGTCTACTATCGTCTGTTCCATATATCCATGAAATACTGAAAAAAAACATTGACACATTGACTGACAGTGACGTTTCACATTTTGCATTTCGACCGGATAAATTTCTCTATTTTATTCTGCAAATTCACAAGGATATAGAAAATTTTGAATTGTACTTTCAGCTATCAATTTGAACTTAGTTCCATATGAGAAATGGCATCGCCATTAGAACAGTTTGTTAATAACGTGAGGACGATGTCAGCTTCTGGTAACTACAATTTGTATCAACAACTTATGTTAGTTTTGTTACTGAAATTTTTATTTATACACAATTGTGTTTTGTTTTAGGGAGTTATCGAGAATTATGCGACGTAATTGGCAAGTCTGATGAAGTTTTGCAACGTAATAGTGCGCATCTGAACAATGTTTTAGAAACATTAGAAATACAGCAGCACTCTTTGGGTGTCCTTGCTGTTCTTGTTGCTAAGTTTTCATTACCTCAAGTAAGTTACTTTGTAATTATGTTGATGAGATGGGATATAGTATAATATTTTATTCCCAAAGTAAATGTTGGTTCAATCTAATCGTAAGCTGTTATTGTAGTATATGAGAACACAAAAAACCAGAATTAGTACTAACTCTCAAATTATTTTGAATTTCAACAACCTTAGCTACTAATGTGTAGGGCTTTCATCAGTCTGGGTTTCCCTGGATTTGTCCTAGTTTGGAAGATGTCCGGGGAGCGTCCGGCCTGGGTTTCAATTGTAGTCTGGGTTTTCAATCAGATCCCATTCCCATAATTTATGTAAATCAAAAGCTATGGGTTAGGCATTGGGGGGGGGGGAAAGTTTTTGAGATGGCAGCTCTACTAATGTAGACTGATGGTCATGTGAATTATCTAGTACTTTTTCAGTTTACACTTGTTTTCTGTGATTTTTCATTGCTGAATATTGTTATACTAGAAAGTGTGAACTAGTTATAACAAAAGAAGCTTTCTATCAGTGCATAAAATCTAAATAATTTTATTTTATGGCTTTTAAAATTGACACAATTGGTTGTGTTTTTATAGGGTACCAATGATGTGGATAGATCAAGCATGTTCCAACAAATTCATGATTTCATCAGCAACTGTAATGGTGAACAAGTTCGATTTTCACCTGATTTGTGTAAGTATTAGTAATAAAGAACTCATTTGCATATGTTATAATAAAAATTATTAAAAATTATGACTACTAGGACTTTGAAAGGTAGTTGTATTTTTAAATATACTGTTATCAAGTACCTTTTCCCTATCATGTATACTCACTATTAAACTTTGTTGTAATTATCAAAAATGTTAAACTCCAATAACTGGTGTAGGTGCTCAAGTAAAAAGTTAGCAAAATATGTCATTTTTTTCAGTTGCTGATTTGTGCCACCTCCTGACAGACCATCTGGTTGAATTAAAACAACCCCTAAGAGGTATTGAAATATTGAAGAAAGCAATAAGAAAGATACAGCTGTTTGACTCACAGTTAACATCAATCCATGCAGATTTGTGTCAACTCTGTCTCTTGTCAAAATGCATGAAACCTGCTCTAGAGTTCTTGGAAACTGATATAACTGGAATCGGTTCTGAGGTATCTATTTAAAATATGTATAAAAATTTATGTGTTGACTAGAAGTACAATCTGACAACCCATTGACAGATTTGACCCATATTTGAGCTTATAAGCTCAGTGTGCCTTTTGGCAAAGGCAACTAACAATTTCCACTGTTTTCTATCTTCCAACTCTCTGCCAGTTACAACACCCTGTAAATGTATTGTCAACCTCTGTTTCGCTTTCCAGTTCTAGGCTACCATTTGGTAAAAATTTTACACCATTTGTTATGATGGCTATGTCCATCTCAACTTCATTTGCTTCATTTTAGTAAGAATATAATGTCACACCTGTTCTAGCTTTTATTTATGTTTCTTTGCTTATCTATTTTTTGATGTTCAGCATGCTTCTTGCCATTGCTCATTGGCAGTATTCTAACATATCCCTACCGTGGCAGTGCTAGACAAAATGTAGATTTCAGTGACATGAATTTTGCTACGCACCCCTTTAATGAAATGAGTTCAATGATAAATACATATGAGAAACTGGTGACCTTTTTAGGTCTTCACTTCCAATATAATTTGAATCATTTTTCATCAGGCGAATCATGTGCTTGTTTGCCAATGTTGTTCATTAAGAAAATGCTGGAGTTCCTCATAAAGTCCATGTATTTTCAAAAAAAAAATGCGAGGCCTTTTGAGGCGCAATTGCCGACGCCTAGCGCCGCCACTGTATCCCTGTGCTTTTTAGAAAGTTCAACTTATTCAAAGGATAAGTTCAATATTTTGGTGGGAAAATAAATTTTCGTTGATAGTGCTAAAATCAAAGGGTTTAGGAGTCTAGTTTTTTTGAGCCGAACTTAATCGTTGTAAGCCTTAATTTGAGATACTTTCGGCAACTCTGCGCTTTGTAGTTTCCAGGGTCTATTGTGCAATATCATGTAATATGTTAAGCTTTTAAGCAAATTCCAAGTCTTATTTATGAGCGCTACATGTGGTTTCTGATTAAATTCGACGCCAGCAGGCACATGCTTATTCGCTCATAACTTTTTGTATATGGGAGATAAGTAGTGTTTTTTATTCAGTTGCTGAAATTCTCGAGACATATGGTTAGAATCAGCTCTCCGGCCTAGAGCTGATTCTAAGCGCTAGCTTCTAGAGATCTAGCATGTGGTTGCTGGAGGAATGTTCGCCAACAGGCGAATTTTTTTATTTCGTTACATTGATCATAATATTGTTCCAATTACGACACTCGGCAGCCATAATGCTAAAATGAAGGTAAAATTTAAAAAATGACTTTAGTTTATTTCATTGAGGATTCTGAGGGCACTTAGGTACACCATTGGAAACAGCTAGTAATATAATAAAAATAATTGTAAATTTGTATTCATAAATTTCAGCTTGGTGGGAATAATGACTCAAAACATTTCCTACTTTATTACTATTATGGTGGAATGATCTACACAGCAATGAAGAATTATGACAGAGCATTGTATTTCTTTGAAGTGGTTGTGACTGTCCCTGCCATGGTTGTATCACACATTATGCTTGAAGCCTATAAAAAATATATACTTGTGTCATTGATACTTCATGGAAAGGTTAGTTTTTGAAATAATTTGAATCAGAATAAAAGGTTAAGGTTTAGGTATCAGGGTTTAACATGCAATGCAATAATTTATTTTTAGGTTCTTCCTATGCCAAAATATACATCTCAAGTTGTTTGCCGATTCCTTAAGCCACTATCTGTTGCTTACCATGAATTGGCAACTTCTCAACATGCAGCCACTAAGCATTGTGAAACTTTTATCAGAGACAAGAATATGGGTTTAGTGAATCAAGTAAGTATAGAATTATTATGATAGATGATTTTATCATCACCTGTAAAGTTTGGGTTGGCGAGCGACCTGTTTTCCCAGAAAATATCTGGGTTTTCATGGTGTCCTGGAACATTCTAGATAGTTTTTAAGAAGAGTCCTGGGTTTTTAAATCCCGATAAGGTCATGTATTTTAAGAACACTAGCGAGGTTAAAAAGTATATTCGAAATAAGAAAATATTACAATTGCTAACCTCAGCTAATATTTATTGTTATAAGCTTATAAGTTTCTTTTATATTTAAATAACTCGATTTCAACTTATATAGGTATGTAGATTCATTCTAATTCTAATTATTTAATTTAAATTATTGAATTGATGATTATTTTAACTTGAATTTCATTTAACTAATGTTTTTAGTTATTACTACGTTTACTGCATCTTCTTTTGAAAACGAATTTAAAAACGACTTTTTTAGCTTCAAATTCTGTTTTTTTTTTTTTAAATGTGGTTGGCAACTCTTAACTTATTACAGAATGTAATAATCAAGACGCAATGATGCGTAATAATGATGTGAGATGTGCAAAATTGTTTAATGTACAACATTTTTTATTTTACAGGTAATTAATTCTATGTACAAAAAAAATATACAAAGGCTCACAAAAACGTTTTTGACTTTGTCACTGAGTGATGTTGCTTCAAGGGTACAGTTGCCAGGACCATTACAAGCTGAAAGTTATATACTCAACATGGTAAGATGTTTTTCATACATTCTTTTATAAATAATACATATGTAAACGTTTTGTTCAACCTTCTATTTATACGCAACTTTATATTTTTAGATTGAAGAAGGTGAAATTTATGCAATGATAAATCAAAAAGATGGTATGGTAGTATTTTTAGATAGTCCCGAAAAATATGCGTCGCCTGAAACGTTATGCATACTTGAACAACAGATGGCAGCATGTACAAAACTTCATCAGTACATTCAAGAAATGGATGAGCAGATACAAGTTAACCCACAGGTACATTGCACTCAAAATTAAAAATCACTTTATAAAAAGTAAAGTAATTGTAATTTGTAAACATGTTTTTTTTTTTGCAGTATGTGAAAAAATCTGCAGGAAGCCATGATGAAGATATGCCAGCAACAAGTCAAAATTCTAAAACAACCTACACAATGTAAATATTATTATATAAGGTTAATTATGTACTTTTAGTTTCATAATATTTTAAAATAAAAAAAAACATTCAAACTGAATATTTTAATAACAATTATAAAGTTTTACAATTCAAATAGATACAATTACCTTTCCCAAGTATTACTATTAGTTTAAATAAAGAAAAATGCAGTTTTAGGCAGCCTCATGTACTGCCTCCGTAAATGCAGTCATGCTTTCTAAAGGAGTCTGTGGAGTAATACCATGTCCCAAATTGGCAATATACCTTTGTTTACCAAACCTTTTCACCATTTCAATTGTCATTTCTCTAATTTCTTCCTGTAAAATAAGGATTAATTAGTTAGTGTATTATTATTTTAATTATCTTTTTGCAAGATAAAACTGTTCAAAAGTGTTTAGCTTTTGTATCATCCTAAGAATGTTAAAATCAAGATTATTGTGTTACTAAATTGGAAGTGTGTAATTTGTTACCATAGAATATGGTTGATCATATTCATCTTATTAAAACGAAGTGAGGCTTCAACTCAGGTGCTGGGATATCTTTGTCTACAGAGGTTTTTATTTAATTAAAAGTTTGAATTAATAAATATTTGAATTTGGCCATGTAATAAAGTATAACTTACAGGAGTTTTGTATAAGTCCTGGGGATCAAGATTGCCTTGTAGAGTTATGTCATTTCCAACAGCTTTTCTGGCTTCAATTGGATCAACATTGTAGTCTATGCCAATAACTTCATAGCCCAATGTAGCTTGGATATCTAGGGAATGTCCACCACCTTTTGCAAAAACTGTCTAAATAAAACAATTAACTTGATTATTTCACATTGGAAACTAATAATGATGGTACAATACTAAATTGTCTCCATCAAAAAACATTCTAACTTCAAATTTGAATTTGTCTATTGTTTGTTCTTTTCCAAAAGTAGAATTACATGAAAAACAAACAACTTTTATTGGATTTATATATACTACTTAGTTATCATGAAAATCATACCATTGGCAATTGCTGTAACTTCTTTTCTTCAATTTTTTTCTGAAAACCTACTCTAATGTCTTTTAAGTATGGAGCACAAAACTCTGCAAACTGTTCTCTTGTGAGATGGTCTGCACTTGATTCAAATACTTGTAGTAATTGAGCTCCACTCTCAGCCTGAAATTAGCAAATCTTTTAAAATCTACTAATGCATAAAATAAGAGATATCACTTTTGTTGCCACTCATTTCTGCTTATCTATAATGTTAATTAAAAAAAAAAATTGAACCTTGTTTTATTTTTAAGCATTAATTTATGACTTTATTTAGAGTTGACATGGGCAGAATTGCATGATACTGAAAACTGACTTGATTTTTATTTTATTTAGTAAGTATTTATATTTTAACTTTTACATAAAAATATACCTGCATAACTAAGTAATCAATAATTACTCTTGTAAGTAATTTGAGTAGTTTATGGACATCTTTTGAATGCTGTTCCAACCACTCTTTGGTTTTACTCATTGTCTTACTTCCTCCACCTTCTATCATGTAACCCATCAATGTAAACTGAAAAAAACATTTAGGTATAGTTAACATAATGCAGATTAAATTAACTCTTTTGTTTCACAAAATCAGTAGAAGGGTTGTCTTTTCTACACTTACTGGAGCACCTGTGAAACCAATTAGTGGTACTTTTCCATCAATCTTATGCCGTGTTAATGTAATGGCATCTCCAACGTATGATAATCGAGACACAGCACCATCTTCTTGTAGTCCATCAATTTCTGCTGGATCATTTAGAGGACTTGGAAATACAGGACCCTTAAAACTCATTTTAAATCACTATTTTAAGCAGATCTCTTTTTTATCTACAATTTTACAATTAAATTTATTTAATAATAAGTCATACCTTTCCTGGGTGCATTTCAACAGTCATGCCTAATGCTTGAGGAATAACAAGAATGTCGCTAAATATAATAGAAGCATCTAGATGTTCATATCTTCTCAGAGGCTGCAAGGTCACCTCACAAGCGAGTTCCGGTGTTCTACAAACTGTGAAGAAGTCATACTTTGCTCTGACTTCCTGAAACTCTGGTAAATATCTTCCAGCTTGACGCATGACCCATACTGGTACTTTATCAACTTCTTTACCAAATGCAGCCTTAAGTAGTCTATCGTTCTTCAACTCAGGAAAGTTCTGCATAAATTAACGTTAAGAATGTTATTGCTCATCAAACCCTGAATATAATGTATTTAATTAATATGTGTCTACCTTATTAGTGAAAGTCATATCTCTTTCTATCAAACTGTTCGAGACACTGAAAATATTCAATGAAATGCAGTAGATTATAATAATTTTTGATGTTTTCATAAGAATCAGCCGATCAAATTATTTTTCCAAATAAAATAAATACTCAACGTCACTGTCATTGTCAATGACAGCTGACAAATGTTTTCGAAATATAAAGCAAAAGAAACAAAATTTATTCAACGAACTCGAAAGTAAGTGATTCTTCAATTTTGGTAATTAAATAGACGAAAGGTAGAATTGGTTTAGGTAAACATATAAACCACGACAACGTGCTATCGACTTTAAACTTTGACGGTAAGTTAATCATCGGACGCAAAGTTAGTTTTAAATATGTTTTTTGACGTTATAAAACAAAGAATGGAAACATAGCACGAGAAACTCTCATCACACTAACCTCTCTTCTACCAAAAGTTTTAGACCAAATTTTATTTTAAACTATTTAAAAAACAAAGCAGGTGCCTAAATTATATTATTGATATCTTTATACCTACGTTACTGTTATAATGTAAGTATTATATTTTACTCACATTTACGAATTTACCTATGTGTAGTTATCATTGTTCCCTATTTAAATGTAAATTTGTATGCTTTTTTTTAATCCAAAGACTGCGGTACATTTCACGCGGTGTAAGGATTGTCAGGCGAAAAAGTATTTTTGATGTCTTGAGTTCTACTTATTTAATTTAAGTATTGTTGATTTAATATGGAATTAGTTTGATATATGACATAAAATTTGTTTATTTATTTGTAGTTTTGTTTTAGTTATATTTTAATAGTGTAGTTTGAGTTAAGGTATCCATTGTAAATAAGTTATTCTAATTAAATAAAATCTTTATTTGCAGAGCAACACATTTGGTTTTGTTTGTTGACCTATTACTTCGTTATAAAATAAATAAGTTATAAATAAAATTATATTCTGATGTATAATTTGGTTAGGTGGCCTATCGAGAAGGTCAAAATTATTCTTATTATTTTTGATCCTGCAAATATTTTTGAGAAGCAAACACATGTCTTTATTTTGTTTACCTACATCCATGTTTAAGTAGATTCCAATAAGCTACGTTTACACCGGGGTTTACGATTGGCTCTACTAAAGAGACAACTTAAATCTGATTTCATGGTAAAAATCAAAGTTAAGTTGCTTGCTTTGCTACCCGAGCAAAAACTGGGTCTACTTACTATACTATAAAATAGATTGATTAGTTAGATAACTATACATGTACCTTATCATGTCTATACCAATTTCAAATTGTATAAACGGCTACCATCACGCTTCTATTTTTGCATTATAAGGACGTATGTATCCTCGTAATGCGAAAATTTAAGATTTCTATTGTTATTGTTGTTCGACTAAGATCTAAATGAAAATATTAGGAAAGTAAATTTGATTTATTTTAATTTGCAAGAAATCCCACATCTACCTGCTTTACTAACCTTTTGCTCTATCAAAATATAAAAAATAAATGAGAGGGTTCCATGCGAGTTTTTGTACGAATAGCGACACCGCCAACTAAACCTTTTCAATTTTTTATCAAACTTTTATCCCACTTTTCTAATAAAGTTTATTCAACTGACTTGTCTAGAGTTGCAACTTGATTTTATAATTTTATAATACGCATTATTTTGATATCAAGATTAAATGGATATCTACTCAACTTAGCAGGTGTTTACACATTTTTTTTGTAGTAGTATAAGTATTGTAATATTTTTACAGCTCCAGAAAAAAATACATTCTTACCCTATGCGTTCTACTTCGATTATAACTATATTCTGCTGAATTTCGTAACAAACAGATTTTTTTCCCACTTCATTGCTTCATTTGAATAAAATTAGCATTGTGAAAAAAATAAACGGACATAAGTATTTGAGTCAATTTTTTAATTTCGAGTTACCATCTTCTGTCAGTCAGTATTTTTTTTTACTTTGAGTTGAGAGTATCACACATATTATAAATATTACTTTATGTATATTATGCAAAGGACACAGGTGCATAGTGACTAGTGAATTCTTTGTGCGAAAGCGTGGGATTACAGTTCCTCTAACTTTTAAAGGTTTCAGTTTTAATAAAGGATAACTGCGTTATGTAAGGAGGTGAGTAAGTACAGTGTTTAGGAATATTAAGATTGTAGATCTATCGATAAAAATATCGGTGGCTTTCTAATTTCTTCGGAAACGTAGCCCTAACTTTGTTAGGAAGGTCACGGTCTCCCCAAAAGCGTTCCTAAAAAAAAGTCGTCAATTTTAAGGTTGTGACTAGTGTGAGCCCCCCCCCACCCCTCAAATGACAATCCGCCACTGGATGGGTAGATACCTAACAAGGTGTTGACTCTATTGCAAGACACACAGGTTTAAGATTCAACACCTACTACTTAGTTATAACAAAAAATGAAATGATGGATGGATGGACCATTGTGCGTCGTGATAAAATTACAACCTAGAGAAAAAGCGGTCCAGGATTACTCTGATTGGAATTACTTGAAAAGATCTTTGTTCAGTAATAGCTAACTAACTCTCTACTGGCTAAAATGGTGTCGATTAAATGCGGCAAAACATAACTGAAAGCTTTTTATTGTTTTGGGTAAAATAAATTTAACGTAGATTTATATTATTTTCATTGACAGGCAGCCATTCAATCTGTACCCTGGAATCTAGGATCGCGGCGATTTTAGAAAAGATAGAACTTAAAAATAGGTTTATAATTCTTATCCACTATAGCTTTTCATTTAACTTTGGTCCATGATAATTTTGTTAAGTTTTTTGTTATTCTTTTTAGTTTTGGTACATGGATTAATTGGGTAGGTACTTCCTTTGAGATACGCTTTAGCTACCTATGTTAATGTATGTATCTATTTACTTGGTTAAAGGTAAATTCTGAGTTTTAGTACTGTTTTTTAATTGAACACAATAATATCCATTCCATTTTTTTTTCCATTCCATCCAATCCGTTATTAGCTTATTACTTACAGGTATATCAGTAGCGAAAATAAAGCAATAAATCTTACAATTCGATTAATAACACATCTGAGTTAAACATAACTCAGGCTGATAATAATGTGGGAATCTTTTTTTTCTGCAGTAGAACAAAATAAATTTAGTAAAAGATTACACGCAATAATTTAGCCGGTCCCGTTATTTATGAAAAAAATAAAGGAAAAAGTTAATGGTACGAATCTGCGATCGCTTTTTTATCATGTGTTTATTAATGTTCAGAGTTTGGTAGGGGCGTAGAAATAGTAAGAGGTACCTTAACTTGCGATTCAAAGGTCGTGGGTTGAAAACCCGGTCATGCACCATTAGATTTTTTTGTTTTATACCTAAATGCATTCGTACTAAGGTAACAAATTAAAGCATCGTAATTTTAAGTACCATCTGTTGAAGCTAATGGCTAAATATCGCTAAATGCATACATACAAATAATCAAAATTTTCGGTAATGTGGCATGCCCTATTCCTCTAGGAGTCACTGGTTTTTTTTGTTACTTCGATTTTCTGTCGTTGTCATTATCATTGTTTCAATGTATATTTTTTTGTAATAAAGATAGCATCGAGTGTATATTGAAATTTTTAAGTACGATATTCCACATGCATAAATATATATATATCTGTACAGCTCTGCTGTATAATTGTAAAATGGTAATTATTTGTATTGTATTCATAAGATTTAAAAAACCGTATGCAATCCTCACAACTTGTTCGAATTATGTTGATCGTTAGATTAAATTAAAATGCACAACTTTTCAAATGAAACAAAATGCAAAAATAGCAGTTTATTTAACAAAACATTTATGTGCTGATTTAGTTCGTGAGATAAATTTCTCTTAGCTAAAATCAAATTAATAACTTTCTAAGTTCATTTTACTTTAAGTAGGTACCTGCCTTATAAAACACGATAAATTTTAACTGCAGAAAAATAATACCTTCACATATTTTAGCAAAGCAATATGTTATTCAACGTTAATCACATTGTAAAAGATGGATTTTTATTTTCTACCTAGGTTTATTTTAAATATACATGAAAACCTAATGTTCCTTTCAGTTGAATTTGGTTGTGAAGAACAAAACATGTTAAGCTATGAGTATCTATCCTTGTATCAAGTCAGCTTTCTGATTTTCTCACCGTACTTTTTTAAGAGCTTTAAAAGCGTTTTCAGTTTCGGTTTTCCTTTGAAATCTACTAAAATGTTTGTTATTGTTTGTTCTGTTGTTTAATAGATATTTATAAGTATATACTCAGGTAGTTAGAATGTTAGCTTTCCTTATGATTTGACTTCGCCTTATGATTCTCAATTAGTGTTTTAAGTTTTGTTGTAGCAAGTACCAAGCAGACTCAAATACCTACACTACCGTTAACTTTTGTCTATGCTTCACTAAAAAAGCCACTATTATACATTCCACGAGCACTAACAATCCTATAACAGTTGTCAGTTAATGTGTTATGTATGAAAAGACTGAACCGTGTACACTAGGTCTGCAATATTCACAATCGCAAACCGTTTTACCTGTCTCCATACTTGAAGCGTACAGTGACGTTGACAAGTGTAATAAATTATGAATGTCCTAGTTCTAACGTGCATTGGATATGAACTCACCAAGCTAACTAATCGCGAGTGGATATTGCAAAACTGACTGTATTACTGAAGGTATAAAGGCAACTGAAAATGTACGCTGCGTTTAATAGCTCACTCATTTAAATCGTTCTACCTGCCTACATGAATTCGCTAGAAAAACCATTATAAAATTTCTTATTCAGTTACGAGAAGTTATGTGTGCTGCTCTACGTTTGTACGTACTCATTGGGCAAACATGATTAGTTTGGTATCCTTCTAGAAGAGATGAAAAATTCCGAGTTCACATTTGGTTGTATTCCTCTAAGGTTTATTAGTTTTGAAAGGCTTTGGTTACCGTACACAATAGTGTACCTAAATGTCACTGATTAAAAAACTAGTATATAATCTGAGGAAGCTACCTAAATACTGGTTTACCACTTGTTAGTATATGTATGGGTGGTCAAAATTATGTAGCAAGAGTGAAAGATTGATATTTTTTTAGAATATCAGGGGCATCATGGACTGTATTACGTACAATGTGGAATATTTAAATACAACTTATGACATCAAACTTGTTATATTACAGGCTAAAGCTCTTCAAGTCAGGCAGGCAGTAGTACTGCAATGTTCAAAATCAAATCTGAAATGTTAGTTACTTTATGGGCGCACCTTAACGTTATAAAAATAGTCTCTCCATTTGTTCCTAAGTAGTTCGTCGTTTTTTTTCATGATTTCCGATTTAGTTTTTCCAAATATAATTGTATGAATGAGTGATTAGAAAGCTCATCTTTCATAGTCAATGCGTGATTAATGATCATCGTCACTTAAGCAGAGGATTTGCACGTATTTTTTTGTTTTCTTCTAAGTTGATAATTGAGTGATTAATGGAGTAAAAACCATTAAGAAAGTACAAATGAAACATCTGGCCGCCACGAACCTTATAACTTTAAAATTAAGTGTGATAATCGCTTGAAGTATTAATGTTTACGAAGGACCTAATAGTTTAAATGTCAAAACTATTGATGATAAAAATGTTTTATGTCGACTTCCAATTGGAATTAGATAAACATATTGAATTGAAGATTGGTACACATTTTTCAAAAGATTTTTTAAAATTAGGAACTCAGACTCTGTCTGGCTGTAAATTAATTTATGAATACACATATAAATAAACAATCATCAAACACTCAACTGGACCTACCCGAAGTCTAAACCGATAATGGTAAGCTTAACTGAAATAGACACAGGATTATCTTTGAGCATGTTCCTACATTGTAAACACTCATCATAACATTTTACTATAAAAGAGTTGAATATAAACAAGTGGAATTAAAGTACTATTTTGTGGTAACTTCCTAAAAATAAATTAGGAATATAGTAAATCGACAACGTGATGGTCAAATTAAAAGCGTTATCTGTATGCAGACTGAAATTTATGTATTTTAAAAGTTAAAACATGATTGGTACCTTATACTGGTAATTTCAATTGTTTTTGGCTAAATTACCAACATGATTCCTTCAGAAAAAACTCAAATCCGTTTAGCGAGAGACACATGTCTTCACTGACCCTATTTCAGCACATTAGGAAGCTTTAAAAACTTTGAAGTATACTGTGGGTAATTTTCCTAATTGAGATTAGGCAAAACCAAAAATGTAAAACTTGTTTAATTTTAAGTATTTTTGTTACAATCGTAACATAAAAGGCAAAACGTTTTCGAAGAGTCCCATTAACTAAATTTTTATCAACAAAGAGTTAAAATTAACTTTTGGTTACTTAATTTATTTAATTTTATACCTACATTTAAATGGCATGGAAATATGCTTGGCGAAAGTAATATACATAAACGGGCACAAAATATATTACACTTAACCAAAGTTAAACTTGTAATGCTAATTAAAGCGTATTATAATTCGGCTTGATCACGAATCCGGCCTGTAGGTACAGTAGAGTTATTTAATAGTGTTTTTTGTGTGCGGGCGGTCGAAGGCGATTGCTCTGCCACCCTCGGCTTCGCGCAAAAAACCCTCCAAATATAGAGAATATTGTTTTGGAGGAGTGCTTGAGGGCTGAGGGAGGGGAAATAGATCGCTATCACACGCACCCATTGCACGCACTATCCTAGTATACACTGCCCACGTTATAGCATACCATTCAAGAGAATTATTCCTATAGCATATGGGTTACTTACCTCTTTATTAAATGACGTTTGTAACGTAACTAAGACCTAGTAGGTAGGTACTAAACCCAATTGTACTGATGACTTACCCACAAGTGAAGAAGAAAATATCTATCTAATTCAATCGCTAAACCAAATGGAATACTGTCGCACAGAACAAACCTTAGAAGATGCGATCTTTTACCTGGATCATCCTGGATTAGTAAAAAATGATTTTACAAAAACATTCTCGTATATTCAAATGCGAGAAAGGGCAGATGAGCCGACAGGTGGCTGCCAACCTGTTCTCGCAACAAAATGACAACAAAAACTCTCACTAACCCTTTGATTCAGCGACGAACCGCGGCAGGGTTATCATTATTAACATTAAAGAAAAAAATACCTAAGCAATAGACACGATACACCATACGCCGGATGAAAATTGCAGCAAGAATAAGTTAAATTCAAGCTTTTACTATGTTCACCATTAAGTAAACAAAGTGCGTAGTCGCAGGAGGTACGTTGTTTTCAGGGGTAAGGTAACTGCACAAAAATGCGTATTGTTGCGTGCAGAATGTAGAGGGATAGGGGAAGCTCATTAAGGTAAAAAGCCGAGTGCAAACGACTAATGGCAAATCACACGAAGGGGAGCTCTGAAAGGCGACACACGTAAACCAATTAGCACAAGAATATTTGTGCTGTAAGATTACAAGCCGTCACTCGCAGATTTTTTAGGAAATATGTGAGCTTTTTTACATGAATAAATAAATTTATTTGTAGAAGTCTCATGAAATAAATCTCAGCTTAATCTTTCATATCTCGACCAGTGGCCAGTATAGATATCGCCTTGATAAACAAGAATTCATAATTTAACCAAACATTATAATATCAAACGCGCACCACATGAGATAACCTACAAGTTTCGGTAAGAAAGTCAGCGCAGCAGGGTGCAGCGGAGGGCTGGAGCGGTAGGGGGCGGAGGACAATCAGCATTTCGGCGCGTCCACCCCCCCGCTTCCCGGTCCCCGCTACCCTCGTCCCTCGCGCCGAATTTGCCCTGCACTGTAAACCCGAAGTTCCCCTCCTTGCGACGGGCTAACCTTGAAAATAGTTTTTACCGACGCGAGGGTATTCACCCCGTACCCGAATTCCGAGGCCTCAACACACTGCTTCTTTTCGTTCCTTGACATTTAAAACTGCCAAGCGGACGGTATCCGATTTCCCTTAATCATGTAGTGTGGTCTGAGTTGCATGGTGTGTTTACGCGGACCATAGCTAGCTAGGGATATTTGACTATGTAAAGTTTTTTGGGCAATTCGTGAGTCGCTGGAACGCAAGGATTTGTTACTGGATTTAAAAGAAATTTTACATGTTGCTTTTAACTACCTATTGAGAATTTGACATAACTCTTTTTGGGTTTTTGGGTTTCATTTCTATAGATAGGTATTTAGGTCGTTTTAAGGGCTTAATTCAAAATTAGTCATTTACGCATCTTGTAGTTTTAATTTTGTTTTTGTAGATAATTAAAGCATAAAAAATCTAAATCTACATTCTCGTTAAAAATAATAGTCTAGGTTAAGTTGACTTCCTTGAATTTAAGCTCTTAATCTGCCTAAATAAATGGATTTTAAGATACCTCCATTGTATACAGTCGTAAAAAATCTCTAAATCATGGCAAATCAAAACAAAACCGGATTTATAATACCTGCAAACGATGCAAGAAGTGGACGGGACGTAAAAAAGAAAGACTATGGTACATAACCGTGGAAGGGTAGACAGCAAAAAAATACAAAAAACTTTTGACGCTGGCCGCGCCTACGCGTACCGGCTCCTACGACGTGCACACATTGAAAGCATACACACCAAGGTTTGTATAAGTAGGTACTTACTTAATTAAGTCCTACTTCTTTTTTAGTCTTAATAATAATTGCAGTCACAGTGCACAAATAAAACATTTTTTCACTGTGTGTTTTGGTAAAATACTATGATATTATTATACGAGTACCATCAACGAGTCGACTGTAGTATTTTTATTAGATACCTACTTAATGGATTTCCTTAAATCTACTTATGATGTTAAATAATCAAAACTGCACGTGTTAGTATCAATCGATATTTTATTTTAGTTTTCAACCAGAACTGATGATGCGGGCGGTTTGTCTATTAAAATAAAGACGAATGCTTCTGTTAGGACAAACTAGTGTGAAATTGGTACCGTGACATGCCTTATCTGGGTATTTCGAGCAAATACTAAAGAATATTCGTTAAAAATAGATCAAATGGTAAAACAAATTTCATCAAACATTTTTAATCATGGTCACCATTAGAAACTAAATGTGAATTAAACAAGTCTAGCAGCTAAAAACGAATGCTCAATCCGGATGATGTTGACGTAAAAAGTAATCTACAGTCATGACTCGTCAATTATCTATGCAACCCTAGTTGAATGCACATTTTGATTGGTGGGCAGCTGGCCGTGGCGGCAAAAAACTGCTTTCTAAATTACTACTATCAAACGTCTACATATCTAGTGTAACACCCGCCTGAGATCATAATCGCGTTTCCAAGACCATGCTTCCGCATAAAATATACGTTAAGTTCAAGAAATTGTCGTGAATCGACCAACTTCCTTTTAACCGACTTTCTTTTTTTTTAGATTAATAGTTTGCATTGCTGACCTTTTTATCTTTTCTATTTTTATTTATTTATATAATATATATTATTGATTTGTAGGTACCCATAGAAATTTCCTTTATTTTAATTGATGAAATGTCTTAATCTTGTATTTTTCGATTTTTATGGTTTTGAAACGGATATCTTAAGGTGAAATGTACCTACCACCAATATGTATAAAATCTGATATAGTTTTCATTAACATTTTCATTCAGCGCATGAACTTTTATAAAGCACCGACCAAACAATTTTTGTTTTAGATAAAAGCTGCGAGCCAGCCGACGAGATAAGGAACTGTTTACACTGCTTGAGTCAATGGCCTCCTCCTGAGGTAGAATAAGGAAAACCTTGGAGACTCCTTGAACGGTCTACCGACTTGTGTTTACTTACAAGTAATAGCTCGCAGTAAAATCAATGTTACGTGCTTTACCACGCCAACTCGATTATTTCTTGACTCATCGCAAATCATGGTCCACATAGAATCATGTTTTTTAAGGCAAACGCTACCAACAGGTAGCCAGGTATCGCCAAGTCGCGTCAAGCGCCCTCGAAGTATAAAAGCAAATGGCTCTTCGCGTTTTGTATATTACATAAAATAGCAAAAAGATGTACTAATAACTCCGTAAAATAATCGCGATTATTTGGCTTAAAATCTAAAAGTCCTGGAGTTCAAGTAGGAGGGTCATTGGATTAGCAAAATTTGACTTCATTGGCAGAATTGGCGAGCGGCTTGAAGCTTATCCCTCTGGAAGCAGCGTCTTCTGGTCCCTCGCCAAAGCTGCTGAAAGCAACTTTTGTCTGTCTTACCGACCAAGTCTACCTGACTTACTTGCTACCTGGAGTTGCTGATCTTGATGTTCAAAAGTCTTTTTGCACTTTCCTGTGCGAAAAGGCATGTTCCGTCTTGCTGGAAAATTATCTACATGCATTCTGTGCCTAAAATAACAGATCGATCGGACCCATCGAATTATAGGCCAATCGTATTACCTCCCAAAACTTGTGATCCCAAACTTATTAAGCGTGTAATCAATGTCCAGTTGCTCAGATGTAGATGAATGACGCTTTGATCAGCGAATACGACTTTTGCCAGTCACTCGATTGGTGTGATCTCTTAGTGTATCTTGCAAACCGCTAGGCTCTAGCGGTTTAGAGTCAACGTGGAGCTTTGGCTGTCAGCCTAAATATAGCGAAGGTGTTCGACCGAGTTTGGCAACGAATTCATCTGGAAAAACTACCAGCATGCGGAATTCCCGAGAGCTATAGTGTACAATTGAATTGAATTGTAATTGGGGCGACTTCAACGCCACCAAAAATCAAGTACACTGTTGAGAAAACTCCATTTGCTGTGGTACTTAAGTTCCAGTACATTCTCCCCACCATCGTTGTATGGAGCAATATTGAGTTCCATAATTAAGAAATGGCTACTCTGGCATCCAAAAAAGCTCGGTATGCTGAAAGCAATTACAAGTGTTCCTATTTTTTGTTAATCTTTATATAAAATCAGGATAACACTCCTGAATCACAAATCCTAATCCGCCTCATGCTAAAAAATATATTTTTAGAACTCACTCCCTAATCAACATCTACAGCTTTTTATTTGTGTTTCAGATTTCTAGCTACTAAATATAAATAAATTCTACTGTCTAAATTTTATAAAGTACATCAGCACAAATTGAAAGTTTTATTGGAATTATAATGAACTAATAACTACTCCACCGCAGTCACAGCTAATGTTCTTACGCCCCTAGATAGTGGCTGCCTCGTAAATAAATTAAGCCTGCATTAGTGACAATTGTTCACTATTACCGACAAAACTGCACCTTCCCGGCTTCTTTCATTTTAACGAAAGCTGTTTCCCGCTTGTATGCTCTATATAGAATACTATGTGCCGCAAATATTGTCAGGTTTTAAGTTCCCTCACATAACAATCCTTTAACAGGAATATTTGTACAGGAATATTTTCACAAAAATTGTATAAAGGGTTTGTACCTTGTTTATCATTGTTACTGAACTACTGTTATACCACTAGTTAATTATATTTATAACTTTAAATAATTCAGTATCGAATTTTTTGGTTAGCTTTGATAATTAAGTTTGCATCTAACCGCGTAGCCTAAATGGGATTTAGGTCATTATCAGACAATACATGCGAAGTATTGCATAGGTATACTTACTAAGTACCTAACTAACAAATAATTGTTATCTTTTCTTTACTAACTGGAAATGTAATAATGTAGTGTCCCTTTGGAGGAAAATCCTTTCTGTCAAACTTCTGTTAGTTTTGTTCTAAAAAGTCTTAAGTATTAAAACTACAGAAATGTTACTTTTTATTAAGACTTATTTAAAAATATATATATTAGCTTAGCCAATAGTTTGTTTATTTGATATAGGAATACACAACTTATACAATTCACAGTATCATCACCGTTTTAATATGCTCCATTGTTATTTTTAAAATAAATTGAGCTTAAGCTAGGTTCCCTCAAGAAAAGTGATGTAATGCGGTTATGTTAATGGGTATTAATTTACAGCTTAGCAGTTTGATAACAGTAGGTATCGTGTTTTTTTTGTGAGGTCATTATTTTGCAAGTGACCTTTCGTGCTAGTCGGAGCGAGGAAAACGCGCGAAAATATCGATTTTTTCATATCTTATCGCAATCGCTATTCGGTCCACCACTACTCACTCGGGTTTCACTAAAATTTAAAAACACGCATACTTTGCTTTTTTTTTCATAGAAAATATTTTCAAAAAAACAGTCAAAGTTTTATTATACTACTTATTGGAATTATGTTGTCTAAGTTCGGAGTCAGAAAATTATCTTAGCATTTTATCAATGGCTTTACTTTAAAGGTTTTATAGACATGTAAGCGGATTTATGATAACTCACTACATTTATTTTTGTAAATTAATATTTAGTTCGCTCATTAAAATAACTTTCATTAGCTTACGTACGGATATCTTGACTTGAATTACGTTACATAAAGAGACGTTTTTATGGCAAAAATAATTTTATTAGTTAGTAGATAGGTACATAGGTAATAAATATATATTAGTGATAGGAAGGGATAATCCGTAGTTGTCTATTCACGGCGCATGCGTAATCTTTACATTCGTATTGGACATTGCTAACTCCGCCTATAGCGAATTATTCGCAAATAGCGAAGCTCTTGCCAAGATTCTGACATTGAGAGTCATCAGTACAAAAACGTCATTGTTCCTCATGGTTGTTTAACTAACGGAAACCCTTATTGGATTATATACCTCGACGTTTTCTATTTGCGAAAACTGCGAATTCTAACTTGAATGAGTTTTCGCTAAGGCTTAAGTGCGGATGCGTCATTTAGGTATTCATTTAAAGTTTGCTTTCACATCAGCTATTTAAACTTGTTTGGCGTACGAACTACTGGCTATATAATCCGCGTTGTTTCGCAACACTGAACTGGAATCTATGTCATTGCGTCGGAGCGAGACAACAAGATAGAAAACCAAGTGGTATAGAATGAGAGGGGAAGCATATACCGGATTCTGCGAGAGCACGGAGGGGCTTTAGGTACAACTACTCCGTTATCTGTTCGCGAATATGTAGGTATTTAGTTGCGCAACATACAACCGGTATAATAAGTTTTGACGCAGACGTTTACGTATATTTAAAAGGTGTCGCTTGAAAATTTTGTAGTTCCATGAATTTTCCGCTTTCTAACCTCTTTTAATAACCGAGATCGACATGGATGTGCCAAAACGTACGCTTGTTAAATAAGATATACTTTGCGAATCGTTGGAAATTGTAACGTAAAGATATTGGACGATATGTACGCGGCGGGAGACAATCGGGATTATTTTGGAATGGAGGAAAATTTTCCTTGTTTTTACAGTCTATCAAGAGTAAATACCATTCAAGACATACGATTTCCAGAGTTACATGACAAAATGTCCAGACTTGCCTTATGAAACAAAACCTTATGTTTTATAGGTTTAGGTATTGCCTACACTTGATAGAAACTTTTCAACTGTTACTTTTATTAATTTCTACTTTTAATAGCGTTCAGAGATAAGTAGGTAAAGGGTGGTGTACCTATAGATACAAAACTATTATCTATCAACAAAATCGCACAAAAGCTTCTGTCTAACATACTCAGTTTGATATGATTTCAAAGACTAGGAAACCAAGCGGCTTTAGGAAAAGTTCTAATTTTAATCGAATTACTAAAATACCTTATTTCCTCGGGCTTTTAATCAACAATATTTGCAATTATAATTTTATTTCTCATGTGGAAATCGAATATTCTCGTTTTTAGTTTGGCTATAAAAGCATTGCAGTCGGGATAGGTGGTTGTTGCGGTCTCGTCACGTCGATGTGTCGTTGTCGATACGCGCTGGATTCGCGCTCCAATACCAACACCGTCCTACTACTTATACCTTATCTACGTTTCAATACTGTAGATCGATTCTAAAGATATCACCGCGGGCAACATAAGGGGTTTTTGAATTAATTATATAGGAATGAGACACTATTGTATTTTTGAAATACTTGAAAAGAAATCTTATGATAAGTGAATTCAAATAGTAGTTGTGAATTATCATTCTACGTATGCAAGAATTGGTCGTGACCACGCCGTTACGCGAGCGTAATAAGATGTATTAAATTTATTTTTTTGCCATCGAAAGAATAGGAATTGCATAGCGGGTCCATTTCTTATTTTGTGATGTGATCAGATTTAGAAAACTGCATTGGAGTTAATATTCCATAGTTTTTTGAAGCCAACCAGACACTCTTTACAAAAATATTTGGGTTTGTTTTTAAAGCTTTAAATTCTTTCTGGCTTGTAAAATATATTAAAACTTTTCAAACTCGATTAACTGAACGTATAAATATTTTATTGCAGTAACTTTTATAAAGTCCTTTAAATTAGTTTTTTTAATACCAGCTGGGTGAATTGATTCCCCTCAAACATAATCAAATAATGTTGTTATTTTGTGCTGTCTTACCGTATATTCGTTATTAGTGTAATGGCGGCCACGCACGTCCGCCATGTCAACGGCCTCCAAGCTGCGTTTGCGCAACAACACGCGCGAATCTCAACAGCAAAACAAAGTCTTCGCCACGCACACATATACAAACACGTGTAATAATCTCCTATAATCAACATATTACCCACACGCACACTAACAATTTGTTTTTCTAGTTAATTCTTATACAGCGATGGCCAAGTTCGCTTTTCGTCTCTATTGCTACATAGTTAAAGAGTTATTTTATGAATGATTTGTTTAATTTGTATTATCTTATTAATTCGGACGTTTGGGTGAAGGGCTTCAGTTTAGGTAGGTACGTAGCAAAAGTGGTCGACCTGCAATGTTGATAAATTGAATGTTTAAAATAAGTAACATTTTCCTCAATTAAAGCTTTCAAGGTTTATTGATAATAAATGCAATTACGTTTAATGAATATGTATGTCAGAGTGCATTTGCTCATGCTAATTTGAAACTTATTAGTTAAATAAAATTGCTATGACAGAGATTGACCAATTAAGATATTCGACTAAAAGTTTGTTGTTAGGAATCACAATTCATGAATGGCAGTATCCATAGTACCGTTACGCACGTGCTGATAAACCTGCAAGCTCTATAGAACAGAATGCAACAAATACCGTTAACACACCTACTTTCTTCTGTTATTGCCAAAACTCGCTTTACTACACAACTTAAAGCCCGTAGCTTCAATTTTCACGGCTTTTCGTTTAAAGGCAACAAAAACCGTAACGATGGATGTCGCAAAATTTTCGCAATACCGTAGTACTAAACTGCTACGCTCGTAGTGCTGTTCGTAGTATGTAGTAGTTATTAGATTCGTAGTATTTTCGAGAACAACAAATGGTCTGCAAATATTGATAAAGCTGGAATTGCTAAAATTTGAATTATTTGTTAGTTTTTGAAGAACTTATTTTGTGCATATCTAAAAAATGTTGTATTTTACACTATGCGTCAGTTATTGCATAATAGGTGTTTCTTTCTTTAAATATTATCTAGAATTAATCAAAAATAGACATGGACCGCTAAGTTTATATATTACTCATCATTCTATTCTGTATTTTACTGAACATAGAAAAATGATTTGGCTCTATGAAGGTTTTTATAGTTAATGTATGAGTGACATAGATAAGATTTAAAATAATACACTTCGTTCGCACAGACACGCAGCACTGAACAAGGGCCATTGAAATTTATTTCCGTGCTTTAGTTGCCTTCGCCTTAAAATGGCCAAGAATGAATGCACCGAAACTTATAAAAATAACGTCAATCAATATGACACTTTATAAACTATAAAAAATATAATTTTGATGAACAGGCCAAAATTAATTTAAAAAAATTTGGATTGGAAACTAAAAAAAGATTTTTTTTTTGTCGTTATGTTTAAAAGTTCTAAAAGTCCTGTAAGTATTAAAGTCTTCTATTCAATAAACTACCCAATATTCAAAAGTGGGTCAACAAATAACAAGTTACTGTTATAGGCTACTTACTGTACTACTTATTTATATAAATTTAGATAATAATAATTATTATTAAACTTAAAACCATTTAATTTATTTGAAGACCAGAAGTGCGTTATGCGAATCGGAAGTGCTCGTGAGAGGTCGTAAGCCGACACGTGTAACGAGGTGCGCTTGCGCAACACAACCTTGCCATCGCGAATACTAAGCCCTTTAGGTACCGTACAGATATGTTATCGTGGATACGACTTGATCCTTGATTAAAATAGCATTTTAACAAATAAATGGGGATAAATTATTAATAGTTTTTTTACGAAGATTACAATTGAAATATTTGAATTAAAATTTCGCTATCATTTTATGAATCACTTAGAAAATCTTATTATATCGTATTATATGTAAAATCTTAAAATTCAAAATTGATGTTGATTTATCTTTTCAATAATATGTGCGTATTGATGTATTTTTACCAACTAATATCTTCATGGTTATAGGTAGTTGTCAGCTAATCAAAGGGCCTCGACGATAGCAGCGAAAAAGGCCGGCGAGACCTTCTGCCCATTGCCTGGTAGCATTGACGCGGCCCTTATGCAAATTGTCTATTTAAACATATTTTATAAACCTTTTTGTTAACTCCGCGATGTTTGTTTAGCTTTAACAATGGATGGTAATTTTCCTTTAAATACTGCTGTAAATTATATCATGAATTGCAGATACATATATGTTAAATAATAGCATTTTAATGGTATTTTTGGTTGATTTATTTATTACTTTTTAATAGGCACAAATACATATCTGAATTTGATATATCACACGATACTGTTTACAATGGGCCATAACTCTGATGATGTGTGAAGCTGTTGTCTTTAATAAATGTTAAAGTGAGAGATGGTCCCTTCGAAGGCCCTCTGTAAATAGCTGGCCTACTTCGAGCCCGGTCCCGGCGACCTCGGTAATTTGCTCATGCTGACGTCAGACCCAGACTGAGGGCTGTTGCGAAACTTTGCATTATATGGGCCAGAGTTTTAAAGTAAGCTGCTAATTTAGCCACAACATCAATGAGTGTAATGCTTGATACCAATTTGTAAGATATTATATTGAAAATTTGAATTTCAAAACTCAAGAAATATAAAACTTAATTTTATAGGCTTTTATTTGAATATTTTCGAACTATGTTGTAATAGGCAACTAACGTCTGTAAAGTAAAGAACTTATAGAAATGGCTTGAGGGATTGAGTGACGTGGTTTTGCCCCAAAGGATTTTTTTTTAAAGTTTAATCTTGCTTTTGTGACTTTTTTTGTTTCATTTTAAAAATAAAAACATTTGGATCATTTGTATTTCATTATAAAATAATAGATTTCAGCAAAACCGTAAAATTACTCAAAATATTTCCTACCATCTTATACACGATAGCATCTAAACCCATATTTTCAAAAAAATTGAAATGTGAGGTAGTAGACATTTTTGTATCCTTTAAACATGATCCGACAGTCCGAAACTAAATTTCTGGCAACAAAATAGCGAAGTATTTAATAAAAGAAAATCCTTCAGCATCAAAAATCTCAATAACAATTCCTCTTGTAAAAAAATTTGAATAATTTCGTTTTGTTAGCAGAAAAACAAGCCGGCACTGGTAGTTGTTTCAAGGCGAGCCCTATTCGCAAAGGGCCGCGCGGCGTCACGCGCGCCATTGACCCACTTTACATAACTATGAACGATGCGTGTACGCATCGGATAAACTACGAAACCCGCCAACTAAGTTTACCTATAAAACCCTATACGCCTCGAACTAAATTCACCTGTATATCAAACGAAAAAGGTCGATATTCATTTAAGCCAAAACCTGTTTTTTCGCTAAACTTGTAGCGTGATGCTTCAATCGCAAAGCCCTTCGCAATACATATCACGTATATCAGAAGTAAGTATAAACCTTTTATGTTAATGTATATACTATTAGTAGCTCAAAAGACAATCTAAACGTTTGCATCGATTGAAAAAAATATGCGTAATATTTTTGATATACATAAGAAACACTATCCACCTTCACCGTGGTGCGTCGTGTAATATATATAAATCTTTTAAACTTTTCAGTTTAGGCAAGTCCAATATCAAGATTTTTAATTTTTCTGTGGATAACAATAACCTTGAATATTTTTCCCGTGTCAAGTAATTTTGTTATCAAGTTTTTCAAGAGATGAGCAGCCAAATCGGCGTATTTCACTTTCTCTACACTTGTACAGCGCTACAGATATTCACTGGTTAAAACACTAGCATTTTTCACATTAAATTCTGGTGAAACAAGAAAAATCAATAAAATAAGAAAAATATTACTGACAGTCACCAAGTACCCTAATGTCAAGTTAATCTTAAAAAGCTTGTGTCATTAACACTAAAACATACTTAATGGTAGACTTTTTACTTTATAAAGCATTACTAAACTATTAATCAGTTCGAAGAAATGTTTGATGAGATTGAGTTCGTAGTTAAAATTAGTTACATACTTGAACATTTTCCCTTTAAATTGTATAAAGATAATAAAGAAGTAGATGAAGTATTTTCAGTACATAGTTTGCTTGTTTATTTGTTTGCATCTCAAGGTAAATGTGTCGCCGCCAATAATACTGCTATTGTGAAATACGTCTTATCAGCTGAAACCTTGGTTGGATCAAAAGAATTACGGTCAAGTTGACGATTTCAATATTTAATTTTTGTAATAAATCTTGTTCTTTTTAAAAACTCGTAATTTGTCGAAATACTAATAAGGGTTGTTTAAAACTCAAACTGATCTGTTTGGTGTTATTTTGAAAATCAAATATCAGAACTGTTTAAGAAAATAGAGAGCGCAATATGAAACTAGGTAGTGAATTTACATTTTGCAATAAGATAAAGCAGTATACAATCCTGCCATAGATCCATTGCAAGATGGTCATAGTAATACTTTTTATTTGTTTTCATGTTTCATTTTAAACAAGTTACTAGTTTTCTAACTTAAAAGGTTTGAGTTTGACCAAATCTTGAAGGCAACAAACAGATGTTATTCAATACGTCGTATGTTCTAAACATTATCTTGGGAGAGGCATGTAAATGATAAGCGCTTCGAGTTGTGGCGTCAATGCACTCTGCTGCATGCCCCTAGGTCAGTTCTCCGTGACTCAGCCATCTATGCACCGTTATATAGGTACACAAAATTTAACATCATTACATGTACCAAATCTCATCATTGATACTAACGCTGCAACTCCTCTACATTGCTTCTTTACTTTAGATTGTCTTGCTACAGTTTAAAAAAACGCAGCAATGATTGTCGTCTTACGTACAACGATCTCGATGATTTGTTTCTTTTAGTAAGCAGTACCAAACACTCATTGCATCAACGGAACAATTGTGGTTACCCAGTGATCTAGTAACTACAATTGTTGCATTGACTTTCAGTTTCGATGAATACTAATACATTTCGGATCTAAATCGATAGGTGCATGTGATATTAAATTGGATATTCTACTGCCTATTATCATCATATATGCAGAAATTATGGAAAAAAACGTGAATCTTTGTTTCTAGAGAAACAATTTATCCTACATGTTTTAATGTCCCGTATTTTCGTCAGATTCCCTCGTACAATCGACGTCGATGCGTTCTCAATTAAAGCAGTCTTGAAAAAATTAAGAGATGGATTGGTTCTTATTTGAATAGGGTTTGTTAGTGAAGTAATAGAACCCGGAACCATCTGCTTGTTTGTCAGTCCTTAGATAGCCAACCCTTGCGGACATTGCTCACCCCTGGACAAGGGTTTTTTATCACGTAAAAACAGCAACTGGTACACCATAGAAAAGTGGTTAGTTTAAATTATACTAACGTTTGTATATTAAAACGTTTGATTTCTATCGCCAGTAAATATTGAAAATCGTGTAGTTTTTGAGGACTTACAATATACGTACACTAAATCTAAATTTGCAAAGTATCAGTTCAGTTCAGTTTGGGGAGATTTTCTAGTATACACAGACACGCACCTTCAGTGGTCACTTCATTATTTTGCCCCGAGAGAAAATAAACCCGGAAATTCTTGTAAGTATATAAAAGCAGCATGGTGACCGCAGGATATCGATCTTGTGTCGTGACGTCAGGAAGTGGCATTAAAAGTGGAGTATTCAATTCACTAAGCTATTGTAGATGAAGTAATGACTATTAAAATACTCTGCGACGCATATCACATGGTTAAATATTTGATGGGGTCTACAGTTTTTTTACCATTGGGAGTGGAAATAGATATTGTATAAATTCACTTGAACAAACAAGTAATAGGTAGCCACACCAATACCGAACTGAAAACCATGGTCATTTAAAAGTAAATATTAATTTATGTATTACACGTAACTGTCGTTCTCTGCTGTTTGATACATGTATGAAATTTATGGTTCATTCGCGAACGTTAAGAGTGTAGATTTGTTACTTTAAGTTAATCACTTTAAATTGTATTATTTTACTATATGTCTATTTAATATTGATCTATATTATATTAGAGTCCATGACGAATTAATTGAAGATATTTCATCCAACTACAGATTTCTTGGCAGATTCCGGGGAAACTTTATGACTTTTTTAGTCCAGATTGAAACTATGTTGGAAGTTTTTAAAAGATTGTTTTAATTTTGGCATCACGTTATTTCCCGAAATAATAATTACAGTTCCTACCCCAAAGATATATTGCTATCTAATCAAGGGGTCGAAAGTAAATTTTGTGAGTTAAAAAGCAGATGTGTATAGTGAAATAAAATAAGCATGGTATCGGCCATGATCTGCAACTGTGTAATGCAGCTTGAGTTTTTTGACCAATAGGAGTGGCCCTTAGATAGTTTAAACTGCAATTCAAGACACGTAAGGGGATGTTCTATATTCAAAATTGTAATTTGGAGATGTACGTCAATAATTTATAAAACAGCACATTTATATATATTTTACGTTAGCTGATACTAAATAATTTAAAGCCAACGTTACAAGTGCCTTATTTTAATTAAGGTCAGTAGAAGAACGTCCTTTTATAAAAGTATTCAAAATGCCGAAATCAACGACCTAGGTATCCGTTTGGTTATAAAAAAACACGGAAACATTTTGTAGGGTTGCGATTTATAGCGGTCGCGAACTCTACCTCTCCCGTTCGTGTACAAGGTAGAGCAAGTCCAAAAAAGGTCAAAGTAGGCTTTTCTCTATTGCGGTGTCCCTTTGCTTTAATTGGCTACAAAACACGTCCCGTTTGTTAAGGGCCAGTGATAACGGAAAGATACGGAGACTTTTGTGCGGAGATTAATTGACTTGGATTTAGATAAGGTTCTTTGTTTGACGCTTTTTTCACTCATAAAGTTATATATATTTTGGATTTTTTTTAAAATCTGTTAAATGGTTAAGGTAAGGTAAGGTTTGATGAAAATAAAAATGGGGAAAATTGCTTTTCGCCATTAATATAGATAAATAAATAGTCGATCGAGGACACATATTTTTGGGCAAGTATCATTCTGAATCAAAAGCAAAAAAATATTACGAAGATCGCATTATATCTACAATAAATCTAATGACACGACAGCAACTATAAATATCGAACAGGTAGAATTTTGGCTTAATGATATATTACTTTATATGACTTATCAAACGATTTTTCTACTAGGGATTATGAGTTTTATTTTGTAAAGATTAGAGTTGAATTAGTGTTGCGTTTGTTTTGGATATTTTTTCCTGTGTAAGGATGCGGGGAGAAGAGGGTCGTGAAAGGGTTGTGTGGGAACTAAGGGCACCTGCGACTGCACATGGTCCTCACAAGAATATTTTTTACATTGCACAAGCAGATCTGTCTAATGCAGTTTTTTAGAACACGCTGTAATATAGGTTGCATGTTGGTGCATGAGCTCATTGTACAAGAAAACGAATGAATGGTTTTACTTCCAATCGAAATCACAGTTCTTAGTTGAGTGCTAGATAGGAAACAAAATCAATTCGAGAAAAAGGCAAGATAAGAAAGTAAAATAACAGAATCCACGCACTTCCTATTCATCGATTTGTACAAAACAAATAGTGAAATTCGGAAATAGTAATAAATAGTTATTAAAAACAACCGGTGATATTGTAAGAGGGAGTGGTTGCATACGATGTTGGTGGTAGTTGTTTGCTGTGGCATTATCGTGTCGGCAGGCGTTCATTACCGATGCTGTGTTTCGCGTACCTTTTACACTAATGTTTCAACTTTCCAACGTATAGTTAATGTCAAGTACAGGTCTTACTGATAGCTAATCGTACCTACTAGCTTCATAAAAGTACAAAATCAGCTGTCGGTGGTGACTGCCGGAAAATAGCATTTTTTCCGCTCCATCTAAAGTTGTCATAAAGTATTTCTATTACACTAAACCACCGTACCAGTGTATTTATTTTATTGATGCTATCGTCAGTCGCTGGATGTATTCAAGTTAATGAGCCACAACTGTTGTTTTAGAAACCGAAGCAACCATTGCAAATAATAAGTCTCAAACAAAACAAAAGGAGTCCAAATTAATTAGATTCGTGTTCTAAGTGTACAATTTTTTAAAATCTTTCGAGTGAATATTCCATGTTAACCTTTGCTAAGATTACATATAGCTTTCATTGAGACCTCGAGTTTATTATAAGAAAAGCAGACAAGTAGTAAATGGCAGGCTAACTGCATTATTGAGTGGTTAGCGGCCACGGCTACCGAACTGCCCCCATTTCTCGCCAGTATTTATTCATTTTGCAACACATCGCCTGCCGCCACCCCTAACGCGCTAGCTATGAATACTTAATGAAGTTGCTTCGTTAAAGGCCGCGAATTCACCTGGCTCCTTGTTAAGGCGCTAACATAAACACCGCACGCAACTAACCTTCCGCGGACACTGTTAACGAAACCCTTAATAATTAAGGTTATATAAACGAATGTGAGGATAAAATTATGTCGTTAAGGTTAATTGTATAAATCATTGCAAAAAATCCAAAGTTCCTACCATTCTTGTCACACATAGATTTCTGTGTATCCAATTTAAGCCAATCAAGCAATAGAAGATCAACACTATTGACTCATACTGTAAACAGTAAAACTCTAGGTAGCTAAGGTAATAATAAATATCTATGGTTGGAATAAAACCTATACCACGACACTGGAATACATTATATTAATCTACTCGTAGCTATAAATATGCTCATGCATTCAACGTTAGGTAGTAAATATCAAAGGTAATAACTTATCTCTAATTTATTTTACCAATTTATATTTCAGCAAAAACTTTAATAATAAAATTAAAATCATAAATAAAATCTTTCATCATTATCGGATGATCAGAAGTTAATCGGATAGTCGAAAAGTAGTTTTGATAATGGATTTGCATAAGCGGATAACCCTCGGGACTACCTGCGATCACAATAAACGCATTGTGCTGCACTCAGTTGTGCTTGCGCAACTAGGGTGACCATATACGACGAATAGAGAAACACGATTTTTTAACAAGTCTTTTTTCATGAGAAATTTTAACGCCGGGTGTATTTTTAATGAGAGCTCTTAAAGGTTTCCAATTGACTTTGTAGCTA
The DNA here is from genome assembly GCA_949316135.1 of Choreutis nemorana. Lineage (NCBI taxonomy): Eukaryota > Metazoa > Arthropoda > Insecta > Lepidoptera > Choreutidae > Choreutis > Choreutis nemorana. Next base: position 5,030,132 of record OX438601.1, on the reverse strand, counting down.
TTTAAATATAGTATAATTAAAGTCAAACGGAGTTTACTCACAAGTGTTTTTAGCAATCATTTCAAATCGGTTATTTGAAAAGTCTTCCGTCGTTTTCAACAAATAATGGTAACCGTACAAAATACCATCGCATTACAATGAGAATGTAAATAAACAAAAAATGGCAGAAGAAAACATCTCTTTTTACGCAAGTGTAAAATAGGTCAGGTGCATATCTAACCCTTCTAACCCTTTTTGGGCGTGGGAGTAGTTTTTTATTTGTGCAACAATGTTTTTGCACGATCAATGTGTTTGCTGCAATTTGTTCCCACAATCCTGAATGAGATCAGGGAAGTGATGACAGCCATGGATTATTTAATCGAATTTTTGTACCGTTACTTGATTATTGCAAAAAAGGACCGGGTTAACGGGGATTTTTCGTGTGAATTCGTAGTACGTAGTCCTTCTCTACTTTGTGATCCTTTATTTAGACGCAATGTTTTTCCAAATAAGAAACTTTTTCTATTATATAAAAAATAGAATTGTAGTATTTCAGCTATTTTTAAGTGTGTAGGTTTTTGCCTTCGTGTTATAAATTTCCATTTAAAGAATCTTTAAATTATTTAAAAATAGATCGCCTTATCAATTGGATAGTTTTACTGCACATAACGTAAATAATAAAATACTACTTATTAGAAAAAATGTACCCAGAAAACCCAATAAGATTGTATGTAGTGACTATTAATAATTTTTGAAAACAACTGTTTTGACACGACAAATACTTCTGAAACAATAGTTAGGCATTTTAATTGAACATATGTCTAACTTAATATTAATAACAATGCCTTTATAGACAAATTACTTTTTGATCGTTCACCTCATCCGCTCAAGGGTTAGGAGAGAATAAAGTTAATGGTTTTCGTCAAAATATATTTGCTGAAAGAATAATGAGTAGTCGAGGGAGGCACCGGATATGACATTCGCAGTGAAACGAAACTTCCGCCGTCACATGATCACTGACATTCTAATATCTATACCTGTGCATAAAAAGTGCATAAAGGGTTCCTTAGCATCCATAGAAACGTGCTTAGCAATCATTGTAATATAGGATAGAAGAGAAAGAGACCTTGTCTACGGGTTTTAGGATTTGATTGAAACGTTGCCTGGAATTACGCGTTCGGAAAAAAAAAATCGTGGATTCATTGAGTTAGGTATAGCTAAACGAATTTTTATCACATTTTAACCTCAGAGGGGTAACGAAGATAATTTGGTTCAAAATGGTCCATCATAATATTGTAGGTACTCGTAATACTAAATTGGAATCATTTTATATTTAAGATGACTAGATTGTTAATGCAACGCAACTCAGCGTAGCATAACCTAACCTAAAAAAAGTTATGTTCTGAATTCTTGAATTCGTAATTTTTAAAGACTTGCTCTGGTTTAAACAATAATTGTTCTTAGTCTAAATAAATCTTTCGCTACTATCCTCCCCTTATTATACTGCAAGTACGTATGTATTAAGAAAAAACTAAAGTTTTTGTAAGTGTCGAAGTTCAGAGCAATCGTGAGAACGCAGTTAATAGAAGAACATTTGATTTTGAACATATTCAATTCGAACTCTCTTCCTATGTCGACAAAATTGAATTTCCTTTGAACGTATAAGAGAGATTTCAGAATTTGAATACTGAAACAAGCGGGGGAGTTTTTGTTCAGCGGTTCAATGACACCGTGCAAATGTTTGGCGGCTTGCATGGGCGCGCAATGTGGTCTTAGTTTAGTTTTGGGGTTGTTTTAACTTATGGTTAACATTAAACATTATATTCTCTAAGAACCTTGTTATAAATATATCTGGTATATCTACAAAATTTTCTCGTTTTCCATGTTCTTAAAACAGTTGTCAAAAATTATCTAACATTGGTTGAAACGGACTAAGTTGTGTTATTCTTAGTTGTTTTTATATTCAGTGGTGCAAAATATTGCATCTATATTTAAAAATCAACTCATCACGGTACGGCCAGGTTTAAGAATGTCAAGTTTTTTTGTCATTTTTTGCACAAAGTTCAGCTTAAAAATCAAAAGTATACTTTTCGCTGATCGGAATGTTTGTTTAGTCACAATAAGTTTCTGACAAAGATAAACAGATTCAAGTTTTTAGATGCGTGACTATGAATTCTATCAGCCTAAGTTATTGTGTGACATTTTATTTAGTTTTTGCTAGTGTATTTTTCGATTTTAATACATAATGGATTGTTTAAACTTGGAAAAACATATTTTTGAAATTGATTGAATTCAAATTCAGCTATGGATGTGCTAAACCTAACGACTGAAGCTATATTCTATATAGGCTTGTTTTTGTACTGTGGGGTACAGTTATACAACCACCCTCCCACGTTTTTGCACAATTTGATAAACAAAAAATGCAGAATTCTACAAAAAATACGAAATTTATAACGTCCGCCTACCTGCTCGTGTGGCTTGCAGAATTTTGATATCTTTTGTTAAACATTTTTTGCTTTAATTTGTGACAATTATACCGGTATATGTGACTTTTTACCTGCGATTTTTTGTTTGATAAGATTTCGCTGCTTTTTTTACTTTTGCGAGACCGTTTGTTTTCGTAAAGATATGACTGGAATTGGGTTTACCGTTACCATGAGTATAAAAGTTAACAATAAAAAAATCTATATTTTATTTTGTATTTTTTTCATTACAAAAATCCTGTTTCTCTATAAGTAGGTCTAAGGTATATTGTTGTGAGGCGACAGTATAATTGTCTTTTTACCCATAGGTAGGAACCTAATGATGGAGTTATCACGAAGGCTGTGTTGAATACCAATATTTTTTGTATTCTCAATTTAGAACAAGTCAGTAGAAGAGGTTTCCGAGGATTGTCAGAGTAGCGAAGTAAACAAAACATTGACTGATTTAAAAAATATTGAAAAAAAAAGTTAATAGAAACTACCTCTTAACCTTAAATCGATTACGAACGATCTATTAAGAGAAAAGACTTTCAAAATAATCCAGGTAGCCTTATGATACAGCGTTTTATCAAAGGTTGCGAGTAAAAAATGCATCTCTGCATGTGCCATTTGACGAAACCGAACAAAAAATTTCGATAAGGTATGCTGAAGCTGACGGGAGCCTTGATGGAAGGGTTAAGTCTGAAACTATTCAGTTTTAATATTAAAAGTGTATGCATGATTTAATGTTTTTAATTGTTAGAATAATATTGGTTTTAAATATATAGCGGAATAAAAGGCAAAAGAATATAACTTGATGCTAACCAGTCGATATAGAAGGTTTAGAGCGTGAATCCCTAAGCCCCTTGGGCATAAAAAAAAACACTAATTAGTTTCCACCATAAAAATAATGTAGGGTGGACTGGAGACTAAACTAGGGAAGTCCTTACATTCAGGCCTCTTAGGCCGCGGAGCGTATTGAATGAATATTACTGAGACACTAATTAATATGTAACATTTTTGATAAGATGCATGCTATTCTTTTATGATTTGATTATTTTTTCGTAGGATCTCTCTTAATTGTAGCGATTTTTATTCGTAGGAACAGAAAGTTTGTTACAATTCTTGTGTTGCTGTAATCTTCTAAAAGGTAGTTATTTAAAACTACTTCACAGATAAAATTGTTACCTACTTGTGTTGTACCTACCAATATATACATAGCATTTACCTAAGTGAATCTATCTATATAGAACAACTTGACTTTTAATATAAAGGGTTACGAGATGAGATTTATTTTCAATCTCTTTATCTGTTTTTTTGAGTATTCATTCAGGGTGTACAGGCAGCACAAAACGGCTTTATAATAGTCGAGGGTACAAATTGCATTCAACAATCAAATTTTTTCATGTGTGGAAACAAAACGCAAAGGGGTATTTTTTGCGTTGCTTTCACAGCATGTGCAATGTGCGGCTCAGTCTGACCCACTTACACACTTCCTCCGCATTAAAGGGTTAATGGAATATCCGCGTATTTCATCAGCACACAGCAAAAGCTTTCTCTCGACAGGATTTTATAATTTTTCAAGATTTATTTTTACAACGGGATTTCGCCGTAGTATCGATTTCCATGCGTATTTAGAGTGGGTGTACTAACAAAATAAGAATGTTTGGTCAAAAGATTTTTTTACGTATATTATGATTATATGTTCCAAAAATAATTTTGCTTCAACAGCCTTTTTTTTCAAAGCTAGTTCTTTTATTTGTTGTCAAAGTTTATGTGATAGCTTTTTAGACTTTTTTTTTTAGGAGACTAGCTTCGTAATGTTTTCGTATTCATTAATTTCGTTTTATTAATTGAAATCTGGAATGGCTCTAAACAGATAACAAACAGTCTGGAACATATTTTTATGTAACAACTCTCATTAAGTTGGATTTAGCGCCTGCACAGGCGGCTTCGTAAAAAATATAGCAGAAGGGTTGACAAAGTGACAGCTAATTGAAATACGCCCATGCGCAGTGTTTTTGCTTACAAAGACATGAGAGGGCTGATCTCGCTACATCCCTTATATTTTTACCTTACATTGTTCAGGGGATGAAATAAAGGTCGTAAGTACAAAAATAACTTAATGTCTCCATCTATATCAGAACCCATAAAACTATAGGTAGATTTAGGTATATATGAAATTGCAGATCAGTAAGTGAGGTCAGAGTATATACTAAGATCTCTTAGAGTTCATGTAGCCCTTATACCGCATAGATTATTCTAGGTAATACCGTTCGATTTGTTTAATGCAATTTGTTTTTAATTGGCTTTAAATAAAATTAGCATAGATTAAAAACTCTATTATTTTCTACAAAACATACGTACCGATATTTTTTGAATCAGGACTATTCCGGGCACATGTATTTTAACTTACTATTAAAAAGTTAAGTTTTATGTTATGTTCGTGTCTATATTGAAGGGTTGAGCTATTATTAGATTGCTAAATAATAAACTGCAGTAGCGAGTGATCTGTTAGAGCTCCTGGGATCAATGGTTACACAAACACGTGTTTCAAACGTTTAAAATGTGATATTTTACATGAAAGGGTTCCGTTTTCAGCCTATCGCTAAACATAGACCTCCCTATCCCTCCGATTTGGAAATTATCCCCATAACAGTCGTTGCTAACAAAATCCACCCTTGGCTCCTTTGTTTTTGTATTTCCGGTAAGGTATTTGACATTCGCCATTGTTCTAAAATCAGAAAGCGGCATAGCATGCTAGTCGGGTTCTCCCATCTTGACGTCAAACGTTACTCTCGTGCAAAGTAAGCAAGGTAACATGACTTTGAGGAGGTGTTTTTGTTTACAACATCTGACTTTATAATGTTATCATATATAATACCTATAGGCTTTACATCATTGTTTTATATGCTTTCCAGACTGATGATCAGCCAATGAGGCTTTAGATGCTATTTAAAAATGTACATAATGTATTGCGGGAACGCATGGAAGTGGAACCGGTATCGCGAGTTATAGCTCGGCATCAAGTCTAGACGTCCTGTGATTGGCTGGCGGCTCCGGAGGGCAATCCTCCTCCTCTCGATTCGCAAACCACTACATTCGCACACGTCGCGAATACTTACGCGAAATCCCGTTACTCACCCACACATGCGGAAACAAAGATAGTGATGTTCGTATGTGTTTGGCATACGGATGAACGAGTAGGTATTTTGGTAGTACCAGGCTATCATGAACAATCGTTTCGCTGAAAAGTGTATGTGTTCTTTAAATATCTAGAAGATTTGACGCCTAGCAATCAACAAATGTGCTGATTTTAACTAAGGTAAAAAAGCCCTAAAAAAAACTTTATTTATATTTTTTTAAGATAAGAAATCGCGTATAAAATTCCAGTTTTCTATAGCATCTCTTTGTATAGGATATGTAAATTAAATTTCTCAATCAATTCACACGATTCTATTAAAAGGAACCAGTATTCGGCGAGTGCATAGTAACGGACGCATCACAGATCAGAGGTCAACGTGGTTGTACTATTGCACTCCTTTACTTGCAACTACTATTGTTAACCAATATATTCATGTGAAAAAATAACTTACGTTGCTTTTTACTTGATATTATTATTAAATGGTTCCTAACTTAGACTCTCTTCATTAGATACCTACTTGAGGTATAGGCTAAAATTCTTATTAGATTATCAGAAATTTAAAAAAATAAAGAGTGTGCTATCGTGATGGAGACTTAACGATGGTTTGATAACTATAACAAAGTGTCTACGACATTTCATCAATACGTTTTTTCCGTAATGTTATTTGAAATAGAAAACACAAACTTAATGTTAAGCAGGTCAATAATTTACTTTTCAAATTAGTTTTACGAATTCCATGAGTAGGTAAGTTTACGTATACCTACGTTTCCCATAAATGAACTTTGGATTTGCGTTCCTCAAAATTATCCCTAAAGTCTGTTACCTACATAATCAAAAACACTCACATTTCATAACATAAACTACTGATCTATATCCCAGTAGGTACCGAGAATTAATAAAATCAGAATTGATTCCCTAAATTAAATAACATTCGTGACTTATTTCAGTCTTTAATATGGTGGAATATCAGTAACGGTCGATTTATGTGTATAAATACAAGAATCTAAGTAATATAATTATGGTCAGTACGAAACTGCCCACTGGGCTAATGATCACCTAAACAAAATCCCAACAAAACCGGCCGTAGTTTCAATACAAAAGCAACAAAACATAGAAGAACAAAGCTAACCGTTTTTGCACAATACCTATGCAACCATATTAATTACCCTTCTCAAGAAAGTATAACAATAGAAAGGGTTTAATAAGCTTTGGGTAAATAAAAAACGATGAATGACCAGTGTCCAGTGACCACTGTGTTAGTTTCGTTTGCCAAATTTAATCGGACATTTATAAACTTTTTTGTATTACGCCTTTGTGGTACGAACTAAAACTTGATTTAAGAACATTGAAACCCTTAATTATATTTAAACAACTCAGTAGGTAGGACTTCGTTTGAACTGAATTGAGATATTTTAGTAGATTAAAATTTCAATATTAGGTAATTCGAATAAATATATTACAAATTTAAAATACTGGATTAAAATCTGGTTGAATAAAAATAAAACAAATTAATTGATTGATTGATTTAATAAATACACCTACCTCATTTTCTCAACTGTCTACTGATCTGTGGGATCTCATGATATTGGTGTAAAATTTTAGCCTAATAATATGATAGAAATCAAACTGATATCGTGTTTTATCATTGTACTTATATGTTCTGAATTCAAGGTAACGGTCAAGACTTGCTAATCTAAACGTGAGGGAGCCTAGAACACTGGTCAGTCATGGGTCAGAGGTGATAAACGGATGGACACACCGGGTTTCAATCCCCCTTCAAATTATTTTCATGATAAAACGTTTCATGATATTACGTTACTCACAAAATCAGTGTATTTCATTATATTTTTTTTGGTAAATTGGTCTTTTGGATACTGGTTCCACAATTTTTTACTCGTTGTCTTAAAATACGTTTAAAATAGGTAATGCAAATATGTTATCATTTCGGATGCGATATACGCAAAAATGTTTCATAATCTCATGTTAAGGTATGTTGTATTACTAATTGAAAGCAAAGTATTAAAAGTTATCTCTAAGGACATTTTGAAATTTTTGAACTGATTAAAAAATCTGCGCTGCCTGACTACAGGTGTGGGGTAAAAAAGGTTTTGCATAATAAAACTTGACCATTTTGGACTGCGAAACTTGCATTGGCGATTACTAGCCGTTGGTCACCCCTGACCGATGACCGCTGACCTCATGGGACTGGGAACTTGAACTTAATCCTTGCAATTTGACTTTGACATTGAACTTAGGTATGTATCAAAAATCATTTGAAAAAACCATTTATATGCCTACACAGAACATGTCCTATGCAAGTAGATTAAAAGTGTTTTCATACATTTTAAGTTTGTTTTTGTAGTTGATTCAGAAATGTTTATTTTAATGAAATCGTTTTTTTTAATTATCACAGGTAATAATAAAAAATCTAATAAAAAAATTACTGATATTGAACCATTTGTTCAAACTATAAATTAAAATAAAACAATGAAAATTAAGAAAACCGCTTCTGGTAACTAAATAAACCAACTGACGAGATCACAACGAGACTTTAGTCGCGACCTTCTCACGAGTGTTCGTTGGTCACCCCTGACCTATCAAGGGACTAGGTACTACTTGTTCGCTGAATATTCGCCAACTTGTTTCTGTATTGAATCGGCGAGGCAAATTGTTTTTCACAACCATTAATTTTATATTTAAAAAGAAAGTGAAGAGTTTTTTTTGTTATTACTCGTAAGCAATTTGGAATTTGGAAACTACTGTAGGTAAATTTGGACAAAAACTGTTTTTCAAAGAAACAAAGATATTTAATCATAAAGATATAGCGTTTAAAAATGGCTCTTGTTAATTCTTAAATACCACATTGTCCAATGTCCATCAGTCTCAATAAGTTTTGTTTTTCAAACAATCTTCCCTTGTCCAGATGTACGTATTGTATTAAATATCTTTACCTGTTGTATTAAATGATTATCCCTTGCTTGACCAATGGGCAGATGCTTTGAATGCAAGTTGCGAAAGGTAAAGGGTGCATGCTAGCCGTTGGTCACCTATGACCCACAAACTATCCCTTTAGATTTATTTGCCCAAGAAGCTATAATTATTCATAAAAAACCTATAAAATTGACGGAGAGTTTCTTTGACTATTTTTTTATAAAACTTAAGGTTAAATTTACATTCGGTTGCTAAATAAATCAGTAAGTAAAATGAATAGACTAATGGTTATTGTAATTAGACATTGCGATTTCTAATCGAACAATACAGTTTCGCAAGAATACAATAAGGATCAACGGACGACCTCTTCACTTATTCTCATTTTAATTGAAAAAACAAAAGCTATTTATTTAACACATGTTCGGAATTTGGATTCAAATGTATTTGCAAATAATTGAAATTTCAGAGTTTTGGAAACAAAATTAATTAAGATTCCTGTGCGAATATCAAGTTAGCTTCAAATTACAATGGAGCTGCCGTAGAATCTAATTTTAATATATTATTTATTATTTGTCGGGCGTTTTTTTGTGTATATTTCGTCGGTTTTTACCTCGACAAATAAGCGTAGCGACTGCTAGGTATACACAAAGCTATTCTTTATGGAAATACTGGTTGTTATAGGTAACGTGAAAAGGGAAATATCTAGTAGCAAAAAATTATTATGATTTAGAAAAAAAGTAAATTTTAAGTCTGAATACATAACATTCTTCTTAGCGAAGTAAAGGAAGGATATATATTTTTAAAACTTGTATCCATAACTCCGTCATATATATCTAAATATATAATTAAGTAACGTAACGCTTCCATACAACATCAAAGTCGTGTGTTATTTCATCTATGAATAGTTAAGATGAATTAATGGAACACAACACGTGATAATTTAATCCTGATTCCTGAAATAGATCAAGTTGCCCCAGGTCGTCCCGGAGAACTTTATAACCCTTTTATATTATTTTAATATGCGCGCCTTCTTATTGACTTAAGAAAACAATAGAAAGAGCATTATTACCTGCGAACCTTAAAAGGCCTATTAAAGCAATAAGCAATAATCTTCTGTAAGCTTTCATTTTTTGAATTCGTAAACCTACCATTTGACCATTTCTCGAATTTTTACAAGATGGCCGCTCATTAGTTTGTATCACTAACAGTTCAATTCCCGAGTATTAGTACCTGGCCATTTAAGGATTTGAAATAATAATTTGCATCATATTTAGATTCAAATACCTACAATACTGCCAATAGGCTGCATTGGCAATATTGTATTTTTTAGCCCCGCAGAGCCTACATCCAATAAAACAACTGGAAATGGCTTTCCAACGATGGTAAATAATTTGCCTACTGTTTTCTTTCATAGTGCTATAACATTTCGAAACACACATTTATATAATTTCTCGAATAAAATAAAATAGTCAAGAAAAAGAAATATCTACTCATATATCTGATATCTGGTTCTTAAACGCTCAAGACGAAATAAAATATTAAAAACGACTTGGTCAGATTAATACTGTGCAGCAAGACGATAAAGACAATAAAACAATAAATATGGTTAACAATTATTGTCTCTCTTGATTGGGCACTCAAGCTAATTTAATTATTAATGCTTGGTTAGCAAAACAAAACTTAAAGTTAGTAAAAAAAAAGATTTTATGAACATTCCATGATGGTGCTATTTGATAAGTTCTGTATGTTCTGAAGTCTGAGTAGTGAGTTGGATGGAAGGTAATATTTTGATAACGCACCGCGTAATAAGCCGCATCGCGCACATGTCGCGCATGCGTTTTGCCCGCCCCCCTCGTGGGAAATAGGAAGAACTTTTTTATTTTATTTTCCACTGTAATTAAGGAAACTCCTGAAGTAATTACAGGGGTGATTGCTAAATATAATCCAACTCTTTTCTTTTCGATCAAATCCCACCATAATTAATAGACGATAATTTTATAAGTACTACATAGGGTAAACTTCTTTAAATGTATTTTACAAAGAAATATTTTTAATATTTAAAATAATATTTTATTTTATTGGGAATTTATTGTATCTAAGTTTGAATTTACCGGACGTATCTTTTATTTATTGTATGTATTAAAGTTATCGTAACAATTAGGTATTGTTGCATTCCATTATTTACGCAACAAAACAAACATAATAAATGACTGTATGTTTAGATTGCAGCAAACATTTCCAATTAGCAGTTTTGTAAACAATTATGATTACTGTCCTAGGTCAAATCCGTGGGGTTTCTTGTTGGTTTTCGATAATTATACTAGTTTTGGCATATTAGGTGTCATTGATTTTAGTAGCGAATGATACGAGTATAACACGAGCTGAGCTCGAGAACAAGTGCTAATAAGTTTCCATAGTATTGTTAGCATTTTTCTTTTCAAGATTTTTAATATTCTCATTTATATATTTAGTTTTTCAGAGATTACTTATTTTCAGGAAGTTACCTCCTTACTATAGTTTTCTATTTCTTTGTTATAGCTAATAACTCCAAAGGTAGAGGTAAGGTAGGGTATACATAGTTGGACCAGGGTCTTCGTTGAATCCAAATAATCTTAGGAAAAACATTGGTCATATACGTACATGAAGATGGTGAGTTGCACCTTATTTAAGTTTATAGCTTTACATTCAACTAACTAATTTAGCATAGATTTCCATAAAATTTCTATGTTATCATGGGAATTGGAGGGGAAGAAGCGTGTAAAATTGGTTAATTATGTTGGTTTGGTACAGGAAACGTTACGTCAGAGTGTCGGGCGGCGGCGGCGTAGTGCGCGGGCGCAGACGGCCGCGGTGAACGCGCGCCGTGTTGAGGCAGGCACGTCCGACCACACCGCGCCTGGCTCTACCCACTACTTATGTACATACATACCCAGAGTAGGGACAACAAACTATTACACTATATTATATTATTTATATTTTAATACCAATTGATAGTGTTAGGTTGGTGCTGACATGCAAATAATTAACAAGAGAACGTAGGTACGAGTGTATGAAACAAGTTAAACTTTAGACTTATCACAAAATTACAACAAACGACGTTAAAATTTTTACGAGAATTGATGCCTTTCTGGATTTTGAGTTGCTAGCGTCATAAAATCATTCCAAAAGAGATGAAGCTGAATTCACCACATTTACTTTGTATATCCTCTTTTCGTTTCCTCACTTCTTGGTTAAACTAGAAACGTGCTGCATGTGCTTGCTGTCGGTACTTTTTCACTTTAAGTAGATATCGCCTATGTAAAGTACATAGCGGCTAACGGGATCCGATACCGGCCGACTGCATTCTGACGTCGTAGACATTACATCCACCGAATCCATTCAATGGTAAGCAGCCATGCTTTATCCATTTTTAATAGTTTTTCTAAAATTTAAGGGATCTTGTTATTTTCAAACTTTAATGGTCAGTTTTAAAGGTAGGCTTTTGTTTTATCTATTTCATTTTATCATAAATATACAATCACATAAAATCATTTAATTTTAAAGACTGTTGTTACTTTTTGTAGCAAGTCTTGACAAAATGATTTACATACCCATTCTTTTTCAAAGTATGATTTTTACTACTCATGATTTACTTCTCAATTCCGGGTATTCCTTTTTGATCAAACAACTTGTAAAATCCAGTCACAAATTTCGGCAGGGCGTGTGAGGGGTTGGGAGGCAGTAAAGGGCCGCGGGGGGAGCGGTAGAAGTGCAATGTCCTCGCTATCCTCGCTCAAATGCTTCACTTAACCTATCCCTAATCTAGAAACGTCAAAACTTTTATGGAAAGTTTAAAAGCCTGTATACAGTTAATGTTATATGTACCATTATCTACTAAACTACTAAAGGTGTTTAGAATAAAAATGAAAACTCGCTAGACTTAGGTGAGTGGTAAAAAAATATATACTTACTCTAACGTAGAATTTTATTGAAATCAAATACATACCTACAAACTACCTACTCAAATCATCATTGATTAATTTTGCTGAACACAATATTCCCCGCCATGACCGCCATGCCAGTGGTTTAGTAATTAGTAACAGTCGATGAGTCTCCCTCGTGTGGTGTCAATAGCTCCTGCTGGCTGAAGCCTCATAACTGAAGTAACTAAGGGCAACTAAGGGATCTGCACAGACAAGTTTCCACTATTTGCTTGCAGTCCAGTTAAAAGGCTTCGGGCTGAATTGTTTGGCATATAATATTCACTCAAGAATTTTACGTCAAAATATCTGTTCTATCGGTCGGGTTTTGCCTTTAATTGTAATATGTTAGTTGTTTTTCAATGTACTTTTCGCTGGAAATGGTTATCTTTAATATTAGTACATATAAAATTTGTTTAAACAATGGTTCAAACTCCAAACAATTAAATACTGTTATCGCGAATATTTGATGAATTGGTGTAATGTACTGCGCAGTTTGGCATTATCTTTCGAAGACGAAAGCTAATGGAGTATTTGCAATTAAGAATCAATTAATGAAAGGGTCACGTTTGCCAACATCATCAGATAACAGAATTCGAGGAACATTGAATAATTTAGAACAACATCTAAAATGTATAGTCATTTAAATTATTCCTTATTTAGATTTTACTCGGAAGAAAATTGTGTAGAGTCAAAAAGCCGGCGGGAAAGGAGTGCATTTTGTATCATAATGTGGTTTCGTGATCATGACGGGAAGGCGTGACTAAGAGTGGGGTAGGGTAAGGGAGGGAAGGGCCTTTAGATGCGGAGACTTGACCTTGGGGCAGGATAGAGGCGAAGCTTGCGGTCCCTGACCTGACTATTTCGAGTGGCAAGTGCCGATGCCGCTCTAGCACAGCGCTGCAATGTGCATACCGAAATAAACGCCTGCGCGACCACACAACCGCCCCCCGCCCTCGCCTCACCCCGCAACCAGGATCGACTGCCAGGATGTACTTAATGCGATACAGCCATGCAATGGATGCCTATCAACCCAAAAAGGAATCTCACGAGTACAAACCTTCCCTTGTTTCATATCAACTCTTTCTAAACGTCCATCACAGATAAGTCTAGTGGATGGTTTAATGCACGGTTAGAAATAATGAGTCGAGGCGTTTGATGGACGAGGGAAAGGGTCTGTTCAAGGCTAAAGGCTGCACTTTCTCAAAAAGTGGCACAGCTTTAATAGATGCATCCATTATGCGCCTGAGACGCAGCGGCCCTCGTCGATGTCATAACGCCCACACCGCGATGCGTTTTCTTGGATTGGATTTATAATTTAGACAAGCCAGATAAGTTCTTATATATTCAAGTTAATTTTTTTGAAAAATAATCCTTTGAAGGAATTAAATATGATGCCGTGAAATGTTCTTGTCACATCTAGCATGAATATTTAGGATTCGTTTTTAAAAATACGCTTAATCTCATACGAAGGTATTTTGTAGCAGAAAGTAATTGATAAACTAATTTAGGCAACACTTTCATCAAAATTACATAACATTATGAACCTTAAAAAGGCTCTGAAATAACTTGATATTTCATGTCATCACATTGAAGTATCAAGTTAGTTTTCGTCTGTTCCAAGAGTTTAAATGTGATTTGGTTACCAACTTATCAGATGCGTTGGAGCGTCAATCTGCCCTCCTGCACTCACACAGCCACATGGCCTAATAGTTCCCTAAACGCTATAATAGGTATTTGTGAATGTGTGCGTGTAATCTGCTGCGCCCGCGCTGTGCTGCATTCAAGGTCACTGCCCAGTGACGCGGACTATCGGCTGCTTTCTAGGGGGACTTAATGGGTTTTATTGATAGTCTGTTTATGATTCAATTGACTGCTAGCAAGATACCATGGAAAAATAAACAAAAAATACACGTCTTTAAGAACTTCATTTTCAAAAAAGTTAGTTTCTGTTTCTTTTTGCATCTCGTCAGAAAACTCAATTATTGATTTAGAAACCGTTAACAAAAGTTCACTTATCTATCTCAAAAGTAGGTAGGTAGGTTTATAAATAGAAACAAAAGTTCTTGAAACTATTTATCTTTCAATAAAGTTGTACCGGGTAAAGGGCTGGCGAAGAGGGTGGACGCTTCGGTTTCTGCCGAATGATTCCAAGTTCCAACGTCCGGGAGCGGCCATCGACCTGCCCAATCTCCGATGCATTAGCATAGCGAGCAATCTGTGTATCTGCTTGTCTAGTCATTGCTATGTGTGCGTGCGTGCCCGTACTTGTGGGTGTGCTGCGCCCGCGAGTTCTACGACTACCAAGCAGTAACCAAGTTCACTTGGTAAATCTTTGACATGCATAAAAAGTTTGAAAAATGTATTCCGTTAATCTTTTTACAGGTATATTTTAAACTCTTTCTTAAAGATACAAAATTAGGAGAAATGTTGTAATCTAAAGACGACTTTTTCTTTACCTACCTTGAAAGAGTTTTTTTTTGCTACGAAGTCAAATTCACATTTACATTACATACCACATCACTGCTAGCAGAAATTGATTATTTTGATGCTATGGTACTTACGAGAAAACATAATAAATCTACTTATTGCTAAGCTTAATCTGCTTAACCTACTATACTTACTGGTTTAAATACTAAAATACAGAGATCTGCAACTTTTAAAAGTTCAAATAGAAACGATGATGGTAAAACCGCGTAGAGCTATTAATAACTTTTTCGGTTCAGTGCACAATAGATCGGATTTATTCGTTGATGTGTTGGTTTGTCACGAATCATGGGATATGCATGTGTGCATGTGAGACTTGTGAGAGCGCGGAATGCGGCGACAACGATGCCCGCGCCGATATCATTTTGGGTCCCTACTCCCTACTTCGTGGCAGCACTTGATAAAAAGATCAAGTTCAAAGGCTGCCAGCTATCTGAAATGATATAATTCAGGGGAAAGTTTTTCATTTACAGCTCTGTAGGTATTTCGTTGATCGTATAAGATTTAAGATTATCTAACATATGATTAAGAAAAATCGTTCTCATTTACAGTTTAACGTTAGATAAAATCAATAGTAAAATAAAGAGAGATCAACACCTCAAATAATAGAGATCAGTAGCGTTGGTTAGTGTAACAAAAGGCTTATTGTCATGTCATGAAAGAAACGTTGTAAAAGATTTGCATTTATTTGCATACAGTGTCATAATGGGCATGAATGGCACTTGTATTCGCGGTGTTGTCGACAAAGGGTCGAGGTGTCGGCCCTCAGCCAACCCTTGCAACAACAATAAAAAATTTGTACCTGCCAAGTTTTTGTTGCCATTTCGGAGACTTGTAAAACTAGTTATTGCGTAATTTTTCCGCATTCACGTAAACCCTTTCCGTTTGTTTTATTGTACCCCTTTAGGATTTTATTATCCGCCGGCATCTTTGCGGAGTTCTGCAACGTTTGAGGTAGGTTGTAAAATAATTAAAAATGCGCTATTCATCTGCAGAAAACGTGCACATTGCAGTAAAGGGTTCAACTTTGCGGGAAGAGTTTCTATTTTATTTGCCTTTGGTTTGTGGATGCTTCGTCAAGACCGTAACGGTACATTTTAAGCCTTTCTCCCTTGTACGTCCGAATGGAAAGTACAGTAAAGTTAGATAACTTGAAATGTCTCCCTTCACGACTCCATAGCTTGTTATTAATCACTTAAGACGACAAGGAGGACAATCAGTGAAATAAATTTACGTTTATGTAAATTAAGATCGGTACATTCAAGATGAAATACATATGTACCTTTACAATCTTTTGGTTTTGTCTAAATGTTAAATTTATTATTGAACAAAAAAATATATGATTGTATCAATAAATAAAAGCTAGTCATATATTAACGGTAACGTGTAATACGTATTCACAGTTGGAATTTGGATCTAAAAAAAAAGTTTACATCTAAAACAACAAAGTAATGTTGATAAGCACTCCATTCTTACTAATGTATATTCTTTCGTTCAACATCCAACTACAATCCTCATTTTAGATCGTAAAAAATGGAAGAATGCTGTAACTGTTTCTACTATATAAAACTTTCTTTGCATTGAAATTTCTTTTATCCGCAATGGCGCTTACTCACAAAGAAGCCGACGTTTTATATCATCAACTGCAAAGACGCCGCCGACTTTATTAGTCAGAAACCTTTTTCCGACCACCCATAACCTCATAGATTTGCACAACCATTGCACAACTCCCGAGTAACCCATGCTAAAAGTCTTTACACCACAATATCCTTATCTCAAGATCAAAGCAAAATGAAAACAAAGCATCATTTTTTAACAACAGAGTAGATTAGCCGAACACAAAAAGTATTTTCTTGTACAGACGTGCGCTATCAAATTCGTATATGATCCAAAAACATTAGGTACTTAAATGATAATCGATACTGCCTCAAACATTTAATGTGTCCTAAAGAAAACAACAGACAGCTTTCATCCATCACAGGGAATCAAATATGCGAGGATATCGCCACGACAAATACAGTTCGCCTCATTCCATTACGATTTCCCATACAATTTTGTGGAGTGGGCAAGGAAAAACATTTTTGTTTGACGTAGCGAAGGCAAATGACAAAAGTCAATCTACACATCAATCGCTAAACATTGGAAATTCGGTGGTCCTGGCACGCGACTTGTTAATAATGCAAGAGAAATCGATGTGGGCCATCTCCACCACCTAGCCACCTCATGCGTGGTCGGAGGAACATCCTTCAGTCTATGTGCCCTTTCAAATGGACATTATGCTCGTATCCATTAAATGTATTCCTTTCAGGCCCACACAATTGAGGTTAATTTTAAAAGCGATGGTAAGTTTTCGATAAATATTACAGTATTTATTCTGAATCTAAATCTAAATATCTTACTGCTAACAAAAATTGTTAGAAAAGGCTGGTACTGGCAGTGTGAGATTACAAAGATTTTGATTGTAGAAGCCGATGGGTTAAATTTAAGGGGTCAGGGGGTGAGGGTAGTTGCCAAATGACTCATATCAATTATTCACATAATTTCCCCCACCACATTTGCGTGTGGAAGACAAATAGATGCCGGACAAACGCACGGAGGCCGCAGCCGAATTCTCTATAATTATGGACAGTCTTTCCAATCAATTTTGTGGACACTTCATACATTTTGCATGAAGGACCGATTAGTTCACCACTGGATTATGTTTTGTTAGATTTTTTGGATTTAATCAGAAATATTAAAGCTTTTACTTTTGATACATTTTAGCCTTGCTTTTTAACTTCCCGTAACATTTCTTTACAGATATTTACACATAACAAACTATCTAGTTAAATAAAAATAGTTGAGCTAAGTTTAATGATTTTTTTTGTTACATTTCATTCTGATCCAGTACTACCTACTACCGAAATGATTGTGTGTTTAAAAAAAGAATTGAGTCCGTTGGGTAGCTCTAGATATTGCCTATCCTTTAAAATATTTCTTTATAAAATGTTGTGATACGATAGGAATATCAATTCTATTCTATTTTCAAATATTTATTAAAATACTCTTATGTGCAATATTGTTATGTAAAAACTTTTACAAATAAATTTCTGGGAAAAGGAGTTATTTAATGACATTTCGTAAAATAGATAGTAATTTTATTTTACGTTATCAAACTGAAATAGCAAAAGCAATACCTCTCGCATAGCAATCATCTGATAAAAAGTAAAAAGTCGGGGTGGTGTGGGTTGTGGGTTCAATAATTCATTGCTAGTATTTTGGTCAGGAGGCCGTCCACCACCCTGCGCTACCACCACCATGGTGGCTTACCATCGTTCTTCACTCTCCTGCCAATAATGACACCAAGGAGTTGATTTACGAAATAATGAAGCAACTTTTGCCCAATTAGAGGTATTTTTTATAAATACTGAGGAATTTTATTGTGCGTGTATTTTATTTGATACATACTCTTTATTATATACTCTTCTTGGGCGTCCATAGTCGCCGTTTTAAATAAATTTTATTCTTTTCCTTTTTGCGTTTCAGTAAAACTTAACAGAGCCTTCTGCTTGCTATGGTAGGTATGGTAGTTATTTTTAATTTTATTATCAAATAGTTTGTATCAACACAAAACTATTTTAAAAAGATCACCTGTATAATTATTTGCAAGAGTCCTACTTGTTCCAATCCTACTTAAATTATAGTATGTTTAGGAATTTTAACTTCGATAAATTTAATCTAGTTTCGCTTGAAACCAACACAGTTCAATCAGTTATCATTGTATCTTAAAAATAACACGTTTACAGGGAAGCCTTGGCCTCAAATAGAAAGACCTCGGTTTCGCTTACATTATATCGCCACTGCGATTAACATATCATATAGCATTTGAAATATATCAATATACATTTAACTTAACAATATTCCTATGAAGCTGTAGGTATTTATAAAGACCAGGGCTCCAGTTCCGTACACAAGGTATTTGTCAATGTGTGCGAATTTAATGTGTTATCTCGCGAAGTAGTGCCGCCCACAATCAAACCGGTTGCCAAAATGAATTGGTCTGTAATCAGTATTCAAAATTTACACAGCACACATTTAAACACAGGGCATGTGCTTAGCGAAGATTGGCTAGTCAGTTTTACATAGACATAAAAAGTTCATTCACCCTTACCACTAACTCAGAATTTAGCTACATTTTTTCGGCGCTACTACTTTTGCAATATGCTCTCCTAGTGCAGGCTTATCTAAACATTTCTGGTTTATAAGCTCTCAATAATTTGCTTTTTTATTATAATTAGGTTTCGTATTTTCACCCCTTGGGTACGGAACACTTAAATGAAATTAACGCTGATAACTGAATAATTATTATTGTTTTGTTCAGTTTCAGCTCAATCAAAGTGATTTATATCATAAGCTTTAATATAAGGTTTGTAAATTATTCGTCTATATGAAGAATACTATGTACCTACTTCTACATTCTTAGAAATTTAAAATATATAACAGTCTTTTGATAAAACCATAACAAGGTCGTTTTGAACAAATCGACGAGTATGTTTGACCATACTACCTTTGCATAAATATAACAAGCTCTTGTGGTTTATTATCTCCTGGTACAATTGTGCGAAACTGACGTAACTTTACGCCCTGCCCAGGTTCAATACAACAAAACATTGTTTTTTGCAAGCGCACGCGCCTTTTATGTAAACATTCGACATTGTTATGTCATCATTACGGTTGCTGAATAAAAAAAAGTTGTCTGTGCAAATCATTTTGTGGCCTACATCAATACAATCATTTTGGGGATACCTGCTTACTCATGAGTTTGTCGATTTGGCTTTGCGAATTTTTACGACGCTCAAGGTTAATGGTCTCCTAAATCACATACGAAATCTGTAGATGTGTGTGTAAAATGTGTAACTACATGTTGTACATTTTACACACACATTATTAGAGATCTACTAGAGAAAAGTTCCATTTACCAACGTTAAAATCAAAATAATTATATAAATTGTCCGTTAACTCGGGCATTAGGAATCGAATTATTAGAATCGTTATCTTTCAGTACGATGTTATCGGGCGTACGCATTTTATCTACACACGCATTGTGCGTGCGCGTTGCGTTTTGCGCGATGCGTCTATCATGATTCTCGCACGTCTTGCTCGATATTGCACAAAATCTATTACTTTCGCAAACCAATTCCTAGTATTCTAAATTCTACAGTACGTGATATTTGTTTGGAAATGCGCGTGCGTTACGCATTGTCACTGATAATAAAGAGCTACTTGCACTAGTCAAATGGTGATATGAAATAGGCATAGAAACGAAATTCATTAAAAATATTTTGCCTGTTTCATCTTCATAAAAATATTGTTAGATTTTCCATATCATCAAATGGTAAAGCTGTTAAATGATGAATTTGGTTGCATTTCGTGACGTTATTTTGGTAATCTGGCGCAGCAAATTCTGGTAACAGATAACGCTATCTGCCTACCCAGAACCTAATGCATTACGATAAAATATCCGATAATAACTATTCAAATTGCAATTTATGTTCATTGTACATGGCTACCTATAAAAAGTATTAAAAATGATAAAAAGGACTTGAGTGTCGTTATATTAAATTTACAGCCCAACCTAGCCGCATCAAAATATCCTAATACCTACCGTTGAGAGATCCCTTTTACCGACTTATTAAAATGTACGTACGTATTAGTTAAAAAGAGAATAAATATCTATCAAATGAAATGGGTTTAGGGGATGACAAATATTGAGCCATATTTGGCAACAAATAGTCACGGGCTATCGTTATGTGACATAAAAAAATGGGAAAAGGGTTTATGGTAAGCCTTTTGATGCGGGTCGAATCGGTAATGGACAGGAGAATACTTTCGCCGGTTTTTGCTTTTGTATTTGAATAATAAAACTGTCAATGTTTTTCTTATTCGTAAGTGATATTTACAGCTCCTTTATAAACCCCTTATAGAGGATGCGAAATAACTACTTGAAATCTATTTTTACATTGTTACGAAGAGAGTTATTAAGAAAGTATCTTGGTTGCGATAAAAACATTTGTTCAATATATCATAAAATTTAGCAAACGTAGCAATAATACATTTTGAAGTTTCAAAGTCGAATTTTTCTAAGGAAATCCCACCACCGAAACTTCGAACGACCGACAAACCGACCGAACATAAAATCAACGATTACACTGCATTCGAAATCTATGTTTCGTTGTTTTCAGAGTAAGTATTTTTGATCTAATAAATTTTAA
The DNA here is from genome assembly GCA_949316135.1 of Choreutis nemorana. Taxonomy (NCBI): domain Eukaryota; kingdom Metazoa; phylum Arthropoda; class Insecta; order Lepidoptera; family Choreutidae; genus Choreutis; species Choreutis nemorana. Next base: position 5,008,918 of record OX438601.1, on the reverse strand, counting down.
ACAAAATTAGATCGAAATAAATGTGTCTGCCAGCCAGGCCGAACCGAACGAAAGACTTTCGTAGACACACGAACATTCTGCCGATACTTCGTTTTTCGTCGATTCGGATTCGCAATTTAAAAATGACAAAATAACATTTCCTATCTCGAAATCATTATGAGACACCCTTTTATCTATTTGTTACGATACGTACGTACAATGTTTACCCTAATGGTCCTGAATAGCAATTATAATAAAAATACAATTTTGTCTACAAAACCCCTAGCGACAATAAGAGGGTTTGTGAATCCACCTAATAAAACTTACGATTAGTATCGGCATATGTTTAGGTGGATAATCACTTCTTAGAGTTTATTTAATTGCAAGAATGTTTATTTATTTAAAGAGTAAGAATGTAAATAAATTTTCATAGTGATAATTTTTCTCATTATCTCTTTAACTTAATTATTTGCAATTGAATTAGGATGGATGCTTTTGATTTTCACTCCTTCCATTTTCGTAGAAAAATCGATTTCAATTATAATTGCAAGTTTCGCATGTCACTGAGGTACCGTATTGTTTTTACGATGATATTCGTATAGCGGTTTATTGCAAATGACACCAGTAATTACAGTAACCGCATATCAGGTGGCCAATCTATTCGCACTCTGCCATTACCTGCGGACGGAAATAACGTTCTGTTATTAGGAATGTTATTGATTTTGGACAACACATCATGTTTCGGGTCACATGCTTCAAGTCATTTGCACTTTTATTCGTATTCTATTTGTTATTCAACTTTAGAACGATGTGATGGTTAGGTAGTTAAAATATCATAAACAAGTGTAACGTCTGCGTAACTAGTTGCTCTTGACAAGTTCATGTTGAAATATCCACTTAAAGTAAAGCTATTTTAACTTTTTTAGAGCCGAAACCATTATTTTGGTTTCCATTTAGTAGAAATGGGTGTGACCAAAACAAGGATTAATTGTAGATACTTACTATGAAAACTTAGATGACATCTTGAATTGACGTGCGTTTCAATTTTATCATGTTTTTCATCCTTTGACATGGAATCCTAAGTGAAATTAAATAATACCTACGAGTATATGCAAAACCAGGAATAATTAAGTACGTATAGTAACATAATGTTTACATTCACAATTACCTAAATAATACACTTAATTTCGCACAACTTTAATAGTGCGTGACCTTATTTCCTGAATGTAGGTATATCTAAAACAACGCAACTAACTTATTAAAATCAATTATTCAAATACCATTGGAAAACAGAAGCGATACTTATACGTCACGTCGTTGCTCATTTGTTTGTCAGCTAAAATAAACATATAGATATACATGTAGGGATAAGTTTCCATTTTTAGTTGAACGGAATTCTTCTATGGAACCCTAGAATGTATCAAATAAGTTGGTCGCCTATCCGTTTTCTACTTTCAAATGCATTTTAAAAGTTTCGGTGCAACGACCAGCAAGACGGGACGATCTCGCGGCTAGCAGATCGAGTCCGCCCAAGGACGTCCACTCGAATACAGCCTCCAATGTCGACCCTACTTTAATCATAGTACCTATAAGGTCTAATATGAAACAGCATTGACGCTCGTTAATCCCCTGGCCAGTAAGAAAAATGATCCTGTATAAAAAGAGCATAAAAAGACGCGGATGTTTTATTTTGTACGGCCGGGCTAAAGCAACATGGCCGCGCGCGACTCTGGAGGCGAATTGTCTAAAAAGGTAATTATGTTCAAAATTCCTATCACGAATCTATGAAAATAAGATAGAAACTTAAAGATTTCTTAAAGTAAAAAATATAATCGTAAGGTAAGACAAAGTATGCAGGGGGAAGGAGAGTTATATATGTCTGCTGCTGCCAGTTGTTTAATTTAAAAAAACGGAACTTAAACTTATTCTGCACAAACAACTAATACCTACCAAATATACTTGGATTACATAGATTATTTAAGGGAAAATTAAATACCGTGTTCGTAATCGACAATTTAATCCTTGAGGTATTTATGCAAAATGTTAAAGGTGAAATGTTTTTTTATAAAATGCAATGTTATAATACAAAGAAGTAGTACGTACGGACCGCGCCGGTCTGTCTGTAGATGAGACACCTGCTTTGTCGATATTTTGACAACGATTCTTGGCAGGACCGCCCAATTTTAAATTTATTACTTTTTTCAACAGTCTCTACCCACCATCGATAATATCGCTTATCATTTTACAATAGAATTAATCAAGTAAATTACCGGTCAATATAATTTACTTTAACTTTAATTTAAAAAACTTAAACAGTTTATAATGTGTGTGTATTTTAACTTCCTGTTAAATACGTACTACTTTTGGTAATGCTTATTCTGAACTATTTTTAGTAGTAAATAGATATTTATATTCCAATGCTTTTGCAAAGACTGCAAGTCCGGAGGTCGTATACAAATAAATAAAATTAAATTTGGGATAGCAGGAGACAATGGGAGGAAAGAGTATTGTTTCTGCTTGGTCCAGGGGAGTTTCGCTACAATGAGTAGCTTCCGGACATCCTTCTGGATGGGATTTCAACCTTAACTTTAAGATCATAAGAGTCATACAAATTAGGCACCTAGAAACAAGCGCAGGGCGTAGACGAGAAATGATTGCTTGACTTGAATTTATTGTACATAGACAGAATATGAATAAGATATTATGGCTAAGTTGGACTCTGCCTGCGAAACTGTAAGTCCTGGCGTGTTCTATCGTTCCTATACAATCGTTCAGGCTGTATCGTCTTTACAAAAACAAAACAACAAGGCGAAAAGCATGACTGCCATACCTGTCCGCCTGCCCATCGAGCTTGACCTAGTACAGACCCGGTCAGAAGCCGGAAAAGGGTTATTTAGACAAACTTTTGGGTACTAAACACGGCTTAAATTGACTATGGCAAACCATTCTGAGAAATTATTACTGGTAATATGATCTACAAAATAGAAAATTCTATAAGAAATTAAAATGAAGATAATTGAATCAACCTATGAAAGTTCTAAACATGAAAGGTATCAAACGGGTTAAAGGCTTCACTCACGTGCGCTATAATATATATCTCTGTATATTATAACGCGGCATGACTCAATAAGTGAATCCACCCGGAGTATTGCAAAATAACTTGTTTTTATTTAAGAATAATTTTTTTCGTTAGTTTGTAGAACAATCGATTCTGTTAAGAACAAAATAACATCGCTTTATATATTCTTAATACTTAAAAGTTACGTCATTCGAGACGTAAACCCGTGAAATGTAAACAAATATATATTATAGTATCTGCCATGTATTGATTCATATTACATGTATATACTACCGGGATATAATATGTATGTACTATAGCGCACATCTGTGAACCCCTTATTGTTCCAATAGCCACTATTGAGCTCTGCGAAAAAGTTACTTAATTGTGTAGATTTTCTTCTTTTTGCATTAATTCATTGTTATTGAACGATACTCTAATACGAACAATTAAGAAGCAAAAAATAAGCACATACTAGACAAGGGATGATTAAATTGTAATTTAATTGTCTCTCAGTAGTTATTTAAGATAATGGGGTTAAACACCCTTACTGTTACAATAATATGTAGTAAAATAATAAATTCAACGCGTGGCAGGATGCTGGTGACAAATGGATCGAGCCCATGAAATTACAATTAAAACCAACCCTTACATTATGCAAACTTGTAATCATGTTTATTATCATTATTCACAACGATTTAAACCTCAGATGTATCTATTACGAAATAAGTTATTGTGAAATAGTATCACTAGAAATAATATGTTAATTCGAATACTTACAGAAAACATAATAATTTTGAATTTTTATTCTGTTTGTACTTGCATTTGTTTCTAGATAAAAATCTAACAGAACTACACTTGTTTTTTACAGGTTCATCTGTTTAACTTTTTTTTATGTGTGGGTCTAAAGTATCCACACATAAAGTGGAACCGAATGATTTATTCACAAAATTATTATATTTCCGTAGACGATCGATCGAGAATAATTTCCATACGTGCTTGATACAAAGGGGCATACGTCAAATTCCAAATTATTTTTAAAATAATTTTTAAAGGGCCCTGTAGACATTAGGTCGATTTACGAGTAGGTACTATGCGGTATTAGAACAAGCATGGTTCGGCAGTTGTCCTTCTATTTATCCCTTATTATTTTCGATTCATCAGTCGCGTCAATTTCTAAACTCAACAAGCTGGCATGCGGGATCGCGTTATTGCTTTTTTATTGGTATTTTTTAGTGAACCCCCGCTTGGCTTGCAGTTTTTGTTGCGCGCGCGCCGTGGGATAGGTCGCGGTTCGTCACTGTTTATGCTGGTATTAGCATAATGCTCTTTTATGCGTTTTCCGTCCTTTGTTAGTCAATTGTCGCTGAAATCTAAATCAGTGTGAGTTGCAAATTAATGAGTTCATGGATCATATGATTTAAGGGTAATTATAACTTATTTTTATTCTACAAACCCAAATAACGATATTTAAGCAAGATTATTACAAAGACACAAGTCAATTTTTTATTATTTTCTTTTTTGGCCGTGGTTTTGATTAAAGTTCTTTATAAAAGCATTAAAGGTTCGAAAAGTACTACTACGAGTGCAGTAAAAGAAATGACAATGGCTCGTTTTCATGATATTTTTTTTCTATAATTTCTGGCATCACAGCATTAACAGTCAATTAACGGTAGTGTGGTTGACCGCGTATTAGACAGCTTGAAATGCGAAAATTGGATTTTTCTATATAGGTACAGTTATTGAGGCAAAAGATACGCTAATAGCTTGTCAAACTAGTATTTTACGTGTAAATTGCATTCCTACTAACATACCTACGAATGATCATAGTTCCCTGATGTGTTGTTTATATATGTCTCAATCAATCCCAATTTTGTCGTATATAACATAAAATAGTTCTAAATAATTTTAATCTTCCAATATGCATCTAAATAAATTTATGAATTCGACTCAAAGATGTAGAGCTATTATAACAACAAGCGATATGCAAATGGTAGCTTTGAAGAGGTTCGAGTACTCTTCAATCGCTCTCTATAAATGTAGAGTTAACTAAACCGACTCTGACATTTAAAGCCATTGTCTTTAAGTGGAATTTTAAAAATAATTTAGAATCGTGAGAAATTTGTTAGCAATTTTGCGGTTTCACGTAAGTACTTGATATTTTATGGTCTCCTTTCTCTAATTACATCGGTTATCTAACTTATTATCAAACATAAATAATAAAATTATTTATTTCTAGTAATCAATATAATCGACTACTAAAAGCAGTAGTATAGTAACTTTGCGTATTGACTTCTATTACTTTTATAATAGGTATAATCGATTGCTTTATATGTACATTATCTGTTCTAAATTAATGATTTTTTTTTGTTATTTATTTTTGCCTGATAAAGTAGCTGTAGTCATAACGAATCGCCAGTTTTGAAGAAGAAGTTAGAATTTAACAGATAAATTGTGTTGTCACTGACCTCAGACATATACCTACTAGAACATATGTATATTTAATGAGATTTTAACGATATTATAATTCAAGTTGCTATCTCGTAAATGGATTTGTGTTGTGGAGTTTATTAAATATATGAGTAGTTATTCGAATTAAGAGGATTTAAAAGAAGCAATTCGATATAACTGAACAAATAGTATTTACTATTAATCGATTCGATCTCATCCGCGTGTCCCGTATAAAGCTCTTGTCGGAACTATGAAGATTGACATAATGGAGTAAACGACTTTAATGTTTAATGCGGGAATTACTATTCTATCGATTATCTTATCTATATAAAATGAGTAATCGATATAATAATTCCAATACTAGTGCTGAATGTATTTGCTAGGTTTCTTTTATTTTAAGGAATTTACAATGATTAATTGTGTAGGTTACGAGTGTGAATTAATGACGGAAGTAAATATTTTTAGGATGTTTGCAATTTCATAATTATAAGTTCGAATAGTTTTCTGGACATTAACAATTTTCCTATTCTACAAAATCGTCCCAGTCGTAGGAAATCTTCAAATGTAGTAGCAATAATTTTTTTAACAATATGATTATACATCCTTCCCATGTGGACTCGTTTTATTAATAACGATAATTATTCTGTCAATAACTATAGTTTTACTGCTATTCGAATCTATCTACAGTGAACACATTCTTTCAATTCAGCGGAAGCAGGGTGGCAAACAAAAAATATCGCGTATAGACATGCTCTATTTTTGAGTGCATTTTGCGCTATTTTGGCGTTCCCTTCGCTTACACCCGAGTCAATGACCCCGCAATGCATTTGTTAACTCACTTTTAGGGAATTTGGGGCCAAACATGCCTGTTTAATTTCGACAATTTTCATACCAAAACATCATTGTCATTTCGTTAAAACTTATTGGTTGGCAAAGGCGAACCATAGAGTGAAAAAATAAATACTTTTTTTAGGTGTTTATTAGATTTTGCAGGTATGTAGGTATACTGTGACAATGAAAGTAGCCTATTAATGTAGGTTGTTGCAAATGTTGCTCGGCTAAAAAATTATTAAATTTACCTAATAGTATGATAGAAACTGACATAAATTCATTAACTTTTAGATTTTACTGATAAATTTATGCAACAAACCTAAGTATTTTGATTTCTATAATAATGAACATTCGATTGACGGCAAAAGAATTCTTATTTTTTCAACGCCACGGCCAAGAAGTTCGGCGTTAGCATACAAAGGGCCGCAACGCGACGAGCGAGTCTTAGTTTTTTATCGGGTTTTATTATCGTCTCGCCTTCGTTCGCGGCACACAGGCACAGAGTTATGCGCGGGCGCAGCTCGTCGTGGCCGCGCGCACTCACGCACACAAACGCGCGCGCCCTCCTCGACGCGCTGCAATTCGTCGACGATCCTCTCCGCGCCCCGCGCGCACGCAATTGCACTGCACTCTGGCTCACTGCGTGCGTAAAAAGCGCATGCGAGGAGCGGGGAGCAAAGTGGGGGCGGAGAGCTAGCGCGCTGCCCGATGCAACTACCAGTCGACTTCAGACGCTCGCGCCACCGAGCCGCCCCCACTCATCTTCTCTACTTTTTGCGATCAACCCTTCACGTGTATAAACTTCTTATGTGCCAGTGTGAACGTTTTTCGTGAATGCAAATGACTTTAAAATTATTTTAATTGAGTTCAGTGCTCGGATATCGGACTAAGGGTAAGTGGAACATTTTTTTTGCAAATTTTAATATGCCGTAGCAGTACTACGTCGTAGTAAATCTAGGCATAGCGTAGTATTGCTATTTCTGAGAAGTCGTTTTTTGATGTTTTGTTTTTATTCTTATTATTACTATCAAAACAAGACAGTCAGGTGAGTTTATTATAGCATATTCATGGTTGGCATGACTGGAGGGTTGCCGGCTTCGTTGCTTTCATGAGTTCCCCTAGTTCGATTTACCTGCCGAATAAAAGGTAAAAAGTCAATTTAATAGTGAGGAAGGGCTTTCGATGGTATGTAAATGGGGAAGGGCGGTGCAGTTGGACATTCGCACTAGTCCGCAGCACACGCACTGTTTGCTCGGCTGTTACTTGCGCACTAGTTGGTGTCCACACGACAACGTGCATTTAGTTTTATATCGGACGGCAGACGGTTGTCACTGCAATTCAACATGTTTCCCGGCTCCACGTTTAACGAAACATTGCCAGGTTACTTATAGTGCTTCTAACTACTAAAGTTTACTTCAAAGTTTAGTCAAACACTATTATCTTAATTAAATCGTTAAAAATAGTGATTCAACATATTGCATAATGAAAACAGTATTAGTTAGAGATTTTGTTTGTGATAAAACATGTGTCTTAAATTTTATATTAATGTTTTGTATGATATTTTAAAAAACCTAGTAGTATTAAAATGAAATAAAGGTATAGGTTATAAGAGTGTGATGGAATTTTGGAAAAAAAATCTACAGTTATTGTAAAAATATTTTCCAATAGGAACCAATATATTTAAATTTGTTATAAAGGCAGTTATTTTTGTTGCAGAAGCTCAATTCAAAAAGATGGGTAGCAGTGAAGGTCAGCAGACTTTCTGCCTGAAGTGGAACCACCACAAAACAAACTTGGTGGAAATCCTCGATGCCCTGATCAAAGTAGAGACTTACGTTGACTGTACGTTGGTAGTCGATGATCAAGTGGCTTTCAAAGCGCATCGCGTTGTGTTAGCCGCTAACTCGCCATACTTTCAATCAATACTCGCAGATGTTCCTATGGACCATTGCAGTATCCTCTTTCCTGGAGTTAAAGATTTCGAGATGCGTGCGCTTTTGGAGTACATGTACACCGGTGAGGTCAATGTCACTCAGGCACATATCCCTCGAATAATGAAGGTCGCTGAGCAGCTTGAAGTGAAGGGTTTATTTGACATGACGGAGCTGAGGAGGCGTCCGAACGGTGAGCCGCACACGCCAGCCGTGTCGCCACCACGGGTCGTGCCAGCCGCGCCCTCCAGCATCTCCCCTCCCGGCATTCCGACCCGCTGGCCGCCGCCACCAGTCCCCGTCCTCTCTGCCGCCTACGATTCCGTCGACATGAACCCCTTAAAACGAAAAAAGCTATCGAGTATGCTTGCAACCCGTGATACTCCAATATTAAGAAACGTTCTAGCCCAGACTACTCCTCCGGACTCTTCTCAACCCGTCTCTCTAGTTTGCCATCCGATTAACCAACACGCTCCTCCTCGCCTACACTCCAATGGATCAGCGCACGAGTCCGAGCGTGCGTCCAGTCCTCAACGCCCATTCGACTACCGCCCTCGACGTCTATCATCACGAGCATCGTCTCCTCATTACAATCGCTCAGATCGATCGGAAGATGCTCATTCTCCTTACACTGAACGTTCTTTTGAAGAAGATAATCCACGCACATTCCATCCATCACCACCGCCTACTTCATTTCAACAGGATGTTCGAGCTGGACTCGCACCATATGTACCACCTCAACAAAAGCCGGAATGGAAACGTTATAAACAATACACGAGATCGGACATAATGTCTGCTATTGAATGCGTGAGGAACGGAATGAGCGCTTTACAAGCTTCTAGGAAATATGGTGTACCATCGAGAACCCTTTACGATAAAGTGAAGAAACTTGGAATAACTACAAGTCGTCCAATGAGTCGCGGCGGTAAGAGAGAGTCTAACGGTGCCGCATTTCCTTATGGCCTCAGTGGCACAGGAGGCGGTGAAGACGGGGCTCCACCGGCTCCTCTGATCGATCCTTCATTTCTCCAACAAGCGTTAGAGGGGGCGACGCGGGATGGCGGTCGCGAGGCGCTGCACGCCATGGCGCTAGCGGCCGCCGCCCACGCAGCGCTCGCCCCGCGTACCCCGCCGAGATCGGCGACGCAGTCACCGAGATCTCCGATGCACGATGATGATCAAGTGGAGGACCTCTCACTGTCACGCCGACGCGATCCAGAACCACCATCAGGTGTTATTGTACCTCCTCGTAACTTTGCCCTGGACTGTGGCAGCGAACGAGATTGAAGTTTACCATCAATTCGGGCTGGGTTTTCCTTAAAAGACTGACTTTAGGCATACAAAGTTAGAGTTAAGGCACTTAGTAGACTACTGGTAGGTAGCGCCGCACATGCGCGCCACGCTGACCGGGCGCTCCGGCCGGGCGATTGCAATGGGCCCCGCGGCCACTTTTCTTCTACCTATTTTCTTCTAATTTATTTCCAAGCACCGAAAGCTCGCTAACGAAATCAAATTTCAGTTAAACGGTGTCTTTTTGTGATTTTATTTTTGTTTTCACCCTCTTTCGTTTTTGTTTTTATGACATTTACTTCTTTGTTAATCTAATAGATTGATAGGTTAGTTTAAGGTAATATATACTTTAAGTACGTAATGATGGATTTAAGAGTACGTAGAGATAGGGCCGTAGGGCAGGTAGGCGACAGGGAGTAGTGCCGCGCCTAGGGCAGGTCCGCCTAGACGAGTTATTGTGCAATTAGTTGTCCGCGACTGTGATGTTAATAGACTGAATCGCCACCACTACCTCACGCTACACTAAGCGCTAGTCCGCCGCGCCGCGCCGCTTGGCTCCACAGCTCGCTGCTGCTTGACGCACGGCCGCATGGTCGCAGGGAGCATCACGCGGCCGCTTGGAGCCTAACGCGGCCGGCCACGCTCAAACTGCTAAGAATGAGCGACCTTACATTTATTTACATATTTGACTACCTTCGTTTTGTTATTGTGGTAGATTAATGTACACATGTAGAGTAATGGTACACATGTTCTTTGTTATTTTCGTACAATATATCGATTCTATAAATGGTTAATCATAAGCACGACCGATCGCATTAGGAAATAAGTTAAAATATGTAGGCAAATATATTGTGTTAATTGAATAAAACATTAAATATTATAAATGCTCAATACCTTTTCAGATACTATAAATATAAATAGAAGATGTCACCAATGCAATTCGCTGTAAACCATATCTACCTATGTATGTATACCTACTTATCTATATAAATTCATATAAATAATAACTTGTGTTAACTTAATGCCTACTCGTACATTGCGGTTTTTACAAAAATCACCAATTTATTTACCAAATAGATATCTAACTAATAATTTCGGATGTTACTGTAACTAAGTATAATTATATACCCCATACATACATACACCTATCTACCCACTGGAAAAATGTATTATTGATAATTTATGTAGTTTGAAAAGACCATTTAAATGTATAGATTGTGACTATTTAAGTTTATCATTAATATCTATACCTAATGTTCTTCTTATTATTTTGTAATCGCTTTGAAGACTGATTTGTTACTTTAGTCTAGTTTGAAAATGCCATTGATTTTCTTCGTATTTGCATTGCCTGTACCTATGTTTAACTAGTTAAGTTTGCTGAGAGTGTGTTGAGCCTGCCTGTAGGGAAGTCTCATTATTTGTGCCTTTTGTTGTAATCGATATATATTATAATAGGACATTCCAGTATGTGCACATTGTGCTTGTTTTAAGTTGGGCATTTCAATAATTTTGTTAAGCGATTTAGTTAGTTCTACAGAATATACTTAAATAGTAACTCTATTTTCTTGATTAAATGCAGTAAGTACCTCAAAGCTATGTTAGAACAGATTTTATGTAAATATATTAATTCAATCCACTTTTGTGCCTATATTTAATATAATTTTAAAGATATGATGTTATGCACAAGTGTTCAATTTTTAGTTGTGAATGCAATTAATTATAAGTACATATATGTATGTAGTTAACTATGTATTTACATATCTAGTTCTAGATCGAGTTTGTTTTCTCGTACCTACAAATTATATTAAGAACTCTATATTTACAGATAATATAATGTTATGAATATAAATTAAACGTTCAATATGGAAATTATTTTATTATTCTAAACCCTACAAATTATCTTCGTCTTCATCATTTTTCGATCAAAATACAGATATAGTCTAAGAAGTAACATTTATATTTCAAAAACAAAGTAAACAACGCACTCTACATTTGTAGAGTACATCTCTTTATATTATAGTAAGCGTCCTCTATTTTCAAATAGGGAATAGGTCCTCAGCCGAAGAAATTATACTGCCATCTAGTGTTGGGAAACTAAAACTGCATGACACAAAGAGGATTTGGTTTTATATTTTCCGAGAGATGACAGGAACGTCAAGTGTAGGTTTGACAACTTAAAGCCATGTTTTTACTTAGAACTTATGAATCAAACGACTCGCAAAAATCGACAGTCAATTTACGCTTAGTGCAAAGTACTCTTTCTACTTACTTTAATATATTTTGGGAACAATTAGCTTTAAGAATGTAGTTTTGTTTGTTTGTTATGGTATAAAGTGACGTAATATCGCGCCACTCGTTTACTCCATTGTGATTGGTTAAAAAATATCAGCAGTTGTCAGTCAGACAGGAAAGTTGGAAATGCCAAAATAAAAATTTGTAAACACAAGTTTTAGTCAAAAAAAATACTTTTGCCACTAAGAAGTTAATTTAAATGGAGCACGACGATCAAATAATGAATCCTGACGGATTTTTTAATGTCCATGACATAGCAGAAATAGAAGGCAAGTCATTGATGTATGATGCAAACTTTTTTTAATTAAAGCAATCAAAATAAACTAAGTCAACAAGATTATTCTTTCAGATTTCCTAAGTGGGTGCGATGGAGATTTTATGAAAAAACTGGAGGGTGACTTTATGAAGCAGTTGGAAGATGATTTAGCCTTGGTCGAAAATGAACCAGTATTCAATGCGAACTTAACCATAAAGTCTGAGAATCAGAGCCCAAAACACCAAGCGACGCCTTATTCAAACGTTGGCAATCCCTTAGTGTCTCAGTACCCCGCTCAAAGTCAAAACAATGTTGCTAAGACACCACAACAATACCCAACACCTAAACATAGCCCGGTCCAAGGAATGTATGGGAGGGAGGAAAGTTATAATTTAGTGAGTAGAGATGGAGCTCCCTTGCCAGATGTTACACAACATGGACAAGTTATACCTCCAGCAAACCCACCAGTGCTTGTCCAGCAAGTTGTTTCTAGTCCAGTTTATGTAAACATAGCACCTGGTACACTTCATCAGATTTCTGATGGTACAGCCTCTTTGATGCAAATAGATGGCACTCCAGTTAAAAGGTGTAAAACTAAAGGCAGTCAACCTATATTGCTTCCTAACAATGCTAAACCTGTTATATTAAAGAGTGCTGATGCAAATTTTTCACCCATGATCTTACAATCCAATACTATAATTAATTCTGAGGCTCCGACATTGATGTACACAAGTGCTCCTGTACAAGGTAAATAATTAAATAAACTTAATCTTAATATCTAGTTAAAAAAAAAAATGTATGCTAATTTAAGGATTCTCTATACTGTTCTTTGAATTTTAGGATCAACACAAACCATACTAACCAACAATAAGCCTGGCCAACATCACACTTTCTTTACAAGCAACAATGGCCAAACATTACTTACAACTGGGATTCCAGTTGTCCTTGAAGGAGACAAAATAGCTCTCAGTCAAGCACCTCATGCACCACAACCTAAGGTTAAGGAAGTCAAGCGAAGTGCCCACAATGCTATTGAAAGAAGATATAGAACAAGCATAAATGACAGGATTGTTGAACTTAAGAATATGCTTGTTGGAGAAGAAGCCAAAGTGAGTTATAACAATCTATCACATAAAATAAACACATTTATAGTAAAGAATTTGAAGTGTTAAACCAGATAAAAGTACCTATGAATCACAATGTTGAGTATTAGCATTTAATTCTATTCCACATCAGAAAATATCATAACACTAGAAAATGTATGTGTATAAAAGTTTCAATGTATTTGTGGGTGAGCAAAGCTGTATTTAAACAACACTGTCCTCAAGAATAATAATTAAAACTGTGATTATCATTTTATTACCTCCATTGGTAAGACCAAGTGCAAAACTAAAATTTTGGAACAAACCAACAAAAGTACATTAGATGTAAGTTAAATATTTTTTTTACAGTTAAACAAATCAGCTATACTGCGTAAAACTATAGATTATATAAAGTACCTTCAGAAGCAGAACACAAGGCTTAAACAAGAGAATATGGCTCTGAAATTAGTTTGTCAGAAATCAGGAGTGAAAGAGCCAGCATTTGAGGGTGGTTACACTCCACCTCACAGTGACATATCTTCACCTTACCATTCACCTCAAGGATTTGATAGTGATGCACCTTCTTCACCTGAAACTAAGGTAAATTTATCTGACATAGTTATCATCATTTATTTTATTTTATTTATCATAGATAACAGCCAAGTTGAAACTTGCATTTATTAATACATTTTGACTCTGCAAGAATCTGTACTGATAAAAAAATACATGAAAAAGATTTCAAAGAAGTCTAGCAAGCAGAAATTCACTTAAAACTATTATAAATTTGGTGTATAATTTGTATTAACAAGATTTTAATATAAATATAGGTGGAACAGAAATATTCCAAGTTGGTGATGGGAATGGGTGACCATTCCCGTTTGGCTCTATGTGCTTTCATGGTGGGCCTAATTGCTTTTAATCCATTTGGAGTATTCTTTGGAAACTTCATGGCAGAACCAGCCAGCACTGATTTCACAGCTAGAGTTGATCATAGGAGAATACTGTCAGATAATGATTATGGTAAGGAAAATGTTTCAATTATTATTACATTCTATAAAGTACACTAGTCTGAGAAAATTAATTTAGATTTTTATAAAAATATAGGTTTTAGCACTGCTTCATGGGGAAGCTGGATCTTCCAAACATTCTTCATATACTTGATAAACTTCATCATTCTGGGAGGCTGTTTGACTAAGTTATTAGTTTATGGAGATTCTGTACCGAAGTCACAATCGCCGGAAGCTGGATTATTCTACAAGCATAAAAGACAAGCAGATAATTTTCTAAAGAAGGTGAGTTCTTATCCTAAAAAGTTTTTTTTTTTTGTGGATAAGGGGGCTTGTAATGGCTTTTGTCTCTCAAAATGTCAATACTTCAAAAAGGGGCCAGCTCCTTTTCATCTTGTCACTAGGCATAAAGATAATTAATGTTAGCAATGACATAAAGCTCTTTATTTTTTTAGGGGGACCTCACAAATGCAAGAAGTGAACTTCACCAATCTCTAGCTGTTTGTGGCAAAAGTGTTTACGCGGGAGGGCAAGGTCACGCTAAACTATCCTCCCTGGCGTCAGCTTGGCTCCGTCAGATTCTGCAGCGAATGCCTTTCGGAGCTTTTCTAGCGAAAAGAAGTGGTGATTTATGGAGTGATAGGTAATGAAAACTGATTATGGCAGGTATTGCATGCTTAAAAAATAATAATAGGAATTGATATTGTATATCTTGACCCATCTTTTGCCAAACATAATAGTCGGGAGGGCGGTTCAATAAGTCCGTGACTTTTGAAATAAAACAGATTTTTTGATAAATAAATCATTTTATTTTTCAACGTAGTCTCCCTTGAGCTCTATACACTTTGTCCAACGCTTCTCCTATTTTTTATCCCTTCCAAAAAATATGATTTGTCGAGGTCCTCAAAATAGGCCTTTGTTTGCGAGATGACTTCATCATTGGAGTCAAATCTTTTTCCACCAAGCCATTTCTTCAGGTTTGGGAACAATTAGTCACTCGGAGCCAAATCTGGAGAATTGGGCGGATGAGGGAGCAATTCATAGCCCAATTCATAGATTTTTGCAATGGCAACTGCACATGTGTGCACCCTTGCATTGTCTTGGTGGAAAATAACTTTTTTCTTGGCTAAATGAGGTCGGTTTTTTTCAAATCGTCATTGAAGCGGTCCAATAAGTTGGCATAATATTTTTCATTGATTGTTCTTCCCTTTTGAAGGTAGTCAATGTGGATTATCCCACGTGCATCCCGAAAAACAGTGGCCATAACTTTATTGGCTGACAAACCCACCTTGGCCTTCTTTGGCACCGATTCACCCTTAGAAACCCACTGTTTTGACTGTTGTTTGGTCTCTGGTGTGTTGTGATGGATCCATGTTTCGTCCACGGTTACAAAACTGCGCAAAAACTCCTCCATATTGCGATTAAACAACGCCAAACCTTCCTGTGAAGTTGTTACACGATTGCGTTTGTGGTCGACTGTGAGCAAACGCGGCACCCATCTTGCGAAAAGCTTTCTCATGCCCAAGTGATCATTCAAAATTGAAACCACTGAGCCATGAGAGATCCCTTCCACTTCCACAATCTCTTGCACTTTCAATCTTCGGTCAGCCAACCCCGTATCGTGAATTTTTTCGATTGTTTCGGGGGTAGAGACCTCAACTGGGCGTCCAGAATGTTCGGCATCTTCAGTGCTTGTACGGCCACAACAGTACCATAGTATTTATCAAGCTTAGCCTTGGTCTCGGTAATGGTGTTTTTTCGCAAAAAATAATGCTTAATAAGCACACGAAAGCTTTTTTCCATTTTTTCCTCAAATTACTGGGTAGTCTGATAAAGATAGCTGTCAAACACAAACTAACTGACGCAGCAAGTTCAAATTTTGATAGGAGTCAACTGACAGATGCCTGTTGACAGGAGTAGTGTTGCTTTTTCAATAAAGAGGTCAGAAATTCAAAAAGTCACGGACTTATTGACCCGCCCTCGTACTAACATAAAATAGTTTTATTACAGTAAAGAAATGTCTGAAATTTTAAATTAAATCAAATGTTTCCCGGCAATAGCCCCGCTCGCCGAGCAACACAGCACTGGGCGGCGGAAGTATCAGGTGTATCTCACCGTCTAGCGCAGCTGGAAATGTTATCTGCAGAGAGTGGGATGAGCGAGCGTGTCCTATTAGCGCTTCAAGCGGTGAATCTAGCAGAAGTATCTGGAAGCAAGCAACTGTTGGCTGAAACCTATGTAAATGCTGCATTGGTGTTCAAGGATTGCATGCCGAGGATCGGAAATTGGTTGTGTGGGTCTGTATTTGAATATAAAACTTTTTTGTAAAAATACTAGATGCATCTCAAGGTACTTTAGCTTACTTATCACCATTTTTATCTGTTGTGTAAATTAAAGGCCAAGCGTCGTAAACAGATCTTCGTGTAACAAGTGAATCATCAAACGTTCTCGTATGGTATAATATATTTATAATATTTTTAATACCCTAGCTTTGTGATAAATGTTTGATGTGTCGTGCACTAGGTACTACCTGCGCAAGGCCGGCAGCGCGTGCGCGGCGCGGGCGGCGGGCGCGCGCGTGCGCTGGGCGGGCAGCGAGCGCGGCCACGCCTTCCTGCGCGCGCGCCGCTGCCTGTACTGCCCGCTGCATCCCTCCGCGCTCTTCGTCACCTCTCCCACGCTGCACGACCCGCTCGCCTACGCCATGCGGGTACTTATCACATTTTTATTTATTTTGATACCAATCCCCAGGCAAACAAGCAGACGGTTCTCCTGATGGTAATTGATCACCGCCGCCTATTGACAAAACGCTGTTTCACATCTGACTGGCTAGATCTTTAAAAATCGTCAGAACGTTTCGAATTACAATTTTTGTAACCATTGTTAAGTATGTATACTTGAATGCTACCGCCTTTTCAGTCGGTTTCTAAGAATTTTTATTCTAGTTATCAACCACGACTTTTTTCTTGGAATGGGTCCACTTTGAGGTTATGAGGTCTTTTACAAAAAAGTTTTTAACTCAAATACCATGAGTCATTCGGATGCTTTTTCCAAATTTACGTACCATTGCTTTAACTATTTACAGTTTGCATTGACAAATGAATTAACGCACACATGTAGCAGTAAATGCCTTGAGCAGTTTTTTTGACGAATTAAAAACAGTTTAGAATTGGGTTTCCCTGGACATATAACATCGAAGTGCCTTAAGAATTTATTTATTAAGTAAACAATATTTTATTTACGTAGAAAATGGCGTGAAAAACTTTGCATGTAATTGTAAATACATTTATAACGGTTGTAGTTGATGAGGACTCCAGTTTGATGGAGAAATAAAAACCCGTCCTTTTAACTTATCGTAACTGTGGAGATATTATACCTTCCTTGCAGGATTACCACCTAGACCTTCTTCAGAAGAGTCTGCAAATGCTACTTTGTCCCGACGAGCGTACAAACACTCGCGATGTACTGGATCTAGTGAAACTGATCACAGATGATGTTTCAACTGATGCACCACAGCATACAGGTATCTCTGTCAAATTAGCTTATTATCTACGTTAATTAATACATACAAAGTATGAGTAGAAGTTAATTAAACATTTCGGGCAAACATTGCTTTTCACATTTCTTACGTCTCTCTGTCAGCTTACTGTCCCAATGACTCACCAACAATGAATTGCATCTTAATAAATGTAGTAAATAATTCGTAACGAATAACGATAAAAATTAACACCGTTCTGCTTGGCGAACATGCGCCACTCGATAAACCATTAGTCGAAGCATTTTGTCGATTTATGACACATGATATCGATTTGTTTACTACCTCTAACAAGGCAGCCGTAAATAGCCGTTTTCTTTTGTCAAAATAAGATAAAGTGACTATTTATCGACCAACCCTAACATGGCATCACATTTTGATCGATAATTATCTACTTTTGACACATCTACTCGATCTGTTTATCATAGGTAAATTTGCTAGACGATAAACATTTGATCTAAGTTAAATTGGTATAAACACTTATAAAACAAAAAGATATTATAGCAGTTACGGTCTATAATTACGTAAATACTGTTTGTCAACAAAGAGGAATGAAAATCTAGAAGAAAAGTATTCGATCTTAAGAATTCTGACCCTATTGAAGATAACAAAGACCATGGTTACAGTGGAAATGTTAACGGTAGGCAGAACTCGAGCTTACCGTTAACATTTCCGGTGATCAGGTGATCGTCTTTCAGTTTAAAGGTATGTGATCCTTATATTATTACTATATATCTAAAATTATCAAAGACATATCTACTTAGCAATAAATTAAGTACCTACTTACTGGGCATGGGGTTAGATAGGAATACTTTGCTTTTGGTAAGAAGTTAACCTCATAATTCAAGTATCCTTGTCACCATTATGTTAAAAACACATCTTATTAAAACAAGTGTTGTAGTTGTGTTTGTGTTATATTTTTTTATTCAGAAACATCTACATATCTTGTAAACCACTGCAATCAGTTTGATAGCAGAATTTGATTGCTGAAGGTCTTGTGTTCCATCAAATTTTTGGCAAATAGATCAAAGACAGATTTGGCACGGCAAATATTAAGCCCTAACAATCCTCAGCACTCAGTACTTAGAACAAGAAGGTGCACAAAGAATATAAAACTTTAGGAAATCTATACACATAATGACTATGCTACTGATATAAGTGTATTAAGAATACACTACACTATATCGGTTTTGGTGACTGCGTACTTGCTTGCTTGAAAGAAAATAATTGTAATTTAGTCATCTAAGCTTTCGTGTTAGGTACATAAATTGTTGTTTCTGTATCTGTCTATAATCTATTAGAAATTGCTGAATCCTGTATGTAAATACTAAAGGTAGGGAGGCTACACATAGTATATGATTCATTTATTTGAAACCTATGTGCTGCTTGGCATGAAAGTTACACCATCTTAGGAAACACTGTTGTTGCAAATTTATTTATTAATAAATGAAACTAAAATATATTAATGTTGTAATTAAATATAAGTACTAATTTTGATAGTTTTTATTACTTTGATTGAATATACTAGATTAATAAGGAACGAAAGAACGAGATCTATATCGATATTGCTATCTAGATTCAAAAATATTTTTTAATATTACCACATAATTTATTGAACAGTTGGAACATGTTAGGAAAATCGATAAATAAACTTTCGTCGACTATTTTATCACATGGATCGACAAGTTTATCGGGTGGCGCATGTTCAGCAGGTTAATCTTTTAACACCTAAACCAGTCGGGGTTAAAAGATTGAATTCTGAGGAGAATAAAAATATGATTTACGGTTTTGGTAGATAGGCAGATTCAAGCTATTTGACACGTCAGCTGTAACTGTAACTTCAAACTAAAAAAAACAATTTAGCATAAATGCACATCTGTTTTGCTTGTTGAAGGATGTTGGGACCCAGTGATGGAGTGGTGGGCAAACATAGTGGGTATTGCTGCAACCTGGCTGCTAGCTGATAACGCTAAGGCGGCTGAAATAGGAGAGAAACTCAACATGCTTCCAGAAGCACTTGCGAACTCACCAGATCCTTTGCCAGGGTAAATGTTATAAATGCGAAAGTCGGTCTGCCTGTCTGCTACCTTTCACGTCTAAATCGTTTATCAGATTTAAATTAATAATAGCAAGAGTCAAATTGCACATAGCCAAATTTATCGTAAAAAAATAAAGTTATTACTTTTACAAACACTGAACTGTGTTTAAAGGTTTAAGTAAATAAATAGGTAAATAAGTACTAAACACATGGATGAACTGACCCCAAATATATATTTTATGTATATAATACTTTGGATAATTCAGTATTCAAATTTACTTACCCATTAAATCAATCAATCTGAAGCAAAAGCTGATCGAGATGGTGCTGAAACTAAATACAAAATCTAAGTAGCATGAATCACTGAAGAGAATTCTCACACATTTCAATAGGCACTCTATTCAATAATGTTTATAAAACAAATATGAATAGTTTATAGTTGTGATATTAATAACTATTGTCTTTGTTTAGGATAACATGAAAATAAAGCTATTGTATTCGGTTTGTAGGGCACTGCATATGGCATACAAAAGCAGACGCGGCTTGCTTAGCCTCGGTCAGTGTCGTGATGAAGTCTCCATACAACGGACGTCAGAAACTATACTCAAGGTATACTATTATAATATTTGTTTTAAAGATACATCTATTTATTTATAAATAAATTCGACCCAAATTTTTTCTTACTAAAGTATAGGTAGTACTTAGAATGAGGAATTTTGCTCGAGGTTGGTCCTATTTTTAATTTCATTGCACTTCGAAGATGTAACATTAAATTTGTTCTATTATTTGTTGCAAGGTGTGTGATATTGCTGGAACCCGACTAGCCGATTCACTGGCTTACCATTGCTGTCGGAAACCAACTCAACTCATGATGGTAAAATACTTATTTTTATGATAATTTCAGTTTGTTTTGTTTTTAATCATATCTTTTTTTATATTCTGATAAGGAGAGTGAATCAAAGTTAAAATAAACCTTTTGCAGCTTATTATAAAATTAGTGACACAAGGATTTAATGTATTGATTAAGCTATCGGAAAATATTAGTGTGGTTGTCAAATTTTAGGTGTTGGTTTATTTATTTTGCATGTAGTGTTTA
This sequence comes from Choreutis nemorana, assembly GCA_949316135.1. Taxonomy (NCBI): domain Eukaryota; kingdom Metazoa; phylum Arthropoda; class Insecta; order Lepidoptera; family Choreutidae; genus Choreutis; species Choreutis nemorana. The sequence continues at coordinate 4,988,072 of OX438601.1, read as the reverse complement.
GATTTAAGCATGAAAGTAAGAGAAGAAAGATCTCCACAACTGCATACTGCGAGTGTGCATTGTAGTTGCATTGCACTTGTCTTTTTATTCTGTGCAATATCACTACAAGGCAAATCTCGCGGTTCGCACAATCGACGCATGATTTACGGTTTGTTTTTTGCGCTTATCTTATTTTGTGAGTATATTTTTTCATTTTATGTTTATAATGTATATGATAAGTAGATATGGCTAGAGTAGTTATTTTACTAACTTTGTAAAATGGTAGAAGTAGAAGATTAAAATTAACTTCATTCCTTGTTGGTATTGAAACTTTTGTAAATACATTAATATTAACATAAAATTGTATATAACCTATATAAAAGGATAACAATTAACAAACATTTCCAAATAGTGCCGCGCGTCAGACCGATCATTGCTGTTTTTGATCCCGCTAAGGAGCATCAGTCGTTTGCTTGCGAAGGGTTGGGATTTATTTGTTTATTGGCTCGCGCTCGCAGGCAAATGGATCTAATCGCTTTGAACATTGCCTCGCAAAATATAAAATTGTTAAACCCAATTATAACGTTTATAAATATCCCGTTTTAAACGTGTCTAATTTTTGCTGGATAAGGAATCTGATGCTCATTTCAAAATACAATAAATTCAAATATTTCATTGTACTTCAAAGTTATACAGTAGTCTCCACCAACTGTAATATGTATTTGAGAAAATAAATCTTAAATACCCCTACCAATTTATCCAAAATTTTCAGTACACTATTTAACACCTCATATGCATCATATGCGGTTAGGGATTACAAATACCTGCAACATATAGATTTCGCTTGCGTCCTGAGTAATAGCGCAGCGTGGAATTCTATCCGCAGCCGTTTGATGGATTTATTTAATACACCTAGGATTATACTTGCGTGATGCGCCGACAATCAGGACATTGACCAAAGATTTAAAACGTACGTGAGGGTGTGGTAGCTCAGTTTGTTACGTGCTTTAGATTACCGACCGACCCGACCCGGCAGGTCGAGGGTTCGAGTCTCTGGTTACCGTAAGTTGTAGCTGCCATGTTTCTCAATGTGCCCGGATAGTGGCGATAGATTTGCAACCTGTTACACTGGGACTCAAAATAAACATGCGAAAAACACCTCTGCCACCCTCTCGAGGGACTACGGCGTGAGTTTATGTGATGTATGTTATGAGATTTAAAATATAATGTGTGTGTATTGCAGTTGATGCAGGCGCTGTGCTGCGACTGGGTGCTGGAGGTACGCGCGGGCGCTTGGGAGGCGCGCGGCGGAGGCCCGGCGCCGGCCGCACAGCTGCGGGCCTTCCAGCGGGACCTACACTCTCTGCGTAGTCTACAGCACGCGCAGCCGGTAATACAATCTGTGTCCTAGTGTTGCTGCTGATGCAGACGCTGTGCTGCGACTGGGTGCTGGAGGTACGCACGAACGCTTGGGAGGCGCGCGGCGGAGTCCCGCCGCCGGCTGCACAGCTGCGGGCCATCCAGCGGGACCTGGGTGCTGGGGGTTTACACAGAATTAAGATTTCCAGGGAAAACCGTTATGGAATCTGTTTGCCATATATTAGTATTTAAAGTAATGGTAAAGTTTTCCAAGAATTACCAATTTTGGAGGGGAGTTGATTTATTGGGTAAAAACTTTGAATAAAAAATAGGTACATAACAGAAGAGACTCCATTTCAGAATGATCCATTTCGTCTTTGCTATTTGCTATCGCTAGCATTCTACATTAGCATTAGAATTCTACATTGGGTTGGGCGATTGGGTATAGCATTCTAATGCTACATTGGGCGATAACAAAACACACAGGCAACATTTATAACTGGAAAAAATTTGGGATCCTTACTATAACAATGTAATCTAAGGTTTAAAAAAGTAACCAAATGTCTTCATCGCATGCGTCGCGCAAGCTATTGATGTTAGAACAAACAAATGTTCTACAATATGAAAGAACAATAATATGGACAGAAAACTGAGATACTATATATGGTTAACATGTAATAACGAGTTGATAGATTTTGTATTAATCCTTATCCGAATAAATAATTTCGTATTTAAGACCTGAAGATAATACGAATGATTAAAATATATTTTGGTATATCTAAACAAAATAAAATAAACGAAGCCGCGCTGTGGCCATGTGACATAAAGATACTTTACGTTTACACTAACATGTTTAAAATGTCCGCCCAATTCATAAAATTTGGGAGCAATTCCTAAAAAAATTTCATTGAAATTGTGTATTTGCTTTCAGTGGGTAATGTCTCGAATATTCCTTCAATCTGCTGTGTACCGAATGATGGCTGGAGCTGCACCGCGAAGAACTCAAGAACTTTTAGATGGCAGTCTACGACCTAGATTTAATAGATCTTCAATAATTTGCGGAAAAGGTATATTTATGAAGTATTTTTATGCTATACACATTTTACTTTTTAATGCTATGTACACTTTTTGTACCTTAAGAGGCAAACCATAAGATCTGCCAGATGGAGTTGCACGCTTCCACAGGCTACGCTATATTCTTAACGTAGCCTAGCCACGCCTGCAACACTCAAAAGAACACATAACCGAATCTGCTAAAACCTTAGTGAAGGATCCCACCCCACTGTAGTCACTTGGCAATAATCCACCAGGGAGTTAATTCATAATCTGATGGTTTGCATGAAGAAGCTTCTTTTAAAATTTACTTTTAAAAGATTACCTTGTTTTACTGTTTATTTTTACATATGTTTCTATTATAAATTTAAACTTCGTCGCTACGTGCCGATTGTAAATAGTCTCGGTATTTATATTTGCAGAGAGGGTTCTCGAAGGTGGCGGTGGTGAAGGTGAAAGAGCTGTGGCATTGTACATGGCGTGTAAACATCTACCTGCTGAAGTGTTGGCCGCCCCTGGAGAGCGAGCGGGAATGTTGGCTCAAGCTGCGGCAACATTACAAAAGATTGGTCATCGTAGTCGCCTACCCCATTGTTACCACTTGATGAAATCATTTGGAACTCTGCCATCGGCGCCTTGATCATTAGGTATAAAAGCTTGAATAAATAACCGAACTATTAGAAAGTAAGAAGAACGTATTTTAAGCTAAGTAAAATACAAGATTTTGAACCCATGTTTAATTTTGATGTTTTTTTCTTATGAAGTTTGTGATTGTAAGTAATATTGATTAACTTATTTAATAAACAGTAACAAAATAAAAAATGGTGTTTTACTGATTACAATTTTATATATTTCGACTTCGAGACTTCACCACGCAATTGCGATATTTTTATCGTTTTTATCTTTAGTTCCGATGGGTTGGATATTGATTCAGTTATGGATTTTAAAACTATTTTTTTCCTTTAACTATTAATGCATTCTCGTCACTAGCGGATCTAGGGGGTGCATAACGGGTTCAAACCCCCCTCCACCCAGTCTTGTAGCCTTATACTTTGTTAAAACCCAACATTATCGAAGATAAGCCCAACTCCAGTGAGCGTTCCTAAAAAAGGTCAGTTTTACCACTACCAAGAACCAAAACGCCAATCGTGGATCTCCCACTGAATCTTAAGACATTTATAATAATCATCTAAATATCCGTGTTAACTATTGATGATGATTGTTTCTTTATCCCATAGGAAAGGCAAAGGATTAATTCCATACAGCCTCTTCTTTCGTAGTTTTATCCTAAATATCTTCTACTGTGTTCTATGAAGCCGTACACTATTTGAAAGGTTTCAGGGTTTTCGAAGATTTCGTTTAAATTTCGGGGGACATGGGGCGGTTTTTTATAAACTCTTCGAGTGTGGTCCTTTGTATCGAAAAGTTTGGACAGTTGAAGAATATGTGTTCTAATGTTTGTTCTTCGTTTTGACAAAATTGCAAAGTGGAGAATCTATCATTTTCATTCGATGTAGGTGAGCTTTGACTCTGCAATGCCCGAGTCGGAGTCTACATATTACTGTATAAAAGTTTGTGTGTAAGTAATTAGAGCAATTTTCAAACCAAGATAATTAGGGCCATACATTTTTTCAAATTTACTAATACTCATACAAGACATCTGTGTCTGAACTAGATTATATAATTTGTATTGCAGACATCAGCGCTCATCCCTGTTTACATTAATTACTTACAAAGCAATTATTTTGAGTATCACTGTACCATCTGCCCGTATTCTTAATTTCAACTTCAAATTTCCAAGAGTTTTGCCAATCTTCGTTCTTAAGTTTTCTACTTACAGAACATAAATTGGTACGTGGTAACTGAAAGTTTATGACAGAAACATCCGTTTGAGTTAAAATTGATTTTGCTAGGAAGTCTGATTCATTGCCTTAAACGCCTATTTCTGAGATCTTGTCCACATTAAGGTAATATCTTTCTTCTTTTCCTCATTTAGTTTTCTATTTTTTCTTTAATTAAATAAGAAGTTTTGGCATCATATTTATAGTTTTTGATTGTTTAACCATTAGGACACTTTAACTGTCCGTAACTATAAGCCATTTCTCTTCACTTCTTTTTTTAAATATTCAATAGCTTCGTGAGCTAAGTAAAAGTATTGAATTTTAAGTTTTCTGTTGACGTAATGGGAGGGTTCACAATGTCAATACCGTATCCTGACATCAAAGCAGGTTTAAATAGTGTCGTGATTACGTCAAGGTGAGGTAATAAGCTTCTCTACGTGCTTTATTTACGTGCTAATAACCTTCTAAAAACCCATTTTAGTTACCAGGTACATAAGTCAGCTGGCCTTTGAATGGTTTAAAAGAATCCTACAAGCGCTTAAAAGGTGGATGACGTAGTAAATGCAAGAATCAAGCTATTCAAAAATTCTTCGGTTAGTGGTTATTAAACTGCTTAGCCACGAATCTGGCTAATAATCATAGATAGTACAAAAAAAAAATTTGTTCGGCTATAAGAGGTTATAAGCACCTGGATCGCGATGTCGCCTGATATGATATGATATTGACGTTGTAGAAGTCTCATTGAGTTATTTAGCTTAATAAACGTCTTCAGTAATGTCAAACAGAGTCAGTGACAGTTGTTAGAAAAGGGTTTGTTGTCATCTGCAATTTCATGGTTTAACCACGAATAATTATTTTTCGTTGTACTTATCGATATAGCCATTTAAAATAATCTCACAGTAATAAAGCCAAATATTTGAAATGGTAAGTTACTATTTTTTTGTGGTTTACTGACTAATCGATATCTTTGATGGTGGTTGGATATTAAAGTATTTTTGGTGAATTCGCTGTACTGTTTTACAAGCTTCTGACAGGTGTTGTGGTTTTTACAGACTTCTGCCGTTGCTGTTCAGAAAAAAAACAGTATATCGAGCAATGCACCTCCTGGTGGAGTCCGAAAAAAATCGGGACCAAAATTCGAGTTGTCCGACGAGCAAAGAAGAGACATCAAAGAAGCTTTCGATTTATTTGATACAGAGAACACTGGGAAAATTGACTCTAAGGAATTAAAAGTCGCCATCAGAGCACTGGGTTTTGAACCTAAAAAGGAAGAGATTAAGAAGATGATTGCTGAAATTGATAAAGGTGATGGAAAAGTGTCATTTGATGATTTCCTTGATCTCATGACAGTCAAAATGGCAGAGAAAGATTCAAAAGAAGAGATAATGAAAGCTTTCAAATTGTTTGATGATGATGAAACTGGTATGTATTGTTTTACATATCAAATGTTTAATCTAATGGAGCAATATTTGAATAAATGCTTACTTTTATTTTTGAATTGTACCTAATGTTAAGTTAAAGCACTTGGAAACAATTGAAAATAAATAATCACACTAAAATGTATCTTTTAGAACAATGAAAACTCATAATTTTGTTTAGTTTAAAATGGAAATACTATTAGATAAAATTATTGCATTTAATCCATCAATTACTTTTTGACATCTCTTTTTTCTGTTAATAATTTTTATGTGGGGAATATTTTTACCCTGGAACAAACATTTTACAAATGTTATTTTCAAAAAGCATATTATCTATATACCAACAAAAACTTAATCTTATATAATAAAGAATAAAATAATTATTTATTAGAATGTTCACCAGATTAAAAGTACTTATATCAGTGGCTTTTTATAAATAAATGTGCCATCTATTGGAAAAATTTGTAACTATTGGATTGGCACACACATTGTGTTCAAGTTTAGGGGAAATGTGAGATAAAGGTTGCCATACCATATTATTTAAATTTGCAAAACTATTGGATTTGAAATATAATCTACATTATGAGAAGGAAAACGAACAAAGTTTCAATGTAAATATTTAATGAAAGATTATTTTTGTGTAGTGTAAGGGCTACAAAAATTATTTTTATAACAGAAAAAGAGCAGAAAATGGTTACAAAATGAAGTCAGTTTGTATAATGTTTTTACATTTAATTGATATAATAATAAGAAAAAATAATTTTATTCTACAATCAATGATCCTCTTTAAATAATTATATTAATCAAATTTTTGTATGAAAATACTATTAAAAAATATTTAAATAGTCAAATTTGTATGGAACCAAATTTCGTCATTGTTCTTTATACATCAATTTTTCTAGGTAAAATATCTTTCAAAAACCTTAAGAGGGTAGCAAAAGAGCTTGGAGAGAACTTGACAGATGAAGAACTCCATGAGATGATAGATGAAGCAGACAGGGATGGAGATGGTGAGATCAACCAAGAAGAGTTCCTAAGGATTATGAAAAAAACTAGCCTGTACTAATATTATTATAGATGTCTTAAGGTTTTGGATAGTTTTATTTTGTCTAGTCCACAGTTTGTTGGTAGGTAAGTAAAAATGTAAGTTTGAGTTTTAGAGCCAGCTAGTTTTATAAAATAGTTATTTAAAGATACTTTAATTCCATGTTTGCCTGTGTGGCCCTTAAAGTATTTGAGTTTTAATTAGTTTTCTGAGAAATTATATGATTAAAATAAGCATTTTGTTACTGAAGTGATCTATTTAAATTGCTGCCCACAGTGCTTATGTATTTATTTACTTAAGTTTCAAAGTTATGAAGTAATAGTTGATACATTGGTTTGTTTTACTAAAGCATAGTTGTGCTCATACTTTTCCCAATTACACAGTAAGTGCAATATAATTGCATGGGAGTGATAAAGATGGGTAGTTGTACTTTGTAATTGTGTTGTAATTTATTTCTGCTTGGTGACCATACTTTACAAGAGTGGTTTGTGAAAGTTTTTATTTCTCTTTGTGTTAAAATTATTTGATGTGTGATTTGTGCATGTTTAGCACCATGATATGTCAATATAAAATATTGTGTACTTTTGCTTTGCATAAATATTTTTGTAATATCCAAGATTCTAAAAGGATTCCTAATCTTGGATAAGTTGCATAACACAATTAAATGTTTAGTTATTAAGATGGCATAAAAAAATGTGTACCTTATTGTTAGTTGATTACATTTTAATTAAGGATTATCTTTGCATCAATTTCACTGCCTCAGTAACAATGTCTTTTCGTTCATTTAACATTCCCATGTGTCTTATCATATCAATACTTGAATTACAAAAATCAGTATTTTAAAAATTAAGTAAAACAATAGTTTAAGGAGCACTTTTGTGAATTTTCAGAAAATAAGGTTATATTTTTCCACTTATTGTATAAAAATGCAGTACAAGGCATGGTGTATGTCAAATAAAAGTTTTAAATTCAGCAGATCTTTGTTTTATTTGATTCTTTAAAATAAAATAAAAATCTCTTTAAGTACTTGATAACAAATATAAAACAGAAAAGGTTACATCTATAAAGGTTAAATCTTATCTGACCTAAGTTACAATAGAGAGAAAGATAAGATAAATATGAATTTGAGGAAATTATGAGACAGATCTTTCAACAACATTGCCTTCAGGCTGACCAAAGAATGCTTTTTGACACATTTTAACAAATAATCCTGTTTCAACAACTCCTGGTATCATTTTTATGGATCTATCAACCATTTCCCAGTCAAGTGTTTGATCTGTAAACATCCAATCCAATATGAAATTACCATTGTCCGTGACAACAGGACCCGCTTTGGCAATTGCACTTCTCAGTTTTATTTCACCCCCATACATGGCAATAATCTTATTTCTAATAGGAACATATGCTAAAGGAACTACTTCTATTGGTATTCCTTTTTTGTATCTATCTCCCAAAAGTTTTGAATCTTTTGTGTAATCTGCAATAACAATGAGTTTTTTGGAACATGAGGCAATAATTTTTTCTTGTAGTAAGCATCCGCCACCACCCTTGATGAGAATTAAATTTGAGTCCACTTCATCAGCTCCATCAATAGTAACGTCTATCACTGGGCTTGTATCCAACTCTCCTAATGTGAGGTTATACTTAACAATCAGTTGTTTTGCTTGAAATGAGGTTGGGATGCAGGTCACCTTCAAGTTTTCCAGTTCTACTCTTTCAGCTAAACGTTGTACAGCGTAAATAACAGTGGAACCACTGCCAACACCAAATACAGAGTTGTTAGTAACAAATTCATCAACTGCTTTATTTGCGGCAACTTGTTTAGCTTGTTCCAAAGACATTTTCACTTGACCGGTGCTTAAACACGGAATAAAAGTATCAATTTTTTTCTTACAAACTGTTAACAATACATTTACTAACATTAAATTGATAAAGTAACTTAGGGAAGCTTAAACTTAAAAAGTAATATTTCAAAAAGAAAAAGAAAAGGAAAAGAATGAAGTTAAAAACTTGTTTGACATTACGAAAACTCTTCTTCTTTGTTTTTATTCTTCCTTTTTGTCGGAAAAGGCAAAGGGCTTTAGCCCATACAGCACAAGTCTTCCGTGTAATATTATTTTTCTTTATCAATTGTTTCTACAGTACCATGCTAGTAATGTTACTATAGGCTTTATCGAGTTACTTGGGAGATGATGAAAAGAGCAGTCAAATTGTCGTATTTCACTTTCTCCACACTTGTTTAGCACTACAGATGTTCACTGGTTAAAACACTAGCATTTTAGACATTAAACTCTGCTGATACACAAGAGAAGACAATTAAATAAGAAAATTTCAACCACCACTCCCCGTTCCCGCCAAGTAACTCCTTGACATCGATTAGACGGAAACGTTAGTCCATTGATGTTTTCAATGTTTCGTTTCAAGCAAATTTTTAACAATGTTGTGAATATAAAAAGTAATACTCAAATGTTCTCGCGTTTAAAAGTCTACAGTTGTTGAAAATTCTATAATAGGTAATAATATTAAAACATAGAATATTAATAAATATGTGAAAGATTTAAAAGAACGAAACTTCTGCCGTCATTACTAAGAATGGCAAAATACTTGCAAAATGGCAGTTTCGAGAAAAACTCGATAAACATATTTTTAGAAATCCGAGCAAGATGTTCAAATTTTAAGGTCATAAAAATATATAAAATAAGATAAAATATTAACCTGATACTTATCTACCTATCAAGTTATTTATCAATGCTAAAAAAAATAATGCGTATTACTGCGATTAGATTAAGCATTAGGTTTTGTGAAAGTCAGAGGATATTAAAACTAAATTCAGTAATTGCGCGTATTACTGCGGTTTTGGTCTAGCACATGCTGATAACGGTCTTATTTGTTAGTATAAATTTCATTGTTTTATACGAAACTAAATGGAGGTGGTTTTTGGTCATTTTATTTAGAAAACACCCGCAGCAAAAGACATTATAAATCAGTTACTTTTGATTGAAAACAACCAATATTGTCGCATCTAGTGTTGGCAGCGAAATAAGGATCTAGGGTGGCGATTCTCATGCAACCGAAGAAAGTTCACTTTCGTAAAAAGTTCGAATTTCGTATTATTTTCGAAGTAAACACAGTTTATGGATTCACATTCAATTGCAAAAAATGAGGATTCCTAAAAGATTATGAAAAAACTACAAAGAGCTACAGGACGTCTTAACTTCATAAATTCTATAGATACCGCTTTATGGTATATTTAATTTTTCTCTGAATAAAATTGTAGTTCTAGTAGACGAGGTCGCAGGACTCGCAGGCAAAAGCTAGTCATTAATATATTGTAGATTTTTGTGTTGTCTTTATTATTTTAAGTCTATACTGTTCATACATAATTTACATGTGAGTAATAATTTTAACATAGGTACTATATTTAAACATACATATTGTTATTAAGATTTTTAATAAAGGCTAAAAAGATTCCATGAACTTGAACTCCTCTGAAATTTCTTTTAAACCATCCAATGTTTTGTTCTGCTTTATAAGTAAATCTCTTACTAATGAAAAATGTGACGTTAGATCTAAATATGAACTACTTGGTAACAAATTATCTTTTTTAAGTGAACTCTTAGATTTAGTTAATATATGAATTTCGTCGTGGTCCGCTTTTATGTTTTCGTGAAGGTTATGTTTTGAACAACCTCTTATATTTTTTGTATTTTTAATTGAATTACCCATTTCATTGTTTAGTCTTTGATTCTGCCTGCGCAGATTTATGACTTCTTCATTTATGGCGTCAAATTGGTTTTGTAAAATCTTTACTTTGTTATAAAGAAAGCGGTTTTTGTATTCAATTTGTGATACTTTTTGCTCGTGCCTTGTTTTTTCGTTACACAATTCTGCATAATATTGTCCACAGCTATAAATAATTTCCTTTAATTGAAGCAATTCATTGATACTTTCTTCGGATTGGTTTACTTGCATTTTTCGTAGTTCTGTATATCCGATTTTTATTATACTATTAAGCTTTTCTAATTGGTTGTGCAGTTTTTGATTTTCAATGGATATTGTTTTATTTTTTTCTAGATATTCTTCATTAATTTTACTTAAATCATCAGTGGATTTTTTCATATTATTAAGATGGTCAGTCAATGCTTTAACTTCATTTTCCTTTGCAGTTAAAACACTTTTGGCAACCTCTGTAAAAAGTCCATGATTTATTGCGTCACATTAATTGTCATATCAATCAATTGGATCGAGCGGAAATCCTCCTTGTTATTAGTAAATAACTGACATTTTAATTTTTATGAAAAACGCAATGAATAATCTTAAATGGTAAGCTCTATAAGATTTCTTTGCTACGCCACAGTTTATCAAACCGTAAAAGTACCAGCGCCATAGGAATTGTAAAATCAGGCTTTCTGAGGAATATGATTTAATCATTTATTTAGGTACATAAACGCTCTTACCACATGCAAGTTTTAGGTCATCAGTTAGTTTTTTTATTTGCTTATTTTTGGCTTTCAGACTGGACTTGTATGGAGATGAGGTTTCATAAAGACAATCCCCTTGATACGTATTTTCCAGAGATATGTTATTGTTTTTGTCTATGTTTAAGCTAAATAAAAACAGTTTCTGCATTAATTGAATTAGGGATGCAAAGCGTAATACATATTTTATTACTCACATACCTTTGTATTTCCTTAGCAATAGCTGAAAGAGTGCATTCCAAATTTTTTAATTCGTTCCTTCCATCCAGATTATCGCGTGTAAATGGATTTTTGTATAATTTTGCCATCCTAATTAAATATCTCTAAAAATAAAAAGATAAGTTTTAAAGGTAAAACGAATAGAAAAAAATGCTGAAAACTAAAATGTCAAGAAACAGAATGATTTTTCATAGACTTTACATATTATTTTGATGTTCTCTTTTATCAGGGCAGGCAAAGAATTTTTGCATGAATTCATAAAAATTTGATTCGTGATGGATAAGGTGAAAAAATTATGGAGTAAAATTAACAAATTGGCATTTAAATTAAAATGTGATCTATCTTTTATTACCCTTTTTTAATCCGCATTTGTTCCGCTTTCGGATAAACTAGACTTAGTAGTATTCTTTGGTAGTGTAGAGTTGTGCTCCGACTTGCTATTAATTTTAATGTAGGTACCGTATACCTGGTCTACTTTTAAAATTGTGTCCCATAAGTTTTCATCTCACCCATGGTGAATTAATAATGTTTATGACTCCCGTATGAGTTTAGGAAAAATTAAGGTGTGAAAGTTTATAATTTGCCAATAGGAATATTATTATTTCAAAAAAATGTCGATGTGAGATTGGGTTCTATAGAATGCAATGGAATCAAGATTCCCCAGGGCCTTGTGTTATGATGGAAATCCATAACGGTCGAGATTTTATGGGCAATCGGCCCAGGGTTTTATGATGCTCAAGAAATTCTAATTACAAAATCAGGTTTAGTTGGCAAGTTTTTTACGTAACTCTTTAAACAAATAAATGAAAACTTAATACACTAATTGTTAACTGAGTATAAGTTTCATGAGTTTATTGAGTAAAACTTCAAAAAAAAAAACTCCACAGATTATAATGTTAGTTACGTGAGAAGGAAGACTCTTGACTTGACTTATAAAGAAATCGGGTGTCAGAAATAGTTTCAACTTGTTTTTCCTATTGTGCATAGAGTAGAGCCAATTTTCCGGCAAACGCGCCCGGGCGATCTGCTATTTCGTTTGTTCGCGAGACAGCCCTGTGGTAATCATTTCACGCTCGATTTCTGTTCTACCACTAAAACTAGGGTTGCTTCTGCGAACAATCTATTACACGGAATACGAACAAACCTAATAGATCGAGTAAATTGCCTTTTTAAACTAAATTATGTCTTTGCCTTATGTAATGTTTTGATAAAAATATTTTATTTTGCGACTATTTTGAAGCCTATAAAAATCTTGTGCATCTCTGACGTGTTGTCAATATAAAAGTATTTTGCAGAAATCGTAATAACGTTTAAGGTAGAAACAGGAACTTCGGAAGTCGATTGGCAAGAAATTTCTTTTGCGAAATAGCTTTATTTGTGTAACTTGTTTTACTCAAGTCTTTTACTGAATAACCAAATAAATTAAGACTTGCATTGAGGGTTTCGTAGTTAAGATTGCATTTAAAAATATAGCATTTTTCCATAAACCTTACAGATTCATATTTTATCATACTTTACAAAGCCAATCATAATGGTTCTTTAATATTAAATAATTAGGTAATAAATATGTTCTGAATATTTTTCATACATTTTAGATGGTGATAAGTTTGAATCGCAGCATTTTTTTTTGTAAGTTAAGATTTATTGTATGAATCAAGTATTCAGTATGTATTGAAATAAATGTGTGGAAGTTTTGGTATCTATACTATAGACACAAGAGTTTCATGGGTTCTGGACAAATTTGATGAACCCTAAAGCGAATTTCTTCCGCCGCCGCTGAAAAACGCGACCTGATGAATGAAAATGATTTGCCAATATAGGTATTCTAAAAGGATCCCGCTCTTACTTAGCCGTTATCCGCACGGTCGGTTTATTTCAATTTCCTTCATAAAAGACGCTATTCTCGGATTTGAAGTAGATTTATCATGCTTGGATAAAACGGGCACTTTTTGTGCTTTTCTTATGCCTGCTTCTGACCCGAGATCCGTCCACTTAATGTGAATAATGGTGGGCGATGGAAAACGAATGCGAGAGAACACAAAAGACAACAATACCAACCGATGGTAAGATTTGATACAGAGATTCTACTGTCATTGCTCAAACATTCAGAAATAGAATTAAATGTATGGTATACTCAATTACTTGAAGAATTATGTTCCACTCACAAAAACCTAGAATGTTTTATCATGAATATTATAATAAACACAATTTAAAAATAGTACCTATATAAATAGAAGCTTAGATAAGAAGAAACTTGAGGTTGCTTGTATAATTAAGGTACAGTGAGCTTGTAGATCACGGTATGGATGGAATTCAGGATGTCTGGAATTCATCTTTGCTTCGCAGGATTTGCGTGAAATGCACTTATTCGCATATTATGGGGCTGTGATATTGGATAAAAGGTTTATTAAATAACTTTGTACTACAGTGTGACCTGATATTGACTAATTTTAGGTCTGAGGAGAAATATACCATACGCCTGATGTAACTACGATTGCTCTGCTTGTAATGTAAAACTTTTCCTGCTTGCGTTTTTAATCATGTAATTGCTTGAGTTCAAATAATTCAGTACAAAGCTTATCATCAACTTACTGAGTTTCCTTTCGTAAGAATATTTTTATGTCCTAAAATTTTATATCCTGAACCCTTAAATACTTACACATAATAATGGGATAATAAAATTTATTTATATAAAGGATTTACTGTAATTATTTTATATTAAACCTGAAGATTTCTACTAACAAGAAAAATATACTCAAGAGTATTAAAATTATTACTATCCAAGTAACAATGTATGTTTTAGTAAGTAAAGTAACAACAAGTTACTAAGCCCAGCGGGCGGGCGCATAAATAGTTAAATCTACTACTCTAATACAATTTGTAGTAAACCATGATCCCGACTCTAAGGTCGCATTATCGGATTGGAAAAAACTGTTACAACACTATACTCAAAGTTCGAAAACGAACCTTTGACCTTAGTTTTAGGGGCGATTGTTGTTTAAATGCAAGAGCGTAGGTGGGTGGGTGAGTTTTACAATGTTCATGTGACGGCAAACCTTTTTGTTGGGCCTTTTGTGTTAAGAATCCGCGGTGCCCCCAGGGTCGAGCACGATTCCCATTTCGCAATAGACTTTCCTGAAGTTCTTTGCTTCCCCAAATTTTACACCGTATTCAATTACATTTTTTCTTAAAATCGATATTCAGTTTCGTGTTTGCAGTGAGATGAAAGTCAAAATTTTGTTAACATCTAACGCATAAGTACTTATCTACTTATAATGTAGCTTTTATTGTCCTGCTAGTACCTAGTTATTGTTCAAACTTTTACTTACTTCGAACTATTACTGCTACGAGACTTCGGCGTAAACATGGCCTTATGAAGAGATTAAAGTACTTGATACTAACAAAAATGCTTATAAAAATACAAACAAGTCAAAATTTCGGTAGAATGTTTGTTTTTACGTCTTAAATCTATTTGTACAAGATTGCAAGCTGTACTTAAGGACAAAAGTCACGCGGAACATCTGTTAACCAACTTCTTAAAGTTTGTTGTAAGAACAAAGTAGAATATGTGTCCTTTTGGGCCTCGCGGCACAACCGAGCGCAAAACTTTCAATATAAAAGTTCACTCAATATACGAACAGAGTTTGTGAAATGTGTACCCATTGGGCCTGACATCTCTGTTACATATTAGTTATAAATTCCTCCACCTTAAATAAAGTTTTTTTTTTCATATATTGCAACATAAATAGGTATTTTTAGGCCAAGACATGCGAAAGGATAAATTAAGTATACTAGGTGTATACCTACAACAATATGTATATAGCGCTATTGCTAAAAGTGCTTATTAATTATAACTCCAACAGAAGACCTGAGTTGTAGAATGTGTTGACAATATTAATTAGTCTCAGTAATCATGGCGTAAGATGCAAGACAAAGTGGGTAGTGTGAGAATGTCGCTGTAAGATGCGCTAATAAAGACAGATGGCAGCACTGAACAGCGGCAAGCTGAGGTAAGCCGCGAGCAAACTTGTCTCTGCTAATAATTTATTTTTATTTCCCCTACACTAAGGAAAACACAGCTTTCTTGATGATTTGTAAAGATTAGCCAATATTTGTATTTCTCGCGGAAATGCTGACGTCTTCCGCTGTTAGCTTTAGGTACCTATTGGGCCAACTTATGATAATAAAACATAAAGTTGCAAAAACTGAATTCAATTACTTCAATTATTGAAACAAGTACATTAACAAATGGGTGTAATTTGTTGGAAATATTTACGTTAAGTTAATGCCAGGTGATTTCGCCGTCGGGGCTGACAATGCAGTAAAAACGTTCCACGTAATTACGACCATTCCCCCTCGTTTCATTAACATGGCCGCGGATCAGCAATACGCATTGTGTCCAATAAATCGATGACATAATTAATATTATACAAAAATATATCATGGAAATCCATGAAATTACTACAGTCCAGACAAGTATTTCGGAATCGCTTCAATACATTTGGGACAGCTCTACATTTCATTAAAATGAAATAAAGTTGAAAAGTTCATTCAGAATGCAAAACATGTTTTTAATGAAAACTTACGGGTTGACTAGTCTTTATCTTAAATTTGTTTTTCCAGTCTAGATTTTTGTATTTTTTCTTTTTTGTTATTTTACTCAGCATTATTTTATAGCCCGATACAAACTTCAGGTGAGTGCTTAAGTTACTCTCGATCTGAATCGTGGGATAGCTATTATCATAGTAAAATAGATAATTATTAGAGAATATGTTTCAAGGAGTTGTATCGCAATTCATGCAGTGGAGTAGGGAACGTGAGCGAAGTGAATTTAGCGCTCCGGTGCGCCGCGAGATGAACAGACCCTTATAAAAGTATTTGCTCTAATCTAAACTACTAGCTCTGAACGTAATTATAAACTGCCTTCGTTAATAGCTAGGTGCTGAACCGAGTCATAAATTACATCGCTTCATAAAATGTACAAACTTGAGAAAATTCCCCTGCTTTACTCGAAAGGTAATTTAGGAGGAAAACCTTTGTAAATTCGTGCTTTATATATACTTTCTTTCTATGAAGATAAAGCTGAAGATACCGTATTAAATTAGTTCTTAATTCAACATTCACTCTTCTATGAGGGGTAGAAACAAGTGTAGTATCATTTTCTGATCCTCAATTTACTATATTTTTATACCAATTCGAACAGAGTAATAGCAAAAAGCTAACTAGCCCTAAAGTAAGTAGCTTTTATTTCTCAAAAGTAGGTAAATTATAAAAAGATTTTCATTAAGTCAACCGACAAAGCGAATTAAAACTTGCAATATTTAACGAGGTTTTTTGACTGACTAATTCTACTGGTAGGATGCAAATCCGGCCGCTACATACAAATCTCCGACACCAAACCGAGCTAGTTGTTTGCGTTCAATTCAAATTCAACACACATACGGACGCACGTTTCACCTGCCATAGTTTATTACCTATTCAACCGACTCGCACAAATAAAATTGTATAATGCATAAGCGAATGGCGAGTTTGATTTACGAGAGAGCCGCTGCCCATTGCTGGAGTCGCGCGGTGAATAACTAACGTAGGGCCATTCAAATACTGGATCCTAACTAACTGTACTACCTAACTCTGTGTTATAGCAAGGTGTATAGTTTCAGTTTCACTAATATGCACAAGGTTCTAAAGTCCTCGCAATCTCAGGTAACTAATCTTTAAAAAAATCTTAAAGATTTCTTTGTAAACATAATTCCTTTTCTTTACACTGGACTCCCTAGTCCACAAGAAAGTTTCAGTTTTTTGTATTTTTAAGTTTTATAATTTATTTTTAAACCGTATCACATTATTTATGAAATATTTATAGGATCTATATCAACATCATTCTAAATACACTACCTACAGCATTTTCCTCCAGGTTGGTGCGTTGATGGTTTTATATATTTTCATTTTCATGATAGGACAAGCTGCCATCAGTAATTTATATAACTGTTTTTTTTTTCAATATATATATACAAGAAAATATCGATACAAAGTGCTTCATACCTATTATTTATACTTTTGTTGATGGAATAATGATGTAATTCAACAAAAGTTTGGTCGCTGCTACGTTACATTGTCTTTTAATAAACTGATACATGCCAGATGATGGTGGAAACCTTTCAGTTGACCCTTTGCATGCGGTTGCGGCTCCCTGAAGTATCCTCAACACGGTTTCCCTTTCAACTAGATATTATCTGGACTCACTAAGCTTTTACGCTGTCTATAACGTATTGGATATCGGTTTAAAATTCACAATGCGTGTTTTCGTACACATTTTAAATTTTCTATATTCAAAGTATATTTATAACAATATTTTTGCGAAAAATGGTAAAGCTTAAATACATTTACCCGATCTATCATCATGAAATTTTGCAAAGAGAAGGGCTTTGCACAGAAAAATCCTGTAAAGCTGGAACATAGAAAATATTTTCTTACTCAAGTTTAAACTTTTCCTACCAATAGTGTAAATGTGAAACTTCGGATGATTGTTAGTAAATCGTGTAAAACGAACGAACGACATGAATTAAATTTTGTACACAATAGTTAGTTTTCTTGATTAGTACATTACATACTTCAATCGCTAAAATAAAAAAGTTAGGGATTATTATTTCTTTGGGATTACAGGAGTACAGGATTGCTCGAGTATCATGATCAAAGAAAATATAGTTTTTTATGTTTGTTGTTTCATTTCTCACTTTAAAACTACTTTGTTTTTAATAAGTGATAGGTAAATAACCTAGACTTATCAATTGAGAAGTCTTACGTCTTCAAGTTTGATCATGATAACCAATTCTCGTCCTTGCTTATTTGCAAAGCTTTTATGTATGAAATGTCTTACGAGGGAAAGCTAATCAACTAATGGAGCCGTTACTGTGCTGATCACAATCTGCATCCCACTGATAGGTATGTTTAACACTTTATTTGGTATGGGTAAGATGATTACAGGATTAAGCCTCTCAACTTCGTGAATGTTCGTGTTAAGAAAAGGCTTATACCTTATTACGGTAAGTGCTAATTTAATTAAAGTTATTAGATGCAGTTAAGGCTTACATACACTTATCTAAGCAAATGTAGGACTCTTTTTTGTTTTTGCCTCTATATTCATATGTATGCATGTCTGCTCCTATGTTCCCTCGGAACTACTAATCGGCTGATACGATTCAGGTAAATGATATGTTTAAAGATTGTAATAGATATTAGAATCTCGTTTTAGAAAGGAAGTTTGAATTGCGTGTGAAAAGAATTGTCAAAGGTGATAGGTGAATAAAAAATTAAGAATATGTTGAGGACACTGAATATATAGATTGTTTGGTTTTGTTTGAGAATTTGGAGTTTTGGATTGAATTAAACTTAAATTGATTACAGTTTGTTACACATTATTCTACATAACATGTATGTGTAGATATTTTGATACGGGGTGAGTAAAGTTCTTTGTTGTTAGAAGGTTCTTGTGTTTTTTATTTTTCTAAATATTCAATGGCTTTTTCAGTCCTTAAGTAATGGCCCGTTAATTCCCGGACACTCTTTTTGATCAACATTGTCGTTAAATGATTTTGCAGGCTGTTAAACATTTAGTTGTGTGGATATTTGATGTAAAGATCTGGAAATCAGTAAAGGAAACGAAGAGAAGATTTTAGTGGAGAGGTTTCTGTACGTTGTTGAAGCAGGTGTATCTGTTTTGTTTTTCCATTTCCCATGTTAATCCTGAAGGATCTGTCTTTTTTATTTCCTAAGATAAGTTATGTATTGTGTTATATCATTTTATTTTAATGATTTAATTGTATCGTTTTCCACGAATACATCTTAGTTTGCTGTAAATCTCTTTTAATTTCATCATATTAAGAACCCGAATTTATGCAATCATTACAAAACTATTATTTATTGTGTAAATTTTTATGGCTACAAAAAACTAGTTTTTTTCTAAATCTGCAAGTATTTGTAAGTCATCAACGCGTAGTAGCTTGTGAGAGCTACGAATATCCACCCATGCTAGTTATTAGTAATTCTCTGTGACAACACTGACTATACATTTTTTGTTCAAAATGTTTTACCTCACCAGCGAACAGTATTTTCACTGTTTTTGTAAAATAAGTGTCCAGTTGATTTTTAATTTTGAGTAATTACGAGTGCCTTCTTCATAAACAGACTTATAAAACCCACATACTGACAAACTTTACCTCTTTATAATATTAATAAGTATAGACAGAAACAGTAAAGTTTCAGTTAGGTATAGTTACAGTTCGGAGTGAGCACTCGACCTTTGATCGTGGAAAGCACCTTTCGTGATTTAAATATAAATTACGAAAGGCAATGAATGCGAAGCTTTGTGACTGTATTATTTAGGTAGGACGCCGGAGAGTCGCGCTGTTTCACCGAGCTCATAAAAACGTAAGCAATCAACAGGCCCGATGCTTTTGAGAGCATAAACTTTACGTGCAGACAAAAGTATTAAAATTTATCTTTCGATACATTAAAGTTATTTAATATTATATTATGTTGATATTGATTGATTTATATTTATTGGATTGGATTTTTTGAATTTTATTGTTAAACAGGATATATATATATATATTTTTGATTAAGTCTGACGTGAAAATTTATTGAACGAAAGTAGGTATCTAATTTTATTAGTACCTTTCTATAATAAGTATCTATCTACTCCCATTCCAAAGTCAATTACTTAGCAAAACACCAAGTAACAGTGTATACACTTCGTAAAGTTAAAAAATATATATTTCCAAAATTTTCGAAGTCGATCCCTAATAAATGAAGGTTTGATGGTGTTATAGTCATTGTGGCAGTTAAGTTTTATTCCCAATTTATTTCTGTTGCCATCACAGATTTCGCAATCTCCCATTTTATGACCTTGTGAACAGTTTTTGTAATCGCTTTTTGATAGCAGCTATTTGTTTGAGGGGTCTAATGTAACATCAAAACCGCTGTAAGATTGAACAAAGTAACGCATCATTTTTGTCCTTTGATTTCTAGTTTTATTTTCGTGAATCTAATATAAATTCTTTCAATCGTAGACAACACTAATAATTTAACCAACATTTATTACGCACCGAAATAAAATTATAATCATTCTTACCTTTTGTCGAGAGAAGACGTACATCATTTTTATAATAAGTTAAACCAATTTAATTTTATTATTATCTGATAATAATAACAATGTTAATTGTAAATAATACCTAAACACCATTAAAGACTTCTTAGGAAGTAAAGAATTAAGCAGCTGCTAAGTTATTTGTTAAGAGGCAAAGTGTTACGATCCGCAAAGGACGAAACAAATTTTGCTAGAAATATTTATGGAGGTTTTTCGGGCAGAGTCTCTGAGGACAGTGGTGACCTGCCTCAGGGAGGTTGGGGCCACGTCTATTCCCTCGCCGCCCATAACTCCTAATGCGGGAATTACAACAGTAACAAGGAATCTAATTTTGATTATGTTGCCGTCTCAAGATTGCACTGAAAGCATATGTAAACTATCTAGGTAATATAAATGGGGGTATTTATAAAGAGTTCAGTTTAATACGGACATACGGTGGTTTCGTTACATCAACCAAACATGCTTCCGTATAAATGAGTAGAAATTAATTTACCTCTTGGTTGTATTCAAATAGCATTACTTTAAAATTATTTAACACATTTTAAAATCAAATAATATATGGTAAGAACGAGTACATTATAATTTTCACCGAAAATGCCACGAAAAGTAAAAAGGGCAGTTATACTTTGGTAAATAATTAATTAAATCTGAAGCAAGTTAAGTTACAGCAATGTTAAATAAACCGTTATATTATTTCAGAGGCAGACAACTCGTATTGAGCTTTTTCATAAAACTTAGAGTGCGCTTCATACCTATGTAATTTCTGTGCGCTCGTAAAACTAAAATTATCCGAGATAAGGCGCCTACCTTCGTTTTTTGTTCACCTGGGGCTCGTAAATATTACTCATGGCCATAAAATGCATTAGTTAACACCTCGCTTTGAATAATGCCGACCTTTCTTTCGCAATACATAGCAGGTATCATACTGTACATTACAAAATTAAAATCATTTTGTAAAAAAAAAACCTAAATGAGGTGATCGTTGTACGATTGTAAAAATATGACGAAGTTGATTTTTTAAAACTATCAAACAATTCAGATTTACTTATAATAATAACTAATAATACTTATATTGAGTATTATGGACATTTATTAATAAATTACTTATTATTCTGATTTGTATTTAAGTAGCAGAAGGATTTTTCCTAGAAGTTGGTAACTAAATAAAAAGTCTTTCAGGATAATGAATTCAAGGAGGCCTGCTGATTTTTAAAATCCCTATTCAACGGAAACCAAAAGCTTTAAAAATGTACGGAAAAATATATCTCAATGAGG
Organism: Choreutis nemorana; assembly: GCA_949316135.1. Lineage (NCBI taxonomy): Eukaryota > Metazoa > Arthropoda > Insecta > Lepidoptera > Choreutidae > Choreutis > Choreutis nemorana. The sequence continues at coordinate 4,966,260 of OX438601.1, read as the reverse complement.
CCTTTTGAAAGTTGTAAATTTTTAATTATTTACAAGCCAACAAGCGGCAAACTGTCTTAATTAATTATAACTTTTCACAATAAAATTTCGGCGTTGGTGTCGAAATTAGAGCATGCAGTGATACTAATTAAGTAATGGATCCTTCGGGAGGATTCGCAAAAGGTCGGCCTAATGAATTAATGATTATTCAGCCCTCTGATAAGTTTGATATGAAGCCTTTAAACTGGCCTTCCCAGCGCCTTAGATCCGACCACTCGATGTCAAATTGAATTTTATATTCTTAACTTGCTTGCTTGGTAATTTATTTTAAAACATCTTTAAAATGTCTGGATTTGTATAGATCGTGTTGTAATGTATGAAGTAGAGCGTTAGGATGATGTATTATTATAAGTTAGAGGAGTTTATAGAGTTAAGAAACATTTTAGTTTTTAGTTTTTTTTTAATAAACAGTCCAATCCAGTTCCAATAAAATGTCTGAGAGCATGACATGAAAGAAATCAAAGTTGCCATCTGAAATAATCAAAATAACATGATTCAACATAGTGATAAATATTATTTCTATCATGCATACGTTTAAAAATTACAATTAATAAATACCTAAGATTTTAATATCTTTCTACTGACTCACTTTATTGTAATGTTAACATTGATTGATTTACCTAATACATAATCACTACGTATTCCATATGTCATAAAACAAAAAAAAAATGAACTTCGTATTCAGATTCATAAATTTATGAGGAATCCGTTGGTAGAAAGCAATTAATGGATCAGTAAATTCTGTCTTAATGAAAATCCAACTTGATTTTAATATTTTGAGATGGGTTCTTTACGAAACAATGGTAAACGTAATTAAATAGAGAGGCCGTAACTAATTTATGTAGGTTGTATGAAGTTGTCAAAAAGTTACATCAGTTGAAAGTAATTGATTGTTATGGATTTTTACGAGATACTCTGTAACCTTCAAATCAGTGTAAGATTATTTCCAGTTTTCAATTCAATTCAATTCAAAATAGAAAAACAAATTTAGCGTTTTTCTTAAATAAAAGGGTTTACCACTGTTATAGGGGAAGGAATTTCAGAACACATTAAAATTTATTTAAATTATTTGTCAAATGACGTGTAGTAGTCACCCAGAGCATGATTATGGACTATAAAGTCTTTTCAATAGTCTATATAGAGGATGGTTGGAGTAATACAGCGGATGTGTTCCCTGATCATTACCACTTGGCCCCTTCCAATCGAGAGTAACTTTTTTTGGAAAATTAGTAAGTACGCTTTTTCTTCGGCCACAGCGTCACGTGAGAACAGGTGAGATTTTAGGCAAATGCCCAGTATACAAACAACAAAATAGTTTAATCATAACTTCTGACTAGGGAAACCAAACAAATAACAACCAACAAATTTAACAAATTAACCACTAACAATTTTTAACAAATTTGGTTTCATTACCTTATACTACTACTTATTCTGTGACGAATCACAAATTTCATAAAAAGAATTTCCGATGATGGTCTTGCATAAAACAATCTGAATGAACAGGGTTTTATTACGAATCGAATCGACAGGAAATATTGAAGAAGTTAGATTGAGGAAGTGACGACATTGTTATTATCGTCCTGATCCTTGAGAATATCTTGAAACAATATTGCCGACCCACCCCAATATGGCGACGAGCAGTAAAATCTCCTTCATCGATGAAAACCAGCAATTTTATTATATTTACCCCAATTTCGTCTCGATAGAATGACCTGTGAAAATGAGCTACGATTTTTTTGTATGCTGATTTATATTTGTATTTAAAACAGTGAGTGTTTTAGCGCAGTATGTTTTTTCCGCGAAATAATTGGCCGTAGTTTAAACACGGTTTACTCAAGAGGGTGGAAGCGAAATATTCAGCTTTTCACAGTGAATTTTTTGTCGTACTTACAGCTAAAACAAAGCGTAATGACCCGCACGGCACGCATTTGTTCTCGAACAATCCGAATAGGCCATTTTTCATCTGGAACAATTGAGGGCGGTTCTCGACACAATTGGCAGAGTATTTTGTCAAGTATTTGTCGTACGGCGACCCAACATAATAAGTGCACTTCATACGGCGTAACAAAGGTAGCTGATTGCCTTTACCTATCGTGAATTGTTATACTTAACTGCCTTCTACATGTTAGAAGAGTCTTCTCATAGAAAGTAGCCACAAAAACGATCAACAAATGAATCCACTGCTATTACTTTACGGTGCATTGTTAAATAAATTTTGAATTTGAAATGATTAAACTCGAGCTCCTGGTTCAAAAGTGAATCGTAAAGTAGCTCGTGTAGTAATGAAATTATAAGTGTAGGTATATCTGTATTGTTTATGTTATTAATCACCTGGCGTGGAGAGCGCTCGTACCAATGCCCATAAAATCTCGCCTCTTATGATTTTCATGGCGGGCTGGAAGCAGTGGTGGAATTTTTCGTTTTATTTTATGATGGCGCGCTCTGTCGCGGAGAAATATTGGCTCAGCGGAATAGCTCGTAAAGAAAGCCGTTTCCTTCGCACGGGGTTACGCACCGCAACATACCCAGGCCTTGTGTCTACATTTATATATCAGGATATTAGCTCTATCCAAGTTTATTATTACACGCCCAACTGTTTCAAATGTTTAAAGAGATAGGTAGCTTGGGAAATTAGCTTATGTCTAGGTTTTACGTAAATTCATGTACCTTTCTGTATGGAAATAGAAAAATCTATTTTTTTTTTCATTATCTCAAAAAAAAAAATGTTTCTTATCACAATAATCATAACCGTTTATCCAGATATCTTTTCAGTACAATTTGCATTGTCGATAACGTTATTTTCAAATGTATCTTATCTTAATTTTACATGAATGATTTAATTTATTACAAGGCGTAAGGGTTCTATTATTTTAATGAAAGTGTTAATTTTATTAAGTGTACTCCAAATTATTAAAATAATAATAACCACATCACGACACACACACTGACTGAGCCCTGCAGTAAGAATCGTAAGAACTTGTGTCACAGGAAATAAGCAACGATATGGTATGTACTACACAGATAAGAATACAACATCCAAGACCGTTAAGCGAAACAATGCGTCTTGCAAATAACACAAAGTCCCGCCCCCACCGGTATTCGAATCCGGACCCTCTAGCGCAGCAGTCGGCTGTTTACACCACTACGCCACCGAGGTTATCAAGTCATAAAACGAAGAAAATGATAGATATTCAAAATGTAGCTGGCGGTTTGGTTAGGTTAAATGAAAACGCAAAAAAAAATGTTTGTTGAAAATAGGATCACTGATATTATGATAAATGGTTTCATGATTTATTAAAGAATCCTAAAAAAACATTAAATATACTTAATTCATTTAGTGTTAGTAAATATGGCTAACGACGCGGTCCTTGGTATAATAACGTTTGTGTTTGGTTTACTTGCAATTCATCCTACATGTTCATTTTCTGTGGCCAATCCTATTATTGAAACAAAAGTCGGTTTGATTCGAGGACAGCAAGCTGGTGATGGAAACTATTCAATGTTTTTAGGAATACCATATGCAACGGTTAACCCAGAAAATATTTTTGGTGTAAGTAAGGATTATTAAATGACTTTTACGAGAACTTGTTACTGTTTTGTTGAAATTTCAACAAAATGTAACAATAATACATAGAATAGATAGAACATGAAATAATAAAAAAAAATGAAACTTCTATTTTGCAATGAGTATTATACAATTCGTTTATTTCGTCATAAAATGAAGGAATATTTTAGTGAAGTTTAGTTCATAATAAAATAAGTTATTTTGCATATCATATCAATCTCAGTAAATTCGTAGTTTTGAACGGAATGTTTAATTAATTTTTCTTATAATTTTTAGCCTTCGATTCCAAATCCAATATTCAACACAATATTTGAAGCAAATGATGACTCCTCAATCTGTCCTCAAATCGAAGAATTTAATCAAACATTTGTGGGAGAGATAGATTGTCTCCAACTTAACATCTATGTTCCTAATTCTGCCAGTTTAGAAAATCCCTTACCAGTTTTAGCATATATTTATGGAGGTGGTTTTAGAATAGGGTTTGCTGGTAGATATATGTACGGTCCAAAGTTTTATATGAAACATGACGTTATAGTAGTAACTTTCAATTATCGAATAGGACCATATGGTTTTATGTGTCTTGGTACACCAGAGGTACCAGGTAATCAAGGATTGAAAGATCAATTGATTGCATTAAGATGGATTGTGGAAAATATTCCAGCGTTTGGCGGAGATGCTTCAAAAATTACTATAGGAGGAAGTAGTGCTGGCGCTACTTCTGTCGACTTTCATATTCACTATACTACAGAAGATTTATTCCAACAAGCATTGTTACAGAGTGGTACTTCTGAATCAGATTGGGCAATCGGTAACCCCGACAAAGAGTATCCATTAAAACTAGCAACAAGTCTTGGGTATGAGGCAAATGATATTAATGGCGCATTATCTTATCTTTCTTCAGTGAACCCAAGAAGTTTGATTGAAGCAAGTGCACTTCATCCATCTTTGGTTGTATGCATTGAAGATAACTTGGACAATGTTGAAAGATTTATACATGAACATCCACGCAATGTTGGAATCCCACGAGTAAAAGATCTTTCAATTTTGATCGGAATTAACGATGGCGAAATGGTTAGTGCTTTTGCGCAAATAAGAGATGATCTTCTTCCATATCTTAATTCAGCTGACAGAAATATACGGAACTACTTTGACGTTAGTGACGAAAAATTAAGCGAAATGGAATCTGTTTTGCGCCATTTTTATTTTGGGGATGCAAATTATGGCAGTAATATCAAGACAGAGATGGAAAATTTGGATGCTGATTTGTTTATGAATTATCCAACAACAAGAAGCGTTAATAAATACATGGAATATGGTTGTACTTCAGTGTACCAATATTTTTTTTCGTATGTTGGAGAAAGAAATTTTGCTCGCCATAAAGATAACATAGGGCCAGAATTTAGTGGAGCGGCCCATGCAGATGAGCTAGGCTACATATTCGATATATCCTATATGTCTGAACCAAATTTAGAAGACCAAGACATTATTGATAAAATGTCGGCGATGTGGGCTAATTTCGTCAAGTTTGGGTACGGTTTTTCAAATTAATAAATGTACTTGTTACAATTTGTTCTTTTTGTGTTGACAATGCATTGGCGTTCATTACTTCGTCATTTTAATTGTATTTTCACATGTCTTTTTTGTTTTTTTTTTCAGTAAACCTATACCGGAGACTTCACAACTTCTTCCAATTATGTGGGAACCAATGACAAAAGAGAAACATTATTACATGGAAATAAATAGTAATCTCACCCTTGGAGGAAGAGTTTTACACGACAGAATGGCATTTTTAGACCTTTTTTTTGAATTTTACAAAGATTTTTTGAAGTCTAATGCTTCTCATGATAATAACTCAGGCATGGCATTTGAATCAAATATCAAAATTATATCATTAATGTTAACGTACGCTTTCTGGAACTTTAGATACAATTGTAAGTGAGCAAGTAATGGAAAATTTTCTACACAGATACATTTTTAGTTTAAAGCAAAATTACATATTTAATTTGAGTCTTCCAACCAAAATAGTTTGAGATTAGATTTTCGTATTTTCAATCGTAAACTATTTATGAAAATACTTATAATATTCATAAATAAATAAGCATTTAAAAATATGAAGTAAGTTTTTGTTTTTGGTAGTTTGGTTACATTATAAAAATCCTTTAGTAGTAACAAGATTTAAAAGAGTCACATAATGTAAAGATTTGAATAACTAAACATTTACGATAGATGGTAGTATTTGGTCGACCCTAAAATTTCCCGCTCGGTTGGTAACCCATGCATTAGCCGAGTAAAAAGGACGGATTTGGTTAGGTAGGTGAATATGTTACAAATTGACCTTAAGATCTACAAAATAGTTCAGTCATCTGCTGATGAAGCTAAGGTGCAGGATGATATTCTTCAAATTGAATCCTGGTGTGCCTCTAATCTTATGGTGATTAATCCATCCAAATGTTCATATATTTTTTTCAGCAAAAAAAGAAAAGATTATCCTTCTTCATACCAGATTCGTCAAAGTCAGCTACAAAATGTTACAGCTTGTAAATGTTGTGTTCGTCTGTTATAGGCATGTACATCAGTTTAGGTTTATAATATGTGATTTTTATATGTTTGTGTAATGTTCTTGCTGTAAACGTCCCTAAATAAATAAAATAAAATAAATTGTCTGTTTCTTATTCTTCCTACTTAATAAATCGGATTAATTCGGTTACGATTCCTCGGAACTATTTTACTTGATATTTTAAAATGAAATCAATAAAGTAATAAAATAGTTTCTTTTGTCTCATTTTCGTTTCGGAAAAATTATGTTTTTCCGTTATATTATTCGGCTAGTTTATCGTTAGTAAAGTTTTGAACATTTCGTTTTTTAGTAAGTAGGTATAAAGGTAGGAGAATTATAATACGTGAATTTCGGCAACCACCGCTTCCCTCGGGACTCTTCAGCCGTCTCGACGAACACTCGACTAATGTGGAATCTGATTGATGTACCAATCAAAGAGAAAGTGCACGTCACGATATATTCAAGGTATTCCCTGCCTACATGTTAATGTTACCTCAACACATTTGAAAATTAGAAATATGCGAAGAGAAATCTATTAAATACAACAACGTTGAGTTCTCGTCTGGTATAGCTCAATTAGTCCGGTTTCACTTCGATACGAAATACCTACAGTTGGCTAAACTGCTTAATCCTTACGTATTTAAATTTTTAATTGAATTGATTGGCAACAGTTGACTCCAGTTGAAATCGAACCCGATAAGTTTTGAGTGCGCGGTTTTATTCGTTTACGTAAACTTTGAGATTGGCTCTAACAAGGCTGGGAAAGGCGAGCTTCGGGTGATTTCTACTCTTAAAATCCAATTTAAATGCATTCCTCTGTGCCACAGGAGGGCCCGATACGCTCCAGGGACCAATTAACTTATTCATCCTTAACATTTCATTGCGCTGCTCGGATATTCAAACCTGGCGCTTTATTTTGCACCTTTAACTCTTTCAGGACGTTCTCGTCGCTAAGGATGATCACTACGTTCTATTTTATGCTTGGATTTGATTATTCTGTTGTTATGTAAAAAAAATGTTTGAGCTAAAAAGTTTGATTTTTTGTTGGTATTTAGAATGAGACTTCATAATTATATATAACTTACCCAATCTGGAGTTTGGACCTTTTATGCTTAAAAGTAACGTTAAATACCAACAGAGCTGGTCATTTAGGAAATATTGATATTAAGTTTCTGCCTTCCAACAATTGAAAAACTTTAAGTCGTTATCGATATTCAAACCTTAAGAACTCGATAAATAGGAAGAGAATAATCTTAAGGCCAAGTCCAAACGAACTTTTAAAATGCAATTTAAAAGCCCTAATAGAAACGTTCGCACTAAGAATTGTTGCAAAGTGTAATGGGTTCAGGTAAAATTAACGCAGAAAAATAGGAAAAGTTGGAACGAGTTTTTCTTAAGTTTTTTCCTTCACGAAGTAGCGTTGTGATTGTAAACTGGTGAATTTATAATGCCATTTTCGAACTCCACTTCATTGGAAAGTTTGGCTCGGGCCGTAATTTCACTTGCAAGTAAATAAGTTGAACCTTCATTGAAGGCAGGTAAATTCAATGAGTTCAAACTTGCTGAAGAAACGATTGCCTTGGATTAAATTTCTTCTTGCGCTTTTAAATAGACTAATAGTTACATACCAGGTTTGAAATAATTGAAAATTTGAAATTGATCTTGCATAAGGTGAGTGCGTATGCTTATTTCATTTTCAAAAGTGTGAGTGTTGGGTTCAAACTTCAGTTTTTGATAAATTAAATTTTGGTTAAAATGTGAACATTGAAACAAGGTTTCTGGAGTTTTAAACGTTCATTTTATAAATATTAAATAGTGGTTGTAGATATCGATATTCTTACCCCAAATTGGGATGAGGCTTTGAGCACGCCTTTTCCTCCAAGTGTTGCCATATCTTGTAATCTAACGGATTTAAAACTGGACTGGAGGAGGGCCAGTCTTCGTGCCGGATGAAGTCGATTTCACGCGCCGCCAGCCAGTCTTGTGTGCTCTTCGCTCTTTGAGCTGGCGCCGAATCTTGTTGGAATACCCAGTGCCTGTTATTGAACATGGTATGAGAAACAGGTTCCACAACAAGGGTCGTCAGGACTGTATTTTGATACACAACTGCATTCGTTTTTACACCTTTCTCACAAAAATGTACCTCTGTTAAGCCCCAATAAGAAACTCCCAACCATACCATGAGCGAGGACGGAAAATGACCTCGTTGGACACGCGGAATACGGTTGCTCGCTTCTTCACTAATGTGTGCGTACACCTTATAATTTTGTTTGTTGTAGCTCTCTTCTACGCTAAAAAATTTTTCATCCGAAAAAAGTATTTCCCGATATTATTTTCCCGCGTACCGCTTCAACAGAACGCGGCATCTCTTCAGTATGAGGTCCATTAGACGAGCATTCAAACGATGTCCTGTTTTTCTTCGATATGCCTGAAGCCCTAAGTCTTCATTTAACACCCTTTTCACCGTGGTTCTGCTTAACTCCATCTGAAGGGCCAACAGTTTCTGCTTACGTTTGGGATTTCTTTGAATTCGCGCCTTCACAGCTTTTATCACTGCTGGAGTCCTAACAGACCGAGGGCGACCACATCTTGACCTGTCATCTACACTAGAGTCTTCATTGTATCGTTTGATGGAACGATAAACGAATCTTTTGGTGATATTCAATTTTTTCAGTATGTCAAAAATTTGAATTGGCGCGTAACCGTAACGATGCAACGTAATAACTGCAACAAGGTCTTCTTTAAGCGTCCACTCCATATGTAAAAATGAGTAAAATTCTAAAAAGTATACATTTTTATTTTCATGAACAATTCGAAATTCGAATTCAATAAACTTTTTTGTGGCCAGCATTCTAAAAGAAAAGTTTTTACTGTGTGACAATACTTATGACCTGACTAGGTATAGACTATAGGCCTATTATTACGGACTATCTCATGCGCAAAGTTGTCACTTATTACAGATGCTATATAAAAGTCACGAATAGGCTGATTTAGTAAACAAATTAAAGACCAAGACCTAGTTATAAATTTGTTTAGTTAATTCTTATCTAATTTGATAATTATAATATTAATCTGAATTGAATTTCTTAGGTCTAAATTTACAATATATGTTTTAAATAATTTACAAAGGGAAGGTATAATAATAAATAATAATTAAGGTGTATTTCTAATGACTCAAAATATTAACAAAACACTTTAAATGAAGATATTATAAATAAACTATGTAACACGGGACTTATTTAGTTTGCATTGTTTTATATGTTTGAATATTAAAAATACTTGATTTATCCTTTTTAGAATTCCGTATCCAAAGGGTAACAGGACCCTATTACTAAGACTTCGCTGTCCGTCCGGTTGTCTGCGGGCTGTATCTCAAGAACCATATCAGCTACAAACTGAAATTTTCATAGAATGTCTATTTCTGTCGCCGCTACAACAAACACTAAAATCCTAAAGAAATTAAACATTAAAAGTGGCTCCCATACAAGAAATGTGATTTTTCGACATTTTCTTTTTGCTCTTCTTTTATGAAATTGTCTAAAAAGTATATAATGTTTAATCTCGCAAGGCAGTATGGAACCCACCATGTGTGAGTCCGACTCACACTAAAATGTTTAAAAAATTATAAGCTTTTTGACGTGGTAATAAAGCACTGTTATTAAAAACTAAAACCGTCCACAAAAATCGTAACCAGAAACCAGGAAACAATTGTAATAAATACACAGATTAGATAAAAGTATTCAAATGAAATTGGAACTCTAAAACTTAAAAGTTTATTCGTTACAAATGACAAAATATACTTTTTTTATTTTTGTCTGTTTGTCTGCTTGTTGGTTCCGGGTAATCTCTGAAACGGCTGGATCAACTTTAACGGGACTGTCACTTAGGGATTGCAAATGATTTCAAGGAATATTATAAGCTACTTTGACTTTTGAAAAATAATTAGGCTCCAGTACACAAAAAAAGTTACACCCCTAAAATTTTAAAAGAAATCCATTCCAAATAATAATAAAAACGGGTATCAAGATTTTAAGTGAGTATCGGATTGGATTTAACGGATCGTTGAAATTTTGATGGCAGAGTTTTTGAGTATGTTTCAGTTTTTGGATTTCCAGGTTTCAAAGGGACTAAACAAAAAGCGCGCAAAAGGGAAACAAGACAAAAAGCGCGCAGAGCCGCGGAGCAACAACTAGTTTTAAATAAAACGGTAAATGAAACAAGACATACATACATGTAAGTATACATATCTATGGGGATTCCTAAAATAGTTTTCTTCAAACATCAACATTTTTCATTTTTAAAACTTTTAATTATTTTTTACAGCGTCATGTGCAAGCAAGCAGGCGGTTCACCCGATGGAAAGTGATTCCGCCCCCTATTGACTACGAGCACCGCTATGTATGGTCCATGTAGAAGTAGATTTTACACTTCTCGTCCCGGTAATTACATAAGCTTTCTAATCTTCCGAAATAAAGTACAGCGAACTGCTTCACGGTAGAAAAAGAAAGGACGATCTCTCACGTAGATCTACCACTAAAACTCTTACATAAATTACTTTTTCAGCTCCAATTTAAAGCCCACTAATACATAATTAGTACGTAGAAGATGATGATTTATTTGAATGTTCCTATAGGCACGACTTTCAAAGGGGTTCTTTAAGAAGTGATTAGAAAATAAAAGCTGTTTTTTTCTGTAGCATCCTCTCTGGACCCTGTTTATTTGAAAGGGATACGATGACTCAAGCAGATTCGCAAGATATCTGTTCGCTTTCTGTGGATTACTTTGCAAGTCTTTTATATGGAAGAGGGCAGTATCATCACTACTTAAGTATATTAAAATCCCTTCTATTTGTGTAAGAAGCTTGTTGCTTCGCTGACGTGGAAACATTTATCCTATAATCCGAATGAAGGAGAATAACCGTCGACAGTTTGTCGGTAATTGTTTTTTTTCCATTACTTGTTTTATACTTTGAAAAGGCATACCGATTGGATTGTAAAAATGTTTAGAAGTTCTCAATTTGTCTATTTTTTATTTATACATTAATTTAGTCTATTGGGGCACCACCATATAAATCTAGTCTACGTCTGTGTTTGTATTATTTAGTATCGTGTATGTAACTAGCTATAAATTCAAGGAGTTTTCATACAACTTCTCATACAATTTATGACAGGTTTTTTGCATCGTGTTTTATTTGAGAATTTTGCCAAGGGAAACTTGCAATGCAGCGGCATCTCTAACATATTAGTGACCTTTAAATACAGAGTAGAATACAAATGACGTACAAATACGCAGATATATTTAGCTATAGTCGTCTGTAGGTTTAAGGTACTTTCTTGTTGAGACTGCTTCAGCTTTTGCAAAGAAATACCTGTACCTTACCACTCTGAAAAACTAAAATAAAAGTTCAATTCAATTTAGACACGGAACGTTGATAAGCACGAAATTAGTTGTGATTAATTGTAAATGCAGTATCGTTAGCAATCAAATACCTAATCATCGAAATCAACAAATCATTCGATGACGTAGGTGAGTAAATGACACTATTAATCTATGATCATGGCAAAAAAAAAACAATTAAAATGGAGTGACCTTATTTTGGCTTGGAACTTGCTCTAAATATGTTGACCACAAGATAACTGTAATCTTTAGGTTCAGTTAGAGTAAATCTGCGCATCGAGTAGGTCAGTTCACGCACACGAATAAACATTTGTTAATTATTTTGCATCTCTTGAATTCCGTAAGTAGTAGATTTTTTGTAATAATAACTGTTGTAATAAACTAGTTTTATGACTATTATAGTAAAATTGTACATTGTATATTTAACTTGGAAGAAGAACTCTATGCAAGGGCATTGTGGTTACTTGCTAAAGGTATGCCAAACTTTAAACTGAAAATATGTTGATTGCTTTTTAAAACTGAAAGTAGACATTGTGAAACAACTGATATTTTAGGGTTTTTAGATAAGCAGAAGTACAGAATGACTAAATAGGCCAGAATATAAATGATATTTTTCATCAATTTGTATTAAGATAGTTTAGACGACCTCGGTTAATGATGAGTCTTGGTCCCTGTAGTAAAACATTGGTTGGGTACATAATTGTTCAGTTAGGAATTTATGTGAGTTTTGAAAATATTTTAATCAAAGAATGCTTCCCTTATTTGGTATTGAGATTTAACGATAATATCAGGCATTTATCTGTCATGTTATTTAAAATAAATTTCAATACTTTTCAGCCATTCACGATGGATAAAAAGATTCTGTTTCTCCTAGTAGTGTTAAGTTTGGCAGCATTGATCGAGTCTCGTTCGACTTGCAGGTAAAATAATTACACTTATCGAATCCCGGTCCTTACACCATAAAACTGTTTGATAAATACTGAACCACTCTAATAAATCACTCTATATCTATAATTTAAGTATCTTAAAATGGAAATTGAATTGTTGTAGTTGTTTTTTAAAAAACTTATAATATTTAAGTTGATCCTTCACGATTTGCATTTTGTTTTTGATACTATTTCAGGAATTGATCTGATTATGTATAATTTCTAGGAAAAGTCATAATTCGCGGTGTGACAGCGATAACGAGGTCGAGGTATGTTATGGTATTTAATCTTCTGTATTGTATATTGAAAAATAAATAATTAGCTTCAGTAAAATAAATAACGACGTATTAAAGTTCAACATTTTAAAATTATAAAGGCTTATGACTAAATTTAAATTGAAAAATGACACTCGAGTAATAAAGGTATTTTGTTCAAATATAAAAACAAGCCCTTTTTTCTTTATCTACTTCTTTTACATTTAAAAATGAAAAAAAAATCTGTTCGTTCAATATCGCTAAAACTCGAAAACGGCTAGACCGATTTAAAAGTTTAGTTTTTTACTTTATTTGCTAACATACAGGGTAGTTTAAAAAAAGAAAAAAAAAGTTCGCAGGGTTAACTACTAAATATAATTAACACCAATGCTTTGCTATTTGACATTAACATATAATAGAGGTGTTTTCCCATTTGGGAACATCTTGAACTATTTACTGATATTTTGTTGGTTTCTCCTTTGGCTTATGCTAGATATTCAATGTGAATACATATGTTCAGTGGCGATTCATGAGAAAATAATCAGAAATTCACTCACGCTAAAATACATAATACGTCGAAATGTATAGCTAATATCAGATCATTTTTGAAAATTATGATGTCTTATAATCACAATGATAACAAAGTCATTGCGAGTATTATACGCTTTATATTTGTGATAATTAACTATGCAATATTATATAATTTTAATATGTTCTGGTATAGAGTACTTGTACTTTGTCAAGTACTACTCGTATGTAAGGTTAACCCATAGGGTTATGTTATGTGTGTTGTGTAACCATAAACTGTAAAAGAAATAAATAGGAGCCAAAATTTTAATTTATTGAAAATACGATGCTTATCTCATTTATTTATAAAGTACGTAGATACATTTTATTGATTTATACTCGTAAGTTATTAAAGATAAGTGAATCAGGCCCAGACCAAGGGTGAAGGTATTTGTAAATTAACCTACTTTCGACTGACATTTACAAAATTATAAACAAACTGCAACATTAAAATGTTTATTAGTAACCTTTAACATATATCGCAATAAAATAGTTAAATAAATATTTATGGTAAATACATAATCAAATAAAAAACATTATATAATGTGATATAATAAGAAGCCAAAATCAATCAAAATCAAATAATAACATTGTTGTGTCCTATGAGGATAAACAGTCTAGCTGCATTTTTTTTTGTGTTTATTTTTCTTTGTAATGTTACGATTGTTATCTGTTACTGGACCTATAAATAAATAAATTTTATTCTAATGAACTATAAAATAAGTACCTTTAAATCGTCAAAATTCTTTTTAGACTACAACCGGTTCGGAATGCCTGTCTTCGGTTAAGAATCCCGCAAGACACCTCCGTAGTTGCTCTTTTCAATATCATAATAATCTTTCATACAATTTTAGTTATAGTATAAAATGTAAAAAATATCTAGAAATGTCGCTAAAATCTAATTCTTTATTTTATACAGACGAAATATAACAATAAAAGTACCTACTTAATTAGTCCTATTGAATTAAAATAAAATAAAACTTTTTCTAAATCCAGTAACCATACTTAATTTTAAAAACTCAACTTTTGAGAAACTGCGAGAAAGTCTATTGCTTGGTGTCAATCTTAGGAGGAATATTGATTTGATACATGTAAATGTAATACAGGATTAAGGGATTGAACAAGGAGTAGCAAGATTTATAATTAAAGTTTCGAATTCCATTCAGGAGACTGATTTGTTTTTTTTTGCACTGCAGTTAAGTTTTAGTGTAAATTAATTACGCAATTTTTTATTAACACATCTCTTATGCGAGGGCTTTGTCTTAATTTTATCTCCGGTCAATTACAGAGTAACGAAAAGAAAAATGACTGCGATGATTCATCATCATCATCGTCTTCTTCATCTTCATCTTCGTCGTCGTCATCAGAAGAAGACAAGAAATGTGGAAACGTATGTTCTATTTACTATTTAGTTTTACTTTTAAATGTCGGACTGACGACGGTAGAGCCATAAGATCCAAAAAGCATTTTTGTTCCTTTGATCTATGATGGTCTAGTGTTTTATAACCACTTAGGTTCACTTTAGTTCTGACATCGTAAATCTTATCATTTTTTGGTCAGGTTTATGTTTCGTCAATTGTACATCCGCAGTAAAGAAACAGTTGTACCCTATACCATAACAATATTTCTTTTAAGATTTGGCCTGAAGTATTTAAGTAGTTTCACCAATCGAACATTCTCATATCTTGATGTTACGAGAGAGTTTTTACCTCATTGTTTGGGCAAATGCTTTTGCAAATCTGATTAAAGTGAAACCTAGAACAACGTCTTTGTCTAGGTCTTTATGAAACAACCTCTTAAAATACTATTAAATTTACCTCGTTAGAAGTGTACTGAGATTCTGGGAGATTACTATGTAAAGTATAGAATTGAAGTTTATTTACACAGCAAAAACATTTTGATTTCAAATAACGAACCACGGTAAAAAATAAACAGACGTTCAGATTAAAAATTCAGATTGACAACAATGGATTTAATAAAAAACATTCTACTATAAAGAATGCCAGAAATGAGTAGAGTACTTCAATTTGGCTGTACTTGTTGGCGCGTACAGTCCACCCTTAAATTGTACCCTAGAATGTGCCTTATTGCTGTGTTATTAAGGTGGGAATGTTGATAAATATTACTGCGAAAGTTAAGGTCCTCTTAGGGGTAGATTCTCTCAGGCGAGCCTCGATTGCGGGTGTAATGAGCAATAATGACAAACTCTTCTACTAACTTTCATCGTTATCTTGAGGGTTAATATTATTTTTATTGCATATTTTTATGAGGAAACAGTTACTAATTAATCTCTCATAAAAGTAAACTTACTAAAAAGTAAAATAATTGGATATGTAGCAGAAATAGCGCTTTTGTTAAAATTATTAGATACTAAAAGTGTGATATACTGTTTGTGGAATTAAATTAATTACTTATATAATTATCATTAGAGTTGCGTTAATTTACACAATTCCAAAATCACTCACTGTTTTGTGGTGTTGACACCCACATAGCTTCAAAAAAAAAAGGGTGTCTTGGCGTACTATTGTTGCAAATTCGATTCCTATAAGTACAAGTAACAAGCTTTGTTTAAAATATAATTCTGGGTTGTTAACTAACAACACACGACAACTGTCGGGGTGTAAGTGAGACGAATTATTTGGATATAAAAAAAGTTTGTTATGAAGGTTCACTGAATTTAAGTATCTACCTTTTTGTAGTAAACACAGGCAACAGGTAAGTTGCGAAAGTCTAAAGGTTGGTCGTATCTATGAAGAACCAGCAATATCACACATTTACGCAATGTTGTCCATTACTAGAAAATATTATCTTCGTTCCTTAAATTAAAAATAAAATGTGTTTTATTGAAGGGCAAAAAGGATTCGTCTTCATCTTCTTCGTCGTCGTCGTCATCATCATCATCATCATCATCTGAAGAAGATAATTGTAACGAAGACGTAAGTTTCAAATTTAATCATGTTTTATTTTATTTGGTTATATGCAGAAATTGTATTGTTCGCACAATACAAAACAACAGATAATTAGTTTATTATTTGATTGTGAGGTGATCTGCTGTGAAAATTTAAATTAATTCTGATTTAATAGTTACACACATAGGATCAAATGTGTAGTAAAACAAAACTAAACGAAAAAGATATTAATAAAATTAATTTGACTTTTCAGCACAAGAAGTCGAAACATTTGAAAGGAAGAAAATGTTAACTCGAGAAACTCAATTCGTTTTAAATATGATGACAGTTAAACATCTATGATATATGATGACAGTTTAACGTATATTTAGAAAAAGTTCAACTGTAGAAGGTAAATCAGTAGTAGTTATATTGTTGCTGGTGACCACTGCATGTTACAGTAGTTTATAGTTTTATTACTATGTTCTTCAAAGTTTAAATCAAGTGGATTAGTTAATAAGAAATGGAAGCTTCGCCTATGTTTACAATATGTTTATTATTTCAGTTAATGTTGCTGGATTGTTAATAAATATGTATTATTAATTGTTGTCTTTTTAACAACTAAATTTGTTTACCATTTTTCTTCACTAGATTTTGCATACAACTTGGTCGATTTGAAATAATATTTACTCAAATCTAACGTGATACTCCAATGAAAATTGGTTCAGCTATTAAGCTAATTGACGAATTGATGCGTACGCATCTTCTGTTCATACTAAATAGCGATAACTTCATAACATGCTGATAGATGTTGAAGTGTGATGACCGTAAAAGACAGTTAACACACACTTCAAATCAATATTAAATCAATATTCGACTGTATGAATAAATAAATACCTAATCCTATTTATATTCATGTTTTCTCATGGATTACTAATTTATTAGTGAAGAAGAAAATTCTTTTTAACGACTTCATTGTGGCTACTCTCATCAGTTAGTTATTCCAAAGCATAATTTCCCCCTTGGTTGTTCACTGACCCAAGTCTGTATTGCGAATTCTATTCACTAGAGGTTTACTCGTTGACTTTGCGATGCAATAAAAAATAAAATTTTACATGAAAGTTTCCAATTGCATAAGACTGAAACTATTATATTTATAATTATTTGTATCAGTGAATATGTTACAACAGTTAGGTACACAAATAAAAAAGAGATTATTTACGATGCAACATAGCGTAGAAACTTTAGATATGAAATCAGATTATGTACCTGATACAAAAACCCTGAATAAAATTGGTGCATAATTTTGGGACCTACGACGCTACACGACACACATACAAATTTAAAATAGCCCTCATAAATGGTTGGTATATATAAACGGGGATGTTGGGGGGGGGGGGGGTGACTAAAATATCGTTACTTCTGAATACGGTACAATACGTTTCTGTTTATATATTTAAAGTAGCATTTTAACAAGGAGAACAATTGATGTCAATTGATACAATAGGTTCAACTATCGTCAATTTAAGACAAATAAATTGTCGTCGTATTTGTGTTTGTTCTCATCTTGTTTTTGGGCGGTGACAACATAGCCATAAAGTAACAATTTTATTACATCTGTTTAAACTTAAGTAAAGTTGTTAACATGTCAAACAAAATATTGTTAATTTGTTTGTTCATCACATTCGTCAAAGCCAGTGATGATCGAAAAGATTCAGACAGTAATAATATTGCCTCGTACTATAACTTTGAGAACGCAATAGAGTTTGAAAAAAAACCTATTATTGCTCTGCTTGGTAACAAATATCCACCAGGGAACTCAGAAATGACAACATGGAAAGTGTTTTTATCTAAAGAAATAGGCCCAACATATGAATTGGCAACAAATAAGGACGATTTTATCAATAACTATGATATCAAACCTAAGAGAAAATCGATTGATATCGGTCCCTATTTTTTGTTACAACATTTAGACGAAATCAAGTATATGGTCATGTGGTTGAACCTGTACTGTGAACAACACCCAAATTGTGACCTGAAAACCTTAAATGACGAATTAAAAAAGGTGAGTAATGCATTTCATAGTTGACATGACTAAAAAATATGTATTTTTCTATGACTAATAATTCAATAATCCACAATCTTTATTGGACAATTTAAATACGAATATAAGAACATTATCAAATCGCAAAATGAATGTATTATGTCAATTGAGTTTGTCCGTGTGATATGTATGTGTGTACGATAAGCACCCAGTCTCTCAGTTATATCGTCATTGAGTTCAACTCGGTAAAATGTCACGCGCGCACACGCACATTATTGTGTTTACATTATTTGCCTATCTTGTACAAAGTGTTACATCCGCGTCCT
The DNA here is from genome assembly GCA_949316135.1 of Choreutis nemorana. Lineage (NCBI taxonomy): Eukaryota > Metazoa > Arthropoda > Insecta > Lepidoptera > Choreutidae > Choreutis > Choreutis nemorana. The sequence continues at coordinate 4,947,697 of OX438601.1, read as the reverse complement.
TTTCAACTAAAGATTTTTTCGATTTTTTCGGCAACCCTGTATCAGATTTTGTGAATTCAATTGGCGACCGAACCAGTCATCCAGTTAAAAAGCCTGGCAGACCTATTTTAAACACGGACAAATTAGCTAGAGATAAGACTGATACTATGATGATCGATGCACCTTCCAACTACGAATGCAAGGACGGTGCCAAAAAGGATATAAATGGAGTGTGTCGCGAGCCGTTTTGAGATATTTGAATAGTCTGGTTAGTGACGCAGTGTGAACGATAAATTCCGTTAAAATGGACGTCAAGTGTTTGATTGGATTTTTTGTAGTTTTAAATATGTGCCTAGTTATTGAATCTAAAGTCGTTTTTAAATTTATGGATAAAATAAAAATGGCAACTACTTCCACTGTTAAACCTGTAAAAACAAGTCAAATAATAAGAGTTCCAGATCTTGAATGTGAAAAGGGATACAAACGAGACCCGAGAGGGAATTGTCGAACCGTATTTTAAAGGTATTTATGAAATGTGTAATCAACAAGTATGGTAAACGAATCAAAACGATTAAAAATCAAAATCAAATAAACTATATGTGTTGGTTAAGGTTGCCCAAATAAATAGACACTATAATTTGTGTATATCTATTATTTACATATCAATGTATCTATTTCTGACTAGTTTTACGTTACTAGTGAAGAGATAAGATAAATTTACATAAATTATTCTGAGAAATGATTATTATTATTAGGTTAGATAGGTAAGGGTATTATTATTGCCTTGTCCTGTTAGAACAGGCGTAACCATGGGTCCAGTTGATAATATATATTTATAAGTTACATAATTGTGGACCTGGAAATTCCTCAATATCTAGGTAAGACAGAGCCTAAACTTTTTTACGTTTTAGATAGATAGTTACAAACAATCAAAGAAATTGTTATGATTGTTTGTAACTTTTTTTAAAAATTGATTTAACTTTATAAATATATCACAATAAAAGCAGATAATTGAGGCATTGTAAAAACCACGGAGGTTTGTACCCAATGCTCAATGCGTATTAAAGCAATATTTTTTGACGGTTATATTGAATTATTTTAGACACAATATAAAGAAGTAGGTACAATACATACTAAGCCTATATAATTTAATAAATTGGAGTTATGATAATAATTTGAAAAAGAAAACTGAACTATCCATCTATCTGAAATATGATAGAACAATATTTACAAATAAATCATTCTTATAGCTGTTAGTGTTTAACATCTTTACTCAGTAGGTTCCTAACTTGTTTCTTTTTTTTAGGTAATATCAACAGTTGGATTTAAGGAAAATGCTTAGAATAAGCAGGATCATCGAACAAATACTCTCAGCACCTACTTTAATTTCTTTAAAATTTTACTATCTGTTCTGAAAAATGGCTAAGTGATAAAAAGGTCAAAATGTTATCTTTTTATTACATTCAATGTTTAAAACGAAACTTTAGTCTAGAGACAAAATCTTGTAAGACGTGACGTTTGTATTAAAAATGAAGTGCAGTTTTTACTTTATGGTTTTTACTTTAATCACCATTTACACCAAAAAAGTTGAAGGAGGACTGATCAAAGATTTATTTGGTAAAGTCCATGATACCGCTGATAAGGTGAGAGAAGACATAAGAAATGTTTTAATCCCGAAACATAATGTTAAAGAAAATAAAGGAACAGACAACGTGGATAAAGTTGTCACTGATAAAATGTCTGTATCAACAACAAAACCGGAACCTAAAAAAATAGAAGCATCAACAGAAACTGTGACAACAATTGTCAGCACAACAACCGTGAAGCCGTCAAACTCTTCTGGACAAGATGGACGAGAGCTTATGTCAGGTGCTTGTGCAGCTGGATATATGCGTACTTCTGATGGCAGATGTATGTCTACTTTTTAACTACACGTAACTTTCAACGAGTGTCCAATTTTCAGTTAGGAAATATTTTTATAAAACATAATATAGGTGGTTGTAATCCTTTATTGAATGCGTTAAAATAAAAATAAAAGCAATAAATACATTGGCAAATTAACTGAAAAACTAAAAAATAAGTATGGATATGTATATTAATTTTCCGGAGTTATTGGTACAACTTGGAACAAATGAGGAGGAGCTTTTGTAACTTGTGACTTATTAATGCTGTTATCATTTAATAAAGGTATACCTTGTCGATTGTTTTGTTTTTTATTACTAGGAACTTTGACATTAAATATTTCATCTAAATTGGGTATTGCGTAATCATTTTGTTTTGTGGGCTCGGTCTGTTCTGCTACATCTGGTGGAATTTCTACCTGCCAATCACCTATTGTTCCTCCTTGGTTAGGTGGTCGACGATGGTCAGGTGGTCCTCCGTGGTCAGGTGGCCTCCTGTGGTCAGGCGGCCCTCTGTGTTCAGGTGGCCCCCTATGATCAGGTGGCCCTCTATGATCTGGTGGCCCCCTATGATCGGGTGGCCCTCTATGATCTGGTGGCCCCCTATGATCTGGTGGCCCCCTATGTCCAGGTGGTCCTCTATGGTCAGGTGGCGGTGGACCCGGCAGACCGTGTCCTGGTGGTCGGTGTCCTGGAGGCATATGTCCGGGTGGCGGAGGTGGAGGACCTCTCATATGTTCATAGTTATTTTGTTGAGGAGTCCGTTTTTCTGTAACAAAATGACATTTTTAAAATTAAGATAAAGTTCAGCAGTACAATTCAAAAGTTGCCAGAGCCCCTTAAACTTTGGAACATTTTTCGCAAGCATCTGTACTATATTATGGGTGAGTCGTATGCGCTTTGGCACTTTGTTTGGAATAGGCACAAAAAATGAAGAAATTTGAACAAGCGATAAAAACATTTTAACAAATTATTATATTTCTCAGTGTTATTGATCAGGAGTAACAGGAACCACTTGAAAATTGCTATTATTCATAGTTTTATCAACTTCCATATTTATTCTTTTTTCAGTTGTATCAAATCCGCTTTCAAAGGAGTTCCTGGTTTACTTCCAAATATTGCTTAAAATGAAAATTCACATATTTTTGTATTTTGAAAATGAGTTTCATGGCTAACTGTTTTTTTTTCTAAATTTGATTTAAGGTTTGATTCTTCTTGCCTACCATCATATGTCTGGTAATTCTCATTATAATGCCATCTTTGGTCTGGAGGTGATTGTTCTTCTTGGTACGATTGCGAAGAATACCCATAGTACGGTGGTGAGGGATAAGTATTATGAGGTCGAGGGGGAGGTTTGTGAGATGGTTCATTGTAATATGGTGGTTGTTGGTGCCTTGAATTAGTATCATATGGCGGTGGACCTCCATGATGTGGCGGCGGGGTTGGCGGACCGTAGTGTGAATATGGTGGTGAGAAAGCCCTACCTTGAGGCTGCGGTTGGTGTGGATTTTCATCATGCGGTGGTGGTAGTGGCGGATCACCCTGGTGAGGTGGTGGTGGTGGCGGACCGCCGTAGTGGGGAGGTGGCGGTGGCGGACCGCCATGGTGGGAAGGTGGTGGTGGCGGACCGCCGTGGTGGGGAGGTGGTGGTGGCGGACCGCCGTGGTGGGGAGGTGGTGGTGGCGGACCGCCGTGGTGGGGAGGTGGTGGTGGCGGACCGCCGTGGTGGGGAGGTGGTGGTGGAGGATAGGATCTTTCGTGATACCGAGGATGTAGGCCACCATGGTGAGGAGGTGGAGGTGGTGGACCACCATGGTGTGGGGGAGGAGGTGGTGGTGGACCACTATGATGAGGAGGAGGAGGGGGAGGTGGTGGATAGGATCTTCCGTGATATGTTTGATGTTGACCATCATGATGTGGTGGCGGTGGAGGGCCACCGTAATGTGGTGGTGGCTGTTTGCCATGATACGGTGTTTGTGAGTCACCATATTTTGCTGGAGGTGTTGAACGAGACCAGTCATAATTTTGTGGTAGCGGTCCATCATTATGGTTTGAGTCCAGTTGTTTTAATTGTGCCGTGTCCTTGTCAATATTGGTTAGTATATTTGGTTCTATTGAGTATTCATTTAAATTTCCAGAAGTGTGCGTGTTATCATTTGAATTTAAAATTGAACGAATTTCTTTTAATGTTTTCTGGATTTCATCGATCGACCACGATGTTTTTACTGAATTATTGTTAAGATCTATAACTGTCGAATTCCAAACACTAAATCCGGCGATAGACGGATATGCTGAGTTCTGGTTTTTCCTCCAATCATCTTGACGAGCTTGAACAAAAAAACCTAGTTTTTACCAAATATTATCATAGTGTTGATCATTCATGTACTTTTTTTAACAATTAACATTGTATGCCGTGATGAAGATGTAATGTTGTATATGCTATAGCAACATAATATAACAGAAATATTATTTTACCACCTACATAAGGTAGGTTATCCTATAGCTAACAAAGTTGCAGATATAGGTATTTGATCAAATATCTATCATATCACTTCAAATTCAAATAGCAAATGCTTTATTTCGTGAATATGTGAACATTTAGTTATTATATTGGTTAGACAATATGCAAATGTTGGATTTAATTTTTATATTTATATAAGTTTTTATTAGCATTCAGATATCGATCAAAGTTTAAGTTAACGTTATTTTAATTACTATAAATTAGTTAGATCTATATGTACCTTGATTCCCTTTAACGTTTATTTTTATTTCAAACTTAAACTTGCCAAGTGCTTCAAGCGACTACAAGATTTAATTGATATTAACACTAACTCATTACTTACCTCTAAAATTGTTTACTTGCGCACTTGACACTAGGATGCTTAATCCAAACAGAATCCAATAAAACAACATTGTCAATATCGCACAATCATCACACACTTTGTTAGTGTATCCGTCTACTATGGGAGGTACGTAAAGACTAATAAACGACTTCAAATAATATTGATAGGTGTGATTTGGTTAAACCGGTTACCATAAGTAGATAAGTCGATGAGTTAAGTTGGATTTCGAGGATTTCTCCGTGCTCTTTTTTTTTATATTTACTGTAGACAACTAAATTGCCTAACACGGATGTAGGTACTTAATTACAAAAAACTAATACAAATCTTTTTTGTTTATTGTATCCTATGATGTATTCCTTGCTACATGTAGGTAGTGCACCTAAAAATGATTGATTAACTAGACATATAATATTTAATTTGATTAATGTGACTTATAATTGTTTTTCTATTATAATCAAACAGATAGACATTTTTTTTTGCAGTAAAATATTGAATTTATTATTTATCCTTGGAATACGAGCATTATCAGGAAGTTTTTGCCAGACTCTCGGATTAATTTGTGAAAGGATTCTGACCAAACTGATTTTTTTGTATTTCAAGCAGTAATACCATAAATTTTTATGAACTGTTCGTAGATCCCTGGATCTACGATTTTAATCATAAATAAAACATGTTATCTCTTTTGTTATCATTAAAACAATGCTTAATTACTTCACGGATTAGTTCCTTCATTGATTTTACCAATTTTTGTGTACTTTATTTGAATTTGCGACAAACAAGGATGGTATAGCTATTAGTGTAACCACTAAACATTCGTAGTTTTACTATTATTATCTTTATCTATTTTGTACAAAAAGGTCATCACGCGTACCAGGAAAGGGGAGAGATGAGTTCTTTGCCTTCTCATATCAACAAACAATTTATAATCTAATAAAATCAGATTCGCCTAAGAGATGTTTAATGATGCCAATGACCTTAGAGATCACAAAGTTCTGCTTTTGCATCGACAAGTAAATCACAAGAAATAAAGCAAATATTAATAATCCGAATCACGTAGAAATTTAAACTTTTAGTTATGTTTTTGAAATCTATAAAAATCTTCGGCCGCAAAGTCGCGTAATCTTATATAAACGTGTTCCAGTGATAAACAGACTTGGTAATCTAGTACAGCAACGGAAATTACCGCACTTGGTGGGGTCTGGAGCTTCGAGACAATTCGTCGAGTTTCAGGGTAACGCTTGGTAAACAGCAATTTGTTGCGGCCGAGAGACGAACACCTGCCCTTTCGTATTCAAACCGAAATCCCGTCCCTACCCTTCACACTGATTGCAGGTTTACATCTTGTAGTGAGGGATGTGAGAGATTACTTGTATCACTAATATGTGCTATTTTTACCCGACTACGAACGTCAGAGCCGAAAGGAAGGGTAATGAAATCATGAGGTTATATGTTTGTATATTATGTGTTCCACCATAGCTCCTAAAAGAATATACCGATTTTGATGAATAAGGTGTCAATCGATTAATTTTATGGTCCGGATGACAAAGGGTATTATTATAGGTTTATTGTGATCTGTCACCCTGTTCTGTCCCCATAGGAGGAAAAAAATAATTTGGTTGATGTGACATTTACAAGTGGAGTATATTTTTATTATGATCACGGCTACATTAATATTGTATCAGAAATTCAGATATTGTTTCGTTCTTTTTGGAGCACAAGTTTTCAGTTGCCGGGTTTTCGTTTTAACTTATTTTTTAATTTACATTCGACATCTGCTCCATTTTTTCTAAAAGAATAATAATAAGAGAAAAACAACTTTTTAAATTCTAGATTCTCAAGTAGAAAGCGTTAATTCTAATTAAATTATATGATACTTATGGTAGATATTGATTTGTTTACTTTGTGTCAGTCTAGATGTAGCTAATGCGCTGAAATGAGTCAACTTACAGTTTGTGAACTGTTCCTAATTCAAATCCTTTGCAATCAGAGCTGCTCGCTTTAGCTGCAGGTTAAATTTGCAGCGATCCGAAATCAGTCGAAAACTATCGAAGTTTGTACGAAATGAAGGCGAACTTCTTGACAGGACGCCACAGCGTGCTACAAGACGGCTTCCTTCTATTTGTTCAGGGACTTCAACTGTACAGTTCAAAGGCAAACTTCATCCTAAGTATTAGTTAAATTGAAAAAAATAAAAATAATGGCCTGACTTTGGTCGAGAGCTAGAAGCTGTAAATAATTGAAGTATCTACTATTTTAGGGAACACAACCAGTATCAAGATATGTTTTCTTTTCTCACTAAGATCTCACTAATGTTCAGTGAACATTAATGAAATCAGATTTGCAGTTATGGTTTATTAGGCGCTTATACAAAAGACAATATTAATTTCTATGAGACTAACTCAATAAAAACTTGGTCACACAAAACTGAAAAACATTATTCTACTTTTGTAAAATGTCATTTAAATAAAGTATTTTTGTTTAGCTACCTATTTTACGATTATAAAAACGTTACGAAAAAATATATACATTTGAATTGAGGACCTCTTTCTTTTTGTTTTGATGTAAGTTCATGTGTTGATTCGACAACTGTTTGAAAATGAACAGAAACAATTTAATTGAGTAGTGTTATAATTTGCTTCGGTTTTATAAAATAAATTAGGAGCTTCTTACAAATAAATTTAATAGTTATTCATATAACTTCTTGATAGGTGAGGCTTCAAAGACTGTTTATAATTTAGAAATGGCTTTTGTGTAATTCAAATTTAACAAGATTTTCCTCCTAATCTAGAGATTAAGCACGTGATGTGAAATAGTTTCACCATTCAAGCTCTTTGATCTTACCATGTTAGCGTCTTTATACGTAGCCAAATATTATTGAACCAAATAATCACAACTTTGAATGGCTTTATTATCCATTAAATTGGTTTTCAACTCAACAATTGCAGTCATGAATGGGATTTAAGACTGAATGGGGAAGAATCACTATTTAGATTTCATGTTTTTAATTCTCATAATAAACATAGGAATTAATAAAACAATACTCTCTCTGTATAATATTTAAACAACTGAGATGTGACAAAGGATTCACTGTTAAAATAGAGAGTTTATATTTTACAAAAATCACCCAATTAGAGGCTGAACTGATCCTCATGTAAAACTCTATTCTGAAGGATTTCAGAAACATTGTAACGACATAGGTATTGAGATTCTGAGACTAGTACGAAAGAAACGCTATTTATAAACAAAACAGTGTTCTATTTAAACTTTGAAAGAAAACATACGCAAACTTTATATATAGCGGAACTCTCGAATGCATTTCGACTGCATTTGCTTAAAACTTGTAAATATTAAACGAAACCCGAGCCAATTAGGCAAGCAACCGTATTGCAGCAATGGAACTTTAGAGGACTGTTCAGTGAATATAATCGTGGGTTTATTGCCTTTTGATTAATAAAGTAAGCCTCTTGACGGAAATATTGAAAGTTTTGTCCTAGAACAATCGTTGAGGCGCAAAACTTTCCAATATTTATTGTTTGAATTGCGTTTTGACTTGGAGATTCGATAGGTTATACCAACTGATGCCTGATAAATAATTATTGCTGTAGCATTCATGTCAGCAATATTAAATGTACTTTGGGGTTACGGAAAAAAACATAGGTCTCGATATAGACTCGAGGTTTAGTGAATGTACTTGCTCAGAGGAATACTAGGTGAAGAATTATTTGAGAACGAAGTGACTTAACGGGGCTTGGGGTGCTCATGTGGCTTGGGTGTTGAAATTTTTAAAGTGGAACCCAAAATAACTTATTTTTGTTCGACTTTTATTTATGTTATCGATAAATAAGGAACAAATTATGATCTATAGAACATTTTGGTTAAAAAAAAACGTTTAAAATGTTACAATTTTTTGGTCCGATTGCTTTCAAAATCGATATCTGAGGATCCAAAAACCATGAAACTGCTTTGTGTCAATATTTGATCTGTTTTATTTTGCAAATTTTATAATTATTCGATAAAATATTAACGTTTTAAAATATCGATTAAATGTGTTAAAATGAAATAAATTGTATTAATAATGTAGTAATGATAGTAAAAAGTAACTATTATATTCGGAATTAATGAAATAGGCGTATAAGGAACTTCGTTTCTGACGCGCCCCTGACCGTACTCACTTTTTTATTTTGTATGGCACAATTGTAACTCAATTCAGTTTCTTATAAAATTAAACTTCGTAAAAGGACATTTTCATTTGATAAACATTGAAAAAGGGATTGTTGGTAACAAATGGTTTACCTGTTTATTCCTAAAGCTAAAAATAAATTATAAACTATCCGATATAACTAATCTGCATACAACTGGTTTAATTGAGCCATATGTTTAGTGACCAGTGATAGTGGCAACCGCAACCAAACTTTAACAACTATTTGTTCACACTAGTTGTGTGATAGTGCTTTTACTTTACGTTAAAATTAAATCTATCTGAATCTTTACTCTGTAGCCTTTGTTTCATGTAACGATTTTTGAGTTTTATAACAAAACTATCGGATATAGATCAATCATTATTATTCTTCCGAGCAAACATCACATCGTTTGCAGTATTTTCAGTGGCAATAAAATGTCACCTTTCAGAGGCATACAAAACGATGGTTGACGTTCGGAAAACAATAACGTTTTCTATGTTTCAGTCTATCAAGCCCAAGTCAATGGGATCTTTTACAAAAATGTCACGTAATATGTAAATCGTTCAGGTCGGGATGCGTCTCGACTGCCAAAAACAGCCGGTGCTCAGGGAATGGATCTTAGACCGATTTTCTCCCAATGATGCCCCTACTTTCAAATGGGATCACGGCCCAAAGTTTTTCTATCAAGAGATTCTTGCCCTTTTATAGTTTAGGGACAAGGTAATGAATAAACGCTTAGCTGTGAATATGTTATTTTCAATAAAATATTTTCTTGCACATTTTGTAGCGGCTCTCACCATTTCGGTGCACTCTTGCATTAAAAGTAAACAACAAAAATTCAAGCAGTAACAAATGTTTAGTAAAATAAATGTCTTACATCGAGTGAGAAACACTTTTATCTAAGTGTAGTTTTAATGGTGCAACAATTTCGCACGAAGATCTCATGGACGCCATTTGTATAAAAATGCATCGTGTCGCCGATCATGTTAGGGTTCAAAAATGAGTTTAAAATATTTTTCTTGTCAGGTTTTGTGCTAGGAAATAACTCAAAACTTAAACAAAGCTACAAAAATGTACAATCTGGTCAAGTAATCGGATATTCGCGGGATAAGCTATCCTAAGTCTTAGGTGCAGACTAAACCAATTCCATTTGGCTCGAGGGCTGCAATCCAAGAGGGTTAATTCTGAATGAACTTTGAATTGGAAAATAAATTCCGGGCGTGTAGCTTTAGTTTCATTATTATTGCAGACGCGAAAAATATCGATGCAATCTGATCCTAGACTGGGTGTGGTTGGTAATAGAGATTTCATTTAGGGATTGGCAAATATAATAAACTGACGAAATGTTTTCTCCTTTTAGCATATAAATATTTTTCATATGCCTAAAAGGGACAACACATTAAGCGTATGCTAATTTCTGAATACATGTTGTTTTTGTAAACTTATATATCTAATCTAACTATATGAAAAACAGCAAAAATTATTTATATTTTTATTTGAAAATGGGTAGAAAAGATAAAAAGCGTAGAATCGGTCAATGTGAAAAAATTACAAGACTTAAATACCAATAGAGAAAAAAGGTGGGATTATTGCGCGTCCAAGCACCGAGATTACACGGGGGCTCCGTAAGTGAGAATTATGATAGTCTTTCAGCTAAATCTTGTTGGTCTATATGAGGAAATACTGCCATTGCGACGCTAGATGGGTGCTAAGGTAGAGGGACAAACGCTTTCTTATTTCACAGGATTATCATGACAGGTCATTGTGGCTCACTTATGTAGACGTCCACCTAAGATTCTGACTATGAATTTAGGTTTCAGAATGTTTTTTTTATAAACACGAGCATTTTGTCTGGATCTTAGATTTTTGTATGCGTTATTCTGGTTTCTTAGAACTTGCTTTATGCTTATCAAATTTTCGGGTCAGTGGTTACTTAGAAATTACTGCAATTGGTTCCTAGTATTTTAAACATTGCTATTTGTTTGCAAACATATTCTGAATTTTAGTGAACCTCATTAGTTTCGGCACTGAAGCATTCAATCAACGAAGTATTTAGTTAAGTTCTGTGGCAGAATGCTATTTGTTAATGCCGTCGTCGAAGAGCTAACAAGTATTAGCGCGGAGTTGTCTAGACAACTGCAGCTTAAAATAATTATTCTTCTTCTAAATAAATACTTATTTGGCAGTACTCAAGTAATCAGATGGTAAAGTAGGTAGTTGAAGCTGGTCTGACGTGCCTCTTAAACATTTTGTATAACTTTCGTTAAATGAGGAGTCAATATATAATAACAAAATTTTGGGACAATTTATAATAGCTATAGGCTTGATACTATATGTAGAAACACGATATAATTACATGTATACGTATATAAGTGTGCGTGATATGTGACTGTTATTTGAAAAAATATATTCTTGACCCCAAGTCACCCTAATACCTGAAACCTTTGTGGCATGTCACTGTTTACAGGTCGTATTTTATATATATTTTTTTGTATTATATTAAAAACATCAAATAAACTTAATACAAAGGAAATAAATATAACAAAAAATATAAGAAATTTAAAAGTCCTACTAAACATGACATGTGACGAAATTACGACGAACAACATCGCCGTTTCGTATATACTGCATTTCGATCAATGTGTTCAGACACACACACACACACACAAAATCACACTGTCTTCTTGTCCATGTAGGTATTTAACATTGACAAATATTTTAACTTCTTATAGAATTATAGGCATTTGACTTGGCAAAGTTAAATTAACGTTATCTAAAACCCCAACTAAAACAGTAAGCAAGTAATGTAATACTTAATTTAGTTTCTTAATCGATTTCGGAAAAGCAATTTACGAATAAAGAAACAAAAGAATATGTAAAGCTTTATAGTTCGTTTAAATATTGGCTGAGCCCTTTATACTGTTTTAAAACAAGCTTCTTTGAAAAGTAAATCGCTTAGTAGACATGCAAAGAGAAGAAAATTTACATATTATTGAATTTTATGCCTTCATTTAATCGATCGTGTTTTAAACTTACACGACTATTTCAAAGCAGAGTTTGTTTATCAAGATTGTGGGGAGGTTGATTTTGATTAACAAAATTTTCTAAATCTTAGTTGTTTAGTTTATGAATATGGAGAGATTTAAAATGTCCAAACGGTTAACAGTCGTACGTAGGTATGTCGAGGTTTAATCCAACGTAACTAACTGCACATTCAATTTAGATTCGTGCATAATGCATGGTTGCCGTCGGCCGGTGGGAGCATTGCTGTATCTAATTACGTATTATGCTTTGCCATGTAGACGGGCGTCTGATGATGAATATTAGATCACGGGGCAGCCTCAATTCTCGATTCGATATTGCAACTGATGTTCGCCCTTCCATGACCCTAATTGCTGCTGGATTGGGCGTACAAGAGTTTTGTAGGAACAAAAGAAGTAGATATTTATTAATTAAAAATGACAAAAAAAATATTGCATCTTTTGAAGTCGACGACTCTAAGGCTTCTATCCCACCTGGCGGTTTTCGAGCGTTGGCGTCTCTGCGACGGCGGTCCAGCGTAAAGGCGACGTTAACGTCGCGGTCGTGGAACATATTTCTGACAACAAGTACAATTACGTCCCGATCCGTTCGTCAGCGTGCGGGCGAGATAGGAGCCTAATATGTTCTACTCCTCCTTTTTTAAATAGGGTAAAATCAATTCAGATTTACAAATATACAATCTTGGCATATTTTGTTGGATTTTATAAGGTTGGTTTCATGGTTTCGGTTCTTTATTTGTTCTTGTATTTACGTGACCGGGGAAACTTTTAAACCTCCCTAGTTTTAATTTGATGCGTCAATGTAACACACGAAGTATTTTCAAGCACCGGCGACACACGCCGCATAATGCTCCATTACTTGACTTTTTATTATTTGACATCTTGCCAAGTGAAAAACAATTTAAAAAGACTTCGTTGGAAGAGCCGCTCCAACTAACGAGTATTCAACCATGAATGTTAATAATAAGGGTCATTTAATAAATCTTTTATCTAATGCGTGATTTTAAATATACCTATATACCTTATGAACAATAAATAAATAAGTGTGGTAGTGGAAAAGGTTTCCGGTACAGTTCCTAAAACGCAACTGTCGTATTTCCTCATAAGGGTAGAGAAAATGCCGTCATAACTCAGAGTTACCCAGCTCCCTTGTGTGTTGTAAAGATGCCCTTAACACTAGTCTTCATTTTCTACTGGGAAACTGCAATTGCCCGTGGCACCCAGTCTCGACAAAAATGAAAAAACTGCCATAAAGCTAAATAGAAACAGATTGCAATCCTATTTCCAAATTAATGTTAGAAGTATAAACAGATTCTTATGTATAGAAAATCTATAATAACAGCCTACTACGAGATTTATTCGGGCTGTGACTAAGAAAGTCTGGATCTTTTGTTGTTTTATCCCGCAGCGAAGGCTGTTTGCATCATGAATCGTACAAAAACTCTTTTACCCGACTACCGGCCCGCCGAGCCGAACGGAAGGGTAATGATTTCATGAGCCTATATATGTTTCCGATTTCCTTGTTTCATGCCATGTTATGAATTGGCGAATACTTTTTTGTGCATTAGTTAGACACACGGCTCTGTTAACAAAAGTTCTAACACCAAAACAGTCACGCACGACCAACGGCTGTGTTTCGTTGTAATAGGACTATAATACAATTTTTTAAAACAATGTTTAGATACTTGCGCAATAAAGCTTTCCTTACCGTGTAAAGGGCATGTGCTATATGTAAAACAATTTAAGGTGCTAAAATCATGCTTTAATGCTGTCAGTGTCACGACAACGTTAACTCGTTGCATATTTAACACGACGCCTCTTAATTTACTTACCCTTAGGTTTGAAGACGCTCATAAATTGTGACAAGAGTATATTTATGTTCTCCAAGCAACATATTGTAATACAGTTCCAAATAGTAGCAAAATGGTAAAGCTTTTATTTTGTGAAATCGTTTTAAATGTGCAGGTTAAGGGTCAAAAAAATCTCACTTAGGTCCGTTGAAATGGTTCGAGTCGTTTCGGAGGTCACGTGGTGTTGCCACCTAATAGACCTCTCTATTCCTCACTACTTACATCTGTTCTTTTTCCCACGTCTCCGGTAAAGGTTATTTGGCCTTCACGCTTTTTATTGCCACAATGTAGTTTCAACTCAATTATTTTTATGGTCGAGAAAATTGCTGTTTTGTTGCCCTATCACAATCATTGAGACCGAATTAGCTCAGCGATTGATAGGATTTTTTATTTAGCAATTTCCATTGATAGCGTTTATATTGAAACTACGTTGCTCGGCGACGGAATTTCCCCCGAATTTCCAAAGCTTTGCTGTATTTTGGCGTTATTATCTGGTAAATCGTTTGGCTTTGTACTTTTTATGAAAACATATATTTCGAAATTGCTATATTGAAGCTAAAATATCTATAATGGCAGCATAGAAATTTACACAAAGGACATTTCAGATCGTCATATGCAGGTACGTCGCAGCTACCACTTGTTGTGGACGGCATGAGCTGGAATTTTTTAAAAGTCTGCTTTGTAAAGCTTTGATATGAAACTCTTTTGGTGTCAGGATTTAATCAAATGCACACTGTGCTACGTCCACGAACTACAATCAGGCCTTGGTTTTCTGTTTTCTTAAAGCAGGTTTATAAAGTTTATGAAATGTTTATATGGACTAAACAAGCGACTTAACATCACATAATAATGAAAATAGTTATTTTATGCATATTATTATTGTACTTAAAAGGTAAGGTTTAGGGCTATTTGGTTGTTTTTGAACACAATCTGTTTTCGTCATATAACAACAATCACTAAAAAACAACCGAGCTAATTCTCTTGATAGAAATAGTAACAAATCTTTGATAAATCCCCGCAAGCGAAGCAAATGAAGCATTATAATCCACAGTCAATTTTTATACAGTCGGCTTAAATAAAATAATCTTTTTCTTTTCTAATAAGAATTATTGATTTTTTATTAAAAACCAAGGTGACAGGCAAGCTTTGGATCCTGATGTTAAGCCTTTACCTTATATAGCGTATACTCTTAGATAATTTTACGAATTATTTAATTTCATTATTTTTAATTTTGCTTAAAAGGAAATAAGTTAAGAGGTAAAACACTAGGTGAAGGTAAATAAATATTGTAAATTTTGGTTTCAGTGATTCATACCATTAGACGGCCTAAACACAATGTCATTATTTCAACTGTAAAGGTTCACTGAAACCGAACCGAACCCGAACTGAATGGCCGGGAGGCCATTTATGATTTTCAGCATCAGTTGTACTTTCCGAAAGCAAGAACCACGTTTTGAAAATTATGCCAAATTTTCTACTTATATGCCTATAACATTCGAAGAGTTCCTTCAATTTCTTCAGGATTCCATCATCAGACCCTGACCCGATGAAAATTGGACCAACTTGATTGTACATACTGTGAAATATAAAAATCGAAATCGTTTTGTAATTGACGATGTTCCGAGGTAACAAAAACTTAAAAAAGTATGTTGCAACCGAATAGAGTACCTCCTCCTATTTTGAAGTCGCTTAGTAAAATTTCTTATGTTATCATATTACTGTATTATTAGTTATTGGAACTGGAAATGAATAACATCCTTTAAACTTTCAAAAGTGATTTCGACTGAATGAATTGATTGAATGAAAAGATCTTTTATTGCAAAACATAGTTTTACCTTAATTTCAATTAAATTAATTATAGCTCGACTTTCGGGAATTCGAACTAGGCGGTTAGTGCTCGTTCCTACCTATGACATAAGTTCGGGTTTGTTTTATTGTATTATCCATGAAACCAATAAGTATGACATCGTCACTATACGAATCTGATTTGAAATCAAAGTTTGGATTACTGGCGAGAATCGTTGTTCTATATAAAATAAACGTTGACTTTTATTTCTTAATGAAACAGCTTCGAGCGGATAGAATTGGATTTGTAGAGATGAGAAAAAAAGAAACAATTTTATTTAAACGACTGATTTGAGAGCAAACATCGACGGCGTACTCACAGATACCCGCATTCAATACAGAAAGAGATAGAAATCAATGTAGCTATTGAAAATTGTAAGCATAATGTTTTAGTTTATAGACTAATTACAAGAGCCTTAGTATGGCGGGAATTTTAATGTTTAAAAATTATGATAGTATTGTTTTCACAGAAAAAGTATTGTTGATTGATAAATAACTAATAAATATGTTGGGCTTCCTATGTAGCTATGGAACAGATGATAAATCTGCAAAAAGTAAAAGTTAAAGAGCATCGCGATTTTCTCTAACGATGTTTGAGTCACGACATGAGCGTGCACACTTCTTAAACTCTCCGCTAAGGATGTTAAATAGTTCAGTGGGGCACTAGTCGAATCACATTTCGTACCCGCCAAACCTTGAATAAAATGTAAAATTGGAATCTTTAAGCCAAGCCTTATTCTTAAATCTTTTCCTTAAATTGGACTCAATTTTAAAATTAATAGTTGTGAGTTTTATGCTTTTTTGTGGTGGTTGTTTGTTCTACACAAATAAGCTTTAACAGTCCGTATATTTTTAAAGACTTGATGGTACTAGTGGGATTTATTCTCGTAGTTGCGCTGGTACACGAAGATTAACCTCTTCAATCAAGTTTTTGTGTTCAGCATCGAAGAAACTTTTCTAATCTGCGTACAATTATAGAAGTTTAATGAAGTTATAAAGGAAAAAGATTTAACCTTTACCGGGAAATATTCTCTAAGGGGAAAGTTAATTAGCGCGTTTTCTTTGATTACTGCCATCAGTGCACCGGGTGCCGCCAAGAGCGGCCTTTACATTGGGTCTCAGGTGTGCAGGCAAAATTGCCTGCCCTCTTGCTTAATGTAACTGTGGTTAAAAATACTAAGATATGGTATATACTCGTAATAAGATGCCAAGACGTTTACTTTAAGACATAAACGTTTTGATGATACATCTGTTGATTTGAACCACCTAGTTTCTTGTAGTTTGTAGTGGAGCAAACAAAAATCGGTTTAGTAAGATATAAATTACAATTTCTAAAATTAAATTGTGAATTTCCTCTCATTTAGAATAAAAGTGGCGAGTAGCCGCGTTAGTTGATGGCCCGAATGTCTGTTGTTTTATTTTTCACTAGTACACATATATATTTTAAATTAATGTAAATTAATCTCTCATTTATAACATTTGATTACTAAAATATACACTAAGTGTGTCGAGTTTTATATAATAACAGTTACGAGTATAATGCACGCTTATCAAGTAAAGTACATAGACATATATAAATGAAACTCCATAAAGATACATAAATACTATTACCGTAACTTAAGGTCACAAGTGTTACAGAGTTGGCAATTTAAAAACACTTCATTTATTTGTTGTTGTATTCGTTTATAGGTATTTCTCAAGGTCTCGTTAGACTTCAAAAGTCGATTTGAAAATAAATAATTATTTACTTATTATTTAGTTGCTTTTATGATTTAGTTGCTTTTATGATTTACGTTGCGTTGAGTTATATACTTCCGGATCAAAATGATCTGTTATTGTGTATAAAATATTAATGGTTAAATAGGGTGAGTAACGTCGGATTCTTAAACTCTGCGTTAAAATAATGCTTTTCATCTCCTCTTGAAGACAAAACAAATTGCTTCATTTTTGGCTCGGGGGCATTAACGGGAATATTTATCACCTGCGTATGGTACTGCTTCTGTCATTTAAAATACCTTTACTTTATTATTTTACGCTGGCGGAAGTTAAAAGATATTAAACATTTGAGTTATTCTTCGCTTTAAACATTATTTAGCTACGTAAGTTATCTTTTTCGTTATAAACAATTAAGCAATAAATTAGTCCGCTGATGTTTATAGTTTCAAGGCACATTTATAGACGTCGAGATAAACTTTTTGTAGACAAATACAGAAATAATAATTAAAACATACAATTAAAACATTGCAAAAACGCATAAGAAGTTGGAATTTAAAAAATGTCATGTTTTAGATCTATAAAAATAAAAAATGGACATAAAATTTCGAAAAGTTGTTTTTGATTTATCGAAAGAAAAATATTCCATTCCATTTTAATGCTATTCTTTTCATTTGTCACTAAATAAATAGTTACGCTATTGTTATCACTTCTATGACGTCCTTTCTGCACGAATAGTAAATTGAGTCGCTCAGCGTGTTCTCCCGCCTATGTTTTTGGTCGCTATAGATAGTCGGCGTATGGGCTCTTTTTATTTCGTAATACACATTAAATATCAAATAAATTTGATCGCAACTTGCGAAACAAGATCAGTAAGATGAAGATACACCGACCAATAGGATGTTATTGGCTTGTCCTGTCCCGGGGGTGGTCACGTGACAGATGTCCACTCTGAAACGAGACATAATTAACACGTTTCTTTTCCCTAACAAAACTTTATTAATACCAACTGGGACCGAGCATTAGCAATGATCACATCCGTAAATATCATGAACAGTAAAAGAGACGACTATAGCGGGGAAAAACTACTCGCCCGTTCTTTTCCTAAAATAATGACGAATTGAAGCAACCCGGTCACGGCTTCAGGCTAGGCTTTGAGAAGCAAACTTTCGTAATGAAGTCGCCTAGCGGAATAACTATGAAACGCTTTTAATTTGTTTGTGTTCTCAAGACAGAATTAAAACAAACAAACGTCGCAAAGGAAAATAAATGACATGAATTTTAATAAAAGAAAAGTTCCGGAGATCCTAGTAATGCTTGTGACTTTTAAATCAAGATCTGTTTTAACAATCTGTAGGAATGTTTATGTTGCTATTGAGGTTACAAAAAAAATTATTTTACAGTACTTAATGTTATTTGAATTTTACTACAGCAATGCCCAAAAAGATGGCGATGTGTATGACATGTAGATATGCGTATCTATTTTTCTGTTTTCTCGTCAGAATTAAATCCCATTATGTCGTCAAATGCCACCTTATACGACATATTGAATGGTTAATACATTAATTTTTAAATCGATATTTTCCTGTTATATATTATTGGAGCTCAATTTTTCATTAGTCAGGTTTTAGATTTTGAAGTTTTTATTGTTTGACATTGTTCGTTAATGATTTTATATTATTTGGAAATGGAGTATATTTTTGTAGGCTCGGAGAGATAATACATTTGGTTCACATTTAAAACCTTGTTTGATTGAAATATGTAAATTAAGCCCTTTCTTTTAACACCTTACTCGATATGGTAACTAGATTTATTAGTCTTTACTTATTTTTCACTTTCGCCATTGACAAAAAATCTAAATCGAACAAAAATTTTAGATTTAACTAGCTACTAAGGTCACTGCGCGCAGCACATTTTAACCGACTTCAAAAAAGGAGGAGGTTATATTGCCACCATGTTATTCTATGTTTATAAAAATGATTCAAAAGGGTATATTTCTGAGGTGATCCGGTTGTCACCAAATTATGTTCTAATGATGGGAAATCCAAGACAATCCTTAACTTTTATAGACACATAAATAGTAATCTGGGCATAATTAACAAAAACATGGGCATTTGCTTTCGGAAAGGACTGAATGTGAAGTAGAACTGATGATTAAGATCACAGACGGCCATCGGAACTACTTAATATTAAATATTTTAGGAGTTTGCTAAATCTTTTTTCGTTTAACAATAAAATCTTTTGTCTTTTAATTGGTATGAATTGTTCTTTAATCAGATAAATATTCCAATCCCTTCATCTTATTCTACATGCTTGTTCACAAGTGCATGGTACAAACAAATGCTACGTTTGTGAACATAATTAATATGAAATTAGTATGTACGCATCTCACAAATATCTCTAATATTCATGTCACATTTCAGATGTCAAATGTTGTAACTAGAGGTGTCAAAATCTAAGCAAATGTGCTTATGCAAATTAGAGACTCCATTAACACTGACTTCTATAATTTATATATAACTCCTATCTATGTTGCGTGATCCTTGTTTGTTATTGTTAATATATAAAGACGTAACTGCGAGATAGTATCACAGTTTTCTTCAATTTAGTTTACGGGAGTACCATTTAAGAAGAATCGCTGCCGGCTAACTTTCTTGTGATGTTCCTGTTACTTGCAATTTATATGAAGCTGTGATTTATTTTCGTATTTTAGAAATTGATGTTTTTTTTTTTTTTGTGAGTGTTGGTATTTTGCTGGTAGTGTTTGTTTAGCCGTTAGTGTCTGATTTATACAACGATAATTGCACGAATTGTTGAAACACAACCATACCACAACTAATAAAAAAGGTTTTTAATGAGCGAGCTAAGGGAGCGAAGTTTTTAGAGTATACTGGAACAATCCGGCGTTTGTATGTATGTCTGTTTGGTATGTGTAAATCTTGTTCTACGATAACTTGAGTATTGTTGAGCGGATCGTCTTAAGATTTGGTAGGTGGGTTAGCTTAAAAATAATTGAAAATGAGCCCAATCGGTCAAGGGTTTCCTGAGATATATGGGGTCGCAAGTTCACAGAACCACTTGTTTATCAGAGGAAATTTATTTTAAGTTAATTAGAATTTTATTGGTTTGTTATTGTAATCAACAGCCAATCAATATATTTTCTCCATTAGCAACCAAAGGCCGGACAATGCGTATTGCCGATCGCCAATTAGCCCAAATGTGTGTTTACGATCTCCAGTGGAAGTAAGTACATACCTTAGGATATGTATACTTGTATATGACTGCGGAGTCCTGCCTTAAGAGAAACTAAAAATGATTATTCTATTTTTTAAATTATAAAACATTCCGACGGCTCTTATCTCTTCTTGGGTTAAAGGACGTCGTCGCTTCATATTACTATAATTTTTTTCAGTACCGATGCAGATATTGCAAAGATTTGTCAAAGCGCCACTACACGGTTTTTAGAAATTCCAATTGACAATTTCTCAAGTTTCTTTATTTCAATAAAGGCACTCATTAAAAATCAATAGTAATCAAAGAGAGGTTTATACAATAAATATCAATTGTAGTAAATTTAGATGATAATTAAACGATGATTTTTATTGATTTTTTTTATGGAATCGTTACTGAATATATAATACCGAACAGTCAGAACTACAGATTTATTAGCTATAGCTAAAATTAAGAGTATTGGTAAAATTTAATAAAATATCTGCCAAGAATTTTTGGACATTTTTCTGAAAAAAATTGCGACGAAAGTTTTTAACATGGGGAATGCTCAAACTAAGCTGAGGCGAGTCTTCTAATATTATAACTTTATTTTATATTTAAACCATAACTAAATTAAATTAAAAATTACGGCTTTGCCATGAACATTTCTACTTCACATTGAGTAGGTAGTTATGCATACCTTAGTGTAGTCTACACTGGAAGCATATTAGCTTCCAAGTATCAAGAATGTGAAACTAAACAGGTGTCAAACTAAAGATATTATTTTAATTGCATTTGCAAAGTTAAATTCTAAGAGATATCCTAATGTGTTTAATCGGTATAAAAACAATTGTATTCGATTTATAAAAATCTCTTCTAATAATAATATCACTGTGAACAGACGTTGGTTTTTTATTTTTAAACCCTGACTCCCCGTAAATTGAACTAGGTAGTGTTGTCTTTACATTTATCAAAATTAAGTGCCGGATGCACTTAACATATATTTCGATGGATGCTTGGCTGTCTATGGTGAGAGGCTCCGAAATGTTAGACATAGCTGACAAACAAGGTAAGGTGTGTACCGACTGGGTAAGAGATAATAAATAAGTAAGAACTAAATCATTACATATTTATATTCTGTTTCTATAACTTAGATTTTGTATTACTGATTTTAGGGCAAAGATTTTCAGTTTTAGGCTTTAAAAAGTAATGTAAACATGGCATAAGTATCAAGCTATACTAGTTCTTAACATTACTAGTTCTTATGAATGCAATATTTTTTTATTTGGGTGAACCCCTGCTTTATCGATAAACCAAAACCTTTAACTAAAACCTGTTTTTATATAAAATAACGATTAGGCCATCATATTTAAAAGACAATGCACGGTTTTTGAAAATAATAATCTTTAACTAGCTTCATCTTTTTCGTGGACTGTTTTTCTGTTACTCGTTAGTGGAAATGTAGCTTTATTCAGTAGAAACACCACAAATATGCTAGCAATGTAAATTTGATACCGAGAGTGACGTGGCGGTCGGCTTGCCCTCCGTCAATCTAAGTTATGCCACGAATCTCAGAGGGCTGTTTTGACAAATTGTTCCCAGAAAATTATATAAGCTTTACAATGAAATATGTGCTCATTGTAAGTGGAATTACTCTTATCTTATATATATTCTTCCATACAAGTCTTTTTGTGCTTAGAATTTTCTAGTATCTGCGAAAAAGTTGTTTTTAGGTTGCTTTGTTCGTTTGATTTAATCAACATCATTAATGAATACAGCATTCAGTTAAAAAATAAGCATATTATCTACCAGTTACAAAATGTCAAATACATTTAATGAGTTACACGAATTCATTAAACTAGAATTAGTTAAGAATATAATAAAGCTTTAAGCTTTTTAGTTGTAACAAGCCACGTGGGTAGTTCCTGAAGCGTATATTTCAACTTGGACAATTCCCCCACATCACAGCCCACATTAAGAAGCTTTATGTCTCTCTAAAATGTACTTACTACGTGACTTTAGTGCCTAATATTTTATTTAAAATATATATCTAATATGTATGATGGTGGACAACGTGATAGGTTAATTGGCAGAGACTGTCTTAGAAGCTTTTCTCGGGTATTTGTGTAATAGACATGATTATTTTGAGAGTCTCGGATCTTTTCTATGATATCTGTATTAGCATGATCATTAGTTAGTACTAATGATACATTCACGTGGTTTAGTGAAATACTAAAGCTATTTTAGTAGTATTCCAAACTATTATTCTTGGATTTTGTTTGGATTATCTTGACTTATTAGACAAGTCGAATGGTAAAGATTTCCCATCAATACAGTTAAATTTCCTCGACCTACAGTATAATAACCATTTGTTCGTTATCTATGAGTGAATAAGGTCACCTTTACTCTAACATTAAGAATAGGATATTCACCAAGTTCCCATACGAATAAAAGTTTAAGAGTCAGAAAACTATAGCACCTCGAGTCCCCACAGGCCCATCAGAAGGTGAAAAGGCGTGTGACCAAAAGCTCGTTTTGAAACTACGTGATACTTTTCTTAATTCCCACAACTCCTTGACTTATAAAGAGTCAATCTGAAAATGATAGAGATACGAAAACAACCGCCTTGTATACAACCGTCTTTTTCTAACTGTGGATTTATAGTTCTGAGTCAATCTGGTCTAGACGTATTGAGTTTCGACTCATGGCTTTGATGGTGTATTCGTGGATTTTAGTAAAAGATTTATCTTGCACTCTTTATCAGACGGATATATGTACAAGTAGCATAATGTGAGTATAACATTCTGTTTTATAGAAAACTTTTTTAAAATAAGTGATTATGTTTCTCTTATCTCTTTAGGTATAGTAAAAACTAAAAGTTACTATTTTTTTCTAAAATTGGGAATGTTTTTTTCAATTTTGTTTTGTTGTGATGATTAAAAAAGTAATTTTAGAGCTAAGTACAAATATAATACGATGCAATTGCCTTTTGCATCGTACAACAGTAATCTTATAAAGGGGAATGTAATACAAGGTGCAAGTTGCATCGGGGATTCCAATTCGCAAAGCCAGAACGATTGTAAGGATTTATCAATATGGGTTGGAGATTTGCCTGTACGCTCAGAATACTGTAGTGGGACCGGATGGCTCGCCACATTTGTACGAGATTGTTTTCTTTGTTCTTTGTGGGAACATTTTTGAAAATTACTGCTTATTGCCTCCTGTAACAAGAGTTTAGGCATATAAAATATATCTGTTGCATTGATTAACATGAAGCCGATAGAAAGAAACTGAATTTATTTTATGTAGGTACATGATTTGCGAGTAGACATACATAGATAGTATTAAAATGACTTCTCAGTGTGTTATCAAAACCATAATTATCGAAATTATTTCAGTTGTATTCGACAGCAATATTCCAAAGTGGTACAAAAGTTGTAGACTAAAGATTCATGTGGCTTTGGGTAGGGTTTGGATTTTTACGATACGCTGAATTTACAATCGCCTACGAAAGCACAGTCTTGAGCAAACCCTTTGTTTGTTCTATTCAAATTCAATGCTAATACGTTCACGGAATCAAAGCGGACGGATGTTCTTTGCCTCGTATGAAACGGAAATTTGAACAAATTGAAACAAGATAAGATTTGGATCAGTTTTTGCATTTGTCCTTATGCACTGGTTTAGCTTTATAAATGTTACTCTCTTAAGGTTATTGTTTTTTGAATTCAACATCAAAATAATTCAGGTTTTGATGTTTATTAAATAGTTAGCCCGATCAATTTGAATGCAAATATGTGCAGAGTTCTTTCTCAAAGTGAAAACTTTTTGTCAAGGTAAAATTAGTTTCAAATATATTTATTAATGCCAGGAAAAGTCCAAATCCTTACAAATTTATTTCTGCTTATAACTTATGTAATAGAACAAAGTAAACCAAACAATCCCTCGTAAAACCGACACACGTATTTGAACAAAATTATAAATATCACATAAAATTTTAATAGAATCAGGATTTAGAACTTGTTGCCTCGTAAGCTGGGGTAGCCACAAACGTATGACATAACAAATCAAGTTCGTCACTTTCCATAATTTATTTTATATTCCAATGAAACAAATTTCTGAGTATTACAAAACTATTTGAGATTCCCGTTGTAAACGGTGTTAAGTTATATTCTTGAATTGTCGGTTGTTAAAGGAAGTTGTGAGGGCAACCGCATTAGTAACCCACTAATGGCGGGTCCCGAAAACTTGGTAACTTGCAGAATCTATCGGCAACTCCCACTTCTTTATGAGCCACCATTATCATCGCTTTTGCGTTCCACGATAAAACGTGCCTGGCTCACTTATTACACCCACTTTCACAAACTTCAAACTGCTTTCGACATCTTTTATATTCAATATTACCAATTACTACCCTAGGATATTGGTTTTCAATAAGTTGATTTAAAATGCCGTTACAGACCGCGCTTAGAGCGGAACATCACTAAACTGTTTATAAATAAATGTAAAAATACTCAGAACGCCAACTTTCCACTTAACTTCTCTGAAGTGTTTGCTTCCTGTTTTTAAAACTTCGTTGCTTTTTACTTGAAAAGAGAAAAGCGCTTTAGGGTCGTAAGTTCAAAACAGCTTTTAACACCTAACATCAAGTTCCATGCATTTTTTGTAAGCCTTTTTAATGATGCAAAAGTCCGTTTTAAAAGATTTAAACATTAAAATTTTAGGTTTTGGTATCTTATTATTACAAACTTTGTTTAACATAACCTATAAAATCAAATAAAATGTTACGTTCAAAAATTAAATTAATGGTTACCAAATATGTCTAAAAGCTGGATGGATAAGCTGATGGTGATACATAAAATTATGTCAGGTTTTGGGAGAGTCGCGTATACCTCATTACATGTATAGTCAAGCGATAGCTACACATTGTGATGTCGTGAGAACGTAATACATTGCCGACTCAGACAAGCATATAGGCTGTGGTATAGACAAGCCGTAATTGTTATATGAATATACGCAGCGCGGTTCGGTATCGGTAAATGCGTGATTGTTTGAAGTATCCCCAGACAGAGCTGATGTGGGCACACGTGATCCAACTGTGAATGCCAATGTAATGGCCAGATCGAACAAGATGCTTTAGAACAGAGAAAACAATGCTGCCCTTTTATGGCCTAGCGATTCCGAAATGTGTTTCTTAATGTTCATTTATACTTCGTTTTTAATACATATACATTTAATGTATATTATCAAAACTTTTTAGAAACAGAATGATACCCAGTTCTCATTTTTTATGTTATTAAAAGCAACATTACATTAGTATTTCCTGGAATCACAAAGTAATAAATGTAAGTGTGATGAATTTAATCTCGTCTGGTCTGACCATTTTTATTACGTTATTGAAAACATGATCTACTCGTATATTTTTGTAAGAGTTGTAAGCTGAATTTCAATTATGCACTTACTTGGCTGACAATGAGCAAAGCCTATTACATGAATCTGTTGGGCACACCTGACGCTCTATGACATGCGGATCCTATTTGTACTGCCTGCAGGTTAGCTTGCCATTGATAAACCTGCACTGTCTCTGAAATTATAGGGTCAAAGGATTAGATTGGATGTACATAGTCACTATTATTGTCTTCAACTATTAACATTTCTAAAGTGTACATATTTCTCGTATTTTCAAAACTATATGTTTAGAAATTTCGAATTACGGTCAATTGCTTTGTATATCTTTTCGATGTGTGTAGAGAAACAAAATGTTTATTTTAATTAAATTGAACCATTCCTGCGCGTTTTAATATAAACAATTTAAAATTACCAGATCAAAAGCATTAGCAATCGATTAATGTAAGTACAACCACAAGCATTTAATTAATCCTTTACAAAAAGGGGTTTGGGTTTTGTTGGATTTTAATTGAAGGGAACTTTTTGTTTCTCTGATGGTTTAAAAGCGGTTAGGGAAAATCAAAATATAAGATCGCATAATAGGTGTCAGTTTTAGAGAAAATGAAGTGATGATTTGTCCACAACTCATGTTTAGTTTTATAAAACTATAAGAGAATTAACTAAAGCAATGGAACATTACATCGTAGACCTTCAAGTAACGGCAGTAACATTTTCATATATTGTTTGTTTCACATTTACATGTTCAACGACTGGTAAAAAGCCCCATGTTCATAGAAAAGAAATCTAATAAATTACAAACCTTCAAAATAAATATGGTTTGGAAGACCATAGTAAAATTTTAATAAGCAAAAGTTATATTTATTTACCTTCAATTTCTTGTTAGTTAGTACGTGAGAGGAGGTTGTGAAGATCTCTACGTCTGTTTCAGAATCGACTTGAGCCATTTATTTGACTTGCGGCCGAGTCTCCCCTCAAGGGTCGAATGAACGAATATAAATGAATCTTATATTTATGATACTTTTTTCGTTTGCTTCTTGTTCTTCGTAACATTTTATTGCTCGTGAAAGGGTGCGAATTGTTTTACTGACAGATTTACGAGCAAACATTCAGCTTTTATATATCTTTGACTTTTTTTTTAAGTTCACAAGTTTTGTTGATGAAGAAAAATTGTAAAGTATGTTTATCGTGTTTGTCAACAGTATTCTAAGGCTGAGTCATAAGTTTGATAAAAATCAAGGTCAATATTAAAGCTTAGTAAAGATTCAAAAAGTGATTGTTATTAAATTGTTCGGGAACTCCCAGCGGAGTGCAAGGAGTGCTCGAAGGCTGCTAACTCGATAACAAGACAACAGCTTTCCTAATTGCAATTTATTGCAGGTACTACAAACAAGACTGTTTCTCTCCACGCTCACGTATTTTAAATTAATTTGCGAATTTCGACAAGCAATTAGATCTTGTACTGAAGGCCTTGTTTTGAACCCACGTACTTTGTTGTTTAGTATGTATTAGAATGAGAGAAAATTAAATTTTACGTTTTGTAAATTTATAGTTTTAACTCAGTTTTTTAAAATTTTCAATTATATCATCTTAACCTTAGCTTAACGCAAGTCTTAGATTAAAACATAGAAGACTTTTAACCTTTTTAAAACTTTTTACCTGTTTTCCAATTATTATTTTTCTTATTTTAGTAAAGTAATAGGTACTCAAGCTTGTCGATACCTCGATTACGTGTTAGTTGTACTAAACGTTCCTTAATTATTTTGTCAAACCTTTGATATTTAAACAAAACCAGTATTTAAAATAAAAATATATCTAAACAATCTTCGTACCGCTTAAGTTAAACTCCTTTATTAGTCTTTGTTGTTAAGATTCGATTCTTAACCCGTTTGTTCACTTTGTA
This sequence comes from Choreutis nemorana, assembly GCA_949316135.1. Lineage (NCBI taxonomy): Eukaryota > Metazoa > Arthropoda > Insecta > Lepidoptera > Choreutidae > Choreutis > Choreutis nemorana. The sequence goes on along the minus strand of OX438601.1, from coordinate 4,919,828 downwards.
GAGATATCGAAAGTTCTGTTTATGTTGAAGAAAGCAATTAATATAAAGTCGACAATAGAAAGTTTTCGGTTTTGATGTATTGTGCTTAACTTGTTCGGCTGCTTTAGCAGACTTCATTTATTTACCAAACCTTTTATTAGCTTTGTATTGAAAATTAGGATTTTTATTGTTTTCTATTATTGTTTGTGAACCATAGACTTTCTTAACTTTAAAGGTTATGAAAATATCAAAAGGTGGCAATATACAAGAAATGTAAAAGATTGATGATAACAATTGAGACAAAAAATAATAATTGATTACTAGCGATAACTTCATCTAAAACTATTCAAATCTTAGGTAAATTGGTTGTAACAATAGAAATAATCAGAACTATCGTTAACTCCAACTAAAGGAGTTAATAGTAAATTGGATCCTAATGAAGCAAAGGCTGTTCAGGTAAACAGCCGGTCGTCTTGCTTCTGTTTACATGATCTAACGGTTCGTTAGCTTTGTTTCAAATCCAATCGCCTTTTACTATACAACTCGATTATAAGCAAGAGATGATTTCACATCCGATACAGTTTGTCGTACAAAAATTATATTTAAGCACTCTGCGTTGCATTACTTTTTTAATCAAACGAACATTTTATGTTTAGCGAAATATTTTTAATGTAGTGAAACAACATTTCTAAACATTCAAAATAATTTCATTAAAAAAATACAATTCTAAATAATTCCATTGCAGTTAAGGATAATCTATCTGTCTAGTATAGTATAGACTAGCTTCGCACGTTCATAAAGTATGCATGCAATTTGGTTGTAAATAAAATGTAAAACAAATGATAAGGTGCTTTATTAATTACAGCGCGATTACTTTCGCGTATGCACAGGGGTTCTAATTCGGTAAGATGTGAAGTTGAACTGTTTAATCCGGTTGTACTTTGTTGCTAACGGCATAGATTCGGATCACGGCTCGGCGCTCGAATTAATTTTGTAAACACTGATGTTATTCTAATCGGAACATCTTCGGGCGGTTTGTTAATCACTGCTATTAGTTGCTTTGACTTGTAATTGGAGCCGATCATCATTTTCACCTAATTGAAGGTTTTGTTACTTCGAATTTGTAAGTTCCAAAGTATTTTCGGGTTGTGGTTAAATTGTTGTTAAAGAGAATGTTCTTTGGAATTTTCCGTGTAAAATTATACCCACTTGATATCAGATTCGTTAGAGTTTTTTTCAATATTAATATGTAAATTTTATTTTATTATAGGACATTTCTGCATAATTTGTGGCTTAAAAATTGTCTAAAAGTATAAATTTAAGGATGGTTCCGCAAGTAAAACCAAATTTTTTTGCAAATGCTAATAAGTACTTTGTTAAAGCTGTTATTAAATTAAAGTACAACGTGAAAAAACATTGTACTAAAACCAGCACAAATTTATTTAAATGAAAGATTAATAACAAATTAAAAATACTAGTATTAATAGGCATTGTTTAATATCACGATTTGCTTAAATATGAAATGATATAAATATGATTGTCTTAGGTGCATCTGTTCGGACGTGTGGCGGTGACCACAATAACTACACAGCGCGTCCTGCAATCATGCACTCGGCATGTTGCGGTTAACCTAATCCTTAGATAACACATACGAAATAACAAATCTACATGTACTAGTTACATACTACGCCATAATGTCATTGATATATTATAATTATTGCTCGTACTCTGTATGGTGATTATTTTCTGGCATAAACAAATTGTTAATTTATTTTTATATTTAGACAAAAGATGCTCGTAACCATAATTTTACGGGTGGCCATCAACGAGGTCGCCTGTGTTGGTACCACCATCTTTTCTATTTCTGCCGTGAAGCAGTTCGCTGTATTTTGGTACAAAGGATTGGAGAGGCAGTGTAATTACCAGTGGTACAACATCTTTACCTCTAAATGGGCAACACATTGGGTTAGATTGTGGTGTTTGGAAATCAAGGGCATCGTCGTGTCAATAGTTGGTAGTATCACTTTCCATCAGGTAAACCGCCTGCTTGTTTGCCCTGATGTTGTTTAAAAAAACTTATACCAAACGAAAAACTACAATAATTTTCTTAAAACTAGAGATATTGTAATAATATTTTAAATATATATAATCTACTTGTATTTTTTGTTTTTCCAGTTAACTTGCTAACCAATGCCTGACAACTGACCAATTGACGGAATTTGCTCAATAGTGAGTAATTGATGTATACAATCGAGTATGATTGCCGCTCTGAGTTAACGGGTTCTATTCCCGTTTTTTGTGAAATTTCATTATACGTAGTCTCGGGGCGTGAATGCTTCATGTTAGCTAATGTTTAACCTTGTCGAAAATATTATCAAAGCATTTTTAAAAAGCAACACAAACCGAACCTCCTCCTATTTTTAAATTTGGATAAAAATTATCGTTATTTTACCATTTTTATAAAATTATGTAACAGTCACGTACCATTGTACCTGTACAACATATGATATACATAACAATCACCAGTCGTAATTAACAGAAATTTGATTGCTCAGCTCAAATTAGACTTCTATTGACACACCAGCTACTCTAATAGGCATACGCTTGTCACATAAGCACATTTGCATATAAATCAGAAGAGCTATAAATTAAGGTTAATTTCTATAGGTACGGCCTTGCACACGCCGATAATTCGTGTTTTGTGCTCAATTAACAACTATTGTACATTTAATATTAGTTGAATTTCTTAAAAAAATTGATTGTTGGGGGTACAAAAAAACGCTGTTATACCATTACCACTACCATTACGTTGTACTGAAAACATGGAATTAGAGAAACTTAAGGACGTAACTTGGTAGCTCAGTTTCTTATGTACCTTGGTTAACCGACTAACCCAACCCGAGGGTTCGAGTCTCGGGTTGTCGTTAGTTGTTGCTGCTATGCCATATTCCTCATTGTTCTCGGATCGTGGTAACAGATACGCAACCTGTCACACTGGGACTCAATATAACCATGCGAAATGCGGTGTTTAACACTTCTGCTAACCCCTCCCGAGGTTGCAGTCCGAGTTTATGTTAATGTTATGCAATAGTGAAAGCTGAGATTTAAAAAGATTAATTAGTCATTGAAAAATAGATTCCTACTATGTATCTACAACTATCAATCAAAAACTAAAAAAGAAACAAAATGTACACAATAACAATGACTTATGTGAATACTGTATGCAGGATACATATTACATTTTTAGTTGTCTTGGTAATAAAGTTTCTTTACATAAATATGATATGCAAAAACATTAATAAGTTAATAGCTTGAGTCAGGAACAAGCTGCCTTACAACAAATGTGCAGGCATTAACTTTTCAACTTCAGCGCTTGTATCTAGTTTGCGAATATACGTTACACCAAACAGTAAATTAGGAATGATGAAATCTTGCAAAGGTTTTTTTCTGTTTTATTTTAACATTTTAGGGGTTGTTATCGAATTTTTAAATAAATTAAGTTAGTTTTTCAAATTAAATTAACAAACAAATGGACAATCAGACGCTTTAAAAATAAAAAAAGGTTCCTTCAAAGTAAAGAATTCAGTCAAAATGTTTTAGACACTTTAGCATTACTATAAATATGATCAACTGTTCGATGACCTGTATTGTATTCACAATGAATGTTAAATCCAAGTCTTCATTCTTGTTTACTTTCTTATTTAGCTTTGTAAATTTTATAACAAGCACACAGAAACTTTCGAAATTTATTTTACTTGAGCCTTAAAATGAACCGAATTTGTTAATTAGCGCTGAAAACAACTTAACTTCATCACCTTATTCAGCACTTAATATTTTTGAAATTAACAACAATATTGTTTGTAGTTACCATTATTATTGTTACAGTTATATTGTTACAGTTATATTGTTATATTGTAATTAATATTACATTTGTACTATGCCATTTTATCTTTAAATGTTTATGAACTTCATTAGTGTACTTAATTAGTTGAATTAGAATTTAATCTATTTGTAGGAGGATATTAGGTTATGATACTAAAGCTTACAAATGTTGGTTTAAAAATCATGTCTCCGTTAAAAGTTGGCTCATGAATAATTTACAAAATTCTTCGGAGATATGCTGTTGCCGCGAAAGATAAGAATAAAATTAAGCAGAATTAAAATTTTATTAGCAAATTGAGGTAAAATTTCAGAAAAGTGATTTTAATATTGTCCGATGGTGAATATTTTTTTAGTACATGTTCCTTTATTATTTGATACCAGAATTAATCACATCTCGTCTATTCGTTTTGCTACGAACACTACGTTCAAAGCGTAGTACGTGCTACGCTGTTACTACGTAATTCATAAATTCAGAAGCGCTTCGAAAAATGAAATCCTTGCAGTATAAAATAATAAAACGCACGTATGCCTAACATTTCGCTGGCATATTTATATATTCTTAACAAAAGGCAAAAAACTCTGTGGATTTTTTCATAAGTGGTTCAGAGATAATAATTTGAGTTATACCTTTTTGCGCGTGGCAGCTGAGCGGATGAGGCCGGCTTTTCGTAATTTTCTCAAGTACCTCCTCTAAAATTTAAGTAAGAGTACTTATATTTCGAATTTATAATATTACTGTTCTAAATTTTCTAGATAGTCAAGTGATTTTTGTTGAATAATAAATTAATTGTCTGAAATGCTTTTGTCTTGATACTATTTATTTGACATATTATTTTGTATAACGATTTTATAAATTGAAATGTTTTCTTTTTGAAATATTTTTAAATGAATTTATTGAAACTCAAAGAGCGATGAAAAATATAATATTTGATAGAAAAGAATATAGGAGAAAATTTTAGTTAAAGAATCCTAATGAGATATATTCTGGAATAAAATATGTAATATTTGTGAGATACAAATTGCAATTTATTTGTTCGCTTTTATAAGACACTGAATTATTTTTTCTGTTTAAAATTGTTAGTGTTTAGAAATGTCAAAATTAATATTTTAAAACAAGATAAATTTACAATGCGTGTTTTTTTACTATATTTTTTAATCTAAACTGTATGTGACATAGGGTCGGCGCATATTAAGAACGTGGAAAGCAATTTAGCGGGTGCGGAATCTCATAAAGTCATAACTTAGCTTGATGCAGCTTTGCCAAAACTGGTAATGACCGTCCATGCGGTCGTCGACGATATCGAGCCAAAAACCAATTTGCTACCTACTAATAACAACATTGTTTCGCGTATCTACATTCAATTTATGTATGTTTATGAAGCCTCTAATTTTTTTGATTACTAGTTCAATTTTATTTTGTCAAAAGACTTACAACCCATATGTAGGTGCTATTTTCGGGATTGTGTTTTATTTGAATGACGAATGTGTCCAATGAGGAAGGTCAAACTTTGAGAAAGAGGTCAATCGTCGAATCCAGTCGCTGGGCAGCTTTTGAGATGCTACGCAACAACTTTTCGTCCAAAATACCGCAGTGTCTTAAGATGAAAGTCTTTGACCAGTGTGTGTTGCCAGTGATGACTAATGGCACTAAGACGTGGTCTTTTACAATGGGCCTTATAATACAGATTAAAGTTATATTCAGAGTTCCTCTGCGTGGTTGTATCTGGATTTGATCCGCAGAATAACTAAGGTTACCAATGTAGCTCTCAGAATTGCAAATCTTAAGTGGGAATGGGCAGGGCACATTGCATTCAGCTAATGATGATTTTACTCCATGGATTGTTTAATTTTTCATGAAATAGGAAGATCGTCCTGCCTTGAATACCCTTGATTGGTAATTAAAAGCGGTTTTAGAGACGTAGCCGTAGGAACAAAAAGTTTATTCGGCTTTCGGAAACAGCTATAGAATTACACCTGGACTTAAGCGCATATAAAACTTTTCCAATTTACTAGGGGTTGATTGGAAAATTTTCGGCCGTTAGGGTGTTAATCGAACCTTGACTTTTGGCTGGTTTTTTGTGTCGAATTAAATGCGATAGATGGAAGCTTTTAGAAAATTTGTTAATAACTTAATTATATTACAGATTAAATATTATTTTGAACGTGATCAGGGTTGAACATTATCTGATGTAGAGGTTAAATTTAATGTTTCGCAGTTAAATCAGTTCATAAATAACAATTTTTAAGGAAGTTTTATACAGCAGACAAATCGACACAACTAAATTCACATTGTGTTTCTGCGAAGTCTTAAAAAACACAATTAACTTAACCTAAAGGAGGTGACGATTAATATATTACTAGCAACTCGCCCCGCCTTCGCCTGGGTGTAATGCTGATACCAAATATACTTCAGAATGTCTTTTGATACAATATTCACAGCTTTTTTGTCATTAGATAATACAAACATGTTTTGTTTAGAGGTTACTCTTGAAAGAGCGACTTAAAATTGGCCAAGTGAAAAATACTTAACGCTCAAATCTGCCTCACGGCCGGTATCGCTGCCGCTATGTCCTGCATTTTAAATCTGTAACATCTTTGAAAGTATTCGTTTAAATTACACGTTGTACCTATAGGAGCATATTGATTTATTTAAAATGCACATAAATTACTTAATTGGATAAGGATTAAGTCTTTAATGCCTATTATCGCTTCGTAAACAAGCCATTATTTCTCGTAAAAGTAAAGGATAACAATTTATGTGGGTTATCCCTAAGATAGACATATACCATCGCCGACATTTTAGTAGAACTTTTAAGATGTACAATACTGTAGTACATTAGTTTGATCTATCTCCAATTCATCTAGTGATTATCCAGCATTTGCAATGTAAGCGCAAAAAATGTGTTTATTTACATCACATTAGAAACCTCTAAAGTTATAATATTATGAATAAACAGCCGGAAGCAACTTTGTTTTATACCGTGTAGTGAAAACAAAATACGTCCTTAAAACCTTAAACAGTTGATATTTAACTTTATTTATACGAAATAATGAAGTACCAATACCAACCAACATAAAACAATTACTCATAAGGAGTATGTTTATGTTTGAAGGTACGATCTGCGTTTATTAAATTGCAAAGTTTTACAGCACAATTACAAATCTCAAGTTAAAAGTTTGGTCATGAATATTTTTACTGAGTTACGAGCCGCTAGCGGAAGATAATAAAATTTGGTATAATTTAATTTTTATTGCAGACCGCGATAGAACAAAAGGGGCTCTGCTTGAATAATAATTAAGATTTTTCTGTCTCCAAGATTTTTATTGTTGATCGCTCTTATAACTTAACTTATTATAACTTTTGTATCTGTATGAAATACAAAGTTTAAAGAATGGTCGGCTTTGTAAAAAAAAGCAAGCAATGTATTTTATTGTCAGAATCAGGTTCGATTATTAATACTTGATTATATAACACAGTGTTACGTTATTTTGCATTGACCATGTACCACAACTACAACTCAATAAAAAGATGAACTTTATTATAGCTCTATTGAAGTAGGTTTAATCCTCAATGACTACTTTGCATAAATTGACATTTTATCTAGAATATCTTAAAGAGGTCTACTGAAAGATTCTATGCATGACATACAGAAGTTGAACTACGTCCGCTTTTTTATTAGTTTAAAGTCCACCCCACAATTTAATAGTAAATGATGAACGCAGGTTATCTGATGATTCGAAATGTGAGAATAATGATTAATAACAGTATTAATTTAGTCGCAGTAGCATTAAGTGGAAAGTCGGTAATTATTTCGAAGTTGTGTACACAAATCGGATTCGGATAAGGGAGCGTAACTGGAGCTAAAATAAAATTGACGGGCCCTTTCCTGAGGAAGTAGGAAGCCGCGCCGCCGCCAACTTCAACTTATCTGTATCAAGCCGGCGAATCTTAATAAAGTTTTTACGGAAAATTTCCTTAGCGTGTACATATTCATAAATTTTATTACAACCTCTTAACGTATCTTGATTCTATTAAGATGTTTTCCGTAGGTACATTATGGGTTGCGATATGCTCGATTTGTTGAATCTTCCAATGAATTGCTTTTTTGTATATTTATTGTATAAATAGTATTAATTCAAAATAGGTGACTTATGTTTTAATTCGAAATATTGTTTAAAACCTTAAGAAAAAGTCAATACAAAATATTAGCATACAAAGGGTTTTCCTTATTGTTAATCGATGGGGCTACGAGCAAAAGTTAGTTATTAATAAAACATAACGGAATTCAGGGTGTACACATATTTAATAAGAAAGTTTTAATTTTTAACTTGTCAGGATTTATGAGGGCAACACCTGACGGCTGCACAGTGATTGAGGGTCGACTCCCGAAAGCGAATTATTAAACCGTAATAATTTATGCTTGCAATTTGTACGTAACTTGAATTCGTACCTTACGTCATTCATCACGTTTCCATGACTTAATGATTTATACACTAGTGACGCAGCCCGGTTTCATCATTAATTGGTGAAAAATAAAAGTTGTTAAATATAATTAAAACCGTTTAATTTTATTTATATGTTCGTGGAAACGTTACATAATATAATTTAAAAATATGTAAAAAAGGTTTCACACACAGTCATTACTCAAATACAACAACATATATCTAGTTGCCATCAATAACTTTAATAGAAAATACATTTTTATAATATTATTATGAGTTTCGTTAGTATAAATTGCTATGATCACTGTTTCTGTGTATAAAATCATTTACAAAATATAATGCTTTTGAGATAGGCCTTAGATGTTATGAAACGTTTCATTGAAATTGATAATTTTAACAGAATCATCTATCAAAACCTTTTGTACAAATCAAAACTGTCCAATTCAAATGCTCGACAAATCGAAAATAAAGAAAAATTTCTAATTTAGTGGAAAAAGCAACGAACCGTCTACTTTTTATAGCTGGCCAATTGAAACGTTTCGAGCGCTCTGAATTATTCATCTTTCGTTTGAACAAAGACGAAGTGGGCCGCGCGGCGATTCTTTGATCTTTTGTAATTGGAATCGATGCTCATATTAAAAAGAAAAATTCTTTAAAGCAACCGTTGAAATGCATCGAAGCCATTTTCTCAAGACGATTAAATCTGCCATTGATTTCATGTCGCTCTTTTAATTTGTCAAGTCTCTGTGGAGGTGAAGTTAAAATTAAATGGTATCAAAAAGAAAATGAATAAATGTACCGTAAATCAATTTTCTCCCATATTGATATATGTAACAGTCGTGTCAGGTCAATAAAACTATCGAATCATTGTTTGTAATGGAGATTTATTATTAGTACGTAAATTATAACATTTAAAGACAGTCACTTCAATTCAAATTTAGTTTTAGTTCAAGTCAAAGTTTTCGTTCGTCTTATCATTTCAAAATAACATGTCGTTCGAAAGTCAAGTTACTCGTAGAAATCTTTCGAAAGAGAGTAGTGTAGTGTGAATTGCAAAGGCAAAGTCGCATCACTCACGTTTGAAACATGGTAAAGCTTTTTTGTTTTTCAAACAAGCGATATTTGATGTTTTAAGTAATAAATCTAAATAATTAAAACATTGAAAAGATACTTGAGGCCCGACCTTTGTACCTCGATAAACATTGCACCTATATTAGTACCTACCTAGTATCTTTTTATATATTTCCATTCGAGGAAATGAGTTTCAACGAATCAAATTCCTAGTAACTTTTAAATTTTTGTTATTGCATATTAAACTATTTGTTTAGTTTTATATCAAAATTAGCGAGTAAATAGTTTTACAAAAATTTAAATGTTGGTCATTCTCAAAACATACTCAGAGTCAGTTTTTACTGCGGGACAAGCTTCTGGTTTATGCTGTAGTAATACGTGTTGTAATAATAATCATATTTTATTTCATTTACCAGGTTTTCACTGTCAGAATACAAAAGGATGCTCTACGGAGCGAGTAAAGGATTAGTGAGCGAGAAAACGTGTGCGACAATGTCGCGTCCGACTTTGTAGTGATACACTTTAAATTCTTTCACGTGAAACTTCACGTCCTTAAAAGTATTCAAGAAACAAAATTATAAGTCTATCTTCGGCACCACGTATAGAAGCGCTATAAACAGACACATTTATTTTAACCTTTACATTTGCAAAAGGTGCTGTGTTTTAGTCGGAAGTATTATTTTAATATAATTCATACAAAACTTTCGCGAAATGTCAACCTTAAATTATCGGGATGACTGTTTCTTTATTCAACGAGGCATTGAATAATAATAGATAATTTGTTTGATTGTGGTAACTATTGTTTGTTTCAATATCCTTTAGTAACTATTACACAAATAACAATCGTACTTGCTTAACTATTATACTAGTAATAGAGACAGCAACCCTATTAAGTACATATATGAGATAACAATGCAAATAGCAATATACTAGCTGTCGCGTTCGCTCTCTCATAGAATACCTTTGTATGAGAAAAGCAAATGTATGTGTTAGGAGTTTGAGTCTTCTGAACGTATTTATGCAATCCAGGCAGAGATCATGAATGCAGATAATGGCGTCTCATGCGGGTGTAGTAGTGATGAATTGAGCATTTTATGTTATGCCATTTACCATCGCAAATATTTTCAAGATGAATAAATAAATGTCATAATTAAATAAAACTATTGCAACAAACTTTGATATAAATAAATACCAATTTGTAACATCAAACTAAAGTGTCTCATTTTTTAACCACAGGATTGGTCGCAAGTCTATACGTACGTCTCTACTATTTTTATATTTATAATTAAAGAAATTTTTAAATCGAAATATGAAGTTTGACGGAATATCGAGGAAGTTTATGGCGAAGAAACTATCTCTTTGGTATCCTATAGGATGCAAGATTTCATTACGAGTAGTGGCCTGTATCGCCTTTACGGTGTCATAAAGAGGGAAATAACATTAAAGAGACGTATAAACCGACGACCTGTGGCATCTAAGCTGAATACTTTCCCTGGTCAAGTTTATTTTAATTTAAAATGTTTAACTTACATGATCGAATAAACAGCAAAATTTAGTTGTACAACTACTTAATTTATCTTATAGGAGTCTGAGTTAGAGATTGAAGCTCTTTAAAATACAGAATTTAGTTTTAAATAGTAGAGTAAAAATCTCTGGTAATTGGAATGGGAATCACAAAAAGATCGGATTTCAAATTTTAACAAGGTATAACATCGGAGTTAATTAACGTATCTCCAGATATGTGTTAGTGCGAGCAAGTTTCTGCAATTAAGATGATGTGCTGTCTAGAAACCAGAAATGAAATCTATACACTTTTAACTATGGTAAATGTTTGAGTAGAAACGCGTAGGTTTATTTATACATAATGAAAGTGTGCATCCATTACTAACATCATATGAAAGTGGGTTGCAATATACTTACCTATTAAAATTACCAGGCTGTTAATTGATGTACACAAACGTCCGAGGTCCACTACTATCATTTTAAATTTCAGCTTTCAAAATAATTTTTTATACAGTAAGGTTTCATTTCAAATAGTTGTTCTGATGGCGTGAAAAGCAATCGACTTGAAAGCTCGTAGTACCGCCCTTTGGTTACTAATGGAAGTGGGGTATCACTCCATTTAATTGCCCATATATGCTGAGGTTACAATGTTAATTGGAACTAATAACACTGCCAGAGCCGCATTCAAACACTACCAAAATAATATGACTGAAGCAAATGGAAGGGAACTGTTTTATTTGTTGGCATAATGAAGCAAGCTAAAAGGTAAAGCTTTCAGAAGTCACTTGCGATTGATAAATTCGACCAGAAAGGATCACGTTTGCACAACACTTGTTAGCAAATCAGGTTAATGTTTAACAAAGCTCGTCATGTGTCTAACAAGAATAAGACAAAGAACACCAAGTTTGGTTATGTGTAAGTTAGGGAAACAAAGTGATTAGTTGGCTGCAAGACCAATACTCGGCCGGTGCATTAGTCGAATGGGCTTACAACTTCTGTCTTAGTTCTGCATCACAATCAAACATTTAAGTTTAGATTACAATTTGCTTGATAACTAATGACCATGTTAGAGAACATTAATTGGTATTAAATTTGCATAAATCTACTCTCATTATAATATGTCTTTTTTTAGTATCCGTTCAACTCATGCAAAATAACTGGATACGTAAATAAAAGAATAAGCAAAAACACACAGCACAATGTTTGTCATAGGAGACATGTATATATAAAAGAGTAGAGACAGCGGCGGCGGCGCTAAATGCAATATTCAAAACGCGCTGCGATGGGGCACTCGGGACAGTACACTCGCATATGTGTTGCTGATTGCTCTGAGAATAGCCCCCCCGGTTTGAATCTGCGATGCAACTCCTGTCAAGTCTCAATAAATGCTGTTTCGCTTCTTTAGTCCCGCTTCAATGAACTTGTTTGCGGCTTTTAATCTCATCATTCCGATTCCAAACTACGAAATCCGTTTTATACTCACATTGTGAACAATACGGAAGTTTCTGGCCCTTCTCTATCGACTGCTTATAACAGTTGGGTAAAGTTAAATATGTTTTTAAAGACTTAGTTGAAAGACTTTTTTATTAAAAATAAAAAAACGAGAGCAAACCCAGTGTAACAATTATAGATAGCCAAATAATGAGAAGCTATTTTGGTATTAGCCCAGTCAGTGATAAAAAGTACTTTCTTTCATCTTTATAAGAATATTAAAATATAAAAGCATATAATACTTATATTTTGTTTACCACGATATGCTGTAAGACGAAATTCATAAGTGTACACTGTACATAGACGTTATTACAGAATATTTTATACTCTCAGCGGGAGCTTTGCTGTTTCGTGATTTTAGAATTACCTTATATAAAACCAACATGAATCAAATTATTAATAGTTTACTGCTCAAGTAAGTTCAGGGTATTCAAGCAAAAAACTGAGTCTTTTTTTGGGAGTTATGGTACACATTACTAGTTTACATGTATTAAATCACACAGTTCAAGTAGATCTTGCTTTCATATTAACTTCATCATCAATTTGTCGAAAGCATTTTTATTACGATCTACTTTTGAAGTAAATAGACATAATTATTTAATATTTTATTTTATACTAAAAGGCCAACAGTTAAAAATAACATAAATATCTATTGTTTGATTAAATATCTATAATAAATGAAATCTTTTTTTCTTTTCGTAACCGGGCGGTGCGGCAAAGGTCGTGCGTTGTCATCCGTACATATTTGTTCACACATGCCCACGCATGCATAAAATCCTATTTTACGGCTGGTATCCCTCCGTTTAGGGCACCTTTTGAATGGGATGGAGCCGTTGTACGGACGAGTTTGTACGCGTGGAATACCCGGATCGAATCGTAAGCAAGTCATGCTTCGATACCATATTGAATGAGGAGATATTTTCCGTCTTTCGTTAATCTACATTATTTTTTGTATCTTTTTCTTTTTATGAAGTTAAATCAGGTTAAAAACGATAGGATAACAACTTTAATGACTTAATGATTAATGTTTCAATTAATTCAAAGTAGATTAAAGATTAGATTACAAAAAGTATCTTCATAATAATTGCCTATATAATAAATAAATAAAATTATGTTTGAAAAGAGCTTAAACTGAATTAAGTTTTCATAATAACTAAATTGTGATAGTTTAATTCTTAGTTGGAAGTTAAATAGAGGGATTAAATTTACGATTTAATACGTGGTATGTAAATGAAGGGCGTACTCACTGGTCGTAGATATGGAACTACAGTGTTTGGGCGTCTTATGCACTGAGGTTACTTTGGCTATAAATTAAAATAAAGTTTTGAAGAAACTATGCAGTTATTTACCTCTGTTTTGTTCCCTTTTATATAATAGAATTTTGAAACCTTTCTCAGTGCGTATAATGAACTTAAATTTCTATGTCTTTGGATTTTAGAAAAACGTAAGTTACCGGAACAAAAGTTTTAATAGAGTTGGCGTCCATGGGCTACGGTGGCAATGTTTACCATCAGGCAGGCCGTAAGCTTGTTCGTCATATTGGTGGTATTTAAAAACGATGGTGATAAACCAGATACAACTAAACAATGTTTGCTAAAATCAGTGTGGTGTTAAGTATTCAGGATACAGAGGGTGTTGCTTAAAATGCGTGTGTTGTCCGTTGAATCACACGCGGCCAGAGTGAACACGCCAGTTATAACTGCATTTCAATTTTAGTTGTCCATCAACTTTGCCGCAAATCTGAAAGCAATCAAATTGACTTACTCGAGAATATTTTAACTTCTAATAATGTGTATTTTGTTAATGTTTTAATATCCTTATGTTAACTGAACAAACAGGTATAAAAATGTTGCTTTATAATATGAAATATTTTTAATACAGTTCATCACTTTCTTTTCTTAATAAATAACGTGGAATTTGATGATAAATCATTTCTTGTAAGCATTCAGCGTTGAAGGAAGAAAGGTGTTGGACAATGAAAAATAATTAAAAGTAATAAATCTCTCAGTAGGTACCAAAAAGGTGAAGAGCTTAATAACCGTCGCATGTCTGCGGTGGAGGAACATAGAACAAGCAGAGTCGGATGAACTGGTATGAGTATAAATAAAATCCTTATAAATTATACTACAAGTATTAAAGGTAAAAGGTTATTTAAAATTATTTTCCTAATTATGTATATATATTATGCATTAAATCACCTTTGAAAATAGAACTGGGTATTATTATTTAAATTAAAGATGAGACCATATTACTTGACTGTATTTTAAGGTGCCTTGACATATAAGGTTATAAAATATGTTATAGAATTCGGGGTCGATAAATAAATGACCAGAATTGGATGAAAATACATTGATTTTTTTTTCTGAAACTGGTAATTGTCTGTTAATTCTATATTCTATGCAATGAGCGTGGGAACCGGACCATTGGGACTGCCCGGCCGCTCTCGATCCGACTTGCTTTACATAAGATTAGAATGGACACCTGAAACAACTGCCTAATTTTATTATAATTACCTTTTATTACCTCTGACCGCTCCCATCGTGATTCCAGTTTAGTTACTTTTTTGGTCGAAATATTTACGAAAAAGTTTTTGGAATAAATTTTAATGTATAGTAAAACAAAAAACCAAAAAAAGTAAAGTAACATTGACACTTTCCCGTATTGACCATCTGAAGGCCTGGTCAGGTCACATGTTGCGTTGCCATTTAAATAAATGGAGTTAGCAGGTCACCCACCGGTACCCACAAAATGGCACCAGATAAAACCAAAAAAATAAGATGGGTGGACGAAAAACTTTTAGCCTTTCGAGGCAGTGGCAGTTGACAGAGCCAAGTAGTAAGAAGTCTATGCCAAGAGGCGCACCGAAATACGTGATATCTTATAAATGAAAATCCAGATCATATTTATAAAATGTAAAGCACGAATTTCGGAAATGAAATGCTATCATTATTATAACATTCATACATACTACTGTTAATAATGTAAAGTTATTTATAGTGTAAGGCTCTGTCTTTTGTTTGGCAACGTCTTACAAGTTCTTGTGGTTACACGGAACTCACGCCGCGGTACAACGTTTCTTGCAACAATAATGGGGTTATGGACTGTATTTATGGCTGGCACTGGATAAAATTATGTACCTTCGTGCAAATATTGCCAAGATGAACGTGGCATATGGACTGAGTCTCACGGTCTACGCCGTAGCAGCCTTAGTTCTTAAGCGTAGCCTCGTAGTTCAGCAGTAATACTAAACATTTGTTATTTAAACATCATCGCAAAAACAAAACACTACTTTGAGAGGTACAATTGCATTAAATTTAATTTAATTTTTAATTATAGAATTTTACTTGTCGCTGTTTGTTAACAAGAAAGTTACTTAAGGGCTTTACGTATCATAATTAGTTTGAAGAATGAGAAAACATGAATTATTTTTCAAATGAGTTTTCACAACCTGTGTAAGACAAGATGTAAGCATTCCGCCATTGATTTGTACTGTATCAGAAAATAAGTCAAGAAATGTTGAAACCGAGGCAGTAAGTCAAGCAACAGTACAGCTCTACAAGAAGGTACAACATGTTTGAATATACAAAAGGGGTTGAATAATTTACGAGTGCCGAAAGTTCGGCCGCGACCGGCGGCTTCGGAACCGACGGGTACATATATCACTACGGCCGAAGGTTGCAACTTCAATAAAACTTGAGGGAAACTCACTCAAACGCGTCGGCCGGTGAAAGCTGTTTTTAACTTCTGCCCCAGGGGATTTCCCGCGCAAATAAACTGTTGAAGGTAAGTGTTGATAGTACTTCCATAAGAACTTGTAATATAAATCTCGGCCCGGATGTTTCCTTGTTTGATTCGATTGAGTTTTCTTTCTCATGCATACATAGTGCCAAATACCAAAATATTTTATAACAGTTTTTCCAGTAGGCGTTATCGAGTTTTATCTTGCAAACTTTGTTATAGTTCGTTGTTTTTCCATTAACTGCTAAGTTAAATTGAGTTTATGTGTTGATAGTCAGTTTCATCATTTGTTGAATCGGCTTGCAGACTCCAAAGCCATACGTCCTTTATATTGTCCGTATATCATGGGGTATACCACCGCTACTTAGTAATTACCTATTAAATAATTACGTTTATTTAGTGTAACGTTATAAAATGGACGATCAATTTTAAAACTACAGAAAAAAATGAAAGAAATTTATCGTCATTTTATTTCCGCACACTCAAAGCGTTTATTGTATTAAGTTGAATTTGAGCATATTTTTTACGAATTCAAATATTTAAACCCCTCAATGAAATTGCTAAAATTTGCAGTTGCATGAACAGAATTGTAGCTTAAAATCCTTTTTTCACTAAAGTTTTGCCTGGAAATACAATAACAGAGGTATTTTGTCGAAACTTACCCGTAACTATTCAAAATTCAAGGAAAGAAATTCATAAATTTCTTTTTTTTTCTTCTTGATACATTGCTTCAAGTTCGTGAATTTGCGAACGGCCTACGAAAAAGTTTTACATAATGCGAACTTTTAAAATATATTCAAATGGTTCTGACCCAAATAATATTTTTGACCCAAAATGCTTTTGAAAACGATTACTTTTTCTTACATAAAAAGTTAATAACAAGAACAATCGTAACTGTGCCTAACATGAATTCAAAAACATTTTGATAATGTTGTACCTACACAAATTGTTTGAATTGTAAAAATCTCAATTTTTGTTGTTTTATTTAAATTATTTCAAAGTGGGTATAAGTTTGTTTTTTGCTAAATACAATAAAACGATAATTAAGTCTCGCGCTAATTAGTAGCAAAATAAATTAAGTTGAAAGCTTTAATTAAAATATGATATACAATAATGATTAAATTTCTTTAGTTGCCTCAATAATTCTCGAGGTTTCAGGAGTTTTCAAAATAAGGAAAAGCCCAAACCGAGACTGAATTTTTGGGGATACACAGGTGATGAAAATAATGCTTTGTCTCGAATATAAGAGCAAATACACTTGACACACAAGTGTTTACATTTGTCGTCGAGTGTGTCGAGTGTAAATACTCGAGTAGGGAGGTAACTCGCAGTGAACGCACTCGTAACACTCTTTACGAAAATATTTTCATTGAATACTATATGAAAATACTCGACTAACGCTCGACTGGTGAGAAATATTTAATCGAGAATATCGAAATATATCGTTAACATAGTTCTATTATCATTTCTGTTCTTTCAAAAAAATTTATTTTGCCACGAATTCAGTTTATTATGCAAGCTACACGGACAGAAATAAAGTCATAAAAACAGGAGAATGTGCAAAAATTCAGAATCTTTTATAAATTAAACGAGAACTATAAACATCCGTATGTGAGTAAATCGTCGTGAATAAATAAAATTGCAGAGATAAATTTGTTCTACTATTAACACATTTTCTTCAATATGTCCAAAATGAAAGTGACAGTTACGTGGAACGAGTGAAATGTAAGAAAGTAATAAACAGTTTTCCGCTTAACTTGATGTCCCTACGTTTGTCAAACACTCGGGGGATTCTTTCAGGCAAAAGTTGTTAACAGAAAATCACATATTCAGCCATCAACGGTTGCCTACTGAAGCGACGATGCATTGACATCTTAGCTTACTTTATTATGTCACCCTTTGACATTCCAATACTGAAAATGTGTTTGTATGCTTTTACTGTGAGTTTAATAAATATATTTTGAATGTCTATTTAGTATCCATTAAAATACGATTGAATATAATTAAAAACAAATAAAGCATTAAATGAAGTTGATTTGTGTAGGTAAGTCTATTAAAGTAGACCGAGAAAAGTTTTCCAATAAACTCCGGTAGCGTTCCTGTGAGGGAATCGAAGCGATTTATTTCTTGGTATCTTAATCCTTAGATTATCGCCGGTATCACATATAGCTTTGATAGCATTTCTTTTAGTTCTGAACTGCAATTTGTTTTAAAGTATTCTATTATACTTTTTTTTTGCAATTCTAAAAAGTAACAACAAATTTATAGAGTTCGGGAACAGAATCAAGTGTTTTGTAACCTTTAATTAATATTTTGTGATCAACAGATTAGGTTCAGTCAATGATAGAAATAAATAAAAAATAAAGATTAAATACAAAAATAATAGTTTTTAGTTTTTGAAGTCTGAAGATTTTTATTTGTTACTTTTACTTTTAGCGACACTTTACGAACAGTTAATAGATGCAATAGCCTAGTGTCAACTGCGTATCATAAAAAAATATGGCTTTCGCCAACGTTTAACGTAATTAAAGTCCCTTGTTAATTAATAAAATAGACCTCAGTAGTAAACGCCGTAATATTAACTACTTTAAACTCATCTCACAAAACATGAGCGTTAACAGAGCTATGGTTTATTATTTTATCTAACGACGTTTTAATTTTTATTTGTTTTAATTCCTTTTCGGTTTCAATAAACTCAAATAAGTAATGCTGTTTGTGAATTGTCAACCTGATAATAAAAGAGATAATCCTGGAAATACTCTTGAAAACGATTATTCGTATTTTTTGGAGCGAATCGTAAAAGAAAAGCGGCAAAACAAATATAATTTTCTTACCTTATCTAAAGGTAAGCGCACAATGTGATGGAACTCGATTAAATTAAGTTACTACAGTGAAAAGGAGCGTTTTCGATTCTCATAGAATTCAAATGAGCTTTTTATACTAACGTTTCATTTAAAGAGAATAGAAGCATTTTTGAATTTACTTTCTATCAGTATTGGCAATAATTCCTAACAAATTTTACATCAAAATTGTATTGGTACCTAAATTAAAACCAATTGTTTTTCAAAATAGTTTTTTTCATTCATTGAGGTTTATTCTTTAAGTTTTTGGTAAAGTTTGTGAAATTCTAATAAACATTATTTATGTTTTACTATTTTGTGAACACATGGAATGCTTAAATTGGGCTTGGTTGATAGATTTGTTTGAATAAATGGAATGTACTCACTCACTTCGTTATCCGTCTCTCACTAGTTAGGGAATCAAAACCTATTACCCGTTGGTCATAAAATTTGGTAGGAATCCTCATCATAGACTACTACGTGAAGGAAAAAAGTCCGAAGTCCGTAAATTTATAGTTAAGCCATTAAAAATGCGAAAAAATAAAAAAATAAATTTCGATCCTCGCTATGATCGAAAAAAACTTTGCAAGGAACCCTCGGTGAATAGCAGAAACGAGAACGTATATAATATAACATTCTAAGTAACTTTTGACCAAAATTTCTTGAATCTTTTTCTGTTATAATAATGTTTGCTAAAAAATATGACGTTTTATAACTGAATATACAAAATATTTACACAAACCAAATAACTTGCGTTACTATTTATCAAGTCTTTAAATGAATCTGGCTACCATTTTTACATTGATTTTAGATTAAGTTTATTATAGGTTTAAAAATAAACAGAAAATGTTGGTTATTTTGTAGTAAGTATTCATTTAATTACATGTTTTTTAGATCAATGTAATTTTATACTACTGTTGTAATAATTTTAAAGGTTGTTTAAAAAAAACAGAGTTAAAAGCCTGGGATTTTTTATTTAAATGGGTTATCATTTTATTTGAATGTTTTTAAATAAAGCCAGCTATTATAATAGTTTCTTACTTTCTAGATTTGTCTACGATACAATATAATTGATATATTTATTTAAAGCTATATTCTCCTTACAGCATCATTGTAGAGATAAAACAAGAAATAGAAAACAATATAAAATGTTAGTTTTAGATATTTCTTTAAACATTTTTAAGGTTATGTTATACAACTT
Organism: Choreutis nemorana; assembly: GCA_949316135.1. NCBI lineage: Eukaryota > Metazoa > Arthropoda > Insecta > Lepidoptera > Choreutidae > Choreutis > Choreutis nemorana. The sequence continues at coordinate 4,899,680 of OX438601.1, read as the reverse complement.
TATGAAATAAATAACCTGATAGTCTAAAACTATTAAGGATACAAAACAGCATCTAGTCAACTAGTTTTAGAAACTCAGTTTTCCAACTATTTATGATTTTCTAGCTACTTATAAATGATATGTGTAACTTTAAGCTATTAATACCAAGAATTTATTTTTAATGTTCTTATTCTTATGCAGGTATTTATAATTTACTAATTAACTATTAAGTTATGTATCCTTACTTCAAATCTTAAATTTTATTAATTTATAACCATTGATGTTACGATTGATACATTCTATCCGAAAATATGTATGTAATTATCTAATATTGAATCAGAAGCTTTTATTGAATCATTACCCTATATAACCTGCCTACACCATTTCTATTTCAACGATCTAATATACAAAATTCAATACGGTAACTTTACAATTTTAATACAGTTATAAGAGTAGCTATACAATATTGTTCTAAATAATTACTAGTCCAATTATTATTTCATTGATTGAGTATAAATACCATTATGATCACTAAACACCGTTAATTTGTTAATTCTTGTCATAGCCAAAATTTGACATAAATATTCTAAGATATGTTAAAGTATACATAAAATGGATATCATCGTTTATTCTGAAACTATTTTGAATCAAAGAGGATAAAAGTTTATGTTTTTGATTTCTATATCTAAAAATAATTAACTTGTTTGTTAACTTTTATAATATTTTAAGATGTACATAAAAAGTTTGTTTTAAATTATAGAAAAGAGCTGTGATAGCCCCCAATAGAAACTTATGAATATTGAAAATATTACTGATTTTTGATATGACACTTTATAGTTTACAACAATATTTACATTACTTACTGGTATTTACAAATACATTATTAATGTACATGAATGCCTACCGGTTATCTCAACTAAGCGTCCTTAATATTGGGTCCAGCTTTTGGCTGAAATTAAAAAACACTGGTTAGAAAAAAAAAATGTAACAATACCTGCAATGTTTTACTAACTTTGGGAAAAATTTACAGAAAAAATGGACCAATTAAATAAATACATAAACAACTAAATTAAGTCATAGTTAGATGAATTGCCTTAGTTTTACCTTTGTAATGCATATCTCGATGCATGCTGGGGCAAGTTTTCCCTGGGTACTGAAATTCAATTAGATTGAATATGAATGCATGAACAACAAAACTCGGAATAATTTGAGTTCTATAGTCAAAGGTTTACGGTTATGTTTACCTTGCTGAGGTCGAAATCGATGTTGGTTCTAACAGCTCGGTGGTGCAGAGGCTGGGGCGGCCTGAAGTTGTTGCCGAGAGGTGCCTTCGGATGACGAGCATCACCTTGCATCAGTCGCCTTAGGCCGTGCAACTAAACAGGACAAAAAGTATTTATGTCACGTTTTACAAGACAATATGGTTGCAAAATTCATCCATTGGAAAATCTTTTTAATCGAAACATTAATGCCAATTTTATTCAGTTGTTTGGTTCAGTCCAAACATACATAAACGTGCTTTCCGTTCTCATTATTATGCTGTGAACAAAAACAAAAGCATAGAGCGATTTCACGTAAATTGAAATTTCTTCGTTTTGCGTTGAAGCTACGAATTTGTGTATTAGTATTTGTATGTATGTGGAAAGCTAGTGCGGGATTAATGGACACGCCGCACGCGACCGCTATCTCCTCGGCATCGCTGTTTACGCCATATTAAACAATTCGATACGATTATACACCGAGCTTATAAGCTAATTTGTTTTTTGCAGAGTTATCGTCAGCATTATGAAACAAATATTGCTTTTTTATAAGAGTTGGATTTAAAACTATCATAGTAATAATGACAATTAGAATTCCCAAATTAATATTATTATAGAATTAATTAATTAACAAAGAAGTGTACATAGTAGTAAAGTTGAGCATACGGAGTATTTGCGTGAAGTTTAGAACATAAACAGGCTAGATGGTTGGTTGCTAAGCTGCATGCCGTAGTCGCATTGCAAGCGCTGCGAGATCGCTACTTTCAAGTACCACTTAATTTCCCAACACAAACGGAAAACATAAACAATGATTTATAATAACCACCATATACCGCGGCACTTTCAGTTTACTTTTAACACGTACATAATTCACGGCGGAGTCTTTGTCTAAAGGCGAAGGACGTGAGTTGTTTATTGTAGCGTGAGCGCAAATGAAAATGTTATTACGCTGCCCCGCCACGGATGTATACACAACGGATACTTGACTAGATGTGCCTTCCTCCCGGAGTTCACTGCCATCTCCGTTTCCTCACCACCTCGTTATTATGACTGTCTCAATGACATTATTTCATATAAAAGTCCTCTTAGACACAAAATTAACTGAGGCATAAGCACAAATACGAATTGATACTTAATACCAGATTATCAACTCTGTCTGACTAAACGTGAAAATAAAAACCGTCATAAAATTCAATTTACTATATTTATTACTCTTTACTGTGCTTTATAACGGAATACTCGTGCTACTATCGAAGTAAGCAAGGCAACAGTATGCCTCAGCGTTGTGTAGGAGTGAACTTGAGCGTTTGCTGACCGCTCATATTGATTGCCGCAACTAGCAAACCAGATTCTTGACTTTGGCTGCACTTTGTACATTCACAAGTTACATTGTAGCAAGTTTGAAATGCTCAAACCGCTGTGCACACTCGCGGGCCGTGATGTATTCTTGTTACGTTTATGCAAGAGTAATTGGAGCGCTCTGGGGCTGCGTTTGACTTTGCACAGAACAATGGCCCACCTGAGCGACGCATATGAATGAACATCGTAAAATTATACTCGCGAAGGTGCATTGTCAGCGGTGTGGTTTCAACTGTTAATGAAAGTCTTTATCCTAGAACCATAATCAGGCATTGTTTAATTTGTCTATATTGGAAAAAGAAACAGAACGAACGGTAGCGCTGAACCATTGCGACGAATTTGAAAAAGAAAGTAGAATTCTAGAAAATTAACCCCTTTATAATTACTTAAGTGCTAAATTTCGCAAATTTTATCATTAAATAATATTACAGCATACATACATTAGTCTATGAATGTTAATTTACACTTCAAACAAATTGTAACACGGTTAGAAATGTTAAAAATCTCATCGCTCGTAGGACTTGTCGTGGAACTCGTCCTGTATTTCTTTAAAGTAAAGATATCACGTACCTGTTGCTTGGTGATATATATGGGCTTGTTGACTATGATCCAGGTGACGGTCTCGAAGCAGGCGGGGGCGGTGGTGGAGCCGTCGTACGTCATGTAGTAATCAGTGTCCGGCAAGAGACCACGTACAGATAGTTTGTTTACTGGCATCTCCGCTCCTATACAGCGTGCATTTTACAATTAATAAATAAAATGTAGGCCTTGAAATGTCTCGTTTATAAAAAGATATAAAAATAAAAATCTGTTTGTTTGTCTCGATAAAACTTGAAGACGGCTGGACCGATTTGAATGATTCTTTTGACTTGTTCACTAAAATTAATAATAAGGCACTCAAATACATACATTGTTCTCATCTAACGCATCATCAAATACAGTTGAAAAAATGAGAAAAATCAATGGCATAATTAATTTGAGCTGCAATTTTTATAATTCGTTAATAATGACTACGAAATTAATATGGATAACAGAATCAAAATGTATCTATTGTACGATTTTTGCAGTATGTATCTTTAAAAAGTCGCTTTTATATTTATAGGTAAAATAAAGTTCATTAATAACTCAGACCGTTTTTGAGTGCACGTAAGAAGGTGGTGAGGTAGTTTCCACTTACCTCCATATTTTATGTTTTCTAATTCCTCCGTCAGAACCCTTAACTCAGGGTTTGATAAATCGCCGAGCTGTAACAAGTATTTGTGAGTCAAGTGCATTGCACCACACTTTTATACGTGTTATAATACCAAACATTAATTTAATATATTGATAAAATATGAACCGAAAACTATTAAAATCTCAGTTGAAAACTGTCAGTTAAGTATTATTTTAATCTATAGCAATGACTACAAAAGGTAAACAGCATGTTAAATTTTGTTGTGTTAATAGCATGCGATATAGCCCGCTGCTTGTTTTTGCACAGTTTCAGCGCATAGATAGCTCTAACAAACAAAATAAACGAGACGGTAAATATGTTACAGGTATGCAAACATTGGTCGGGATGCCATACCTTCATTAGGGATGGACATAAAACTATTACAAGTTACCTTGACTTCTTTGTGAGGTCACTACCTACTGGGTGAACAACATTTTAATGAGTCTAGCCCGGAGATGTGACACGACCAAGTATCGATTTAACTCTTCAGCCATTTAAGTATTACTACAAAAAATCAATAATGTTCGACGTTAAGATTCGTCACACACATTGTTCACATCAGGCCACAACATTGTAATATAAAAACGAAATTGCTGAACTTTAATTATTTACTTTTTTACGCGGAAATGTTTTGTCTAACAAATTTTCCGCAAAAACTCTATGCTGTAAATTTACATAAGTCTTCAAGAAAGTTTGTCCTTTAATTTGATCTTAACTTGACCCTTTAAATTCTTTGTAAATGAAATTCAGAAAGCATCAAGAGGGCTTACTTACTTTAATCTACTTAGTTAAGTAATCAACATTGAGTTCCTAATAAGATAAGTCAAAGAAACAATTTAAATAAATTCTTACTTTTACCTGGTATTTATTATAAAATATTTTATATAGAGATAGTTTAGTTAAGTTAGTAGTTATTTGAAATGATGCCACCCAAAGACGCTGCTGCTATCATCTCAGTCTCAAAAGATTCGTACATAACATCTCTCTCACCTAGTCTCGTTAGCAGAGTGACAACAGATTCACCGTGTTAGTAAGTCGCAAAGAAAGTGTTATTAAATGGAAAACCTAAATTATTTTTACTTGAAGATAGACAGTTTTGATTTGAAGTAATAGCTTTTAGTAGCTACTCTGGTGCCGTAGAAAACTCCAATTTCCTTAATTAATCGCTTTCGGTTTAGCTGACGGAATAGAAGGTGCGGCCTACACTCCCGATCACTTCAATTACGGCAAAGCACATTGAATTTTAAAAAATGGGAGCATACTAAAGTTCACGCCTCTTAATCGCGGATAAAGCTTCAATTTGACATAATTTGATGGGGGTCTATGTTGACGCTTGACTTGATTTTTGTTATCGAATGTTAACTCCATTATTTTCTTCGATAAACTCTCAGTACTGACAAAATAACAAAAATTAAAGTATAGAAAAGTTTAAACAAAAGTTCATAAAATATTTCAATCAATCTTACCTGCAGTAAAAGTGAAATTGAAACGATTCCTTGCGCTTTGTGGAGTGCTTCGGAAAAGTTTGAATAAAGCTGTGAGTTGAAACCGAAAATCTGGATCTGTAAAAATTTGTATTATTCGCTTGGGATTCATTTGCTTAAATGAAATTGGCTTAAAATGTGTCAAAAGTTAAATAAAATTATTCATAACATCATAACCTCAATCCATTATTTAATTTGCCTATGTTCAAATATATATACAATACCAAGATCGTTGAATATTCCAAATCCAAGCTACTGATGTACATAGGAAAGCTTCGCGTTCTGATCAAAATCATCGGAACGTGCTAATCCGGCCGAAGACGCATAACGTTCAAGATTTCGTTTGGCTAAGTAAGAATTTGTCACATAAATAAGCAGGATCACGCTCGAGCGAGTCTACGTGTGCGCCGGATTACATACGGATTCCGACGTATCTCGCAACCAGTGCGTGTAAAACATCTGTTACGCTTCCTTTCGATGGCGTGAAAATGCTTGGAAAATTCACTTTAAACCTTATAAATCGAAGTAATTTTTGGTAGGGGATTCGGATTTATTTTACGTGTTACGCTTTACATCCTATTTTGTGCCTTACTTTACGATTTTACATGACGTTACAACTTATTGTTTTAATCAATGTCGTATCGCAATAAGTATTAAAGGCTTCACAAAATATAACTCGTAAGCAGTACTAAATAACTAATAAAAAATAAGCTCAAAGTATGTTTTTAATAAACTTTTATTAGAATAATTATATGTTCAAGCTAAAAGCTATTGCTACTATCCAGAAATAACAACTTTTCATTTCTACGACTACGCCTAGTTTCCGGTAACAAAAATAAAATTTAACTTATCTTCTAAAGTTGTAGGTATATCTAAAGTAAAAATACGTTGTGAAAATTTATGTATGCAAAATATGGACTCTTGCATTTGAAATTTGGTGTCGTAACTCGGATACTTGTCGACTCGAAGTCGCAATGTGTCTCATTCAGCTTAAAACATACCTTAAGTAACAAATCATTTCTAGAAGTCACATTTTTATGTTAAGTTTTCTTTTTAAACTATAAAATGTTACTTATTATTGTTATTAAACTATACATTTTAACTCGTAACCAAAAAGTACCTTTCTTTAAAATATTATAAAATGCACTAGCATCTGTTGGTGCGAACATGAACTGGAGTTATAACGTCTGGCCAAAAATATTAGTGCACTCACACATTTCCATCGACTTTATGAGTAATATAATAATTATAAATTGCACAAAATAATTCCCGTATATACAAAGTAAAACTATATTTCTTACCTCAGCGGGAAAAGAATATCCATTAATAGCGTGTTCGGATCCAAATTGATCGTGAAGCCCGTAATGGATGTGGATCTCATGGAACTGATACTTGTAGGACAGAGGGCCGCCGGTGATGTTGATGTGGTGTCTGGTCTCGTTCTCCACCGTGAAGATTACCGAGTGACCCGTGTTGCTTATCAACCCATTTATCTGTTTAAAAAAAAAAAGGAAAACGGCCCACATCAAGCTTAACATTACAATGGCAATATTAATATGTACGCTGCACGAATTAAGAATAGTTTAAGGCCAGTCAGTCTAGGTTCATATGATGCCGTGTGTAGAATCTAAGCTATTTGTCATAGAAAAAATGTATCATGAATGTAAAAAACACTAAGAAAAGGGTTTTAATGAGAAGGTTAAATATGTTAGAAAGCTGTACGGTTTGTGCGAAATTGTCAAGGACTGAATATTAACGGTATCGATCGACAATAGTTCTAACGAGTAAACGGCTAGTTATGACATAATTTTACGACATTTTGATTCAGTTACAGTTGATACTGCAATCGGAAACTATTTGACTGCTAATGAATTCTTTGAATGTTATACATAAACAAAACTGTATGCTTATTTAAATGTATAGTTGAGTCCAGTGAGTCGGTTCTTGGACTGCACGGGAAACTAGCGGATCTTTTTGGTGTCCAGTATTTAACTGTATCTAGGAGAATATTTGAATCCTTATGAATCTTCCGTATTGTAGTTTATCAAATCAATATTTCTGCTTTCAGTTGATCAGATTCTTCTTTGTTTTCAATTAAACTCACCCTGTGTTTATCTATATGTAAAAATCGTAGGTTCGGATCGAAGAGCAGTTTGTCTGGTTCCAAGTTGACTGGGGACTGTCGTCGGCCCTTGTTGCACAAAGACCACTCCGGGTTGATCAGACCCCAGAAAGCGGGACCTAAACATAATTTTTAACATTATCGCCTAAAATGTACCATCGGTCGTAAGTGATAAAGGGGAAATAATTTTATCATAAATTAAAAACAAGTTTGAAATATTATTGTAACTCTACTTAATTCTTAAAATATCAAGACAATTGGTGAATTAAAGACATCAGGCTTTTGGAAATAATGACTGAATACAGGACGATGACCACCTTAAGAACTACGTTAACATTAAAACAATAAGTATAATTTAAAAAAGTTAAATGCACATACGTAAAACTGATGGTTTGATAAAAATTACATTGATAAATTGTAAACAATACATTAATAGAAACATACTTGACGAACTGCATTGTTTCAAATAAACCCGCGGCTTTTGAATAACGAATGAAATACTGAGAACAGTTGCAATTCAATACATAAATGCTGCATTGTTTCACATTGCTGGAGTGATGGACGACAAAAAATTACAAATTTATATTTTAGTATTTAATTAAAACGTTTTATGAAGTCATAAATAATTTAATAAACCGTTTACCTAAGTATCGCAGTGCTATTATATATAAAATAATATTAATGATGATTGTCCATTCAAATAATGAGCACATGATCACTTAAATTAAATTTCAAAAGAAAAATAAAATTTAACAAAACTTATTTTAAAAGTGTGGAAAATATGGTTTAACTTTAATACATATTTTACCAGAAAGCCTGTGTAAGTTAAAGTCGGTAAAAGCTTTTACATTCTCTGCCTTAGCTGTAACTAAATTAAAAATATATGAACACGTATCTAGCAGGTATATGAGAAAACAGCAGCACGAAAACACCCAAAGTACTTTGGATCGCTTTCATGGCTATTATTTATGACCTTGAAAATTGCATGAGTATAGCGCTGCGGCTGCAACCCCACCCATTTTATGGCCATCAACTCAACAAACTTCATTTAAAGTAAAAAAAATACGAGGTACATTAATTGTTCTAAATTATATCAAATATAATTCGATACAACATTTGTAGTTCACGCTACGAGCTTCGTAGTTATTTGCTACATTAAAGTACTACGCCGTACTTCATGTGTGTACGTTATATGTATACAGAAATGGAATTAGTGCACAAAAATAGTTAACAACATATTTTGCCTGTTTCCAATGGTCAATGAATGGTTTAGGAATTACGGAGTTGTTAAGAGACAGTAACGATAGCCGCTGAATTTCTAGTATCTAAGTAAGCCACAATATGCAATTTGCGTTTTTGGTTAAACTAACAATAATTAACTACATAGATACCATAGATGTTAAATCATAGTCGTTATGAAAATTTTGAAATATTACAGAAATGAGAAGGTAATAGTAATAATTCAATGTAGTTAGTTTGATTAGGAAGGTGTTGAATAATACAGAAGTCAGTGAGAAGCGACCGGCACGCAACCCCGGGCCTAATGTACTGATACATTTTTAAACATAGACAATTTTCATTTATCTAGATTACTTGCTGAATTTTACGTTGTTTTATTATACCTTTATATATTCACTCAGTTATACTAAACAAAAAATATTAGTATAACTAATTAAAAAAAGTGAGGATTAATTTGACAGTCCAGAGAGTGAATTCAGGATTTTTTCACAGGTAAAATCTAAAATCACATTTAAAGTCCTGTTCCAAAATTGACATTTAATTAAGTTTGTTTAGAAAATATATTTTTCGCTTAGAAACAGAATACACACCGACCAATTTGTGACATGATAACGCGCCTCGTAATTTGCAAGTAACGCGATATGAATTCGGGATATATCGAGCGAATAAATTTCACGTCACGTAGACTGGCAAAAATGTTATCATACGAAACGATTGATACGTCAGGAATGTCTTTGGCCTTAGGGTTTGACCTACCCCAAGGGCGATACAATTATTGGTATAGCATTTATATAACTTTTATATGACATTAAAAATAAAAAAGTAACTTTATGTCTTCCAGGCAGATTAAAAATCATATTTGTCACACACACACCTCATATATTTTTAACAAGAGATATTTAAGATTAATTGAGATTAATATTAAGAAATCCTATTTAAATATATTAGAATACGTATAGGTGTTTTTCTAAGTATGTTAGTGAGCAAAGGAGAAGTACTCACCTGAAATTCCATCGTAGGTCCACCATTCTTCCCAACTGACGGCGCTCACGGCTGCAATCAAACCAACTCTAATTAAGTCAGATATTCTCATTACTATAGTACGTATATGGGGAAACTTTCAAGTTATTCATCAAGTATCTTAATCCAATGCCGCTAGAATCTAATATACCTTACGTTGTTTTCAAGTTAGACTGAACAATTTAAAGCCCTCGCCTTTATTCTTACTCAAAACGACTCATGTTCTCCACATGTTGTTTTCTATTCATAAACGCACAAAGTTCAAATTTCATTGCATAGAGATAATGATTTAATAGGTGCTTACTGTAGTCTGGGGAGTTTATAATAAAGTTTGTTGAACTTTTGCTTAAGGAAGAAAATTGTAACGGTTCTTTATTTATTACATTTACAAAAATACTTGATTTAAAAGCTTTAAATTTGAAACAAATGTGTATGTGTACTACATCTAACCATGATCACAGGGAAGAGATTAATTGTCATTTTGTGTCAATATCCTTTTCCAAGCTTCCAAGAAAAAGTAATTTCAGCGAAAAATAAAACAAACAATTCTATTCTTATCTCTTTGATAAATCAATGAAACGTAATAGGCAGCCAATGATGCGATAAACCTGTTCCTTGTGAAATAAACCATCCATTTTATGATTAAAACAGCGAACGTTATTCATTAAAGTTCCCTTTCAAATACGGGCTCTATGAAATCTGCACTTAAATTGTTGAATGTAAAGAAGTATTTGAATAATTCCAGGGGATAATATAATTAATTTCATTTAATCTAAACACGTTTATAACTATGAAAAGTCTTCATTATAAAGGGTTTTAATTTTTTTTTTGTTTAAGTAAAACTTGAGGCAAATTGTGTTTCCAAGCATCTGCAAGTGATTGTTTATACTAATTTAAACTTTCGTTCTGAAATCGTTACAATAGAAGTACAATTGATTTCTGGCCTCCACTAATATTATATCTTAAAACTATTTTTTGTTTGTTTTTTGTCCTAATAAAACTTGATTTGAGTGCTTCATAATTTTTTGATAAGCTAACTTTTTATCTTTTGTCCATGTTGATTTATGTTTAGATTAATCAAATTACACTTTCATATTCCTATTACTATTATTGAGTATTTAGTTGCTTCATAAGAAGCTTTTCATAATAATATTATCTAATTGTTTGTAACAAAGAAAATTTTTGTTGAAACCCGTTAAATTTTATCCAACTTTCCCAGTAGGAGAGTCCGCAGGCCATGGATTTACAGAAGATTAAAATTCTAATTTCAGCTTCCTGAAGTACTCTTAATTAAGATTATGAGATAATGATACTTATAGTAATTTTAAAGCAATTAATTTAATGTTTCGTTACTCGAGATTCCTCCTCACTAATTTATTTTTCAAGTATGGACTATTAATTTCAGTTGAAAATATGTAACAAACTTGGGTGAAATTTGTTCACGTAGAAAAGTTTCTAATCCTGTTAATTGATTTAACACCGATAACAAATCTAATTATAATTTTCTAATATAAATATTAAGTTTTATACTTTCAATATAAATTACAAATCTCTGACTTTTCTGATTACGACGACATTTTTCCCGCAATTCAAGAGAATGCTAGTTCATCATTGTAGAAACAAAATATCGGATGCAAATGCAACTACATCGGAAATATATTCCGGGGCGTGCTGTTGAAACACACCGATTTCCAAACTTACCCGATATGCCTGATTTATGCTTTTAATTTAAATTTTTGCATTCGCCAGGCGAAGTTCGCCGCGGACGCGCCGCCTGCATCGCAAATATACCCAACACGGATAAAAGATTAACTCTGTGCAGAAGTAGTATGACTTATATTTTTGTACGAGTTTATGTTTTTGAGAAAATTAATTAAGAAAGGATTGTTGGTAAACTCTTCGTGTATATATCATGGTGTATGTATGCCATTTTACAAATGTTACTCGTATGAATCTTTGTAACTAACTTTGTTGTGATATTCTAATTTAATGTTTATATTTTAGGTCATTTTTTAATGATGGTTAAAAATGTTTTGTATGAAATGTGAATGAAAAATAAAATAATTATATTTTCTATTCCTTAGCAAATACAATGTTGTTGTCAGTTTCAGTAGTCAGGTTATTTCAATTTGTAATATAAAATTTGAACGAATACAAGGAGTTGCTTCTATTTGTCTCGTCTATTTTTGTTTATCCTTGCTAGAACTACTGATGCTGGGAGATCGTTTTCAGTAGCAATTCGATACGGCTTGAGCGAAACGTCGACTTTTAATCTTTTAATGCTACTAGACAAACTTTACACTCACTGCTGTTTTCTGAGTGTATTGAATTTGTTTGTTGTAATATTAAGTACATTGGTAGCTACAATGTTTATTGATCAAAATATGTTTTGATCAATAAATAATTATTTCATGATTTTTTCTCTTGAGAATGAAATGAGAAGTTGCAGTTTAAAAGCGTCGGTACAGGTTGAACAATAATTGCTTTACAAGTTGTAATACAAGGATAACATTAGGTTGCACGTGTTAGGACACATTAAGTAGAGCTCAGTGTGGCTTAAAGCAACTTTGCCGTAGAATACGCCACCTGAGTCGCGTACACACACACACCACACTATTTATGAATCGCCGAACTTTGTAATAGCTGTTTCTGGGTCTCTCCTAATGCCTGTAGCTTTTATTTTGCACTTTTCTTTCGTGTTGTTCTTTAGAAAGTTTATTTTCTGAATCGTCTTTCGTCTATAATACTTGCTTAATAACCTTTAATGTTTCAAGTTGTAACTTTTCAACTTTAAGTACCAATTGAATTTGATATCTTGAAGTTCAGACTGTTAAGTTTTAATTGATTCTTATTAAATTACAGTTTAGTTCCCCGAGCTCGTCCATCAGTTTTCGATGTCTTAAATACTGTCAAAGAGAATTTCCTGACGTTGTTGTACCTCGGTTTGAAATTAGGTAACTAAAATTAATATTTGAAACTATTTTTATGTTATCAAAGTGCATTTTGAGTCATTGAACACATTCGTTGCACCTCCGGTAATGCGAGTTTTGAAATGCTCAGTTACAGTAGCGATTCTACATTGTACGAAAATATATAGGTACTGTATGTATCTGAAATGAGTATACGTAAAACTACCTATGTTCCATTGAGGTGTATAAAATCACATGTATAGAAATCGCAGTTATCTTTGAACAAATAAGACACTTGGTACTCGTAACTAGTGCAACAAAACAATAGCGTAATGCACTTCTTATGCATTGCTGCGTTCTGCAGGGAATGAAGCAAGTAGCTGAGTGCTCACTCGGGAGTGCCAGTCAGCATATGCTGTGAAGAAAATCCTAAGATAGGTAACCGATTCTAGTTCTTATTCAGACTGAAAAAGGAATAAGCACTCAACTTTCTTTAAGGAAGTCTGTATATGTCTAGACCGTGATATTTACTCCTACCTTTACGAGAATTAAATATCGGTTTCTATTCGATTCTAGACCAACAGTTTAATTGATAGTATTAAATTTAATCTCTTGTTTCAACTTCAACAATTGTATATCGCTTACTCGTATATCCGAGCACATTTTTTAGGTTTACTTATATAAGATTAGAAAATTTTGTCGTTTGATTCGTAATTTGATAACTCAATAAAAAATTAATGCTAAATGATTTTACAGTTCTACGCATTTTCATGCATAGCAGTAGAACATTTCAAAGATTTGAAATCAAAATTTTGTAAACCTTTGAAAGTATCACAATTATTTTTAAAATGAAAACAAATGTTTGAATATTTTCTGATCAAGTAATTAAAACAGCAATAGTTAAATATTGCATAAAAGCACTTGATCAAAAAATTTACCCATAGTTTTGTAGTGCTGTGGTTTTATGTAAACAAAGAGAAAAAAAATCAATGAGATAACGAAAGCATAATTAAACATATTTTGATATACGTAATGTGTCATACATTTTTATTAAATTAATCTGAATAAGGTAAAGTTTCTTTCAAGTAATACTATTACCATTTGTAAGAAAAAGAATAACTTCCTATGTAACATACCAACATACATCCGTACATATGAATGTATCCAAAGGTATCGATGTCGCAATCAAATGTTGAAAACGTGAGCATTTCATTGCCGACGAACTCACAAAGAGCTTCAACCATGCATCGGAAATGAATCAGTTTCCGTAGTGAGTATACCAAACGATATATACGATTCGAATTTATCGTTTCAAAATAACCCGGTTTCCGTTACAATAAAGTTCATTCTCCCCTTTTTAAAATTCGACATTACAGGAGGCAATGCAACTAACGGAGACAAAATTTACTTCTCAAACATTTTTAATGCACAAGAACAGTTCTTTCAGGTTAAACAGTGAAACGTTAAAGCAGAGGTAAAATTAACCTGATCGTTTTATTATATATGACAATATTTCCATGATTGCAGATTTAAAGTATGACTTCGGTCGCGATTTTCCGATGCAGTGAGCAGCAGCCGAACGAATAGAGTGTCATCGATGTATGAAAATAAATAAATAAAATGGAGTTGAAAATAGGCAATTTCACGGTGCATTGGTTGTTCTTTGCGTGGCGTGAGTGCGATGCTATAGCGGTCTCTGTGCTGCACTTATCTCTCGCTGCCTGTCAAACACTGTATTTTAACATTAAACCAAAAAATATACTGCTTTTTAAGCTTTCAAACCTGACATAAATTATTTTAAAGTTTTGTTTTTGTTCAGCGTGATAAAACATACGAGAAGTTGTTGTTAATTAATTTGTTTATTAGAAAATGTCTCAAATAAACAATCGTACATATCAAGGATTCGCGCTATTTTCCTTTTGACTCAGGTTAAACACTCTGCATTTGTATAGTAGCAGTTTGATGTTTCATACGGAGGCAGTTGTAGGTAAAGTAATAGTAGAACTGCAATGTTTGGACGTTGCACATAAACGCAGACGCTAGCGATGGTCGCTAGATGTGGTATCCGAGCAGTTATCCTATTTATTAAAGGCATCGAATAATAAGAGACTGTCTTTTTGATAAACATGTAAGTAGATAAATTCTATTAATGTCATGTCATGAATTCATGTTGATTGTTAGAAAAAAATAACTACAAAAACTATTGTTTAAAATATAGATAATAAACATCTTAACATCATGTTAAGTGTAATTTAAGTAGACACATTAGTTAACATTGCTTTACTTTGAATGTATCTCTGAGATCGCATTTGAATTGCATTGATTCTGAACGAGTCAACCTCCCACTTCAAAGGACAACTCTATGACTACTTATAATATGATAGTTATATGTAATGTTCTAGAAATATTTCCAGTCTAAAGCGCTTTAGGATAGCGCAAGTAAGACGTTTACACATATATTTATGAAGTTGTTTTATATTAAAATTAAATGTTTATGATGCAGATATTTTTGTTTCAAACAATGGTTTATTAAATTTGTGGTACTTTCATTGTCTGCTAACAGTTAATATTAAATAGCAGCAAAGTGTTTTAAGTAAAACCACAGGAGATCTTAAAATTTAATTGCATTAGAAACAAAATATTCACTCGACATTTAGTTCTGTTTACTTGAATTCATAATTCAAAATTTTCTGTAAAGACAATATTCAACGAGGCAAAGTTAAATTAAAGTCGTTGTGGATTTGGCGCGGGCTGACTGAGATTAGGGCTGGCACCTGCGCCCTGGACCTACCTAGGCACTGAAAACACAATTTGTGGTGAACGTTTTGTATTAAAATACACGTTTATATTATTACGCTAAATCTTCACTAACTTAAACATTCAACTTTATTAAGTTTAATAATCTGAAACGTTTAAGTGAATATTATCAAGAATACAAAGCAGGTGAAAACATGTTTGTTATATCTTATTTTCGGTAAACCTATTCCAATATAAAAGGTGAGCAAATAAAGGAGCGATACAATTGGAGTAGAGCAAACACGGTCATAAAACATGTCACAGGAACGGGCCTTCATATAATCAGCTTAGTGATAAATTGGCAAACAGCACGCAACGGCACAGCTGCTTCCGCGGGTCCGAGTGACGCCTGTCTTTACACTGTGTCTTCTAATGGACTGTATCCGCTTGCATTGCTTGCATATAGAAAGATTCCTGATTTTTTTACCCAGCAATTTTGAGCTCTTTCATAATTTAACCATTCATTGAGCTTATAATAACTCAGCAAGATTAGGAAATGACCGACGCTACCTTTACTGTCAAAATCATTTTTTTTCATTTAAATGAAAATCATTACTTTTAAATAGTCAAAATTATAACTAGCACTGGTTCGGAATGCCTGTCTATGAGGAAAATCAGCGCAAGAAACTCCTGTAGTTGCTCTTTTAAACATCATTGACAGTAATCTTTTATTACTATAATAATTATGGGTACAAAATTTTTGTATTTAAATAATACAAAATTAAATATCATTAAAATTATAATTCTACATTTTATACAGACGAAGCACAAACAATGAACAAATACCTCTCCAATTAATACTATAAAATCAAAATAAAATAAAATGCTTCTTCAGCCGTTTACCACACAGCATAAACATGTTTTAAAGTAATGCTACAATAAATATTTCAAATACGAGTTTTTCAAATGTTTATTTAAAATTGATATTTTATATGGTTTCGAATATATTTTGTTCAGTCAAGGGTTGAGTTTCATCTAGTGTTGAAACCTGTTGTCTTTGGGAAGGAAAAATTTGTTTGATTATAATTTGTAAAAATCTTATTTGATGTAAAACTAACGAGTATGATGGGAACAAAAAATCTTGATTTTACTGCGGGATCAGTTATTCAAAATGTTTGTATTAGATTATCTTCTTTATTGTAGAAACAGTCATCTTCGCCTCTGCGCCGTGTAAGGCGCATTTCAAATAAAGCAGTCGGCCCCTGCGACCCGAAGCCATACTTCGTCATTTTTTTCTCAGCCAGAATTTTAAGTGAAATCAGATTTTGATACCATGTCACTTAAATCCTTCCCTAACTAAGAAGTTCAAAAAGCCAACGTAGAGTTAAAGTAGGTTGATAATATACATAATTGAAAAATGTTACTAAAATGTTATGTCTTGCTTCCCTACCTTAAAGTGATTTACAACGATCACCATTTTATACAGGTATACAATAAATCAAAAGAAGTACCCTCTCACATCCATGCATAAGTTATGAGTATAATGTACGACAGCGGTGTAAAAGCGTCCTCACTAGCAACAGTTTGTACCTTTCCACAGCAAATGTTTCTTTATGGAAAATTGTCTTTGTAAAGTCTAAAACAAAGTATTTGAACAAATTCTTGGATACTCTAAGCTTTTGCAATTCAAGCTATAATTAAAGATGATACTATTTAAGTTCAATGAACAAGTGCTCTTCTAAGTTAGCTGGTGAGTCGAGCTCAAATTTCGATTTCCAACATAATTATCTAGCAAACAATATTCAACAAAATTTCTGTTAAGCACTTTGCGGATGTAGTTTTTTACATAAATTTCAACTTGCAACTTAACCACTAAACAGAATGGGCTTCTATAAAAACGCTAATTACAAACTCACTTTGAGGTTCACGTTTTATTTTGTTTTAATTACCTAGACCTGTTTACTTTTTGTGTTTTGTCTTTGTGGAAGCTGCTTTACTTGTTTCATGTTTGTTAGCTTGTAAATGCATTTGTTTAACACAAAAAGTTGAGCAAGTTTTCAGGAACTTATCACGATTCTTTATTTAAATACGTTTTCTACTTGCATATTAACTGAACCGTAGGATTCGTTCATAAAAAAACAGTTAAGTAGTTGAAGTATTTTATATAAGTATACTAAAAACCTAAAAGTGAAATACTGTCACTTAGTTTACCACCAAAAGACAGCAAAAAAAATCGATTAGGCAGTTTATTTACAAAACAATAAAAACACGTATTTTATTTGCTACTCGTAGAAGAGACTTAAAATTTACTGAAACATTAAATGATATTTAAAAATCTTACCAATAATCGAGCAAAATATCTGCAGTAGTGCCGTCAGTGTAGCTACTCCAAGGAGACTGCACATGATCTACAAAGCATATGCTTTGACCCGCCACATTTGAAGTTCTATACGGGTGTATTTGCTATTTGCTCTTTTTTTATCTTTTTCATTGTATTTTTTGAGGCTAAGAAATTTAATCTAAGTCTTGCTTTTTTCTCTTGGTGATGAAAGTATCATACCTGAAAAAAAAAGAATCTGAATCAATTGGATGAAACTTGTGAGCCTTTAATTTATAAATATATCTGAAAATTACATTTCTTTATTATAGAGGATATCTTATGTTAAAATTTCAATAGAACAAATGATAATACCAACCTAGTAAAAACTACAAAGTAAAACAATTATGCGATGGCTTCCTATGATACGAAGCCGACGGAAATTACACAATGATTTGTTTTTAAAACCAATAAAGCTTGTTTTCGTTGTATGAATTATTGACAATGACGATTTGATATGGTTGCTCATACAAAATTCTAATGTACGTCCTAGGTTGTCCTAGCATAAATAAGCGTTCAGTTAAGTTTTATCACGCAAAACTGTCGTTAGTATGTTATGCTATATCGAGTAAACAGTAGGTTTTAAGTTTGTGTATTTTATGTTAATAGCAGCTCAAGTAAGATTTTGGTCTCGATATTTAACAGTTTGCTTTGGTCAGTTATCCTGGCATGGTTTTTCTTAGAAAGTACAGCATGATCGTAAAGAAGGGCGTAAAAAGTTATTTTACAGAGTTGGCAACGCGTACAATAATACAAGTACAATAATATAATAATACAAGTCTTATAATGATGATTAAAACTGTAAACATATTTCCATATTTACAAAAATTATACTTTAGATGGGTTCGCGTTCGGTAGGTTGGAGGAATGAAGATTTACAAGTTGACTACATGATGTTAAATGAACATTGAAAATAAAAAACCACTGTCCACCAATTTCTTAAAAAGTTGTGCGTTTAATAACATGATCCCAAATAAAAATTGATAGTTGGAAGCATATTGAATTAGACATTATTCTACCCGTTGCAAAGTAAAAAAGCTTATCTAATAAGTTCCACATTTATAATTTGGTAGAACAAAGAGCACTAATCGTTACAAAAATCACAAAATTTTAACAGTAATTTAAAAAATCATTGATTCGTAAATATTTGAATGTCTCTATTTTCGTAGCAGCTTCGTAGTATAAAACACTACTGTTGTAGTCCGTAGTCACGTAGTCCTTTTAAAAACTACTTAGAGAAATAGATCTACCGTACATTTTGTACCTGTCTGAAATAACTATTTGGTAACTTAATGAAGTAGTGATTTAGAGATTGTAAAATATAACATTACGAATTCAATGTCAGTTAAAGGTATGAAAACGTTATAGTTATCTTACAAGTTATAAGAACTAAGTTGGAGTCTGGTATTTTAAATTTACTGTTTTATTATTTATTTCTTGAAATATTTAAATGCTTAAGGTTAATGCTGTAGATGTAAATAAGTAATAATATGGAATAAAATATTTAAAGATTTCATATTAAATATGTCAATTTAAAACGAATTAAGTAAACTAACGGAAAAAAATATTAAATATTAAAAATTATAAATATTTCAGTAATGTTATGTTTTATATATCAGTTTATTTTAGTACCGAAAATTTGAGCTGCCTTGACTTCATAATCTTAACTGTTTAAACTATATTTAAATGAAATCACAATAAAACTAGTATTTTTAAACTAACTTAACACTTACACTGCCTAAAAAATTGCCTACTGAATCGGAATTGTTGAAAATGTTTACTTTTTATAATACTATGAGTATGTAAAAGTTGATTTGATGACTATCCGAATTTATTATAAGAAAATATGTTAAACGCAAACGCTTCCTCGAAAAAGTGTTGAATTTCGGAGGCATTTTACAAAGCTATGAATGGTACGAGCGATGGAATGTCAGGCAAATATTTAATGAAAAGGTCCGCTTTTTCAAAGCTCCGTCGACGTATTGAATGCGTTTTAATGAAAAAACATGCACCGAATCGCAGCAGCCAAGGGAATTAAACCCTCGCCTGTCCCGAAATACATCGCCATTTCCATTTACCAGAATATCATTTCCAACGGATTTTGAAATCCGTGTTGTGTAATTTATTCCAAGTGTTTTATGATTGGGTAAATTAATAATTAGATTAGTTCCGCGTGATCGGTATCAATGTGTTACACTGTTGTGAAAGTTAAGTCAATGGTTAATTCGAAGCACTTTACTTTAACAATATGTTATTTCCATTGTTACCTTTATTCTATTCATTATTTTTAAAACCTCAACTTTACTAAATCATTTAATTTGGTGGTTGTATAATAAAAATCAATTATCAAAACTTAATGAAACAGCAATTTTTATAATTAATATAATGTATTTGATTTTGTTTGATTAATTTTTTTATCTTATTAGTGAACGTGAACAATTCAATTTATTTTGAAAAAAAGGATTGGTCATCGAAAATGGACATTATTAAAAGTAACAAAAATTTTCATTTTATTTATATTATAACATGCGGTTTTTCTGATTCACTAAGAAAGGAAATTTATCTGGCTGATTTTTAAACTTAAAGTATAATATGTGCAATGTTATTACATTAGTAGTATAAAATGTAATCATTTTTCAAAAACCTCAAAACTCGTAATAGGTTTAGATTTAAATTTAATATTTTACATACTTCTAAAAAAAAGCGTATTGATATTGGACTTTATTATTCTATTTTATGATTGTCAAATCGAAAATAAATACGTACTTGATAAAAACTGGATTGCTGGCAAACTTTTATATTCTTCTTCATGCCAACTTTAATAAAATGTTAATAACAACTCACAACAATGGATTAGTCTAACGTTCCTTTTAGTCCAGTAAATTTATTACTACGTGTTGAAATACGAAAGTTATCGTAAAGTTCCAGCCATATCGCGATAGATTCGACCTTTAAACTCGTCCGCACGCTTTCAAGAGCGCGGCACAACTGAAGACTGATTTCCCAACGAACCGAAATGTTCCTACTTGGCTACCTTTCAAGTTTTCCAATTGCTGATTCGTTCAAGAAAGTGGTATATTCCTAATTATTTATTCTAAAACCAAACTTAACACTTCGAGTCTAGGTCGGTTTTCGTTTGAAATTCGAAAAAAACATACTCCGGTATTGGATTCATAGATTTTTCAGGCGTACATGCGCATGTCTGAAAAGTGGTATATGCTCGTTCCTCTGATTTATATTTTAGGTTCTATTGACATGACATTGAGTTGATTTCTATTAATCATGATTATCATAAAATACTTGTGACAGGCTCGAAAACGCGTAAATTTTTCTGTGCAAGAAAGAGATGACCATAGTTTTCCATGACGATGGGTACGGCCTATAAGATTCAATTGGTGGGGATGATCTTAGTACATTCTAAGAAATGCGTAAGTATGAAAATTCCTTACATACAACTAATACTAAAACGTACCTATAGGAGCGTAGTATAAACGAAGAAAGAAACGAAGGCTATACATGCTTCTGAGATGAGATTAATTTATAGTTTAATAAAAGAATTTTTTTATAAATTATTTGATCAGTTTTGTATCACAAAGTAAGATGTTATAATTTGTTTGGTGTATCTAGATCGTATACATTAAATAATTAAAGAACATAAAGTACTCGTAATAATATACCCTTTGTAAATTTACTTTTAAACTTCAATCCAATGAAATTTAATAGACGTTTGTAACTGCATAAAGGTTCATTCATAAAACATTAGGACACAGAGATGGCTCTCAAAGGACTTAGCTTCAGTAAATGTTGTTTATTTTGTTAGAAAAGAAAGCCTGTACACAACGAAGAGAACGCCACATGTCAGAACATGAATAAAAGAAGAGCTATGTTTCAGACTTTCAAAAGTTCACATGCTATTTTTCAAAGCACTAAGTTTTCATATAAGCTCGATCGTTAGTGAACACTTGAATCAACATTTTATATTTTGCTGTATAATGCAGTTGCCTTTGTCAGGTTATTATTTTAATAAACTGAAAACATTTTTAGTTATTCATTAGGAAAAATTGAAAAACTGTTCTGAAGCAGAATTGATTAGTTTGTAAAACTAAGAACGTTATTGGATTTTATAAATTTAACTGTTAGTATTTTGGTTAATATTAATGTATAGCATGAAAATTTTAAGTTATAGCAACATTTTTATTTATAACCAATTTATTCAATTCAATTTGAAGAAATTATATAAAATTAAGACACAAAACCCAGTTCCTCCTAGTCTCATAGAAAAAACATTCCTATATTTTTTTGCGGTTTACCAATAATTTAGAAACATCCAGGAGCAATTTATGAGTGTTGTATTTGACCCAAAATTTGTGCAATAAATTATGGTTACATTGTCGTTTATGAGCGTGTGTGCAGACGTTCTCGAGCATATGTAACAGATTGTGGCTATAAGGGAAATTGTCTTTTTTATATACGCCCCGACAACGACCTATTCAACTGAGGAAGAAGCTATTGCAATAAAAACTCGCGCTTTTGAAACGGGTATAAATTTTAAAATTATGCTCAAATTTTCTTAAGGAGGTGTGAATTTCATTAGAATTCATTTACAGTGTATTTTTTTGTTGCTTCTTTTTGTAAGACTTGATTGTATTTTTAAATAAATTTACTCATAATACTGACTGTTGATTCTGACATTAAATCGATATTCATTTGTAATTCATTTGTATATACGTATTCGTATATTTAACTAATACCAAAAAATCTAGAAAAAATATTCGTTGATTTTTTTACCCGTTTCTATCATTTCTGTTATCCAAGCTTAAAGAATCCAATTTTCAGTTGCTTCTTCTAAGCCAAAAAACAATAGTTATCCTGAAATGTAAAATTTTTGATATTGCTGCAGTGAGTTGATGTCCCAGTCATACATCCACAATCCACGGGCAGGCCCAGGTGCCATTTATCTTGGACCTGAGGTGTCCGACGAGCACGAACCTCCGAGCTAATTTCACGGTCTATTTCTTCCATTTTAACAAACTCTTTTCTATTTCAAAAGAGTTATGGCTTTACGTCTTACAGCATTCTTATTTTATAATTCCGATGTTTCATGTGTATTTTTAAACGGTTAAGTAAAAAAGTGATTTAAAATATGAATGTGCGAGGACATGACACACAATCATAAAAGGGAATAGGGGAGGTATTTTCAAACGTCTTAAGAGCGTGCATCAGCGTTCATCTCCTGACATTATCTAACCAAACAGCCTCGCTCGAAACTTTTCTACTATTATTTTCTTGACATATTTCACGATGCGAGACCATTGTTACACTGTTTTATCCCCCGCCATGCGTCGCGATGCATTTACAACGTTTTATCTTTCTCTCAAAATTTTTACTACTCGTAGAATGTATTGTAACGTAATTCAATTTTCATGTTAAAGTAAAATCTCATTTTAAAAAATACGCTACCTTGAAAGGTTGTTTTAAAAATATTTCATCGAGTTTCAAGTAGCAATCATTCGGTTAATCAATTTCATGTAACCAACTGAACCGACAAATATTAAATTCGTCATTAGCTGTCATTAAATTACAATCTGAATAATTTAAATCAAAACTGACAGCAATGACACTCAAATATCCTTATGTCGATCAATGTAAAAGCAACAAAGTTATTTCATTATAAAAGAAGCGATATGGACTTTTAATGAAACATCATGAATTCCAAATAATTTATTTTTGTTAACAAATTCATCGGCCTATTTTAGTTGGCCTTCAGTTTTGTTGTAACTTCGTACAATTGTTTCATACAGAATGGTTCTTTTAAGCTAGTTCAGCATTGAATATTTTGTAGCTACAAAATGTAAAAGAGACGTTTCTGAGCAAAAACAAATGGAGTATACGATACAGTTGGGGACGTTTTTATTTTGTCTGCCTTGTAATTGAAATTCGGCGGTTCGTCCGATGATTGAAACATCGCATTGGTTTAGTCCAGTGAATCTGCTTCACTGACTTTTAAATTTGATTTTGTGTCTATGTCTATTGGCAAAGAGCAAAAATTATATCAACTGTTTTAACACATAGCGTATATAAATCCTCATCTATTTAAAAACCCAAATTCATCACAAAAACACATTAAAAGCAAAAAAACAACGTAATAACAATTTTAGTTCGCAAAAAGACTGTAAAATCGTTTAAAAATACTTTGTCACGGAAAAAAGTATTTTCTTAATTATTGTTGCACCTACTAGACAGTAGCCTAGCCATACAGTAACTAGCGTTAAACGCTCAAAGAAAAAAAATACGAATCAACACCTGTCTCCGTTCACACGCTTTTGCTAGATTGCTTTCGTATCCGAGCAAGGAATGGATTTTTTCACGCTAAAACGCCTGAAAGATGAATTGTTTCAGCTGAATAGAACTCCTCCGGGCGTTTTTCAAAAGAATTTGATTCTGTACAAAGTAAATTTATTGATGGTGTATTTCAGTAGAATTTTAAGAGATTTATAATTTGTGAATATAATATAATTTTCTGCTATAAGTGCTATAATCATGTTATTTTATGCTATAAGTGTATCCAAAAACAAAGCAGCATGAAATACAAAAACGGATATTATTTTTTTAAAATTGAATTGTTTCGTTTCAAAAAAAAAAAATATTTTAGAGCGAGTAGCGTTTTAAAGTACATTATTAAATCCAGGTAGGTACTAATAGTGAAATCTATACCATCCCATTGTGAGAAGGTTCTATTGAAAAATAAAATCATTGAAAATAAGCGGGTTCTTGAGAAATGATACGGTTGATTTATAAATAAAGAACAACAAAGGGAGACTTTACAAAAGGAGCCATCATTCAGAAGTCATAAGTATGCCGTCAATAGGTGTCAAAACACTTCTCGAAACCATTCAACATCCGTCACAGACTAAAATATTTCCACTGATTCCACTTAATACTAAAAAAATATTCCAATACAATAATACGAATATTCACCATATTTTTTACGTTTACTAGAAAACACATAATATGTTGCTGAGAGTAGAATTAGCTATTAATTATATATTCAAATTTAAGGAGGAATGTTTCTTTAAATCAGGTTTTCAAAATAGTTTACACATAGGTTTGTATACATATTAAGAATCGCGAGAAAAATTTTACTCGTACGTTCCCTATGAAATTGGCAGTATAAATTTAGACTGTGTATGGCGCTCAGTGTTTATAAATAATTCAATATTGGCCAAAGTGGCGTTCCGCTTTGGATGCTCATCTTTTGAAAGCCTTGGAATTATTTGGATCTTTGTATCTTGGGGAATATTTAAAAAAAAGCACAGTAACCACTTCTGTTTAAATGTCTCCATTTAATTGAGGTGGTAATGGGATAAACTTTCTAGTGTTTTGTTAACCTTTTTCCTTCGAAAGTCAGATGTTCTATTTTATGATAAATAACAGACTACCTATAAGGAATAGGTATATTTTTTTACAAAAACAATTTGAACATTTTGTTACATAGTATAACTTCGTATATCCATTCATTAAAAGTAAACAAAATAATATTTTACAGCATATATATTTGAAATTTTTTTTTTTTAAATTAACCGCGCTCTGGAAAACTACTCGTATTTAATCAATTCAAAAAATATGAAAATAAATTTGTTTTTGCGATTTTCATGTAAAGGTTTCAAGCCATTAAAAAAACGTAAGAAGGTACAGGGTTCAATCACATTTATCTTGCGTGAGATTTGAAGGTAAGCCTAATAAATGCTTCATTATGTCAAGAGAGCATCTCTACTAGCCCTCTTTCCTCTGCTTACTCTACCCTTACCTCTGGACCTTTTGGACCTTTTTAAAGAGCATCCTCACGTGAAGTGGTATTAACTCAGCAAAATTTTGGTAACATCATTAAAATGGTCGACAGATTTTTTCATTTAATTTTCGATATAAAATATTGTTTCATGTTAGAAAGAAATGCCTTACAAATTTTCGAAGTACTAAATATTTGAAAGGAAATGTCCATTGATTAATCAAGGCATGTAGATAAATCAATAAAGTATATATTTTTTCAGTCAAGTTCGATTGATAACGTAAAAAAGTTTTAAATACACGAAAGTATTTATCCGAGTTTGAAAGGGACAAAGGGGTTTATCTTAGTATTGATAAAATAATAAATTTTCACAGGTTTTGCCTATTCATACATTTGTTAATTCTGTAAACATTGTAAGAGGTACTTCAAAGGCACCGGTATTTCGTAAAAAGATTTCAGGAAAACAGAATTGTTTTTCTTAACTGAATTTTATAATCGCGTCGTTGTAAATCTTTTAAAAAGAATGGCGATTTTTAAAAAGGAATGTTTGCGATGCTTGGATTATTGAAAAAAAGGAATCAAAGGGCTAAATTCTTTATTAGTTATTAAAATAATATGTACAAGAATCAAACATTGATAAAATGTAGTTGACTCTCGGATTTTTTAAATCTCCAGTATGAATCAGAAATAATAATTGTTAGGACGAAGTATTTTTTTTTAACCCATTATTGATTTACCCTGTTGAAAAACTCTTTTATTAATAAAAAGAAAATCTTATTTAAAACCTTGTCGGCAGTTCATATTTATGCTACGTGAACGACCTGATTAGTGTGTGTTTTGATTCAAGGAAAATTGAATGGTAAAGCGTTATTTATACAATCTACATTTCAAGTCAACAGCATTATTTATCAACATAAATTTATAAATCTCCTGACTCAATGTTCGATTCAATGTAGCATTCATGTTAGTGTTCAGTAACGGGTTTTAGTTTATATCACTATTGTAGTGTATTCAAATGGAGCCGTTATTTCTCGAAAATTCCTTTATGCAAAGGAAACGTTTTGATCGTTGAAGTCGCTTTTTAAACTGATACAAACTGAGCACGGACTTACTGCGAAACACAACAAACTATAGTCTTCCGAACTTTGGTAGTTTCTTAATAATTTACTAATTTTTTCTTTAAAAATTAACTATTTAAGATCGCCATTTTGCTGTGGTAAACTCAAAGTTAGATTTGTGAATAACTAAAATAAAAAGTCTCTTTTTATTGGCTAATTATAGAAAGAGCAAAAAGATAAGAGAATTTCACAAATTTTGAAGCGGACAAGTTATGATCATTGCAAGTTATTTTTTTCTGTTTTCGACATACCGGTACAACGCTAAACTAGATAGCGAAATTGGAACTATACTGTTTCAATTTCGTTAAAATAGCGTTTCTCAGTACGTCACCGGCATGGGCGCCTCTCCCGGCGGAACGAAGTCATCCCGGAAACGCTTCCGTCTCACTCTACTGACACTTTTACTCTCCTACAAGTCGAACTTAATAATTTTAAACATCTACATTTTGCCTGATTTATGTTTGTTGTCAAATGTTACGAAGCAATGCAGGTTGCTACCTACATAAAATAGCTTTTGTTTAAAAATGGCACTAATACAAATTTTATTTAAGTATTAAATAGTGTTGGTGTAAAAAAAAACAATAAATAATTGGTATAAGTGACAGGATAGATCTGGTAATTATGATGTAGTAACCGTCTTGGTAAGGTCCTGGTTAACAGCATGTACCTTTATCAGCTTGTTTGAATAGTACTAAAGCATGTATGTTATTTGGCTTAGAGATTGATAAAAAAATGTAATAAAAGCCGTCGTTTTAACCCAACCTGTTACTAGCTGATGTCTTCTTGATGGTTTTATGATGTGTCCAGGACAACGGATGCGAATATTTTCTTACATTATTCGTTTCTATGCTTACATGTAAGTTTGCATCGTTCTCCAAATAATTTAATTCATTCTAAATCAGACAATTCTAAGAAAAAAAACCATTGTTACTTAGTTACCAAATTAAATTAATGAAAAAACAACACGAAAAATTCAAAATACATGTAGCCGTAATTCCATACAAGTATTTGAAATACAAAATTAACTGTGTCTGTTAATTTTCGAACCTGTAGGGGGAAGTCCCGTTACGCCGGACGGCAGTATAAATCTTTCAAATTACAAAATTTCAATTTCAAAATACAAGTGAAAGGGGCGCGGGGGGCACACAGGTACAGGATCAGGCGCCGCAGATCGCCAGTGACGCACACGGCCACGGCGGGAGCAGCCGTTTGGTGTTTTAGGCGCAAAATCACAGCGTCACCTAAATATCAATGTAAGTAATTATAGTATATTTATGTATTTACATTTGAGTGGTATTCAAAGATAAAAGTAGAACCTGATTGTTATCCGTAAAATGGTAGAATATTATTAGATCTTTTAAACAGTTTTAGGAGGTACCACCTAATGAACGAAAATGTCTGTCATTTAGCACCGGACACTAAGTCGTCCCTTAGCGCCGGACAGTAAACATGTTGATATTTCTTGTGAGAATTTACGTCATTTATTCTAATTATTTAATTTTGTTTTAGATTATAGAAGAAAGAAGATAATTAAAATGGAAGAGAAGAAAAAGAAAGGATCCTGGGAGCCACAGAGCTTACAAACTGCTATTGATAAGGTTATGTCAAAAGAACTGAGTGTAAGACAAGCTGCAATGCAATACAATATTCCTAAAAGCACTATACATGATAAAATAAAGGCCCTAAATCGAGGAGAAGAAGTAACAATGAAACCAAAGTTAAGTAGGTTCACTATCATCTTCTCAGCAGAGTATGAACAAGTCTTGGTAGATCACATTAAAGATTTATCGAATAGATGCATGCCGCTCATGAAAAAGGAGTTTCTAAAATTAGCATACGACTTAGCTGAAGTCATGAAGATTCCTCATCGATTTAATAAAGAAAAAGGCAGTGCTGGTAAACATTTTTACTACGACTTCAGGAAAAGGCATTCTGACATTTCGTTGAGAGCACCGGAATCGACAAGCGTGATGCGTGAGCGAGAATGAATGAAAGGCTTATGATGAATGCTCCAGCTGAGAGCATCGGTGTGGCCCAGCCAAAAGGGTGGTTGACTTTTTTTTGCAATATCTAAGAATATTCGTCAAACACACGCAACCAACCAAAGAGAACCCTGTGCTGCTTCTACTGGATGGCCATTGCAGCCACAAGACATTGGCGGTAATCAATTTTTGCAGAGAAAATCATATTCACTTGATGAGTTCACCACCACACACTACGCACAAGCTCCAGCCTCTGGACAGGACATTTATGAAGCCATTTAAAGATGCATACAGCCAACAATGCGACTTGTGGATGAGAACAAATGCCGGATGTCGGATAACGGATTACGATATTGCTGGTTTGGTCAAAGAAGCATTTATAAAAGTAGCTCGATTGGATATTGCAGTATCTGGATTCAAATGCACTGGAATCCATCCATTTGACAGACATTTATTTTCTGACCTAGATTATTTGGCTGCAGATATGACCAATATACCACTAGAACAAACAGAAACTTCATCGAACGCACTAAACAACGAACAAGCTGTCGTGATATCAAACTCAATCATAGAAGAGCAAATGAAAGAATCTGAACAATCTATTAGTGAGCCTATAACCACAAGTCCCAAACCGTCGACAAGTTCTGCTCTCGCTCTTGTTCAGATACTAATCCATAACTTATCACCGTTGCCTGACGCAGCAAAAAAACGAACAGCAGCTCGAAAAAGAAAGAGTGAACGAAGTGAAATTTTAATTTCATCGCCATACAAAAAAGTGGCAGAAGAAAAAGAAAATGAAAAGAACATGAAAGATAAAAAGAAGGAAATAAAATCTTAAGTTTGAAGTAGCAATGGGAGGTAAAGGAAAGCAAACCAAAGGAATTAAAACTAAAGGAAAGAGCGTAGACAAGGGAAAAGAAGCGACAAACGTGAAACCTAAAGGAAAGAAAGGAAGTGTAGTACGACCATTAACTGAAACATCTAACACAAACATAACAATTTGCGTAGTTTGCTTAGAAGACACTGACGAAGACTGGATCCAGTGCTCATCCTGTCGTGGGTGGGTACATGAAGCATGTGCAGACATTCCAGAGTGTGGAGATGGCTACATATTTGATCGATGCAGGTTATTTTGAAATGTCCGGGTATGGCACAAATATTCGTCCGGTACTGAGGTGCCACTTTTTAAAATTATATTTTTTGTTACCAAAGTTTGATTGATAGTGTTAATTATTTTTTTAGAGGTTGCATTTTTGTTAATTTAATTTGATTTCTAACTTTGTTATCTAACATAAGTCATAATTTAATAAACATTTCGTAAAATATTTTTTATTTTATTTATAAATAACCTTAGGTCTCCGCCACTAGGGGACTTCCCCCTACCACCTTACTATTTAAATTAATTTTGTAATTAAGAAAGGTTGGTTTTAGAGAAGATCATAGCCACTTTTCATCGCGAAAATAAAACCTGAAGGAAGTGAAATAAGAGGTGAATTCGGTACAGTACGATACAGTTTGTACGGGTAACAAATAAATATCTCGTTCTTATCAAACAAACTTAATCAATAAATAAGGTGTCGTGTTCTCATTCTAGTCTGTCAAATAATATTTAATGAAAAAAGCTTTTTCGTTTTCGACTGAAGCCTATTTGCAAAATCAACCCCCGATGTACATCGGTGCATAATGCGACTGGATTTAATTTTAAATAATATAATAGCATGATACTTTATAAGAATTCAGGTTCAAGACAATAGCTAAGTGTGGACAGTAAGAAGTATTAGTTGGATTTATAATTGTTATCTAGGCAAGGTAGGCGAGGCGGACTTATTGCCGTGTTGCGTGCTGCCACCTAATATATTACGGTGCCTTAGCCGAAACGTCTTTGTTTGCCACTAGCCCCTCTGTTTACTAACAAATACGACTGTTTTAATTCCTCCACGGTTATTCCGACTGGCATTGTCCTTGGGCATTGAAATTTATTCAGTTTCAAGGGATTTCAGTAAAGCATGAGCTGACACGATATGTCTTTTGTTGAAAATCTATGTAACTATTTTTGAGTACTGATTGTCATGTGCACCATTAACGTAGTTATTATTGATCTACCTAACTACCTTCTTGGCAATCAGACAACCACCCAATAACGTTGCAAATAAAACATGAAAAAAAGAGCGTTACCACAGTTACAAATATGATTATTATAAATCATTGCCTTCGTAGGCCTTCTGACTAAACTAAAAAATCAGCACAACAATTTTATTCATAATTTTATAAAATAGATATCTCGAGGCTGGCACAATTTATTTTTTCTGTCAACATGATACATGCAAGTAGACCCATGTCAACGGTAAGGGTGGGTGCAGTGTTACAGTTTTATTATATAGTAGTTTTGTTTTATGACCTCATTACGTTTAGATATGATGCTTACAAAATTTAAATTAAAAATAACTCATTCCAAAATTATGCTCATCGTTTAAATCACTCCCTATTATGATAGCCAAAATTTTTACTAACAGGAAACATATGTATTGTTTTAATATTAATATGTGAGACCTATGAATTATAATTATTAAGAAGTTCCCAAAACCTACGTCTATTAATATTAAATTAAACAGTATTAATTAATTAAAGATGTGTAAATTTTGCACAAATGGTTGTCCACAACAATAGTTCCTATAATTCTCGAACATGTAATGCTGCTGTTCTAGACGTTTAACTTTAACTTTGTACGTGCTCAGCAAAGCAGGGACTATCTTTGCTTTTCCCATTTGAAAATTCCTGGTTGAAAAGTTAATTAAGGGTGGGACGGCTTGGTCCCTGAGAGGGTTAAATTATTGCACTGCCCATTTCTCACGGCTCGACTTATTCCAGTTTCAATGTAAAAATTGTAAAGATATTTTTATTTCAAGATACCTTTAAATTAGCTCGGGCTATAGTGGAATGTAATATAAATTTATGTGAATATCTACGGGACTCTTAATTTCAATAGCTATTAACTATAACTAAAATTATTCCATTTTTCTTATACATTCGATTAATCCAATATTACAGGGCTCAAAATTAAGCAAATACCTTACTAGGTGCCATTTAGATCAGTATTGTTGCCATCAATATTTATTTCAGAACAGTTTTTGTAAAATGTGAATTTAGCTCTGAATTTAAAAGGGAAGGAATGAGATTTTTTTAACTGGTCATCGGAGATTCAATAAAAATACTCTAGATACTAGATTTTATTTACTTACAAACTAAACCCTGTGTCCTGAAATTGATCTAAAGTTTTCAGAAGTTCACGTCTGGAACCCTGATAGTTTCGTTATGTCCGTCTGTCTTTCCGTCCGTCAGGGCTTACCTTCCAAACGGCTAGTGCTAAAAAGATGAAACATTATATGGATGTGTATTTACCACGTCGGCCAAGTATTAAAATAAAATCACGATAAATATTTTTGGGTCAGCTCTACACGTAAATTGGGGATTTTTTTTCACGTCTTTCCCATGGTGTGGAATATTATAAACTAGGTCTGTTTAAAAGATCCAAGGGTTGATAAGACGATTTTTTATTTAGGTATCCGTTTTCGATATATTCATCTTAAATAAATTGTTAAAATTTAAATATTAAATTAGGGCGTCCTAAAGCTTAACAGCGATGCAGTGATGAACTTTATTGGAAAACAGCTAAGATAAATTGGTTAGTTTAATAGTTGTAGAGGCCTAACTTCCGTCCAAAAATAACGAAATAATAAGTAAACATGAAAAATTATAAAAAATTAAATCATAACGATTATGATTACGGAACGCTGTTCTACTTGCGGCCTGACACGCCAAGACCAGTTATTACAAACAAAAACATAGAAAAATATTAATACTCTTGTTCAGCCTTACATGGAAAACATTGCCTCTCTTTTTTTCTATTCTCGCAGAGAAACCGGACCTTTTCTGTCTTAACTAAAGATTTATTCATGCTTTTTTCTAAAAAAGACGCGTTAATTTATTTGCACTAGCAACTTGCAGTACAAATTTAAATTTAGCACAAAAGTGGGGCGTTTGAACTATCTACGCGAGCGCAGTTAATTTCACGGAGTATTTGTTTAGTGCAAAACATCCCGCGAAGAACGACCTGCACTA
Organism: Choreutis nemorana; assembly: GCA_949316135.1. NCBI lineage: Eukaryota > Metazoa > Arthropoda > Insecta > Lepidoptera > Choreutidae > Choreutis > Choreutis nemorana. The sequence continues at coordinate 4,866,978 of OX438601.1, read as the reverse complement.
GAGGAAATAGCCTCATACCAGATATGGGAACATGTGGAGAACAAAGAAGTTTGTAGCCATACTATAACGATAAATAACAAATACCAAGGTATGAACAAATATTATTTGTTTATTCGTTTTACTTAAATTGGTCAATACTGAGGAGCCAATAAAGTATATGATATGCTTAGAAGTGTCTCTGAGAGGATTACAGGCTAATCAGGTCTAAATTGTAAAATAAATAAATATTAGTTTTTATTGCTTGTTGTGTTTCTTGCCATAACGGGTGTTGTCGCAAAGCGACTTAGCCTTTTTTTAAATCACCTTAAAAAAACACACACACACACATTTAAAATTTATTACATTCAAAATCTAAGAGAAAGTAATTATTTTATGTTTAATGAAGTATATTTTCATTACCCACGTTAAAACAAGCATGCCAACATATATTCAACGCTAGTTTCTGGGATAAATAAATGTTAATTTTGGACAACTCTCATCCATTAAAGTTAATGTTGGGTTAGTAAAATTTATATTGATTTAAGTTTTTTTTGAGTTTAAGTTAGTAAGAGTATTTATGTTTAAATTTGCTTCAAAAGCCTTCTATATGTCACACCACACATCTATTGAGTTTTTTAAAAGATATAGCCTGACCTATCTCAATAATGTTATCGATTCAATAACCAAGATGCATATATCACCGGTATCTTTATTCGTGGAAAATATAAAAATATAAATATAGCCTGACTTAAGTATATCATTAGTGCATCAGCATTGTAAGCCATTGGTTTAATCATCTCGATATAAGATCGGCGCAAAAAAGAAAGGCGCAAAAACCTGCTGAATAGATACAGTTCTTTGTAAAGGTGTTTTATCTCACCGATCAATTTCATGAAACCTACCAGAGTTCTTTTTGAAACTGAGTTGCTAAAGCATATTCTGTAAAGTAATTAAATAAAGCTAATGTTGTTCTTAAAACAATAAGCTTGCAGTTACCTTTAAAATACTACGAGTAAAAGTAGAGTACGAGTAGTAGTAAGTATTATAGAGAGATTATATTTTAGCACAAATTTTACAGTTCGACTGAAACCCATTAGCCGCTGCAGATCGAGTATAGATATTAAATGAAATTAGCTTTAATCTAATTTTCTTAGCATATAATTAATTTTGCCTATCGGTAGTGAAACACCTTTGGATATATCAAGCAACTGCAGTGCGGTTAGGCGTTACGGGCCAGTTGCGTCAACAGCCGTTAATAATGTTAATCGCAGAATATTCCTTTAACTTATTATCGCGAACATATTCAAGCGCAATAACGTGGCTATTTCGTTAATTTATTATGCTTTATTCTGCCACAAAACAGTGAATAGCAAGTTAATATTTTTCTGTAATTAATTTAATGACTGTTTAACTTGTATTGTTTCCCTGTTTTGGATTTATGTAACACAAGTGCAGATTGCGGTGACCCAATGTCAAAAGTTGCTGATTTATTGTTTTGTGTTTTATTTAACGTAGTTATTTGTGTAATTATGACCGTTGGCGATTAAAATAAAGCGGTAAGCAAACCGGTCCGAAAGGAAATGGCGTCATTAGCTTTTCTCGTATTTCTTGTGACTAGACATTTACGCGCACCTTGTAGAAGTTGCTGCGATCTCTACGTTGCTTTTTTTAGAGATCCCTAGAATTATTAAAAGCACCGGGACATTAAAGTTGCAGTTTTCTGTAAACTTGTTACCGCTCACGTTCATCTTTATAGTTTAATTACAGTTACGACTCAAAGTAATACTCAAAGTAAAATTGATTAAATGTCGTAATTTTAAATAATTCAGTGTGTGGATATTAAATACTTTTCAATATAAACCTGGATATGATGGAATGTGTTATATTAATATTTATGTTAAAGTATGAGTACTTTAATAGATTTTAGAAATACAAATGGCTGTTATTGAATAAAAATCATTGTCACCATGCCATACCCAAAAATGATAGTGAACTCACAGAAAAAAGTTCTTTTTCAAAATTGCAAGTACCACTTGAGTTTGGGACTTGCGAATTTTCATTTATCATACAGAACCTTCTGCCACGGCCAGAATCGTACTTATAAGATTTTTCTTTTGTGATTTTCATAACATTTTCCCCTCCTTGACCCTAGGTTTGCCCTTGCATTAATAAAAAGAAATTTTCATCCTTAGATAGATAGTTACGTAGGATAAGTTAACGTTACAGTCTGGCACAATTGAAGTAAAAATTGTATACCTCATGAAAACGATTGTCTTCATTAATAAACTGGGTAATTATAAGTGTACATTTATAATAAGTTTTAATTTTTATATGTGTATTGATTTTACAAAAAAAAACAAATGTATAAAACATTTATTTCACTGTCTTTAACACGAATTGTATAAAATATAAGGCATATAAAACTTTAGAAAATATTAGTATCTAACCTTGTGATACCCACTCGTATCTTCTCATTTAAATATCCCAGTATTCGTTCTTTACAAGTGGTTAGTACCTCCAAGAGGCGCAACGCTAGTATTTCGTTTAGGATCGCTCCCAAAAGGTCGAGAAGCGTCCATCTAGAAAACTCTGTTGTACGGAGACAAAGCCAGCAGAACGTTTTCCTGAGATAAGAAAATAAAACGTTGCACCAGACAAATGTGCCTAAGAGAAAATTTTCATAAGCTCTCCTGAAAACATTTTGGCCAAATGGGATTTGGTTTGACGTAGCAAATGTTTGGTTTGAATTCAAGAGAGGGTCAATAGAAACTATACATTGAAAAACATTAGTACATGAATTGTTCACGGGATTTCCAGTATTATGCAGTAGGAATTACTGTGCTCTTTTCCATATCATTTAATAGTATGCAGTAGTATGAAGATAGTAGTTAGCGTTGGAATGGACTAATATAGCTCTAGCCAAAAGAGAAACTTACGAGTATTTCTACAAAAGTAGAAATTTATTTTCAATGATCATCATAATTTTTAGGGTTCCATAGTTCACGGTGCCCTTATACTTTCGTCATGTCCGTCCGTCCATGTCGGCTTTTTTTTTTGTTAAATTAAGGCATGCCCCCTCTAAAATCTAACCGGCTAGCTCAAAAAATCTGAAAATAATCATGAAGGTAGTCCATGTGTGATTCATGTGTTTACTTTAAAGGAAAACTATATTGGCGTAGATAAACTTTGTGAGTTCAGAAGTAATAGAGGCCAAACTTGTAAAATGCGCTTACTTGGAAAACTTCGTACAAAAAAACGAAATAAGAAGTAAACATGTATAATATAATAAAAATGAAATCTAATCAAGTAAGGCTGACTACGGAATCCTATACTATGCATGGCCTGACATAGTTCTTAATTCTTATTAAAAACATATTTAGAGGTTTCAGTTTTTATTTCTAGTAAAATAAGCTCTATTTAGAATTTGATCTTATTCTTTTATCCCTTAAATATAAGTTTCGATATATATTTTCTATATTAAAACTTAGTAAAATATAGAGTTGGAATGTAGTGGTAGGTAGGAGCTATAAGAATGTGTTAGTAGGGGTAGTAGTGTTGGATGGAGCGTCTTCCTGCGTTCCAGCCCAGATAAACCGCTTCCTCTTCCTGAACCTTTGCAGCTACGGACATTCGAGACAAAGTATACCGAGGTATAAACACGGCATTACATGCCCTTACACCCTTCTATACGTATTTATACGAGTATGAAATATCATTTTAACAAAAGTTTTACAACTAAACCGACCTTTTTGTGAATTGTGACAGAAAAATGGATTTAAATTTGTATTATTTTAGAGGCCAGGAAACTTTCCATTAAACTGTATGCATTTCAATTATCCAAACGCAAACTGTAAAATAAAAACTAGTAAATCATCGGCTCGACAGACAACAAATCTCTACGGTTTCAAACCCCCAGTTCTAACAAATTCTGCAATTTTATTTCAGTTTACAGATCTGTTTGATATCCTGCAAACGAATGTAGGATAAAAATAAATGTTGTCAGGCAAGCCGGTAGTGTGTCGAAACATCCACGCGCCCGCACGTAATTTAATCGTGTATCACTTTGACTGAGCCTTGTGTAAAATTGATACACCGCTTGGTCAGCGGATTGAAGTAAAGCTACATAAACTCGTTCTTTAACATATCCGTACAAATATTTGCAGTGGTTGGAGTTTAATAACGAGAGGTCTACCCTCTTCATTACGTTAGCAATGAGTTAAACGTCGAACTCGAAGCAATAACTAAACGCGTTTGTAACAAGTTGTTTGTTGTGTTATCAGCGTCGTGCCAAACGTTCCTCGCACACCGCAAACTTACACTCGCTCCTAATGAAAACTTTGTCTGAGGTGAACGCGGTCGCCCTCTGTCCAATTTTATTCGGATACAATGATTTGTAGTTTTGAGACGACTGCTGTTGCTTAACTTCATTTAGATAATAACGGATTCAAACGATATTGTTACTTAGCCATATTGGTTTTATTAATTTACAATATATTCTATTTTGTGATCTTTTTTGTAGAGACTGACATAATTAGTCAGCCTATTTCCAGAAATTGTTTCAATGACTCTTTTGTTCAGTTTCTAAAGTTAAAAGCCTCAAAAGTATCTTACAGTTTTACTCAAATTAAAATAACTCCATATCAGTTATTTTTACAAACAATAAGTCTTTCTTCTGCGGTGTCAGAAAAGACGCAATGAATTTCAAAACGAGTAAATAGATGAAAACAAATGTTAGAAATCCGTCAGTACCTAGCCTCCTGTCGACCGTCGTTAGTGGTCAAACTGACTGCGATCAATCTTTATAAAAGAGGCACCAAATTTGGATTTTCAACCTTATTCTTACGTTCAAAAAGACCGACAATAGCTCTTAAAAGAAAACTTACAGCATTTTTGGGGTTCTTACCATACCAGTTGGATAAAATAGCAACTCCCGTGATGCGACTTCATCCGTGAGTCGTCTGTCTACTTTGACTTATTTCAGCAATTTCTACCGCGTGTTACCGCTGAATTCATTGCTCGTCAAAAGACAACTGTTAGTTGGGATATCCGGTCATGTGGCTTGTGCTTAATTGCAGAGATTGATAAATTATAAATTTTATTGACGATATAATAGGTATTAAAAATTTGTACAATATGAATTTAAGAAAAAAAATATATAGACGATTTCAAGTATTATTAAAATAAAGCCATAGTTGATCCTCCTCGTTGCAGTAAATATAAACTATATCATATAGACAGCCTTTACTATCTTCTTGATATACTACTTGCATAAAGATAACAATTAAACTCTTTTTTCTTCCATAGTAAGGAATCGCAAGAAAAAAAAAGGGAGGAATTCACCTCGCTATCTTTCCAATCCCTTTGATTGTAATATCAAATAGAAAAAAAACATAACGCTTTGAGTGCATTTCTAAACAAAACATGACCATATAAAATGGCAAATATAGTGTAACATTTTATTTATGGTGAATATTGCAAACATTAATCATGAAACAGAAGGTTCAGGCATTGAAACGACTGTATTCAGCCACCTCCTCACCACAATCTGTAGGTTTAATTTTCTCTCCAATAACCTCTGAACATTCAAAAAATATCAATCAGAAACATGTTTTTTTGTTTACTGATTGCAGATGGTAAATGTCTTATAGAAGCGTAAAAATTTTATATGCATAAATTTTAAATAGCGAAAAAGTTAATATTTTACTGGCACATTGCCGTTTGTACATTTTCTTGTTGAATTAATTGCTTATTCATCATAATAATATGAAGTCAAAATCACAGATACATATATAAAACGAATTATCCGTCAACTTAAGAATAATTAAAAAACAAACGTTACGGCATAGATAAAACCAAAAATTATTCTCGTTAGTAGGTTTGTCGTTAAGGTTTATTTTCCATTGTATCTCCGAATGATTGGCGTCTCTTTTTAAACAAGTTGTTTATCCTATACCTGAACTAACCAGGCAATCTCAGTTCCAGCTTAATTAGAATCGTGGTTACTGCCTAGTTAACTGACTTTGTATTACAACCTTGTATGTTTTGCATAAAATTTTCATGAGCATTTTTAAAACAATTGCATTTTCCACGCTATCTATGCAATTTTCCACAAAATTATGCTGTAATTTTATATTGGGAAAATGGGAAATTTTATCAAGTTAATATTTAAAAAATTCGTTTGAAATGGATATTGCAGGCAAGGCAGTAAAGCTCGACAATGGGACGTACGGCACTCACTAATCATACTTTGCTTTCTGTTTTATTTCGCATTTCCATTACCGTATTTCAAAAGGTATTGACATATGAGGCACTTTTACGAGTTTAACTGTACGTTCACTTTTCCGTTGATAGAATGTAACTTTGTTTTTGGAATGTTCATATGCTTTTAAAGCGTAGTTTTTTAAACATTTTAATGCATTTTTGTGGTTCGAAATGCAAACTATTTTTGTAATTCATTTAAATATTTCTTTTAAAATGACAATTCGATTCTCTACCACGTTTTGCGTTTCAAATAGTTAGTTTTATTTTAGACAGAGTTTTTAATAAACTTTATAAGTATCACATTAGTGACTTCTGCAAGCGATTTCGTCTCCGTAGTTATTTATTTTTTGGTTTTGTCCTTCCAAATGATAAAATTAGAAACTATTCAGTTAAATGTAATTTGTTCAGGCTAAGACTTTGCATTTATAATATTAGTACAGATGTCGACATACCTATACAAGCCTTTGTAAAATTACAGTTCAAAGTTTGTTGTATAGTCTGTAGCAGCCGCCGACTACGGTGACCGATAACAACTATATAATTCTCTGAAATGTCAACATCATTTGTAGAAATGTAAGTTTAATCACTTCATACGACACTTAAGTTCGTGTTGGATTTGTGGTTTACAAACTAACATGATTTATCCGTCGAATTACTGAGGATATTTACTAAATATATTTGTTTTGAATTTTGCTATATCTCCGTGAAGATGGTAATTTGTTTATTAGCTGTTTTTTTTTCATTTGAATATTTAAAATAGGTAACTGAATAGGTTAAAATCTGTTAATGAACTGTCGCATTTCTTACTCAATCTTTCTAAATGAGCATCCAATTAAAACTTAATCATAAATCCATAATAAGTGCGTAGAAAAAGCGGTACTTTTAAACAGGTGAACCAAGAAAACACAAGAATATTTTGTGATCATAAATATAAAACAGATACGTGTTTGAAAAAAACGAACATAGTACGTTATTTACTTTAGCAAAAACACATAGTAATGGTACAATCAATATCTCAGGTAATAAAGTAGAGTTGTAATTAATTTGACCATATTATCCACGGTACAGTTACTAGTTCACTAAACGGGCCACAAGCGTAAACAACGTATACCTAAGTAATGTAATAAATAATGTATGGGACCCAAATATGGAAGTTAGCTCGGGTACCTATAAATTGTTGTATAGAAATAAACAGTAGGTTAATTTTTTTCATGTTATAATCCAGTACCGATAAGCAAATCAATACTGGAAAGAGTATTGATTTGAAATTATAGTGTTGAGTGTTCATAATTCCTGATAAATATATTATTTTTATTTCCTCAAATTAATCAATACTAATATTGCAAAAAGATAAGGTTTGGTTAGGATGGAGGTTATTTTCAAAATTTCTCAATCTATTCCAAACATTGTTTCCCAAATAGTTAGTATGGATTTAGGGTAGACAAACTAAATTTTCTTGTTCGAATAAATGGGAAGAATATTCTACACGGGAAAATTCGCGGGCAAAAGCTTATGAAGTAATTCACATAAAGCTACTGATTAATTTTTAGTGTGAAAGAAGATAAAAATGTTTTATACTAAAAGTAGACTTACCGTACGATTGTACATTTTGGTTCACCTCAGGAATTCAGGGCCGAAGCAACATTTTCATGATCTTGCGGTTTGTGATACGTGCTTGCTAATATTAGTTTATCAACCTCCTAACCGAATCTCCGGATTCACGGATACCTGCTAGTGTCGATCATTTATTTAATCTTAACCTTTGTAGCGAACAATGAACAGATTTGCCTACTTTGTCAGTACTCGGAATGTCAAAGGAATTTAAAGGATGTTCTTTGAAAACCTATCATGTAGGAACCACTAATTAAATATTCATTGCTTAAAATAATTTACTGTAAGAGATCAGGATACATGTATTTTTCTTTTGGAACGAGAAAAAAAAGGAATGCGAGTTGTAATTTAATGCTTAAATATTTATAGTAATGAGATAAAGTTTGTCAGTTCTTACTTGGGAGGTAGTTTACGACACTCGAACTAGTGAGTTTAACTAACTTTCCTAACGAAAAATACGAGGTCTACCCGCTACCTGGTCCTTGTACCTACCTGGACAAAATCTACCTGCGACCTGGTCCGCATACCTACATAAACTAAGTCGCGGGTAGAAGCTAGGATTGGTAATAAAATATATAATTCATTTAAAGTTAGATGTGTCAAAGTTATATGTAAATATATGTATGTATATAGGTCTATATGGCTATTTTTATAACGAATGTAATAAGTTGTTTAACACTGTAGATCCAAATGGCAACCAACATCAGCTTTTCATTCATTTTATATGATGATTCTCATTCTGTGAAAAAAGTGAAAGTAATGGAAGCGTAAGCACGCATCTTGGAATTATTTTGTATATTGTTATTCAGTTCGCCAATACACGAATCTCCGAGTTTATATTGTTTTCCAAAGAGTTGAAAAGTTGCAGTGACTCCAAAAATCAAATTTAGCAAAAAAGATACACAAATATATACAAAAATAATTAAAGATAGTATTTCAATAATAAAATAGAAACAGATTCGTCAGAATTAGAATCCGGTCCCGTGCGTAGTAACTGTGTATAATGTTCAATTAATTTTATTATTTTAATTAATACATTTTGTTCCAGTCTCGTCTATCTCGGTATGGTTCCTTGTTGCAAATTTGGCATTGCATAAGGTGTTTCATTCTAAAAAGTCAAAAAAGCTATACGTAATTTTATTTAAAACTTTTTGATCATACGATCATTTTTTTTCTATGAATTGATCTTTCTGGTTATTCTTTCATATTCTCTTCATGGATGTGCATAGCAGAACAATATTGAAACCAAGACAACAAATGTTTATCCCACACAATATTCTACAAGAACATTTTCTTGTTTGGTCGCGAACCGAAATTGCTGATTTAAAAAATGAAACAGGTTTTCGTTTGTACACTCAAACTTTATGACTTTTTGCTTACATCAGTAACACAAACTACAAATATTTCGCAATAAAAAACAATGTTTGTCTGTCTAGACGCGATTGTCTTAAGCTGTGAAATCGATGCAAACTACTCGTAAAACTCGTAAGTCGACTATAAAATGTTTAGTATCAAAAATATTGTTAAGAACCTTGAACTCCATAATTCTTTCTAGTAAAAGGTTAATAAGTAATTGACGGAATACCTTCCGGAATACCTAGCACTTTTTAAATAACGATCAAAACGTAGGCACGTTTATATGTGATACGTTACCTATAGGAATGTTAGAATGTGTGTGGTCTGGCGTTGTTGAACAATACGCTAACATTGAACAAACAAGACACCCGGCCGCAGCGGTGACCCCTCATTAAATGAGACTGAGCCGCTTTTCAACAAGAACAGAACGCATTTATAGGACTCATGAAATATCATTAGAAAAAAAAAATCTGCTATAACGTCAAAAAAAAATTCAAAATACGTATCCTGAACGAAAAAAAAAATGAACACTTTCTCTCTCTCCCTTTTACGTACTCGTATGTACACCGCGGTAAATTAATTAAAAAATATCGACAATTGTATAGATCTAAAGATTATTAAAACGCTGCTGTTCCTAATAAAATTTTCTGTGAGGGAGAGGTCGTCATCACGTCGCACCGCGCCCGCACCAATTTGTTGGTCCTTAATGAATTCACTAATGTTTTCATTAAATTAATTTTAAGTTTTTTTGCGTAAGGATTTCGCCGTTAATGAGACGCAAATTACCAAATCCTTTTGATTACAGTTTAATGCAAATTTTTCTTTTCGGGGAAAAGATAAAGTTCGTAGCTTCCCTCTTGGAAAGTTACAAAATGGAGTGCGATGCTTTGATAAGTGCCTTGTTTTATGAAAAAAATCGTTAGAAAATGTTCCTTTGTTTATTAGACTGTGTTCATGGATATTTTGATAAAGGGGATGAGATAAAAGATATGAGATAAGCCAATAAAGCTGAGCGCGTGAGTAGCAATACATTTCGCTGGAATGTTGGTAAATGTTTCCGCTTGATGCATTTTTGATGTTTTTCTGATGTGGGTCTATCGCCCTCTACTATCTAAATATTGTGATGAATATTCAATTCCTACGTGAGAATAGCAATGATATTTTTTCACATTATTTTTAATATTTCATATGTTTTTGATAATAACAAATGAAGTGTGATACAGATAATAATTTTTATGCTCATTTGCAATAACAAGAATAGTGTTTTTGTTTTGTCGCTTTCGCGTATCTTTACCTTCAAATTAACAAGCGCAATTGTGTAGGTAATCATTTTTTTACAATTTTGATGAATATAAATAGAATTACAAAATTCTGGTTGTGTAGTAGTTAGAGTTTCATGGGGTAACTTTATCTCTTTTTATACAATTTCATTTTGAAGTCGTATCCACATTATGACCAATTTCCTACCATTTTAGTAGGACAACATTATCCCCGAGAGGCCATCGAATAAAAAGACCTTCTGTGCATAGATAAAGGACGTTCCGTTGTCGTGAACTAAATTGAATTTTGTTACGAAAAATTTGAAAAGTATACATTTTCCGATCGTCGTCGCTTGATTAGCAACGAACTGATTGGTTTTTTATTTCAGTTTATGTATCCGTTTCCTGTATTGTATAGTATTAATAATAACTATTATGTATATTAATATGTATACACGTGCAAGAAAATTTGTTTTTCTTATCATGGAGTAAAAACTAAATATGTATGTATAAAATAATATTCGAACTAAAAATATGACTTTCCTCAGTAGTTAATCTGTTATTTTATTTAAAACTAGGTTGAATTTTTAAGGGATTGCCAAGTTTTTTTTAAATTAGCGAGCTGCAATATTTTTCTAAGTTCTCACAGTCCGCAGGTATAAAGTGTTGGTGATGCGTCTGAGGATTCATTCACTAAATAAGCGGAAAGCGACTATTAGCAAATATAAACTTTTCTCAAACTACCTAGAACCTTCTAAAAAGGTTCAACATAAATGTACGTACAATTAGATCCAACGCTGCTACAAGACTTGCCCGCACCGCTGATCGCTTGTTTCAAGAATGCAACCTAAGTACTCCAAGCGAGCTCGCAATGAATGCACCTCACTTATTAACCAGAGTGCACTTTTCATTCAAATTCTTAAGGGAATATATAATTTTAAATCACAATTTCAAAACAAGAGCACGCCTACAAAACACTTCACAAGTAGCTAGGGATAAAGATTTCCCCTTATTCACCTATCCAGTAGGCTTATCTAGTAGGTATGTTTAGTAAACTTGCTATTTATTACACATGTTATACGTTTGGTTGTGTTGTCAAAGAAAAAAATAATTTCAGGAATATCCTATATGTTGGTTTTTCATGTGTATCTAACAGGAAATACAATTTGAGTCAAAATCACTTGTATCTTTGCCTTACTCTATGACTGGGCGTAGAGGCATTCGCTACACGACGAATCAAGAGCTATGTCAACCCAGCATTCCACTGTATTTGCACAACTCAAATCTGAAAGGTCAACTAGCTTACTACTAGTAACGATGAAAAGTAAATATAACTATGCTCCCAGTTATATCAATTATAATTTATATTTAGTTTTTGCAAGTAATAATAGACTACAAAACTTAAAGAAAATTATTCAGCAAACTAAAAATAAAATACAATCTGTTTCATCTAATTTAATTAATTAATTAAAATTAGAAAATAGTTTTAGTCAAAACAATGATAGAATATGTTTGTAGGATTGCAATGCTTTCATTTTAGTTTCAATTGAATTGTTTTGACTAGCTGGTTTTGTCTAACAAATATAAAGCACGACTAAATAAATGTATTGAATAATAAAGAGATTTGGGCTATTCCACGGATAAAGGAAAAACTAGTTATTTTCTAAAATGTATTAAATAACCAATGTAGAAATAACATAATCTATACGGTTTATTTGAAAAAATAAATAAATTAGAAAACGCCTTTTTCATTTTTCAAGTCTGTTCTGCGTAGAAAAAGTTGGTGCAGTTTTTGAATGAATCAGACTATTTTTTGCCATTTAGTTTTTCTTTTTAAGTTGACAACCGTGTTGTATGTTAGAGTGTTTCTTTTTTAATAATCGACGTCAAAAATAAGCGGAAAAACCACCACCAGTAACGCTTAAAAATACAAAAGTAGATTTTCTGAACTCAACATGCGTTGTATGCTTGTGGGATTTTTGGAAAGAAAGAAATAGTTGATTTTTTACCTATTGAGTGTATTTTTAAGGCGTAAGATGTATAGCGGGATGAGATATGGTTTTCCCACCGGTCACAGTGAATGGTGAGACATTTTTATGTTGTTATTCAGTATAAGTGTGATTGGACCTTTCCATATTTGTGAATGCTTGCTAGATAATACAACCCCTCTAATTTTCTATGGTAGGGTCCAAATAAGGATTATATGAGGAGTGTAACTCAAGGTATTAAATAAATATAAAGAAAGGATTAAAACGGCTAGAGAAGTATATAGCGATGCATAAAGGAATGTGGCTGCCTGTGTCTGTGTTAAAGGAACTAAACACTATGTAAAAGGAAATAAAGATAGATAAATGAACTAGACGGAAATTAGAAGACAAGTGATTCGTCGTTAGGTTTCTACAAGAGCATCAGTAACATTACCATATTACCATTACAACGATTTAAATAACCTTTAATCAAAACAAAGATAACTTCCTAAACCACCAACTAAAAAAGAAACAAATCCTTTTAAAATTGTAAAAGAAAGAAATAAAACCAGCCATGGTTTTACGTAGAAATTAAAAAAATGTTGAAAGTGTAGCGATAACGGAGGACACACGTGGATTTTACGAAAAACACTCCATACAGGAAGAAGACAATATTATTAAGGCGGACTCGTAGGTATACTCATATAGTTAAAAAGCACATAATGATAACCATCCCTTAGTATATGCCCTGTTTAAATCTGATTATCTCAATATAAAAGTAGGTACAAGAAAATTCCTAAGCTAAAAGTGTGTCATTATGAGTTTGCGTAGATCCAAAAGCGCTAAGCAAATTTTTTTGACGCTAAAATCAACATCTACTGAATCGATAAGAAATTCTAGTCCTCTGGATTTTTTTGGTTTGGTAGCTTTTTTGTTGCTTAAATATGATTTTTATGAGTTTCTAATTTTTTTGTAATGTCATCACAATAAGTAATTCCAAAACATATATAAAAACCTTTCTGATTTTTCCTTATTTTAGTACTCGTCCCCCCACCAGTAAATTTTGTATCGTCTATATTTTTTTGTAGAATGTAGGCTAAATTTTATTTCATTAGGTAGTGCACATGTCTTAGCACAGATAATAATATCTGGTCATTTGTAGTATTTGGACTAAAATTTTGTCTGATAATAAACAGTGCAGAGCTGTGAAGTATTTCTCAGTCTTACCGGTCAAACTCCTTGGAATGAAATGAAAAATATTTATTGACCTCCGACATGCTATATTTATTGCTGTATGTCTTTTAGTTCCCTTTAAATGATAGTTGTAATATCTCGAAAATATGAATATAGGTTATTTTTACGTCAATAATAATATAAATTAATTCATTATCTGTTGTAAAGTATATGTTCTGCTGTTATAACAGACAAATAAATAGTTCCAAGTCAAAATTTGTTACCTTCCAGAGTCAAATGTCCCAACAGTCACTATGAAATTGCATATTTATAAGTTTCTATGTTTTTCGCTTGAAAATCAAAGACGACTGAACTTTTGAAAGCTTCACCTATTTGTTACTCAAACTTTTCAACTTGCCATGGACTTTATAAGATGCTAGACAAAAATGTAACAAATATGCACATGAGTAACTGTGAAAATATATTTTAATTTTATACAGGGCATCTCAAAATAAACATGTCTGTATACATTTGGCAAAATATAATAAATCAATTTGAAATTTGGAATTGATTTACTGACATTGCGAGTTGGTATATTATCTCTGGTTAGTGGCGGTAGGAGTCAATGAAATAATTCTGCACTTTACAAGAGGCTATGGTTTCAGATTCCAATTTGCACGAAGCGCTTCACAGAAAGTTTGATTATTCGCACTGCTTGAGATTGGATCTTTCTCCGAACGATGACGGATATATTCCAAGAGCATTTCGATATGTAGCTTTTCAAGCAGAGCTTTAACAGGCAAGTTTGACGTTTTACCGGATAAAAGGATCATACAAGAAAATAAAAATATGTTTCTTAAATTGATTAAGTTTGGCATTGTAGAGTATTAAAGTTAGAAACGTGCAGTGGTGTTTCTAAAGTGGTACCCTTTCATAAGATTACGATTTTACTTTTAATCTTTATTTCATAGAGTATAGAAAACACAAAAATCAACATATACACGATACGTACTTACCTATATTTATCAATAATATTCTATCAACTGAAACTGAAGTTGCTTCCAATAAATCTGTCGGTATTAATTAGCCGACACTATCAATAGCTTTACCTGTAGCCATTACTTTATGTGAATATTTGTAGTAGGTAGTGTAATCAGACACAGTGAAAACAAATGACGGTAGTTAGCCAGGCGCCGCAGAGGGCAGTATCCGCGATTTATGTGGGAAGGGGGGTGCAGGGCGCCGGGGCCCGCAGGGCGGGGGGGAGCCGAGTGAGAGATGTAGGTGTTGCGTCTTCCCTGAACTAAGGTAATTAATGACCAACACATCCTCAACTTCTTAATGTCTTAGTATTTTGCTAATAAACATAGGGTCTTTGTTAGAGATGAAGAACAAGTTTTCAAAATAACACCTTGTTGTGATAGTCAATTTCTACAAAGTATTAGACATGTTTTTAGTCATTCAAAATACAACCTTCCAAAGCATAAGGATTCCAATTATAAATGTAACATGATTGATGCTACCGAATGAAGGAAACAAATAATTTAGATATTCATTTGGTAGGCCGACAAGAGCTGTCATCATACCAATTCCGAATTCGATTACATGCGGCATTCGTGGAAATCGCACAAAGCCAAGCGATGACCGAATATCCGAAACATCCGATTCGTTTCGGTTTTACATTCGTTTCATACTGCGGCAGATTGAAAAATCTCATCCTCCACTACCTATGACATATTGTATTATATCGCTTTTATAAAAGACATGTTACCTTTTCGATCTAACAAGCATTGGACTTCAAAAATTGATTTACATTCCTTAATGATTTAAATTAATGAAAAAAGTAAGTTTCTCGCTTTAGTCAATGTTTAAATCGAAGATTGTTTTAGAAACCGATTTGAAAAGCCATTTTTAATATTTTCACTAGATGTTTTTAAATTTTGTTTGACAAAGTTATACACACACCATCTAACTGAGTGGGACTAACCCTGATTTACGAATGAAACTTTGGGCACTCTAAGTTAACTTGATACCGATAAAGGAATGTCCGTAGTATAATAACGTGGTATCATAAACAGCTCAACCCTATTTATAAAATAATATACATTCTACCAATATGGCATAAAATTCAAAGACAAAAGTAATATTGTATGTGCACTTTTCCATTCTATCGATCTTTTACAGTAACTCTTTACTATAAGAAACATCATGAGAATTGAAATTCTATTTTTAATAGATATAACATATCAATAGACAAACTTTTGTTCTTGAAATTAGAAATCACGATTAGAAAGCATGAAATAAACATACCGTGTTCATTGTATAGCAGTAGATGAGGAGATGTCTCTATTCTCTATGAAATATTATTTTTCAGTTGAATACTAATAAAAATAGAGGCCGCTACGTTACAGGTACATTACAGAGATTAAAGTTCGAGATTGTTTACGAGCTAATTAATCCGTCGTGGATAGGAGGATGCGAGCGCAATTACTCTACTCCTAGTTACTGGCTCTATCCTCACAGGATGCTATTTTTAATTTTTGTAATGAGCCCCAGATAAAACGATGTTATTTAGACTGCGAAATTTCCAAATTGTAGTCAGATATGCTTATTACGCAATAAGTGAAAACTTTATCTTTAACTAAACTTAAACTTTTATTAAAGTGAAATAGTTTCACTTTAATAAAAGTTATTTTTCGGATGATTTCTATTAATTTTAATTTACATAGTTTTAGCGGCTTTATATTTAAGTATTCAATATTAATTTGAATTATTAGAACATAGCTAAAACTTACTTACAACTTCATTAAAAATACCAAACTCTCCTTTCGGTATTCAATCACCTTACGAACTAAATAAAGGTGTAAATTTCAGTTGGCTTCGACATCCTAGTAGTGTTTACGAATTTATTTGCAAATCAAATAAAGTGTAAAATTACATTATTTAAGTAAAACTAAAGATGATTTAACCATTCCATTGATAGAGAATGTATCGCAATTCATTAGGATGTTACTCAAGCATGATTAGCAAATGTGAATAGTCTTTGAAAGAAACAATCTGAGGCATGGTATGGTTTTGTATTGGCAATCGACATAGGCGGTCGAGCCCTCCACAAACACAATAGCGACGATCAAATACGAGAATGAAAAACCGAGAAATAATAACCCCATTTCATCGAGTCTCTATTGAAAGCAATACCGGCCTTAATTTCTCTTTTATTTTGAATTCAACATTAAACTACAGAATTAGGTTTTAGTATGTATAAAATGGCTTGTCAGTTCTATTTAAAGTTAAATAGTGTTTATTTGTTTAGTGAAAAATTAAATCTGAATTAAGTTTTTTATGATTAGGTCAATAAAGCAGTTCATACTAAGGATATAAAATAGGCGTAAGCCCAGTCCATTTAAGAGATTCATATTTAAGCATTCATTCATTTATCGCCTTTGTATCATACTATATTTATTTTTCAACACAAATCACATCTTCTACGGTCTCACGGTCGTCTAGTAACTGCGTCTGTGTTATTTCAGCGTCATGACAGGGGAAGTCAAGATATTATAAAAGGTTAATCTTTAAAAGTTTACATTTAACGAATGGACCTAACAAAACCTTACTATGTTTTAATTTCTTAACATTACTTTTTTAAATTACAAGCAGCGGATAATCCTTCGAAATACCACCAAAAAAGTTATGATAAGAAGACCGTTACGTATTCATGTCTTCCGAATGTAAGATAAATTTCCCAGCGAATCACCTGTGGAAATTCCCACATATTCTTAAAACAGCTTTATCCAAGGGTTCAGGATATGTGTTTTAAAAATCCTTTTTGTAATAAATTATTCTGAGGAAAACTAGAACGATTCCTCTTAATGGAATGTGCTACTAATCCTTTGTTCCTTTTGCTTGCTTTGCTCAGAGCAAAAAACAAAGAATTAAATTCAAACTTGTGAAATAATTAAATGTTCATGTATATGTTATTTTGGTTTATAACGTGATATTCCTATACAAATAATGAGGTCCACTCAGTCAATCGTTAAGTGCGATAGACTGTATCAAGCTGTTAAAAAAGATCTTCTTCATTTCCCGCCATCGATCATCCCAGTGACAGAGAAAGGGTCTCTTTATTCTGATAGATCGCGCTCATATTTATTGTACTCGACATGCTATACTAATTTACTTACAGATCAATCGCTGAAGCATTGTTTCATTTTGAATTTTAATTTTGTTATTTATAAAAAAGACTAAGAGATGTTTGATTATTTCAAATAATTTTAACTGACAAAATAGACGTTTTCAAAGTTAAACAATATCTTATATTTTCCTTACCATAAAACGTTAAAAATCACAATATAGAGAAGAATGGAAAAATAGTTAGTTGAAGAGGGTAGGTACGCCCCAAAGTGTGTTCCAATTTCACGGAACGTTTGACCGGTGAAGATGCCCAAAGGTGTCATTTCGCTGAAAGCTCCCTAAAGTTATGGGACACTTAACTCTACACAACAATTTTTTTAAATTTTCGAACGTGAAGAGATTTTTTTTACAAAAGCTTTTCTTCTGTTTTACAAAGCAGTATTTTATAATTTCTCATATTATATAGCATATTTTTGATTCAAAACCAACTGTATATGTTGGTACGTTGAAGAAGGAAAGTTTTAAAAGAGCTTCCCCGAATGGCACCATTTCTCGGAGCTTCTTAGCGTCCACACATGTCATGGTAACTTTATTTGCTTGAAAGTTTTCTAAGCGCGGCTGTTTGCTGGCCGCAAGTGGCCTGGCTAAGGCGGAAACATTAAGGTTCCATCAGCGGCCATATTTTCCGGCGAGGCTAAATTTTCACGGAGGCCCGAACGGACCGACACGCCTTTGCACTCAGCCATGTACACAATGAAGTGGAATAGCGTATGGTGCCAATAATGTTCACTTTCACAAACTGACCGCAACACTTTAAGGTGAGTTTTAAATGTAACTTAAGATAAGGTTTCTAGACGCGAAGAAGTTTTAACTTTAAATTGGAAAACTGATAATGCAACTGCATCTTTAACCTTACCGGGATTTAAACTATTATTTATTTTTTGAGTAAGTAGCTGTAGGATTTTCAAATAATATCTACCTATACCGACTCATTAAAATGCCCAGATTCTTAGCGGAGATTTTGTAAACTCATTAGCGAACTTAAGTGAACTCATGTAATTTTGCAAATTTATTTCTCATGACCTTTAACACTTAACTCTTAAGGACTATATTAGGTAGTGAAAAAGGAGTACAGTTGTACTGCTCGATGGGACGTTTGATTGACACATCGGAAATGATTTCGCTCCGCCGCTGTTATCTCTCTGATAATACAGTCAGTAGGTCATCACTTCACTTATTCTATTCGACCTACGTTCCTTGGAATAGACGTCAGTATTCAAAACCATTTTCCATGCTGACTGTACCTCACTGATTTGTTCAGTGTATTTGATTCGGCTCATGATACCGTGAGCAAAATAGCTTGCGTTTGTTTACCCTTTTATGAAATTGACATCAAAGGGATCTTTGCAATAATAATTATTAATGAAACACAATAATTTAGAACACCTGCAGAGATAGATATCATCACTTTTCAATAGCTCCATATTTTATGAACTCGATTTTAAAAAAGCTCTTATTTTAAGAATACAACAAACCGTACAACCCATCGAATTTCGTAAACTACACCTTTTTATGTACGTTTGTAACGTTTTACTCGCCTATAGTGTTAAAGTTTAAGGTTCACGCGAAAAAAAGTATTTAAAATTTCGTTCCGCCTTCTCTTAAATAATTTTGACAAAAATACAAGAACAGAATACAGCTTACGTACAAAAGATCCGTGGAAACAATTTCCCTGGGATGAGACCGTGGGGTGAAATAAACCGTTATAGCAAGTGAGGAAACCTGAAAAAACGATTCTCTGAAAATTAACTCAATCCTTCTGAGGAAACGCCAGTCGTTCCTGTATATGTAATCCTGGAGTTTGGGTCAAATCTTGAATTTTTGGTATGATTTTGAGATATTGCATATTGAAATAATATTAAAGTGTTTAGCTGTTAAGTTATCTCTTTTATCAGCATAAAATGAGATTTAAACCGTTTCAAGTGAGCGCTAGCATCAACAGTTATTAAAAGAGGATTAACTCTTGCCAAGTACGATGTAACTTGCTCCTTCGCTAAAGACTTGAGTGGCAACTGAAGGGCAACTTTGTGATTGCTATGATTCTTTTTATTACATACTTTCTCGTCTGCAGACAGTGTTACTGTTAAATCGTTTTAAAAAGGAAACAGATGAAATTTTTATGAAATAGAAAAGGCGGAAAGTTATATGACATTTCACGTATTATACAAAAGTGTTTCTGGTTGGGTTACGTTACAAATAAAATTACCATAGTAGTTGGTGTTTTTTTTAAAATACCAATTTCATACTATCTATATAGGTTTTAATATGGTATAAATTATAAAAAGATTCAGCCTTTGTGTTTACCTTGCATTGTTTGGCTTGCGTTTATATTTTTTCGACAAAAATTATTTACGAACATGGACAAAAGAACAATTCCAATTAAATATTTAAGTTGTTATACAAATTGCAGGAAATAAAAATAAAAACGTTGATCTACAAACTAGGCTCCCATTAAACTAGCATTCCGGCACTAAAACAACGTTAATTGCCTCTTGCTTACACCCATTTTCCCGTCATTTGCTCGCGTACATTTTCTTTGTCTGTTAACATTAGGGCTCACAAACCTGGCAACACTTAGAAACACAATATTTCTTTGGTCGAGATAAATTGCGGTCGGGCGTTAGTTTGATTGGATGGTATTTGTTGCCTTTACAATGAACATTAGCGTTAGCCGAGTGCTTTTTCATACTTGATACATTCAGACCTTTAACGACTTTATATTAGTTTGTTTTGTCTTTCTATCAATTCGGTATGACCCAATTATTTTGTAAACACAAAAAAATTGGTAGGTTTCCTCAATAGTTCATAAGCTACCATTATGTTAAGTTTCATTTGAGACGATTAAGCGGTTTTCACATGAAAAAGTAGCAAGCAGAGAGACGGACTCACTTTTTCGAATAAAATTAATGACTGATTCGTTTTAAAGAAAGGATTTTATACTATTATATATATTTAAGAAATATATTTCACCATTACCAATTCTTTCTTTACAATAGAATTTCATTAGAAAGTTTCAATTTCCTAATAAAACACATACAAACCTATAATTAAAATGCTTATAGAAATAGACGTGAATATAAAAGTCGATAATTTTTCATATATGTGGTAAATTTATTGGTATTTGTTGAGTCGTCCGACTCATTTTTATTGTGAACGTAACTCAATAGATCGATCCGATGTTAAGAGCAACAGTTGATGTCTGATCTCATAAAGACATTTGGTGGCAATTTCCTTTTACCGAAAACCGATACGCGTTTGTATTCAACAGGGTTAGAACATGATTTTATATTTCTTTTGCGATTACATGCTTTCTTTCAGGATCATTAATTTAAATATGTAGTTTATTTATGACGTCAAGATATTAAGTGTTTAAGATATTAATGTTAGGACCTTAGAAATAATTTAAATAACTATTTTTGCAAATAAATTGTTTAAAATGTTTTTGTTAATTAAGACCTAAAAAAGGCAATTAAGTTTATTAATTACTTTTGTTTAGATTTTTAAGAACATTTTGTGAACTGTAAGCTTTTATACTCAATCGTAATTTAAACCGTGGATGGAACAAAGATTGGTAAGTAATAAAATAAAACACAAAGTTTACTTCCACACTGTATTCGAAGAAAGTGAAACTACACATTCTAGACACAAAGCCGTTCCCATCAGGGAACAAACCCGAACGTACCTGCTGCATACTCGTATATCAACACTACGTAGTATAAAACAAAGTCGCTTCCCGCTGTCTGTCGCTACGTATGTTTAGATGCTTAAAACAACGCAACGGATTTTGATGCGGTTTTTTTAATAAATAGATTGATTCATGAGGAAGGTTTATATTTGTGCAATACATTCATAATATAGTAGACAAACACTGATAGTTTTAGAGATTCCTAATGTGATGTAAATTAATAATTTTTTTGCGATACATTGCCATCGCTGGCTGAACCCTACGAGATAGATCAAAATAATGTATTACAAAATTGCACACCTTAAAAAGGCCTACACATTTTTTTGCCCTGTTATATGTCTATCTCTTAAGGATAAATCACAATAATCATTTTATCCTTTACTTTTTACGAGAAAGCTTTTGGCTTATTTACGAAGCGATTTTAAGCAATACAGCATGAATTATTTTCAAATTAAGTACTTTAAATACATTGTACCTGTAATATTGATCAATATGGTCCTTAACAGCATGTAATTTAAATGAAAGTTTTCGAAGATATTACAGATTAAAAATGCAGGGATACAGCGGTTGCGGCGGTATCGGCCAGAGGGCAGGTTTGAACGTTGAGGGTTGTTCACATGGCCATTTATATGTCGTACTTTCAAAAGTAACCTCTAAAAACATGTTTATATTATCTAATTAAAAAAAAAAAACAAATGTTTGGTATAAAGACATTTCGTAGTTTATTTAGTATCAGAATTGCACCCGTGCGAAGCCGGGGCGGGTCGCTTGTATATATAAAGTAATAGATTTCTACCAAAAACGTAAAGGTTGTTGCTGTCTGCTAAGTTTTATTTTAGTTTAATCCCCGTGCCGTATGCACAGAGTTCATAAACATAAATGTAAAAGTAAAAACTTCTACGTTTTAAATGATCTTAGTATTTGTAGCAAGCCTTCTAGGGGGAGAGATGAGCACGCCCCCCGTATCCGTCTGATTATACAAAAGCACGTATCTCGGATTTAATACCATGAGTTTTAAAGTCTTTATTTAAAATACGTTTTAATGACGCTTGTAGATATTTCACTTGACTTTTTAAGCATTTCACATATCAGTTAACGTAGCTCTCAAAGTAAACAGATCATTTAAAAATGTAGCGATTGATTTGATTAAGGACTGCATTTGGATTACTTTTTATTTACAGTAACGATACCATACAAACAAGACTACATAGAAAGGATTTTCCGTGGGACCATAAAGAAATAAAAAGTTCGGGATAATTTACTTCTGGTACATTGCACGGAAAGCAATAGTAACTATACGAGCTGTGTAAAAATGTAGCCTGGAAAACCTTTTACTGTAGCCCGTCCTGTTGGGACCACGGCTCTGCAGCATCTAAGCTTTAATCATAGGTATATTTATGATCTTATACCTTCAAAGCATTGCGTTTTGATTGTCAAGTTTTGGTAAAGGGATATGCTGGTCTTACATATATATTTGATGTTGTTGATATAACAGATAAGCAACGAAAACGTACGACGATAAACGAGGAATCGGCTCAGGGTCGTCTTGATTGACTTCAAAGATTTGGGGCTTTGTCAAGAACGGATATCTTCTTAGCTGATGATAATAATAATGATGAACCTTTCTACCGAAACGTTTCAGTTTTAAGTAAAAATTTAAACCTGGCGCTGGTATATTTTTTGCATTAAAAACAAATTTATGATTTTATGTAAAGGTGCCTTGAAATAAGGATTTAAGCGTCGTAGAAACTGCTGCGTTAACATTTCACTGCATTATTTCGCTCAGGATTCCAGATGTCAGCAACTTGTATGCGCTTACTTAATTAGCTTCATGTTTAATCTGTAATAATCCTTCGAGTTTATTAATTCGGCGAACTACGTCATTAGGTGACTATTTATGATAAATGTATTGTATGTACTTATTTAGGGATTATTCTACCCTTGTACTTAGCATTTGCAAAAATAATGTGATAAAATGTGTTATTTCAGTTTTTAGTTAAAGATTAAATTGTAATTGAAAAATCACGCGTAAACTTCAACTAAATCGCATGTATTCTTTTTAAAAGAAAAAAAATCTTTACATAAGAAAAACTGGGCCAGGTCAGCGGATTTTTAATCCAAGTTTATGAAAGTAGGTTGGTTTTTACCGTAAAGAAAACGTAACTATTCTAAATGATCTTTAACTTTTCGTTGAATAGAACAAGCCATCTTAAAAATGTTGCTGCTTTAGATAAAGGTTAAACATTTTAGTCTTCTATTTTCCAACTGCAAAATAACTTTATGAAGCGCTATTTTTAAATCCGATAAAACTTAAACTCGAAAATAAACAAGGTTTTCTTCGCTCTTTATAGTATTAATCCTTGCCGTAGCTTCGTGCAAGATTTGTTTTTCTTAACGAAGCGTCTCTCCTACCCAGCGCGTCTTCATAATCTATCTTATGATTTATCACATACTGGAAATTATTCAGTTTTCATTTAATAAAATAACTCGGATCGACTTTGGGTGTGCAAACACTTTTTATCAAAATAAAAAAGTTTTGTAAATGATAATAATTTTTAATTTCACTTTAAAAATTATCCGGAAACCTTACAGTCAATGCAACGAACCAAGAACTTTGACATAGATATATCAACGTCAATTGTAACTGCCTAAGCAACACAAAATTATAAATTAATTACAAAACAATTTATCTTTCTAAAAAGAATCTGGAGTTGATTTAAAATAAATCTCTATTTAGTACCTAAACGGGAAAACAGAAACTTCTCCTAAGTTCGCGTAGATACGAGTTAAGATAAAAAAAGCGAGGCGGAAAATTTACAAAACACATTTTTCTTGTAGACATTATATCGTAAAACAAGTGGGTGGAGCGCCATATACACTGAATAGAGCACAAATATCTCCGAAGTGACGTTTCTTATGAATCTGACACGCGAATCCTGAGATTAAATTCATGCCCCGAGGTACAATCGTGCTGAATAACAGAGCATCGTCCACACTGTCACTGAAATGAAAAATGGAGGAATCATTTTCATTCTATACATTTTTGTTCGCGGGCGAATAGTACTTGCGATTCCAGCACTGGTCTCTTAATTACAATAAAAAACATTCGAATCTTAAAACTTTTTATCAAAGATCTTTTATTAAAATTTTACATCCATTTTATAATTTCTAAAACGTTACGCAAAACTTTAACGTATTGTTCAAATGCAAAATGTGGTTAGTACAAAGTTGACAAAGACGCAAGAGGGAGAAATTAAAAGAAAAGTCCGAAAAAAAGTTTTAAATAAGTAATTCTTTTGATATGCGTAAGATGTTTCAATAAAAACAATGTTTGAAAGAAAAGAAAATTCATGAAATAAAAACGAGAGTTTATATAAATAGAAGCGCATATAATACTGCAGTATTCAGCATAATTATTCAATATTATTTTGATATTTACCAATACATTACGTAAAGCTAACAGATAAAACAGCAAGTAATTTTTCTTACAAACTTAAATTAAAAGTTCAATTTCAATGTGACGCTGAAAACGAATCAGGCTTACTGATAATCACATTGTAATTACTGATAGTCGAAATACCCTAACAAACGATCCTTTTAATCCGCGGAATCGCAGCTCCGGCTAAAATATTCATAAATAGAGATATTGTGATAGCCCGCCTCAGCAATTACGCGGTGATATTAAAACTTAATTAAAATTTGTTTATCAAGGCTCGAAAGCGATTAAAACTTATAACGACGCCCCGCCGATGTAGACCGCCTTACGAAATGAGTTTATTTACGTAAATAGTGCTGAACAAGTTACATTTTCAACGTCTCAACGTTAATTTTGAAATTTTATTAGTGGATAGAGTTTTGTGACAATTCCACCAACAAAAAAAAAATGTTTTAGCTGTCTCAAGATTACAGTTTGACGCCATAACAGAAATCCAAATATTATTACTTTTTTCAGTGTATGAAGACGCATGATTGCAAATCAAAAAAGATTTGTCACTTCTACAGCTATGTACTAAAGTTACTAAGTACAGATTTTTTTCTATTTTAATTATGTTCCTATTCAACTTCACAAAATACCTCTAGGGGGCAGTATCAAAGGGCTGTAGGTACTTAATGTACGACACAGTACCTACTGTTGAGCAACTTATTTAGAGTTGCTCTGTTTGTGCAAGTTATCTTTGAATTTATGTGAGGGCAACACCAAGGCCGCGTGGGACGATCTACGGAAAATTAATGAGCATTTGCCTTTGCAGCCAGTTCAATACTCCCGGTTTTTCTTCTTAATGTTTTACTGATAAATACTTTGTTTTGTTATGTACAAGCTTTAGTTATTTTTAAAACATTTATTTATGGAACTAAATTGAAAAAGAAAATGTTGATAGATATTTTTAAATACACATTTATATACGAAATATAAACATAAAACGTACGTATTACACGTTACAGAAGTCGGAAGCCAAATATCAAGCCTCATGGTTGTTTGCTACTATAGTTCTAGTCGTAGATTAATGATTGCTTTCCACTGCGCTCTGACTAGATGACGCCCTTCATAATACCAATAGCTCAATCAATACGACAACTAGTTTTAGATATTTCATTTTAATGTGTATTGATTGTTAACAAAAATTCTTGTGCGCGTAAAAGATAATGCTATCAACTTTTACAGTTTTGCCCGATTAATGGGAAAATTATTTTATATCAGTCAAGTACTTCAGTTTCTGTTGTGAATGTAGGTTCATAATTCTTTTTGCGTAAGTATTTTAAAATTATTGTATGTACCTTTAACAAGTACCTAAAATAATTAATTTGTGCATCTATGAGGGAATCTGAGAAAAAGTGAAATTTAAAAATCTATTTGATATTTTTAATTGTGTTACAAAGTCGTTACCTATACTATAGTTCTATTTAAAAAATTAACTGCACAGGTTTTCATAGTATAATATTTTGTTTTATCGTTTAAATCAGATTCTTTAGGATAGTAGTCTATTAAGAAGAAGCGGCTCGTCACCGTCAGTCATACTTTGCTAGGAGATGGAGTAAACTATGCCAGAATGGCGTATTTGGAGTGCCATATTTTTCTTGTATGCATGCTCCATCTTGTAGGAGCACCGTGACTACTAATTCACTAGCAACTACCAATAATTAATCTAGGGTTAAAGTATTGATGCGTTATATTTATTCAACTAGAGGCGTCAAAATAATGTTTTTGTTTCATTTCAATCCGATTCGATGCAAAAGACCTACATTTCGTCGATTTTTTCAATTTTTTTTCCTCAATCCTTTTGAAGATAGACTTACATAAAAAGAGCGCTAAGTAAGGGGAATATAACACGCATCCATTTAATTAAAAAATTATCAATTTAAAATTCTTGATTTAATGAGAAATTATAAATTTAAGTTTACCATTCGAGCATTTCATCTCCGTTTTAAACATAATATTACCTTCATTAAACTTTATTTTTGTACGTATCCACGCAGAAAACAGTTTGGAAATGCTAACAAAATGTTTATGGTTAACTTATGCGAGAGCGTTTATTTAAATAGCTATTGTTCGCAACAAAATCAATAGCAACAGCTTAAAGCTAACAAAAACCTACGCATTGTTTGGAAAGCCCACAGATCTGAGAATGCAACCTAACTAGAGAAATTTTATAAAAGAAAAAAATACAGGTAGGTTAATACATATATTAAAACATATGTATATATGTAAAACATATGTGTAACATATGTATATATGTTTTACATATATAAATAAAACTTATTTAAAAACTTCTGGTCTCGCTTTTAACATGTGAGTTTATAATTGACAAATAAAACTGTTTTAGAAGCCTTGACTCGGATTTTTTTGGTGTTGGGATTAGTGAATACGCAGTTTGCGAATTACCTAATGTAAAGTTTTGGTGTGGTATAATTTATTTTATTTTTAAAAGCAAAATACAAAAACAGAATTCCAAACTCAAGAACCTTTCTAGGACCGGTACAATTTTACGGCTTTTTGCAAAATACTAAAAGTCGTACCTGTAATCTTCAACATCCCCTTAGTTGAGAAAAAGATGTGCCTCAAAGCTTTAATATTCAATTGGCTATGCCATTTCTATTATTTTCTCGATTCTGTGTTAAAGCCCAAACAATTATGTTAGTTAACATGACGTAGTCCGCTCTCCTTTCCTTAGGCGTTTTGGATACTTATAACTAAAATTTGATGTTAATGTCGAGTTAGGATCGCTACGTTTATGGTTGTTATTCTCGTGAATATTCCATAAACATTGTATAATATATGAAGGTTACAATACATGGTGAAATCGGTATGGACAATACAACGAGCGAATGAAGCTCTAAGAGTCTACTGGAGCAATACATCCAACATTTTTAGTATCAAAAACTTGGCATACTAAAAATAAACTTGAATCGCAGGTTCTGACCTCGTCAGAATTCGAACCCGGAACTTCTCACGTAGCAGGCATCTAAGCTGCTCCACAGAAGCTGTCAAACCCACGAAGAAATTGTTTGTTTGTACTTTTTGCAAGGAATTGCTCATGTTTAAAATAAACAATCGAACAAATGAATATAATTCTTATTCTATTTCACTTGATGAATAAAATGGGATTCAAATAATGGATGCAACACCAATCGCCATGCTGTAAACAAATTAAACACTTTTTCCTGAAAAACGAGGTGCAAGAAAAGTCCAGTACAATATAAAAATCATTGTTGCCGTCCTAGTGCATAGGTATAATCTTGTCTGCAATAACAACATGAAGGTTTTAGTAATATATATTTTTTCCTAAAGCAATACTTTCTAGAATATTGTCTATTCACAGCACATGTTTACGACATATTTTCTCTTACAAGATGAGGGATGGTGTCGTCACTCATCTGCAAATTAACTGCTCTAATGAATACGCTCTGACGTCTAACCACTTATGAGAGATCCCCTATGTTCCCTCTACAAGAACCGTTAGCTTTTACGAAAAGCAAAGCAAGAGGTCAGCAATGTCTGGTCTGAAATATTAGGCGCGGTAAGGTTACTCTTGATGTATCACTTTCATAACGTCCATATGCTATTAGTGTCTAATGAGTATTTTTTGCCGATATTGCTTTTTATATATAAATTACAAAATTTTGTATTATTACATTTTTATATTATATAAAACAATATAGATTGTATGAAACGTTAAATATTTAGAAGGTATTATCTTTAAAAATGTTTAACTAAAAAAAATGTAAGTCGAATTTGTAAGCGTTTTAACTCAGGTTAAGATTTAAACAATCCAAGAGTTTGGGTCGCAGCGAGGTCTGTTA
The DNA here is from genome assembly GCA_949316135.1 of Choreutis nemorana. Taxonomy (NCBI): domain Eukaryota; kingdom Metazoa; phylum Arthropoda; class Insecta; order Lepidoptera; family Choreutidae; genus Choreutis; species Choreutis nemorana. Next base: position 4,838,197 of record OX438601.1, on the reverse strand, counting down.
GAGTTATTTATACCTACGTGACTTGAACGTTGTCTCCTTGGGGACCCGATGCTTGTCTACCTTGCATGTCAGCTCAGCCGACCACAAAAAACAACAAAGTTTGCTTTTAGATTCCTTAATTAGTACCTACAACATAGATTACGATAGGTAAGGTTTTAGTTAGTTGTAGTTTTTGACAATATGTTACAGGAAAATCGTAGGCATTTAATATTTATTTATTTAAATATCCATGAACAAAGTTAGAATATTTTTAAAACCAATTACATTTATCCTATCCAGTATTAATTATAGCTTCTAACTAGCAATTTTGGACTTTACCAAACCAAATTTAAAGAAAAAAATGATATGTTAGAGATTTTTAGAAAAAAAAGTGCTTAGAGGCTGTAAATGTACTCAAATCTCAATACATGTTTAAATAAGATGCATTAGGTAAAATTTTGCACATTATGCTGAGGCAGCATTTTAAAAATAATAAAAAGTAGAAAGACAAAATGAGAAGATTTTTTTGGCTTTTTGTTGTAGAAAAAATAATTGCACAATATCTCAGTTGGTGAGCAGCAGAAATATTATAATTATATCATACCACATGGGAAATAGAAGCTAATCAAGGCAGTTGATAAATAGTAGCCCTTAATTCACCTACACATTCTAGTAACATAAATATAAACAGAATTATCTAGTTTCTTGTATAGGGTATCAGGCATAGATAGCAGAGTTAAATAAATGAATAATAGATCTCAGCAAATAATCTAATAATTTATTTATTTTTCAACATAATTGACACCTCCTCCAAAGAATGACCGTTCCCGTCATGTCAGCGGAGGTCAAGATGTTTTTAAAAAGTTAGTTCTTTAAAGTTTACATTTAAAGAACTTAATTTACTAAGCAATTAATTTGAATCAATCTGAACACTATAACAAATGTTCCAAACAATTTGAACCCATTTTTGACAAGATAGTTTAATGTTGGAAGGTCCGGTAAGTTTCGATGTTTCATCTTTTAATTTATATTCAACAACACGGGCAAACAAGAAGACGTCACTCCTAATGGAAAATGATACCGTCACCTATTGACACAACGATGCTCTCCGGACTGCTTCACGGAAGAAATAGAAATGAGGGTAGTACCAACCCAGACGATCTCGCACACAGATTTACCAGCTGTCTGTCTGTGTTTCTGGGATGTGATCTATTAATTGGTTCCCCGCGATACAGGCGTACCGTTGTACCCCTGTTAAATGTAAAGTTTTTTTGTCGAAGATAAACGATTATTTTATTAATATTTTGATGAAGGCGACAGGCGGTCACAGAGGTTTCTAAACATGTAATTACGTCTTTGCATCGATGGAAGCTACAGTTTGTAAATAATAATGAGAAGTTGACACTCCGCTCATGTAAATATACGTGCTTGTATGTGTTATTTAAGTGTCGCCTAAAAGTAAAAAATACAAAAAAAGTCACATTAAAATTACAAAATATTTAGAAAAGTTGGTTAAAAAAAGATACCGTAATACTTATAACTGGATTCTACATATAACTTTTGTATTATGAAGGTTAGTTTTTTTGCAAAATTTCTGTCGCTTATGTTTGTTACAAGACCTTTAATCGATAAAATACTGCTGGCAAAAACGCCTTTACTGTTACGCTATGATCTCATAAAAGCTTTAGGTCGTCTATTTCAAATCATCTCATTTTTGTTTCCTATAATCACATCAATATACTCAGACAAAAAATATATAAGTGAGTGACAAACAGATTGGTCCCGTTCAATCAATCTCGTGTAACACTGTACAGTGGCGTGCATGCTAACTGATCCCGCGAACAAATCGCTCCTATTTGCTTGCTGTCTGTTATGTCGGGCTTGCTCGTTCTAACAGATTCTTAATTTCATGCTCCGTTTGTTCTCGGCTCACGTGCCTCGCCTAGCACTTGAATATTTCAAACTAAAATCAATATTTCAGCTCTCAACTAGATTAAAAGTTAAACTCCATTTGATGTAAACTCGGTGGTGTTCGGGGATCGTTTCATGCTTCTTGTGTATAGCTCTTGTATATTTGCTGTGGTTGTTGATAGTCATCTGCGCTACCCGTACCCACGCCTATTGGCTGCATTCATCGTTTCGGTTCGAGCTGGCTTGTTTAATATCCACAGCGTATTTCAGACATTGAGCTGTGAAACAATGAACATCATCCCAGTACAACTAGTTGGTCATGTATTGTTATGGCTTCATATTAAAAATAATAATCACACTGCTTGAATAAAAACAATTAAAAATAGCTGTTTAAATATTGTAAAACACAATATGTATTTATTATTTTAATTTAAAATACACCTTTGTTGAATTTGTTGACAGATAACAGTACCTCGTCTCAGAAGTGTTTAATATAGGTAATTAATTACATTTTTATGTTCGGGTAGATACAACAGCCGTTAAATTCCTTAGGGGGCGATATCTTTAAGTTTTAGTTGGTTTAAAAGTAATTTATTCACGATAAAATCACGATATTAGTTTATTGAATTTATTAAATTTTATGACGAGTTTAAGTTAATTTGACTAAATTATATGTAAGCTATGCTCTTTTTTAGTTCCATGTCAAGGCAAAGTATTATGTTAAATCTGACAGATGGCGCTGTGTCCCGATGTACGGCGATGTGTGGCCACACTAAAGCCAGCGGCATTTCCACTTGGTATCGTTACAGTAACATGTCAATACTGCTCATTGAAATCTTGTTTCTGTTGTTTCTGTTAAACTTTGATAGTTTTACTTTTATATCTATGTAGTTTTAGAGTTTGATAAAAAATATTTTTATTTATAAAATAAATTTTTGGAATATAAATTTTCAACATGATTATAACGTCAATATATCTTGAATAAAATGATAAAAATGTAAGATGCCAATATAAAAACAAATACAAGGGGATGAAAGAAATACATTACCTATTTCATCATTCAGTTTCCGCCGTATACTTGATTTCGCCTTTCCTCTCCTATTCGTGGTAACTTCTCCCCGATGCGTCATATAAATAAATTGTTGCCTGACTTTATTGCCTTTGGTTTACGGCACTGTTTTTTCAACCATTTTATCTTCGGAAATTCCTTTTTCCTTAATCCCTAGCTGTTGCGGTTTCTATTCATACCTGAACTAAGATTATGCTCAAGTACTTTAGGAAATCGTAACTTCTCTCAAGTTTTTTGCCTTTTTGAACATCTTCTTTCTTCTCAATAAAATAATTTAATATACACTATGACATCTACTTAAATTTGCTTATAATAAGTATGATTACAAATTAAGCAAGCAAAGTTTTATGCAAACTACTAAAGGTGATTCTATGTAGAAAGATGCAAATTAATTCTATTAGGCTGAGCGTTGTATGCAGTGATGTCATTTTACAGAACGAGTTTAGCTAAAGTGGAGTAGTCTCTTCATGGTTCAGTGTCAAAGCAGAGGAGGTAAGTGGAAAAGAAATGAAACTCTAAAGTAACTACAAATTAACATATTACGAATCCATTTTATAGGTTAAAGAGCAACGTGCCTGTGTATGGTAATTAATATTTAATACAAAAAAAAAATGAAAACTGTGTGTGGCTCTATTAATTCTGGGCATACCTTGACGAGGGTATAAAGTTTAACGGATTATAACAAGTGGCAGCACTAACTGTCACGAACAGACCTGGCACACCACGCCTCGTGGCTTAATAGCCAAACTTTCCCCTACGATTGGAGTTTTTGTGGAATTGTGGCCGCTCTACCCAAGGCCCACTAATTTATGCGATCGCGGTGCGGGAACTTATTCTCAAATTTCACGATCTTCGCCCCCGGATTAGTTATTCAAAACCTTCGTGTTAATCGTTACTGAAGTTGGTGCTAGAGGTGAGATATTATCATCTATAGCCTAATTGATTTTTGGGTAGGTATATTACTTTCCACGGCGAAGAACATCAGTTTTCGTGTAGCGTTTAATGTTTTGTTAGGATACATTCTATTTTCAGCTTTAGTAGGGACTAAGTTTCTGCAGAAATGATAAAAATCAAGTAAAAAATTGCGTGTAATATCCTATTCAATACATGAACCGCCTATTCAATTAAATTTTGGCCTAAAATGCAAAGGCACTGATTTAAAGCGGCGGCTGTACATACTAGTTTTGGTAAGTTAAAAATGACAAAACCATAATTATTAACAAATTCGGCAGCTACACTTAGTTGTAGATTAAACAAAAATGAGTAGGTAATTAAAAATATTGAAATAGACCACTGAAAATAAACAGTCGAACGGTAGACAAGTAAAATTAAGTAAAACTAGTCTATTTTGAGAGCAAATACCATAAAAGTGTCACTCGCACTTGCAAAAATCAGAAAATAATTTAATTATCTCGATGATAACAATACAAACCTTTTGTTTATCTAAAAGTAGGGGTTTATCGCTAAGCGACAATATCGCCCTGTAAAGGCAAGGAATGTTCTTTATTATATATTTATTTACTTTTTTTTGCCATGGTTAACCGACCGACCCGACCCGATAGGTCGTGGGTTCGAGCCTCGGGTTGCCGTACATTGTAGCTGCCATGTTCCTCATTGTATACGGATAGTGGCGACAGATTCGCAACCTCACAGTCACACTCACAATGGGACTCAACATTAATATGCGAAATGCTGTGTTTAGCACTTCTGCCAACCCCTCTCGTGCGATTAATTATGGCGTGAGTTTATGTTTTGTATATGTAGTTATTTTATCGCCCAACCATAATGATATGGCCAACTGAACCGCCGAACAATTGTTAACCTCTCATTCATACTTTTATCTGGCCATTTATTTTTAAGATTCCTTACATATTTTTAGTATTGACACTGTAAGATGAAATAACCAACCAGTTGTTTTTAGGTTTCCGTAGTTCACGTCCGGAACACTTATAATTTCATGTCCGTCCGTCCGCCCGACCTTGGCTTTCCTTCCAGACGGTTAGTGCTAGAAATATTAAATTTTGACATGTTAGCTTACCACGTCGACAAAGTGCTAAAACACTTTTTGAGGTAACTTTAATTTAATTTTAAACATAAAAATATGGATGACTACGGAGCCCTATTTTATGCGTGACCTGACACGCACTAGGCAGGTTTTTAATACTATCTTTGTTTTACCAAAGCATTAATTTATCAACCGCGGATTAATAAAATCACTTTCTTTTTAGGGTTCGGTACCCAAAGGGTAAAAACGAGATCCTATTACTAAGCTTCTGTGTTCTGTAATCTGTTTGTCTGCGGGTTGTATCACATAAACCATAATAGCTAGACTCATGAAATTTTCAGAGAATGTCTGTTGTCGCTATAACAAAAAATACTATTAATATAAGGAAAAAAAAATAAAGGGGGCTGTCATAAAAAACTTGAATTTAATTAAAATTTTTACTTGGTCTCGTATCTTATACGAAACTTTTTGAAAATATCTATGTTTAATCTTATAAGAAGGTTCGGTACCCATCTTGTGCGAGTCTGACTCACACTTGACCGATTTTTTCAACTAATTCAAACATTATTAGACAGTTTAAAAAGAGGTGTACCCAATTGAAAACAATTGGTTCGTTTTAAATATGGAAAATAATAATAACCACATTACGACACACACATTGACTCAGCCCTGTAGTAAGTATCGCAAGAACTTGTGTCACAGGAACTAAGCAACGATATTGTATACAAGACCGGTAAACGAAAAAATGCATCTTGCATCTAACACAAAGTCCTGCCCTCGCTGGGATTCGAACCCAGAACCTCTAGAATAGCAGTCGGCTGTTTACACCAGTGCGCCACCGAGTTCGTCAAAATAATTTGTTCCGGTAAAATTTTTATACTGCAATCTATTGAAACGTTTTGTACTAAATATATCATAAACTCGACTAATCTATCTAATGTTACGTGCAATGTTGTACAGAGGGAGGTTTTCATAATATTTCATTATATTTTTTATTTAAGAGCCATCTATATTTTTTTTATTAAACCATATAACCATTCAACTTTTAGTACTTTAAAACGTTCGAGCTAGTAGGTACCAATATAGAATGATAGGTGGCGCTAACTTGCTGTAAATATGTTTTAGGAGGTGGTCTATGTAATTTTTCTTAAATAACTGCGGCCATAGTATCTATTTGTACCTATAATATACAAACAAATTTAAGCTAATTATAGGATAAAACAGAAAAAAATCCCCTATGGTACTAAAATAGCAAATAAAAATTAAAAATAATAATTAATAAGAAAGTTAAGTAGTGCTTTTGCATTCTTAACTAAAATTTAAAACGTTTTAAATTTTAGTTTATCACTATATAGCTACATACACCAAACATTAATTAATCAAATTAATTTTATATAGCCTTTATCGCTAACACTAAAATTTCCTCCCTAAACCCAAGCTAGACCTATCGGGTCGGGTCGGTCGGTTGACTATAGCACGTAACAAACAAAGCTCCGTCCTTCATACATTACTACTATACTTTTAATTTTTTTAGTGGTCCGTGCCATAGTGTGGCAATAGGATACTATTAAATACTATGCCTCCGCTGTCCGTCCATCAGCGGGCAGTATTACGTTATTAAAATTTGTAGATTTTTGAAGGGTCTCTGAATTGCTGTTATCTCTGTATAATGAAAATTATAGGAATCCCATACAAGAAGTACAATTTTATTACTTTATTAATTTTATTAAATATATGTAGATGCCTCGTGTTAATCTTGTAGGTATCATGGTGCAAGACCCTTAGGCAAAGGCGCTCGGCCAGTTTATATTATTTCACAATTTCATTTGAGTGGAAAAAGATTTTTGAAAAGTTAGATTTTTAAAATTACCGTACTCATTTGGTAGGAAAGTTTTTCGTTATGTCCACGAAGAACCCCTAGAAACATACCCTAGACCATTTTAGTGGATATCGTCGAAAAATGGGGGATCAATAGTTTTTAGACAATATCTCCTTTTCGATTCATTACAAATGCAACAAAACAGTTTTAAAAGCAATTAAACAAGAAACAATTTTTAATTTAAATTATATTACAGGTAGTAACTTAAAATTATTATCACATAAATCGTAGGTATTCTATTGGTAAGTATTATCTATGAACGTGTACCATACTTAGGATTAAAAATTATCAATATATAATCGGCATCTTATATACCAGACTAAGCAGCTCAGGAACTGATTTAAAAATTCTGTTCCCTTACCAAGTAAAGGTATTTAGGAATCTATATTACCGAGCTCCATGTTAATGATTTCTAAGAAAAGGATATTCTGAAATCAGAAAGAATTTAACTTATTAAGTCCTACTAAATTTCACTTTTAAGCTAATCTGACCATAACATTATATTTTTCAATGTACATTATTCTTTACAGAAGCTTCATAGTGAGGAAGACCTCTCTGTCCTGCAAATGCGAAACCGACAAAAAAAGAAAAGGAATCAAAGATAAAAAAGCTGGTTAAGTGTGAGCCGGACTCGCACATAATATGTTACGTACCATCTTATATTCTTAAATCTTAAATGACGTTTCTTGTATGAGAGCCCCCTTTAAGTTTTAATTAATGCATGTTTGTCTGTTTCTGTTGCCGTTATTACAACGAACAGTTATTGTTGCTAAAGCGAAAACAGAATTAGACATTTTCTACAAATTTCAAGAGTTTTGCTATTATGGTTCATGAGCAGCCCGCTGACAGTCCGACGGACGAAGAGCAAGCAGTAAAAGGGTCCCATTTTATCTAAAACGGGTAGGTTTAAATTGGGACCATTTGTAAAAATTATTCTATGACTCTTTAAAACATTAAAGCCTGTATGCAACTGCTTTAGTTCAAACAGCTTGGCTACATTTCCATCCCCCTCTGATTTTCGATTTCACATGCAGACTACCACGCTCAAACAAATTACCCCATTATTTAAGATTTGACGTAAATGATAGGGATTTTGATAACGCTCATGCGAGTACCGACATGGATTACTAATGTAAAGATGTCTTAATATGTTAAAAAGATTTTGTTTGATGGCAGGGTAACGTGATGCCTTTCTTTCAAAAGAGATCGATTGTCTTTTTTGCGATAAACCATAAATTTTACCATCTTGTATTTATTTAACTTAATATACTTAGAAGATTGCTATGTAAGAAATGCGTACTATTTATGTTCCAAAAAACTACACCACCTATTAAAAGGGTTATAAGTCAGTCACTCATGTTTTGATACGCTCCAATTATGAGTTTGTACATCTGCCCAAAAAAGTTGTGTCCTTATCTATGAATCCAGCGTGGAATCAACTTGAAGCATGACGCAAACCCTACCCTCTCGGATGCCGGCAAACCGTTGAAATTATTAATGTTCCAGCCAAAGTCAGGGATACAAAACATTTTGACTACGTATGTAAAGACACCCTTGCAACTCTTGATATAATTTAAAAAGATTACTTATTTTACTTTTATATTACTTTTTTGGATATTAGTTAGTCTTATTTATGTGTTTTTTTTCTAAGTCAAAAGCAACTCTATGAAAAGATTGAACCAACATTATTTTCGAAAATGTTTACCACACCTGAGTCTTTAATAATCTGATGAAAAAAAGCCGTGATTATCATTTAATTTCATAGTTAAGTAACGCTTATTGATTCAGATCAAGGAAAGACGCGTGCGCAGCCGCCACCTGCTCCCTTGATAGGGTTAAATCAATATTTGGACTAACGTATTCAAACTCTTTGTCTTTTTGTTGAACATTAGATAAGGGAAGAGCTTCCATTATACATGAATATCAAATTTAAATAATCATACGATTGTTCGAAAATCATACGTTGAATTTTATTTCCGTTTGCTTAGTAAAGGTGTAGCTAAGTAAGGATTTTTTGAACATGTAATTTTCTTTCTGTAGCTAATTGGTGCCATGACTAATTTACTTACCTACTAATCGTTTGTTAAATTGGTTTGTTTCATAGGTTTTTGAAATTCCTCCTCGTAGGAATAGAAAGTATTTTGTTTTAATAAAAGTCCAATTAAAATCAATAAATTATCTACTTTTAAAAACTAAAGTAACCCCAAAAATAGTAGGGAGCCAAAAAAAACATAGCTAACAAAAGGTATCAACAACCTCCAAATCTCATAAATCTAACTTTGAGAAGGATTAGACACATTTGTATTTGTTTAAAATCATCTCAAGGATAACAATCGAACTCTGCATCTCGTATTAAAATAAATCGACAAAAAAATCAATTCGGGCTTTTTATCTAAGATTGATTGGGTTAAACCTGACCCTCGGTTAAAGAGAAGTTTTTATAGAGACTGAAAAAAAATATAGAAATGTATTAGTAGTGTTTATTTGTGACAATTTGCTTTGTCGGTTTGTGCCGATTTACATTTGAAAGAGAGTTTTTAAGGAGCAACCTGTTACACATTGTGAATGACACAGGTAGAGAAAGGGGATGTACCGCGAACTAACAGAGTTGGTACTTATATTTCTGCCCCTTAATCTTAAAACTCTTGTTTGGATCTACAACTTAGGTACAGTTACAGTTTTGAAAGTAAAGTGGATTAAAAGTGCTATTGTTAAGTCTAAAATATCGTTACTACAAGGGAAAAAATGACGTATACACTGGTTGTACTTACACATCCAGTTATATTTTGTTATTGATGTTGCTCAAAAATATTGAAAGTTTCCAGCTTAATTGTTGAAAACATAGAACAAGTAAATTAGTATTACAGACAAGATTAACCTTGCAATCAGTATTCATACAATAACTCACGATTTTATCGATTACAGCAAAGCTGAAATGTGTGAGTAAAGGATCAAGACTTTCATTTAGAGTTCAAAGCTCACCCCACCCCGCCCCGTTGCTATAGCCGGGATGAAGTCGTAATCATCCATCAATCGTCCGTCACGGGACAAGCCGGGACAACGTCCGTCACGAGGCGATCCCGAACAATCGCCCGCACACCCTGTGGGAATCAACGCATCCAACTCACAGCTTTATTCGACCTATTGAAAAATTGCGTTTATTTGTTAATGCCAATCTAAACGGTTTTATCACAATAGATGTCACATTAATTCTAGCTCCAAACTGATTACTTTAATTTGTTATAATTAAAAATTGCTAGCAGTTATTCAACCATTTTTTACTGATCATTCGCAAAAAGGATGGTTTGGTTTCGGTGTTTCATAGAGTTATTTGATCTAGTGGTTAAAGATACAGAATTCGTTTCAGTTACAAGTTGAGTAAACAGTTTAAATAAAACAAGGGCAACGCTCTCCCCCAACCCAACCTGAAGATGAAGGTTTTGATTTACTTTGTTTCACTTTACGAGGTGATAAAATAACACTTAGATAGTTGGTAGCTGTAAGTAGTGGAGCACGCAGAAGTAATGTAATTGCTGTGAGACAAATAAATCAATGGTCCTATCAGAGATGGAGTAAAATATTACATGGCCTGCGCGGGAGCATGCCTTTAAGACTTTTTACACTGAGAACAAGTAGGTAGTCACCATTGAAACAATAATGTGTTACAAAACGAAACATCCGAGACTGTCTTAATAAGAACTAGAAATGGCATGCATTTATTTTATTCTTTGACTATTTTCAACGCATGAAAGATCTGATCTTTCATTTCGATTGGACGTTGTCAATACAAAAGTAATAATTATATATATTTTTTAATGATCATAACAATATAATTCTTATCTTAACAGCTCTCAGTAAGATAAATCTTTAATCATTGCAATCGGCTTACCGTCAGCGCAAGAGGAATAGGTGGAAAGCGCATCGAAGACTACCGCTGTACGCAGCGCATGACAATAGCGGCCAATCAGCGCCCAGAGATATATTTCCATTGCAATACCTCCATAAATTGCAATAAGATTTATACGGACCGTAATTCGCAATATTGATGCCTTAATTTTAATGTTGCGAGATGTTTTCGAGAGCTTACAAGCGTAGGAGGCGGAGTTGTTAAATAAGAACAGTTTAAAGATAAGTTTAATGAACATTTCATATGTAAATTAAATTATAAAACATCAATACCTACATTTAAGTTTAAACTCAGTCCTGTCAATCACTTCATTAAGTATATAGATATTTTACGTTACGTTACGTTAGGTTAAAGTCCCGGTTCAGGATGTTAATGTTATTTTGAAATTTGCTAAAAAAATTAGTTTAAAATAATTCAGTATTTGTCGTTAGTTACTACCCTACCTTAAAAAAAAGGGATAATTAAATTGAAGTTTTTCACAATTACTATTGTTCAACACACACTTTCACCTTTTTGGTGTTACATAAAATTTGTGAAAAAACAAAAACGGTTTTATATTCTTATATCTACGGCATGCCTAAAGATAAGCAGTCACCACGGGTCGTTGCAACCGTCCGTAGGCTACAGCACAAGCGAAGCTAAAATAAAATTGCTTTATTATAAATTACAACTTATAGATTGATAATAATCTTAATAAAATAAATTATTACCATTTTTTTTGTATAAATTAATTTAATCCAGCATAGATTCGGGCAGGACAGCTAGTTCATAATAAAGTAGTAATGGGATCTGGTAAGATTCCGCCGCAGTCTGCGCAGGCGCGAAGTGCCAGATAAACTGTAAATCTTCACTCCAGAGAGATTGCCACAACCCACGCCTGCCGCGGACCACAGAAGCTTCCGATCATACTAATTTACAACAAATATTATTTTATTACATTTCACCTGCAAGATAAATTGATACAAACCAATTCAACAACATTCAAATGTTATAAAAAATGGTATTGAAGTAATAATAGTATTAGAGTGTAAAATCGTATAGTATTCAACCATCCATACATCTGCGTCCGTCGATCCAAGTCATCCTACCTACAATAATGTACAATTACAATAATTACGATAGCATCCTTTCATAAAATCGAAAGTTGCCGAGTTGACAGAGGTCGGGTAAAAAGTATATTCAATAAAGTTTTTCTTTCTTTCTGTGGTACTTTCTGTGGTATAATTATAAATCAGGACAGGCGCACCTGTTGCTTGCATGAGCCTTGATTTTTTGTGATCGAACCATCTCGAATTTACATATCTCCCAACTCTTTCCGATGAAAAAACACTAACAAGCCTTATTATTTAAACCACAAAATGTGAACTTAACAAGGTATGATTGACAAAAGCACTAAAATGCCGAATCCTGTATCAAAGCAGGTTTTAGAATACGAAACAGATACTTATTGTATTTTCACCTTGTTAACGTTTTAAAGCGAAGAATCGTCGTGATTAGTGTTCAAGTCGGATGTTAAAAATTGGTAATTTGATAATTGAGAGCAGGCGTTTGCAGATGTTAACGAAATAAGCGTAAATGATGGCTTTCTAACCCGTAATAAATAACCATTTACATTCTCACATACATTTCAGTAACGTGTTTTTTAAACAAGATTTAAAGTCTAATTAACGTCTATGAGCTAGGATTATAAAGTATATAAAAGTGCTCGTTGGCTTTCAAACTGATGGCTCGCCTATCAAATATCTTATTCACCCTTTATTAAGGCAATCAAAAGGATTTATTACTTGGAGAGCGATTTTATGTCAAAGTGCAGTTCATTGCCACCCAACATTGTCGGAGAGACAAAGTAATTTTATGCTTAAATGAACCTTACGTCGAGTGGAACCTGCTCGGAAAATTTTGAATGGCGATTTCGGTTTACCTCTGTGTCTCACCCCTTTGTCTTCTCCACCAATTGCAGTTATGTTTTATATAACAACACAAGCGTAACAGCTTTCCATAGCTTTATATCTCCTTGTTCGCGTTCAAAAGAAACTATTTCAGGCGCATTTTGCAACGAGATGTGAATCCTTGACTTTCGAAATCATTAGAAACCATGTAAAGCGGCTTTTGTCTTTCACATTGCCACCTTGACAGGTAAATATTCTACTAATGCATATTCAAAATTCAGCGGACAACTGTTCGAGAGGAATTTTAATTTTTATTACTTACCTGTCAGACGTGATACCCCATTATGAGACGTTAAATGTTAATAATTAAAGCTGAGTATTTGTTGAGTAGCGTCATTCACACCTCAGCTAATTGTGCAGGGGGATTAAACAAAGTGATTCGGTGTGATAGTGGACATTAGCACGCGCTAATCTCACTCCATCGACATATGGAACCTAAACACAAAAATGAATAGAGTCTTTCATAAAAGTTGATTTAACGTGAAACCTTACTTTTTTTCAATCTGTAATACTTATTGAAAAATCAACTAACTAAAACTAATTGATAAAATCAAGGCATATTTCAAAGGATGCCGTGACATTTGAATGTGATGTCATATATGTCGCTACGTGTTTATTTTACTTTTTTACGTAGTTGTCAACTTTTTGCAATCCTCTATTTGTCATAGTTATCCAAAAACTAGTAGCCAAAAAAAGTAAATATCTTCAATGTATTAAAACAATTTAATTCTGTTAACAAAAGCAACAGCTCCACTGATTTCTGTTAAAATGAATCAACCTCCTAAATTAACACATAATTAGCTTAAAATGTTTAAATATTCATTTTTATAAATATTTTCGTTAATTTTTATGTTCTGTAAGATAAAACCGTTTTTTATTAGGTCTGGATCCAAGAGATAACGCTAAGAAATAAACATATAATTAGTACTAAAAAAATACAGTGCTTTAAATAAAATTCCTGAAAACTAATACGAGACAAATATTTTTATGACTCGGCACTTAAATAGCAGCTTTGATAATTTACGTAATATTAAAATCATAAAATATTTATTTTCATTTCCGTATGCACATTAGATAAAATTTTATTTCCTTTTAAGACAGCCTTAAAAGGGTCGTACACTTTTCTTAGTACAGTAATACCTCGACGCTGCGTCCCTTTTTTTTTCGTCAGAATTACAAAGGATAATTCCATACAAATTTACCCCAGCTCCGGCGCAAAGGGAACATATCTCAGAGTTTCGTATTAATTTATATAAAAATTATAAAAGTGTTATATCTGTGGAAATTGGCTAAAGTAGAAAAAAAGATGAAAAAAGGTATCGCTGTTGTATTGTACGCCCTTTTATGTTTTGTTACTCACATCAAAGGGAATGAAAGATTTTGTAAGAGATCCGCCCCAGCTTCGGTATGCAATTAAGAATTTTTTATTTATAAAGAATTGTCTATGTACCTATATACGTAAATAGTGTATGTAGTGTATGTATGAACTCAGTGGCAATAGTACTCAAATATGTATGTATGGGGCAAATGCTAGTCAATAATAATGTTATAAAGAGGTAATCATAAAAATAAAAAAACATCCGATTTTAATATTCCTTTTACTAGTAGATTGCTATTCTATCATCACATTTATATCACATAGACTAGGTAATTAGGTTTACTTTATCTTTATTGTTACCTTCCGAAAGTGGGGAGGATAGTTAGTATAGTATAAATATGGTTTTTATGTTTTTAAATCTTCCATACCTTCTGGTGTAAGTGGCAAAACATAAGGGCCGTATCATATAAGAGCAATTTTTTTTCACCATTAGCCACATCCAACAGAGATCACACAAATAATTTTTTAAACGATCAATGAAGGATTTGCAAGAAAAAAATAACAAATTAAAGAAAGAAGCCTTGTTATAGTAAAATATCTAGTTATTATTCGCTTATTTAGACGCAAAAACACAATAAAAATGTTTATATTCCCTATAAAACGATCTCAACCGGGGATCCCATATTTTATGTTTAACTTCATCCCAATTACAAGTGAATGCTTCTCATGGTCAGACATTTTTGGATCCCATAAAAACTTATTATTGGACTGATATATTAACGCTAGAAACCAGAATGGAACTCAATTAACTTTATTAGTTGTCCTTAATTAAATAAAATATGTTATGTTCTTGAAAGAAAAAAGGCAAACATTACGAAAACAAGTTATTAAATTCTAAACATGCAGATGTATAAATAGTGTAGGTCAGAACATTTAGCACTTCGATACCTATTTTAAAACGTTCTGATAGTCAGTAAATATTCTAGATTTTCCAAGTCTTCAAGATCCAGTCTTTCTTTCCATGTAGGCAGTTTAGTTTAGTTACCTTGCAGGCATTGCAACTTGGATCTCATGATCATTAATTTAGCCTCCACGAATGATATCTTCATAAATAAGGTATTCTCGAAAGCCGTGTAAAGCTAATGAGTGATTCAAGTCACTAGATTTTAATCCAAGTCTGCGCTTGTCAATCAATAAACCAGATCGAGTTTGACCACTTTGTTCAAACGTTTAGAATAGTGTGGACATTCCATATATCAAAAAAAATACTTAACGTAAATAAATATGGAAAGTAGAGGAATAGGTACTTAGACTTGTATACCTATTGCTATGATTATGTGCGTGCCAGGATTAAACAGACATGGTAGTTATACAGTGGGTGCGACCGAGACCTTGAATTATTGTACCCATACATTTCTATGTGAATTATTTTCTTGTGTCGTCCTTTTTTGATCCCTTTTTTTTACGTAGTCTGATTATAGTTTTTAAACTTATTTGTTTATTGAAAAAAAAAAACTCGAAGATTTTAATAGTGCATTAAATTTTTAGGATATAATGTTATAACATACAACGACATGATACATCTTTATTCTGATTCACACCAGCTTCGCTTATAAAATAATAAAACTAACTATTACTTTGAATTATTTTTATTTAATTTATAAACTAAAAAAAAATTGCCAGAGACGTCATGCGCGTAAATGTCCTGAAACCATTTTGAAGTTTATCTCTCTCATTCAATCCTTCAAAATTCAAAATATTACCTATTTTTATAACAATAGACAATTTTGTATTTGAAGAACATCCACATTTTTATTGTATGTAACCAAACATATCCACAGTCCCGTGATAAAAGTGACCGAGATAATAATTTATTGGGCATACTGAGCAGAAACTTGGTAAAAATAAACAAGAAAGGCTGCCTTATTGAGCCTTGATTTAATACAGCCAATAAAACGGTAACTAACCTTATATAAATTATTAAACAAATAAATAACATCAGTGGTCATCAAACTTTATCTTCGAAGATTGCTCTTTGGTGAAGTTTTCTATGCTATTTTATTTTAAAGAATGTTTTTTTACAGGGATCAATTAATTTCAATTGTTTGTACATGTGTAGTCAGTAATACTCTTAGACTGTGAATTATATTCAACGATATAAACAAACGATTTTCCAGTAGGTTACTTAGTGTAGTAAATCTCTTGTCTTTTTTAATAACTCCAAACTTTACAAAAAATTATTAAAGACTTTCTAATACTTATTATTCTAGGCTTGATGAACATACCTATTGAGATCATTATATTTAGAGCCTTTTGCTCGAACAGCCTTCGTAGTCTTTTATGAACCTAAACTTTTTATATTTATAGCAGCACAGGTAATATCGTAATCAAGATTTATGTAATTCAGCCATGGAGTAGTTATGCCTAACCATATGTAGCTATTAAAATGAAGTAATGACTACTACATAGTACTGAGATGTTTTTAGAACTTTTATAAATGCTTCGTTATTAAAAATGTTCTTTATTGGTGGCCCGTGAGCAATCTATTGATTTTTATTACATGTAATTTGATATACCTACCTATATGTTTTTGCCCTGTTTGCTCTGAATCACGAATCTTACTAATGTTGTAGTGGTATTAAAGTTATGTATTACCAGTTGTATGTACCAAGTGACGATAGTCGGTACCACAGTTCAGAATAAAGATAATCTGCAAGTCGTGATGTGATCTGCAATAAATAAAAGCCCCATAACCTTTCGTGACGACCAACTTTTAAATCATACAGAGCGAGATCTCGTCAGAAATCGCTGCATTAAAGTGGAAACAAACGAATTTATCTGTGGTTTTATATTATGATGAGATTTAAAAGTGAGGCTCTTGTTAACTAAGATGTCATCTTCTTGTTTCAAATTTCAGCTCCTCGTAGGTATATCGGAAAACCAAGTTCCTTTTACACTTGAAAATAGAATCCTTCTACTCAATATTAACTAATAGCATTTTTTTGTGTGAATTGTTCCGATGTTTTAATGTTCTGCTATTCAGTCAAAGACAAATCTATCAAAATAATAATATAATCCAGCCGTTCTCATGCTTAAAATGGTGTAACTAACCTGACACTGTTTCATATAAAGATTATGAAAAAAATCTTAAAGTAAAATGTTTGGGTATGAAAATAAACCAAGGGTAAAAGAAAATATACCATCATTGAAAAAAAAAATCGAATCTAATTGTTACAGAATTTCGTAACAAGGAATCGTAAAAAACGTAGATCTTAGATATGGTCGTATATTTTCATCTTTAACTCTTAACAATTTAGATGTAATGTAAACCGACTACCTACTAGATACTTGAGATGTAGGTATAATTAGCAACTATATATCAGAATTAATCATATGTATAAAGGTATTACAAGTTATATGAAACATAAACAACTACCTACGATTTTGACTGTTTAGTATGTATTATCATCAAAATCGTATTTTTTTCATTTAACTAGAATATTTTTTCATGCAGATGACCGTTTTGAGCAAAGTATCATAATTTTTCGAACGTATCTATATTTGCATAGTAAATATGACAACAAATGTTTCTGCAGTGTATTCAATAGCCTATAGACACACAATATTATGACAGGGTGACACTCCTTCATCGCGACATAATTTATGTAACAATAAAGGTATTGTACGAAAACACCTGCAAAACAAGGTGTTGCTTCGTTAAACTTGAGAAAATGCGTATTTTGTTTCACCTTGCTAATCGCTTCCGATTGCTAAATATTTAAACTCATGTGAAGTATCTGTGTGTAGGTACTGAGTAATGGACGAAAGTCTTATTCATTTTAACCAGTTTCAATTTCGCTTTATGGGAGCCAAGTGGTCTTAACAAAACTGGGTTCGTCATATTTAATTTTACACAATTTTGAAGTTAATGATTTATTGCCCTTAGATTTTCTATGTACCTAAATATAAGAACCAGGCTAGAACATACATATGTAGATTATTTTACATGGATTTCAGTCTTAAAGCTTCCTTCGTTGTATTAAAAAAGAAAAACCTTTATATTTAATTACAATGATCTGACCAACTAGCCAATTTTAAGATGTGAGTACTACCTACTTATTATTTTTCTCACCGTAATTTAATCCATTGTAACAAATTTTAAACTCATCTATTAATAGTCCGCACCTATCAAGATACTTAATAATATAAAAAAATGAAAATAACAATTATGTTACTATTTTACAGTTCATTTATCGGATACGTGAGAAAGAAAAGAAAGGCTCCAACTTTAATTTTAGAGCCGATAATTTGACACGCTCTGACAGCTAATATTGTATAGAAATTGATTTGTGTTCAAAGTTGAATTAATTTTGACAGAGTCAATAAGCCACCGCTCTCTCACAGACGCATGTGTGAATGATCATTATAATTTCAATTGTTGAAAGAATATTATGAAGCACAAAATGAGGAGCGACTTTCAAATTAATGGTGAGTCAAGTTGATCGATAGAATTTGTTGCGGCCACTACTCGTCTGTTAAATATCACTTTTGACTTGGTGTTGTTACTGACAGACTCCACATTACACTAGTTATTCTAGAAACGATTCTCTAATTTCAAGAGATGACTCCTTTGTCTAAGATTATAATTTGCTAATTTTATAGTATAATTCCGCAGGAACCTTATCAAACAATACTGATTCGTAAGAAAAAGTAGATTAACGCTTCACATAATGTTTAAATCCATGTGTTATAAGTCCTTTTAACATATTTCATTAAGAAACTCTTTTAATTCTTTATTATGGGCGATACCATCGTTATTAGTCATTCAACATCATCATGCATATTAATTTAAACTTCGCTCATTATTGGCTACTACAAGCTAGTAATTACATAGTCAAAGTAACAATGCGCGGCTAGTTATCGTTTGACAATAGATAATATCAGGCATCTGAAATAAACGACCACTCAGCTTATCACAAACTTAACCACTTTTTTTCTGAGGCGGTATTTGTTAAGCTTTTTATTTGATGTCAGCCATTATAACGATCATTTAAATGCTTGTGCTAATTATAGTATCAGTACAATAACGCGAGTAGTGTGTATGTATGTAGTTAAATGTTCTATGCAACTAAAACATAAAAATATGTCATGGTTCCAAAAGCATTTCTGTCCAGTTACACAAAAATAAAATTTTAAGTTTTCACCATTTTGAAAAACATTCAACATTTTTTTTTTGTAAAGTCAGTTTTAGCTCCATTGTAATAGTTCATTTCGTTTTTTACCTGCCTAATATCTCTTGCTCGTAATAAAATTATAATTGTTGTGAGAAAATGCTTTTTTTATCATTCTTAGTAAGAACTTAATAAAACCTAAAAAGAAAAATAGTAATACGAGTATTCAAAAAGACAATGTCGTTTGGTACCTTATACAATACTTTCAGGCAAAGTAGCAAAGCTGTAATTAATGCTTGAAAAAAATATATTTTAAGATTGCATTAATACTCTTTGATTAATATTGAGTCCATAACTGTAGGTTGTCAATTTTATTTTTTTCAATTTGTCATTACAAAGATTAATCCTGTCTTGAATTAATTTAAAGTGATTTGTGGACGGTTTGTTGACTGTGTTTGTATTCCTTCAAGATATGACTTTTCGAATTAATTCCGGTAATGTGCTGTATATACAAAAATTGCTAAATGACTATGGCTCCAAAGCTGAAATATCTCCACAAGAATATATAGCAACGTTCATAGAACAGAGCCCCGAAGATATTGAAGAATCTAAGCTCTTGTGGATTACTAACTCATTTTTGGGTATCAAAAAACACGAAATATTTTTTAAAGGTATTTGTTCACATGTTCTACTGCAAACTTTGACAGATGAAGAACAACAGCTTTCTGCTATATTTTTGTATGAGATTATTTTTTATCTTGATCCCAAGGATATGTCATCACTATATAAATGCTTATTTAACTTGAGTAAAAATCTTTTAAATGTATTGTCCAATTTCTTGAGCAATATTGAAGATTTACAATTTATATCCGAGCTTGCACAAGGCTTCTATGATACGCAATTTGTCAAAGATAAAATAATGAAACCACTGTTTGTGTGGCAACCATGTTTACACGACATGCAAAAATGTTATCAAACTTATGTCAATGAAATTGAATTAATGAAGAAAAAATTACCAACAGTTCCTCAGCAACCAAATGTGCTTAATCATAAAAGCAAATCTTTTGGTAAAGAAATTTCAATCGAAAATAATACATTAAATGGTCCAGGCACTCCACCTAATTCAATATCTGTGAAAACAAAGAAAATGCTAACAAAAAGTGCAATCGATGAAAAATTAAAAATTATACATACAAAAAATAAAGAAAGAGCACAATATTTACTGTCAGAAGTAAAAAATATAGATAGTCACTATGCTCAAGCAAAATCTGAAAATATTAAAAGAACAGAAATAAAAATTGATAAAGATTTTATTGAAAGAAAAGCTTTAGCTAAATTCGATCCAAAATGTTTAAAGAGCCAACCTTCTCAGCCGGTCAAAGATAATGTTGCTACACTTAAAAGATTAAATAAACAAATGCAAAATTCAGAAGAGAAAGAAATTAAGTGGTTGCAGAACATACTAAAAAACTGTTCCAATGATACGTTTATTGAAGACATGGAAGAAAAGTGTCGCCAAGATGAAGAAAAAGAAAGAATTGTAGACATTCAAAAGAAACATTTAATGGGACAAATTTCCTATGAAGAAGCAATAATTGCTAAAAAAAAAGTAGTTGAAGAAAATAAAAGAAAGTATGATAAACATTTGAAAGAAAAAGAAATATGGAATAAGGAAATTGAACAATGGAAAAAGAACGAGTTGGAGAAAAATAAAAAATCCGTAGAACGCCTATCTTTAATTGAACTGAGACTATTGCAAGCAAAATTTGATGTTGCTTCCAAAAAAAAAAATGTGGCATTTGGCATGAAAAAAGAATCTGAGAAACTTAGAGCTGAAATTTTGAAAAAAAAGCAAGAAGAATTAGAAAGAAAAGTCCAAATGATAAAAGAAATAAAAATTAT
The DNA here is from genome assembly GCA_949316135.1 of Choreutis nemorana. Lineage (NCBI taxonomy): Eukaryota > Metazoa > Arthropoda > Insecta > Lepidoptera > Choreutidae > Choreutis > Choreutis nemorana. Next base: position 4,817,107 of record OX438601.1, on the reverse strand, counting down.
ATTTATCCTAGCTCAGAATGCAAGAGTTCCAAAAATTATAGATTTAACTAAAACATCAGGATTTGGTTTACTCAGCGAAATGTCTATTGCAGAATTACAAGAAAGATTAGCATTCTTAAAAATAAATTTAAAAGAAGACTTGGAAAATAGAAAAAACAGAATAAAGGAACAACGAGCTGCTCAAGAAAAGGAGCTAAATGATATTAAAATTTCTGTAAAGTCGTATCTTTCAGAGAAAGCTAAAACCAGAACACATAAATCTCGAATCAATCCTACTGAAGTAGCGCCTACTCAAGAAATACAGGATTTAAAAAAGATTTTAGAAGAAAAACGTAAACTTAGAGAGGAATTATTTTCTCAGTAATTTTATTGTTATGACTGTATTTATATATTAACTAATAAATAACTATGGAGACAAATTATACTTTAAATTATTTATTTAGAAAAGTACTTAGGTAAGTAGTAACTTTTTCGTGAATGCGCCTTTTACACCTTTTAATTGCTTGAGTTATTCATATTATTTATTGTTTTAATTGGTTATAATACCCGTAAAAACTAACATTACCGTAAAACTAAAATTTTCTTTTCAACGCCAAAGACAAATTTTCAAAAATCATACTGCACCTAGTTTTAACGTATTTATTTATAATCATAGTTTAGTTGAGTTGGTCGTAGGTACCAAACAAAAAATGTACTCTTAGAATTGTCGAGTTTTATTAAATGGATTTATTATTTCACAATAGAGACAAAACAAATTAAGTCGATGACTTTAGATCTTTTTAAATTACCATTCGCTCATATTTCTGCTTTGGACTAAATCATTTTTTATCTGTGTGAGAATGAAGTTTAGCTAGAGACAGTGACAACTGTGATCACTTTGTTCTATAGAGCTAGAGCATTGCTGTAAATGAAACATAATACCTGAGGCCATGCGGCTTAATAAACTTGATTGGTCTGGTCACATTAGCATATAGCTTGCTGGATGGAGATGTCCTGTAATAAATTTACTTTCGACCGCAGACCTAATCTTACAACTACCTTTCCAAACTGTTATTAAACGTTAGTGGGCAATAACAGCCATAAATTATTCCGCAGGTTCACTTGACGAAAGCAAAAGCAAAAATTTACCAAACACATTTTTTTATTATTTGATGTCTTAACAAAATTTGTTAGTAGGTCAGTATCAAATTCCGAAGAAACTTGTTTTTCGTCTCTATAGGGTGTCAAATGAATGAAAAAATGGGAGGCTTGTATTTAACTAATCCAATGAGATTTATTTCAACACAGAGTTGGTATTGTCATTTCTTATCCCTGTTTAAGTCTACGTAGAAATGATGGTAGTAGCAAGACTAATGGTGTCTCCAGGCAATGGCCGGTCGATGCGCATGCGTGAATTGGTTGCTGCAGTTAATTAGTGCTGTGGCAAAGAGTATTGAAATATTAGTAATTGGAATTTATAGGATGTAGTTGACACCTCACGTGATATACATGAGAGATCTTACAACAATTTAAGCAAAAGTGCTTATGCTATTGATAGTGGAAAAATATAGCAAAAAACGAATTCAGTTTCATTGTGCGTGTAGGACAGAAACATGCAAAGCACATTTATCCTTTTTATTTTCCTACTTCTTGTATTTGCAACCAAGATTTAACTATTATTTATATTGATTATTTTTTGGCTTAAAAAGCAACTAAAAAATACGACTATTCAAATTTTTAGGGTAAGCTGTCCGTGCGTCTGTCTTTCTGTCAGCGGGCTGTATCTCATGAATTATAATTTACCCCCTTTTTTGGACATAATTTTAGGAAATATCTAATTCTGTACCCGCAATAACAACACATACTAAAAATGTTAAGGAATTGTAAAATGAAAGGGAAGTCCTATACAAGAAACTTGATTTTTGCAATACATGTTGCTCTTGTAGGATGAAGGGTTCCGCTTCATATGCAAGTCCGAGTCGTACTTGACCAGTTTGTATTGTTCTGTATTTCTGTTACTGTTATAATCATAAAAAGTAAGTTTAAGAATTAAACCTGAATATAAAAACTTCTGCGATAGATTAATCATGAGAAGTAGACATTTTCTTCTCTTTCAATGGAAATTCCAGTCGATATGGTAGGAAACTTTATTTTGTATTTTTATTGAATATCCGCCATATTTATTTTTTGCCTCCATATGTAACTTGGACTATAAATAAAAATCAATTGACAGCTCATTGATCAAAATCGGTTTATTAGTTTAGGCGCTACGGTGGGACATTTAAATAAAACATTTATTGACTGTTATAATCATAATCCGTATTCGGGTCAAAAATAAAGTTCAAAAACATATGAAACATTGTTACAAGCGTGAAATGTGCAGCTACTCTAAAATATGGAAATAGCCACTATCGTCAGTTCAAAGGTCAACGACATGTTTCTAAAGCATACAAACTGTAATAACATAACTTCAATAATAAAATGTTGAAACTCATATAATAGTACAAATCACGTGACAATGTGTTCAAATATCTCGTAGTCGCTAGTCGATATAATTTGGATTAAAGCAATAAATACGTCGGGGTCGCCCGTTCATTTGTATCGGCGTATAATTTAAATTCTTTAACGCCAATGTTCAAGATTACGCGGTGAGATAGAAGCAGGGCGCCCGTGTCGCAGCGACAACCACCAAATAAATTTATATTTCCGACCGACTGTCTGACTTCTTTCTTTGTAGATAATTCGGCCGGTAACGTTGAATGACTCTATTAACAGCTTCCCTTTTTGGGATAAATGTCGACTTTAGGCTCGGTCACTCAAGTCGAATCTATAGTAGGCGCTTCAGATTTATCGCTTCGAGGTTTAATATACAAGACCATGAAAGACATTCACCAAAAAATATAAACATGTGGAAAAAAAGTAAATTAAACTATTTTATACAACAAAGTCTTTAGTATAAAACTATATAGTCTTATTGCAAACTATCATTTTTTCCATACGGCGCCGGCGTAGACAAATTCATGGATGCAATATGTCATTATCATTTATTTTTCCACATACATACATTCTTCACATTATTTAAAAAATAAATACTGCAAGTTATAACAAAAAATTTGCAAGCGAATCTGCCTACCATTATGGAACAGAACCATCTGTCTTTATAAGTTTTGTTTTCTACGAACTAATAAATAATATAAAAAAATTAAAAAACTTGCTAAATAAGAGTAAAAACTTTTTAAATGAAATTTTAAATAAAAATAAAGGCGTCGACTATGAATTTTGTATTTGGTCGTGACGAGATTAACCCGATAGCAGTAAAATGTCAATAACCACCTAATTGGTACTGAACAGAACACTCTGCCCAAATCACCTTAGCCCTGGAGTGAGAAACAAATAAATATTGTAACAGCCAACCAGATAATTCTCCAGATAACTTAATGTGCTTACATTTTGAATCTGCTCATGGTTTTATGGGAACCTACGACACTTTCCCGTCTAATTTACTTTTTATTGAGTGTGAGTTTTGATGACAGTTTTTATTACTCTTTTCCTTAATGTGACTTTTTATTCTAACAAGTTTATCAGATTTTGCTGTTTTAATTAACAATTAATTGAGCTTCATAATGATTATGAGCAGCATACAAATTAGAACAGAATTTTTGACATAATACCAAGTATCGTGTGAACCCATGTTTGAAGCTTCCTGTAGCGATTCAATGGTATGTACATAGTTGGTAGTGATCAATATAAAGTAATAATAAAATGTGTTGATCTGTAGTCAAAGATTTGTTTATTCTGAGCACCTACTCACTGTTAAGTATTTTACTTTCCAACTGATATTGAACTTTATGGCATGAGTTTAAAAATGATATTGCAAGTCGCGATGATTCTCGTGTGAATAAGACACTGATAGGAAATAAATTTGGAATATGCTTCTTTAAATATTGAAGTTCGAAAAGGCTAATTTCGCTGTGAGAATGTTCGTTACACTTCTCATGACTGGCAACATTATTTTTATCGGCCCCCGAAGGTTGTACGGTTTATATTGTGCAATTTATGTTATGATTGCTCAACCAATTTGCATGAGAATAATACGTGAATTTTATGGAGTGAAGGTGTCATATCCTTATTTAGGAAAAATGTGAGAAAACATTTTATTGACATCGTTTTGCCATATTTTTATTACGAGCGCGTTATTGCGTATAAAGTAAATTGGGGTGTATACATTAATTGAAATTACTTTATATTTAATATAGGTAGGTACTTAATCGTTGAGTTGAAACCAAATTCGAATAGGTATGTGGTACCTACGTGTATTCATATGCCTGGTCTGTATTAAAATATGATACGTTTTACTGAACTCACATATCCCAAATATATATTGTGAAAGTATATATCCCTTACTATTAATTATAGTCTAGTAGAGGTACATATTTCATTTTATATTCTTTATTCCATATCTTTTTTTTTTGTATTCATATATTTTTTGCTTGTTTTTTTTTGTATTATATGAGAATGGTCAATTTTGATTACAATAGCCATTTAGTTAAAAATATAAAACTCTATTATCTAGGTAAGAAGACTACTACATAGTATAATTTATAATATGATTTCGCACTTTTTTCATCTGTCTCACGAATAAAAGGATTACTCTCACCAAAGAGGCTAGGATGTTAAATAGATAAATGCTACGACTGTTTATAGGAATACCTTCATAGGTAATATTGCATCTAATACTACAAAAGTATCCCGAAACAATGAGATTAATAGTTGGAAAGTAGAGTGTTGAAGCTGTGGTGGTGACAGGTCGGTCGCTAGCGTTGGATATTTATTGTTATTGGGCCGGCGCGCGTACATGCATCCACACTCCGCGGCTATCACGCCTCACAGCTTTATTTCACCGCGACACTATTCTGAATTAATCGAACAAGTTTTTTTTTAAATTTGACGTCTCTGTAATGTAACCAGCCAGCACTTTTAGGAGTGAATGCAAGCAAGGAGGTTTTCTTGTGTTTTTATTTAGGATTGTTTTACTCGAAAATATCTAAAAATCAACTTATTTCGATTTTTATAGAACATTGATTTATAAAACTTTTTATTAAATTCAGATAATAAAATCAATTAGCTACTAATAGAGTATCTAATATAAATTCAGAATAAGTCCTTTTTACTGCATCGCCAATAAACATTCCGCAGCATCTGCAATTTGTTAATGATAGCTAACATCTACATAATACGATCATTTGGGTACACATTTTCTTGTAAAATATATTTCTTAGGTGATTTTGTAGGTAAATGTGTTTTGTTATACCACTTAGGCGGGTAACAAGCAAACGGGCAATCTGATGGTAAGCAGTTACTGTAGGCCGTAAACGCAAGAAACACGAGAGGTGTAACGGGCTTGCTCTACTGACCGTCACGTCATACCCAGGACCAAGGATCTTTAGCGTCTATAAAACTCGCAAGAACACCGCATGATGTTCTTTTACTACTACCAGGAAAAGAAAGAGGTATAATTATTCGCTGCAGGTCCCAAGACAACCGGTAGTATGTCCGGGCATTTAGCCTATGCTTCATTGATCGCCTATATAATTCGTTTAAAAGGCTGACACTGCTGATCCTCGGAAGCAACAGTAAATCAAAATCAAAATAATTTTATTCCGTAAAATTTAAAAAAAAACTTAAATCATCAAATGTACTTAAATTTGTTTCTTAAAAATGACTAGACCACCGGTTCGGAAAATTTATGTTCGGGAAGATACCTGATACAAATGAAGTACTGTCAGTAACTGAGGCAGGTTGCCCCATGTGCGAAAGTGGGATAGTACTTATTCGAACTTCTATTAATACCTGAATTAGATATTTAATAGGATATTTTATCTATCATAAGTTTTCAATGATCAAACTCATTGGCTTGCCAGTTACTTTGTACCTGGGTATGAAATACCAAGAAATCTCTCTTTGAAAGTTTACGGGATAAAGTCTGTAAGGAAGAGTTCAACCGTAGGAAACAAATTTTAAAATTTGCCAACGAGGTATTGTTCCTTCATATAACTTTTTGTGCTTTTCACAGGTTGATTGCCAATATCCGGGAAGACCGGGATCGGAGTATCATATAATAACAATGGAAAAAAGGATAATTTAGGCGGGTAAGAAATTATAAGGTGTTTCATGCTACTTTATTAAAAGAGAAAGGATTTAATTGTCAATATCCGACATCTCTTTTCCGGGGCTACTGTAAATGATTTATAAAGAAGGGAAACTACTTATTTTCGTTACCTATACGATATTTTGAAACCTAACAACTAATTTATGCAAATTGCGTAGATCTGCTTTTTACTGTTTTTGTGATTTTGATTCACTCAAGTCCTGATTTCCCAAATTTATTAAAGTAGGTTAAGTAACGTATAGTTTTTATTGTAATGTATTTCAGACACAATACTAGCCAGTAACAATTTTGTGAAAATAGGCTCATTCCGATACCTAGGATACCATATCGTCGAAATCTTTGTGGTAGGTACCCAAAAGAGTTTTAATACGCGTTCCGAAATAAGACTAAAAAGCATTATGTATTTTCAAGATTTCTTAAATTCACAAAAAAAAAAATACCTACATTCTCATTTTGACTGTTTTTATCTTTATGTATGAAGAAGTAAAATTCATTTAAATCTAATGTAGGTTTTTTTTCTAGGTTTATTATTGAAACAAAGCAAAAATTTTATTCGAAATTATTTTATTATTTTCCTATTAGGTACGGATGTATTCGTATTTTTTACATTATTAAGCAATAAATAGTGTACAGTGCCTATAAAACTTAACAGTATTTACAATATAAGTATATAACATTTCTTTATTGATGTGTTTGTTTAAGCTAAACATTTTACATTTTCTACGAAGTGTCAATCGTTGTTTAGGAAGCAAAGCTGATATCGAGATATGATTTTTCTAAACATACAATTTAATCCTTCTTTTAATATTTCTTAATTAACTAATTTTATGTGCTTTCCTAGGAATTTTAGTAAAGGAACTTTTGTTTCCTAATACCGTGCGGTCACCGTAAAATGTAATCATAATACTTTGGTTATTCATATTTTAAACAACTGTTTTATCCTAAATAGGCATTGAATCTGGCCTTAGATATAATAGGAGATTTTCGTTTATTTTAATTCATTAACTACATAACGTTATCAACATTTGTGCAACATTTTACATACTAGAAAATTTGTATTTCACATCTTCTGTCACTAAAACTATGTACAGTAATTACAGTAATTACAAGAACAACTTTATACAATTTACAGGTAAAATTTATCTATTTGCTTAAGTTTGACTTTTAAGCAACTGAAGCTAACGATCATGTTTCGTTAGCTGCAAGGGCAAGTCATTGGATACTTCTGGTCGTGTTCCAGCAGGGCTCGGCGATCGTGATCTCATACTTCTGTTCCTTCGTCTTTCACTCTCATTGTCACTCTCATCATGGACATTTATTTCCTCATCAGAGTCAGAGTGGGAATCATATCCGCGAGCTAATTGAATGGATTGTGCTGCCAGGAGAGCGGCCGCAGCAGAATGAGGTACTAACGCTTTAAAAGCACTATTCTCCAAAGCCGGGTGGGGCTTAAAAGCTCCACCGTCGAATCCTGATTGCTGCGACAACGCCTTCAACGCATTTGTATCAAACTGTGCCTGCTGTGAGAGAGCCTTCAGAGCGTTAGAGTCATGTTGCGTAAGCGCTTTGAAAGCACTATTTTCGCCGCCCATTTGAGGGGTGTGGTGGTAGGGGGCGCGGGCGGGGGACAAAGAACGCGAACGGGAGCGGGAGGGGGAGTGGGGCAGGCGGTGCGGGGGGGAACCGCCACCGCGCTTCAAGAGGTTCATGCGCTGGTGGCGTCTCCACTTGGCTCGTCTGTTGGAAAACCAAACCTGTCAGTAACGGTAAACAAACGTGATTAGTATACGGTTCTCATTGCATTAACAAATATTCATATCTTATGTAAATTGGCGTAAAGTGATAGCTCTGATTTGATTAAGTCGCTGCTTGTCTAACAAGTTTGCTATATTATTTACTGGCTTTTAGGTCGTAAACATAAAAATTAATGATGAGTTTTATTGAGTTCGTTACCTGGACTCTCGCTTCCGATAGTGAGGTTTTAGATGCGAGTCTCTCTCGTGTTGAGACGCATGGGTAGTGAGATTTCTCGAATTCTTTCTCCAACTCCTCCAGCTGGTCTGGGCTGAAGGTGGTGCGGTTTCTTCTGAACTTCGGTTGTTCCCCGTCTAAAGAGCCTGAATCATCACCGTCGACATCTGTAAAATAGAATTTAATAAACCGATTGCAAAATATAAATAATCAAAATGCTTTAATACATTAAATTTACACTGTAAAATCATCTTTCTTAGGCAAAGGACAATCTGAAATTATATATCTACTTAATTTACTGCTCGCAAATACATAAGCACTCACCGATAAGTCCTCGGGAGGACGACAGGAATCCCTGCTGGACGTCATGGTGCGGTACGCCACTGGGTGGAGCTGGTACCCCTGGCGGCATGGGGAGGGAGCCGGGGGGCCAGACCCCCCCGCCCCCTCCCCAGGGAAAAGCGCCGTACGGAGGGGGGGCGGCGTAAAGTCCGTAGCCTGCAGCTCTAGCAAACTCCGCTGCGGCTCGCTCCGCTGCTCTGTTCCGCAGGATTCTGTTTATCGATGACACGCTTGGGGCTGTCGCGTTCGTGCACACTCCTGTGGACAAGACATAGATAACGTTAGAATTTTCCTGGATAACCTAGGCCATCTATTAACGGCGATTATATCTGTAATAAGTAGATGTTTATGTTTAAACTGCATTTTTTTTATTAAAGTACGAGCCTTGTTTCATTAAAATGGTGGTCCTGTGAATGAAGAATGAAGTCTTACTTTATTGTGCTTAAAATTTTTCTACGCAGCGATTTGGTACTTCCCGCGTTAATAATATTTAAAGCACACAAATATACTTTACATTGATATATAACATGTTTTTATTGGTTCCTAGGCTAAAATACTCTTTCTCCTTTACTGTGGCATCGAGCCAATAAGTTTAACTAAACCAAGTAACATTTATTAGTATATTTACTATCTATTATATTTACACGTATATCCATTTATATCATGGAAATGGGCTGGTTAATTGAAATATTCGCAATGAGAACAATAATTAAAATTATAATTGCTAAAACAGGTACTTGTGTTATTTTATGGCATTGCATTAACAAATAAATAGGTATCTGTCGAAACAAGTGTCCGTAGCAAGAACCTCTAGTTACGTTAAAGTTAACCCTTTCCACTCCAAGGCTGTTTTTGTTTTTATTCCACCAGCTCCACGCTAAAATAACGTTTTTTTACTTTTAGTGTTTTTTGTGTATTTTGTAAAAAAAAAACGATTTTTTCATCTTCTGATACTATATTAAAATCCTAAATTTTAATCTTTATAATCCCTTTTGGTATGGTATTTTTCGAAACAAATCCCAGGATGAAGCGAAGGTTTTGTCTCACATGTTTTGCAAAAATAGCATGTTTCTTTTCTCCCCCCTTTTATTTTTCGGTTGGAACACACAGCACAATCTTTGTGCTTCCCATACAATACATTCCCATACGAACATATAACGGTGCGATAACAACTAGTTTTATTATGTAGCATCGATAAAATTTAATTGAATTATAGTATCTATATGTATCATTCATTCGTGATTCAAACATTTTAGTAACAAAAATCCCTCCTGTTTTAAAAATTTCGACAGTGGAGCTAGTGGAACAAAATCAGTGTCGAGTGACTCGACATTGGAGTGGAAAGGGTTAAGTTAACTTTCAAATGTTTATGTTATTTATTTTATTTATTGAAATTGGCACATCAACAGCGTGTACATTAATCCATACAATATTTTATTATAAGGGTGCATAGTCTAGAGTACACGCCAATTTCAGATGCAAACAACATTTATGGTGCAGGCGTAACAAGACAATATAATAAATACATTTACAAATTACTAATTAATATAAAATTAAAATGAACTATTGAACTTAAACTAAAAACAAAAATAGAATATTTAAAAATAATGGCAAATAATAATAATAATAAAATATCCAGGATTAAAACAATTGTGTTAAGTGCTATCAGAGTCAGGATTTTTAATTAAAAGCCGCCTTATCTGATGCTCAGTGTTGTGGAAGATGGTAATGTCGCAGTTCAAAGACACGCTCATATTATAGCTCATCATCATCCTATTAAGAGGGGCGTGTTGTCCAACGTTTGTTTTGGAGAAAGACGTAGCGAAGAGATTGGTGATTTTGTGCCTAGGGATCCTGTTGGGAACTGACATTTTTATTTTGTTTAATAGGGCAGGTGAAACCATATTCCCGTGGATGATCTTATGCAAAGACAGCCTTTAACCTCATAAATCTCGCGCATAATGTTAAGATTTTGACAAGCGCTACAACGAATTTTTAGAGAATTAGTCGAAATGTCATTCAAATTTGACCGTTAACTTAACTTTAACGTAGTTACAGAAGTTCTTGCTACGGGCCAAGTACGCAATTTTTTATATATTTACCTATTGACTTAAATATACTTCGAAACATAATAATGTATCACGAATATAAGGAAATTTATAAAACATTCTATGGCTAGGGAAATTTATGTGGACAATTGAAAGTCAGCACTAATAGTATGTTAAAATTAAATTATATCTTGATCTTATTTTTTCTCATTTAATTATAACATATTGCGCAACTCTCAAAGGTCATACAACTAAACAGGCTTGCGTGTTGTGAAAAACATTTCAAATGAAAATAATTTCGCTAAAAGTCCGAGTATGCGCAAGCCTTAATGCGTGCAAAGAGATCGCGTGTGGACGCAGCCTTGCCAGAGCCATCCCATGTAATTTTGAGGAAACACTTGCAATAAGTACCATAATTTAATCATAGCCTGTCTGACAGTAATTGTTCTAGAATTTGTTGTGACTACTGAGCTCGATAGTTTTGCTAGTGTTAACTGCCGTATTTAAAAACAGTACCTAGGTATGATTGCTTTAATTGTAAGGATAAAAAAATATTCTTTGAAACCCTAATTGCCGAGCATTTTATACTATCGTAAACTTGTTGTATATTTTATGTTGTGAAAACATTTAAATTTCTGTCTATATGTTTTACGATATTGAATATTTTATGTGATTTTATTGATCAGCACCATAAATTCTAATCGATTCAAAAGTTTACCTTTCGAAAACTTTCATCTGTGCTATAGTTTGTTGTGTAAAAAAAAATAAAGTCATGTATAATTTGTTCACTTTTACAGATAGTTTGATGACTTTATTTCACTGAATTATATGCTTAAAATGTACCTAAAAATATTTTTATTAATATTTATTTCAAACCAAGGCCGTCATCATGTCATAGAAAAAGCTTATATTTTGCCGACAGATAAACTTTGGTAGTTTTTTAGTTAATTTCTTTAATTTAAATGACCTTTTTAGTAGACAGATAATATTGATTAAATAATATATTTAATTTCTAGTAAAATTAACCTATTTGTTACGTTTTAGAGTGCAAGAGTAAATAGCGCACTGTTTTATCGTTATGCAACTGTTTAATTTGATTCTTTAATGGAAACTAACTAACTTACAAGCACTATAGTACGAGGACCCCGACTGAAATCCTGAAACACAGTCGTTTAAAATTTACTTTTTTATTCAATTATAACAAACAAGATAGTAGGAAAAACCATTTGACAATATTTTAAACAATTACCTATGTCGTCAACTAGCATAAAATAGAACATTACCTTTAGAACATGTCATTTATCGAAGTAGGTAGGTAATACCTACTTAAAACAATTATGTCTAATATCAGAAACAATAATTTAATATATAATTGCTTATTACGTACGCCTTACTCGTGCAAATGTTTCACTACTCGTAACAGGAGAATTTCCAAGGAAAAACGACTTGTTGCCAGTTTGCTAGTTACAATCGTATTTATAACTCAATATGAAACCGAGGGTGTAATTATCAAATCAACTCTTAAACACGGCGATAATTTACAGAATCGGATTCAATGTGGTCACCGTTCGTAATGAAGCGCTATTGTGAAGTTGCGCCGGCGCACGTCGACTGCCATCAAATAAAACACAAAACGACCTGTTATAATTTACTCAAAACACAAAGCCTTATATAGCATAATGGTAATGATCAGTTGCGCGGCTCCTCTTATTGTTAGCACGTCTAAAGCACAAAAAGCTGCCCTCGGCTCGATTTGTTTGGGTGTAATCAGCTGAGATATAGCCGGATCGGGACTTGACGCCTTCTGTGTCTGTCCACGTCAAAAGTTTGATGCGGCTGAGAACAAGTGTAATGGTGACCAGTCATCACTTACCCACCGACTTTAATTATATCGGGAGCGTTTTGTAAAAAGAAAACGACCCGTTGAAAATCTGTTAACGTTTTGTGGGAGCTCATCGACGCGCCTACTCGTAATCCACTTCGTTTTAGCGGCAAAAAACCTTCTATGATCTTAAACAGTACAGTTAAATTGGTTTTTGTTTAGCAACGAGTCCTATCTGATCTCTTTGATCGACAATAGCTATTAACTCTCAGTGCTTTGGCTTCGGTTTTTCAATTTAGTTACAACGCACTTGTGTTGTACGGACACCGTAGACGGGAACGAGGTAAATATAATTACAAAATGATGATCGATTATTTTTTGTTTCTAAAATGTTTCCGAATCACAATTCGATTTCAAATTAAACACAGCTTCTATACAACTCGATAATCCCACTTAATTGAAAAATGACCGATAGGAAAAGATTCAGAAACGTTAAAGAAATCTCCAAAATCTTTACTATATTAGACATCGACGGGTGAACCAAGTAAATAAAAATACACCGAAACACGATTGCCTAAATGCATGTTTTCATAAAACCATTTTATATTTGCTTAGAATAAGATCATTATCTATCAACAAGTTGCAGGTGTATGTGATATCTACAATTGTTCTTTTAATGATTTAGGATCGGAGCTACGGGTTCATGCCTAGTCATGGCCATGCAATTTGTCTAAACTCGTTTAATCATGATTAGTCACAATAGACCCTACTCTTATTTAAAGGTAGAAATGCTTTCAAAAAAGAAGCTTGTTAATAATTATATTGGCTTGACTTAAAAAAAGCTAGAAGATGTAAAAAACAGCTAATTGGAGACGTCTAAACTAGATAGTTTTAATTACTCAGTCTTATCTCAAATGAATCTTGATGATCGGAAAGAGCAAATTCCCATGGAATCGTAAGAAAATCAATTAGTTTTGATAAAAGGAGTGAATGTTTCTGCGTTGGTTGGAGTGTCGCCTGCCTAAAAGCGTAGCATGTTGTAGATAAGAAGGCGCCGTCAACCGTACTATTTAATCGGGTTAATTTATCGATAATTGACGGAAAACCTTTTTGTTTGTATTGCCGGGAAGTAACAGTAATTGTCACGCCTTTAAAGATTTACGCCCGTTTCTAAATTGAGACATTAACAGTCGGATCTCGTGCCTAATGGTTCGGAATGAATTTGTTTGTTTTACTCATACCGGTTTTCGATAGATTCGGTATCGAGCGAGGCGGATATCGAGCTCGATTGTATCGCACTCATAAGCTTCTGATGGTCACTAAAGCACAGCAACGCTGACGTTTTTATTGCTCCTCATCGGAGATGTGGAATTAGATTCCTATACAGTTATTAATTCGATCAAATTATACAGTCGAAACTAGCTAATCGGGATCATTAATGTGTGGATTTACACCGAACTCATAGATAAATAAACGAATTCGATACCATTTTTGACAGTATATGACATTAGGCGAAAGAAAAATGTCATATTTTAAAAGAAGGTGTATAAAGGAATCCTAGAATGTGTGTTTCTTATAATTGGACTAGATAGAAATTAATGAACCGATATTCTGTATTTTATAGATTACTAATTAGGTTGGAATCTTGTTCACGCTATATAATGGCTTAAGTTATATTATACTGCCCACATATCAACTTAAAAATTTAGCTACTTTAAGAAATCATATTAATATTTAAGTGTATTTTAACTGCGACCGTTATCTTAGTTAGAGATCTTGTTGGTTTCAAACAAAAAACTTTAATTTGTACAAAGTAAGTTCGACGTTAGATCTCTATACTACCAATGCCGCTGAACATTGATAAGGTGGATAGATAAATACGCCGACTAACAGTAGGTATCCTAAGAAAAGATACACAAAATTGTTAATTTGAGTCGATTAAATTAGTTCACAAAAAATTTGGCTTCGCCGTAGTCGGAAAAAAATAAAAATTTACCGACGGCTTCCCAAACAACAAAGTTGCTTCTTATCAATTGAATTGATTGAAATCGAATTGATAAAAAAAATGTGTCGTTGACTTGACGAAAAAGACACAAATCAACTTATCCAACAGTTTAAATCTCGATTTGTTTTATTTACCGCCTCCGTTGAAAAGGATTGTCAAAAAACAGCTTTCTTCGGACCCAAAATCACGTCGGATCAAACGAGTCGGTAACGAGTGAGTGGCGTCACGTCATCTAAATGAATTATAGCTGATTTTTATGGGGTACATAAAAAGAGGATGGAAAGCAATCAGGGGGACCCCGCAGCGAGCTGCAAGTAAAAAGGTGTTCGTACCAGCGGGGTGTCGCCAGAAACCGCGCTAAACGCACTACGACTCACCAATTTCCCTATTCCAATTAGCCAATAAACATAGACAGTTAATGAAATTAAAAATCGTCCCGTTTGTTACATCGGTTATGATTTTGAGGTATTTTTAATAGAGGTTATGTGTACACTAGCGTAGGTTGACATAAATAAATAAAAATTAAGTTCTTTTCAATTTTTACTTCATTTGATACGTTTTCCAACAAGTATTATTAGTATTGTTTTTACAAATTAAAATAAACGTCAAGCATTTTAATACCGATCAAAATCATATTTTATAAGCCTGTGCTTAACTGTTCTTAAAGGCAAATAAGAAACGTCTCAAAATTATGACCGTGACTCTTGGAGCGAGGCAACAATGTCGATGCACTGCTGGGAAGCAATTTAATAGTGTAACAAATCAATAAATGTATCGATTTATTGGAAGCTATGTGGCGATCAATTTGATTTCTACTAAATCTGTATGTCAGCAGACTCAAGCAGGACCTTGTTAGTGAATTGACAAAAAATACAAAAAGCAACTCATGTATCGTCACTTTAATTAACATTTTGCCTATGAAATGGAGAAATGTTCAATTTGCTTCATTTCATCGGAACAAAAGCATATTTTTTCGGACATTATTTGTAATTAACAAAACAATAAACGTGTTTATAAGCAGGCAAAACATTTAACACCCTCACATAAAAGCTCCCGTCATCGGTTTCGCTAATTAATCGGCGCCAGTCAATAATAACATCGGCGTGGACCGGCGCAGGCGCAGCGACCCAATGAGGCCGGAGAATGCAATTAATCAAAATTTTGTCAGTAGCTAGAGCAGGCTGTAACGCCTCGTAAACCGATATCGATTTGACTTGATAAGTTGCGTAAGCTATTGTCTAGAACTGCCGAGTCACTTCTCACAAAGGCGGTAGTGGGCACCTTATTAAAATTTAGAAGGTTGCGATGAACTGTTGTTTTCATAAACTGCACCCTTCATTTTATCGATAAACGCTTACTAGTTAAAAGAGACTTAACAACTTTTTAACATTTTATATAAACTGAATTAGGCAGGCCGGAGTAATTAACAGGCATACTTTACGTTATGAGCCAACAATATGCATGTAGGAATTCATCATTCATCGCTTTGGATTCTTATAATTTACATTACAGTGAGCACGCGTCAGATCTCGTTATTTTATTACGTCTGCCTACTTGTGATTAATTCGATTAAAATTCTATTACTTACGTACCTCTTTCTCTATATTTTTTTTTTACTCGACATTGATGTAGTTGAAATGGAATTGATATAACAAGATAATTACCTTTGTATGAAGATGGAAAAAAGGTGTTAGTAAAATGTAGATAAAAATAATAATAATATAGCTAATCAAGAAAAGTTTTAAATCCGAAAAGATATTTTGTAAATGTTTTAATAATTTATTGGGAAGTATTTAAAAAGTATCTAACATTTAGATGTCATTTCCAGTTGGTAAACGAAGATGTAACAAATTTGGGATGCATTCAACAGCAGGTGGTCCGAGGGTCTTTGATACGCGCGCCTATCAAATGAAATCAATCATAACTGCATAATAACATTGCTGCTACAGACAAAATGTCTGTCTGTTCTCGCCCTTGTTCCTCTTATTCCTTTTTGTTTCTATGCCTTTTTTATTTATGATTTGTTTTGATGTAATTTAAGAGTAGCTTAATGTGATGCAACTGTTCTCCTTCAATGCTAGTTTGTTGTTTCAATCCAACTTTCAATACGAACTGAACCAAAGTACTTGATTTAAAATACAAATACTTTAAATAACATTCTGAATAAATTATTATTTTAGTATCAGTTGTAAAATACTAACGGTAAGTAAGAGGTGTCAAAACTCCACCGCACGATACAGTTAACTCAAAACAATTTCCTTCGTAAAAATTAAAGCAGAATATATTTAAATACAGCAGCGTTTACGACAAATATGTGAGCATTTACGCAAAACTACAGAACTCGGATCGCGTGCAATTTTATATACAACCAATGGCTAGCTGGTGCACATATACAGTCCTTGAAGTCCTTATTATAACAATCGTATGATTGACTTTTCAAAAAACACTAATTACCTTTGTGCCTCTGTGTACGAAGAGCATGGGCGAGCAATGCTCCTGCAATTATTTTAAACACATTTCAACAAACAATGATAATGTCAGGCAGGCGCAGAGATAAGAATAAAAAATAAAACTCGAAAGCACTCACTGAACAATTGCTGGAGCCCTTGTTCATAAGAAATTGTTAAATTTTACTTCACGCCGCTATTAAAGTTGATTTTGTTTACCTCATTTTGAAATTAAATTATTGAGATATGCAGTAATTGTTAGTTGGCTTTTTACTACCTACAAATCAATCAAGTAGTTTATTTAATAAGAAAGCTTTCTTCATAACTACAGTTGACCAAGCAATGAATGTTTTCGTGTCGCATGTGAGCAGATCAAGCGAGTCCCACTGCCCCCTGCGGATTTAATGACTGCGAGCGAATTTAACAACTCTGTTTAGCAAGTGTCTCCATCAAGCGCGTTATCGTCTCCTAATCCGGTCCGAGGTGATATCGTAAACCAGAAGTGGTCATGGAACCAGTTCTATACAACACCGGACCGAACTTACTACCTTCGTTCAATAGAGAAAACAAGAATAAGAAACAATCGATTCATTGGTGTCATTCCGATTCCGTATCATCATTGGAGTTTTAATCTTAAAGCTCCTACCCAGAGACGCAGTTTGATTAAAATTAACCATGGGGTTAGGCCGTTTTATACATGGCTGTGAGTATTTAACGTCACGCACGGGCCACGGACAGAAGAGGTGTCGTAGTCCAATTATTGCAATTGGTCCTCTTGCACCAACGTTGAAGACCTATTATATCACGATTTCTTATTTTAAGTTACAGTATGTTAATGTATGAATCAACTCTTTTTTTTTCTTAGCATTAAAACGAATAAAGACAAAGGGTCAAAATGAGTTTGAGTCTATTTGAAAGATCTCAAAAAAGAAATCAAATTCTAAAAGTATATAAATGAACAACATGTCAATGTTTATGTTGTTTATTTTGTTTTTGTTTATGAGAGTGACATTGTTTAAGAGCCCTAGATAAATAAAAAGAAAAAAAACTATTGATGTGATTCCATAATTCTTCCACCAAAAAAAAGAATGAATATTCGCTACAATTAGTTAAAAACATAACCTATGCAAACAAAGTCGCAGGCAAGAGAACCCATTAATACATAAACCTGTTGTCTTCGAAATATTAAAAAAATACATAGTTTAATCATCACATAGGCTTATCAAGAACGTTCTCGGATTACGTTATATCCGGCAGGAAAGCCTAAGCCGCCATTAAACTATTAACTATTTTCGGGGTTGCACTTCAAAGGCTTTATCTACTGACCCCCCAAAAGTGTTTGACACAAAATACATGAAGAACATTACTTCACGATAGTATCCAATTAGCAGATTTACAATGTAACTACAAGGTGACTTCGAACGCCAAATAATAGGAAAAACCAAAAATCCTTACAGGACCTCTAGAATATAATTTAAATTCTAAGGAATATTTGTTGGTATATTTTACATATTGTATTTTTTAATGTTTGTTGTTGGTATATTTTAGTTGGTACAGAAATGTCTCAAGTTTGATAACAATAAACTTGATCAATTTCATTCTTGTTACATTTGACATACCTTTCTATTTTTATTTACCTACTAGAGCTACATTTGTTGATGTGACTGTGTGATTTTGTATATTTGGGAAACAAATATCCCATACACCCAATCATCTAAGTTTTATCTAAAGCCGCTTAGCGGTTTTCTTGTGATTAAATTACAAATATCCAAATATCGGCACCAGCATTCAATGTTAATACTATTTTCCATAAAAATAAAAAACTAACTCGTACCTTCTGAAATAAGTCTTTCTCGGATCTCCCAAGCAAAAATGGTCGGATTCTCTCTTTTGTACTGCTCTATCTTGGAAACCACGGCCGGTGTCGCCACTTTTGGCTTACTACCTCCAATGAGACCAGGCGGACGAAGAGTACCTGAAGAAATGATTATAATAATTATTACAAAATACTTTTTTACTTTTTAGTGTTAATTTGCAGTGGATTGTGATGAGATACCTTATAGTTAACTGAATGACTATTTGGAGTAGATTTTTAAACTTTCCTATAGAAATGTCTGTTTCGGTAACGGACTACCATTTATGGCAGACCATTGATGCCGAACATAACAATGGTGAGAGGAAACAAGAACCGATTCACAAAATTTATTTAATTGTAACGTATCACCTGCCCGTTTCGCGAATAAAAATTATAATCGGTTAGTAATTTTGAAATAAAAATACCAATAATAGCGACACGGTACTGATTGTGGCAATTCCATTCAGTGCTAAACGTGAGTAAACGCAATGTATTTGTCGTCAATCGATTTTCAATCAATAACAAAGTTATCTGAAAATCATACCATAATTCCTAACACAACAACTTAAGGTTCATAATTAAGAGACATAATTGTAGAATAATTTTGTCATACCCGTTTAAAAGGAAGGTGGTCGCCAGTTCTTAAAAAATCGGTAATCGAACATTGCAGTAAGGAATAGTAATGGTAGCTTTAAATTAGTATTAATTACAAATCATTGACATCAAGAATTAAAGTCACTCGATCGAGACTAGAATTTTTAATTTATATAATGACGAGTTTATGTCGCCATGTCCTGAAATAATTATCTTAAAGTACTTTAAAACAATAAGTTTTTGCCACCCTTCAAAGAATTAGCCGACTAACGAATTTTTACCTGCAGCAATTCGTTTGTTTAATATTAAATATGTTTTACATTTTACAAATTTCGAATAACTACAAAATTAAAAAAAAATCGTAGTTTGGTTTTTTGTTTGATCAAATCTATTCATGAATAAGACGATGTGATGGTTTTAAAAAAACGTTTTGCTAAAACTTAAAATAATCTAAAAAAGAAAAGCGGTTTAAGCCACAGTTTCAGATAAAGCCAAGAATATTTATGGAAATAAATTTAAGATGAAAAAGCTCACGACACATACTCCTAATTAGTATGGTTGTAACATGGTCTGACTGGCTGATATTAATTAACTAATTGAATTGCAATCTGATCAAAACACTTCTCTGGTGTTTCATGGAAAAACTGTAGTATTGTTATATTACAAACAACTTATGAACCTTTTAAATATTATTTAGAGCATTCGATTGTTTAAGTGGATTAAAATTCATGGGACGTCGATTGGCTATATGAACTTGAAGTCCAAACAAAAAAATTAAATGCCGCAATGCCTAAATCAGTTAGATAATGGACAAGTACGTGTCTGCTTGACAATTATGAAAAAAGTTACATAGAGTCGGCGGACACTTTGTCATTGAGTTCCGTACAGGAATTACATTTCAAATATTTGAACATACCTAAAGTTAAATGTTTATTGCATTATTCATATTTTCGTTCCGACTAAAATCAGATAATAATAACGGTTCCAAAAATTTATAAGACTATTTGAATGTAGTTTTACGAGAACCTAACTTATATTTTAATAAATAAAATAATTGAAAAAAGCATCGAATATAATTGTAATGAATACCGAAGTAACAGAAGATTTTGCACATAAGTTGTGAACATACATACATAGTGCATAATTGATGTAATGGAAAAAAACGTCAAGTTCTTAGAGCTTTATTCTAGTCTTCAATGATCTTTGCTACTTTTGGTATCCGCGTGTATGTATTTGGTAATGTTGGTGAACATAGTATCTGTTATTTAGGAGAAAGTTATTTTAATATGTATTTATGTGTAAAAGATTTATAACAGTAAGTAAAATTGATTGAAAGCGAAAAAGGGAACCCTAAAATTGGCAATAGCCTGACATTCCTGGCGGGCGGGCGGCCGCGCTGCGTTTTTACCCAGCGCCTGCGCACTCGACTACTTCCATACCGATAACACGCTGAATAATTCAACACATTATTTATTTATTCACATTTTTGTCAACGCCATTCACGATAAATTCATACGGGTCTTTATGTCTTGATAAAACTAAAGCTTACCGCCTAAAATGGTATAGCAGAAAAAATATGCCTCAAGTTTACGCCTTGCTGCGGAACCCTGTAATAGCTTTGACTGTCCTTATTTTGCTGACTTGAATTTACTTATAAAATTACTTTCTCGTTTTTGCATAAAAGAATGTGACTTGTTGGTTTAAGGACAAAAGCGTAATAACCTGCGTGTTTCCAGACTGGTCACAAAAACTTTACTCTTACACTGTATTTATATCAAACATTAGAACGTTGCGTGAAAATTCTATTATAATATGGAAATTAAGACGTTAAAATAAGAATTAAAACTAAAATACCTACTCTAGTATTAATAGGCATTAAATCGGTTAAGTTGGTTATTCCTAAATCCCTATTCGTTACGGTAACTATGTGGTTTTCTTAAACTATAAAATAAAATTGATATTTTTTCTGAATTGGATCGGATGTTAAGTACCACCACATACAAATATACAAATATTTAGTGAGTGTGTAGTACATTAACCAGCTAGATAGTCATCTGCATCTTCCTCAAGTAGGTATGGACGTTATAATTTTGCGCATTTAAACTTACAAATTTGTTTTAAATATCGTTTGTTTAATAGTAAGTAAGTTATTGATAGGATATAAATATGAATAGTAGGTTTCAGATTTTATAAATTTGAGTTTAACATCTTGAATCAATATAGAATAGATTAATTTCCTTAATATGTTGGATTTTGTTTCATAAGAAGTATTTATGTTCACATTACTTCTTGCCATATGTTTTCCGCGTAGGAAATAATTGCAATATAACTGTGTAAATATTTCAAATTTTACACTTGTACACTTTTAGCAACCCTTTGCTAAAATCTTTTAGACTGAACTCTATTGACATACCTTCCAATATTTTTTCATTTAAATTTATCTAATAAGAACTGTCAAAGTTCAGTCTTATTGTCTCGACAATAACACGAACAAAACCTATACACCTGAAGAAGTATGATTTTTTTTTTCTTGGATTTATGTATTTTTATTTAACTCCTTTGAATAATTACTTAAAAACTATAACTCCGTTTTAAGCGAGCTTACTTTCGTAGGTAGTCATTGAATATCGCTTGCCAAGAATGCCGATAGCCGCTCTCCTCTTGATTGATAGGTAAATTGCAGGAGGCCGGCAGAACGATCATTTGCGATAATTAAATCGGCTAGAAACGTAATACTAATCGCATGACCAGAGCCAATTATTATACGTAGCCTAGTCAGAGGCGGGTCTTGTAAGGTACAGAGGAAAACAGAAAACACGTCATTCATATATGAAAACTTCAAATTTATTCTCTCTGCGGATTATAATAAAGACCATGATTTGCTCGATGTGTTGACCACCTTTCTACAGAAATGATGGTAAATATCTATCATTTGCAAGAAAAGCACGCGCGTGCTCCCGGCGCACAGCGATCTTATACTTCTATTACGATACGTGCTAAACAAGTTACGAGTAATTGTTTAAAATAAGCACGCAGGTTATTACAATTTTATACTTGAATTACTGTGAGAATTACAAAATGACTAAATCTGGCACATAACTTGTATAAAAGCATTAAAGTTACTGAACACATCAACAAAAAGTTAATGGCGGTCAATTCATGTTAAAATTAAAATAACTACAACAAAAACTTGACTTGACTGCAACCAATAACGCGAACGATACTTTAATAACCCTCTTAAAGCAAACTTACGCAACATCACACCATAATTGTAAGGAGATGTCAACAATAACACTAACAAGGTGTCAAAATACATCAAACTTTTTTGCTCTTTATAATTGAAAAGGATTCGAGTTGCAAAACAAAATAAGCAATTAATCACCGCGTATACGGCGAAGAGAGAGTTTTGAGCTATACAATACTCGTTCAAAATGACTGTTAATAAATTTTCACACAAGAATCGTTTATGGGCGCTTAAAAGTCATTACTCGGTTTCTACAAAGAGAGACAAGATTTGTACGGGACAGAAAGAGCCCGAGTTAATCAAATTTGTATTAAAAAGTGGTCCTTTTGTATTGCTTGGCGCTAACCGTTTAGGAGTGCCGCGTCATGGGGCTAATAGATGGAAATCTTTGAGCCGAGTGAATCCGATGGGCCTAGTTCATCGCTGTTAATGCAACGGGTAAGTTAACGATACCTGATTTCGTGATTGATGGTCTTTTATTATGGTTAAGTAGCTACTTCAGAAGTAAGCGTTTTCATAAGTGAAATTTGACGTCATTCCACTTTAGGCACTTTTTTATTTATCCTCTGATATAATTTTATTTTGCTGTGTGAAATAAACATATTATATTGTAACTAATGTTATACATTGGCTGGTATACCGAGTTAAGCGACATTCAGTTTTATTTTTAGAATATAGATAAAACCTTTGAATGTAAAACTAAAACTCTCGCCGTAATCGTCAAGAGGGGTTTGCAGAGGTGATACACACCGCTTTTTGCATGTTTATGTTGAGTCCCGGTGTGACAGGTTGCAAAACTGTCGCCACTATCCCGGCACAGTGAGAAACGTAACAATACAACTTACGGCAACCCGAGACTTGAACCCTCGACCTGTCGGGTCGGGTCATTCGGTTAATCAAGGCACGCAACAAACTGAGCTTCCACATCCTTTTAATAAGTTTATTTGTAATGAGCACTTCATTTTAGACGCGTCAAATCAAAGAACAAAGAGAATTAGCTGAACAAATGCCTAAACTATTCGATGTAAACTAAAAAAGACTAACACACACTATACAATTATGTCAATAAAATTTTAAAGACATTTCGATCATCTAAAAATATACTCACTCAATGGGTATTAAAAATAGTGTCACTCAAAAGAATTGAAGCAGAAAAAGAAAAAGCGTCTATCGCGAGATTGTCAACCCCGGTAATTCAATTTTGATTATAGGACCAAAGCGTAAATACGGCTTCATTATACGCAGCGGCGATCCGCAGACAATCATCTGTAGTAGGTATCATTAGATTCCTTCCAAATTTACATCGAAATAAAATGACCGGTTTAATATGAAATTACTCGCTTCTTGATTTCGGTTGCTTTGTTGACTTTGTAATAAACTTAAAAAAAGAAATCCAAATCGCCACTCAAATTACTTAGTAGACTGTAATAATGACAAGCCATGTTATCGACTTAAGCCAAGTTATTCATCTGTGATAGTTGTAACTAGATTGTTTAAAAATGCGTGAGAATACAAACCCTCATCATTGATTATGTTAGGCAAAGATTATCTTTCAGGCTTTGTAACTCTTTAGAACTAAGCATATAATTTATCCATCACAGTTCACATACTATGTACTTAGCCGACAGTTTAATATTCAAACTCGACCATAGAACTTTATTTATGCGTGCCCATTTCCATGCCGTCAACTTAGAAATTGTTTAGGCTAGATAATAAGTTTTAAGGTAAAGCTATGTATGTTAAATACTTAAGTGGTTGGACATGACGGCCCTAGGCGGGTGGTAGAGAAGGCTTCCGTGGGAACGTACCACGTGACGTTACGAAACCACCACGGGGCGAAAATTGATTGACACTACGTACAACGAACTACTAGCCGAGCGAACGTGCGCAGGGCTGTACTTAACTGCCGTTGTACAATTCGTGCTCGTACATATTTTAGAAATGCAAGGAAGTGCATGTGACCAAGCAACGTTTCCTAGGAATTATTCAAATATTACAATAATTGTATCGGACTACATTTTTACGGCAATTATTTAACTTACATTTTCTATCTACACTTCTCATTTAAAAATAAGATTTGAGATTGAAATGAAACAATATGTACGAAACGTGAATACGAATCTAAATATAAGGTTCGGTTCATTCGAATAGCAAGTGAATACAAAAACTTGAATTTACGCTTCAGTTGTTTTAAAATTGTCCGTTCAAGAGTCTTGAGCAAGCACAAAGTAAGCATGTGTTTTAATGACACTGGTCTCAGATCTCTACATGAAATTATGTCAATACAAGCGAGTGTTTGTAACTTCACTGCCAACTCACGCTTCGATTGCAACTAACCTTGCAATTATAACGCACTAATTGACCCTATGCTTTGTTTTACTTTAATGAACGAGCATTCAAATTACTAGGAGCACATCAATTCCCGGCTATTAGTTTCTGCAGTTGATGTTGCAAGTTTTATTCGTCAAAGCAATGACATTTTTGCACATCCAATTAAAACCTCAGGAGGATGTGATGTCATTTTAGGGATCCATAGGCAAATACATACACTTGTTTCAGATAGGTATTTATCCGGACTGCTAACTCTGCATTATTTTATTAAAACAATATGAAAGTGGGGTATAAATTTTATAGCGTTAAAATACATTGTTTTCTTAAATTTTATTATGATCATCTAAAACAACAAAGCTCTTAATATTCAAGAATCAATAGGTATACAGTTATTTTTCTTCTTCATTTTAAATCAACCGCATATTTGTTTGTGTTCTTCCAAGTTATAAAAGATGATACTTAGTTGAGTTAAGAGGCAGATGTAAAATTGCCAGCTAAATAAAGGGTTATAGATGTGAGGAATTGCATGCGATAAGATAGTGTAGAGGAAGGCGGTCGGTAGAGGAGCAGCGAATGCTTTAGGCGAGAGGGCGGCGCGAGCGCAGCGCGGACGTATTCACCGCACTTCGGTGGCTTATAATTAACACACTGCAAGTTTTATGAATCGATTATGATCTAAGCTTTCGTCAATGGCAGCTTTCGTCGCGGCAGGCTCGGCCGATGGTTTATCATTGATTAATAACGATTGAGATTTTCGCCGCACCCGTATTATTAGTACAGAGGTAACCACAGCTCTTGCGGCGTTTCGCTTTCGACAAATTGCCTCGTTGTCAATTGATGCTTTGATATCATTTATACGGTTAATAATTGGAAGTATACATCTCTGGTAGATGGTTAGCTCGACATTTAAATACTACAGTCAAAGACCGATGTATATCAGAATACTAGTCTTTGCGGAAATCTAATTGTCCGTTTCCTTGATATTTCAAACGTATTTCAATGCATTTACATTTACTCGTAACTTTGTACTAGAATAAATAAGTAAATTAACGCAAAAAAGTTAATAAAACGCGTTGTTTTTCCAATCGATTCGCGTATAAATTTAATTTAAAAAAAATCGATATTTGATCAATCGCGAAATATTTTTTAAAGCAGCAGAACTTCAGGGGACTAATTTCGTAACCATATTAGACGACTTTTACGTTAAAACACGTAAATGGAATATAGTTCTAGTACCTGCGACTGTTAATCGTTTCAATGAAAAAAAAACTGTTGAATGAAGTGTAATTCATAGCATTTGAAATAAGATTTTTATATTTAGACCATTAACAGCTACTATTTCTACAAGTTCTAACGTATCTTGTATAAAATGGTCACTCAAAATGTTTCTAAATCACACCAGCAAAACTTTGGACTCCCTCAATGCTGATGGGTTTTTACCTTTTTATGAATGATAGGCAGATATTTTGCCACAACCTCATCAGACGGTTAATGAAGATATGAGTGAAGGTGTCGCATACTTGCATAGAAAATTCCTCTTGACATGAGTTGTATTAATCGGAGAACTCATCTACTAAGAAAAAGTTACAATCCTTAGCATTGCAACTATTAAAATGTGCTTTTATATCTAAAATACGCAAAAAATAATAAGTCAGTAGGTAATTGTAAAGAAAAATCTAGTGTAACATTTGTTTGCAAAACTTTGATATTGTTAACTTAAAGTTACAAATAAATAACGGCATTAAAGAATGAGATTTTCTTTTGGTTTTATAAAAAAATATACTTATTTTATACCATACTTTTTTTAACGAGTGGCAAACATGCATTTGCTAAATAAGGAGTTTGATAAAAAGTAACAAATGCTAAATGAGCGCTTTGCAGAACCCGCAATACATTATTGTGTTAACAAAAAATAAGAAGGATAAATAAGAGAAATTTTGTTATAAAATTGAGATCTTTCGAATTTTGGCTGGAAACTTTTTTAGATATCTATGTACAGATAAAAACCTATAAAACGTGTTTAACATCGATGGCTACCGTCTACCCTTAGATCGCGCTAGGCGGGCAGTAATTATAGCAAATAACTTAGTTACGAGCAATAATGAACCTGAGGCATAACTCTAAGAAAGCTCGTATAAATCAATACATTGGCAATAACAGACAAGCTACTATCAATAATGCATACGCTAATTACAGTGGTATCGGTCGACAGTAGGCCGGACTTCGCTTTATCAATTAGGCACATTATATGGAAAGTAATCTACTTATTGTGTAGATCATAGGTTCAATGATTTATAATTAGCTAGGCAATTACGTAATTGAGTTTAATACAAAATTATATTCAGGAAGTATCTAAGAGTCCATGTTAAATTTTCTATGCATCTTTGATAACTATATTTGTTGAAAGTCCTTATATTTTCACTAACAAATATCCGTTTTGAAAATATTTAATGATAAAAATAGTTTTTTTATTTATCTGATGTGATATATCTACAAAATTTTCTATATTTACGCCTTTCTTTACTTACGCCCAGATGAGGTAAAGATTGAACCAGGTTTATGAGCCTATAACCAATTGCTACACCGGAGAAACCACTGCACAAAACTAATGACTGAAAACTAAATGAAATAAAATACAAAGTAACAAGTCTTGCTTACCAAGCAACTTAGTAACAGCACCTTGCTGTGATAAAACATGATGCGCGATGTCGTAATGCCTCAGTCCGAACCGGGAGAGTTCTAAGAGTCTTTGTTGAGACAGCAGCGAGGACAGAGGATGAGAAGCTGCCCCAGGGTATAGCGGTGTGCCGGACCCTCCCCCGGCACCACCACCTCCAGATGAAGATGGTGAAACTGGAACTGAAAAAAAAAGTTCTCAAACTCAATAATCGTAGCATAGATAAACATAATAAACACTCGCAAATAAAGCCTATTATGTAGACATTATTTACTTTTATTTAAGAACTAGTTTTAAACCGTCGTTCAAAATGTTCTTTATCAAATGAATAAAACATCGAAAATTTAAGTTAAAAAAGATACTACGTACGACAAAGACATCATCTTGACAAAACAACATCACGTTTGTAAAATTAAGGGTAAACAAAGCTCGTTAGAGTTGCTACAATTTTTTACCGCCTGTAATGATTTCGCTTAAGGCGTCCCATTTTCTGGTTCCGTGTCACCTTGAGCTGGTCAATTGTGCTCAGTGATTACCTAAGCCATAATATTACCTTACCTAAACCCAAGCCCTCGAGCAATATGCGATATTACAAGCCATGACAATTCAAAGGGACGCATTTTTCTATTGAAGCAACTATGCAATTTGTAAAAGGTTTTTCTCTATGATGACAGGTTGGAGTGTTAGTAGCTCTTTAATATCGAATAATGTAGGATTTTTCCAATTGATTAATCAGGTGCTTTATGGAATAGACAGCTACAATTTCATTTCAATAAAGGTAACCCTCAAATTGCAGCGCACATATTGTCTCGATCCCACACTAAGTTAAATACTTGTTTCTAAATCTGTCCTATAATATTAATATTCTAACAGAAAATCGATTTTGTACATAAAAAACCTAATTAGTCGGAATTTCGCTACGATCATATAGCTAGCCCATATTTAGAATCAAACATAAAATAAAACAATAAGTTACTTCATTCTTGTTGTCAATATTTTGTTTTATACAATATTGCAATTATGCAGTCTTAGCTTGAAGGTAGACAGTTTAAATTTTATTAAATTCATAAATACAAGGACCGCTTGTATATCAACAACATGTTAACAGACTGATCGTAACAAAGCAGTCTTATGGACACATCGTAACACATTCAATTATAAATTAAGCTATTAACTTAATGTACCATAATTTGTTTATCAGCTTAAACATCGAAATTAATGCAAGCCGCATATCTTGTCCATAACTTTACACTTTTAAACAGCAAGTTCAGGAGACGATTTCCTCGAGGAAAGTATCGTATTATCAAGCTTACTTACTCCTGCTAATGTAAAATAACCTCTACACAAAACAGATAGAGAATCTATTGGATTGTTACGTTTGATTGGACGAAGCACTCGAGAATGGTCATCGACGTATAATTTCTCGTGTAATCGCTTTAATAAATGGAAGAAAAAAAGTGATATTATCTGCCCACGGTCAATAAATTAACACCGTTTAGAGCAAAAATGTAGATTTTTACTGTCGCTACTATTATACATAAATTGAACTCGACTGAGTGGAGGTTTTAAAGGATATAATTTGTTTATATGTGTGCGTGTATATTTTTATTTGGGTGCGTGAGCAGTGAGACCTTATTAAAATATTTCGAGTGGAAACTGGAAGGACCACTTAGTGCAGCGCGGGAGTTTCACGCCTGGCCTGATACAAACATTAAGTCGACAAGATAGCTTATTTGTGCTGAGCTGTGGATTAGGGGTAATAAATCACTGATTAGAATGTATTGACTGGCATTGACTCCGACGCATGCTTGTCTCTTTTATTTATTGCTCGTTAGCTTTTTTCACTTTTATGACTTTATTTTAGCTATTTGTTGACATTTATGTTCCGATATCGTTCGATTTACCAATATAATCATGAAATGAAACTATGTTATGCGTAAACGAGCACGGTGCGTGATAAATAATTGTGGTTACTTGTACTTGCCATGGATGTAATATTTTTTGCTAAAACGTGAATATCAATGGCAGGGGCAAGTAGGCAAGTATGTACAACATGTCAAGCTTCAAGTCAGCAATTGTCACATTGACGAGCGAGTGTTGGTAATTAAACGGGTTATCGATCTAACAACGAGATACTGATCACGGAGCAGGCTTAATATTTAAATTAATTCAAATAATTAACCTAAGTGGTAAACAGAGCCACAAAACTAAGATAAAATTAATTATCGTCAGCGGGTATAGTTTTTATGAGGCATGAATGTATATACTCTTGTCTTTATTTTTATTTGCTTTCTAAATTAGCTGAACAACATATTTTTGCATATCATAATGATATATTATTAGTTTATTATTCACCATACATTTTCTGATATGTGATAAGTCTCAGCCTAGAACTTAGGCATGACTAAAATATATAAAAGTGCAGTAACTAAACTTCGATTTATCAGTATCATAAAAAAAAATGTTATTGTATTGAAGCAACAACCTGTCATTGAATTATATCGATCACATACAATACTATACCAAACAAAGGGGAGCCGAACTTGCACTCAACCAAATGTGAAAAAGTTTAACGCAAAAAACACTGTTTTGCAGACCGTACCCGCCGCTATTAATGTCATCATCTACCGGAAAATTACCACCTTTCGTGTAAATTTCAATATGAGATCGAAAGTGTACCAACTCACATAATTTCCAGAAATTACGAAGTATAAATATACAGTTTATATGAATTGTTTTAAAACCCAGCGTGTATTATGGAGATGAGGCGAAAGACGATTTGGTTTTATGCGAATATTTAATATCTTCGTAAATGTTTTGTGAACTGCTATAATCAAACTTTGACTGGATTGATTGATTATTATTATGACAAGGTTTTACTAAAGTTTCTACATATTTGATTGGTGTAACAACATTTTTTCTTTCGTAAAATAATTAAATTATAGCAATGAAGATTAATGTGTAACGAAAAAATACATTTTTATCTTTACCCTATTCTATTGTTACTATCAAATAAAATCTAGTGTTTTTTCATACAGTTACTCTATTTAAAATATAACCAAACTTATTACCCAACCTACCTAACCATTATATAACTAACAATACTAACATACTTCTAGCTTAACTAACCCAACACTTAACACTATGGATTGAAATGGCCGAAATAAAGATGAATAATTATTATACAGCTTTAAATACATATAGCAAAACTTTTAGACTAGAGAATTTTTCGAAGCCTATAAATTTTAAATAAATTGTAATATTTGAGTTAAAAGATCACATGATACTTTTTTACGAGTGACTCGTACATTGGACGTTGACGATTCACGTTGATTTAATAGTCGGTTAGTTGTGGAAGTGAAGCAAGTGAAGCAAGGAACGGAAGTTGGTTTATAATAAAGTAAAAAGAGGAACGGCAAATGGGCTCGCCTACAGCGCTGCTGGTTCGAGCGGGCCTTATTAAAACGAACGCGTCCTCTATATTACATCAATTACTTACATGATTTACATACAACCCACGAGCCTTTGTTTCATTGATTTGCTTCTGATGTTTTTTGTGTATAAAGCTTAATAAATTAGAGTATTATTTTGTTCAATCTCTCTTCTAATTATGATAAACTCATTTTGGTCGGTTTAACTGTTATTTTAGCTTTACGCGTGAATAAGGAATTAAACAGAATAATAACCTTATTTAAATTACCTAGCTCTTATTCGACTAAAAATAAAGTAATTTTCAATTCCTTTAGAATAAATGCTTCAGAAATTATTACTTAGTATTATGGTTTATACTAT
This sequence comes from Choreutis nemorana, assembly GCA_949316135.1. Classification (NCBI taxonomy): domain Eukaryota; kingdom Metazoa; phylum Arthropoda; class Insecta; order Lepidoptera; family Choreutidae; genus Choreutis; species Choreutis nemorana. The sequence continues at coordinate 4,785,831 of OX438601.1, read as the reverse complement.
TTTACAAAACTTTTTAATTCGTTTTATTAAACAACTTTGTCAAGTATAAGATCTCGTAATATTCTTAATAATAATCTCTTTCAATATTTCTGGAACTATATTAAAATAGAACTATGAAATGTAGGTAAACTTAATCAAAAAACGACTAGTGTTTTGTACATTAATAAATAATTTCATAAGCTAAGCGATAAGTGTATAACCAAAAGCGTATAACGATAATGAAGGGACCGTATAAACATGGACGTTTTATCCGATAGAAATTATGAGCTGTATGATGACTTAAGAGTCTAAACGGGATTCAGCCGGCCCATACCTTGCCATTAAGTCACAATAACCGATTTTGTTTTAACATGTTTTAACTGTTTATGTTTAATGGATAGTAATAAAAGACCTACCTACTTTTCAATATCCATTCCATTTCCGGTTTGAAAATATATTTTATACTTCTAAGGTGGCTAGTTTGCCATACAAGAAATTTGAATTATTGCAACTGATTGCAACTGAACATTTTGGACGATCTGTAACATCAAGTAGTACTAGACAGCGGAGCCACATCTATCAAAAACGTTCTATCTACTGTAATTACCAGTTTTTCTTGACTATTAATTTGAGCAAATTAAATAAACATAATTTTTAATTTGTTAAAAATTCAAGAAACAACCCGACGCAAATCAAGGAGTTCTATAAGTTTGACTTTGTGTCTGTCTATGGCATCATGACTCTCTAACGCATGAAACGATTTTGATGTAGTTTTTTCGTTTGAAAGGTGACTTAATCGAGCGGATTCCTAGGTATGGTTGTATCTTGTTTTAGCGATATCGGTTCCTCCATTCAAAAGTTATGGGGGGTGAAAGTGGGGATGAACAATCAAATGTACGCAAACATGTCAAATGTTTAAATGTTTAATTTAGGTTTGATTCAATTTAAATAATAAACATTGTTATCGTTGTAAAAGTGAACCTAGTTGAAAGCATCATTCTTAAAGACATCGTAACTTGAAAAGTAAGTTCTTAACCATGTTTTGACTATTAAGTACGTAACTATTGCCGGGCCTGACAAAGTCGGCTCCCAAAAAGGCGGCGTGTATCTTCAAACGGGCTAGTGTGAACAAGTGTTCCTCAGAATTAGGTATTATATTCAATAGAAAACATATTGCAGCCAACTTAACGGCCTATTAAACACATTGTTGCAATTGTCTTCTAATTAACCAGGATCGTTTCAGTTTACAGAACCAGCTGATTATTATGCGTGATCACCATATAAATGTTAATTATTTAACCACCTGATTAAACTACACTTGTCGAACAAAAAACATATTCTGAATGTATTAGTAGTAATGTGTAAGGGTCGTGAGTCAGTTGATAAACATTATTTTATTATATTATTGTAACTATAGACAAACGCGTTATTGTACTTAAAAATGTAAACAGATAGTTGCTTTAATTATTGCACACTTATTTTGCACTGGACGATCGTTTTTCAAAAAAAATCTTTGAAATTTTTTGAATAAAAAATTTTGTTTTTCTTTTAAATTATGAAAAATATTTTACTTTCAGACTTGCTTTTAAAAACAATTTGATGTTTTTGATTTACAAACATTTTTTATCACTATAATAGGTTATAAACATTTCAACTATGTCAACATATTTGCTACCGTTAATCAAAACGATGTAAGAATATTTACTCACAGTCAAAACTATAAAGAAACCAGACGAGGGCTTTATTCAAAGCGCATTAAAGTTGAGAACATAGAGGTTCTGCTAAAGAAAGTTGGCAAATATAAATATGTGGTGTTGAATATGGAACAGGCTTCACCGGAAATGCTACCGTGTTATCTATCGACTGATCTATCGATTAATTAGTTTGATCAAACAATCCGGATGATATGTGCGTCGATAGCTCGTGGGTTCCGTACAATCATCGCAGCTGACGGTCCTTTGAACTGATCATCACTAATTGATTAATAAATTCATGATATTCTGATGCCATCGACTATTCGTGATTGTATACTGAAACGCTCCAAAGCTATAGTTTGTTTAGGCAAAAAGCTTGAATGTGAATTAGTGGGTTTGCTTGCTTCGTTTTTTAAATTGTACAAAACTTATTAAAATTATATTTCTATTTTGTTGTTTTTACCTACATTTTAATACTGAAATGAATATAAAATCCTTATTACTCACACAAGCTACGATCATAATTTAAAAATATTTTGTCTTTTAGCTGCTAAAAATAAAGTTTTGTGCTATTTTATTCTAGCCACCGTAACGCAACCACTGAAAAACGTTAATCTCGTGACTTCCTCAAATAGCCTTCGATGAAGTAATTAATTTAAGGGATTTTTGGGTGAGTAAGGATCTAAACACTGTTTACTTATTATCTTAATTTATTTGAAAACTAAAGTTGCATGGATGTAGAAAACTATTTTAAAAATAATTGTGTACGCGGAAAATAATTTAATTCAATTAAGAAATGTTATTTCATAAAAATAGTTTTCGCATTTGCCGTTAATGGAGGCCTTCATAGAGTATAAAATTCCTGTGATAGAAGGCCTGGCTTTTCCATAACTATAATTCTTATGTAAAATTTACATATTGTGAATTCTTAACATATTGTGAAATCATTTTACTAAACATATGTGAAAGAAAGAAAAAAAACACAACGCAAAAAAGGAAAAGAAAAGCAAGACAAGCATGTGAGAAAGAAGAAAGTAGAAGTAAATGTATGAGTGTGTGTGTGAATTTGTGTATGTGTATAAGATTGAAAGTGTAAGAAATTCACCAAAAATGTGGCAAAATTTTAAAATAAAGAGATTATAAATAAAAAATCAAACTCTTTTAGTATGAATTTAATACATGTAAAATATAAAAATTGCAGATGTTACGCATGTATATAGTGTTACTCTATATTGCCTGGAGACGTACAACATTATGATTCAAGTTCCTTTAGCTATGTAGCTGTTAGAGCTTTCTTACAGTCACATAAAGTTGGGGTAAATTTCATAATTCTTTTAAATAGAACGGCACTACTTTTACTCAGTATTGGTTACTTAGAAATTGTGTTTTAATACAAGCAACAATATCCTTTCCTCGTTTCTTCAAAGTACTATTTATACTTCGAAAAAAAAAAATTTGTGTAGATTTATTATTAAATTTAAAATAAATACCTTTTTACCGTCACTTGATTACACATTTTACAAAGTGTGTCGGTGGAAAATTTAAAAAGTTTATTCAAATTTAATAACTACAAAAAAAAAAATATATTTCTAGATCTGTTATTAAAAGAATCAGACTTCATGCAAGTAGAAAATGTCTGTATTGCGTATGTATAGGTTATGTGAGTGAATTAAAAAGAGAGCATTACAAGCGCAACAACGGTATACGCTTTCCATGTTATTCCTAGAGCTTAACACTTGTAAGACTTGATGTGTTAACACCAAACCGAGCTAAATATGATGCAGGTACTTGCACAAAGTAGGTACGCCAATTTGTATTGCTGTGTTTTCAAATAATGCAAATTTTTGCAAAGTTCTGCAGTAAAATTGTTCTGATGACTAAAATATATAAGAAACAAATGCTGCTAGAGCCTGTTTAAACCTATTATAACCGACGAAAAAACAAAAAACCGACCGAGTGCTTGTCTGGCCATGCATATAATAGGGTTTCATAATCACTCCTAAGTGTTATGATTTTATTTTAATATCTTACATGTTTACTTATTATTTCCTTATTTTTTTACAAAGTTTTTGTATTTTATATTGTAGTTAGGCCTCTATAACTACTGGACTCACAAATTTATCGAAACCGTAGTAGTTGTCTTTAAAATTCATAATGGTCAAAGTCCATCATCATGATGATGATGATGAACTACCATCATAATTATTTTCAGATTTTTTGAGACAGCCGTTTAACTTGGGGAGGTTGATTTTCAACTTCAAAGGGCCTTTTTTGTTACGCAAACGGATATCAAAATAAAAAATCATCGGAGAAAACTCTCAATATTTATAGAAGACCTATTTAATAATATCCCACACTATTGAAAGACGCGAAAAATCGCAAGAGAAAAAAAATCGTGATTTTGTTTTAGAACTTTGTCAAAGTGGTAAATCCATGCAAAGTTTCATCTTTCTGGCACTTACGGACGGACGGATGCACGGACATAACGAATCCATAAAGGATCTAAGCGTGAACTACGGAACCCTAAAATGGAGGAGATTCTCAATTTGATCCGTATATTTTATTTTTATGTTTGAACACACATAACTTTTTTCAAAGTAGTCTGATTTCGATCAATCTTTTTGATTATATAGAATATATGTACATTACAGTTGGCTCTATAAAAATATCAACTCTTGAGCTGGAAAAAATGGGGACGATTGATGAATCGTCTAATGAAATTAAATCTGTTAACCGATTTTGTTAAAAATTGGCAAACACATACCTACTACAAATTAAATTTTACCATGATAAAGGATTTTTGAAAATTCAACCACCGAAGACGTGACATGGGTCTCAATTTTTTTGTAATAATACAGTATATCGAAAATTTGCAGATTATTCCTGTTAAATAAAAAACGACCCCTTCAAGGAGTGAAAAGTAATCGTTGTATCAACATAGGTCCGATTTCCGAGGTTTTAGAAATGGTTAACAAGGGATGTTAAAAGCAATAAGATTTGTTTAGAAGAAAAGTAGGTAAGCTATATTATTATATTTTAGACACAAAGAAGAAAAAATTAAAATCTTTTTCTCAAAAAAATTTACCGACCAAAAACTAAAACAACTAAATAGTGAATAATAGCCTATTTTTTCGTGTTACAAAGCTCATATACATTTATGTATGTATGCAGGTACCTCACTACACTTAAATCTGAGAAGTTTTAAGTACCATACACATTTATTCAATAAATTTTATCGTGTATGGGTATAAATGTACATTGAATTATATAATTTAAACTCTTTTTCTAATTGTTAAACGATACGGTTGAGCATAATGTACTTTTAACAAAAATAATGTAATAGTGAACCTTTTTTTTAAGTTTGATTGGTTATATTACTTTTACCTACAGAGCCGAAAAGCCAAAAGAGTTTGTATGATTTTAGTCTATAAATATTTATGTTCATCTGATCCCATTTATTTATATAAGGGCAAATGTAAACCAAAATGTTTATTTTAATACAAAAAACATAGATTTCTCAGACTCTACTAACCTATTAGTACATGATATACTTTAACCTTTGAAGACATAAGGGTTTATCACCAGTAAAACTATTAGTACGGTCATGTTTTCCGTTATGAATTAAATCACTACAATTTTTTTTATTAAATAAGCTACATACTATGAAATATTTCTACCAAAAAACGTAGTCATTTCACATGCTAAATGTTTTTTTTCACATCATATCAATACGTTACTACGGGTTTTCGTAGTTATAATATATATGTAAGAATTGAGCCTAGTATGGGTAAGCAACAAAAACGATTTTCGTAGTAGGTACATTAGCTTGACTGTAATAGAATATCTAAATTTTCTTACCATTTAATATTTATAAATGGTCGCCAATTCCATATTTACTATTAATGAAATAGAAAGGTATATTATTTAGTTTTTTTAAAGAGCGCCACGAATTTTACCGTCGCTTGACGATTATTTTAAACCTTTATAGGTTTATTCTATGTAACTTAAAATAATTATTACGTCTTGTACATTAACTTGATTAAAATGTATAATGTTCGTGTACTTTTACAAAAAGTAAATACTGCTTCTTTAAATTTACTTTTATCAAAAAGTCAACACACAATAACAGATCAAAAGACTTAAAAATGCAAAGTGTAAACAATTATGAAATTTACAATGATTCAGTGGATACTTAGGAAAGTAACTATATTATTTTCATACATATCTGTGATACAATTCTGAGTAGTCGTGAATACCATAGTCCAAAACATTTCATATTTAATTATTTTTAAATTACATTATCCAGTTCGTACTGATTTTATTTATAAACCCAGATTTCGAGATTTCAAAAAATAAGAACGAGTTATGAAAATTTGTTTTTAATTATCCTTTCTAATAGGAATTAGTGTACTGACCGTTGGGAGATATGTTGAGGGGTTGCGTGATAGCAGCAGGCGCCGGTGCCGGCTCCATCTTCCAGGGGGCGCAGCACGACGCAGGGGAGAACTCAGGCGTAGGGCCGCTGCCCGCCGATATCAACATGGTCGCGCCACCTTCAACAACCCCCAGCCTTCACCATGCGACTACAAACTACCCAAAGAAATCACAACAGTTCACGATTTAATAAAACAGTCGTTATCAAATATCAGGTTGTTGACGAACGGCACTCGTCTAGCACGCGCTCGGTTGAAGCTCAGCCAGAACACTGAAGAGCGCGCTTGGTGTACCGGCGCGCCCACTCGTGCGCCCACTCCCATTTGCACGCCTCAGAAAAAACCTCCGTAGAAAAAAACAAAGAAAGCCTCCACAGAATCAAGCCTCCATGCGCCTCTCACTCTAACGTTCTTAATTCGATTTCCGAACGCGTCAAAATTACGACACCGCTCGATTCAGTGGTAGCCCTCTATTCATAGATTTCGAAAATTCTAACACTCTCGTACAAAAAACGCAACTTCTTCCTTATTGTTTAGCCACTAAGAGCTATACTGCTGCAATCGCGTCAATTGAAATAGGATGTTTTGGAAGCCGTTACGCGTAGAACTACTCCTACTCGCACTCGTTCGCTTCGGCTCAAGCTTGAACTGCACGAAAGGGACAGGTGCTCTACCGCTTGGTAGAATTACGGTAGTAAGCACAGGTGATCTTTGACCATAACTTAACAACGGAGGTGTTAATGTATATTTCTCTCTTTCTTTTAACCAGTCTTTTGATGTTTACGTACGAGGAAAATGGTACTTTTGTGAGTGTATCCAATTAAATGTAGCCTTAGTTAACCATGCTTAGCATCCGTTCTAATAGAATAGTTTATTGGCCGCGTTCCAACCTAATTAAAAGATGTAAATTTATATTCCATACAACCGTTTACTTGAAGAAAGTGTTTTCAGGTAATAATTTAAAATTCCTTTTTTTCAAAATTGTAGCTCTATTGATTTTACTGCTAATTTCACATATGTAAATTGAATTTCAAAAATCTACATAAAGTAATTTTAGGTTTAAGTAACTTTACCTAACATCTAAAATAATAGGTAACTCCTTTACCATTCATTTAGGAGCGAAAATCGTTCAGTTTATAGATAGAGAAATGAAATTGCGACGCCATATGTCTTTCACTGGTAGCAATCAATACCTACATATGTTGCCGAAGTAATTAAATCTGAATTGCTTAATTACCTCGTCATAGTAAGGCAGGCAATTAGTGCAAGTGTAAATATTTCCTTTTGCAAACAAAATCTTTTTATGCTATTCAGTATATGATAGTCTTTTGATGTTATTTTTAAATACAGATTGCTTTTGCTATACAGCGAATGGGTTTTAATACAAATAAAAATTTAATTTGAAAGTATTAAAGCAACTGCAATTATACATAAATATAATTTTATTATCTACCTGAAGTTAAGTTCTTTAATCAATAATGAAACTAAGAAGTTAGATGAGTGTGTTGTGCAATAGTGAAATTAACAGATAGTAGTCATAATAACTTGTATACATAACATTAAATGGCGAAAGCAAAATAACATTAAATGGCGACCCGTAAATATTTCATTACCATTCCAATATTCATTTAAAGAATAAAAATTAACAAATAAATCAATTAACACTCTTGTCAGTTTTAAACCTATCCTCTTCCTTCCTTACTCCACATACTACGTAACATTTAAAACGAGTAATTCATAGGAATCATAATACCTACATTTAATTATTTCTATACCTGAAAATTAACAATTACTTGAACCTAAATTAAAGAGTTAAAACAAAGGCGTAATTTTCATACATATAATATTTCATTTTATATTTTAAATTAATCATTTGTTACATCATTTTAGGACCCAAAACACCGAGGTTGACAAAAAAGGCAATTTTAATTTTTTTAGCTATGTCAAATGGACCCACTGTTAATTTAGAACCTTAATAAAACTGTTGTAATGATTCATAGAATCTTCCAACACCTTAAGGAACAAAGGAAAATTGTTCGGCAACAGGCCTACAAAGTTTTGCTTTGGTTTTGTGGCAATCTTATGATTTTGTCATCTAAATACATGAGAAAACTCGGTTTTATCCATATATATAGTTTTGTTTGTACACTTGTACAAGGAACGTGTAACCTTTAAATTTTTACTAGGCATCTGTAGAATACTGTGCAATTATGTGTTTATTTTACAAATGAAAAAATAAATAAATACATACCGAAAACACAGTTAAATCCAAAAAAAAATCAAGCATTTTTATTGATTCATTTATATTTTTATTATAAAACAATTAAATGTTCGAATGATTAAATTTCAAGATTCTTGTTTAATATCCATTAATTGAAGTAGGTAGGTACATGATACTTTAGGTTTCACTTGAGCGATTTCCGACGGAAATTAAATGTCATCGTGAACCTTCTACCTTTGCTTTATTGCTTCGATACTATGAAGGTTAATTATTTTGTTGGAATTATTTTATCAAAATAAAACTAACAGCACTTGAATCGTTTTTTGTACCCATGATGTATTTTTTTTTGTATCCATTTATTGTATCGTTCATTTTCACGATTTAACATACGAACTTAGTTAAAGTTAAATGAACCATATAATAGGATTTAGTTCATTTTTTACAAGGGCAATTTGTGTCCATTTGGTTTTTATTAAATCCAGAATTGAATTACCAGACCTCTAGGAAATCTAAATTCTAACTATTTTCTAGTAAAATACTTTAATTTTAACGTTGGGATTACTTTTTTCAACTAATGTAGTGATATTCAGGTTGATGTTCTTGCTAAGAAGAAATCAAATTCCATCTGTAATCTGTCTAAGAGCAGCGATTACAATATTTTATGGACTAATATATTATTTTTAAATGATCCAGAGATGGGTCTGCGGATCCCAATGCAGATATTAAATTTTTATTGACTTTCAGGATGGACTCAACCTAAATGTTGATTGAAAAAAATCAAAAATACGAAATCTACCTTAGCGACTTGACAGGCTAGTCATGTTATAAAGATGCATAACATCAAAGTGGCGGCCATCGATCGATTCCTACACAAACAATGGCGGATATAAAGTAATCTATCGGTTAGCCATTACTGACCGTTCTCACACCTCTGAAATCTCGAGATCCGTGCTTAAACTTTTAATCTTTTTACTTTGTTCGGGTCCATTTGAGGCTGGAGTTGTTCTTCTGTGGACAGATGCCGATACAGGGAGGATTTAGTGCCGCGATACGGCGTGGGTGTCACCTAATGAATATATTTATTTATGCGCCGGCGCAGTCGCCGACTTTTATCTGACACCGCCTTACAAAGGGACATGTCCCTATCGTGAACGTGCTGGTATATGATGTTATAATTGCGTATACCTAAGAGGCTGTATACCTACGCTTTCGTTGCCTACCTGTTTTAATACTGGTTTTCCTTTGAATCTCTCAGAACGACTTCGATGAGATTTACCCAGCGAGCGCAAGTTGACATAAAATAGGGCGCTCCTAAAGGTAAAAAAAGATTGGCTTTGCGTCATCTACAAATACGAATTTTGAACTTTCAACGCCAAAACTCTGGTGATAAGCTATGTTTAAGCTATTGGTACCATTCATTCGGCATTAATTCAATTGATCTTGTGTTATAAAAATGAGTGAAAGGGTTTTTTTAGATATATTTTATGCTATGTAGGGGTTTGACTTGATACTTGTCATCCTTTAGTATTCTGTTACCGATTTCAGTACCATGAATAACTGAACAGATGAACCGTATTCATTAACACCCATTTTACTAATTCTTCACGTTAACAATGGGACGAGGTGTCACCCACGGTCACAATGGCAACGCCTCGGAGCAGACCTGCAATCGGGATTCAACACGTCACGCAAAAATTTTATACAAAACCAAACTATAGTGGCATCTCAAAACTACAGCGATGCTTTTAAACGTCTTCCAAGACATCGACAAGAAGGGTCAAAGATGTTTGGTCGTTGACACGCGTCATTTGCTTTGGTCTGCTACTACAATACCGTCGCTACCGCCGCACAGGCTGTCTTATTTCCATTATAATATGCTCAAATATTTATGCTATCTATCATAGACCACCCAAGGCGGCGCGTCAGTAGTATATGACACATGATAATATATCCACCTACCTGTCCTGCGATAGAACAAAGCAATCTATTCTTGTTTTTGTCGTTTGCGAGAATTTCACTCGATTGATTTCTTTGGGTAGCCCCTTCAAAGGTTCATTCGTATACAGTCTGTAATTTTATCTTTTACTAGTGGTCCGCCCCAACTTCGTCACGGTTGAACTAAGACGTTACGTAAGGGTCTCTTATTCGGATCTAAGGTTAATGAAAATACAGATATAACTATGAACCTAATAAACTTATTAATAACTACAGTAGTAACATAATGTAGGTTAAGATTGCTTATAAATTTGAAATTATTTATTAACATATATGTAGGTAAAATAATATTAAGTAAAATAAGTATGTAAAATATGTTGTACCCATCTATAGATTTATGAGGACAAGCTTTCTGAAAATTGCAGAACATGAATGTGTGCTCGAATTGTTCAACTTATGCATTTAATATTAACAAATTTCCATTGAGGTTTAACCATTTGGCTCCTTCTCGTTGGTATGCTCTGATTTCGTTTTATGATCGATTTGATATGAAATCAGCTTTGGTAGGTACGTAGATTCTTATAGAACTTCTGCAATCCATTTAGGTTTTATGAAAATATTCTTATATGACTACGAAACCGTACTGTGTATTTGTGTGAACATCGTTCGTGCATTGAGGTAATTCAGTAACAAGTCTACGATTGTATTATATTAGTGTAATAATCAAAGATCGATGAACATCGCGCGGCGGCCGCATCTCCGCTCGACGCCCAATGGGCGCGCTTCAACTGTGGGCGTCGCCATTTTGACTCCACCCCGAACGTCACTGAAGTTGCACGATCGCTGTCAACCGAATAAAGTGAACCATTGCTTTCGTACTCTACCTACCAATTGAAAAAAAAAATCTTCATCTTCATTAAATTTTTCAGTCTTTATTTTACGCATTTATCTTCTAACCAAGTATTATAATTCAATTGTGATATGCTTAAGCATTATCTTAAGAAAATTATTTTATACAAAATAAGTATGCAGACTCCTACATAACTCCTGAAACCATCTATAAAAGTTCCATCCACTACATCCATCTATAAAAATCTGTAAAACCAATAAAATGGGAAAGTAGAGAGGTATTTTAATAAATTTTAAAGATATTATACCTAAGCATTTAAATTTTACAGATTGTAAAATTAGGTATTATTTAATATTTTATTTTAATGGCAAAGTTCAAGTTCAAGACACCTACAAGTTCAACAGCGTTTAAATACTATTGCTTTCAGTAAAACTATTCAAACAAATGACTCTAGAACTGAAGAGATAATTTTTCAGAAGTATATTATCCTAGGCACCAACTTACCCTCTTTCAGTAGGTTTTTCACCTTACATCTAGTTCAAATTCAGATTTGGTCACTTAAATACAAATTCGTTATAAATACAAAAGTTGAAAGGAGATCTACTACCTATCTATCTACCCTAGATACGGTACAAAAATGTACAGAGCAAAAACCCAGCATCGGTATGGACTTATTACCAGTAACATCATTGTTGTCCTCAATTTATCCCATCAAAAGCATAATGCCAAAAACCTGAAGTAGTTTTATTAGTTAAAATAAAAAATATATTATACTGATTAAGTGGTCGGAGTTACAATATTAATGATAAGAACAATAAAATCAGAGAGAGATCTCTAGGCTTTATATCCCATTTTTCTTTCGTAGAACATATCTAGAACTTATTGAAACGACGAATCAAATCCAGATTTCCAGCTCCAGTCAATGAGTATGACTTCAAAACCGCCGTAATTGAAGAATGGCAGAATTGGCCCCAAAAAATCTGTCGAATTAATTAAACTTTCTATAGCACAAGGAAGAAACTTCCGTTATTAATTTGTATTTTATCCCCAATTTTTTTTTAACTTTTCTTAACTTCCGTCAAAAAATGTTCTCAAATACATTTTAGTATTTTAAAATTACACGAAATCAAATTATACACTTGAAGGAGTTTTTAAGATTCCTTATTAATTGATGTTTGTAGGTACCTAGTTGATATAAATTTTGTAATTTTATGGATAACATATAAATTGATATTGTATAACTGATAAACAACCTAACTATCCTTTAAGATTTTACCATGATTTTATACTTTAGCAGCCTATAACTCAAATACCCTACTATTTTCTGCATTATGCTTTCAGTGGGGAGAATCATTACAATGTATATTTGTTCCCATTATTTTATTTAGCTTCTGATTTATTTCAACCATCTTCCTAAGTAGAAGAAAGGATTTTTTTAATTCAACCACTCAGTGGGAAAAAAGTCGATGTAAGATCGTCACGGAGTCTAATTTGGTCAATATCCGAAACAATGAACAAAGTCTCTTTTTTTTTACGGCATTCGCGCAAAACGCACCGACAGGTAATATTTATCTTATAAACTTTTAAGTTTAATTAACTAGAAAGATGCCAATGTCAATCGACAACTACGCTTCACGGTCATATTTAGTGAGGAGGTACCTACTCAACTAAAGTAACAAGAAAAAAGTAACAATGATCAAGAAATGAATTTACGTTGTTAAGTTTTCAATTTAAGTATATAGAGCTAGTTAATTGAAGCAGTAGTATCGTATATTATATTTAGCAGGCAAGCAAGCCGCCCGCGCCCTCGCCCGCGCCCGCCCACCAGCATATGGCGGTGGCACGAAGGGGCGAAGCGCCCGCCGAGCCTGCCTTGCCTGCCCCACGCTCTAACTTGCCTAATTGTTTCCCATTTACATACATTAACAGAAAAAACCCACCAACTGACGCTACAAACTACCATATGTAAATAGTAACTCATGTAGGCTCCCCCACACTAACTTGGAGCTCGGCCCGGGCAACGCCATACCAATTCCAAAAATCAGAAAATTTAATAACCAACGGAAATAATCGCCGGTGGGCTAATTACCACTTTATTGTTACGCATGTGGGAATGTTACTTCGTTACATACGTATTCAAAAATCGTTCTGTCGAAATTTCTATAATGAAATATACTTGGTTTATCTTTCATCTATTATTCAGAAAGCGATGGACGCTCTATCATTGTCCTTTCAAATCGTTTAAGAGACGCTAATTACGAAACGGTAGGCAATTAAATAACGGTGTGAACTAAAACTAACAATAGATTGTAACAGGTTAGATTAAACCCAAATAATGATATGAAGGTTTGTGAAATCTCATGTCCATTTTCACGAATACTCATTGTTCTTTTGATTGCCGTATCGTATAGCCACTTGTCAGATTGGCAGTTTGCGAATGCTAAGTCATTGAGATTTTAAAGAAAAGTTAGGCAAAGTTATCTGCACGAAAATTGTAGTCAAAAATATTTAATTCTAAACCCGTGGTTAAACGCACAATGAAATCAAGTTGAAATGCATTATCAAATCAGCTTTGTCATGATACTTCCGAGGGGAATACTAAAAATATTTCATCCGAGGATACTAAGTAGGAAATGTTCAAAAAATTAAAAAACTATTAGAAAGCGATGATCATAATTAATGTGTCTAATAAGATGTGCGAATACATTAAACAATATCTAACAAAAAATCTGACTATTCTATTAAGGAATGATCCTAAACGGTAAACAATATTAACCTACTCCTGGTATATTAACTATGAAAGATTCACTGTAAGAAAGTCTTGCACAATAATATGTATCCCTGTCTTGTGCTAAACTTAGTGACCTAACCTGCGTTTGATACTGACTATTACTATTATCTCCTCTCTCCGGATCTCGAGATCTTAGGTTCTTAAGCAAATGCTTGAAGAAGCAAAAAGACCTAACGACACGGCAGTATTGCGATGATGAAAGTATACCTAGTTCCTTTCAGACCATACACTCAGTCTACCGGCTTTAATTTGAACAATGCCTATGGTAGTCTGGTTATCGTAGATACGATAGACAACAATTTTATAAAAATTTACGTGATGTAAGTCACGATGTCGTCGAAACCTGACCCTGAGTTGATAATACTCGAAAAATGCCTCCGCTGGAAGAGTATCAATACTTTAATCCCTTACGCTTCCTCCCATAAAAATTATATATTATCAAAATATACGTTTTAAACGCAGTTTTGTTTAGCAAAAATTTGTGTTCTATCAAGTAAAATCAAATCCAACCAAAAACATTCTGTAAAAAATTGCCAAGTCTCGATGGAGCTGCTTTTTTATCTCTAAAATGTAATAAAATCTAGACAAAGTCGTGCCAAGTCTAAGGTTCCTTACTCCGATTTCTTTATTATCATAGTTAATGTTGTTTGACTTGGCCGTTGAAAGCTACACAAGGGTACAAAACCTGGTGCTCCATGACACCATTGCACCAATCTGTCGCCAGAAGTAAGTATTATCAGTGCAGATTGGACTTTTCCTAGATTTTGAAGTGCCAATTGAAGAAATTAATTTCAAATAATTCATATGTGTAGGTATTAGTCTGACCGGGATTTTGTCTTGTAAAATAGCAAATATAAGGTAGCTAGAACAACTTGCATAGTTATTTACATAAGTTTTCTGAAAACTGAATAAAAATGGTGGAAACCAAAAAATCAAATATAGTACAAGCTTAGTCATCATCACTTCACAAGTGTTTTTTACACTGGCCATCATATAAAAGATAACAACCAGTATTATCTGACCTATAACTAAATCTTCTATTATCGTAGTTTTATAGTTTTCCCTTTATTTGGCCATTAAACCCAACTCTGTACCAAATTTCAGCTCTCTGAGTTTATGGAAAGTACTAGTTCTATTCTGATGTTCATGAGTAAATAAGTGTCATAACTGCGAATCTTTGCTTTTGCTTAACTTCGGAACTAATGACCTACAGACTTGAAATTTAGGATTTTAAGTATATGATTATAGCTTACTGGATGACGAAAATTTCTGCGTTCCGGTCTAATCTAGAGGTTCTCAAATAGGGGCCTAAAAATGAGGCGAAATGGTTACCAATCCATTTATGGGAGCGTTTATCCAATAACTTTATCAGATAACATTTTTATACTGACCGAAACTGAAAACCGAAATTGCAATTTCTCTTTACTTTATAATCTAATACTAAAACTGGTCAGTCTGGTCAGTCGTCTGCGACAAATTCTAGAACTTTGATTGGCAGTGATGATTAAGGTATATATTGTCTGTATATTGTATAGGTATATAATGTCATTTATTTTATATTTTGCCTTGTTGTTCTATAAAATATCAAGTTTCTAGCATTTTCCACAGCAAAATAACAGGGAGTCAAAAATGTCCTAAATAACAAAAACGTCCTGAGAAAACAGTGAGACAAATGTGCCTGTTTTTTGCTCATGCTGATTAAAAACAAGACCTATTAACAATCTATTTACAAAATAGTATCTATAAATGAAGTTGGAATTTAGCATCAGATTTTCTCCTGCAAAGTAGAGTAGCCACTATTGGTTGATATCCAAAGTAAGATCAAACAAAGGCTACTAATAACTGTTGTTAATCGTCATTTCACATACAGCTTCCTTCGCTTCTACCGGACGTGTGTTTGAACTGAAAGTAGATCTAGATAATATGACCGGTGCAGGTAACGTTTGCAAAAACATTCATGCTTTTTTTTTAATTTCGTTATTGACACCTTGTCAATTTATTTCATTGAGTGTATGTTGTTTTGTCCTATCAGCCAGAAGGCTTAGAGTTATTCAATAAAAAGTTTCTAAGAGAGTTACAATCAATGGATATTTCCTTATAATCTGAAATTGTAGTACCTACACATTAATTATTTTACTTTCCACGTAGAAATGTTGATGACTTCGATTAAAATAATATGGCTGAAATTATGGCTTAAGGTATTTGAGACGTTTTAGATATCAATAGAACAATTCTCTGAAATGGTATTTTCCGAATTTATAATTGTTTTGATCAGCATCATAACTGGAATGTTATTTTCAATAGTTCTGTTTTCGACCTCCACGAGAACAATTGTGAAGTGAATGAGTTTATTCACGCTCTTATGATGTTTTGTCTGTCTGTCCAAAGTTTCGCAAATAAAGAAGGCGATTTTGCTCGCTTCGCGGTCCGCGCAGGCCACAATGGGTTTCAGAATGTAGATATGCATGGATATGCAATAAACGATGCAGAATATGCTAATACCGCACACACATCTCACGCCCGCTTTCCAATTGCTTACAACTGTTGTTCGGGAAATTATGGCGCAGATCGACGACGTTGTGTATTTGTTTACGTTATCTTACGTCTGCAAATCAACTTGCAGAATAGATATTAGTAATTATGTAGGTATAACTATATTTACGATAAACACACAGATTGCAGTTTATTAAACCATGTATAGCCATGCATTGAGTTATACGAACAAGCTGCCCCCCCCCCCTCCTATTTGTTACGTTCATTTGTTGTATGTATATGTTAAGAGTTTTATTTGTTCTAAACACCTGACATTTCTAAATTAAGTGATGATAAAATTCTATTTAGATTTAACCGACTTCATTTAAGCGTAACTTACATAGATCATGTTTTATCATTACTTAATTTTCAAAAGGGGAGAAAATTCAAAACAATTTCACAAACTAAAAACTGACACATAGCAAGCAAATATCATGTTCAATGCTAATGTAGTGTTTTTAATCTAACATACAAAATAATCGATTATAAAATGATTGAAGGAATTTAAAAGAGCAAGACAAAAATAGAAAAGCAAGAATGTAAGTTTCCTATTGTAAATAACACTTTTTTTTTTGCATTTTTAATTCCTATCAAAAAAGAATCCTATAAATTTACACCAGGGTTGTTCTACAAACTAAGGTCGAAAATTATTCCAGTGTAAATACCCGTTATTTGGGAAAATTCCGGGTTGATACATCATCCCAAACATCCTGTCTGTACAGAGAAGTAACTTTATCTGCAAAAATATCGAGCTAAAAATATAAATAAAAATGTCATATCTTTTGGTATTTTAAGATCCAAAGATTTAAAATTTACGTAATAGCCGCCGTTTGTTCACTGTCAAATCGTATAGAAAGATGTAATGAAATAAATTGCGATATTTCGTGCTATACTATACACCTTTACATTATAGCGTACATGTACGATGTGAGCTTAATAAATCATAATTAGTTAATGGTATTGTCAAATGTAACCTACCTCAGTTAGTATACTAAACTTATTGTTCGTTGGTGTAATTAACGTACCTATGTACTAAATAAATATAGATAGTAGGTATTAGGTACAAGCTAACTTTTAACTACTTTCATCCGCATTTCGTAACTAGTTTACCACCGACTAAATCTCTTCCGGCTTTCGTGAATATTCACGAGACATCTTGGTAGTTTATTTTTTAATTAGTGCCCGCTTTTTCATAGGCCGGCTCAAATCAAGATAGCGCCGAGTTCGTGTGAATGGCCTACCGTACTTGTAGGTACGTAAATAAGGTTTTATTTAGTTGAAACAATACTACCATTGTCAAAGAATAAACTTTAACAGCTTTTGAATAAGCGAAAGAATGTTAAATATATGAACTGTCAAAACGTTGATGACGTCTATTTTTAAAGGTAAACGTTTTGAAAAAGCGTAAGTGCTATGCATTTATAATGGCCTATCATTTGATTGCAATACCGAGGGATAACAGATATTTCTCACTAATATTCCTATCTCATTCATGAAGCTAAGCCAACCATGGTAAATGTAGTGAAAACAGTAAAAGCTAAATTAGGTACATATAAGTCAGTATTTTTGTTTAGTAAACTAACACAGTTAGTCAGTAACTTAGTTTAAACTACTACTAAATTATAAAATACGATTTCTAAAAATAAGTAATGTCCAGAGTGCACCTTCTACATTCTTTGACAAAGTGTTGCCTCACGAATAAGAACTGCTTCACCGATTATATGTAAATAGGATGTCATAACAAATGAATAATTACATCGGATTCAGATCGCCCTTTTGGACACAGCTCACAAATTCGATTTACGTGAAACGCAAGTTTTACAACGACACGACTATGATGCATGGACTTAGTGTAGAATAATAAATAATCGTGAAAAACAAATTATCTTATTCTTTAGTAAGAATCTGATTTAATAAATACATTTACTGCTAGATACCCTACTTTCTATTTCTGCCGTAAAGCAGTTCGCTCTGTTTCGGTTCGAAGGAGAGCCAGTGAGTATCTGCAGGAGAGGTAAAACATCTTTACCTCTACATGGGCATGCATTCATATTACTCATGGCATTCCAGGCATCAAGGGCATCGTCGTGTCATAGGTGGCGGTATCACTTTCCATCAGGTGAACCGCCTGCTTGTTTGCAGTTGATATTGGATACATTGAAAATAAATAATATTATGTTTCAGTAATATCTGTTCTTTGGAGTTTGTCTCCTAGGTATGTCAGGTCACTTAGGTGGCTATCTATGCTACTGGACACCATGACAATACTTACTTTCAGTTGGTTTAAATTAATAATTCTCGATTAAGATCTAGGTTTTTGACACTAATTAGAATTATCATAAAGCTAGAAGATATCATGGACTCCACTTTTATTTCCAAAATAACGTATACCTATGATATATTGTTACGGCCAGATACCTACTTACCTTCCTACTTTCACATTGTCAAAACTTTTCAGATTGCATGGTGTTGGTACAAAACAGTATTTTTGCGCACCTAATTAAGCCTAAGGTTCCATTTTTATTACTTTACTATACTCCTTAAAAGTTGTTTTTATACTTAAAACGAATGAATTCAAAGCTATCAAAACCCTTTTAAAAGTTAACAACAACGGCAGCGCCGCACTAACGAACACGGCAAAGAACATTTTTCACAATCCCTTATCTACATATTATAATCTTTACATTTAGTTAGTCTGCCACTTTTCACGGAAAGGCCGGCAGTGGAAATTGCGAGCAACGTCGGGGGGCAGCGTGACCAAGCATGCTGCGTTAAGGGGCGCGCGGGTAGTTATGCTAATAAACTAAAACGGTGCCTAATCTACACAAGCGCTACCTTGATACTTTCAAAATTAAACTTAAAATGAAACCAATAAAGTTTAAAATCAAGCAGCAATTTCTGAATCTTCTTACTTTAAGAAATGTAAAGCTTTTTGTGGGCTGCGTGTCTGTTGTATGTAGCGCGATAGGAGGAAAATGGACGGTTGACTACGTTTATAGCTTAAACTAGTGCTCGGATTTAAGGCCAATAATCACACTCGTAAATTTACAATACGACTGCTTGATACCGAGACTTAATAAGGTTTAGTGTTATTTATAACTTAGAAGCGTTATAGAAGAAGAAAAAAGTAATAATATGAAATAACTTTTCACAAAATGACTTACAAATGACTTTTAGCTTAAGGACAAAAGGAAAAATTTAATTAAATTTAAATCAGTTACTAACAGCCAACTAAACCTTAATCCTCATCCAAGTGAAACAAATGAGGATAAGAACCAAATATAACCTGCTTTCTAAATAAATAAAATGTAAACTTCATAATACAATCCCGCAGTCAAAGGGGCTTTAAAACGGCGATATTCCCACGGAGTAAGGACAAAGGAACATTGAATATAGGTATCCCATTCAATCTGTAGGTAATAAGTCTCATAAGTACTAACATAGTATTGTATTACAGATACAAAATATCTTTTAATGATAAAGTAGGAAAAATAATTTCAGGACACAACAAAATCACAACAAAACTACGGAAACCAAAGCAGTTTGTGGTTTATTCTCTGAAAAGAAGTGAAATTATGAGGGAACAGATTACAATGTTTACTTTGTATACAGGCAAGACAGGCAAGGTCAGATCGTTGTTTCAATCACAAAAGGAGAACTAAGAGTAACCCACTTCTGTAGCGTAGGAAGTGCAACAAAAAAAATATATCAACCTCGCTTTTATCTCTTTCATTAATACGCATGTGTACAGAGATAATTTCTTTTAAAATTGTTCATCCCGAAAGCAAAGTAAAATAGTATCCTATTTGTGTGCAAAAATAGAAAACTTAGTTATTCGTAGGTATCATTTTGTCACTTTTTACGATGGTACAGCCTGAAAACTGCCTATTCATTGGAATAGGGGGTAGGGACGATCACTATACGAGTAGGAAATAGTTAATTGTTACTTTTTTTACACGTTTAATTTTTTTGTCCTCATTGAGTTACAATAGTTTTGTCTCACTCTAGAAATCATTTCAATGTTTAAATGGAGAAAATACTACTAATTTTACTGTTTATAAATATACGAATTTGATAACGGTAGCTCAGTTTGTTACGAGCCTTGGCCAACCGACGACCCGATTCGACAGGTCGAGGATTTGAGTCTCAAGTTGCCGTATGTTGTACCTGCCATATTCCTCATTGTGCAAGGATAGCGACGACAGATTCGCAACTTGTCACACTGGGACTCAACATAAACATTCGAAACGCGGTGTTTAACACCTCTGGCAACCCCTTTCGTGGAGTTACGGCGTGAGTTTATGTTATATGCTATGCGTCTTCTATCATCAAAACAATATTTATTTATTTTTAATTGTACCCTTATTGTTATCTTTTGGCTTTTTGATTCTTCTCGAATGACGATCGTGACATCTCAAATTAATGTTCAAAAACTTTTGATAGGCTTACTACGTTGAAATATTACAAAAAACTGCCCTTTCCAAAACTAAAGCCTAAATTCGTAGTTATTCCTGAATAATCAAATGGATCCTGTTTATACAAAAAACAAATATCCAACTTAAGAGATGAAATCATTAAATTGGTATGCTTTTTTTCATGAATGTAATTAAAATACAAGAACATAAGACATTACATAATAACCATTTACCATTTGTTAAGACCCTAAAGCGGAACCCATTAACAGTTTTTAGACCGCTGTTCCCGCACCGTGAATTTACAATACAAAGGAAAATGTGAGATGAAGCGTTGTGGTTACGAGGTTTTATCTCTAATTAAGGAGTATAATAATACTCTTAGAAGGTCCGTAACGGTAGTTATCCAATTATATTGTGTTTTTTATTTAAAGAACTGACAAAATACTCTTTTATTTCCATTTCTATTATCGATTTTTTGATGAACTTGTTTTTCGAGAGCTGAACACATTTGATTGTTAAAAGTAAAAGAACTTTTAATCTGATTAAGTTTAGATCTATTTACGTTGGACTGTTATCAAATACAGATAATTTAAAATTGTATGCAACTGAATACCGAGCATATTCTAGAGGCAGGTGTGGTCGAAGCGATCCCAATGCCAACCCAGTCGCTCCCCGACGTTAATGAACACAATGAAGACGTATTCCACGGCGATATCCGGCGTTGATCGATTGATTTACTCGCTGCCACCGCGCTCGAGCTTTTTGTATTCGAATGTCGCCTGATATTTGCATATCAAAATAAGTACTCGTGACGCAAGCGACGAGCAAAGGGTGAGTAAATTTGTAATATTCTACATCCATTGCCGTTTTTACAGGCCTGCATTTTTTTAGATCTTAGATGACACTTCAATGAAAGAAAAAACTTATTTTTTATAACTAAGCTAGGGTATGTTAATAACAAAGGGGGACGAATTTTAAATAAGACGAATGATGGGAAATGTGCTAGATGCTATGCTGATACGTGTAACTGTGGGGATATGACATTTGCATATGATAGAGCCTTGAGTCATTTCTGACATTACAATGCTACTTTTTTCAAGTACTTACCTGAAACATAAGTCATTTCGTAGTTTAAAATACAAAAGTACAAATATAGGTTCCGATGTAATATTGTGATCTGAAGCTATGAAACTTGAGTTTTTCAGTGATAAGAAACATTTATCAATGTTTATCGAAATCTAGTTAAAGAATATTTAAATATTTAGCTTTTGGTCTATTTGACAAACCAAAAGTGGTAGGTAGGAGCTACCTACAACTTCAAACATCTCTACAGCAGGGCTGCTGTGCTTGTAATACAGATTTTTTTGTGAAATAACCTAGTTACTTAGCAATTTATCTACACAAGTCATACACAAGTTGGCAATTAACTAAGTTAATCGCTGGTATTTAAGTTTAAAGGATCCACGGACAACATTTGTTATCCGTTTACTGAAGTCATATCAACGTCGATATCAAGCCTTCTTTCATCGACCCCTTTTAAACGCTTAAATATGTTTGTGTAATTATTTGTTTGTGATAATTAATTGTCGATAAAACATGATGCGCTGATAGCCAAAAAAGAACGTAGGTATAACTTTGTCATAAAATATATTTACCTCCATATAATTTGTTTCATACTATTGCAATGGTCTTTATAAGAAGTTTCACAAGTTTGGCCGTATAAAAAATTTCTGTATGAGTTTGTATACTTAACCCCTTGCTGATTAAATTTGAATATATTCGTCCCCTAACTCTTTTTCTGACAAGCTGCTAATCATATTCAAATGCGCACCTTGCGATACTTTGATGTCTGAGGGAATTTTAAACATTAGACCCAAGGCACAATGATAATTTGGAGGGTCCGGTTAGTCAAAAAGATTTTGACTTAAACATTTTTCGAGTGGGCAGGCAGGTGTTATAGTTAAATATTGTACTGCGTCATATAGCTAAATATGTTAAGAAAAACAACGTTATTACCTTTAATTTTATTGGGCACCGTCCGATTGAACTTAATTAACTTGTTTATCACACACTTATCTAATTACATCTCATACCTACCAAAATATTTCCTTCTTAAATTTATTTACAAACTCAACACCATTTGGTATGATAAGATTTGCTACTAACAAATTAATTATAGTTTGATCCAAGCTTTTGACAAGACTTAATTATTTCAGTAGGTATGTTTATGTAGGTACATTTTAAATGTTCGTTTAATGTCTTGTAAATCAATAAAAATAATTAACAATTTGTTAATGATACACATCCGCAAGAGAGCAAGGGCGGAGTGTTAACCCAATGTAATTAAAACCCCATCAACGCAACAGCGGCCAC
Source organism: Choreutis nemorana (assembly GCA_949316135.1). Taxonomy (NCBI): domain Eukaryota; kingdom Metazoa; phylum Arthropoda; class Insecta; order Lepidoptera; family Choreutidae; genus Choreutis; species Choreutis nemorana. The sequence goes on along the minus strand of OX438601.1, from coordinate 4,762,608 downwards.
CCCATAACCATCACCATCTATATCTAGTCCAACTATACTTACAACTTTCTGCATACATTATATTAAAAACCACGGCCATCGTTTAAAGACCTTTTGACGTTTGTAAAATTCAGTTAACTTTTTCACGAAACTAATTGTATCGCGTCAATCTTTAAGGAGGTGCAAGTTCATTTTATGATAGACGGATGTGGTAATTAAAATTGTATATAACGTCAATCGACGTTCAAAAGAAAGGCATTTATTGATGAGAACGATAAGCAAGCGGAGTAACTGTTGGTAGCCATTGTTTTAACAGCCGATGTGAAAATAGCGTAGAGAATTATTAAAATGTGACGGTCCGTTGTTTGATTACAATTAGTAATCAACGAAATTATTCAAAAACCTACCGGAAAACTTTATATCTATTTTGATGTTGTGACTCTTTTGATATTAATCGACTGGATTCATGACATATTGAAACGTACCGATTTAAAGTTTTTTTGTTTCCGTCAAAAATCCATCATTACCAATAATAATACTTTTCCCTATTAAACGCAATGCAAATTTATTATCGAAGATAAACAACGGTCTTATCTTAAACCAATTAGTTAATAACTAAAAAGTTTAATGTTTTACGGTCGACGATTAGTTACTACATTCATTTATGTAATTAAATTTTTGAGTAAACATGTAACACGCATATAATTTCCCATGTCATGCTATAAAATGTTCATTGACCTTATCTTTACACATTTTACACGGACCCTAATGCTCAGCCATTGGTGAGCATTCCCCTACAATTAGCTCTTTATTGCGATGCTCATTGGTCGGCTTACTTCATTCATAGCATGCCTTATTTAGATAAGCAACCGAGCTACCTTTTACACAATTAAAGCAGGTACCTAACCAGGTAATCTAAGTGTTTAACATTTTATTGTTTCAGTGCCAAGTATTTTTTACCTATGCACTAATATATAGATCACATTATAGAACTGATAGGCAAGCTGGTTTTTATGTAAGCCCGCCTGATTCCAAACTAAAACGTAAAGTACGAAAAGAAAAACGCGTGTTCAAAACCGATTTTTTTTCATTCATTAAAAAAATAAGGTTTTCAATAGGCTGGGATGTTTATGAGTTGTGTACCAAAATAGCATAAGGCAGGTTAGTATTTTCATTATGACCGTTAGTTGGTACCTAGAATCTTTTCAATATTCTATATACATAAATAATATAATAACCGGAACATTGCCTGTACAAAAGAAAACATACTTAGCTGGCGTAATTTTAGCACAAAACAAGATAAAGCAAGGGCATTTAATTGCATTCTATTTTGTTTTTAAAATGAACTGGTTGTAAGCGGTTCAGTTACTTGTCTGGTGTCATGACGGTACTTTTGAAATGGTTAAATTATGGTAATTGTTTACCGTGGCTTATGTGCACCTCGCCACAACTTATTATGTCGAAATAACAACAAAACTTACCATAGACCACAGTAATTCTATACAATCTTATTACTTACTTCAATTTGTAGCCATCTAGTTCTTGTATTGAAAATAGTATCAACGTATTTTAAAATAAACTGTCTCCCATGTCCACTTTATAATATTCTGAAATATTATAAAGTGGCTTCAAGTGTGTTATTAGAATCAGTAAAAAAATAGATTCATTTTTGACCAAATCTGAAAATTAAAATAAAAATTCAGAATGTTAGGGTCAAAGGTCATTAATATGTGATTGTCACATCTAATGTTTGCTTGCGCTACATAGAGCGCGACACGGAAGCCCGCCACTGCGTGCCTCCATTGTCGTAGAGACGAACTCTACAATCAGTTACCACAGTTATTCGACGCGCTCCGAACCGAAAGATGCCGCTCTCCTTTGTCGCCCGCCTCTACAATACCCTACATACTCGCATCATCATAAAACAGTAGAGTCGGCGAGGGACTTCAAACGTTTTGTTTTAACTCACCTAAATTGAGAGGTAAATGTTATAAAAGTCTATTCTTAATATTACCATGACAATGATGGAGATTATAGGTGTTTTAGAAAGCCAAAACCTGAATTGCCTTACTGTGTTTTTGTGCTTAAAGCAAAGAAGAGGTAAATACTTATTGCCTTTTTGTAGATTTTGGTATAAGTTTCTCTATAATAAACTAACGAACAATCTTAGTAAATTTAAATTCATTTCTTAAAATTATTTACATTATTAATTTTTAACATTCCAAAAGCATTTCAGACGAACAGACGTTTTGAGAATGATAACAATGAACAATCACATAAATCAAAACATCAAGTTAATCCTAAATCATATGAATGAATCCTCGTCAAACACCCACAGTCCAGTTGATCTAAAAAATAATTTACGACATCAAAAAACTGAACAATAAACAGCAATGTGTCAAAATACACTAACATAATAAAATCAGTGGTTGAAAGGGTCCTGTGGGGACATTACAATACGAGACCCACGTTGTGTGATACCATTCACAATAGCTTTTACTAAGGAGGAGAAAAAATACTATAGACTTCTGAAGCAGTTAATAGAAAAGTTATACAAAAGGAGGTGAAGATGAACTTTGAATGAAGCTGGTCTTTTAATTCATGTTAATTTGGTGTGTCCAAGACTCCAAGCCTTGGTCAAAGGGGTTCTCAAACGGAGTTCTTTACTCACAATCTTGTCACTTACATGAAAAGAAAACATCTAATTGAAAAAAAAAGTTTCATGAACATGGTAGATATTAAATTTCTTGAATTAATTTGTTTATGAGGAATTCGTTTCGTTACGAGCATAACAAAAGACGCGTAAAGATATGTTATTGCTGCTTATAAGATTATAACAATCATCGCTCTTCAAAATAATGGTGCTTATTTACGGCGATTGTTAGTAACCGAGATGCCGATGGGTGGTTATGAATAGGCCTTTCTAAAGGAGATTCGTGACCAAACAAACTGACCACGGTCATGTTACAATCGTAACGTATTTATTTAGTCATCGGCTATTTATCAATACGGAACCAACCAACTAGTACTCGAACAACCGATTTTAGACAATCAGTGACGAACTGTTAAAGAAATGGTGCTAATGTAAATAAATGGGCAGCAATATGTTAATGTCTGACTGTTGCTAGTGAAGTATGGAGGAATACTTTTATTTGATTTTGGAAAATCATAAAACATCCGTTTTCTTAAAACCTCAAAACTGAACATTGAATAAGCATACAATTATATTACTTAGCAACCTACTTGTATAAATTATTGCCATAGTACCTTCCGTCGTTACTTGTTCATTCATTATTAATTTTGGATTTATTTATAAACAAAATTCTGTCGACTCCTTAGTGTAATTCCGCTACTGGAACATATTCAATTAGTCATCCTAATTGAATAGAACTTGTAAATTACAAACAACTGTCGCGAACAAGATAGGTTTTTATTTAATGTAATCAACTCTAAATACATAATATCCGATTCCATATTTTCATACGCGATGCCTTAATCTGTCAGATTGCTCGCGCTTAACAAGTGATTCTAACAAGCAGTCCACATACAACATCTATTGAGGCTAACCTTGAAATATAATGGAGAACATGAATTACTCATCCTAACACTTTTACCTCGCTGCATATTAATATAATTAATTTAACGCATCTCAATCCTCACATGTAACCCAAAAGCGCATTGCCTGCCTTATTACTAGTAAACCTATCGGCATTATTAAAACCCTATGCCTATCCTTCGAGAGTAAAGCATGTTCTATTAATAAACAAAAAAAATACCTACTACCGATTTACCTAATAAGAGAATACAAAATATACCAGGTTTACCATCTCTTTGCTATCTTGCGGTAATCAGATAGGCAGTTTTTAAGACGCCTATATATTTGAAGCTTTGTTGAAATTGTAACATGTAACCCGTAACTCTAAGTTATCGGACGTGAACAGATCGGCGAAGTTGGCTTTTGAACCCGATGAGTGAGCCTTCATCGGCCGCCACTTCTCGAGCCAAACTATACACGATAGTGTTGTACATACACGATCACTTTTAACATTTATCTTTTTTAGCTTTTGAAATTACATCAAGGTCTGCCTGCGAGCCAAGTCTTCGCTATAATAAAACGTAAGATATCACACACACACGTTCATAGACGGCCGCTACACTTTACATAGCGGCTATACATAAGTGCCCATCTGTGAACCACCTATCCCGCTGTGTTTTAAGATATTTCTATTTACTCGTGATTACGTCACATCGGACCATGCTAGGCTAGGATTCATTTAAAGGCATGACTTTCATGAAAAAAATTACATAGAGAATATAAGAATACTGCTATATTATTTTAAAGGTACTCATAAGTGTACACATATTTTGACTGGAAAGCAAACTTCACTTTCAATACAGTTTAACCTTACCTAGGGTCGAAGCCAGGACCTCGAGATCGAGTAAAATTATAATCAGGAATCTGATATTAAAGTGGTCAAGAATTTTATCGATACAAATTGTATCGATTGACCGAGTATCATCTCTATCGCTCTCAAATAGCTTTTTATCGATATAATAATACGATTAATAATGCTGTATATGAAACGGCGATAGAAGGTGAGGCAGCATAAATCTAGTGCTTCCCGAGGCTTGGCTGCTATTATGTTGTCGATACTTCGACTCACGCGCACGAACATCGCTGAATTACACCTGTGTTTACTGTCAAACTTAATTCCTTGCTCGTGTCGCTGCCAAAGTTTACTTCCGAGGGAATTTCCACTCGTCATTCTTAGCCTATTTTGTTCTAGTGGTCTGCAACATGTTGTTGATTGAGTCACTTCGTATAAATTGTACTTTTTTGTATTATTAACATTAATAGAGGACATAATACATAAACTAACGCCGTAATTAATCCCTCGAGAGGGGTAGGCAGAGGTATAACACACTGCATTTGGTATGTTTATGTTGAATCCCAGTGTGACAGTTTGTGAATCTATTGCCATTATCTGGACACAATGAAGAACATGGCAGCTACAACGTACGGTAACTAAAACCCTCGACCAGTTGGGTCGGGTCGGACGGATAGCCAAGGCACATAACAAACTAAGCTACCAGAATAATAATAATAAAGACGTTAAATAATAAGATACTAGGACCATAATACTTAATATAAATAAACATCACATCGATTGTAAATCAGGTTAATATGTTTATTACAAAAAAAAAGACGAAAGAGCAATGTTTTCTAAAGAAGCCTGAATGTAGTAAAGTAGATATGTTTATGTATACTTGTACGTAAGAAAATACAATACCAAGTTACTAAAATTAGAAAAGCTGTTTCTTTTGTTCTAAATGGTGCTGCTGAGATGAGCTACTGTTAAAAATAGAGATAAAATATTAATAAAGTATAACGCACGCGGTACTTTACTATACCTTTGGTGCTAGTTGCTACACATTAGGATGTTAGGAACAGCATAAATACATACCGCACATGCTCAGAACGAATGAAAAAGCTTAAATAAATATAACTTTCATAAATTTATGTTGACAGCCTATAATAACGTGCCTAAGCATCACTCACATCTATATTTAGTATCTAGGATTGAACCATAATTCTCAAAAATTTCATTGAAATGAAATTGATCGTGAAGTTTCAGAGATTAAGTTTTAAGAACCCAGTAGTTTTACATTAATATCATCGGAATGCATAACATATAGAAACAATAAATTACAATTATAATTTACACACCAAAAAACTTTTTTTACCTTCATAAAGCACATATAACATATTTTATATATAAAGAGAAACTGTGCGTTACAAAATACTACAAACTTAAAATACCTGAGTAGACTAAAAGCTAGCTCGCGGCTAGTTTTCAAGACGTTCTCTGATTTCACGCTCACCATAATGCATCCTAATCCTTTATCGTAAATCATGTCTTGTGTTTGAAAGCATAAAATTCACATTCACCTACAGTTCGCTGATTAATAGCTCACATCTGCAAACAAAAACCGAGCCTGAACAAATGTAACAAATTCTAGTTTTCCTTAGCACCGTGAAAGTCTTAAATCGTATCCTGTGGGTAAGTATTTATCCTAAAATCAATCATGCGAGTGCCAAAATGACTTCAAGTCTGTAGGGTTTAACACACTTGTATTACCTTTAGTCTCCGGGCTTATTCTTGACCGTTATGATAATGACTTGGTAAGTATAAGTACCTATTTATGTTTCCCAAAACACTTCACTGCACATAATGTACTAGTATGTAAGTAGATAATTTCAAACACATCACACATGATTCACCGTCAAGGAAACTTTTGATGTCACATGTCACATTAAAGAAAATAAAGATTGTTTTTATGTCTTCGTTGAAAAAATTTCTCTCTTTTAGATTTTGGGGAATTTGAAGACGAAATCAGCTGATTATCCATATATAGTTTTAGGTTTTTAGAATAGTTTTGATTTTTGGGTTTAAGTGGAAGGGAAAATGGAACAGGGCATTATCTGTTACTTAAAAAGTTGAATATGAATTACTCCAGCTGGTTCGAAATTCCAACATTTAGAAACTTAAAATGAAAATTATGCATAAAACATTTTTTCAACAAAACAAGTTCAAACTTTAACATCCCAATCGTTTATCGTCTGATAATTTATCATGTAAACGGCATATTAAATAATGTTTATACTGTGTAATATGGGTGGAATTACGTCAATTTGGCGCGCATAAGTGAAATTAAGTGAATTACTGTGTAATAAGTGCAAGCAAAGTAAGCTGACTTAATATGTTTCGCCTCTAGTTATCATGTATCATTCGCTTTAACCATCCCTTGTAGCATGAACCTTTTAATAGGGAGCTATCGGAACATTGGTACAAAGACTTGTCCAGTACAGAATTGTTACTCGATTGAGGTGGTAATTTTATTCATTAGTTCTCTTGCTGAAAGTAAAATGACGAAATAAAAAAAGTGAAAACTAAAGTCCGACTACTAAACAATTCTGCTCTAAAAAGTATAAATCCAAAAAAAAATCTGAAATTGTTTGTTAGGTACAACTATTCAATAAAGCCATGGACACCTTCAATACCTTTTAGGCGATCATCTAATTCGTTCAGGTAATTTTGTTAAGGTAGGTGGCATGTGACCACAGCTTTATTAGTTAGTATAAAACAATTTCACATTAGAATATTTAGGTACTTGTACCATTTTACTTGTATATTTAGGTAATTTTTCAGTATTCGGGTTTTAGTTTTTGAACTTATTTTATTGTAAATATTTAGGTGTTTTCCGTAATGAAATACTTTTTTGTTGTATATAAAAACGTATGGTTCATGGTGGGTCTGTAAAAAACGCCCGAGAAAGAAATGTTCATTTTTCTGTAGCATCATTTTATAGTTTATAGTATCTACAATTTTGAGCTCAGCATTATATAATTTTTTTAATTTTCCACCGTTCTTGAAATGTTAGCAAAAACAAAGATGTGATCTCATATTGAATATTTAAATAAACATCCTAATTAGCAGAAATATTTAAAATGGGATTGTTATATCCATTCAGACTGTGGTTACTCTATGCGTAGGGCAACCTCCTGCGACGCGTTCACTGCATGATTGATGGGTCCCGAATCGAACGCTCGCGGCGATCTCCAGATTTATCGCAGCGACTGTTTGCCGCCGCGCCGTCGCGCCGCATCCTCCAAGGAATCAAGAAAAAATCGCAACCCATTATTGTACGACCAAAAAATTAAATTAGCTAATTACCAACATCTTGAACATTAAACTTTTTGTTAAATAAAACCAATAAAAACCAAATAAATTTTAAATAAATGCACTTTTAAATAAAAGAACAGAATTATAGTCGATAGTAAACAATGTCGACGATAATTGGCGAAGCCCAAAGTGTGGATGTGATTCGATAAATCACACATTTGTATCTGCACCTACAAATTAAATTTGATAATCAAAGGCTCTGCAAGTGCGGCTATTATCGATAACGATTTATGGTATTGTCGGTTATTATATCCGAAAACTGTGATATTTGAACCCTTTTGTAAAACAGCCGCCAGCCACACGGCGAACAGGTGAAACGTGGATGCGGAATGATGCGCCCAAGTGCCTTTCTTTACGGTTTTTGTTAAACGTTTTGTAGGCGTCGTAGTTAAATGGTGTCCAGATAAAGGTCGAACTAACACCAGCAGTAATTAGCGGCGATTAATAATCGGTTATCTTTGATCACTGCCTCGCCTAGCGTTTTAATAGCCGAACAACTTGCTAGTAACATGTTCTAATATGTATTTTAAGCTGCAGGTAAATCTCCGTTATGTGCTACCATGAAGAAATAAAAGCTGTGATGAATCGACTTGTACTTGTCATAAATTATTCGAAATAGAAGGAGGAATCTATGACAACGGTATTACAACAACGATCTGTTTGAAATTAAGACATTTAGACCTATGACTCCACTACCGACTTAAAAAGACATAGGTAAAAATATTATTTACGGCACCTAACATTATCAGCATGAAATCGTTTTCACGACTCGATCGATCAGAATTTAGGTACATCAAAAAGATACGTGTCAAAATTATTAACATTAACATTTTGTTTCTTAGTGTGTCCGAAGAAGAAACAAGTATCGCCCATGTAATCTTGCTGGGAATCAATTTGTCGGAATAAAGGCATGGTTCACGTCATACGCAGTAGTTATCTTTAATCTGAATCGTTTGCATGCTCTGTCATACGATAGTTATGTTGACTTCCTCGAATTTAAATTGTAAAAAGTGTCAATAACTAAAAGAGATGCTTTGTAAAATAAAATTAATTTCGTTGATTTGTTAAAAAATTCTTGAAATAAACTTATCGATTAGCTAAAGGTTGTTATTGGTCGATAATATTATCATTGATATGAGAGTTCTCTATGCTACTGTCAAGGGTTACTGTTACATGCGCGGGCGCAGACCCCTCGCAGCGCACCATTGATGCATCGCCTGCTTACCCTGTCGGTTCTACTGCCATTGGACCTTACTTACGTATCATGTGATGTTCATACTTTTTCATTTTATAATTGCTTTGTTGGTTGGAGCGATGAACGAAATCTAATTAGACAGCACAAACAAAAATTTTGTTTTTGTAAAATATATATTCAACTATGATAATAAAATACAATGTAATTTATTCCTTTTGCATTGAAAACCTCCAAAACAAGTCATAAATACTATATGAGCAGACATTTCGAAGTTCGGGATAACATAATATTGGATGGGCGCAGGTGCGCAAGATTCGATTCACCCTTTAATCAAACAATGCAATTTTTTAAAAACAAACCTGAAACAAAATTTTGTTTCTCAAAATATATAATTTTGGTACAGTCTTGTGTAATCTAATATATACAACAGGTTGTTTTGCCTACCTTCACATTTTAATATTGAATTAAATAAATTATTGTTTAGTTGACAATTTTGGATAAGGACTAATAAACCGGACAACGTCCCGGGCTGAACTAATATGAACTTATTGCAACTCAAGCAGATAGTCTGCAAATAGCTGCAAAAAAAAATTGCTAATTTGGGTTGATTTTCACTAGTCTAAATTAATCATTTTCTCACAATATTGAATATTAATTTAATGATAAGTTATTAAAATAAATTATTTGTTGGTGAAACTAAACTAACGAATATTTTGTCATTTATGCCACGATTTAATCTAAATTATAAATGCTTCTTAATAAAACTGTGAATTGTAAACTTATTCACGTTAAAATGAATAAAAATATATGACCAGAACACGAAATTTGTTGAATAGCCACGTTGTAAAATCCACAAAAGACTTGAATTAAACCTCATTATGGCGAGGGAGGTGACGATTTTATTGGCTGTTATAAACTACCACTTTTTGTATCAGAATGGAAGTGGATTGATTTACTACCATTTTGTCGTCTCAACCAGAATATGATTAGCCCTTTCCATGTTCACTTGATTGGATAATAAACAGAGAGACGTATATGTACACATATTAGTTTTCATTTCGTAAACTTCTCTGAAGTAATTTTCAAGTTTGGTCGTCTCGTTGTTTACTTTGTCTCTAAATTATGTTCTTAACACTTCTTTTTTGGTTTCAACGGTTCTTTTTTAATTTTATTTTATGCTATTAGAGAACAGAAATAAGATCTAATTATCCATCAACTTTGTTGTGTCTTATTTTATTAAGAAAAAAATTACTAAAATGTAACTATGGGCTTCAGCGGTGACGTTATTTAAGAATTGAGCCACCAAAGTTTATTGAGGGATTACTTGTTCAATGTCAAAAATATACCTATACGAATATTATGACCAACCAGTATATAAGAAAACACATGATAAAAGTGTAGGCACAAAATTCTTCTATTTATTCCAGTCTCATTTTTTGTTCTTTAAGTAATATAAACAGTAGGGTGGGTCAAATAAACAGTGTGATGTCCAACCATTGTATAAGAAAAACTCATGATAAAAGTGTAGGAACAAAATTCTTAGTTTATTCCAGTTTCATTTTTTGTTCTTTAAGTAAAATAAACAATGTTGCAAATTTGAACACGAGGAACTTCCGAACCTTAAATTGTGTAACCATATTGTGTGCCAAAATCCTTTGAACGGTGCAGCACACGTTGGTAAAAAAGGCTTTGAGGATTTTTGCCACGCGACACCGTTTAAATTATGCGGTTTTATTGTGGTTCCGAAATTTCGCCAAAATACCATACGTTTTTACGCTGTTTAATGTCAACCTGGGCAATCTATTAAGGCATTGTTATATCGTCACCTGCTGCCATCAACTGACGCCGACCGTTTAACTCTTTTGATCGTTAACTCAAGTGAAAAGTGAAACGTTTAGCATAATCGCTTACATTATGAAAAAGGAAAAAGAATTAAAAAGTAATTCATTATGCCGTTATTTTGATTGTGCCTAATGACTGGTACAATATTAAAGCATAGCTAGGCCATGATTATTGTCTGTAATAAGTATCCTACAGTTTGTTAAGTTATCGGAGGCCGTTTAAGGTCCGCTTCGTGAATCCGCGGTTGTATTCGACACGCGATCAGCTTCGCGGAAACCTCAGGTAGGCGCCGGGCAATCCATGACATTATCTACAAACATATACCTTACTTTGCATTACTAAACAAAGAAACTTATAACTATCCGTTCAAAGACAAAGCACAACATATACTGGTAGAAAGAAGACGTAGAATTAAATTAATTGTTACGTACGATTAAACACACGTATTTGCTTCAAAGGAATTCGGATGCCACAAGACTGAGATGTGTTTTTTTCTGTGGTGGTATGCCGCGGTAGGTAAGCCAGCGAACCATCGGTAGCTGATTCAGGCCGATTTCTCATGCGCAAGTTAGTTCAAACAAATCGTACGGTGTCTCTTGACATCAAATCAATCTTTTTACGTCACAGTGAACTCTACGGAAAAAAGTAATGTAATCGACCATGTTTGTTACTTGAACTTGTACAGAAATCTTCGGCTTACTGATACAATGAACAATTTGATTGGTAATATTTGTTGACGTTGCGATTTTTATAAGCAGGACAGATCACATTGATTGTTAGGTAGGTATAAAGTTCTTAAAATATTTCCCACTATATTTATCATAATAAAGGATCAACTGATTTAATCAATTTGTTCATTTAGATAAATTAGTTACTTATTAGACATTGTTATAAATGACTCCTCATAACCAGAAGTAGTGTGTGGCTTCCGACGATTAAACATTTTTCGGTCGAGTTTTACTTTATTATTTTTTAGTCGCCAACACGATATCACGTTTCCATAAAATCAACGAAGCGACTATTATTATGTGCTCACGCTTTGTTTTATCTTCATTAATAATTTTATCAACTCTCGACTTTAAGATTAAAGAGATAGAGCATTATGTTATGTAGTTTGTTAAATCGTTATAACTTTATAATTGCTGAGGAGAGATGCCCAGTAGCCTGAGTAACATGATAAGTTGGATATAGCTCTGCCTCCGCTCGAGTATTCGGTACGATTAAGATAAAGTTCCTTTTGTTTTAGTATTTTAACATAGGGTGTGTATTTGATCGTTTTTTGTTTCTGTATCTACGAACAATGAACTTTAAGAAGCAAGTTCAGGAGCTTACGGGAAGGTTATAATTAAATTGCAAAAGCCAGGCAAATCTTAACAACTAGGGTACATTGACAATAGATTTTTTGATTTCTTGTTTCCAGTGTTTTATTCGTTAATGTCAAGTTTTATATTATTTAAAACAGTTCGTGCTATTTTTCTTAGAATGCGCGTGAGCGCGCGTTTCTTGATCCTGGAACCTCGATAATTTCGCTACTGGGCTTTCTGTTCGTAAATCTCTGATCACGATTCACCACGAACTAAATTTTTCACATCATTTATTGAAGTAGTTCTTTCATTTCAATACAAGGAAATTATGGAAAGCATTAATAAACATACAATACAGGGTTCTTTTTGGATTTTACAAAAAAAAACACCATCTGGCCATTCGTAACGGTCTGTCAAAAAATTTAAACCTTTCCCGTTTAAAACAGTAGCTCCTATGCTTGAGTGAGTTTTTCAACGCATTTGTTTTTCTTTACTAAACAACTTTTTTTAGAATAAAATATTGGTACAAAGGTAACACCCTAATTACCTAATATGCTCATTAATTCATTATAAGTACCTATTTATTTGTATTATTTTGTTATGACATATTAAATTCAAATTGACGTCCTGGGTGGTGCCAACAGCCGACTGCTACTCTAAAGGTTCCGAGTTTGAATCCAGGCGGCGGCGAAACTTTGTGTTTTTGCAAGACGCATTGTTTCTCTTTCTGGTCTTGAATGTAGTCTTCTTATCTATGTAATATATAGTACGAGTATACATTGCTTAGTTCCTTAAGTACAAAATTATATCTTAGTGCAGGGCTGAGTCAAGTGTGTCGTGATGAGGTTAACATTATTATTAATTTAATTTAAGATTTATATGCACCTACGTAGGTAGATATTATTACATTTTACTGAAAACTCGTAGGGATATAAAGTAGATGTGAAACAATAGAGTATGAAAATAGTTGATCTCCCACCTACCGCGTTCCCATAGCACGTCATTGGATCACGTAACCAAATACAGGATGAATATTGAACGCCGTATCGGAGCGTTTATTTTAATTCGATCTGTCAGAGGGAGAGAAAAAACTTTTGACATGGGCATAGCTACCGGGGCTCGCGGGCGCCTCGTAACGCGATGCCCCTACATTCCACACGACCTGATAGACCGATGATGACTCTTGAGAAAATTATTCAACAAACATTAGTAGCCAGCTGTAATTAAAGTCGGCATCAGGCTCATGGAAACTTGAATCTGGTCGTCCGTCCATGTCCAAAGAAAACCGTCTTGCCCCGTATTTTGAGTAGCTAAAAGTTCCATTTACATTTATTTTTTGTAAGTGTTAAATTAAAAGTAAATTTATTTTTTAACTCGAATGGGCAGTGACAACTTGATTGTAATAAAGTCACGTCATTTGATATTAAGTTTCGCGGTGGAGAGAAGGCGCGCGCGACCGCGCAATTTCCCGCAGATCTTGCGCCCGTGCAGGCCAGCGGCGCTGTTTCAACCATTAGCATTTAAATGTCACTTACTTTTTACAATTATTTATTTACTCAAAAATCTTTTTAAAAAAGAATGATGGCATAAATGTTATTTTTAAGTCATACCTAGTTATGGTAATTTTGTAAAAATGTTTTAAAATAAAATAATCATTTGGAACGTTTAGGTCTCCATAAAAACTTATAGTCATTTTATTTCCACGATCCCTGCCCAGCCTAACCCATCTAGCACAAAATTGTCCGACAACAATAAAACCAGACCGTAACTAACCATTATCAACCGATAGCCTGTATAATTTATAAAATTATATTCCGGTAGTCAGTGGAGAGTAGTTACCTAATGTAGTTTTTTGTAGCGCACCCTCAAAGTCCAAAAAAGTTAGGCACCGCACGCGACACGCGATCTGTACAGAGCTACCAACAAAAACTTCAATCTCAAATCTCCACGTATATTAAACGGCTATAAATTATCCTAATATCTTTACACTATGATTAACTCGTAAATGCCGTTGCTGTAAGACATTCAGGTCCTTTGTTTGGATTTTGAGAAGTGTTTTTAGAGCGGTTCAGAGCGATCGCCAAAGATGGGTCAAACGTTTAGCGATTGCCGAACCGCAAATTATTACGGTTCCGAATAAACCGTAACATTAAGGCTTTTGCAATAACTGTAATTAGCCAAAAAAACATAATAGCTCAAGCTACCGTTTCATCTTCATAAGTTTTATAATGAAAAGGATCTTTGCTATGATTTACGATTATTTTCAGGACCTTTGGTCAAGAATAAGTATCTTCGGACGCTCACGAGTAACCTTAGTTGTCTTTTGAGACAACATGTAGGATACCTAAAAAAAGGTTTTACAAACATTTATCTTCATCCAATATCCAAATTTATCGGTTGTAACAACCAACATTACGATTATTTTTGAAACTAACTGGAGTCTATAAAATGAAGTTATTCCCGCTCGGTAAGTACAAGTTTACTAATGTTCATATGATGCCTATAACGAATAAGGGAAATAGCATCCACATTTAGGAGGTCCCTAAAATATAAAATGTATATCCGGTTTCTACTGTAGTAGCTTAGTTAGTACTTATGTAGTTGTAACTTTAATTTATTTTTAACAATTACGATTTTTCTGCTTTTTTAGCTCAGTTAAACCTCATATGGTACGAAGCCCTAATAGTACCTATATTACATTATCGTTCATCAATTTTGGGGCATAGGTTTTTAATTTTATTTTCAAATGCAAACATTTTCTAACGGGATAGGTATTAGGGGTACAGCATGAAATCTCAACCTCTATTTCATTCATTTACTACTACTAATTAATTTAACAAGTAAAAAATCCCATTATAATTGATTATTTACTTTATTTACTGTTTATTTATTACTGCGGAACCGTTATATCATGTTTGTCAAACATATTGCTCGATTTTTTTCGATATTATAAATATTTGTGCATGAATACTGCAACTCCCTCTGCCGGAAGTTGCTATAGACTCTTAAAAAACTCAGACACATCTACGCTATTTAGTATTCTCCACACACACGTTTGGCAAAGTAACGCCATCTACAAGAAAAAGATTTAATTGTAAACAACGACATCTATAGTCTAGAGATGTTTAACGGAAAAACCAAGTTGTACTTCGACAAAGCTATAGTTGACTTAAGTGTCGAAAATAAAGATAGGTGGAGGATATATGGCTACCTGTAAAATCAATTCTTAAATTATTATCAAAATATTATTAATTGAAGCAAAAACTTTGAGATCCGAAACACACACGCGCTGTAGATGTATTGAATGTGCAAGCAAGAGCAAGCAATTAATACCAGTTGCTTGATGTGCTTTTTATACCAAAAATAACCTTATCTTATGTACCTACTTTCTGATTCAATAAAAATTACAATCTAAAGACAGGGTTTTCTATTAAATTGAAATGTTAGTTATGTTTCGGACACCCTAAATATCACAAAAAAATGGTATGTAATTGTTAATCAACTTTCCATGACACTTAAGAAATGTTTCAATGCCATATCGAATAAAACAAGGTTTGAGCTAAATAAAGTAAGGGTAGGTTTCATAAACGGCCCTGACAGCTCGCAACTTGACTGATGATGCTAGTTTAATCTTAAGATAGATGGTGGAACCCAAAAGGATACTGTTGTGTTAAAAGCATACCACTTTAAGGTGAACGAACACTTTTCCGAACTGAACGCATCAAACAAATCAAACGAAAAGAATTTTAGAAATCTTAATATAAAATCCTACGAAACTTTGATCACCATCCCGCGTCGAATCGTCTGAATCAGGAGAACCTCAGAGTGTCATGTGTACCATGAGTTAGGATTAATGTTCTACACGTCAGGCAGTATAGTAATTATGTGTGCCTACCATAAGTTTTACCTTCGATCGCCGCTTGCGAATGCTATTACAAATTTGTATGAATTTGTTGTTTGATGTTTGTTTGTTTTGTTTGTAAAGCGCCCCTATCGGAATCGATCGAAATCGAAGAGGAATTAAGTTTGCTTATACAAAATTAGTGTAGTAATCTATGTTACCTGACGTGTTGGAAAGCTATAGGAACTCATGGTAACTGACACACTGTACTAAAAATCCTAATTCTTCATTAATCCGAAGCGCAGTTGCAGTCGCAAGCAGCAATCGAAGGTAAAACTCATGGTAGGTACACAGAAATCCTAGACAATTTCGAATGACGTCATTAGACACGGTACGGATCATGCGGTCAACTCGGTCGATGCGCTCGCATCTTATCAGTTGCGTATAGGGTTGCCAGGTATCCGGCTTCAGCTGGAAATTTTTGGGTTCTTTTGGTGTAGATTGATGTGCGAACCCTCCTTTACTTTAATCGTTCGATGAGTTAGGTTCGGATAAGTGTGCGTTCACCTTTAGCCGTAAAGTACCTTAGATACCTATCTAAATAAACTGTCAATTTTTTACTTATGATAGATTGTCATTTTTATTTTATTTTTCGAGGTATTGCTAAGATTCCATCCTAATTGGGTTTGCTTCAAGTATTTCAATTCGCCCAAATAAAATCCGCAAGTTTTCTTTTTTCTGTACTCACCTTACCGATAAAAGAATGAGGTGAGAAGCGAAAGAGAGGGATTAAACTCCTACCTTCGTACCCATTTTTTACTACATCAACTGAAATTAAATCCTTGCCGGTACCAATTTTTATAAACAGCATCTTTCACTTACCTATGTTTGACATAGGTTTACCGATACATACATAATACAACTCTATACAAGAGTGAAGTCATGAAGAAAAAATTAAAATCGGAACAGAATAACTATTACTAATTCCTATGTATTTTATGTAAATTTATTAATATATAACATGAACATATACTAAAGAGAAGACCTAGTTAGGAAAGTTTAGTTACTTTAATCTTAATCCAGACAGCTTCCAATATCGTTTCAGGCCACGTCGCACCCCACAATTCAGAAAAGGTAATTGTGGACTTCGGAACATGTAAAATATCATCACGTCTTCATCTCATGTTCTATCAAATTTAAATCTTCATAATAATCGGTACATGACTAATTTTATTTTGTCTGCCTGCAAAGTTCAAATTTCTCAAGCATTATTCTTTAGAAGTGTTTCAACTTACTTACAAAGTATGTAACTAGCTAATGTTATTTAGATTTACAGCTTCAAAGTTGTTTCAGTTCCATCGTCAACATAACAAACATGTTTACCTATCTAGGGGCCAACATAGTATTTTCGAACTAAATTAAATCTTATTTAGTAAGAAATCGTTCTTCTTGTCATTAAATTTGTTAGAAAACATAGTACTTTAGGCGATATTTTTAGAACCAACTGATAAACTCCTTTATTAAAGTTGGAGCTATTTAAATTAAAGCTTCATTTTTTATTTAAAAATATAAACGACCGAACGAACCGTAGTTGTAAATTTTACAATTTGCTAAAAAAAACAAATTTCTCTTATTTCAACATGAAAAAATAAAAGTCAACATTTAATTATCACATTTTAATGAAGATAGTTATATAATATTAAATAGGAGATACAATTTGCATTGCCTACAATTTAGCTTAGAATTTATTAATAAAATGGACAGACAGGTATTCAGACAGTTAAAATTTATGGAAAAGGTTTATTTATTTATTTAAAGTTTCACTTTAATATACGAAGAAAATTGTACATCTACAGAGATTTCGCTACTAGTGCTTGCTTTGCAAACATTACAAAAATATATTACACAAGATTTATTTAACTTTTATGTATGGGAGTAGGAGATAAGCGAAGACGTTATATTGAAAAAGACCTACTTGGAATGCCATTAATTGTTTTAAAGATATGTATGTGGTAAATAGTCATTTATCTTGCAGAAATATTAAAAAATTTACTACTTTATCTTTTATTGTCAAAGTTAGTTGTAATACAAAGTGGTGAAAGAAATGCCAGAAACACTTTATTAACGAACTTAGACTTTGATATAAATGGTTACGTTTCTGAATTCCATAGTTAACGAAGGAGGTTTGTATATTATCTGAATCGAAACAAATTAGGTACTTATTTGTATTACAACAAACCTGAACTATATGATTATTAAAAATATTGTTTAGAGTGATCAAAATTACAAATTATTCTTAAATACATTTTATTTACGACACAAGCTCATAATTCAAAACATTTATTATAGAACATTGAACATCCATAATTTTGTATTTTAAATTTGTAAAAATATAAGAAACACTGTGCATCAGTTAAATAACTTACATTTAATTAGGTATTACTTTTTTAAACTGTGGATCCTATAAAAATATTTTCTACATTCTACGAACAAGGTAAGAATATCATATTGTATATAGTGATTAAATGTCATTGCTCCCTTTCGTTAGTTAATTGAATTTATAATTTAAGTTGTAAAACATTTTAAACTTTTAATCAAAGTATAGCCAATCAGTCCTGTTAATTATGTTATTTTTATAAAAAAGTAATAGAAAACTAATTTAATTTAGTTGGCACCAATTAACGTCAGTTAGCTTTTTTAATTGTTTTAATCATTATTAAAATTTATGCGCTACTTAACTTTTACAATCAAGTAGATTAAAATATTTTTTGATATTTTCTATAAATGATCGTACAAATGATCTCTGAAGATAATGAAATTGTCAACTAAAATTAAGTTGATTTAAACATGTGTTTTTGTAGACACAAAAACATTTTTCTAGCCACATATACATGTACCTACACCTATTAAAATTTGAAATGTGAATCCCACAAATTAGATAGCACAAGAAAATGTAGGAATATTTATTTACTATTCAAAAGGAATATCTTAGTGTCGGCAGTGACTTAGATATCACTTTCCAGCAGCCCCGGCCGCCTTCTCTCTTCGTAATCAATGAGTTCTATTTCCTCTTCATTTGATGTACTGGCGACGCTTTCGCCAAACAGATGAACTCGACCGTTCTTACTGCGACTAGATTTCTTAGGTTTCTTGTCGTCGAGTTTGAGTATTTCTATTTCAACGCCGGTCTCGTCCTTGTCGGCCGCCGTCCTGCTGGGGCAGCGGCCAAACTCCTGTCAGGTGGCTTCTACTTCTATAAACTCGTTGTCATCATCCTGACTTTTCTCAGCAAGGCGGAAGCTCTCTAGGAACTCGTTCAAGTCAACCAAACCGTCCTTGTTTATGTCCATCAACCGGCAAATGTCTTCTAATTGGTCCTGTGTGTACGGGTTGGGCATGTATTTGCCTAGTAGTTGGCAGGCTTCGGAAAATTCCTCCAGGGTAATGAAACCTAAATATAATTAAAAAATATAGTCCTGTAGGATTTCGATCTAGTAAACGACAGTGGCTTGCACTTTAAGATTGTAATGTATATAAGATTTGTACAATACACCAAACATATGGGACAACAATGCGCTTGGACAATAATGGTATTCTGTCACGAATGTGACGATGATAAATTAACCACACATTTCTCAATGACCACAACTAGTTCGAGAATATCGTAAATAAATAATTTACAATGATTCAACAGCATTTTTTACAGTGTAGATTGATATTGTTAAATACAGATGTAAGGAGTTTTTTGTTATTAATTTTTCATTATTCAATAGCATAAAACAAAAAATCGTTATCAATTAATCAGTTTTTTTTGCCTACAAAAGATTTCACGGGACACACTATGGATGTATTGTTATCTGAAATAGGATAGGATTATGGATAATTATATTTTATTCATTCTTTAGAAATAACGAAATATACAGTTTTACAATTTTGTGATAATAGCCACATCACCAATAAATAATTCGTTCATTGAGTGGAAATAGTTACTATTCGTGAGCTTTGAGTTACGACGTAAATAATTTATCTTTATATGTATGGGAATATTGTTTAATTTCACTAATTAACATTGGTCGACAGTAAATAAATAAAGACTTTTTTCCTAAAAATAAAAAAGGTTAGTGTATGTAGAGTCGATTGTATAAAAATTGCCAACCCTTATCAAATTTAAATACACCGAAATTTGCGGAATATTAACCAAGCGACAGAAACTCTGCTCTACTGAATAATGCTTGTATAGAATGCGGCGTCATCGTCTGGCTAAATATAAAATCGTATTGTTAACAGACTGCACGGTATACTAGAATATTCTGATGTTAATATTTCTTACATTGTCATGACTATATCACCGACTAATAATATGGTTTATTGTTCAATTTGACTGGAACGTGATTGGTAATTTGAGAAAATGATAATTTGAATGATTTTAAATAGATTATGTTCTGAATCATTGTCTGGGTCATAGCTAATACCCACTAAGTAAAATATTGTATTTTATACCATACCTGAGTTATCTTTGTCCAGTATTTTAAATATGGCCTCCAAACTACTTTTGTTCTTGTACAGCGTTTCGACGACAGTCTGTGTATCTGCCTTTCTCCCGTTACGCTGGAAAGTTTTAAATTTTAAACTCATTGGAATTTCAGCCCGAGGTAAATGAATTTGAAACTGGAAAGTTGAATTACCCAGATTGTTCAGGAAGTTACTTTAATTATTAAACGCTTTTAACTTGGTAAAAAATCTTCTCTCTATATTTACAACCTCCTCAACCCCAACCAACCTCTTCTAGCAGTAAACATGCATCACTTAGTATGCTACGCTTTTGACAATTACCACAGATAAATTGTGGTTACAAAATATACATAGAAACCACGTTCTACTGAAAATTGAGATTAAAAGAGTTTTAAAAAGAACATACATTGGGCGTTAGTTCGAAGGTGTCCATGTATCGTACTCTCCTAGTGTCGGGGTCTGTTCGCACGAGTTTGTCCTTAAGCATTCTCCATGGCAGCCCGAGATGAGTCGTCTCTTCCATTGCCAAGCACCAATCAGAAATTGAAATATAACCTATGACATAAAAACATAGGTTGAAAAAACCCGACTACTTAAAAATTGCTCTGTAAAGCATCCAACAAGTATATAAATAAATAAAAATAACTCATTAAAAAAGGATGTCCAGTCCATAAAGTCTACAATTACATCCTACTTTTCGTTTTGCCGTTGTCGTGTTAAAGATCTTTCGTATTTTAAAATTTAACGAATATTACCATGAATCATATTGTATAATATTTTGCCATTTAATAGTGTCTAATTTAATTTGTCTGACATATCATTCGTGATTGATTAAGAAAACAACCATCTCTTATGCTTAAAATAGAAAAATCTTGATTCATTACCCAAACTTTAAAGTTCAAGAATGAACTTAATTTATTTATATACTTATGAGTATCTCTAGAAATGACATCATTTATAAGTTTTCTATTAATTAACGACAGAGAATAAAGGCAGAGAAACTCGAACAAAATCCTACACATCTCTTAAAACTTACCGCTTTGCTCCAAATCCATGCTTCTGAAGTGGGCTTCTAAGGACCTTCTAGCGACCATCACTTGGTTATGGAGTTCTCGCATGGCCGACGACTCGACCAGTCCAACTCTCTGCCTGAACGTCAATCTCCTAGTCCTGGACACTGCGGCGGTGTACTGGACGAACTGCCTCTCAAGGGAGTTCCCACAAAGTTTCAAATACGCGCCTTTGTTCGATCCCAGCTCGTAATAGTTGGACGCAGAGAAAATTGTCACCACCTAAGTTAAAGTACATTAAAATTCTTAATTTTAGTTTTATATGATTGACTGTTTATCTACGTGTTGATCTGTCTATGATTTGTTTCGTATGCTTCTTTATACTTTGGTTTGTCTTAGACTTTGTTATTTGTTATAAAAGACAAGACCCTGAACTGGTATTGCCCAGACACCTTGTAAGTAGAATCTCAACAAACTGAGCTTACGTTTCCATTGTGAAGTATTTCGTAACCTCCAGGTTTGCATTCGTGGCTGCGTACGAGAAAGCTGAGCTTGTTTTTTTGCAGAAACGAAGCTGTGACATCGGGACCGAAGTACGTCCCGGCTCCGCGTAGGGCGTTCGCGACGCAGCCCGCCACGCACTGCGGGTCCGACCAAAGGATGTCGAATACCTATAAAAATAAATTACAGCTTCATATTTTGTACCACAAAGATAACTATCATTATTTTATATTGAGGATTGAAAAGGCAGACGTGTCTAGGCTATTTATTAAGTCTGGTAACGGTTGGTTTTTTGTTATTTTTATTGATTCGTTTTATTTTATGGCAAGTGAAAATAAAAATTTAAGGAGTTTAGTGATTTTTATTAATTACATATAAAATTTTAGAAAAACAAAACAAAGCTGTGAAGAATTACTAAAATATCTCGAAGATAGGTTCGAAACACGCGGCGCTCGAGCGAATGACGTCATAATACTGAGATGACTTACAATTAGTATGGACAAAATATTCGTTTTTTGTACTTTTTTCATGATGCGTATAGAGGTCTAACCATTAAGTTCATCCTCAACGAAATAGTTGTGACGAGTTTGCATCAAATTTAAAAAAACACTAAAATAGCGTTTTTTGCCTTAATTTTCGTTCAAAATTATTGAAGTACTCAGTTGTGTGTGTCCTTGGAGGTTAGGCCTTAACTCTTTTTACATTTCTCCGAAAAAAGTACAAAACGAATATTTCGTCCATACTAATCCCAGCCATATGACGTCACACGCGAGACAAAATGCCACAGATGTTCCGAATTAGAATACGTAAACTTCAGTCGTTTATTACTCTTTTTTTTTTGTTCGTTTTTATACATGGATTTAAAAAATCTTTGGTTTATTAGTTTTGATCTATATTTTAAATATATTTCGTTGAAAATAGTGTTTTCAACATCACTAAACTTCTTAGTACGAGACAATCACAAATTTATTCGATAGTAGCAATAACAACCTTCATCGTAGATTGAGAGCAAATTCCTTATTATCCCTTCCGTTGATTAGATTAGTTTAATCTTGGGTTGTTTCTTTTCAGATAAGAAAACATTCCTTAGCCAAACCTAAACAGAAAACGTGACAAAAAATACACATTTAACGATCGTAGTTCTAGTACATTCATTTTGTACGAAATTAGTTTTGCATTTTCGAAACTTTGTCAGGCATTTTGCTTACAGTTGGAAACACCCTAAGCAGCTAACCTTTGCACTGTGAGGAGTGTTAATCGTGTTGCCGAACTCTTTAAAAAGCTTATAGGTAATCACTTTTAAGGAGCCTCAATGATGCTTTGAAATTGAATATTATTCTACATTTATTCATAGTAAGTTAAAAACTAAAGGTTGCAGTCATCGCTTGAAAAAACAAAGGAAAAAACTCCACTACCAGTGTTCGCAGTAGAAAGAATTTTCTAATTAAACTATACGCGACTATGTAAACAAAAACACAAACACTAACTTAACTTTAATATTTTTAACAAGCTGCTAAAATTCTGCAAAAGAAAGTTTTACAATTTACAATAGGTACCGAAGTCGAACTCAATCGTATTAAATTTAGTTTAATTCATTTATAATAACTTTTCTACACCTACAATCTACATATCCTTAACAGAAACTAACCAAATAACGTAGTCTAACAATACTGCTGGCAGCTTTATTTGCAGAGACTCTCTTCCTTCTTAACTGATTAAAAAGACTAAAATTCGAGTTACACTCGTGATTCACAATTCTCATTCCAATTTGTACACTTTTTCAGTCCCTGTCTCATGTCCTTTTCCTTGCAGTTTTTTGCATGGTCATTGCATTACTCGCTTTTCAATTCGTGCAGCAACGTTATTTAGACTAAAAGTTACTTACGTTTAAAAAACTGTTTGGTAATGAAATTCAATTTTCGATTGTTTGACTGAGAAAACTAAAGTAAATATTGTTAGTAGGTACCTTTTCCACAAGAATAATATAAAACAAAGAGGAATTATGCCTTTTTTGCTATTGACAAACAAAATCCAGCCTGATCTGGCTCTGGAAAAAATAAATATCTACTGAATATTAATATTAGTTTAGCAATCATTTGTATTATTAAGTTTTCATTTATAAGCATGACTAGAATGAGGTAAATGTAAGGTAAATTCTCTTTTATCTTTGAATTTCTAAAAGTTTTTATGATAATTATGGTACGAAGTTCATGATTGTAAACATTCCAATAATATTTTAAAACTCCTACCTCTGATATAAAGCTCGTCGTGACCTAACCTATCCTTTACATCTAAAATTGTGTTTGAGGAAATTTGCATAGCTTTAAACTTTTAAATTAGGGTTGCTAGTATTTATACTAAGCTTTGTGTACAACATGAATATCAGAATAAATATTTCTAAATTTAATTAAACTTTGCCATGGACAAATTATAAATTATTCTTTGCTCAGACTGTTTCGTACCGTTTGGTATGATTTAGATTACCTTTAGAACCCTCTAAAGATACATAAATATTCCCAATGCTTATAATACCACATGACTTCTGAAAATGAAAAGATATTCGTTTCTGCTCCGTAGATGCGAGTAATAAAAACTCTGTAGCAATAATAGTAAGGTCGATATCGGATTGCGGATTTCAGTTTTATCTGCATCCTTACTTTATAATCCATGTCACGTGGACTGGGATTTATTATCGGTAAAATTAGAAATTCCTGTCTTTTTACGCCCATAGGACAGATAGAAAAACTAGAACATGTAACATAAGAATCCATTCATTTACTATTATACTAAACTATACTGTATATTACTGTTAATGACCAGTCCAGTGTATCTCAAGATTAACCGGTTAATGTCAAAATATTATAATATCACAAAATTTTACTGATATTGTGACACCCATGATATCAAAAGCATTTGCTCTGAGATCCTGAATACCTAGCGAAATACCCATAAAATATCTTCATGATTTAAATTGCTCAAAAATAATGTGTTTATATTGTTCCACGTATGATTTAAATAAAATTGTTTTACACTTTTGACAAACTAACCGCCCGCACAAACTAAATTTTTTAAAAGTAAGGCACCTTTTTACAAGATACGAGTAACAAAACTATGACTTTAATTAAAGTATGTTTTAAATCCTGTAGTAAGCTAGTTTCAGTCTAGCTCTAAATTGATATAATAACTAGACTGAACAGTTAAATGAGACGGAAATGGTCAAAGGTTTATTGTTGCATTCAAATTGTCTGCTTTGTTTCAAAATAAACAAATATTTTATAAGAAACGTGCCTACTGAGACTGAAGTAATTATTGCTAAGAAAACCGGTCTCGTTTTGGTTTTGAAGGTTTTGAATCCCTTTTGCGAAAGTATGGAAAATGCGTCAAAAACGGCCATATCGTTTGATTCCGTAGACTAAGAGAATTGGTTTTTTCACAGCTTCAAGGGACCGCAAACCTCATTATTTGGTATTTAATTACAGGTTTTTACCTTTACGTGTTCCTGAAAAAGGGGCTTAACGACCCGACAGACAGACAGATACGACATGCATACAGTGAAATGTTCTTTTAAGGATTCCTTTTTACCTTTAGATTTTCGGAACCCTAAAAAGGAATAAAAGAAAGGTGGAAAATAAAATAAAGATATTACGACATCTATAATGGAGATGGACAGGACATATAACAAGAGGCAGTAGAACAAAATTAAAGACGGCAAAAGAAGAAGAGGTTAATAGATGGAAGCAGTTGGAAAGGCCTATGTGTCACAGGACAGCCTGATCAAACCCGGGATACCAGATAATAACATTAATTAACTATTGCATTAAATTATGTAGGGTGTATGTTAAAATTAAGACTTTATTATAATTGCTAGCATAGTTAATAAACGTATTAACTAAATCATACATTTATTTATGATGTTTAAAGTTCCAGTACAAGTGTTGAAGGGGAAATGTAAATTTTGAACCAATGTAAGTTAACATTAAATTAAAAAGCTTACTTTTACCTGTAAGACAAAACCTACCTACATTAAATAAAAGACTGCTCTTGTATCCGACTGAAATCGTATAAACGTAATAAAATTCTTCTTTGTATGGTAATTTTACGTAATATTTCCAAGAAAACGTCGCCTATTTATTTGAGGTAGATTTATCGAGGTGCTGGTTTCGTTTCGTTTGAAATAAACTTCTTAAGATGAAGACGTTCGTAAGTTCGTGCATAAAGGTGTTCTTATTTTGTTGATGAAGCTGATCCAACCTCTTTATCGATGTGAGATAAAACCTACTTAAACTTCAAGTATCTTTTAAACCAGATTTAACATTATAAATGTTTATTAATATTTAATTCTACAAACATTATAGTAGATAGTTTATATCATTGTATTAGATTTACACAACTTGCAAATTTGTCAAGTTTTTTTAGAAAACTATCTATCCAAATTTTGTACTGTTATCACATTACAAAACACCAAATTAGGTAAACAAAATATTGTTCAATATTCTTATTACAGTTAGCTATTGTACAAGCTTCACATAAAGCTTGTTTAAGTGTAGATAACATTCCAAAAAACAAACATTTCTGTAGATTCATGAGTGCATTTATCCACTGATGATACCTGAATAAAACGCGTCGACAAACAAAGTTTGCGTGACACAGATATGGCCTTTTACTAACAAGGGTTCGTGTAAGAAACTAAGCAATCGATGAAAAGGTTTTCACTTGCTTCCTTTGTTCCTACAAATGGGTAAAAAGGGACGCGCTATCACCTTGCGAACAATAGGGGACGATACAACGCGGCACCAACACGTTTTATAATTAGGTTCGAAATACTAATGAAATCTTGTCCGTTTATTTCTTCAAATGAAATCAATCAATGTAGCATGAAGGAAGATATCACACACGAAGAATAGACTCATTAAGTATGCGAATATATTAGAACTTAAGGTGTTGAACCATTTAAAGGATTCAGTTGTGGGGTTCGAACCTCAACTAAAAACTAGCGTGACGACCACTCGTTCTAGCTAGTCGTTAATAAAGATTAGGATCCATTGAAAATAAATGTTAATATCTCAAAATTACAAAAATAAAAATTCTAAAGTAGAACTCGAAAGTCGATGCAAGCAGAATAAATAACAGTAAACTGCGGTTTCTTTGATAAAACTTTGACTTCACTCATATTTCTGGCGTCTGTAATAAAATTTCAAAACTTGTGTGTTGAATAATAAATATCATCAATTCCCTTCTATACTAAAATATGTATTTATTTTAAAAGCATTAAATATTGTGTCCTATATATGTAGATGTAAAACGGCTTGATCGATTTAGAAATGGTTAATGTTCTTCACATTGCGAAGGTTATCAGAAATACAAAATTGAAATATTCGGAAAAACTAAGTGTTTTTCGAGCGTCAGCTTGTCTATACTAATATTATAAAGAGGAAACATTTGTATTATTGTTTGTTTCAATAAAGTAATCACAGGTGTTTGTGTAGTCATAAACAGTTTGTGTTGTATAAAATGTCTTCCATCGCAAGCACTGCGCAAACCTATTGATGATATCCACATCCAATAATGTTTGACACACCCTTGAGCTTTGTATTAATCCATATTCAAATAAATCATTTTCTAAGCAAGACTATTGCAATACATAACTTTTTTAATTATTCAAATACTATCCAAAAGATATTACGGATTTAAAAATGTCCATCTGAAAAATGAAAAAATAGATGCCGCCTTGCTATTGGCCGGTGTAGCCGGATGCAGCATAGCGTGGTACTTACACCCTACAAAAAATTTGTCATGTTTATCCCAAAAAGTGTATAAAATAACTGTCCACCCGTGTGAAGCCGTGGCGGGCCGCTAATTATAAATAAAATTAGGTCAGAATCACAATTCAATCCTTGGAACCCTTCGATACACAAGGGAACATGTATGTAGTGAAATTCGGTGTTAGTGGAGCCAGTATTGAATGATAACTTCATTCAAAAGGTAAAGGTAAAGTAGGAAACGTAGAAATTGACTGAATATAACCTGTTTACTTACTTTTTCTTGTTACTCTTTTCAAATTTCAAAAGAGGTAAATTACTAGTAAAAGCAGTACGTATAAATTTCATGAATGTTCCAAAACATACGATACATTTGTACATGTTATATGTTTGTTCATTTGATATTTTCTAGAAATCTTAAAAGCCGCTTTGACTTCAAACAAAAATAAAAGGACGATCAGAGCTTTTGAAAAAGTCTTATCAAATGGTCCGAGCCGAGATACAAAAACAGTAATTTATCAAAACTTACTTTCTTAGAGATGCGTTATTTTCAGTGCTTTTTGCTGAATTTGCAGCTGTGGAAACTTACAGGTCACGTCGCAAAAAGCTCTGGCCTGTTTTGTGGTGTGACATAAAATTTAAGCTATAAATCAGGTCAGGATACCTCTTACCACGAGACAAGCCGAGATTTTAATATTTCTCGTTTAAGTACAAGCATATCTATGACTTCTTACGTTTAAAAACGACCTCATTATTCATTCGTGTACCATAATAATAAAGCTCTCTCGTTTGATCGTTCACTATTTATTTATGAACTCAAGCTCTTTGTTATGCTAGAGAGGAAGGCTCGAATATTTCATTGAAAGTCTCAGAACGCTAAAAACTTAATAGCTGCTATTAAAGTAGGTATAGATTATGCATCTTTAAAAGAATAAGACTGATCAAGTCCATAAAGTATCTAAACTAATTAATAATTTGTCAAGTGCATCTCGTTAGTCGTCACTTATTAAATAAAGGCTTTCATTTAGACATAAAGTAAAATTATTTACAATGTGCGAATTTATTCGCACCCAACCGTTGACTTCTCTTTGTACGCGCCTTAATTAATATGATGTTTTTTTCAGTAAATAGTAAAATGAAATCTCGACCATAGCTAAGCAAAGCTAGCTCAGTAAAATACTCCAAATCCGAATAAATAATATTTAAATAAAAATCAATATTTACGTTTCATTTAATCTGTGAATACAATTTGGTATTCTAACTTTATTTAAACAGGGCTTTTGTAGTCCCAGCTTTCATTAGCAACTGCGGCTACAAATTTATGGATTAGTCCTTCTGAATGTCGCGAGACTGAACAAAATGTCCGAAGCACACGACAAATTGCGGGAAGAACCGACCCTTTGGGAACTCAAACTTTATGAAGTGTTCGCAAATGAACACTGTACAAGATACAGTAGGCTGAAGCAATATTTATTGGTAAAATCCAATAAAACCTTATAACTACATGCATAAAAACAAGCTAGAAATGTAATGGAATACTTTATTAAATTCACGTACTTCTAAACGTTTGAGTATTCTGATATCTTCAAACGTGAAATACGATTGGGTGCGACGCAACAAGATAGATAAATCGACACCTACCTAGTAGAAATAATAGAGAACTAAGCACCATTATTTCTACTTCCTGAGATTAAGATAAATAAGGAGTTAATAACATTTTATTTTTTAATCTTCAAACATTCCTTAACCAGCGTGCGTGTATTACCAAATCCAATTACAATGCCCTTTATTATTTTATCAATTGGAATTTTGATTTATTTATATTACGAAACCTAGAAATTATTATTTAAATTCAACAGAAAATCTAAAATGAAACTTATTGATTAGCTTTATATCCGAAAAAGCTTGATCGTTAAAGCCCTAAACCTAATTACTAAAGTTTGAAAGTTTGCACCGGTGATATTTAGGCATTTTTCATTTAATCACGCGTAACTTGACACACAGATGAACATTGTTCTGAAAAAACTAACACATAGGATTATTTTTACCTGGACAAACCAGTGAGCAGTGGTAGGTACCAACGTGTATGGCAGTAGTAGGTATTTGAACTCTTTACCTATAGATGAATAATATATGTTACGAGATAAAATAAGAATACTTAATTGTTTATCAATTATTTAACGCTTAGAGATTTATCGAACATTTATTGGATTCCACTCAGAAGGTTCGAGTTGAATTGGTTCGAAATTGGCAGATTAAATCTTGGCGCTCGATAGTCACGACTACGTAAAGTTCATTTATCTAACAAACTCTATTAATCCTTTGCTCGATCAAGACTCAGAAACTGCATAAACTGAGCCCGTCTTTTAAGCGGATTTAAAGTGATTAAGTTACTAGTGACGATGTAAAACGGAAAGTACTCAACTTTTTTAGGTTCCACAGCAAAAAGACAAAAAACTAAATTCAGGCAATTTAATGTTTGCTAATTGAGTTTATTTTTAACGAAACAAATTAATACATTTTAATGATGACATCCATATCATCACAAAAATTATTTGATACATGAACAAAACTCAAAAGTATCGGACTAACAAAATACAGCTTCATGTTTTTCTAGACAGGTTTCCAAAGTTTGCAGACATAACTCCCCTGGGAAATACAGTCTGAAGTATGTACATACATAGTCTGAAGGTAATTTACGCTAGAACCTAATACGTTAAATTTATTAAAGTGAATACTACTCTTTAGTTTGTAGCTCCAATCACTGAAGACCAAGAAACCGAGTAAGAAAACAAGACTAACACATTTAGGTACTGCTCCACGTTATTGCCAAGTTCTCGCCAAACTACCATCAAGATTGCAATCAAAATGGCCGATTGCATCAAGGAACCTGGTTTCAGTTAATTAACTTTCTTTAGCAAACCAATATAAAGTAATAAATAAAAATTGCAACTCAAATCCATTTTGGATGATTTTCGTTTTAGTCGAATTAGTAATTCGTTAAAGAAATATCTTAAATATCGTAGTCGTAGAAGTAGCGAACTGTTTGTAGGTATGTGATAAACATTATTGGGCTAGATTTAATGGTTTAATTTTGGAAACCATTAGTTGCAAATACTTGAAATGTTTAAACTGTCTATCTACTCATAATTAGTTTTATAAAAGACGTTACTCGTACTACATACATTTTTTGGAGTTTTCTTCTCATTACTTTGTAGCTAGACACAATGCATTTGCTTTTTAACACCTTCCAGCAAAAAAACACTTTTCGATGGTTTCCACCCTCAGTAGATTAAACCTTTATTACTCCAACACCCAACGTTCATGCTTAATTCTACTTATAAATGCTGTTGAAAACTCAATAGAATACCTGATTTCTGTTGAGGTAAATGACTCTACAGACCGGAGCACAAAGCCAACGAAGTTGATCGATAATCAGCAAATTTATCATGAATGAATGATTGATGAACTAACCTGTTTCCACTCCACCTTGTCGATCACTTCAGTTCCTGGCGCAGCACTATCTGTCACGGGTGGACGAAGAAGTGAGACGTACTACAAAAGGAAAAAATAATTATATGTGTTATCGGCAGTCTGTACAATCCGGTATTATATACAATACCTAAGCAATGTATAAATTACCTAAGGTGTAGGTAATATTACATGACATATTATTTATTTTATACTATGTTTAAAATGCATGTGTTTTGACTTATTGTTACCTTTTTGTAATTTTAATAACTTAGTTGAGTTACTAAAAAAACTGTTAAACCTTATTTTATAATAGTGCGTGCAATGTTAGCCTGTAAGTGATTATCCCACTGAAAATGTTCTTAAAATGTAAAAAACATATTGTAGTGAGTTTTTAATCGTTGGTTTACCAAATAAATAAAAAATACTCATTTTATAACGCGCAGCAGGTAATATGTGAAAAAAACAATTTGTATTTTTTAATACAACAATAATTAACAATTAATCTAATTCTGTGTGAAAATTTATTTTGAGTTTTCGATTTTAGCACTCTGATACCTGAATTTTACTGATTTCCGGTAACATATGCAATAGACACCTTCCTATTAAACTACACACAATTTATAATTTAATTTACTTCACTACGACTTAAACCCGCAATTCAAATTTAATGGACTAAAACTGAAATCAAAATTTAACTAGGTACAAATCCACTCTATATATTATACTTATATAACACACAAAGGAATTTTTGTGTGTGGTCATTTGGTTTGCAATGTTTTTGTAGCCCAGAGTGGACTTATTTAGGCTTACTTTTTTCTTTATTTACTTACTACCAACAAAAGAAAATAAATCAGGAAATTTTCAACTTCTTCTTCTTTCAAGTTTCAAAAGTTACACCAACGACATTTTGTCACGACTCGAACATACAATATGACTATATCTTTCATAAAGTTCGAAAGTTTTATCAGTGTCGTAAACGACAGATTGTCCACTTGAATATCAATATCAGAACTTTATGTCCGATAGGTGGACTAAGTTTTGAATCCACTGAGATTCAAACTAGATGTATCATACTTGATTAACTCCATTAATAAAGCTTATAAATCTAGCTCTACTTAATAAACTCTTCAACCTTAATAATTTACTAGGAAACACGGAATTACCTTATCTCTTTCCAGACTTCTTATCATGTCTAGGTCTGTCGTATCTGAGATGCCACCATGGACAACGAAGACTCTGTTGTTGATGATGGTGCCCAGTGGCAACCACCGATACACGCACTCTATCATCTTCAGCAACCGTTCAGCGTTGTGCTATTAAAAATGAAAATTAAGCCAACTTATACCTTCGGTCATATCTCATTACCATGAGGTTAGATTGTAGGTAAATGCTTGTCTATTCATACCTACAAAAAGCATCTTACAAAAGACGCAAACCAAAATATTAGAACTCATTGAGATCACAAATATGAAAATGGTGTATATATTGTAAACCTTTGATATCATTATTACCCTACATAAATGATATGGCCAAACTTTGTTTGAAATATCACCAAACATTAACATTTAAACGATATGGTCAGGATTAATTAAAAGATAAACCGCATCACAAAGTGATGAATTTTAAGATATTGCCACGATATATAGGAATATATCTATTTATCGTGGTAATATAAAAACCGATTTTGTAAAATTAAGTTGAATCTACTTTTTTTTTCTTTCGAACTTAATTAATGTACTTATGATAGAAAAAGTCAACTGGACAAATATAATTATGATAAACATTTATTTTAAAATGAGGAGGCATGACTCACTGACTAGTGAAAGAGGGGTCGAAAGATTGTAAAGTAATTTCTCATTATTGGAGCTATGAGCATGAAACTTTGTTATAATATTTAGAGATAAAGAAACACTTGATTTAACGTTTTCCACAATTCTTCACCTTAAAGGACAGAAACGGTGTTACGGGATTTTCTCCGTTATTTTATATAGAACAACGTCT
Organism: Choreutis nemorana; assembly: GCA_949316135.1. Classification (NCBI taxonomy): domain Eukaryota; kingdom Metazoa; phylum Arthropoda; class Insecta; order Lepidoptera; family Choreutidae; genus Choreutis; species Choreutis nemorana. The sequence goes on along the minus strand of OX438601.1, from coordinate 4,729,445 downwards.
GTCTGTTTCTGTATTAACATTATAACAACCCTTGAAAAAAAAAATCGCGCTGCTCCTGGACGGTACATAAGCGAGAAAGCAACCTCATCATAAATAATAAATTCATCAGAGAACTCACAATAGGCTTTGGATGACCGTAACCTTTACCCAGAACGACCTCATTACTATAAAATCGTAAAAGATCTATATTATCTTCAATTTAACGCGAGCGAAGTCGCGAGCAACGAATGTCTTACTTGCGACGCAAAGTGAATTACAATTGTAAATTGAACAAAACATTTTACTTCCGAAGGATTATACTTCTTTATTTCGACAAGAAAATTTGGTTTTATTAATGCCTTTTCTCGCAAATCTAGCGCACAATTGGCTCCGAACCTACCTTGAATAGCCCAAGAGAAGTCAAGTTGGTTTAAAATTAAATACAAAAATGGATAAGGAATGATTTCCATAGTTACCCACGTAAATTTTGTGTTCATCTTTCATATTTAAAATGTATTTTTAATGCGTTAATAAACAATTTTAAATTCCATTTATTTTGTAATCAACACCTTCCAAAGTGGCGCCCCATTTTCCCCTTAGACATTGCTTACTTTACGCATTATATTATACCGGAGAAAAGTGTTTCATCTCTTTTATAACTATTTGCCATTGGATATGTGATACTCATGTCTTTAACAATGGTATATCCATATATCTACTCACTCTGTATTTGAGATGTACTTCTTTTATAAATCCATATCTGAAAACAAAATATGCATTGTTTAACAAATAGACACATTGTAGCTAATGTATCCGTGCGTTTCTTTTGTGTTCTTAATGGAATTACGTAATAAAATATCTTGTTACTTAAACAAGCTTTAGTCATAAAAGTCACTTTTAATGAAACTTGATAATTTTGTTTATTATAACAGTCACTAAACTCATTTAACATTCCCATTATGCTTAATTTACACTAAGTTTAACGAGAGATATTGTACCTGGCATTCATTATTAGATCTTCGTGGTTTCCTCGGTTCAAGTAGACGCCTCCGGGAAAAGCCAACATGCAAGCGAGAAGTAGCAAGAGTACTTCCAAGCCCTTCTTGCCCCTGTCCACAAAATCACCATTGAATATGTATGGGTTCTCCGGCGACGGCAGTCCATTCTGTTAACAAATTTAGTTTACACTTAAAATTTTGTAGAATACGCAAAGTATATTAAAATATGAAAATCGGGGACGCTGCTATACATTTTCTAGCGTTTTAACCTGAGACAATTTGCATTTTTTATTAAATAATACAATTCCCTATGAAAATAAATCAAAATTTCAATTTCAAAATTAAACTTAATAATTAAATCGAAATCTGGATTGTGAAATATACCTCACAAAATTGTTAGTTAAAAATGACACCTTGTGCATAAGTTGCAGATTTATTTTTCTAAGTATCTTAAATTCTTTTCATTTCGCATAGCTCGTGTTGACAGGCGATGCTCTGTGAATCCTTACAAATGTGTCAAGTCCTGTAGCGTGGCGTAGGGCAAGGTCGCTGGCAGCGTATCGGCCACGAATCGATATAGTGCCGTGTGTGTTACGTTATCCCTTCACGTTACGCACGCAAGCCTTTATAAAGGATGCTACAGCTTCATCTCCGACACTTGACGCGGGTGAAATCCTAATTCGAAATCAATAGGCCGTATTTATTCCCTGAAATGAAGGTCGAGCAGACAACGAATAACGGATCGTTGGATCCTTATCATTCGGGTTATTTGGTTTTTGTACTTAGATTACACTGGAATTATTTTTAACATTAAATTATTTCTGTACATTATACACTTAACATCGTAGAATGATCGATCGAAAGGTAAAAATAACTACAGCAATTTTATGTGCAAGGCGGTTTTCGGATAGATTCGGAGAATGTTCATCAATTCATTAACAACCAATGAGGTATGCAGGCGAAGCGCTAACTTACTAGTTCATATCGATAGGTATTGTATAATATCGAGGGAACGACGTAAATTAAAAAGGTCATCCAGCGTAACAGGCGGTCCATCAATCAAGCGGTAACCTAACAAATTAAATGACTCGTGCGCCGCACCCGACTTTCTTACTTATGCCTGTACAAGAATTAGGGCAGAAAAGAAAACAAATGAAAACCAAGAATGTATTCTAAACAATACATGTATACTAATCCACTGGCATTGCCCAGAGAATCGTATTTGAAGGGAAAAAAACAAGAAAATATTAATAACAACATCATAACACGTTACATTGATTTAGCCCTGCACTAAGATAAAATCTTGTATCGCAGGCACTAAGCAACGATATGGTAAAAACTACACAGAGAAGAATACAAGCTAAAAATGCGACAAAAGATGAGCCTTTGTGTCGGCGTCTTCAAAATATACAGCAAATAAATCAGGTAACAGACACCTAAATCTTACTTAATGTACATCTATCTAAACTACATCCACAAATCCAAACTAGTCTGACCTCAACACAGCCTCGTATAAATTGTTTTATAAATGAAAGCATCATTTGCTGCATGTTTCCTTGTATTTCTTTTTTTGAATAAACGAGCCTCTCTTTACACAATAGGAGCAAACTCTTGACGTCAAACCAACCAACTAATGACTGTCGATAAAAAAGGACCTAAAACCAAGCTTTTTTCAAAACGAAATGTTAATTCATGAATGCCTTATTCGCTCAAAATATTGCCTCATTTATTTATTATTTGATTATTGGTTTTAAAATGTTATAGCAATTTAATTTAAAAACTTTATAGACTTTATAACTCGTAAAATGCTTTTATGCCAGCCTTGCTTTAGCTGTATTATTATATTAATTAGATTTGTTGGTTCAGTAAAAAGTCGATATCTTTTGTAAGGTTGCGATTCATTAATCAGACTTGCACCGTCACCGCCAGGGGATTCATAATTGAAACAAAAAAGTTAATATACAGAAAGCCGTACAAGTAAGTTTTCCAAAAAAATGTTTCTTGCTCAATTGGGAGTAAGTGCATGTTAGATAGTACATATTTGTGTATGGAATAAAAGGCTGTACGTGTGAAGTGCCCATATAATAATTATAATGTTATAATAAGTAATGTAAACGTGGCTTTAATTACTACTATTTTTAACAGTTAATTAAAGCCACGTTGTTAACTTCTTTCAGCAACTCAGCACTTTATATTTGCAACCTATTCAAAAGGTCATACTAACTTCAATTAAGTTACACAAAAAATGTGAAAAGAATTTTGTTTGTACCAACAGATATTTTTCACAATCAATCAATACAAGATGAATGTGAAATACTTTGAAAAGAGCACTTACTCACTAGTTCGTCTAATCCTCAAACTAAACCAAACCAGTACGGTGGCGGTTATTTTCAACTATTCGATAGAGCTTTTTAATAAGACTTTTATAAACAAACCTGGCTGCATTTGCATGCTCTTAGACTTATTAAGGTTATTATCATCATCGATTTATTCCGACGACTGCTGAAAACAGGCCAGCCACAAATACTTTCACTGAGGGCGATGCTGGGCCGCTAAATACAAGCGATCAATATAACATGATAATATTACAACATCATAAAAGTAAGGTTTAAGGGATTATTCGGATACAAACAATTTGAATCGAGGCTAATTTTACCTTATGAAAGATAACCAAAAGATCGTCAAGTTTCCCGTGCAGATCTCCGCAGACAGTGATTTGGCTGGATATGGAAGTAGTGGCCACATGTATGTTCGGCAGCCGCTTCAACGCCTGTGCCGCCTCTTTCAGGATCTGAGCCACATGCTTTGGATGCAACCGATGCTAGACAGTAAACATTCAAAAGATTTTAAATGTTGTCTAACTAATTTAAAAGGTAAAATTACTTTTAGTTTCATTTATTTCATTATATGTATGGCAAACATTTATATATCATATTTTTTCACTCGACTACGGCCACCCGAGCCGAAAGGATGGGAAATGATTTCATCGGGCTGTTTTGTGAGTTTCACTGCAGCTCATTAACTGATTAACCGATTTTGATGAACAAAGGTCTCAATCGATTCAAAGGGTACATTTTGTGATTAATAAAAATACATATAGATAGGGTGTGTGTGGTTAGAAAGGGAAATAAAAAGGATGAAACAAGAAAATAATTCAGATAGAAATCCAAAAAATGCATAGGTACAAAAATGGTCACGGTAAGCCAACCAACCACGTGATGACTATCTCAGTTTATTTTTTTTCGAGGTTAGAATCAGAGGTTTAACTTGCGTCACTTAAAATGTTAATAAATTTATTAAGCCTATGCCACCCGGGCCATTATTACGAACCTATTGAACCGTCATCCATTAAAATCGGTCTCGTAGTTCAGGCGCTACGGTGGAACATCCATACATAGACTGCCGAAATCATTACCCTTTTTTGCTTCAACTTAGTTGGGTGAAAGAGAAGTGATTTTTTGAACTTATTTTTAGAGATAAAAACTTTTGCCTAATATTTGCCAACAATCAAAAGAAAGTATAAAATACAGATCAATCTAGCACTCCTCATTTTATAACCATAGCTTTGTGATAACTTATTTTGTATCTAGGTGTAAATGTTACGAATAAGCCTCGGTTTTATTTACATTGACAGCAAATTAGGAATCTTGCTAAAAGTTAATATTACCTTCTTTTTCCTGAAAGCTTCAATTAGTAGGTCGATGTCTTTTCGCTGTAGAGGGAATTCAATATTCGGGCCCTTCGACCCTTTCGGAGGCGCTGTCTCATCCACGCCTCCGCCCTCGTCTGACTCCTCGGAAAACACTTGGTCCACTTGAAAAAAAACATCAACTAAATTATTTAATTCCTTTGTTCTTTGATACTTTTAGTACATATCTCAAACTCAGCGATGCCTGAGATTTAAATATTAGGGGGTTTGAAACGCGAAATATTGAATCATTTTAATTGTATAACAAAGATTTAATATAGAATTTTAGTGAAGGTATTTCGTCGCAAAGGACTAGAAACAAAACCTTTTAAATAGTAAGTTTTGTAAAACCAAAGAGATAAGGAAGGAGGAGACAATGGTTTTTAAATTCGATCTAAGAAGGTTATATTGGATATGAATAGAATGTCGACCTCGTTCTTAATATGGGTAAACCACCCCCACCCGACTGATGTCGATCAACGTCATCAATCGACAATCGAAAAAATGGATAGATTAACATGGTAGTCTTTAACTGATTGATGAATATGAATATAAACCATCGATCAAAAAGTGATCAACCATCTATCGATAATCGCTGTGTTTTTTCATATTCTAATAATCTCGACTCGGTGGTAGGTCGATTAATAAAATAACTTGGTTAGTGCTGGGTTAGGCAATAAAACTATCTACGTCATCTCTTTTTATATCGATACCGCCTTCGTTTGACATTCGGTAGGGAGGATGTGATAACACCCTTCCTAACCACATTATTTATAACGAGCCTCAGTCAAGCCTATGAAAGTACTTATTTATTAGTATTTTAAAGAACTTCAAACTCAGAAGTACATTTATTTAAACAAAACGCAAAAAGGTCATACATGTACGACATATTTAACACTTAAAAGCCTTTATCCATCTATCGTAAATTGTAATCTATCAAACCCACTGTCAAATAGATGACTGTGAAATGGTTTAACAATTTAAAAATTTTGTTAAGTAATCAATTTGAAAATTTCGTTTTGGGACCTCAGTTTAGCAAAAAAAAACTAATTTTCTACGAATAAATTGCTAAGAACATCACTGATTTTAGAAACGGCCAAAACAATTTATGATTAAACTCATTATTCAATTCCTGTAAACTATCTCACGGGCCGTTAACTAGGGAGGAATAAATCCAGGTCTTTAAGAGATAAAAGCGGTCTCGGATGTTTCTTTGAGGCTTTAGGACTTTATCTTGACAAATTGTGCCTATTGTCCTTCGATATCATGTCTCAGTCTGACGTAATAGCCTCTTCTGGAAAATAGCTCGGATTTTTCGACCACATCCTTCGAACATTTTTGACATCTAATCAAAAATGTATAGCAGGTTTCGAGTTTTCATAGCACACGGTAGCGTGAGCTTCAACGAATTCAATGATAATTAGAGTTTTAATAATTTATTACCTGAGCTACAAAATTGCTGTAAGCCAAAGTAAAGTAAAAAAACTTTAACGTGTGACATTTAAACTGCGTTGTTTTCGTGTGACACCGTTCCAAGAATAGCATTAAACTAGTTTTATCTGCAGTACGAGTGGAGGTCATTGCAGTTACTATGAAATAATCTAGGTAACACATGTCATGTGCAATGCAATGACACCGCACCGCAGCAGGCTTGCGTGTACACAATGTGGGTCCACATCGCAATAAACGACTGACCAATAGGGAATTCCAGCTAACAAGGTTCTTCGTTTCTTTTTATAAAATTAAAACAACTGTACAATATATTGTGCGAAAGCGAGTTTGTTATTAAATGTTTCTATTTAATAACTAAAATATTAAGAAATCTAAACCGAGTCAAGTAGACATAGATAAATCGAATTAAGGTTGACTTTTTAAAGAGATCTACGATACCCTAGTTCTTTGGGAACTGCTCTATTTGTTAGTTATCAAAAATGATTTTTCTTTATCAACTGTTATATTGCTGAAATGCTCATTCAGCTTCATGTTTAAACGATTATTAAAAATATATATATAAATGCAGTAGTTAGAACCAGAATGGCATACAGAAACGATATCGACATACCTATCTAGTGAACTGAAAACCAATTCACTTAAATTCATAATCAATTTCATTATTTGTTGTTTATTGTATGCTAACCGATCTATTACTGTCACCCCAGCCGTTTCAATTTGCGACAATGTATTTACAAGTCTATCGTAGTTGCTTTGCCAACAACAGTGACTATGTCCCCATACATTGTAAAAGATGTCAGTCAACTTAGTCATGGCTTTGTCTCCAGTTTCTGGGTGGCGTGTATCTTGTTGGTACCATCACAAAGTCATGTAAATCAAAACTAAATTAGTTAAATCTATGTACACAAAAGGCTAAAGTGATTGACTTTAAAGGATTTTTTAATCTTATTTTTCTATACCTATGTATTCGTATAACAAAGAAAGACCTGACTGACTGACTCATTAGCGCCTTAAACCCTTAGATCTAAAACTGAACTGTCCACACGGGGAGGAGCCCAGTTTGTTAAGAGTTCTACGCGGAATAAGTCGCGGGAAAAAGCTAATACTATATGAAAAAGGAACAGCAGATCTTGTCACACACGTATAGCAGAGTGAGTGTATGTGACTGATAGACATAGCTGACAAGATCTTAATAGTGACTGAATTTTGTTTACCTGCGATACAGATATTCCTAAAACTCCTGTTACTACGTATTTAAATATTAACCTAAACTCCAAAATTCCAAACATGACTTTTTCTAAAAGACTTATTAAGTCTACGGTTCTTGAAACTCTTACTAATATATTTTAATGTACCCGAGTATACATTTTTTAAGTAAGTTTATACGTTAGCACACGGTTTAACCAATTCTATGAACCAAATTATCGTAATCTGAACATAAGCACCAGTAACATAGTACACAACTATGACGTTTTTCCAACCGCTACGAGAAAAATACGCACCACACCCACCACCTTGTTAATCGAATTAAATGTTTATATGGGGCTGAGTGACGCCTACACAATCGAATCAATAATATCGGATACCATTCACTATCTATCCCAAATTAAGTATTTCACATTTCTGCTCTTCCAAGAATTTTATTTATTTGTATCTTTTTGAACACTATGATAAGCTTCTAATTTTTTACTTACAAATTATAAATATAAATTTTGTAGGCTTCTACTTCCAACCAATCAAAAAAATACCTACACACAGAAGCAGTTCTTGAAGTCTTCTCTGATGACGGCCGACCGCTGTTGTCCCTCATGTGACTTAAAAGCGCGTTAAAGAAGTTGTATAACTAAAACAAAAGTCGGATATTAATATTTTAAAAGTAGAAAATCTTAACAGAACCAGTTTTCTTCCCTAACACTACAAACAATCCAACCTAATGAGTCAAGCGCTGAATTGCTCAATTTCGAATTAAACTAAGCTCCTACAAAATAGGTAACAAGAAATGGGTCAATTAGGACGTTTTCCGTGACACACTTTGAATGAAAACACTGCAGTGGGTTTACAATCGAACAAGTTCGTTCAACCTGTTACGTAAATGAAGAACACAAATAAAATAATTTAACTAGTAGTTGCCTCGATAGTTTAAGGGGTTATTTTTTAACTCTTCTTAGACTCTGCATGGTAGAATATGTATATCACAAGCACAACACATCAGTAATAGTACAGGAATGTAATCCCTTTATTTCAAGACTTAACCTTGTTTCCACCAGTTTTAGCATTGTCTATTAATCACGATACTCTTCAGTAATTAGGCATACATAAACAATTTACTCTACAAGCTATGAACTAAAATTATAAAATGGGTGAAAAACCGCAACGAAATCTCCGAAACGTACTCTCGTATTTCTTCTTTCTAATTTATTTACTTGCAGCTCTTTTAAGATTTTTATAATATACCCCGCAATATGAATGTACTACAATGTTATAGCAAAAAAACATTTATTTAATAAGTATATGGACTAATAATGGAACCCTTTATTTTTATGCAAGTAGGTTAATAACGTGAATAATCCGATGAAATACTAAGCGGTGGATTTTATACTGGAGATTGTGCACTCACACGACCAGCCGTTCATTGATTTTGATGCTGGCGATAAATTTAGATGAAAATATTTAACCGCGCTGTGACCTGTATTTGTATTCCCATAATTCTTTAAAGCATCCATACAAATTATAGCTAAAACTTTACAACCCATATTATAATTACACAAATCTCGACTTGAAAAAAAAAAAAAGCAAAACTTATCACGTAAGCATTGCACGACGCACGTAGCTACGTATTTGCCCTAAACTACTAAAACACAATTTGTACACATTTTTAATAATAAAATGTGAACATTTCAACTTTCAAGCAGACAGGTACGAAATTATACGTATAGTACGTGACCCGAATGTGAATAAAGGATAAAGCACTAAAACCAAATTAAAGTCGAGCATTTTGTTCGAAACATAAAACTTGGTCGCGATCCAAGGAAAGTCTAAACTAAAGTATTCATAATCGTGTTTTTAAATGCATTCATTCGACATGTAGGTTTGTGAAGCGAGTCAGAATAATCGCAGTGATTTGCCCAGTGAACAAATTATCCTGAGTGATGCTGACAACGACCGTCTGCCCACCAGTCTACGCTCAACTTAATAAATATCAAAGTTAGTGACTTTGACGCGTTTTTTTAACTCATAAAAATAAATAGTCACATTATCCAACATGTTACAACAATTTGCCTCAGCCGTTAACTCAAAAAATTCGTTCAGCCGTCAGTTAAAAATGTTAAAATACATATAAAGCTAAAAAACATGCAAATTCATATAAATGTTAAAAGTAGGAACCTATAAAACATTATTTATTAGCAGTTTCCCCGAAATAACATCAATTTAATAAAATTTACATAATAAAAAGTATGGTTTCAAAGAAATTTGATGAATGGGGTAGGGTTGGGTTAAGGCGCACATTCCACATTAATAAAAGCTGCTGAGCTTTCATATGATCCAGTTTAAAATTGCCGAGGATTAAATAACATTGGTTCGAAGGACAAAACAAAGTTAAAATAACGACAGTCCAATTTTTTTATAGGTAAGATTTTAAATTGGAAAAATATTAATACTTGATCATTTTTAAAGTTTTCATAATTTATCATTTTTGTCAATTCAATCTTTATTCCAAAGGAGTACCACCACAAACGTTTATCAGGGATTTACGTAAATCACGGTTGAAAACGAAACTTAAATCATACATTTTTAATGCATTTTTTAGTACCATACTGCCAAATCATAATTTCCTCATTCTTGAAGATGGTGACATGATAAATGAGATAAAGATGATAAGATGAACAATGCAAATAATGAATCTGCATTCAGTAACATGCTAGTACGGTGACTGTTGACTCTAAGGAGTTACTTGAGAGATGACGAAAAGGGCAGCCAAATCGTCGTATTTCACTTTCTCCTCACTTGTTCAGCACTACAGATATTTGGTGGTTACAACAGATTAGATTCTGCTGATATATAAGAAAAAATAAGAAAATTCTAACTGACACTTCCCGTTCCCACCAAGTAACTAAAATCATAAATTTCAAATAGGAATTACATTTATTTTTTTGTGAGAGAATGGTAATGACATTTAATTTGATTTGTAATGCAACTTCCAAATGCATATAGTAGGTAACTTTTTTAATTTTATTTATATAATTCAATGTAAACAAAATTATTGTAAATTAAAACGAATAAAAAGCAACTACGGTGGTTTCCTTTTCGTAGATAGGCATACCGAACCGGTGGTAGTTTTATCATTTTTGCCGATTTAAAAGGACTTATTTTTATTCCATTCAAATAAAAATAATTTGACTTTAGACTTTGACTTTGAAAACTAAATAATTGATCTCGAAAAGTATGACAACCCAAACATCAGATGTTCAGAAGCGCTCAACCTTAGGAGAACGGTTGACCTGGTGCGATTGTCACAGTTATACATATGTATGGTATACTTGTGTAAGCGATACAAATCCCTTTAAAATGATTTGAAACCAACCTTCACTTGATCCTGTTCTCCAGCGTATTCGATGTTCTGAAAGATAGTCCACGTGTACCGCCGCCGCACCTCCATTCGCGCCAAGTATCGCCGGTACCATTGTTGGATCAAAATTGCCGCCTTCATGGCTAAAACAAAGATTTAATTATAAGATTTTTTCACGTAACAAAGACTGTTTTACTAAGCGAAAACGTACAACGAAAATACAATCGTCCATCGACAAAAATCGCGTCTTAAATTGAATTTTGATACCTTTGGATAATATAGGAGTAAAAGTAAGCCATTCAAAGAGACATTTAATATTCCAAAAACAACAGACACAAAAATAAGTTAAGTTAAAGCGAGGGTGAAACATACATATCTTTCGCGTTAAAATTATAGAAATAAAACTTCGTACTTTTATTGCCACTCTCGTAAAATGAGATCTTTATTTCGTTGTTACAATTTTGATTTTTTATTCAAAAAGTTTTATTGCGATTTTACAAGATAATTTAATTTAATATCCATCGTACAAACAAAGGCCATTTTTGCAAAACATGCGCTGGATAATGTTTATTAATTAAGCATCGCTCGCTAAACCCGCGCTTCTAAAGTTCATTTCCATTAGTGGAATCATAACAAAGTTAGCTTCAATTAAGTACGTTTCGCCTTTGACAGTAGTAGGCATTTTATGCATGTCAATGTAGAATATGAAACTTCATTATTGTAATATTTATCATTTTATTTCATAGTTATTAGGCATTATTATAGGTTCATAGGCATTATTTTTTTTCATAGTTTCGTTTACTTTCATAGTAGTCAAGGCAATGGTGCGAAAATCAGTATTGAAAACGGATCCGGATGACTCTAGGTATTTAAGTTCCTAAGGCAATTTGGAAACATTTTTATAAAGGACCTCATATCCTCAAAGTGGACTGATTCCGAGAAAAAAGGCATGGGAGATTAGGAGAAAAAAAATTGCTTAGGAACCGATTGGAAAGGCGGTAGCATTGAAGTATACATACTTAATAATAGTTATAAAAAATTTCATCCGAAACGTACAGACGATTTGCGCGAACGAATTTTTTAAGATCGTAAAAAAAAAATCGTTTAGCAACCGGCAGCGCTTTTAACGAAAATTCTTGTTGGTGGAGATGCCATAAAAAATTGTCATCCGTTTTTGCTGGACGGATTTTGAGTAAGTAAAGGTCAAAGTGGCGAAAATGTTGGATTTTTCACTTGCATTTTTCACAAATCGTAAAAAATGTGTTAAAATTATTAAAAACAGATGACGTTAATTATACATGTTCTCAGAGGGTCTAACTGTGACCTGTATCGATGTCATCCGTTTTTTATGACATTTAACCCCATTTTTCATGCATGCTACCCGTACTCTATCAGAAACATTTATATTCTCAATTTTATAATTAATATCGCACAATGTTATAAAACTTGAGATTAAAACTGTTTCTGATAGTGTACGGATAGTATGCAAAATTATCAACCCTTTTGGGAAGCCCAAAAGCCCGGCTTGCCCTATCAGACTAAAATAAGTTCGCGCTCTTATTCATTCATTAACAAATCAAACGACTTCTTTAAAGTTACCGAAATTGTAGTTTTGCTGACATGTTCGCAAACTTCTGAGTGTTTTGCTGAGCTCATCCACGCTAGCAAGTCTATCTCTCGGCTTGCCCTGTACTAAAACTCTAGGCTAGCCACTGCTTTTGGGGTTGAAAAGTGGAGTTAAATGTTATAAGCGATTTATTCACCAATGCCTTGACTATAGACGACATAGGGTATAACAAATTAAAAGTGATAAGTCAGCAATCACATATCAACTCGACACTCTTCACAGATTAAGTCTTATGTTTTTTATCTAAAGGAAAAGCCTGTTTGATTAGAGGTAACTAAACATTATTATACCTCACTACGCTATGATAACACGCAATGCAGCTATTTCCCAGCAAATTTAGTAGCCGATTACACACAGATAGGCACAGAGGTGCCTATATTACAGGTATTGTTATTGTGTACATAATCCATAAATATCAACTCTTAAATCGAAATATTAAAAAATTAAGCCTGAAAATTTCAGTGAAACCGTAATAGATCAGCTAGCGTAAATAATTGAAGTTAATGTTAAACAAATACGGCTGGCAGAATTAACAATACTTCTTCAAGTTAAAGTGATAAATAAGTGATTCCTATGCAAATCCTATCATGTTCGGAATAGGCTCTTATGTTGATGAAGTAAATAGGATTACCTCTACCTTTGTTTCACGAAAGTTTATCTTGTCCTTCAAGCTCGTAATAACTTCTTGCTTCATAAATTCCCTTTACTATTTAATTAAACTAAAAATAAAATTGGACAAATGATTATGTCTAAAATGAATTTAACTGAACGTTAAAATTTATAAAATCTTAATATAAATGCTGTCTATCATATTAAGAAATATTGTATAACATTTAATAAATTTAAAAACGTTTATTTTATTGATGATACAACTTTATGCTAGCATCTCTTTTTATATTTTGTAATATAAAATACGGAAACTGAATAAATTCAATAAGAAGGAAAATTAGTTTTATTCTAAATAGGTACCAAAATACATAAACCTCACCGCGGGACCTCACTCAACTTCTCTTATTTTACGTCACGGTCGATTAGAATAAATAATTGGAAAACTCTGTCTTTGTTACATTTAGAAATGGGTTTAAAAGGGTAAATAGGATGAATTCAATCAGATTTTTTCTAGAAATATCTCTTCTTCGGTGGAAAGAAGTTTCATGTTTCTTCAGTTAGTTATAAAATAAAATATTTTCATATTTTCGTTACTTTATTTTATACGAAAACGTAGTTTTCTTATCAGTCCTTTTAAAAGAGTTCTGGTTAAAATGCGCTCGTGATGCAAGTAACCTTCTAAAATCGCAGATGAATAAATTTGTTTAACTCCTCAACTTCGTAAGGAAAAGGTGAGGAAATACATTGAACCTCTAAAATCGAAGAGCTCATTACAAAGTTAAATGCGGTCTTAGTGGAAGCGCTCTTCGGAACAAGCTTTCTGAGGTAAATTATTTCTTTTTAATTAAAGTTACTTAAAGATCTGGAACACCAAAGCAAAAATTCAGTTTCAAAAGAAAACGCATTAATTGTTGAATACTAAAAAAATAGTCAAAACTTACTTCTCTCCGCTTTGGTCATGCTCATATCGTCTCTTTTCCAAAACTTAAACATCGGTGCGAGGGCTTTCATTGTATTATCCACGTTGAGGAACTTTCGGTGAAGCCTCTTGGGGACATCTTGTTCGATCTCAGAACTTCGACATGAAGAGGAATCGTCGCCCAAGGACCTGGACTTCCTGCCGCCTCTGAAGCTGACGCAGCCACACCCCTCAGCTAAGGAGAACATGGTCGTTCGCTTGCTCTTTTTTTTGCCTTTCTTAGACTTATCTTTCTGTTTCCGCGTACATCTTGGACTCTTCTGCCGCGATTTCTGAATTTTGGATGGCGTACTGACGCTTCTTTACTTGACTCAGTGCTGAGAGATGTGATTGACTACCTGAAATAAAGAAAATTCTGTGAAGCAGTTATTTTTGTTACATTTCATAGATGTAAATAATGTACTTCGTAAGAAATAAAGTTCATCTTCAATATTTAGTCCAAAAACTGCTGCCTAAATAAATGTATTCTCATCCAGAAATCCGTTTTCTATAGATTAGATAGCAAAATTGTCATACACAAAGGCTACAAAAGGCCATTATGATGGTGAGTTGGGTTATAATTACTATCATTTCTTATGGTAAATAGCAATTCTGTGTCCATTTATCATCAGTTTCAGTACTACGTAATACAAGTGCCACCTTAAAGCAAACTTACTCACTTGTATTATTTTGTTATATTAGGTTAGGTTTGGTATAGGCATATGACCACGGCTAAATTGATAATTAACTTCACAATTTCAGATGAGAATATTTTCTTGTTTCATACATTTTAGTGCGCGGTATTCAGTAGTAGGGTTTCAGTTTTTAAACTTATTTTTTAATTTCACTATTTTGGAATAATCCGTAATGAAAAATTTAATGTATTTTGGGTAGGATTAGAGAAAATATACGTTTAATTCACATCTTTGGCGTGATCTTAGAATCTTTTATTAACTATCGGTCGCATGCAACCAAATCCGCGAATAAAAGCTAACAATGTGGAAATAGGCTCATTAAGCCCTTTAATTTGATACCAAATACGATCACATTACATGAAAAAAAAAATTTGTTCATGACTTGTGACATGACATGTCCTATAGAGGGCGCCCTACTCAATTTAATGTGACGTCATATAGCTTATAACCAGCGGACGATCATTTCACATCTATCGATACCTCAATTGTCAATTTATGATAAGTAGTTTAGAAGTTATGTGGGAACAGATGAACATTCATGCATACATACCGGTCAAAATCATAACCCTCCTTTTCGCTTCGCCGTAGTCTGGTCTAATAACAGATTTTTTGGAAACTTTTAATATGTGGTTTCAAAAAAGACATGACCAACAGCTGAGATTGTTTTTATAATTTAAGTAAATAGATAGGAATATTTTTAAAGACAATAAAAATCTTAATATAATTTTTGCACAGATATTTATTAGTTAGAGTCAATACTCGTACAAAGCATAAACAATCCTTACGTTTAATCCACAATTAATTGGGCACGGGGGTTTGGATTTGTACAAATGGATTATCACAAACGACCAATGTTACAAAAAATTCTATAGTATAACAAAGAGTTTGAAACTACAGGGTTAGCTGTTTGAAATACGATTCAGGATATCCTTTTCAGAAACAAACATTAGTATTTTCCACGTTCTACTGTAAATAAATACACTATACTTTACTAGGCAGACACTTTGATAAAGGAGATTGCCACAAAACTTGCTCAATCTAAGGTAAATTATTTATTTCCTTGCTATAATTTTGAAATATTTTTTGTCATTTCTGACAATAGGGACTATGCATGACTTTTTTATTAATTTAATTAGATATATATATGCATGGTATTGGATGCAAAGCTTAAAGGTCAAGCTTATATAGACTATTGAGGCTTTGAGTAATGGTTGTCATAGACGAAGTCTGCAATTTTTTTTGTGATTTTTTAGATTTTTGTCGAAAATTTTACTTTTTATTGTAATTAGTTATCAGTTTTCAACCAATTATTCAATTTTATCAGAATAAATAAAAAAGAAAATAAATATTTTTTAGTTATTTATTCATTTTTAACTTCTTTGTAACTTTATAATTTAAGTATTCGATACGATATCCACTTAAATGATGTCTCAAAAAAATAGTAATAACCGAACATGCTACAAATAGGTATTTACAAGTCAATTTATTCTTTAAATTCATCAAAAAATAGATGCAAAAAAATGTATGTAAAAATAAAAATATTTATTTTCTTTAAAAGAGAAAATTTAAAAATTTGGTGGACATAGAAAACGACAAGTCAAGTTGAAATAATGTCACTGTTCTTGTTCAAAATAACTGTCATGATTCTGACGACGAGACTCAGACCACTAGGTGGGTGTCTCTTTTTTTTTCAATAATAAGGTTAAATAATTTAATTAGGGGAACGATAAGTTGAACCAGTTTTTAGTATTTCATTTGTAATGTCGTCAGAACCGGGGCTTTTTTCTAACTATAGAGCTTTGATAGCTCTTGTTACTTTGCTTATTTCGATCTGAGGTACGAAAGAATTGCTGTCATTGTGACTTGTGCAATGGTCTCTACTAGCCGCACTATTTGATTCTATTGTGTTGTGTAGGTCCGTGTAAAAATGCGTTGCTACGGTGATGATGTCGTTGCGGTTATTGGGTATTTTTTTGCCTTGTTTTAGTAAATCGATCCATGTTATATTCGATCTTAGCTCTTTGTAAGCTTTGTGTCTGTGGTTTGCGTAATCCTTCTTTATATACTTGCTTATGAGCTTGTAAAGGAGTGAAATCTCCTTTTTTTTCATTGCTCTTGATTAGTTTTTTGTCAATTAAAGTTCCTGCCGTCTCTTATTAGATGTAGTTTGCGTTCTGATAGGAATTTATGAAAATTATGTTCTTTGTTTTAATTTTTGTTTATAGCTGTGACAATGCTATCGTAATAATTTTTGACCGATTTACTTAATTGTGAGTTTAATATCTTAGTCACAATATCTTTGAATTTGGAAAAAATGTGTGCTTTCGTTATTATTATCTTTTTATTGTTCGACCTTTTTTTTGCTTGTTTAAAATTTATGATAATTTATTGAAAAATCAAATTATATTTCATGGAAATTCCCTCACTACCTCCTATTTCTTCTGATTAAGTTCGTTGCGGGTCCCAAAGCAGCTGGTAGGGTGTCCGGGCACAGCCTGTGCGTCATTGCACAGCTGCATTATTTGTTGATTATTCAATCAAACTACGCCACTGTTGATCCTGGTGAACAGTAGTTGCAGTGGAGGGACAGAGTGACGGGTGTGCCCTGAAAAAATGCATGTTCCCTATTCTCAGAATCAAGTGTCCACTTTGAATTCTAAAAGAAAATTAAAAGTAATATCACATCAAAAAGATGTGGATATCTTTTGTATCTTTGACTGTTTGTATTTTTAAAGAAACTTTAGCCATTCACTATACAAAGCAAAATTTATAACAAACCTCTTTTTTGGTTGGGGGTTAAAAATCTCTATCTCATTAGGCTTAAGTTTCTGCCAGCATTATAAAATAACTTTCACTGCAATTTAGTACACTCTGATTTTAATTAATCAAATATAGATATATCGTATCAAAATATTAGTCTTACCATTATCTCTTAACTTTTTTATCCTATTCATCAAGAAACTAAAATATGAAGTCAGATTAAAACTGGTATAGCTAGTATTTATTTTGCTAAAAAAAAATTCTTGAAAAAAAGCTCATTGGCATAGTCGAATAGCGTTTACGGTTTAAAGGCATAGATTAATGATTGGCATAATTAATGTATGGGTTTAGGTATATAAACATGTAGTTCATACCGTCACTTTCTTTGTGAGTGCCGACAATTAGAACCTCAAATTTGAGTTTTTATAACTCCTTTTTCCAGAGGGTCCGTTAAAATATTATTTTTCATAAGAATCCTCTAGTAATTTTAAACAATGAGAAACACTTTTTCATTACTACAGGTGTGACACTTTTGCTGTATGGAAATCTACTTTCTACCTATGAACTGAGTCAGCGAGTATTGATCGCTATAAATTTTTGAGAGACAGCGCATTGTTTCCGCTAAGCATTCTGCCTGCAGCCATCAAGATTAATAAACGCAGTATAGCCTCTAAGACTTTTTTCTCTCTGTTGTCATAAAACAAAAAACAAAAAACCTCTATGTCGCGCCCTATATAGGTACCGCATTTCACTACTTAGCACGCTAGCCCTTCTGGGACTTTTATGGCATAATCGGCGTCTTGTGATTGTGAATGCACGAATGCTTTCTTATTACTTTTTTCTTCACTCACAATCAAGTTCACCTCTTTGGAACTCTTTTAAAACTGTTGAAAATGTTCATCATCATTTTATCAGCTTGAAAACTGAACTAGGGTTAGCAAAAAAGCCAATCAAAGCCATCCTATAAACTGTATGATGATGGTAAATAAGCAAAAGTGTCAAATTTTGGGTTAATAGCGCTACTATATAATCATACTATGGGATCCTACCATACATTTGAAAGATTAATTAATGAAAGCTATTGGGTACAAAAAAAAACTCCATGTGTTACATCAAAATAAACTTTTCCCCCTATTAACTTAATTTCAAATAGAATACAAACAAATGGATATTTTGAAGATAGTTATCTATTTTTTCATCACAAATGTTCGAGATGAAATAAAAATTTTCATCGGAATCACAATATCCTTTCTATTTCCTGTTCGTTGATGTGTAAATCTTTTTATATTTTATTTATTGGAATGTTTTAGAAGTCTGTAATGCCAGCGTGCCCGCATATATTGTATTTTTATGCTTGATTTATCGAAAAGAAAACTAAAAAGAATTTTTTCAACTGCAATGTCTAATTTTATAGTAGAAGCTCATTATGTGTATGATAAATTATAAAATAAGTGTTATAAAGTAACACACCTAACGTAAAGACGCAAAGCTATATAAATAGGATGAAAGATGAAGAGCTTACGGAATGACGCTACCCACAAGTCACGGTATATTTGCAGCTCGTTTGCATAAAGCTTTATGGAAATCTGTAGAAGTTGACGTGAAACGGCGGGCGTGGTAACTATAATGCAAATACCCGCGTTCGCTTGGTGTCGCACAAGAATACATAGTCGTACCACCAGACAAATATTTGACCACTTACTTAGATACAGTCATGTCTATTGTGTGCTTGCTTCGTGCATACGTTTTTATCGACTGTCATATATCAAATGGTGTCAATTTGAAGCAAGAAAAACACGCGTATATGTATAAGAGATCGGTTAAAAACATTTAATCTATTCTGATACTGATATCCAAAATCTAATAACACTTTGTATTCGATTGTATTTGATGTTGTCATATTTTGTTTTTATTGCGAACCGATACCACTATTTAAACAAATACCATAAAAATTTCAGTGTCAAAAGGTACAGTCAGTAGAAAAACTTAGTATGTACTAAAAGATTAATTGAAAAAAAAACGTTTAAATAATAGACAAGATAAATAATACAGGTATTTCATACATTTATTACTTTAAAAAATTCAGTCAAAAAAGAAAAGTCTGATAAAAATAATTTAAACATTATTAGTTAACTAAATTTCGATCACACAACTTTGGCACAAGGATAATAAGACTAAACTAGTAACTGACAGATAATAAATAGGATCTGACATCTCATTAAAATTGCTAACATTGCGACATCGAGATAAACATTACATAACACAGTTAGTTCTATGAAGTCAATAGATTATGTTATTAAACTAAATAACAGTTATTATTCATTTTCTTAATCCTCCTCCTCACTGTCACTATTTCATTTCTATTTATCTTTTAAGGAAAAGAACTAACTTTCAGGATCGTAGCTCCTTCAAACTAAATTTCGCTGAACGTTCAATTTAATTATTTTGCTCACTATAAGAACCATTAAGAAAACCTATCGCCTCGCTTTTCTATTTCGGATAAACCAATTGAACTTTCTTTGTAGCTCTTTAGTGAATTTCCTGCTACGCTAAAAGCTACGAGAATTATTTCATTTTCTTCATTCCAAGTATCAGATCATTTAAAGTTAAATACAAATTAATTCAGGAAGTTACATACCTTTGATGACAAGATTACTTCATTATGAAAACTTTTGAATCGAAATGTATTATTAATTCGTGTTTTTCGAATCAGTGAAAAAGCCGAACGGTGGTGTAATCTTTGAATAATACATGTATTTGTCTGCAAATGATTTCACATATATTAAAATGCAAACCACACATAACAGCCCAAATAAACTATAAAAGCAAAGATAGATCAAACATCACTATCAAAGAGCATGCAATTTTACACACGAAATATAACTTTACGGAAAGCTTTGATCATTGAGCTTGAATATTTTGACCACCATATTATAATGGTGGATGTCTTTGGGGTTCCTCGAATTAAGAGACTTTGCCAGGAGTCGTACGAGTAAAGGAATGTGGAATGGATAAATGGGTCTTCTGTGAAGTGCGTAGCGTAAACGTAGCATTTAATAGGGTCCAGGGCTTGAGAGGTTAAATGAAAGGCTTTCCGTAGGCAAGCTGGTAACAGGTGTGATTGTGGTCAAATGCTCTCCAATTTTAACCTAAATCACGCTTGCTAAGTTTAAAAGAATCTTTGATTTGATGGCCATCGATTTTTGTTAAAAAAAGAAAAAGGTCAAGATACATTTTTGAATTGTCAATCCAAAACAAATTTGATTGTTCATATGTATATCGATAAACTGAGACAGAATTTTTTTTTTTCGTGGAACAACCTTTTTCTGACTAAACTAGACTACACATACAATATAAAGTAAAGCAATCGCGACCCAGATCTCAGTGCACGGTGCAGTGTTGAATGTCAATGCAGGGACCGGCCACTGCACTGCATCCACACTGCAGTAGGTAAACCTCGCATGTCCGTTTGAACAACAAACATTGTAACATGAAAACATACATTTACTCAAACTTCTAGGTATTGCTTTAGAGTTCCTCTATTTCATTTATAAGGATTTGTGAACTATTTTTTCTCGTGGGTACGTCTCAAACAATTCAAAAATTTTGATTTCTTCAAAATTGTAGACGATATTATACATTAACCTTGTACCCAATTTAAAAAATGATTTTTTTCGTAAGAAATTACCTATAGAGATAATAGAATTAGACATAACCCATGAATTAAAATTCTTTTTTTATTTATAAACAGGCTTTGTCGCTTGTAGACAACACCACTAAAATGGCAGCACTCAAAGCGAACTGTGGTACGAGTTGCTTAAATAGTGAACTGCGCCGCATTATCAGTCTATTTTGTGGATTATGATTATACAAACTGTTTAAATTACATCTTTTCAATTAATAATTTGATTTTATGAAATTTAAACTTTTTTGGAAAAAAGTTTGGAAAACTACTAACTTTGAAAGAAGTTAAGAAAAATAAAAATACAATGTGAGAATTGAAATTTATATTTTATTGCGCTAATTTTGCTGATCTGAGTATAAAAATAGTATATACTACATAAGTACGTACCTACTACATGTAAAAATATGTAGATATGTAGTAATCAAAAATAAAATATGGAAAATTGATTCACTGTCGCGTATTATTACCATCCACAAGTTTTGAATGTTTATGTCTCTCTTGAATATTTAAATCATTACCATAAAAATAAAAAAAAACCAGGACAAGTCGTTCTCAAAACTGGAGGAAGTAACAGCAAAGCAATATCTAGAAAAAAATGATTTTCTCTGTTCTTTAACAAATGTTTTAACCTGAGGTTATAAATTCTGTTCTTATTTATGTCCATTTGACTTTACATCCAATGTCCTTGAAGTACACGACCTTATCAGAACACTTTTAAAACCGAAGACTCTTCTTAAAAACTATCCAGGACGTCCCAAAAAGTAGGATATGTTCTTGGAAAACTGGACAGTAGGCAACCCTACATTACCTTGACAACGAATCATGGCAACATATCAGAAGTGACTATAATATGCGTCCAATATTTAGGCTGGTTTTTGGTTACGTCATGGGGTTTTTTTTAGCGGTATTGTATAACAATTAATATGACTCTAATTCTTTATCTATCTATACATATTATAAAACAAAGTGTCTGTCAGGATGTAGCTCAAAAACTACCGACCGGGTTCTTAAAACGGATTTCATTTATCTTGAGTTTGGTTTTTTGTGTATTTTCGTTAAGGTTTTGTATAAATTCGTTGAAATATGTTTACGATGATTGTTAAAGATTTCGGAAAAATCAAGTTTTTGGGAGCTTTTATCGAAAACGCCTATCTTATGGCATATCTTTAAAAGATAGCTTACTGCAGCCACTCTAAACATTTTTATAATATAGAATTTGAAATACTATTTAGACGGATTTAGTGTTAATATTTATCAAATATAAAAATAAGTTACTTACCTTAAGCATCTCATAAAAATTATAATAACTCTGTACTCAATACAATTTAAATAAATACCTCAGGAATATATGGTAAATTAAAAACAAAAACGAGAAACTAAAAAGTCGCGAGTCTGACTTTTTTCTCCGATGCGATGAGCGGGACTATAAAAGTCGCTTGACACAGCCATGCATTGCAGCTTAGCTCCACGATCCGCAATTTCGAAAAATGAGTGCGTGTTTTACTGGAAGGTATACAGAATTCATTTAAAAATAAATTGTGTTCAGGATGTATTTTTAAGTGTTTTTAGTTTAAATAAAGTAAGTGGGTATTATACATGTTAATACAATTAATTTTATTTTTTTACATTTGTATAAATGTAACGTTTAGGTCGCATTTTGTATGACGGACTGCTAGTTAGTAATACATAAAGAAGTGTAACTTCTTAATATATAATTTATTTGCCGAATATTCAATAAACGATTAATAAATAAGGTACTTGTAAATTTATAGTGTGATACGACAAAGATTTATAGTCAGTCTGTACAAAACGTGTGCGATCATAATAAAGCAAGCATGTACGTACGTCCTTTTTATATTCGGCAGCAAAAAGTTGATTAAAAGCTTCTAGAAAAACGAACACAAACAAGAGGTACAAAACATGAACTGTAAGGTGCTTAAAGAATTGAACTGGAAACCACGCTCATTTGCATATGGAAAGTGTTTGTTTGGAAGTGTAGTGGCGTCCTTTGAAACGTAATGAAACACAAGATAGTACGTACCCAAACATACCACCAGCTATCTTAGGCAAATTCAATCTGAAGAATTAGCGAGGAGTAAGAAACAATCCTCGGAATTCCCTCCTCCGGACCTACCTACATGGGGAGGTGGGAGGTTGAGGCGAGTTGCGTCATCCTTTACAGGGACAGCAAAATACAGAGCCTAGAGGTGAAACCAAAACTATAGGGAACTACAACAAACTTAAGTCCGATAGTGAATGAACTTTCTATGCGAAAACATGGTATAAACGAAATCTTTGTTTGTTACTTAAGCAATAGGTACTGGTGTATAAACGTTTTGATAAAATGTTATAATTTAATTTTGTGCTGTTCATACATCGGTAACACAAACATCATCACTTGATTTCGGTACTGAAGACTTGGACTATAGACTAGATTTAATTTCCTAAGACACGAACTAAACTATCTTCCTCCCAAGTTTAATTAAAATTTGATTGGTGGATAAAGTTTCTTTGAAAAAAAAAAGCAGATAGATTAAAATTATGAAATTCGTATCTTCATTCCAACCAAAAATATAGGTAATATTATTTTTCTTGGTGTACCTCTTATCCAGCATATGTAAATTTATTATAAGGGTTATTCTCAAGTGTTAGAAGCAATCCTCAACGATTAATGAATATGAATACTTTAAATAAAGTATAATCAAATGTATTGCTTATTCAAACCACTGATCAAATTATGTAAATATTTTATTAAATTTAACCATCGCATTTTTAGAAGATTTTTATGGGATATTTTATTATTACATTTATTTTATTTTATACCTTTCAAAATTTCAATATATTTTTCCCAATTAGTATTTGTTTAAAAACTACTCATTGACAGCATTTTAATGATCCCCTAAAATGCCATATGTGCTGTTTAGGTACTATACTACTTGGAATTATTGAAGTAACATTAAGTACAGCAAATTTATCTATTAATCGGAGCAGTGGAAATAAGTGAAATCCCTTCGACAATTAGGAAACAAGCTGATGGTCTTTAAACCCTGAGATCGATCGTTATGTAACATAGCTGAAGAACCATCTCGATCACGTCAGCTTCCGAATAAAAAATAAAAGTAAATAATAAAACACCTTGCTTCATTCGTCTGGGTACTATGATGCCAAAGATCTTATATATCTATCTAAAGATAACATACGATAATTTTTAATAATCAAGGCTGTAGAGTGAACTATGGGTAACTATGAGGCGCTAAATAATACCAGGTAATTCGCCAACTAGTATAATATGGTAAGGAGGCGACTGTACTTAAGTACTACATAACGCGGACTGCCTTGTAAACTGCGTAGTTACTTTATATATTTTAATATTACAAGTCTCGCACCACGTACTACTGTGTTGCCACAGGGCTATCATAGAAAGCTTATGTAAAATTTCAGAATTGGCACTTGGCGTTATTAAATTAAAAGTGCGTTCTTATTGACACTCTATAGGTACATTTCAGTTGAAGCGCCAACCATTCTATATTTTTTGTGTCGGGGCTTTTATACATTTTTAATCTTTGTGAACGCATACTATCAAATTAGCTGTATGCTTGTTTGCCACTGAATGTACTAAATACGGATTTATTCATACTTTATTACGTAAAGAGAAAATGCGATATAGCCAAGTATTTTCATCTGAATTTATAGGTCTGTCCTCCACGAGAGCTCACAGTGCATTTTGTTTTTATTCTCACAAGGCTAATACAGTATCCAGTTGTTTGCTTACACAGCTCGTAAACAACTAAGCAGTGTCATAGTGTGCGAAGCTTTTATTACAAAGGTCGGAAAACTGTTAGACAAGATTCGTTTATTTATCGTGATATTGTGTCGGTAGGAGGCAATGTTTTATTTTACCCTTGTCTTTCTATGTTCTTATATATGGGTATATTTTAATGAAGATAAGATTTATATTGATTAGCTTTAAAACATACTTTTTGGAAAAATCAGTCCACTCATCAAAATTTTAGCGCAATCTCATTATATTGGCATTTAAAAAAAGTTTACAATGCAATTCGTACAACCATCGTTTGTTTGTATTGAATCTGTTTTGTTTGGAAGAGAATAAACTTATATTGGACATTGTTTACATTTTAGACAGAATGTTCAAATTCAAATAGAAATCATACTTTTAACCTTAGTGTTTTAAAAACACAACCCTTTTAAGATGACCCTAAGTAAGCTATGCTCCACGAATAATATTTATAATATAACTATGCACTAGATGGGTAATACTAGCGAGAGTAGGAAGATCAGTTTAGGAACACGCATTACTTCTACGAAGTGATTAATGAGGATCTATATAGCCCATTCTAGGATTGTGATATATTTATTTCTTGCTAATTATATTAACGGTTTTTCAAAACGTGTAATAGGAAATATGCATGGCTTTTTTATTTACTTATTATGATTCGATACCAAATCCGTTACATTTCCGCGAATATCTGACTAATTAAATAAGTAACAAAGCTTCAAAGTTGTTGATTAGACAGAGAGATCCGATATGTACAATGAGGTCAAAGTACACGGGCGCCATACAAATTCCATAGAAAAGGTTGTTCTGATGAGCGAAATAGATACATTTATTTCGAATGGTTATATCTCCCTGGTTTATCGTGCCATCCTAACTCTGTTTTCACTGTAAATATACTTATGCCACTTTGATTGATCACATAAAATTTAATGCATATTCTCTATTAAAACTATTTGTGCATAACCGTGTGATCGTTTTTAAGCATCAATATTATTATATCATAATATAAGGTGCGCCCCACTATAGCACTGAGAAAAATAATTCCTTTCCCGTTTCAGTTGGTGCTCAATTATTTACAGTGTATTAAATAGTAAATTAAACCGTACTTCTATCTTCCGTTTGGAAAATAATTAAAGATTGTTTCTAATGTTTACTTTGTTTTTAATTTTAATAATTGATGTAATTTTTTATTTAGTCTAAATAAAACTATGTATAACATTTCAAAAATAAATTTACCTCGATGATTTAACGGAGTCTCAATTCATTTTATCGTGTTATTTCAGCAATTCATTTCTGTATGAAACAAAAATTTGTAACACCACAAAAAAAACGTTTTCCGCTGAGTTGAAATAAAACAAAAACACATTTTGCCATGTAATGGCAGTGAATAACTGTTTTATGGCCGTTTGCCACCTCAAATAAATTAACTGAAAAGAACCGCCGCTCTTTGTGAGAAAAAATATCCCTTAAGCATTTTGGGAAACATGAAAAGAGAAGCCATTATTCCGTTTAATGATTTTCTAAAAAACGGAACAATAACCTCTAGCTTAAGTATCGTTTGTAAATGTATGTTGCAACAATAATGTAAGCATTTCGCTTAAGGTACTTATTGTTGCAATATTTTATTAATCAAATGATTTCATTGATTGTCACAAACAGGATAAATTTTCATATTTTTAATTACAGTGCGATAATAATTACCGACGAAGGAGCATGATCGCTAGTGTTAGGCGTGGGGTCAGTTTACTATCTCTATTAAACCAGCCTCCATTTAAAGAAACAACATTCAATTTTATGTTTCAGGGTACAATGATTCAAGCAGATACACAAAATCCAACATAAAGAAAGCTACTCAGAAGTTTCAAACAAACCCATATTTTTGCGTCTGGAATTCCAAAGAGTTAGAAGATTAAAGTGAGCAGTGAAATATGTGGACGATCACCGAAAAGAAAATGAAAGAGACGACCCAATGCCTGAATACATTAAAATATCTTTTTATTGATGCTTCGTACAGAAACTTTAAAAAGAGTTCTCTTAGGTGCTAAAATGGAACATGAGCGTTTATAACTCGTCTATAAAGCTACGTAATCCTGTTTGAACCCTATCTCGTCCGCTATAAAATAGGATTACTCGCAGTAAAGATAAAATTTAACAAGTCTCATGAAACTACTCTAAAGAAAAAATGTGTTCATCAGATAGACACCATTCCAGTACCCATTTTACTCAGGGTACGAGTAAGTACCCTCATTCCAGCGAAAGTCATTCAAGAGTAAAACATCCGTCGACTGTTAAAACTAAAATTTCAAAAATTGTATTTCGAACACAAAATATTTGATCGCGTGTTCCAGTATTCAAGTTAAAGATGGCAAAGTGCCAACTTTAATGCTTGCGTTCTCGAATATCAGAGATGCTGTAACGCAAATATTTTGAAATGTTTTTCTTTTCATTTCATGTTTTTCCATAATACAGGCTTATCTTACCTTCAGTAAGTGTAAGCAATTTAATCAAATTAATGTTTGCGCATTCTCTTCGTCACGAATATTTGCAATATCGAAGCTAATTAACATTCCTGAAAAAAAAAACAATAAAATTTGTTACATTTGCATTGCTCTATTACATAAGCAGCTTAAATCAAAACTTAAGTGTACTGTTATCTTAAAATAAAATAAAAGGCAAAAATGACAGATGTATCAACGCACAGGCCAAACCCTTAAGGCTAGAAAATTTAAATTTCGCACACGTATTCCTCACATCACGAAAACATCCACTAAGGAAGGATTTTTCAAAATTCAACCCTTAAAAGGAGCTTGATAGTTTGAATGGAAGTTGGATATTTTTGATGCTGGAAGCATGAAACTTTCTGTCTAAACTAACAATTAGAAATAAAGATATTCATGTTAAACGTTTTTCTAAAATTGCATCTCTGAAGACAACAATCTGTTGAATGAAGAAAAACTGATTTCTTTCACATTGGTTGATTTTAAAAAATCAACAAATAATAAGAAAGGATTTATCGTAATTTAACCACTAAGTGGGTGATAAGGACTTAAAAATGCAGCTAGAAATACCTATGAATTTTTGGTGTTTAGATTTTTTGTTTAACGTTTTCTGAAATTCTACCTTTGAAGTATTTAAAACTCGCATCAGTTCCTTAATTCTTGGACCTAGAAACCTGTTTTTTTCGAAGACGTTGTTTTAAAACGTAGATGAGGGATAAGAAAGGACTTTTAAAACCTTATTTATCTATACGTGAGGATGTGGACGTGGTATATGAGAGGACATGGTAGCTCAATTTGTGACATGGATTGGTTGACCGACCGACCCAACCCGTCAGGTTAACGGTTCGGGCTGCCGTTAGTTGTAGCTGCCATGTTCTCCATTGTGCCCGGATAGTGGCGACAGATTCGCAACCTGTCACACTAGGACTCAACATAAACATGCGAAATGCCGTGTTTAACACCTCTGCCAACTCCTCACGAGGGATTATGGCGTGAGTTTACTTGTGCATTTTAATATATATAAAAAGAAAGGCCTAACTCACTGACTCATTAGCGCCCAACCCTTAAATCTAAATACTGTACTGTCCAAACGGGAAGGAGCACAGTTTATTAAGAGTTCTACGCTGATGATATCGCAGGAAAAAGCTAGTCGTACCTAATTATATCTCATGTAACACCTGAGAAATGGGATAAAGGTTTTACTTACATACTACCATTTATATGAGTTGCACATGAGTAACTTGTAAAGAGATTAAGAAAGAGGTTTCTAACTCTTATAACCCCTTCTTGGTAGGATGATCATTAACGCGAAACTAGAAACTTAGACCCATATCCATAAAAGAGAAACTCTGGTATTATGAGCATTAATATATGAATGCGTAGGTAATTCAAACTAAACCGAATAGCAATTTGTGCAAGTGATTTGATACTTATTGAATTAACTTATACTTGTAATAAGACCAGGTAAAGGGACTATGATTAAGCTTTTCTGATTTCGAGGAACATGGTGATGGTTTAAAAAGTAAAAATATGCTTATAAATATGTTTTTCTGAATATATTCTACGAGTACCTGTAGAATCTGATTATTTCTGTAATCAGATATTTCTGGAATCACATTTACAGATCAAACACAATAAACCTATTCTTTAGACTTCGCCACAGTCAGGTAAAAATAGAATTGACTTGATTGATGTATTCATTCAAATTACGTCTGTGATTTTGTTTAATTAAGTGAAATTTAAGTATAAAACTCAACTTTCCGCCATATTTGCAAAAATGCTATACGAAAGCGCGTGATGTCAGAGCTCCGCATGGCTCATGGTTTTCGTGTAATGTGACCAACACTGTTTTTAAATTCCTGCTTTTTAATGTATTGTTTCTTTCCCGTATGTTTATTACTTACATTATATCACATAAAATAAGAATGAGCTGTACATTTCTTTTTTCAATTCATGTTATCCATATTTTTTGAGCATTCAGAATGAAGGTTGAAACTCGTTGGATTGTTTTGTTCGTTTCGATAAACTTTAAAACATGTATTGAATATTTCTTAAATCCCAATGTGTTTATGTGTTTTACCCAAAAAGTTAGGGCGAAAATCACTACGTTGACAACCTTACTAGAGTTTACGGAAGGCTGACGTCACACACACGACGCCATTGCTATTGAAGTTGAATTATTTAAATACTGTTTTTCTATCTGCTTTTCTTTTAACAGAAATAAAGTATGTTTTGAGTAAAGTAGATACGTAAAATCGTCGAAGTGTAGTTTTTTAAAATGAGTTATCGTACCTATCCTTTAAATACATAATTCGTTAGGTATCTTAATTGTCTAAAATTGCGAAAATGTGTCATTTCAATAAATTTCTAAATAGCAAACACAGAATGGAATAGAGTAAACAAGTCCGGACATGCCATACCGAAAATTATAGCATTAGCATTAGGCATTTTGCAATAACTATGTTTTCTAACGTCTTGACGTTAATTATGATATTCACCCTTAGTTTTTACGTTCCTTCAACGAAACTATGTCAAGTTATTTGGTTATTGATGTCAGTTCAGTAGTAAGCTAGGGTGAATGAGGGCACAGGTAAGGGTAAATAATCAATTTATTGAAGGGCTTACTGGGGACAGCGTTGTAGAGTTTATTTTAAGTTCAGACTTTGATAAAATTGTTTTATAGTATACGGGTAGCTAAGTACATACATATATGCAACGCAACGATAAATCCGTTCAATCAATTAAATAAAAACTTCTTCAATAGTTTCTTTACAGATGATTGTTGAACGATTTTCTTTTGATATAGTTTTAAACTATTTTCTTTTCATATAGTTTTAGGTTTTTGACATAGTTTATATCATGTTCGTTATTCATATATCGAAATGTATTACCGACATCGAAACGAAGATTAATCTTAGTCTAAAATCCAATGTATCAAAATGTGTTAAATATAAAAATAAACATGTTTAAATAATACAAAAAAGCTCTTACAATTTTTGTCTGTAAGTATACTCGTAATAGACTAGACGAGAGCGGCTGAGAACGTTTGGTACCCAGTTTAAATATATTATGCACAAATAGGTAAGGTAGGGTACATCATGCTAAGTGCTGGGTCGGTTCACATGATCTCCTCTTAGTAATTATATTTTACGCAATAAGTACTTTACTATGGAATTCAATTTAGCTAGGAATATACTACAAACCATATTTATCTAACGCTTTTATTTCATGTTACATATCAACTTATCTACTAGATTTTAAATTTAAATCAAAAGTATTCTTTCGTACACATAAAACTTAAGTGTACTTTCATTATGTAGTATCTTCAATTCTTCATAATAAACGTCACACCTTGGCTTTACTTTAGCAATATCCTTACTTATCCTCATCCCCCATTTTCCCTGCTTCAATTGGATTCAATGGGATTCAATTTAAAAAACCTTTTTAGCTGACGTTTCCTGTCTATAAACAATCTACCATCAAAATTTCAGCATTCTAGAGTATTAGTATATTATAGTAATTTTGGTGCAGCGTTGATAGAGTCAGTCATTTTTTTTAAATCAATAATCTATGATAATTTTTAGGTACATACTTAATAATGGATTAGATTGATTTTTTTTTGTAAACTATTTCGTTTTATTTATTGGATAAAAGATAAAACATATTTAATTTCGGTCAGTTAAATATCGTTTTTTAATTAAGTCGTTTACATTATTGTAAACATAAGGTAACAAAGATATTAAAAAATGACAGGTTTCTTTACCATGCAGTTGTTTGCTGAAAAGATAGATAGATACTGAACAAAAAAATGTGATTTCCAGCTATAAAATATACACTCAAACATTACGATTTGCTTTTAATAACGGTTGTGCCCTAATATTATGTAATATATAAGTATTTATCTATAATTACGATTAGATTACTGATTTTAATTGTATAACTTTGCCATTGAGTAGGTTCACCATATCAACTAATTTTATTAGAAACCACTAGATCCTCTTCAGGAATGTCAACAATCAAATGTCGTTCTGGAATAACCCTGCTGCTTGTAAAAATTATTGGTGCCCATTAAAAGTTGCCAATTCTACTTAATGGTACTCGTTCTGATTTATTACTTCCACCATCACACATTTTATTGATAGATCCCGACCTGCTTGCAAACGTACTCTCAAACTGTTGCCTGAATTAGGAACCTTATTTACCTTATTTCTCTCTAAACTCTAAAATTTTGACAAAAACGTTGATGTAGGTTTTTTAAAATTTAATCCCTAAGCAGGGAAAATGAGGGATGAGGATCTGCTACATCTGATACATTTATTCTGAATTCATTGATATTAATGAGAATCTAAAAGACTTTTTGAACTGTAGCTCATCAAGTAATTAAATGGAAAGCAAGCTTATATGGAACACTAATTAATGATAAACAAATTTGTACCAACAAGGTTGGTTACCTAAACAAATCTTTAAAGAGAAGCTTTGTCATGAATGTCTTATCAAACTCAAATGTTCAACTTTCGTATTGAGACAATCTTAGAAATCAGATTACTGTCATGATTATACTGTATTATGATGTTCTTGTGTTTATTTGTTTATACACTTTAAAAAGAGGCAAAAATCACTTGCAAGACAAAACACTTATAGCTCGTTAGGAAGTCTAAACAATATGAGCGAGTTCGTTAAAAGTTATTGCTCAACGGTTGCGATAACTATTAAATATTCCATTCCTGTCGCAATCAAATAAAATGTAAGTTTATTGCCATTGTTGGCACGATTCCACTAAACTATAGGTATCAATTAGCTACTTACGCTGATATACCATCTGTTAATTTGATGAATTTTTAAACTGCTGACTTATCAAATGTTGACGTGGGTAGGATATTTATAAAAATATTTTAGAATGCAAACGGTCTGTACGTTTGCTTTATTGAATTTTGCTTTGATATGTAGATTATAATTGAATTTCACGACAGGCGTTGTAAAGATGATTGATGTTCTTACATCATATTCATGGTTTGCAGCACTCTTTTTGAAAAGGTTTTTGTAAACAATGAAAGACCAGCTTATTTTATCGTTTTAATACACAAAACAATCTAAACTTAAACTTTTATAGGTAGTTTAATGATCACGGGCAGCATAAAACTTAATTTGAATGAATCTACGATACAATGGGGGACTTATAAATCTTTCGCAAAGTTTGAAGGATGGAATGGTTGGGTAATCTATCCTTAAACCTTTATAATCTAAAGCTCTCTGCCTGGTTGAATACAATTTTTAATTAACTTTTACTTCGAGGACGAATATTTTGTTGATGAAAACTTTGAACTGAAAAACAAAAATACAACATATGTCCATAATTCAAAATATAAAATTGTTTACTACGGAGAGGGAAGCAATTGCCAAATTGCGTACTTTTGTAATTATATTTTGTAAAACTACTCATTCAAATGATGTATTAAAATTTCTAAACTCCGTCGGCTTCAAAAGGTATATATATATATAGCAACCAAAATAGTTAATATTTTCTTCTGAACAATTTACTTTTTGCACAGTGTTACAATACCGGGCATCGAAATGTTTGAGTTTCCAAAAAAAAGTACTTATATTATACGTACCACCACGGACGCGCACGCGCTACCACCTTAAGGTCGAGTTTTGCTTGCAGGTTTTGCGGCTGGGGGCTTTCATACTATATTAGTGAATGGATGATATTATCATACTTTTAAAACAACATCATGATTTCAATGAATGATTTGCTTTCTTTACCGACCTTGGTAATAGAGATTTACTGCGGCCAATTAGGATGACGCTTGCGATCCAACCCCTAAAACGTAGTATTATCGCGTACAGAGGAATTTCGATAGCAAATGATACTCCGTGGCAGACCTCGACTGTACATACTTTTTTAAAACTACGACATATTGATATCAGTTACTCAGGCAATTGCAGGTACTCAAGTACAGGACTGAAATAAAATAATTCTCCCTTTAATTGGGTAAAATTTTAAAAGTTAACAGCATTACCCTATACTCACACAAAAATCGATGCTAATATTCAATATTCACTAAAATAATGTGTAAAAATCTGTTGCCGCATTAATTAAACTATTGGTAATAAAAGAGCCCCTTTGTTTGTGCTACACAGGACTAATTACTTGAGTATTCACATACCTATTCACAAATGATACCTACCGACATATTTCAACGAATTAACAATATAAATGTAAATTCTCGCATGACATGACATATGGTCGCTGAGTTCGATGAGCGAATGGTAATTTCAAATCTCATGAATATGTATTATAAATTATTATTTTTTCTACTTTTTGTGTACCTATCTTTTTTTAGGGTTCACTAAGATCACTTTGTTGTCCGTCTGTCTATCTGTCCGTCAAAACTTATTTTATGCATAAACATAATTATATGCACATATAAAGTTGAAATTAATAGGAAATATTGAGGTGACAAAATCAACCTTTCTAAGTTTACGCAATCATAAGATATGGCTGTTGATGTCGCATTTCACATACATTCGCAAAGAGAATCAAAACCTATAGGGTACTTAACGTCGATCTAAAATCATGAAGTTTGGCAAGAAGCAATATCAACAGCACAATATATAATAAATATATCAATGTATGTTTGTCTATCTCTTCGTTTGTCAAAACTCTTTTTTCTCAAGTACAAGTGAAAGTATCACGTTGAAATTGATACCAAATACTCAAATCTGTTGTTCCTTGGAGCTGTCAAATTTCTTACGGCCATTTGTACCATTGAAATTTGTCGAAAATTTTATCTGCTATAATTTTACAACAGATGGTAACACCCTTGGAGGAATAGAAACCGAGATAATAGCGAAAAACTGTTTTTTACGTTGAATTAACTTACGACGCTCACAATATACTTCACAATAGACTTCAGACACCTTTTAAAAGGTCAAAATGAAAGTATATAAAAAAATTGCTCCCTTCGTCCACGTTCGTAACTAAAGTATCGTAACTGGTTACGAATTGTTATTTTTCTCTCATTCTGATCCGGTTGGTCGCTGAAATGACTGGCCTTTATCATACTACCAATAGCTCAATTAATGTGGCAACTTGTAACAGTACTGTCAACAAAGATTATTGTGTGTGTAAAAGATATTTCTGTAAAATTTGACAGTTTTACCCGATTATTGGGAAAATTAATATTAATCTGTAGCATTTTAGTTGCTGTAATGAATGTAGCTTAAAAGGGTAGTATGTTAAACAGAAATATGTCTGACCTTATCTCATTTTACATATGACGTTTCATAAAACATTCAGTAGCACTAAACTTCAATTCATATATGGTTTGTTTTGACTTTGTACGTTTGCTAGGAACTACGTTTCACCTAAACACGTTTACTCTAAACGCATTTCACACAAACCAAAGCTTATATATCTCCTGTTTTACTATATTATAAAATTACTAAGCTATTTTCTGTGTATGTATTTGTAGTATGCGTAAAATGGCTAGACGGCAATATTGATCTTTGATATTTTGGGATTTATCATGCAACTATCACTCATTCAGAGAATTAAAAAAAAAATGAAACATTTCATAAATATATAATCTTATATATACAATTAAATAAAATTGAAGTGTGATAATGTCCAAATAACAGCTCTTCACTTGATGTATATGAAATTATACTAAGCTGCCAATGACAAAAATTCAATTTTTAACATTTTTGTCTGTCTTTCGGTTTGTTCCGGGTGATTTTCATAACTGCTGCTTGCTTATGTGATTTAAAAATAGGGTTCCGTAACAGCAAATAAAACCCATAAAATAACAAAATCCAGTCCAAGTGTCAAATAGAAAAATATGCTCTAAAGCAGTAGTTCTCAATCTTTTTAATACACTTATGGAACCCCAATTTGAACTACTTTCATTGGTGGATGAGATGATAAATGAGGTGATGGCGAGTAACATGATGTAATTGTTATTGGGATGGATGAACACTATAAATAGTGATGAAACGACTCTCAGCGTCATGCTAGTGCATCGTTAAATGTTCAGTTATGATTTTAATTTTAGATGAATTTCTTGACGTCTTTCTTCCTTTAGATGAGTTTTCAGAATTCCAGGGTTCCGCAGAACACAGTTTGAGAATGGCTGCACTAAAATAATAAAATGGTATCAAGTATTATAAAATTTATTGGGGCAATACGGGAGTTGAAGTTTTCTATGGGAGTGTCGATTTTTAAGTAAGATCTTCAAAGCTGAAATTTTATCTACTTGTTACCAATAATTGGTTGTTTTTGAATTTCTATATTTTGGGGGTTGAATGGGGGTTTAAACCATAGGTGTAATAATGTTTTGTTCAAATAAAGTCAAGCTGAAATGACGTTTGATAAAACCACATAGGTGAAATGTAATAAGGTCAAATATATCTCGGTCTAGCGTAGTGAACCCACACTAAATAGAGAGTGCACAGAAGTAATGCTTTGTATATACTTCAGGTTTGACTGCTTCTCTCGATATTTGCGATGTTCTTGATGTTATTTATTGAGTAATTTGTAGATTGTAGGTAGACAACTTTGAGAAGTCACTCATTTAGCAATTTACCAAAATAAATAATAAACGTCATATACTTGATACAAATCTCACTATAATTAGCTTTTATTATTTTACAGAGTTCTTAAGCTCAAATTTACATATTCATCGGTGTCGGTCTGAAGGAATTAAATGAAACAATAATTTAAACTTTATGCCCTCTCGGAATCCACAGATTAGATAATTGGATTTATTTTATGTAAAGTAATTTGATTAGACAATCTGAAATTCCAGACCTCATTATTTAAACTGTCTTTTTCACATTATTATGTTTAATTGTTGCTAATTTATTGAAATAAATAATTTAATTGACTGACTTACTCACCTATCTATTAGATATGAATAACTTACTTTAAATGTAAATAGTGTAATAGTTAAGCGTATGATTAAATTGGCTGTGATTTTAGATGTTAAAAAAATGGGTATATGGGTATGGGTCCACAAAAAAATACACCACTTAATTACAATCTAAACGTTTTTGGCGCTCGCTGGCCTCTGCCACTTATATTTTTTCACCTTTCTGATTCACAATTTGACGGTGACACGTACTTCTTCATTAAAATGCTTATGGCCTAGTGCATATATTTTCTCTGCAGACCAATTGTGAAATCTTGCTAACCAAGTAATTATTTTACAGGTAAATAATGGACTGGACAGGACTGTTTATTAAACAGACAAATAATTATAATAAAAGCAGATCAATATTGGTTGAATTGTTGACCGTATGTAAATTGTTTGCAGAACAAGGGTTGAACCTCAATTTTTATATACCCAGCTCCTTGATTTTTTAACTTCAAAGATCCAGCAAGCAAAATTTTTGTCAAAAGGATTTTTAGTAATGGTGCAGTTACACGGGCAACCAAATTGCACAATTCCGATCAGATTCGAGATATGACACTCATGGCAACATTAAGCAATGCACGACAAAATGGCGAACACATAGCAACTAGTGCTAGTGGAATTGCTCCAGATTGCTCCATCAATCACTCCAGATTTATCCACAACAGATGCTCAAAAAATGGGCACCGACTGCTCAAAAAATGGCCCGTCTAAAAACACATTGTGCACAACTGTTGAGAAAACTTAATAAAGTGTTTGCTAAGGTGTCTTCTACCATTAGGTACCAAAGCACCAAAAGAATGGTGATGAACCTTATACGAGTGTGGTTAATTTTTTACCTTCATTTCAGAAATGGATGGAAACCACAATTCCTAGGGCATAATATTATACGCTCCCACAACACTGAATATTGCCTCTTTTGGCACAAATTCAGAAGACACGCAAATCTCATCTTTAAACGGACGAAATAAAGGCGTTATAACTTAAACATTATCTTAAGTATTTCTGAAAGGAATGTAGTGGATTATAAAATTATGTCGTTCGATACTGAAGCATTTCATTCATCTTGTGTGAGTAAATAGGAAATAGGATTTTTACTTTCTCTTCATATCAATGAATGTTATTTCAATGAATGAAAGGAATGAATCCAATTCTATTTATTCCAATTCCAATAATAAATAAATTACGTTGCTTTGACAAGGAATTATACACATAAAACAAATGATTATAAATATACTACTCAAAACAAAATAAGGGCCACGAGGTATTTTTTCATTTTGGTGTAAATTATTAAACATTTACATATTGAAAGTAGTAAAATATTGAGTATGCAAACTCTTTGATACCTAAACTATTATTATAGTATTCATTATATACTATTTAATATTCATCTAATGCTGGCAACAATTTTAAATAAAATTTGATTTAAAATATTTTTGAAAATTTTGATTCCATTTTCTTTGTCGTTTTGCTTTCCTTAGCTTCTTGGTTTATTAGAAAATATCAGAGTTCATTGATATCTCGAGTCAGAAACATCTTTTGCAATATGCCACAAGCACGCAGGCGTCATATGGACTCGCTGACATCAACCAGAGCCGTTACAATGATTGAAGAAGGTAGCGGTCTGTGGGTTTGCAATTGGGATTTTCTCGAAGAGCTCTTCAAAATCTATGGAATCGTTTCCAAGAGACCGGCAGTGTTAGAAGAAGACCTGGTTCGGGCAGAGTTCGCATTACAACAGCTCAAGAGGATCGACATTACATTACATTCGATTAAGTGCGCGCCGAGATCGCACAACGACGGCCCGCTAGCTGCAAAATCGTTTACGGCTCACAACGGGTACTCGTGTCAGTGACCAAACTATTCGTAATCGATTGAATGAAGACCAGCAGGCATCAAGAAGACGAGTTGTCCGTGTTCCATTAACCAGAAATCATCGTGCAAATCGTTTAAGATTTACCCGTCAACATTTGGACTGGGACATAAACCAATGGGGCATGGTGCTCTTCACAGACGAATGCAAAGTTAAATTTTTTAACGACGATCGGCGTATTAGAGTATGGAGAAGACGCGGCGAGAGATTTTCAGAAGCCTGCATCCATGAAGTCGATCGTTTTGGTGGTCCAAATGTAATGATTTGGGTCGGGATAAGCTTACACTGCAAAACTGAGCTCGCTATTTTAAATGAGGGTACTGTTACTGCTCAGCGGTATATTGAGGAAGTTTTCAGACCACATGTGATCCCATTTGCCCAGCGAGCGGGTCCTGGATTTATCTTGATGCAAGACAATGCTCGTACACACACGACTCAAGCGACTCGGTTTGTACTGAAAGCGTCTCAAATTCAAGTCTTGCCGTGGCCGGCGAACAGTCCGGACTTAAATCCAATAGAGCACATGTGGGATCAGTTGAAACGAAGAGTTAGAGACGGTGATCAGGAAATCCACAACCAACAGCAACTCAACAACGCTGTTAAAAGGGCCTGGGAAGAGATTCCATGGAAAATGTCAGGCATTTGATTGAGAGCATGCACTCCAGGCTTCAGGAGTGCGTAGCGAAACGAGGAGGGCATACTCGTTACTAAAAGATAGCATGGAGTATTTTCTTTTGTTTTCAGTAACTTTACATTGTTTTTAATTTTAACCTTAAATGTGATTTTTTCTTTCAAAAGCAAATAAACTTTTAATCATTATTATTGGAATAAGTTTATTAGTCTACACGGTAAAAACAACATTAGTTTTCGTTATGGAGACAAAAAATATATATTGGTTTTATTATTTTCATGGTACAGACAAAATACCTCGTGGCCCTTATTTTGTTTTGAGTAGTATATAATGTTATGTAGACACCTATAGTGCTTGCTACTGTACAAAACAAGACGTGACGCAGGTTGGTAGCCCATAGTAGGTACTTTTTTTAAAAGCAGTTGATTAAATAGGTACTTTTTAAATAACCAGACGACAAACAAGCATGATTCACGTAGAAAGCAGTCACCGTAGCTAACAAAAACAGAGATATGTATCACAAGCGCGTTACCGACCCAGTTATCCCTTAGTGATTTGGCTACATAACTCATTTTAAATAACTCCAGTCCCGTTTACAATGGATATGTAGCTTTAACAAACTATTGATTAAAATTATTTATTTCAGATTATCTTTCATAATCATAATACCACCTATTTATCCCATGCTTTGGTTACAATATCAATTTAAATACAGTATATTGTAAGCAAATTATAAGCTTTAACTTCTTGTATGGTTTCCTTAGACTAACGTAATTAAAATCAGTCAGTATAAATAGTATCGTCCTCAGAACCACGACTAAGCATTATGTACGTCCGTTAATACAAACGTATGATTTGGCAGATTTGTATGTGTAAGATTCGTTAATTGTAAACATCTTATTTCAAAATAACCACTTAACAAAATTGTCATTTCTTAAGGTTCGTCCACACCGAAGTGATCATGAAAATACTTATTGCGTTACTTTGCACATTAAATATGTATTTTTATCACCATCGATCGGATTGACTCGCCACCGCAATTCCTATACTCTTACTTCCTATTCTGATCAACTAAATCTTTTGTGAGGAACCAAATAAAACTTCCGCCAAGAAATGCGATGTTCAATGTAATGTAGGTTGGTAGGTATAACTACTTAGCTACTAGATTGATTGTAATTGACACGTATATTTGTTGTTGCGACTGAAGATATATAAGTACTAATGGTTCGAATACTCGTACATAGGAACACTGATTGTAAAACTAAATGTCGAAGTAAAGCAGTATAACCATATATTTAATCGAACGATCATGTAGCATTCACTTATTCAACACAAAAACACTTGCCAACGCTATTTCGGTTTCATTTCTTTATTGGGCTTCCCCTAATCGAAGCAAGGCTATTTACAAATAACGAGTGACCAAGAATTTTATTGCTAATGAGGTTCTGAAACTAACTTAAACTTCCACATTGCATATTACTGAGAAACTCATTAGAATCAATTCAGAAGAAGCAAAGGCTAATTTGAAAAAACGGGGTAATGGGAACGGGCACGACGCAGCAGGTAGCTTTTTGTTAATAAATACGTCGTATTGGATACTGCGACTAGGTCTTATATACGTAGTTCAATAACTACTATTAAAAAAGACTGTAACGACGTCCAGCAGACCGTAATGTCATGTCAGTAAATGATGACATGTCCACTGAATATAAATAACTTCAGCTAGTGCTACTGTACGTTCAATCTCTCATAAAATTTTTTAGAAAGTATCCTAAAAGCGATTTAGATTTTTTATGACATAATTTTTAAAAGTAAACAGGATTTGCAATATAAAAAGTTATTTTATCAAAATAAATTGTCACTTTAATTATGATAAATCTTTGTCTGTCTTACATCTATTGGAACATTAATGTACTCTGCAGGAACTGAAATGAGATCACGAATTTAGCTTTAAAAAAAAACTTGTTCCACTCTCTACCCTTAATTAAACTGGACCTATAAGGAAGTATTGTCATCGAAAATGAATTATACTCTTGACCTACATTATTGTCTAAATTTAATTACTTAACTTTAATTTATCACCATTGTTTAACTTAAATTTGTTCGTGTGCACTGTAGTTAATAATTAAAACGTACAAATTATGAGAAACCCCAGCATAATGACAGAAACAAGTAAAAATGTAATTAATAAATCCACCTCACGACGAAAACAGATGCAATCATACTGAAAAAATAATAAACAGAACAATCGAGTTTTTCGGAGAAAATAAAATAAATGCCAGGGACTTTTCCCGCTGAATCCAATGTGAATGATTTGGCAGCTTCCCCCGACTATATATAAATGTTTAATCTCACTGAGTCAACGATCCCGACTCTAAAACCAAAAATAACACGAAATACGACTCTATTGACTCGCTTCCCATCCGTTGACAATATGCCATTAATTGATAGTCTTCCTTTTAGTTCGCCTTCATTTTCTCATTTACTCAAGTCCTGTTCGGTACGAGTACTGTTATGTATTCTAAAGACAAGTTAATAAGCATAGGAAGTTTACATTTGTAGGAGGTAATTTAATTTAATTGAATAAATTTACATCTTATTTAAATTGGATGTAGTGTTGTGGTTTCTACAGTAGCAACTCCAATCTCGTACGCATCTTGGATAGAAAAGAACAGCATAAGACTTGAAGAGAACCTTTAGCAGTGTGGGGCTTCTCGTTGCGTCACTAATTAGGATGGACGTCTTATTCTTAAAATAGCTGTCCACACTGTAAATACCACCGGTTAACCCTTATCCAATTAGCATAATTAGGTAATTTAAATTGGGAAAACATTCTGCTTACGTCTTATGAAGTTAAGCCTAATTACCATAAGTGATTTCACACCTTAATACTAAGTTTATCTGACTTTTATTATTAAGAATTGAGTGTTTTAATTGTAAATTGATCATATTACGTTAACAAATACACACGTTCCTTATCCATTAATTGAATAATAGCGCTCTAAGTTATATGACTGATTAGACTGACCGCGAGCCTGCCTGCGTACAAGTAGAAAATGTAGATTCAACATTTCGGATATGTAAAAAGCCAAAAGTATTGGTTTAGTCACGAGTGTCACAAATCATGAAGTGTAATTTCTAAAAAAAGACAAGTAGTCATACTTGTAATAAAATGTAGCTTCAACATTTCGGATATGTAAAAAGCCGTAAGTATTGATTTAGTCACGAGTGTCACAAATCATGCAGTTTAATTTCTAAGAAAT
Source organism: Choreutis nemorana (assembly GCA_949316135.1). Taxonomy (NCBI): domain Eukaryota; kingdom Metazoa; phylum Arthropoda; class Insecta; order Lepidoptera; family Choreutidae; genus Choreutis; species Choreutis nemorana. Next base: position 4,687,454 of record OX438601.1, on the reverse strand, counting down.
TTAATTTATTTGGGTAAGTTTAACTTGCTCTTTTATATTTTTTTCATAAATCTGGGTACTAGACTATTTAAATTAGTTTCATAAAGCTCATAAAGAAATTCAGGCGGTCCTACTTTTATACATACCTACATGCAAGACCACAGCGACATAGAATTTTTAAACGGATAATTATATACAGGGCGGGTAAATAATGTATGAACGACTGATAATGAGATGCTTTAATAATAAGCCGAATGGAGTTAAATTAGATTTTCGAAAATTTTACTTCACGAGAGATAAATTATGAATGACGTGGGCAACTGCGGATTACAGACAATCTATGCTAGCAACAAAATTTACAAGTGTCAAAATTAAATACATAATCGAGTGAAAAAATACTGGGTGGGTGAAAATAATCAGTATTTTTGACACCCTAAATCTGAATTCATTTTCGAACGTTCAAATACTATCGTTTGAGAAGTAATGAAAAGTAAAATGAGAAGTAATTAAATAGTTCAGTCGAAATATAAATTTGGTCAGCTACAAAAGGCATTTAAATTAGGTATGTGGTTTACAAACAAATATTATAAAACATTTAGCAATACTTGTATTGCAAATAAATTCACAATTTTCAGTAATTTAAAAACGGGTCAGCAAGAGTTTATAATTTATCAACAAAGATAATACCTACTGGTAGTTGCAGAAATCTTACCTACTGGTAGTTTGGTTAGGATATGTATTGTGTCCACAACAAGCCAAAATCAACAGTTTACAAAAATCTCACAAAATTTTATTAGCTAAGGTAAGTGATTTTCAAAATTTTATCAAACGCGAGTTCCTCATTGCAGCTTATATATTTATTAAGCTTTATTTAAAAAAATCTGGCGTCCAGAATGACATTGGTTTACTTGTTATGATTTACTAAGCAATTATCAACTTCTGCTGATCGATAACATTTATCTGCTCTTAAAACATGAATTTTATGCTAACCCTTTAAATAACACCCTTTTTTAATTAGGTCGAGTGTTTTCCAGACAGTCCGTTAGTATTCCACAACTTTTGCGACAACCTTATTGGTTGGTATTTCTTCTTTAATAACAATAAATAAAATGTAAAAGATACAATGTCACAAATTTTAGGATTTTATCCCAGAAATTTGTTTTTTACGCCATTTTTATCCAGTGTATTGTGAAATCAAGACAACTTTGCTTTTATAATTTTAATCAAAATCTTAAACTAGTGTTGAGGAAAATAAGCCTGACCGAATATATATTTTTTAGAGTTCAGTTTGTCCTGCCAAATTTGAAAAACATCTGAAGAATAAACAATTTAACAGCGAAAATAGGCCGGAAGACTAATAGTGTAATTAATATAGTTAAAAAACCAACATTATCGGTTTCACTTTTAAATTGAATTAATATAATTTGAAACAACATTATCAAAAGTTACTTACACTATTGCAGCGGAATAAATCACATGTATAAAACTTATAACAAAAGCACAAACCAAAATGAAGCTAAAAAAGAAAAAAACCACTATTGAACCTATGAAAAGTTACAGCACATTCGAAGTTTCAGCGTAGTACGAGATACGAAAGCTTACGCGACCGATACCGAGGGCAGAATTAATACGACTGGCGCTTGGGAAAATAGAAATGCTGGGCGGGCGGGCGGACGGCGCACTTTCAAATCACCGTACCCAAACAGCCGAACACGCATCAATAAAATACTGAATGCAGGAACTTAATGATAGAATACATTTAATTTTTTAAATAAACAGTGATTAATGATATACTTATCTTTAAAGACCATACAAGAAGTTAATGTGGCAATACTAGGGAGTGCAATACCGGGATACCAGGATACCGCAATCACTTTGAAGGACTAGTCCGACCGGGACTAGTCCTGCAAAGTGATTGCGATATCCTAAATGCGGTAGATAAAGCGGGACGGCGTAGACATAGCTACCTTCTAGCAAAAGCAGCCCGACATCCAAAATTTTTTGCTAGTGTAAAATTGTAAAACACAACACAAGAAATAAACTATATATGAATATCGAGTAATAATTAAATAAATTTACCATCCTTTTCTAAATAATTTATTGTAGAAATTAGAAAGAAAGTCATCATAACGCGTAAGTACCCTGAATTTTTAAATGTTTTTCTTTTTCATAATTTTTAGCAAAATAATACCGGGATCGGCGCAATATAGGCTTCTTAGTTATTTTAATAGAAACCTAAATAAAAATCTGATTCAGATAAGAAATACGAAAATTGAAAGTTTTTGTAAGGTGGGAAGCACGCATTCGGCTTAACCGGTGTACATTAAGACGTATATCTTAACCAATTCTTCGCAAAAAAAACTTTTTCTGCAGTCTTCTAAGTAATGATGGAACTCAATATCGCTGGATATAACAATCGTGCGGGTAACGTACTGGAACTGTGGTGCCATAGCAAATGGAATTTTCTCAGCAGTGAACTAGAGTTTTGCTGGGGTTGACGTGGACTAAGTTAGTCACCTCAATCGGAGGATATAGTTTTTGGGAATTCCATGTGATAGAAGTTTTTTCAGATGACTTCGAAGCAGAATCCAGTCCAACGCCTTCGCTAAAATATCTAGACTGACAGCCAAAGCCCCAGCTTGACTCTTGTCTACCGAAGTCTAGTTTGTGAAATACACTAGAAGATCACAAGTCAAACGACTGTGGCGAAAGTCGTATTCGCTGATTAAATCGTCGCTCATCTAGATATCTCTGCAGATTGATTACACGCTTAATAAGTTTTGAGAGTCCCACAATTTTTAGGAAATAATACGATTGGCCTATCATTCGATGGGTCCAATCTTGGGCCATTTTAAGCTCAAGGTGCACATTAATATTTTTCCTGCAAAATGGAAAATGCCTATTCGCTCAGTAATGTGCAAAAGACACGTTAGAACAGGACCAAAATCTGGAGCACAATGATTTTATACGCCATGTGGCCCACACGACTTATGAACATCAAGATACAGCAATTCTAGATACTTGGGTAACTCATATAGACTAGGTGGACAGTATAGACGAATGTTGCTTTCAGCAGCTTTGGCGAGAGACTAGAAGATGCCACTCCCAAGCTTGAAGCCGCTCGCCAATTTCGCCCACAAAGCCAAACTTTTCTCTCTTGGACTTGATGAGTGCAATATCATGATGTGTTCCAGGATTTTAAATTTTAAGCCAGATTAGAGATAGCGATATGATTTTAAGGAGTTATATTTTTATAATTTGTTTAATATTTACATTTACAATACAAAACGCGAAGAGACATAAAGGCAGCTGCACCCCTCGGTACGAAAATATTACGAATAGTTTAATTTTAATTCATCTTATTGTTCGTCAATTCAAAAATTATTAAAAAAATATATGGGGTTTTTTCTTAAAATCTCAATTTTGGGGAAATCCTTCGGTAGATTTAGGGGAAAGCGAATTCCTCTATCTGGCAACACGGACTAGTGTCAACCCTGCGGTGTTTAGGCTCAAAAGGACCAGAGCCGTAAAAACATTTACAAAAAAAAATCGACCCTGGGTTAGAGGAATGGGAACGAGTCATACATTAATCAATTAATGTGAACATTGTTCACTTATCAGTAAAATTAAATAAAATTAGTAAACTATAGAATACGGTCAATTAATTTTTGTCGATATTTAACCAAAATATTATTTAGCTGTATAAATTCAAGCTCTTCATTTCCAATTCTTCATCTCCAAAGTAACCTATAAGAGCCTGCAGTAACTGTACTAGCATGTTCCAGCATGTTTATTATTCGATCTATCATTTTCATCATTTCATTCGTCATTGAAACTTTATAATAAATATTAATTAGCACTGCCAAAGTATTTAAAGTTATTGCCATTATGATGGCGTGCTATCAAAAAAAAAAAAAAGTCAGAATTTGTGATTTTGTGTAAATTCCGTTTTCATTTCTGTTGTTTATGTGTCCTTTTTAATTTTTACTATTTTAACGTAATCAATAAAAGTAACAATAAATGTAAAATTATGAAAGAGCCAAAATGAATCTCAGTTTTCTTTCTGAATCTTAATTTCCGTTCACTATTCCTTGGAGCCCACAAAATCTCTGGTTATAGAGATATTAAACACTGACGAAAAAAACGGCTTCAAAGAAACTTATCGCGACAAGTCATTGGAATACAGAAACCGAATACAAGGTAAGGTAAGGAATATTTACGTTAATATCACAAACCTCGTAATTCATATGTTTACATGTAAAAAAGGCTCGGAACTTTGATTTTAAAATTTACAGATGCCCGCTGCTAGTTTTGGATCACAACTGCCAACAAACAGTGATTGTGGCATTAAAGACGTGTGGAATCATAATCTTCATGAAGAATTTCAAATTATCCGACAGGTATAGTAAATACAAAAGTAATTTATTTAAAGAAAATTTGCTAATGTGAATAATCAATGGTCCCCAAAATCTGTAAAAATTCCTACATTTTGACAAATTTTGCCTGAAAATAGTTGTACTTTTTGGTCTTTAGATTGTTCAAAAATATCATTGGGTTGCCATGGATACAGAGTTTCCAGGAGTAGTTGCCAGACCAATTGGAGAGTTCAGGTCTACTGCTGATTATCAGTACCAACTTTTAAGGTAGTGTCATTTTTCAAATAATAGAATACCTACCTATCACATATCTAATTTTCTTATTTTATCTAAAATAATTTTAGGTGCAATGTGGATCTTCTTAGAATAATACAGCTTGGCCTTACATTTATGGACGAAAATGGCAAAACACCGCCTGGATACACAACTTGGCAGTTTAATTTCAAGTTCAACTTACAGTAAGTATCAAGTTTAAAACAAATGAAGAGCTTATAGTAGTTTAACCAGCAATAACAGAATTTTACATAAAATGGCAGAAATAAATTGTGTTACCATCATTTAAGTGAGAAACTTACCTATCTTAGTTATTGTTATGCTTATTTGTGCCGCCCAACCTGTACCTATTTAAATAATAAGTATTTTCTAGGGAAGACATGTATGCCCAAGACTCTATAGATTTGCTACAAAATTCTGGTCTACAATTCAGAAAACATGAAGAAGATGGCATTGAACCACTTGAGTTTGCAGAACTGCTAATGTCCTCAGGTTTGTTGTTTTGGAAGATATTAACTAACCTTATAAACATTTTTTTCATTAATTTTATAAAAATTCTTTGCTTCATAAATTCAATGATAATCATTCATTTAAAAAAAAGTTGGTTTACAAATAAAGAAGATTTGATTTGATTTCTTTTAAGGTCTTGTGCTAATGGATAACATTAAATGGTTAAGCTTTCATTCTGGTTATGATTTTGGATATCTTCTAAAGCTTTTGACTGACCAGAATTTACCACAGGATGAAAATGACTTTTTTGAAAGTCTCAGACTGTACTTTCCAACAGTTTATGATGTCAAGGTAAAGAATATTTTAACTTTACATTATAATTTTGTACTTTGTTTTTAATCATCTTTTATTCCAAAAAGATTGATTTAAATCAATTGTTCCTTTTAGAAACTATCATGCCCTAGACAAACATACACATTAACAAATACACATCAAAATAATAAAATCATTATTTTTGTATTGGGAGTTTAAAACATAGACATTAAGATCTATTCTAATCCTTTTTAGTATTTGATGAAACTATGCAAGAATCTTAAAGGAGGACTGCAAGAAGTGGCAGATCAGCTTGAATTGAGACGTGTTGGCCCTCAACACCAAGCAGGCTCTGATTCTCATTTAACAGGAATGGCATTCTTTAAAATAAAAGAAGTAAGTAAAAACAAGAAATAAATATAATTATATTTGAGATGACATCTTTGCTTAAATCATTATTTAAGTTCAGACTGTAAATTAAAGTTCTTTTCAGCCAAATCAAATTATGCATAAACAAATTTTATGTTATACTAAACATGTTTCAGATATTCTTTGATGACAACATTGAGAGTTCAAGTGGGCATTTGTATGGACTTGGTGCTCCATTTTCAGTGAATGTGAATAACTTTCAAGATAATGGAGAAAATGGAAACTCTTCTTGATCTAGTGTGTGTAGGCAACCTCACACTAAAACCATAATCATCTTATAGAGTGATATATAACATCTGAAGTGATTAAATGCATAAAATTTGGAAATCATTTTTCAACACAAAATTACACCTTAGATTTTACACATTAAATTGAAAAACAGAAATATTTTAACAACACTAGTAAACATTTTGTAATTTTACAGTCTTAGAATGGATCAGTTTTGACTAGATTTTATTTGTAATTTATTAATAATAATTGATTTTTATTATTTAGATTAGATTTTAAGTAATCATTTTTGATAAGATTTCTACCAATTATTTTAATATTAAATTGGAATTTCAACAATTGTTTGATTTAATTTTTTATATAAAACAATAAAAATACAAAATGAAATGGAATTCATTACATTTTCGTAAAATAATTTTCGTGTTAAGGGACTTCACTTCCTAATATGTGTCCTCGGGTAGATTTATTTACCGCCCCTAGTTGTATAGGCACACGCTCTCTGCTGTAAGAATGAAAATAGATTTAAAAAAAAAACAAAGTAACCTCAAATTAGCTGAAAAGTCAAAATTTGTTTTTTTGTTAGAAAAAGGGCACATAGGCGATCATGAACAAATAATAAATAAAAATTAATTCAATTATTTGGTTCGTGAAATCAATTCAAAAGTTCATAGTAGGCCAGTTCTTTGAAAGCAGTGTAGGATAATAAAACTTGAAATCTCGGTGAAAGATATTGTGTACTTTATATACAGATTTCAGGGAAAGTGTTTTAAAATAAATAAACAAGGTATGAAAACTGAAATAGAGCAGTTTAATTGAGTTAAACACGTATCCAATATTATTTATGTTCTTTTAAAGGATGCCTGCTGCAAGTTTCGGGTCTCTGATGAATCCATCTAAAGATGAATGTTCTATTAAAAACGTATGGAATCACAATCTGCATGAAGAGTTTCAAGTTTTAAGACAGGTACCCTATTTCTTACTGTTTTATTTACCATATAGCCTAGCATGTGACGACCTCGGGGGCACAGTGATGTAATCAGCCGGATGCTATGCTAGAGGTTCTGGGTACGAATCCTGGCCGGGGTGGAACTTTGTGTTATTTGCAAGACACATTTGTTTAGCTTCCCTTTCTGGCATGTAGTATTCTTATCTACAAAGTTTTTACCACATTATTGCTTAGCACCTTTAACTAATGATCCTTTAATCTTATTGTAGGGCTGAGTCAACACTAGTTTACAAAATCTTTTTTTTAGTCCTTCCAGTGATATTTATCACATCAGAAACTATCATTGATGTTATGAATTTTCAACAGAAATTTGACTGTACTGAAATTAAGATGCTTTATAGGTTTAGTTTAAACAAATATTTGCTTTCAAATTGTCAAAAAGGTTGTACAGAGTACAGTCTGACCTTTTCATGTTTTTGGTGAAATTATTATATTTATGAAGGAAATCCAATGGCAGAATCACTAAAAATATCATATTTTTAATATTTCAAAATATAAGTATTGCATCAGGATCGAAATCTCATATGTTTTATTTAAGAAATAAAACAATGCTATAATTAATGGATATGGAAACAGATTCCATGATATTGGCAAGCTGATGTGTGTCAAGGCTAGTTATGTCTTAACTAGCATAGTTTTTAAGCTTTCATATTCTTATTTTACTATTTTTATGCAGCATAAAAGTTTTAAAGGACAAATAAAAAAAGATCAAGATAGGATGTTTAAAAGCAATCTTTTTAACAAAAAAAAAATGTCATTGCCAAAGTTTTCTTTATTATTAGTATATTATTTTAAAGAAATAAACTATTCCTGGAAATATTATTCCGTCACTTAGATCTCACTTTCTTTTTTGAAAACTATGGCATTTCAGCGACAAGCACAATGAGCATTTTCAAGAATATTTTTGTATTTTAGGATAAAGTTCAGGGATAAGACCATGTTAGGTAACTATTACAAAAGAGTTTGTTTAAAGAAATTGTGACCAAAAAAATTATAGGAAAAAAGCTGTATCAGAGCCATTAAAATATTTAAGTTGTTTGGGAGGTCGGAGTTTTTTGTTAGTATTTTGTTTTGTAGGCATTTTTCATTGTTTTTCTTAACTCAAAGAACCTCAGTTGGTCAGTAAAACTTTGACTTCAAGGACCTTGTACAAATAATAATAAATTATTATTATGTCTACTTACATACTTGATAGAAAACAAAATATTTAATACTAATGAGGTACTTTAACAAAGAATATCAACTGTTAGTGGGTAAATTGAAATTTATTTATGTATTTTTATTTATTACTATATTAAAATTTGTCACAAGTAAGAAATGCAAGTTAGAGGTAACTGTTTTACTGAAATTCAAATAAGGAAATCAGTTACACTACAAATTGAGAATTTAATTAGTTAAAACATTTGTTTGGTAATCATCATTAAATTAACAATGATTATTTGTAATTTTTTCTAGATTGTGCAAAAATTCCACTGGGTAGCAATGGATACTGAGTTTCCAGGAGTTGTGGCTAGGCCTGTTGGTGAATTTAGATCCACGGCTGATTATCAGTATCAGTTACTGAGGTAATAATATTGTTTTATTGAAGTTAATGATGTTGCTTACTAAATTATTAACTTCTATAGAAGCTTCCTTAAAGTGCTGCATTGTACAGTTAAATTTGTCATTTTAAAACTGGGAAAATATCTAAACAATAATCAATTTTATTTATGTAAAGGATTCAACCTAAAACTCCTCTAATCTTGTTTTAGATGTAATGTTGACTTGTTAAGGATCATCCAGCTGGGTTTAACATTTATGGATGAAAATGGTAAAACTCCACCAGGTTGCACTACATGGCAGTTTAATTTCAAATTTAATTTACAGTAAGTTAAAACACCAGACAGTATGAATTATGGAAGTCCCAATTTTGTGTTCCTTTTAAATTTTCTTATGGCTTGGGAACTTAAGAGTAACCAACGTTTGTTCATTTGTAAAACACGTCGTAAAAATACGTATATACGAAATACTCTAGTTTATCATACAAAACTATAGCTCAACAGACATTTAATTTCAAAGATTGAGATCAATTACTGACCTTGTTAGCAGAGTTACTACCAACACATTGACAACTTGGTTAATATCTTGCTATTTAATCATGTATAATTAATTGGAAAAATACTGCATTTTTTGTAGAGAAGATATGTATGCCCAAGACTCAATAGACTTACTTCAGAACTCAGGGCTCCAATTTAGAGAACATGAGGAACACGGTATTGAGCCACTGGAGTTTGCTGAGCTTTTAATGTCTTCTGGTAAGGGCAAAGTTATTATATCTATTTTCAAACACATTTAATGTGGAAGCAAATTGCTATCCTACTGGTCAAAGTCAGGAATGCTACACATTTAACTTTTATTGGAGATCTGTTCAAAATCCTTAAATTTATTTTATTATAAACTTGCAAAAAAGCATTTAGCCTATCTTGTTAGCAGAAGCAAGTATGCATAGCAAGCAAACTCACCCGCAATTAGGTAAACCAGGACTAACAGATAATCTATCATTCTAAATCTAAGTTTTTTAAGACAAGGCCACAACTAGATAGGATACAAACATCTCTTTTGAATAGGGATCTATTCTGTATCAAATTTCCTTTACTTGACCCTTCTCTTTTTCCAGGAATAGTATTGATGGATAATATAAATTGGCTGAGTTTCCATTCTGGATATGACTTTGGGTATCTTCTTAAACTCTTAACTGATCAAAACTTGCCCCAGGAAGAAAATGATTTCTTCGAAAGTTTGCGACTTTACTTTCCTACTGTTTATGATGTTAAAGTAAGTTAAGAGCTTTCACATATAGATTAAATTATTGGTCTCCGCAACTCCGCAATTACCAATCATTAATGTTGTCGCAGTTGTTAATATTATTTTTATTAATAAGTGGTTTAGGATTTGGGTTGGAAATATCCTTTACTAATTTGGTTTGGTATAATTTTCCGACTTAATTTGAAGTTCCATTCATAAGACAAATACTATATATTTTTCAGTACTTAATGAAGTTATGCAAAAACTTAAAAGGTGGTTTACAAGAAGTAGCTGATCAATTAGAATTGCGTCGGGTTGGCCCACAGCATCAGGCAGGATCCGATTCACATCTCACAGGAATGGCCTTTTTCAAAATTAAAGAGGTTTGAATTTACTTGCAAAATAGATTTTTCATATTTTTTATCCTTGCTGAGTTAATTTGACTTATGCATTATGTGTTGAATACAAAGTATTTTACAACTAGTATAGAATGTCTGTATTGCATTTTTTTTTTCAGATATTCTTTGATGGTAATATTGAAAGCACAAGTGGACATCTATATGGATTAGGCGCACCATTTACAACTAACAACACATTCCAAGAAAATATAGAAAATGGAGGTTCCCCATGACTAGATATTTCTGATTTAAATAATTAACCATTAAATTGAGCAATACTGTGATCTCTTTTAGTAAATAAGATATATCTAATGGTTATAATATTTTTTATTGTTAAAAACAATGAGGTTTGTCATTTTTATGTTATACCTAGTCAAATAAACTGTCACTCAACTCAGCACCAGCAGTCTCACCATTATTTCAAAAGTTGTATTTTGCTTAATTCTGGTTAGGTCTTCAGGCACGCAAAGTGACTGGGAGGAGTGGCAAATACTCAGACACTTGATTTTTAATGAAGTTGATTTCGTTAAATACTATAAATGATTGTGAATCTATGTACTATTCAATTACTAACTTAAATTTATGTTGATTTTGTACTCGACAGCATTTTATGAAAAAAACTAATACATTTAGAGAAATTTGTAAACATCATTAGAATTTGGAAGTTAGGATTTAGTTCAAAATCAAAATATTAATTTATTATTAGGTCTTATTAAGTACAGTAAAGCTCTGTTATCGCGGCTTATTCTTGTCGTTAGTATATAATATGCTGCAATAGTTATTAGTAAAGAATACAATCCATGGCTTCCAGACAAAAAATCAAAATGTATTAAGGTGCTAAATCTGCCTGTCTGTCAATGCTATGTAAGGGAATAAAATAATAATGTCTGTCTATGTAAGCTAAAAGAGTGTAGCTTATTTTGTTCTTTGAAGGAATTTCACATTTATGACAAGTTTATTACTAATTTATAATAATCAATTACTTGAAATCGCGAATAAAGAAGTTTGACTGTAAAAATAATTAATAAAATGCTCTAATATCGCATCCATATAAGTAAAAGATAAGTCTGCTTGCACCCTACATGTGAAAATAAGAAAAATAATATTTTGTCAGTGCATGTCATTTATGGTTTGTTTTTAATGTATGACTTGTAGAATTTGCCACTTTGCTTAATAAATAATAAAAAGCATGAAAAAATTACCATTTCTATTTTATTGGTTTAAACATACCAAACAAAATTGTGTACAAAACCAGCAGTTATCATAAACTTCTGGTTCTTACATCCTTATTACAAAAATATCCTTACAAAACTGAAACAAAATAATTTATCGTTCATATTAGTATTGGACAGTTTAAAAGTATTTCACTAAAAGATCACAAATAACATAAGGTACATACATAGACGAAATTTAAGTGCTCATTTGATTCAGTTTTAACGCAGAAAAAAAAATGATTCACTATTAGAGGATTTACTACTCCTATTATTATTTTTTTCATCATCCATTACTATATCATGATCTTGAAAAATAAAGAGTTGTAAGAAACTTTTTGTGCCTTTTTATAGCAAGTAAGTAAGAGATGGTTGGAGTGTCTTTTAAAAGGTAGAGAATACTTGGTAGAAAAAAGTTTGTTTATTATGTAATGTAATACCTTAATTTTTTTATGAAATCACACAAATATTTTATTTTGCGTTATCCTTTCGAACATTCTTCACCGGATTTCATTTCTTCTTTTTCTTATGTTTCTGAGCTGTGTCTGGAGTATTATCTCCCTTACGCTTGCTAGCATTTGCTTTGCCTGTGGAGTTTCCACCAGGCGTATTTTGATTTACTGCTCCACTCTTTTTCTTTTTCTCAGCCCTTTCTTTTTCTTCTAGCTCTTGGTTTTCTCTTTCGATCAATGTAATAAGTGTATTGCATCTAACATTTAACAAAAATAAATAAAATGTAATAATCGAAACAATAAGAGTAATTCAAATAATAATATATCTTATTTCTACGACCTTATAATGTCTATGAACAATTCTTATAGTATTAAAATACCTTCTCTGCAATTCCACAGCTGTCCTTGACTTTAGAAACCAATCAAACCGAAACTGAGGCGCAGCATGCACGGCCGCTCGAAGTTCCTCGTAAACATTCTCCTTGTCAAACCCTAACTTATGCAGCATACATACTAAAAATCTAGAAAAACATACAGATAAATTAAGAATCACCATTTTAATCATCAAATCATACTCATGTTCTGCTCCATTTGAAGCCTTAACATTATATTACTACTTCTTTAACTTACCTGTCTTCTTCTTCAACGTAATTCTTTCCTTTGTTTGTTCCGTAAGATATTCGAAGTTGGTGGAATGGGGCTCTGTACCGCGCCATTTTAGCATCTAAAGCTTTCTTTATAGAGGCTCTTCGCTGTATTTTAGCTTCGCCGCGTTCTATTTGGCCCATGATACGATCGATGTCTTGTAACTCGTGACATCTCTCCCAAAATACCGCCGAGTATTCCATCACCTACAAATTCAAGGTGCATTAACCTCAAAACATGGAAGTTATTAGAGTAATAAATTAAATCTTGCTTGCATTAAACTTACTTCTTCAGGAGTCTTCCCTTCAACATCTTTAGCTATATTTTCAATATCATCTCTTCCATATTTCTCGTTAGCTTTAATGAACTGATTAAAATCACGTTTTGTCCAATTTGTAAATCCTAAAATTACAAGTTAAAAAAAGGCGTTTTACTCTTTCTTTTATTACATATGTATTTTGTCTAATTTCTTGATATACCTTGAGTTAGAAGGTTCTCTTTTTCTTGTACTTCTTCCTCTGTTAGAGATTCAGCGTCGTCAATTTTGCGTTGTTCCTCCCTTTGTATCTTAGCAGCATCAGGGCCTAACTCAGGGTTACGCGGAACTTTGTACCTATGTGAAACAAAATTTTATTTTTGTCATAAAAACATTATGAATTTTTCATCCCTTAAACCATAACCTTGAAAACATTATGCTTACCCTAAAGTCTTTCGATAGTGATATATTTCTTGATCTAATAACTCAAACAGCCTTGGAGGGAAGAATTGAAAGTCTTGTACTATAGGTTGTTTTGGCGGTCTGGGAGCCTGTTACACATTCAAAAAATTATCAAAATCATTAAAGACACAAACTTTTGTATTTGAGTCAAGACACAATTCAATCATTATTTACCTGCACCTTCGGCGCCTTAGGTTCAGACACTCGTAAAGCTTCCCTAAAATATGCATCCACCGCATAATTAGCTTTGCGCTCGCGTTTAGGAGGCTCTATCCAGCTGCCAATAGGTATCACCTTTTGCTTCTCCCTATAATCTTCACCTATAAAAATGCAGATGATGATAATTCAAACTCAAATTTATGCCTATTTAGATAAAATCCACAATCTTTATCTAGATTTAGATTTAAACTCGATTATATTATTTTTAGCTTTAGTTTCATTAGGTAACCTTCAAACTGGTATACAGAATCAGTGGTAGCTCCTGGTGTGTCCATTGAAAATGCTCTAAGTGATGACTCTCCAAGGCTCTCTAGTTTTTGTTTCAATTCTTCAGTCTACAAAGAAATTTTAATCAGATCATTTAGTTTGGATTGATTTAGAAAATAAGTTTTAATTAAGTATTCACAATCGCGCAGGGCTGACGTCGGAGTAACACCAACGCGCGAAAAACGCCAATTGGCATAACAGAGTCGATTATAAGACTTATTTAAAACATATGTCTCAGAGTTGGGACTTTAGACGAATTAATAAGAATATATTTAGAAATCAATATAAATATTTAGAATATGGTAATAATTAAATTGTATAAAAATTCAAGTATTACCTTTTCTTCTCCCTTAGCTAGTATAGTGTCGATGTCCTCATCTGTGATTTCAGAATCCTTTGAAGAAAATACGTGGTTGGCGCCATGTCTGATCATGTTTAGCATTTCATCCTTGTTTAACTGGTTCTTTGTATCAACTAGACGTCCCGATTGTATCACCAGCTTATCAAGGCGAAGCTTTACTTCAGCTCGCTCCACGATTTTCTCTTCAACTGTATTTTCAGTGATAAGTCTAAAGACACGCACCTAAACAGACGAGAATACTAGTTAGAATTTTATTTGACAATGGAACTTCCTTTTAGCAGACTTGTTAGCTTTTTTTGGCTTGATGAGAATGGTGGTGGTATCATTTTCAAAAATTAAACCATCCCATCCATCAATAATAACAGTTGACACAATAATAGTAAGATAAATAAACATAATTTACTTGTTTCATCTGACCAATTCTATGAGCTCTGTCCATAGCTTGCAAGTCCATCTGTGGATTCCAATCTGAGTCATATATAATGACAACATCAGCAGAAGTCAAATTGATACCGAGACCACCAGCTCGAGTTGACAACATGAATATAAACTTTTCACTGCCTGGAGCGTTATATTCTTCGATCTGTCTGTTTCTGTCTTCATGAGGTGTTTGACCATCTAAACGGCAATACTAAAGAGTAAATTTAGTTTGTTTAATATTTATCACTTTTTTATTTAGATAGTTCTCAGCTAAACTAAAACTCAACTATACCTTAAACTGTCTCCAGTGGCAGTAATCCTCTAAAATATCTAACATTCTAGTCATTTGAGAGAAAATTAGTACTCTTGAATCTTGTTCCATAAGTTTAGGCAATAACTTATCAAGGATTGTCAGTTTGCCACAATTGTAGACCAAATGCTCATCTGTAGTGTAAGGAGGGCCAGGCTCAGCACCATCAAACAAGTAAGGGTGGTTGCAACATTTTCGAAGCTGCATCAGAATGTTCTGGAGCCGCATCTTTTCCACTTTTCCAGCGCCATTAACTACAAAATTATATTCTTGGATTTATGTACCTAATTTGAATTTGAATTTGTTACAAGTGATCATCAGGGATAATATAGGATTTTAATTATATTTTCTATAAATAAACTAAATGAACTTACCAACATCAATGTCTTTCATGAGAACTTTAGTATACCAGTCTCTCTGCATTTTACTTAAGCCCACATACACCTTGACCTCTTTTTTGGGCTTCAGTTTCTTTTCAACTTCAGATTTGAGACGTCTGAGCAAAAATGGTCTTAGAACAGCATGCAGACGCGACACTAGTTGATTGTCACCAAGAGCAGCATTTGTATTGAACCATGAATCAAAATCCTTGTAAAAACAAACATGTTTTGATGGAAAAAGCACTTTTGTTATAAAATTAAAATAAAACCAAATCCAAAACAAACATCTTCAGAATCACTCAAATGATTAAATATTTTAAACCATTTATGTCAGATAAAGCTCAACAGCATTATTTAGGAAAACAACTTATTAAGTATGTACATGTAGATTAATAACAAAATTTTATTTCAACTTGAGGTTGAATCCTTAAATAATTTTCACTTAACATACCTCAGAACTGTTGAAAACATCAGGCAAGAGAAAATTGAGCAAAGCCCAAAGCTCATGCAGATTATTCTGAAGAGGGGTTCCGGTCAGTAAGAGACGGTTCATGCTCTTGAACTCACGGAGAAGTTCTGACAGCTTGGACTTTTCATTTTTGATGCGATGAGCTTCATCAATAACCATGTAGCGCCAGGTAAACTTCTTGAAGACAGATCTTTCTCTTATAATCATTTCATATGATGTAATGCAAACATCCCAGTTACCTGGCATTAGAGTTTCACGAATAAATGCATTCTGAAATTAAAATCACTCTTATTGCTTATCTCTCAAAATTACAATGAAAAATGCAGTTTCGCATGTTCTAATTGTTAATTACACACCCTTGTTTCCTGGTCACCAATAAGACACACAGCTCGGATAGATGGACACCATTTCTTGAATTCATTCATCCAGTTAGTAAGGGTTGATTTTGGAACAATTACAATGTGCGGACCTGGAATATTTCTGAAACATAAAATGACATATTTAGCACCACTTAATTAAGATAACAGTTAAACAAAATATAATTAAATTACTCACTTGAAATTCTTCATGTAACCCAACAGTGAGATTGTTTGTAATGTTTTACCAAGACCCATCTCATCAGCCAGGATACCATTGATGCCATTTTCATACAGAGATATCATCCAATTCAACCCTCTAACTTGGTAGTCACGCATCTCTCCATTCTTAATGTAGTGAGGGGAGGCCTCAAAACGAAATATGGTCTTTGGTTTGATGTTATTTTCTGCCAATAATTCTTCATCTTCTTCTTGTTCAGTTTTTCGATGACGGTGACTGTAATTAAAATTATATTATTTGTAGGTAATTGGTTTTTCAGCATAATGAATACGAAAATAATCAAAATGATACCAATTTAAATAACAAGTGAATGAATGAACTCACTCTACAGCTGATGAAGATTCTGGATCCTTGATCTTCTTTGGTCTTCCAGCTTTCGCTTTCGGTGGGCTGTTCGATTTTGGTGTATTTGTCATAAAATGTGAGAAGATTTCAGTCTGTTTTAGAAGAAAATCAAACCGTTTCGAGCGATCAGTCTCGATTTTACTCTCGAAGTCGCCCTCCTTACCTCGTGATGATGTGGTGTCACTTGACGAACCATTCTACAAATTTGTTATTAATTAAAACATGGATTTTTAAAAATGAAGAGAGTATACGTTATGAATCATTGAACTATGTCTACGAAATGATTAGGTTTACTCAATAAAACAGACGTCGCTACTCACAGAATTATCCCCTGCTTCTGCTACATCAACAGCTTCCTCTGTTTGAGACATTTTCAGCAGTTAAAAGGTTTACGAGTACTTAGTGTAGGTTTTAACATTTAATGATCATCATATTATGTGTAAAATAAACGAAATCACTTCACATCCTCATTGACCGGGCGCGAAACAAGAAATAAAACGAATGAATGAAATGCCGATGGCTTCGTTCAGTTGATAATTTTACAGATAAATTGACCGATTGACACTGATACTGACAGTATTTCTGGGTCGAGATGACATAAAAATGGGAAAAAAAGGCGGGAACTTTTCAATTAAGGCGGACTTGTTTGAAAACTTTAATAACGAAAAAATTTTTTAGGTGTAAATTCAGTGTAAATAGTGTTAAAAACTTTTAAAACGGACGGGGATGAGGTCCCAGAGCCTGGCTCTGGGAAACCTTCGCATAAAAGATAGTTCATAAAAAGTGTTACGGACAATGATGTAGAGGGTGAGAAATTTGACTTTCGCCATATTTTAAACCAAGTTATAAAAGACTATATCCGGAAAATTCTATCAGTTTAGAATTTAAAGTGTTTGTTCAGTCAAAAAATGAAAAAGAACAACAGTCTATTTAAATCATATATTTGGTGTAGTAAAAGGTGTAGTAAAGGTGTAGTTGGCATACACAGAGTCAGTGTGAATAAAATTGCCATAACATTAAAGCAATATAATACTGCAAATAATTTTTTAAATTACTGTAGCTTTTTGGAGAAATATGATCTCAAAGCTTTTATCCCATCCAGAGAGATTGAGAAAACCGGAGTAATAAGATTTGTCCCAACGAACATATCCAATAAAGAACTATATACCAGGTTATCATCCAAATATGACATTATTTCTGTAAGAAGATTTAACAAAAAAATCGGAAATGACATTATTCCACTAGAGACTGTATCATAACATAACATTTTATTAAGCATAACATTTTATTAAGTGTTCTGCCACAAAACGTTAATTACGACCTTTACTCGTCCAGAATTTTTGAATATATAGCTCCTTTGCAGCAATGCTACAAATGTTTTAAATTCAATCATTCAGCCAAAATATGTAATAATAAACAGGTATGCTCTATTTGTACTCAAGAACATCACTTTAAAGAGTGTAATAATGCAGAAAACATTGTGTGTTAACTGTCAGGGACCTCACTTGGCAATATCAAAGCTATGTCCAGTCAAACAACATTTGCCACTACTTTGAATTCAAAAACTAATGTTACTGATTTTCCCTATCTACCTTCTGTGACATCAAGTAATACTTTAAATAATACGAAACAATTTACTACGTTAAAGAAAGATACAAAAAATTTAAATGGAAAATCGAATATTGACTCTACCGCATTAAGAAAGAATATTCTTTACAGCTCTGAACTAATTGATGTTTTAGTTCGAGCTCTCATAGAATTAGGAAATAAGGTGGAAGAACAACCTATTAACACAGATTTTATAAGAAACATACTCATTAAGCAGCTATCAACATCAATTTAATGAACAATAAAAATCAAATAAATTCTTACCTTAGCATTGCACAATTTAATATTCAAAGTATAAAAACAGAATTACCCTCTTAAATTTATTTCTAAATAAAAATAACATAGATATTTGTCTTTTGAATGAAACCTGACTTAAAGATACTGACACAGTAAAGATATATGGTTATAATTTTTTATTTTAAAATGCCATGAACAGACATGGTGGAGTATGAATATTGATAAAATACTCGATAAAATATTCATTACTTGATACACATTTTCATCAAAATGTAAAAAATATAGCTATGTTCGTTCAAACTTAAAGTAAATCATTTACTGTTCTATGTGTTTACTGTCCCCCAAGTGGAAATGCTAGAATGCAAAAATGAAAAGTATTTTTAAATTTGCCCAAACCAATATTCGTTGCTGGCGACTTTAACGCACATCATATTGCTTTTGGTTGTGTTAGCAGTAAATCTAGAGGACATGAATTTTACGACATTATAGATGAATTAGATCTTTGTATATTAAATAATGGTAATCCAACTACTGTAACTTATCCCAATCGTAATCCTTCTGCTATAGATGTAACTTTTACGAGTGGCGTTATAGCGCCAATGTGTGAGTGGCATATTGATGACGACCCAATGGGGAGTTATCACTACCCTAGTATAACTAAAATTAATGTCTTAACTAATGTTTTAATTAATGTTTTGACGACCTCGGTGGCGCAGTGGTATAAACAGCCGACTGCTACGCTAGAGGTTCCGGGTTCGAATCCCGGCGGGGGCGGACCTTTGTGTTATTTGCAAGACGCATTGTTTCGCTTACCGGTCTTGGATGTTGTATTCTTATTTATTTAGTAAATACCATATCGTTGCTTAGCACCTGCGATACAAGTTCTTACGATACTTACTGCAGGGCTGAGTCAATGTGTGTGTCGTGATGTGGTTATTTATTTAACTAGCAAATATAAGGAATGTGATCCATTAGATAAATTTTTGTACAGTCAACTGGAAAAAATTGAGGGAATTATCAGAAAACATGTTTAATAACATACTAAAACCGAACGTTTACTAAAACCCCACAATTGAAAAGTATATGTGTCCCTAAATTTTCTAGAATTAGGAAAACTAGGAAGGAAGTAGGTCCTTGGTGGAACAAAATTTGTGAAAACAGTGTCATAAAAACTTATGAAGCTTTAAAATTTTATGGGAATAATCCGAGTATGGAAAATTACATATAATAAAAAAGGAAGCAATTGAAAAAAGAACTATAGCTGAGGAAAATAAAAAGTTGGCCTAATTTGTGTGAATCTTTTAATAGGACAACACCTATCAGTTTAATCTGGAAATATATAAAAAAAATTAAGCGAGTAAAATTTAATGATAATAATAGTTCAGATGAATTTGTTGAGCCATTGTTAAATAAATTACAGTCCAATAGGGATTTAGATGAAACAGTTGAAGAATTATTTTCACTAAATAATAATAACACCGAATCAGAATTTTTATTAGAGTCCTTTACATTTAATGAGTTCATCCTAAGTCTTAAAACAAGACGAAATACTACACCTGGCCTTGATGACTTACTTTATATAATAATAATAAAATTACATATTACTCCTCAAAAACTCTTGCTAGTTATAATGAATTTATTATGGAAAAGTCAAATAATACCAGAGTCTTGGAAAACACAGTGTGTTATTCCTATATTGAAACCCGACAAGCCACCTGATAAAGCAGATTCTTATAGACCTATCTCTCTTCATGCATTGGTAAAATCTTTGAAAATATGATTAAAACAAGATTGGATGAATGAAGAGTCAAAAAACTTAATACCTTCTATTCAGTATAGGTTTTGGCGTGGTAAAAGCTGTGCAGATAGTTTATATCATTAATTTCTGATTTAAAACACGCGAAAGTGGAAAAAAAACACGTAGTGTGTGTTTTTTAGATATCCACTGAGCTTTTGATAACGTAGTTCCTAGTATTCTGATTAAAGTTTTATCTGTAATAGGAGTCCCTGGGCATCTATGTCAATGGATTTTTAACCTTTTAAATCAACGGGTTTTGTATTTGAAATATAATAATATGTTATATGGACCTCGAGAAGCATTTAAGGGCACTATGCAGGGTGCAACTCTGTCTCCACTTCTTTATAATATTTACACTAGTCAAATATTAAAACATGTTGATACCAATATCGTTAATATCCGTCAGTTTGCAGATGATATTGTTTTATTTGTTATTGTTTTGGGGGCGGGACTTTGTGTTATTTGCAAGACGCATTGTTTCGCTTACCGGTCTTGGATGTTGTATTCTTATCTATGTAGTATATACCATATCGTTGCTTAGTTCCTGTGACACAAGTTCTTACGATACTTACTGCAGGGCTGAGTTAATGTGTGTGTCGTGATGTGGTTATTATTATTATTTATATAGTATTAGTCCTGAGGTCAATGTTGCTAAACAAAATATAAATAATGCTTTAAAACAGTTATATAAGTATTATTCAACTACTTTAAAGTTAAACATTAACGCAAATAAAAGTAGTGTCCTAACTATAAGTAAAGATTTATCATTAGTTGATATTATATATAATGAGACTGTCATTGAAGAAGTTGAAACTAAAAAAATATTGGTATAGTCATTGATAAAAATTGAGTTTCCAACAACACATTCAATACATTGAAGGTAGAGCTTTAAAGGGACTTAATGTTTTGCGTTGTTTGACTGGATTATCTTGGGGAGCTGATCCTAAAATTCTAGGTATTTTGTATAAATCTATAGTTCTTAGTCATTTTGATTATAGCTGTTTAGCCTACATTACCAGTGTACATACTCGCAGACTAGACATTGTACAGAATAGAGCTTTAAGGATAATAACAGGAGCTATGTGTTCTACTCCTATTAGAGCAATGGAAGTAGAAACAAAAATAATTTGAGTTTGAGATTTTATTTAGCACAAAGGTTTATTCTTAAAATTTTGACTTCTAATAATGTTGAAGTTATAAATTTTATTAGAGCTAAATCTAACAGTTGTGATCTTGATCAAAAAGAATCGCCTCTTGGTCTGTTAAGAGGTAAAACTCCACAGTTGTCTTGTATATTAAAAACAATAAAGAAAAATTTAAAACAGTTTATACAAAATCTCCATGGGCTTGTTATAGTGGAATTTGTAAAAGTAAAATTGTAAATATTTCAAGATTAACCACAATTGTAAATAACAATTTTATTTAGCACTTGTTTCTCAGATTCCACATTATTACAAATTATACACAGACGGAAGTAAATAATAATTATTGCAGAGTTGCTTTTTATGACCCTCAGATGAAATTTATTCAAACATTTAAATTAAATCTAGAATGTAGTATTTTTACAGCTGAATCTTTAGCTGAATGTATGAAGCACTTAAACTAGTAAAACTGTAAATAATTGGAAATATTTTTTAATTGTCACTGATTCTTTAAGCATAGTGGAATCTCTACAAAATGTAGTAATTTATTTTAAAACAATTCTATAAATTATATGATAAGAGTAATGACTTGTAATATTCAAAATATGAACAAATTTGTTACCTTTTTGTGGGTTCCCTCTCACAGAGGAATTACAGGTAATGAAATTGCTGATATGGCTGCGAGTAAAGAGATTGACAATTTAGATGTAAGCAATATTTATAAGATACCTTTTACGGATCTTCAAGCCTACATAAATATGAACATAAAACAACTGTGGAAGAAATTATGGAGTGAAGATTTAAAAACAAAAGGAAAATGGTACGGAGAAATACAAAAAGACCTTCCAACAAAACCTTGATACTATAGTTAATGCCACTAGAGATTTTATAACTACAGTAATTAGATTAAGATTCAACCACCACACTACACCAATGCATCTATGCAAAATTAATGATATTTACAACAACAAATGTAACTACTGTGATAGTGGAACGGGCGATATAAATCATTTCATATATGACTGCAAATATTTTTTAATTCAAAGACTAATATTAGTGAGTGACTTAAAACAAAGTGATCCCTCCCGCCGCTTGCAAGAACTTTTATCAAATGTTGAACCATTTAAATCATTATATAAATTTATTAAAAATACTGTGACTAAAATTTCATAAAATGATGTGACAAAGAAAGAAATCTTAAGCAAAGACATTAAATTAATTACGGTTATGGCTTATAGGACATCGCATCCAAGCCAGTAAAAATCTTAAAATAAAAAAATGCTGTATGGAGGATGTTAGTGTCTTAAACTTATAGTTTTGAGAATATCAATATTTAAATACATCAAAATTCTTTTATTTCATAAAAACAATACATTTTATTATACAGATAAATTAATTACATATTGATTTCTATTATGCAGATAAATATTTATAGTCACATTAATGCATGTCTAATTTTTGTTGCTTTCTCAATCAAGTTATTAAGATAATCAGACTTTTCTTCATCTGTTTTTAAATCAGAATAGAAGCTGAAGGGGACCTAAAAATTTTTTATTATGAAATATTTATGAAGAATGATCTTATTGCCTATGAATTTGTATAACTTACCAGTGCAGGGTAAAATCCTAGAGTTTTTAATTCTCTTGATTTTGAAAGAAATGGGCCAATAGGTTCATTAGAATCTTTGATTAAACCATTTCTACCAACAATTACAAGAACTATCCAAAAATTATCATTATCTGGAGGAGTTTTAATAAGTCCAAACTTTCTTAAACTGAAGTGGTCTGAGATAGATAATGGGTTCCCATCAGGACTGTTACACAGTATAATATCTGTAAAAAAACGTAATATTCTATGTTTATTTCCTTAAAATGATTTTGTAAAAATGTATACTGTGCATAGAGAATCATGGTACCTCCTCTTTGGTGATGTGTTAAGACATGGTCTCCTACCACATAGTCTTTACCTCCTCTGTTATTCCTTAACACCCTGACCATATCTAAAACCATTCTTTCGGATGCATTATACTGTTTCTTATATTCATCAGTTGGAAAAAAATCTGTATACTTTTTTGCAAGAGTTACACATATTTTGGCAGGTAAAAATTGTATGCCATCTTCTTTACAAAATATTTGAGCCACATTATTGATTAGCAGCACTTCCTTCCCATACATATAATAGTTTTTGTCATAAACTCTATTCAAATATTCAGTATCAAGGACTTTTTTTATAAGGTCTATAGGGTAAATCTGTAAAAGCGCTAAGTATGCTATACAACACGTAAAAGATCGACCATGTCTTTTAATTTCTTCTTCCCTTTTTGGGTCCCTTAATTCTTCTACAATTCTGCCAGAAAAGCTTCTTTTACATTCAGGCACATAGTTAAAAGTTCCATAGGTCAGTACTAACCTTTCTATGTCCTTTATCCTAGTATTTGATAAATTTTCTATAACATTATTTGCTATTACATTGAGGCATGCTTTGTGAAAAGTAAGTGTGGCCATAGCTAGTAAAGCAATATGAACATTACACATCATTGATAGTCTTGGTACTTCACTTTGTAACTCTTCTAGTAAGTTGTAAATTCCATCATCTTGGCTTGTTTTGATTGAGTAACGTAAAATTTTTAATAAGGCAGCTAAAGAAACTTCATTTATAGTTTTTGTGTTAGCTATCACCTGGTTGGTAATTTTATTTATTAACTCATTACTTCTAATAGGAGTTTTACTTTTAAAAAATCCCATAGCTATGATAGCAAGATCATCAATACTAAATTTACCAAAATTTTTAATCAGCTCTACTTCTAGATTGTGCATGTCAAATGGTGATCTCCTGAGCACTCCAACAAAAAACAGTGTTTGAACCAACTGCCCTGGTGTCAGTGTCTTAGCTCTAGATGCTAATTTTTGTAAACATTTTTGTGAGTAGTCACTTACTCTTGTAACATTTAACATGTAAAATAAGGATAAATAAGAAAGCATTTCATCAAATTTCCAACTGAGAATTCGTTTCAAGCATTCATCGTCCAATGCTGCCCAAACTTCAATAAAATTTCGCGACCTAATCGATTCTGTTTCTGGCCATTTTTCTACAGCATAAAAAAGATTTTTCAGCTCATCATCACTTGCATTTTTTATATTATCAGTAAGGTTATCAACAAATTTATCAAACATTTTATTTGATATGCATAGATTATTTTGTTTTGCATACCCACTAAACTTTGAAAAGGTATCAAATAAAAATTGAGGTGAAGTGTTTTTTTTCTCTGCTACTGTTAAAATCTCTTCGAATTCTTCTTTGGATAAAACATGATTAATGGTGTCTATCGGAGTGTTGCTTAGAACTAAGGCATATCCTTTATTTTCCATTAAAGAATATGCATATTTATTTTCGTGTTCAATGAACATTTTACCACATAACATTTGGTTTCTATGAAAATTTCTTCTAGTATTTTTATATTTGCTGGCACGAGATAGCAGGAAGTCGGATTTCCAGTACATACTGGGTTGAATAGACCTCACCACTCTTAATATTTTATTCATTGTGTTTATTCTTAATTAATATTTATTGTTTTTATTCTGATGGAGCTTCTAATTTTAGAGGTTATAGTATTGCAAGCAGAAAGATGCGTATTTGTAGTCTTTGGAGGATTTATTTTTTGACTGATTTCAAAACGTCAAAGTCAACTTTATTTTTCTTGGTTGAGACAGAAAAAATATCCATGAACAGCCACACTTATTAAGAGAAAAAACTTTATATAATTCTATCTCATTCTTGCTGAGAAATAGCTAATGAAAGTCAA
This sequence comes from Choreutis nemorana, assembly GCA_949316135.1. Lineage (NCBI taxonomy): Eukaryota > Metazoa > Arthropoda > Insecta > Lepidoptera > Choreutidae > Choreutis > Choreutis nemorana. Next base: position 4,662,238 of record OX438601.1, on the reverse strand, counting down.
TGGCAACCATTATGTATGTGTGAGTTTGAAGTGGATTGCCAGATTGAAGAAAATTTCCGATCTCATTAAGTAAAATTAAAATGTTTTAAATTCAAATGTATTTGAAATAAGTATTTAAATCGATTTTAAACTACCATGGTTCGGAATGCTATATTTTACGCGGTGAATAACTTCAAACATTTCGATTAAATATTATAATGTATTCACGAACATGTAAGTACATAATGTCGATACAGAAGTAGGTCTGAGAAAAATTTAAAAAGCGTGCTTAGGATTTATGTTATTGTCGATACAGGTTTATTTCTCTCTTACTTAATTATGAAAGTACCTCTCAGTTTAAATTAAAAACTTTTAAAGTATCATTCAGCTAACTTACATACCGAATTTGTCACTGAAATTCCTCAGTCGGGAAGGTACTAATATATTTTTGTATTGACCTACGTTCAGTGGCAGATCCAGAAATGAAATTAGGGGGCCTAGACAGTTCGCTTTCTTACAACAATGAGGACCTTTTTTTAGAAATACTTTTGGGTGGGGCTTGAGCCCACTGCCCCTCCCCCCGGGGTTCTACTTTCCTACCCAGTTTATATAAGGCCGCTGGAGCCCGTAGCCTAATGTACCTACATGGAATTTTTAATGTTTTGTCATGGCCATGACAAAACAAAATCACAACATTTATAAAATGAAAACAATATCACAACATTTATAAAAAGGTAAAAATTACCATACGATGTAACGCGTTGATTAGTGTTGCTAGCGGTATTATGAGTTAATGGCAGGAAGTGACGTCATCAACATGCCGCCAGGTGCCGCAGCCGTCAGGTGTTTTAACATAACGCAGGGATTATAATTTTTTTAATTAGGTACTAATTTTACTTTCAAAGGTCTCAAGTAGTAGTTGTAATTTCATTTCCCAACATAACGTCTATCTATTTAAACACTATCAGATTATCTAGTTATCTGCAACATAGTTATAATAAGTTAAATAGGACGTTAGCAATAAAAACTATCTACCTTCGGTGTTAAGTATGGTATGTCTATTACAAATATAAGTTGTCGATAATCCAAACCCAACGGATAAAGAGCTCTGTTATTTGAAGCTTTTCTCCTATGTGCCGGAACTGATATTATTTCCACTAAAAGCAAAATTATAGTTATTTTAATCAATAAGAAAGTTATTAAGTAGGTACAGAAACATATTTAGAATAATGTCTAAATTGGTCATAAGGCCTTATTTATCTCTTTTATATTTTAAGATACTTCTGACATTGATAACTAAGGTCTTATTATATTTGCTGCAGTATAAACAATGACACGTTCGCGGATTTGAGTCCCGGCTCGGGCAGGTAAGTATTTTTGTGTGACAAACAGGAGTATTTGCTACAGATTGTTGGTTGTTTTCTGCACTGTGCTTTGCATTTACTTTCCATTTTGCAGCCAAATAGCATAACACACCGTACTACAAGTTTCCACGCCGGATTGAAATGCGTTGCTGTAATGTAATGCGGCTGCTTCACGTTCAGCCGGATTATAGATCCATATAGCAGCGTTGTACGTTAAGCCATTTTGCAATTTAGGGTGACTATAAATTATTAAGAAGCGATATATTTTTTAATCTAACTAAAGACTCCAAACTAAGTAAATCAAGTAGGTATAAAATGTACTTCCAAATGTAACGATAGTCTCATTTGTGAGACTGAGAAGATAATAAAATATGTTGATTCTGGATCTCGCTGGTCGCTACCGCGGGAACGCTTGCTCCACTCGCTCGGCTCCTACGTTGTGGTCACAATACCTAACCTAACATAATCTAGACGATGTTTACTGAAATACCTTTTGCCAACACTAATTCCCCATATAGAAACACTCTCACTACTTGTTGTCAATTTGGACGTCATTTTCGTTTTTGTGATCACGCAGTGCTACTTGGGGCGACAACTGGAACCAAAACTTTAAAGTGGTGTATCGATGACGCGGCCGTTTGTATGTGGGCTACACGATACTAAGCCATTTTGAAGAGTGTGAATGGCACATTAAATCTAATACACTTTATTTTTGCCGAATTGTGAATGAGATAGCCGTATTACTTTACGCTTTTCAATCCCGCGCACCAACTTTAAATACGACGTGTTATACGACTTGGCTTCCAAATACGTAAATCGTTATTAAGCATACTAAGTTAGACCAAGTCTATGGCTTTGATAAGAACTTAAAAGTTAGTCTGAAAGCGCCCTAAGGCAATATTTGTGAAAGTTACTATTACTATTTTATAATGATCTAACACCTAAATTAATCATTGTCGCCTAACTGAAGCCAGATGGACTTTTAATAATTCATATTAAGTTGATTTACCTAACAAAAAAGGATAACTTACTGTGGTCATAAGCGATGTGTACGTAACATTTGAAGTTGGTTCTCCAGTATAAGTACATTCACAATAATTGTTCGTCATTGAAGCTCTACTTTCTAGCCAGTGATCGGACTGATCCCAATAAGCGAGACACGGTGAATAGAAATAGTTTTCTTTTATTTCCTCAGTTTGGCCAAGACCAGGTATTGGAATTGGACGTTCCAAATCTTCTATTTCCCTTTTAGTACCTAAGTAAAGGTACTTATCTAACCATCTATGATCGGAACCCTATACAAGAAAAACTAATTATAAAGGCATGGAATGCTTATCCAAGACTCATGATATCAATAAGTAAATTTTATATTTTACGAATTAGTTGAAGCAGCCTGGCATCCCTCGGGTACCATCCTATTACAGGAACCTGCATAAATTTTGTCAGCTTATAAAGGTAACTATACTTATACTTTCTACATCATCTAAATGTTGATTATTAAAGAACAAACCACCTTTTTAAGTGCATTCATGTCCGCTGTTGAATTTTTGGCCGATTTTATAATGCTCGAAGATTTACTTGATTTAAAAGAAATAATTTGTTTGAAGGGCCACAGTTTACTTTCCAGTTTTAATTCATACACATTTTGACACCATATTTTCCAAAACATCTAAAAGGAAATGGTAAGTTTCAATTAAATTAACAAACGTAACTTTAATGTTCTACCTCCTCGTCATATTTAGGTACTAGTCCATTAATATTTTATTAATAGCTGCACTGCCTATATATCGCCTCGTTTATTGCCTCTAACAAGATGAGCAATAAAGCAAAAGCTTTAAGCGAAGAATGTTAAAAACTTACTTTCCTTTTGTCTATTGTCTCCAATTCAAAATATTTTGTGCAACTGTCTTTCACTGTTACTTTCAGCGTTTGCCTTTTGGTGCGTTTAAATACATCCACTTTTATAGTTGCTAGTGGATAAACACATGTTATCGCTATTGGACCGCAAATGGTATTTGACTTACAACTTTGTATCTGACATGTTGGAGAAGCTAAAATTAATTTCGACGGCGATAAACCTTAAATCATAATTACCTTGGTTTTATTTGTTATCTACTTATAAATGTGTAGGTTCTACCTTTATCATATATTAAAATATGTACCCAAATGCATAGATTTTAAGAACGTGCCACGTCGTGTAGTTTGCGTAAAAGGATTTTCAATAAGAATATTATCAAAATCATCCCCTAAAAGTTTTTGAATTGCTCCATATACCATTATAGTTAATTTAACAATATTCAGTGCATAGGTACTAGTTTGAAATTTAACAAGAATAAATGGTTGACTGGACAATGTTGATTTCTTGTTATGACAGGACATAATATTAACCAAGAGAAAATGGTCAGTGTCAGACAATTGAGAGAGACAATTGTTTTACTATGAAGAGAGGTCAATTGTATGTAGGTAGGTACAATATGCATCGTATTAGCTATGGTAAACCACCACACATCAATAGGACCCTGCTTAAATAGGTTTATCTTCTTTAGGAATAACATTATTTTGTTTATTAGTAGGAAACGTATCAACAATTAAACATTTTATTATTTTATACAACCCATTTAGAGATTTAAGCATAAAAGGTAACGAACATAAAGACAGAACTACTTATTTAAGCGTTTTATTATTATTATTTAACATATTTTGAAGGATTATTTCGCAGAAAAATTTGTTCGCTATTTGTTGTTTAGTATTGGATTAGTTAAGGGAATCAATTTTTTTTTCTTTTACAATGTAGGAAAGGAGGTAATTATTTTGGTATCCTTAATTTATACGGATAGTGAAGTAAATAAGGCACTAAAATCAAACAAGTGTATGTATCCCAAATTGTGCAGCCAAGCATCTTTGTTGTGTTCAATACATTTTTGACGAAATATAATTTATCGAAGGAAAATTTTAAGGAAAAATCATTTTTTTATTCCATAATTTTATTTAAAATATGACTTAGTAATTTTAAGATAAATATGCGTATTATTAAAAACGTGAAGTTTCATTCAAATAAAACAAATAATTTTTGAATTGATTGAAATTAAATACAACTTAACAATGATTCGACCAACACTAATAAGCTATATACTTGCCTAGCTGCTGCCGACATATTTGAGACTATATAAATTCAGAAGAAATTTAACTAACTTTGGTTGCTTTTTTCATTTAAACCAAGACCTTAGAATTACAAAATAAGTAGATAAGCAAATCAACCGTTTTCTTGTATCACCAAAGATACGTATAAGTATGAACTTCTAAAATATAATTAAACAATTAATATAAGAACTTGTGATATCATCGTATTCTTCAAAATACTTTGCATCTTCTATCATCGACTAGCGTCACCCTGGAAAAAGTTTATAATTTCAGTTAATAGATGACAACAGTTCTCATGTTAGTTACTACGACTGCCACCATAGGAATTTGAAATGTGTGTTTAGTTAAATTCCACATGCCAATCAGTGTCGTCTTATACGAACATAGGTACTTATTAAGAACTATTCTTACAATTACGTGAATTAAAAATATTGAAACTTTGCCAACCTATTTGAAAGAGGAGACCAACTGAATACATTATAAAAGATACCATCACCTTGTTAGCAAATAAAATTAAATGAAAAGGCAAAGTAACGTTCAGGAAAGCTTACGTTATCAAATATTTTCAGTATTTAAGTTTATACACCGGCCTTATTACGCTTTAGCATAGAAACTTTTGGTATTGATACTGAAGGTGGCATTGGATGAAGGTAGTTGCCATATCTGGCATGAAAGTTTTTATCTAAAGACGAGTCACTGTCACCACAATAAGCCTTAAAGTCTTTAGCGAAAGCATGATCCTGAAATAAATTTATTACCTAAAACTTACTAAAACATTACAAGCATATATTTACAAGTATATATTTTCTTCAAATACTTACCAAAACTTCAGTCTTTTTACGTAAATTAGATCGAGATAAAGTGAGAGCCAGTTCGGATTGAAGTCTATTGGATATAGATACTTCATCATCAATATGGGGACTGTCAAGTTTGTCACCATTTAAAAATTCTAATTTAGATGGTTCCTTACGTAGCCCTCCCATATTTCCATATTCTCCAATCGTAACCGATATTGGTCTAACATGCTTTTTCATTGTTGCAGTACCATTAGGAGCTCTTAGAAAATAATTCGAAGGGGGTTTTGGCTGGTGATTAGTTGGGTTTTTCATTTTATATGAATCAATTGATACTAATTCAGCCTTTTCATCTTTCTCGTTGTTTTTGAAAGCTTCTGGTGGTTCTATTTTACTATAATCAGGTGTTGGAGTACGTGTTAGGGTGCCATTTCTTAAATTAAATGGTTTCACGAGATCCGAATCTTGACTTTTAGCGATGGGTTTTAAGTTTTCTAGTTTTTTGGAGTCCCCATTAAGGTTTCCATTGGCTGTTGGCATCTAGTGAAATTAAAATTCAACATTAATCGTATGATTCAAGTTATTTTATATGGCATAATAATGTATAGATTTGTTTAACTATAGTTAATATACATTTATAAATGTAACATATAATCTGATAATCAAGAATTTTAAATATACGTAATAATTGTTTTTAAATCTGCCCCAATAGTTCAAAATAAAGTTTGACCCATGAATATTTTGTCCACTTAAAAAACCAAAATACAGTACCTTCGCATTATCGATTTCAAAGACGAGGATTATAAATATTGTCTTTCTTTAATTAGTGGCAGGTTATGAAAGTGCAATTAAATTAGTTAAGCTATTAAATTTAAATTACTTGTGATGACACCGTTGTGGATGTTATCTTCTACTTGTTCCTATATTTCGATTAATTATACGTAATGCTAATAACAAAACTCTTTAAGCCAAGCATATAATTCTGACATAGCACAGTATTGATAAATGGAGTAGCCAAAATAATTCCGTTCACTGTAGGATTATATTCTGACTTACTTTTTAATTGAATGGCGATAAAATTTTGTTAAACAAAGTCAATAATTTTCTCAAATAATAGTAGGTAAGTAACAAGTAGTTGAATGTGTAGCGAACTTATCTAGAAAATTCCTCTGGAAATGTTAATTTATACTCGTACTCGAGTAGAAAGAGAGACTAACTGGGAGAGTGTTTAAATGTCTATTAGCCAATTTAATTTCTGGTCAGAGATCTTACCGGAGGTGGTGGTGGCGGGATATCAGCATCTTTTTTCTTCTGCAGTAGAACGTGGCCGTTAGTCTTTTCAGCTGTAGTCTGTTCCAATTTCCGCAAAGGCAAAGATTGCTGGCGATCCTGTAGTAACAATGAAAACTATATTTGATTGTTATTAACTAAATAGAAACTAGAACACTAAGTTACTCGTGGTATCGCAGGTGATGACGTAGCAAGTAGAGTTATCGTTTGAAATACCAGCTAAAATAAAACAACATTTTTATTTTATTTTATACCCAATTTTTATAAAAAATTCTTATAGTCGATAAATAGCTGTTGAACTTATACGCAAAACTCGTAGCTAACTAGATCCCTTAAACAATGAAACACATAAAGTATTTAATATTATAGATATTTTGTCAATTTGTTTTCATATGAACGTGTATTTTTTGGATACGAACTGTAACTAAATAGTTTCGACATTGAACTTTGAATAGGTTACATCATCATATGAACGTATGTAAAAAGTATAGTCATAAGCAATGTAATAACCAAACGAAATAATTTCCCGTACATAAACAAACCTACATTAGTATTAGTCAGAAGGCTATTAGAATTTCTGAGATTAATAAGATATTTGTGATCTTAAAAGTACGTAGATACCTTATGTATCATGTGCCTAGAAGTAACTTATTTTTTGTAGATTTTTGTCAAAATTCAATTATAAAATATTTATGCATATTTCTATCTTTATTGAATACTCTGAAATATATACATGTTCCTTTTAGAAACTCAAGATATACAGTTTTATGTGAAGAGGAAATTTAACATTTGAAATACTACTACTAAAATATTAATTAGGAATCATTCGAAAAAAAAACACGATTTTGTAACAGGTGCCTGCAAATTCTCAGTAACGTTATCAAAAAACACAATAACGTATCTACTGTTGGTATGTAACGCTGTGTTATCGGACGCAAACAAATTGTAGATAGCTATATGTTAAAGCAGGAATTTTTCGCAATTTTTTCATACTCGTCCCACATATTGTGGAACCTGAACTCACGTTAAAGTCTTTTACTTTAGAAGTTTATCCTGTTTATGTTAATCAATCAGGAAAACTAACATGTTCTTATTATTTAAGGTGTTTTAACTGTTTGTAAATTAATAACGACTATCTAAAAAATGTAATAATAAGTGGAATATCGATAAACACCCATATAACAAGTTAGTAACACCGAATGGTTATATGTTATTAATCTTTGTACCTATACTGGTTAATCTAAGTATAGATACCAACTTGTTTACCAGCTAGTAGGTACTTAGTAAAACCAAGCAGATTCTAGACCAGTTTCATCTCTATTACCTCGCTCCAATAATAACAGGGACAATATACCTAACATGTTTACCATTAACTTACTTCATAGCACTGTATGATCACTAACGGCCTACATTTATTGTTCTTCATCTTTACTTATTGCCACCGAACAATCACACATACACAAATTACTTTGTCATCATAGAAAAAAATAGTTAATACTGTATCAGCTGTATCAAAGAATTGAAATAAGAATTTCAGTGAAGCTTGAAAAATCTCGTAAATAAAAACAGAGCGCGTGAAGGTGAACTTATTTTTTTTCTGAGCGTGGAAAATTGAGATTTGTTAGACAGAGAGCAAGCGTTGCTGCTAAGCTAGAAGGCTACGAACAGACTGAGCGCATACAGTCCCCTACTAAAACATTACCAGCTCTACCGATCTCACTGCCACACGACTTTAGCCCTTCTGAGTATAAACATTAGAGCGCCTAGGACTTATTGTCTCGTGCTATATTGACCAACGAAACCACTACAGCCGTTATCAGTGCAAAGCGGAATCATACGAAATCAAGTCGTCATGCCTCCACCAGTAATGCACTCGTATAATGACTGCAGCAAATCGATGGAATTCATCTTTGAATTGTATTAAATTTTCTTGAAAATAGTATAGAAAACGCATAAACAAGTTGTTTTACAAAAAGTTTCATAAACCGGAAATTTCATATTTAAAGATAATCTGTTTCAGACGATAATATGAAATGTATTTGAGTCGGTATTTTTCATGGAAATCTCATCTAACCAATGAAGCGTATCGTAGATAACGAAAGCGATGCTAACTGTAGATAGCCGTTGCTATTTCGAACACAATTCAACTAAAATGACCTAACTGTGAAGTTTTTCGCAAACTTTTTCAACGGTTTCACGATGATCTTAGATTTTAATTTAATTAAATTACCACGAAATAGATGCTTTCAAAAGGTTAAAAATCCCACACTACAAAAGCTATTGTCATATTATCAAGATCTAAAATTAGCTGCAAAAAGTCGCACTTGAGTCTTGAAAGATTTCATTAAAGATGAAGAAACCTCAGTGTAGTGACGATGTTACCTACTGCTTTCAATGTGTAACTACTTGGATTGACTTCTGAGACACAAACTCGTACATTCATACTGTTACAATAGATACAGTTGGTGTTTTTATACGAGTCAACGCAGGTTTTTAGCTCTCTAGTAAGGTAGGTACTCGACAATTCACTATTTTCTTTATTATGAAAATGCATTACTGCACATAACAAATATAAAGTTTAACTTTATGTTAGTTAAAAACCTTGCAAAATACTCATCTAGATCTGTCTAAACTAAATGTCGTTTGGTATTTAGTACAATTCTATATCAAGTTTTAAAATTAAAGAGTTTAGTTAGTTAATTTGCTTCAATTAAAGTTAACGTTTTCTGAGTTTTTACCATCCTAATGATTTATAATTAATGTTTTATATACTAACTTAATTAATTTCATAAACGTTTTTAGTTGTAAGAAAGAAGTTATTTTAATTATTAATAATTAAATATAATACATATTGTCTATTTGAATTCCAAAGAATTATAGGTATCTACATAAATATGTTTATAAATTGATTAGCTGTTGCCCCGCGGCTCTGCGCACGTTTTATCCAGTGACCCACCTCGGTTTTGTCCCCTTAAATGAATAAAGAAAGAATTTGTCAATCTGGTACCAATTGTTATATTTGAAATGGCTTTCTGCCAAATAATTTGTTTTCAAGATTTGGTGACTCAACTTATTTTGAACCAAATAACGAAAAATTAAGATAAAATCTGTGCCAGTTCTATAGATTTTTTGCCTAGTCAATAACAGGTCCCCAAAGGTGTAGAAACATTAAAAACTGGTATTTTTGATAATATACAGATCCATTGGATAGGATTTATCAAATATAAAATTTTTTGCAGAATCCATGATTGAAAGAAAAAATGAAAAACAAATGTTTTGGTGATCCAAATATTTTTTTGGCAGAAAACAATAAGGACTGATTACATTCTAACATTTTAGAGATGTATGATGAAACACTAGCTTTGATGCTTGTTATTTATATTCTTATCTGAATCAAATATCTGAAAACCTTAAGTATTGTTGTGAGGAGATCGCGAAACATCTCAATAACATTTTCGAATTTTGGAAGAATAAGAATAAATGATTTGCAAGAAATATGACCATCCAGGAAGTGTTAATTTTTTTGTACATAGGTGATACATATTTCACTTTTATCAAGGATGCAAAATTTCAAGTCAGAGCATTAGGTACATGTATTCAAATGAAAAAAAGTAATTTTTAAGTTTTTTGCCATCAAAATATTTTTACACAAAATAAGAAGAAAGAAAACACCTATAAAATAGCTGATAACTGCTGAAATCTTTTACTGATTCTAATGCAGGGTACTCACTCAAGAAACTTCTATAAAATACAAACTTCTGCTGACTCACATCAACTTAATGAAGTACAATGTTAAAATCGTTTTTGGGACAATTTTCAAATTTTAAATAAGTGTTTAATATATATAAACGATAGCTGCTAGAAAAAATATTGTCTTGGTTTCGTCACTCATCATTTCACTAAAAACTGTCAACAAAGCTTGCTGCTAGAAAATATTTCAGTCTTTATAGTGTTACCTTTACCTTTTAATCTTTCTAAGCTTTAGGTAACAATAGCTTATTAATACTAACAAAAGTGACGCTTCAATGACTGTATCAATGTAATGTAAGCCAGTGTTATGAAATTACTGTATCCTGTATCTGCAAAATGTTCCAAGTGACAACTGATCCGAAAGGAAGTCAAGCATTGTACTATGTACAAATAAAACTACCACTGGATACTTTAAATAATTCAATAGGAGGGAATGATATTACTGATAAACATTGTGCAAAAATGCTATTACTGTTGTTTAAAAGGAAAATACTGTGAAAACTTCTTTCAAGAACCTGACTCCTTTTTTATAAGTTTCAAATGGTGTAAAAGAAAAGCAACAAAAATATTTCTTCGTGATTCGGCATAGTAATCGAAACTACTCCAGAACAAAAACTAGATCCAGTCATCATTATTCTTCGACTGCATTACCACTTGCGATCAAGTGTGGCATGTCATACTTAAATACGTATGTATTCGTAAAAAGCCTTATACAATTATACTTATTCGTTTCACCGTAATCGTTTGTAGGAATCATTACTAGTTAACTTGTGACAATACGCAGAGGTAGTAAGTCCACAGTATTGTTCCTTGTAAATAGCTTGCTCGTACAATGCTTACAAAAGAGTCAGTCGTTACTTATAACAACTCACCTCGAGATATTCATTACATGTACCTATTTCTTCTGTCCTTAGAAACCTGTTTTCTTTGCAAAAAAATATTTAAAACAAAAATAATTATATATTTAAGTGACTGCAATAATTTCTCCTGTTGGGTTATTATTATGTAAATTATTACAATTTTTAGTTTACCAGCAAAAAAAAAAATCAGTTAGGGGGGATAATAAATAGTGTCTAATGTTTTTTTGTTTGTTTTATAGGATAGAGCTTAGAAATAAGTTACAAAATGTTGATAAATTTCGTAAAGTTGACTTTGGGTTTTTACTATTGTTAATGGTTAAATAGGTACCTTAATTAATAAATAGGATACGGGAAAAAAACATAGACAAATCCAATACGTCTTAATTATATAGCAAGACCATAATATTATTAATTTCTGAATTGAAAGAATAATAAAAATTAAATTTAATTGAAAATTCTTTATATTCGTATGAAATCGATTTGCTATGACATCGGTAACTATGCCTATTTCATTATCTTGTCCTATTTGAAAAAAGATTTCTATTTGAAAATCAGTTATAAAATTAAATATCAAGAAAAATAAAGATTTATTTTATTCTTTTTTTCTCATAAAATTATACCTATTCTCAATTTAAGTGATAAAACCATATTTTCTGGAAACTTCAACTAACAATACGATAATAGTTATCTATCAAATTCACATGACTCAGTGTATTTTATTTTATCTATTTTCTTTTTCTTTGGTGTTAAGTATTGTATGCCTCATTCATGTAATTCAGTATTTTTCAAACTTTTGTGTGATTTTTGTGACAAATGTGGAATTTAACTACATTCTGTGATGGAAATAATGATTTTTGAGATGTTAAGCTACTAGCTCCTTTACGTTATGAGACTTTTTTCGTGACGGAGCCCTCGCAGAGAAGTTACGGAACCCCAGGGTTCTGCGGAGCACAGTTTAAGGGTGGCTGAGATAATTTATACTGTACTGTACTGTAGTCAATGATAGCTATAGAACAATAAGTAAATTACTGAGTTTTTTAACTTGATTAATTGTATAAAAATAAGGCCAATATGTAATACTGGTATTTAAATACACACCGATCCGATCTGAAGCTTATTAACTTATTTTTACTACGCTACATATAAAACGAGTGAAATTGAACTTTTAATGTTTATATTAAAATTCAAATTTACCTACATAAAATATCGTAAATTAATTATGTTTGCCAATGAAACACCTGTATATATCTACTCGTACTTATCAGGTGGACTCCGCACCATAACTTAAAATATGAACGGAATTTCTAGAGTTCCTACGACAAAAATGCAATAAGTGGAAATAAGCGACAACGCATACTGCATTGTATAAAACATAATTTGCTGTATGACGTGCTTAGCATAGACCGCTCTAACTAAAAAGGTTAATACTAGGTAACTATGAATATATCACTACTCGCTTGTCACTCAAACCTATTGACATGCATTTTTCCGACTCGATTTTTTTTTACGATCCATTGTTTACAATGATATAATTGAATAAATAAAATATCATTTTTAAAAATCGACAATAAGTTTTTCGATCTGGATTCATCCCATCCATTAAACCCATAGTGGTTATGTTATACTCATAGTAACTGGTGGGCAGAAAATATGAATACTGCAGACTGGATGGGCCGCAAAACCTAATCTTGGAAAACATATAAACTAATTTCCCAACTAATCCTTAATTCCTAATGCAATGACAGAAAATTTACGCGATCCTCAATTCATTCTAATAAAAATATAAATACTATTTTATTTATTAAAATCGTACGAGTATTTTATTTTCGAAACCGTCGTGATACGTTTTTAACAGGTTGGCAAGTAACGCAGGAAAGTGCTCAGTGGGACGCTTGCAGCAAGTTTGGCATGGCTGCTTTACGATTTTTTTTTGCTGTCATTAAGATACTCGTAATTTTGGAATCTTGAATTGTTGTTACTTTTCTAAGCGTTAAATGTTTCATAGTATTCAGGACCGTATCTCTAGAGCATTTCAAGGTATTCAAAATTTTCCTGTGTGACTAAGCTTTGTTGTAAAAAACTGAATGATCTTCCTTGATTAGGAATCGCAACATTTGTATTGCTCGTTGAAAATATCTAAAATTTTGAGAAAAAGTTAGATAAAATTAAAACACAAAGCTTCCTTCACAACTTTCTACAATTGTTTAATAGTTATACATACATAGCTGTTGAAAAATATAACATTGTAAATTTCATTTAAATATTTATCGTAAACAAGCTGTTGCTCCGCGGTTTTTTACGCGTGATGTTTTAATAGTTATTCGGGACACCGAATTATATAGATATGTATAATTTAGATTAATGAATCAATTTAATTAACACCAATTTATTTTATAGGCAAATACTCTTATAGATCGTGACATCCTTAACCTTATGTTTGAACACAACCTATACATGTATTTGGAAGATCGAAAAAAAATAAAAATATGCAATACACATATGCAAGTAGCAATAACACTACACAATATTTAGCTTACTGAGCTAAGGCCCTTAGTGCAAGTGTAATCGCAGTTAGGCAGTCAGGGAGATCAACGAGGCGCGACCGCTCTAACTCAGGGAGTTAGGGTCCTTAATTTTTTCTAGATAACTGGCAACAAAATTTGGCTGCCGACTGAGTAGTTAGCTATACTTAGTGCAAGTGTAATCTCAGAATGCTCTAATTATTTTTGCGTCCTAATTTTAAAAGCCCTAGATTTTATTGTGTGGTACATATCAGTGTAATAGCTACTTTACTTCTAGTTTTCTTAAGTAATGTAACGTAGTAACTTTAAATATCCCCCTACACATACATACATACATACACAGCTTACATACACATATTTACATAGCTTATTTATAATACAAAAAAATCACATTACCAAATTGTTTTCTTTCTCCGTGTCTTCCAATGCATTGGTATCTTGACTTGCGAACATTTTTCTGTGAACCTTCTTAAATTCGTCCATTAGGGCATCGTGCTGCTTTTTTTTTTCATTAACTTTTGGTGCGACTTTTGGTGGTATTGGTTTTATTACTACTTCCTTGGCTATTTCTTCATTTGGTTTCTTCTTGTTCTAAAACAAGGGAAACATAATATCATGTTGAATTTACCTTTTTGTCAATTACATTTTGACTTCTGTGTTTAGAGTTTTTGTGTATAGAGTTTATATCACAAGGTTACCTCACCTGTTTTCGTCTCTGTATTTCTTCAGCAATGGCACTTGATAAGGTAGCAGAACTTGATATACTACATGTATCTGAATTAGAATCATTTTTCAAATTCGGAGTATAATTACACCTAGGTTTAACACTAGCGTTATTATTCGTATGATGTACTTCAACAACTATAGTTTTCTTATCTTTTTCTCCATTCGTTTGAGTTGCAGAGAAGGTACTCTTTCTTGGAGATTGGTTGTCGTAGCTACACTGTATTGTGGCGCCATCTTCTGTTAAATTTATTATCGTTCTATTCGATGGGCTCGTTATAAAATCTGTTTTACATTTATTCCTAAAATTATTTTTGCTTTCGAAAGTGTGAGGGTTGTTTGGTATGCTCGGACAATCGTAGTCAGGTTCGATGTCAGAAGGTGCATCGAAGTTGTGGATGTCACCGTTTTTCCAATCAAAATCGAGGCTATCCCATGTTCTTCTTTTTAACCTGCATGTAGTTAACCTGAAAATTTACTATTTTTATAGGTACTACTACTCAATAGAATTCAAAATATTTTGATGATATTAGTTTTACGAGATACTTTTGACTGACTCTCCCAACTTGGTAGATTTAGTGTAATGTTCGTTATTGTCAGAACAATGTTTGTATGAAACAAAACAATTGGTTTTTTAATCCAGTTACTTAACTATTAAAATATCATTTAAAAAAATGTCATTCTTAGGTCATTGATCCCAGGTAAGGTGGGTCACTTGGTCATAAATAAAAAAGCTTTAATAGTTCATGTGGGTGGATATTATCATATATTTTCAAATACCTGTCGGCCCTATCTGCAGCTTCTTCAGCGACGCTCGCGAGCCGTCTTCGGAGCGCCGCTGGTGGGGCCAGGGGCACAACTGAAGGAGGTGCCGGACTCCGCTCCCCAGCAGCTGATGAAGCGGAGCTGTTATACCCTGAACTCTCCGGGGAGACCAGTTCGACGCCAGCACCTTCCCTGACTACCAACTCCAATCTCCCACTCACTTTCATCACTGATATGGCCTGGCAAAGAAATAAAGATTACTATGCATTCTTGATCAATTAAATATAAGTTTGATTTGAGGTGTTTGCTTTTTTTTACTGTAAATCAAAGATCGAAAATGCTTATTGAGCGGAAAAGCCACTCTTAAATTTTGGTAAGTAAAACATCCACATCGTAAAAGGCTCACGACGCATTGTCGTAATGCAA
Source organism: Choreutis nemorana (assembly GCA_949316135.1). Lineage (NCBI taxonomy): Eukaryota > Metazoa > Arthropoda > Insecta > Lepidoptera > Choreutidae > Choreutis > Choreutis nemorana. Next base: position 4,646,624 of record OX438601.1, on the reverse strand, counting down.
AAAAGTCTGACAATCACAACGCGTCGTGAGCTGTTTTTTCGATCAATGAGCATTTATGGTCTTTGATTGAAAATATATTTTCATAAAAGGTTGGGGTGTTATTTGTTTGGTCTTTTTTTCTTTAACTGAAGTCCATCATTCATTGTGAGTATTCACATTTACTTACCCCGTTATATATTTTATTATTAAAGAATACCAGCTATTTCTATATTTTTTGTTGAGATCCATTCGCCTACGTATTGTTTAGACAAAATACATTTTAACTTTTTTAATAGATTCTGTAATACAATTTACTGTAATTTACTATAATATACATTTAATCCTTCTTTTTGACATTTTAAATAAGATTTACAAATATTACATACGATTTAAGTTAAGGTACATTTTATTATGTTCTTATTTCAAAGAATTGTTTGAATAACATTAAATATATCCTTTATGCCAAACCTTGCGTGGTTAATGAGGAGTTTTATGAAAAGATGAAAATTTTCGTTGTCATTTCATTTATCCACTACATATTTTCTAGTAAGGCTCAAACAAACAAACAAGTTAAACATTTTTGAAACACCTCTGAGTCATAAACAGGCCAGTTTTGATTCTAACTAATCTAATAATGTCTGTCAAACTTGTCGAACTAATACAGCAAAATACAGACCGTTTTACATTCGCCCAATGGGCTCAGGATAATCTATGTATTGCTATTTAATCTCGTAGAACTGCAGTGAACTTGCCTCATTAAAAGTAGTATTAGTGAAATCTTGTCCGTTGCAGGAGAGGATCTGGTCTCCAGGTCGCAGGCCGGCTTCCCGCGCGATGCCGCCCTCCCGCACAAACTGAACGAATATACCAGGCTTCCAATCTGGACCTTTGCAGATTCTACAACCCAATCAAAAGACAATCAGTACATGTAAAATGAAATCAGATATGTATGTAGTGTTCAAAAATATTTTGGTCATAAATAAATCAAATCCTGAATCACCAAAAATTGCCAAACGAAAACACTAGGTTTACTTGTGATAAGGCCAAAAATCACTTATATTTTGTTTGAAAACAAAGGAGAAATATAGCGAGAATTAAAAATACTATCAAAACTCGAATATACAGAAAAGGAAAGTGAACATATCAAAACGACTTACCCACAGCCGAGTTTGGCTCTAGGCGGCACGAGTATCGACAGTCGCAAGTCAGTCGTTCTCTCTGTTTCATGGCAGAGAGTTGGTGACGATGACACATCAGAGTTGAGAGACGCTCGCTCTGATACAAACTGCCACGAAAGTGAATCGTGAGCTTTGCTGTAACAGATTGAACACTATTTATATTTTGTAAAACAGCGACATTATTAAATTTACCTCTACATAAGCAAAGCATTGACGGTTTAAGACATCAAGAGCATGGCCGTGTCAATAGGCAACGGTCATAGATTAATGATTGGTATTCCCGCTGTCGGAGAAGATTTATCTATACAAGCGATATAACCATACCATCTCGTCTGCTCGCTTGTCAATGAAAATTATTTCATGTTACAATCATAGATTAATTACTGGAAATCGCGGTGCTCCTACTAAATGGAGCATACGCACAAGAAAAATGCGTCAACTCTAAGTACGTCAATCTGGAGTAGTTGATACCATCTCCTAGCAACGGATGACTGAAGGTGACGTAACAGAACACATAACATAAACTCTTTCCGTAATTAATTCCTCAAGAGGGTTAGGCAAAGGTGGTATACACCGCATTTCGCATGTTTGTGTTGAATACCAGTGTACCAGGTTGCGAATCTGTCGCCACTATTCGGGCACAATGAGGGCCATGGCAGCTACAACTTACGGCAACCCGAGACTCGAACCCTCGACCTGTCGGGTCGGTCGGTTAACCAAGGCACGTAACAAAATAAGCTACCACGTCCTGTGTGTGTGCCGTATGTTCTAAATAGATTACCATCTAATTTAATTTGAACCACAACATAAAATAATACTAAGAATATTTAGATTTAAATTATTCATATTAATTAGGGCCTATAGTGTAGAAACCGAGTTTTTACAGCAAAACCTATGATATACATAGTTTGATTCTTAAATACTAAATTTACCACAATAATACCGTAATTTTAATAATATTTTCTCCTGAACAATTTACTTTATGCATTTAGTTATAGAGCATCAATATGTTTGAGTAATTAAAAAAAGTACATAATATTACACAATTTTCCCATTAATCGGCTAAAATCTACAAGTTGACAGCTTTAATCTTTACTCAAGCATAGATAAAAGCTTGATACTGGTGACAGCTAAAACACCGAGCAACGATACAATTTCTAACTATCGTTTTGGTAACCCCTTTTTAAACAGCACAATATTTTTCACAATGATATAAAAATATTGAAATGAATGAATGAAAACAATCTGGTTTACATATTAAATAGAAAAAATTAACTCATTTTTGAACTCTTTAATATTTTTAACAAACAAATGTTTACGCGCTTACGAAGTTGTATTGATTTGACAAAAAGTTAGGGATTGGGTGAATTGATTAGTTTTTGTAAATCTATGTAATTGAGTTACGTTTTTGTCATTGGTTTAAGCCTTAAACCTTTAAATAAGTGTTTTATAATAATTTGAATCCATAGATTTGCATACATACACCAGTAAATATTCATTCAAAAAATCGCGAATAAATTACAATTCATACAACTAATGTTGTGTTAAAAGTCTGTCTAGTCAGAGCGCAGCGGAGACCAATCATTAATTGCTTCAGCTAACCATTGTTGACCTTTATGTCACTAAAATAGATAGATATTAAAGCTACTCACTCTTTTACTGGTAGCATGCCGACATCTGAAACAGGAACAAATGGTTTCTTTTTATTTACTACGAACTATGATGTTTTAATTTTGTTATTAGCAGGTACGTCGAAAAAACAGAGTACGAGTATAATGCACGAAGCAAGGAAATATTAATGTTAATTTTCATTCACATAATTTATTATTATAATTATGTGGCGATGACAAGACAAGTGGATATTTCTTCACCTATCATTGATGATCATCAAGAAACATTTTGTAGGTATACATTACAAGTTGTCAGTCAACATTCAAAGGCTTTCGATTTCAATGAAGTAATTTGCGCAATACGCAACTTTATAAGCAACTTTTGGGAACCCACACACTTTCTCGATTATCTCACAAACGGATAGGTGCTATATGTGTAGATACTGCCATCATCATGTTGGCGTAACTTGAATAGAAAATATGTTAGTCAACCATTATTTGCGGCATTATCACTTAATAAATGGTATAAGTAATTTTAACTAATTACAACCTTCTGAGTCTAAATACGATTTTACCTGCATGAGATTTTTTCAAATGATTATTGGTGCATTTATGATATTTACCGTCTCTACCAAAGCTTTATACGTTGTTTTTCTTAATAATTTAGTGTTACTTTTTAAGTTAATCTTTAGGGGCGTGACCAAACAACTTTCTGTATGGCGAAACATTTCTTACTCAGAACTGAAGAATTATTAAGAAAGATTAGTCTTACTTCTGACTTTGATCTTGAGCCTGGATTGTGAGGACATATAGTGCACCAGCTCAGAATGTATGGCATCGTCTACACGATATCCATTAACGCTCACCAACTGATCGCCCACCTGCAATAAGACATACAAAAGTAATTAAAAATAATGGATCCTTTCATAAAACTTGTTTAAACTTATCATTATTTAATAGTATCATTGTTTAATAGCTGAAAAATTAAGGTTACGTAATGAAAGCAGGCACACGAATAAGAGGCGGAAATGTGAGAGAAATAGGGGGCTCCCCACCGTGTCGGGCAAACAAAATGAAATATTATAAATAGTATTTCTCAGCGGTTTCGAAACACAATAGAGCATAAAGTTATTAGTTCAGTGGACATTGCGACACGGTTGCGGGTAAGAGGTGCTAACTGCCTCCGCTTCATTTCGCAATCTTTCAGACAAACGGAAGATAAATACCTAGTCTGCCAAATAAATTGCTAAAAAGTCAAATCAAAACCATAACTTAGGTGGCAGTCGGCAGTGTTCAAAGATCACTCACTATCTTATCTTTATCCGAGCTTTGCCCGATGAAAGCTCTTCTTTAGGCTTTGTTTCGAAAATACTTTGGAATATTTCTTAGAGAAAAGTTAGGCAAAAGTTTTAAACCAAACTGCTAACTATGAAGAAGATAAAAAAACGATGTAAACAACAATTACAAAATACAAAGGACATAAGTCCTTGAGGTATTTAAATTTTTTTGTCATGTCATTTGTGAACTTGTTAAGTCATGGAATTATTAAATAGTCCAAAACAATTGATCTATAATGTGGTTTTTTTCTGAGATCTGATGATGTCTAACTAGGACAGTGTTCCTTAAGGTCAAGACCAATTTTAATCATTTTGATTCATTCTTATTTTCGAAATTATCAACGTTAAGACTAACCAATTTACATATTTTAGTTAATATTTTTTTCAATGGTCAAAGTTGTTTGTTTCGTTGGTTCTTAACTTCTATATACCTACGGTAAAATTGAATGATTTAGGGAAATATTCACACTCTAATAGATATAATACATAGCTGAGAGCTCATTTTACGCTTTCAGGAAGCAGATTCAAACATATTATACAGTATTTTGATCGCTGTAGTTCACACTATATCGTTGCTTAGTACATGTGACACAAGATTATTTCTTAGTGCAGGGCTAAGTCAATGTGTGTCACGATGTGGCAGCCTCGGATATACGATTTTTTTGAACCAGGGAAACATTTGTAGTGGCGCCCTTTATTAGCTTTTTTTCGCTGGAAATCTAGCTATTTTTTGGAAAAAGATGTTTGTTTTTGGCGCCCTACATTTGGCATTTTGACTTGCCCCGCCCCCCTAGATACGCGGCTGTGCTGCGGTTATTGTTATTAGCCACGCAAATTTTATTTCCAACCATTAAATTTTTACATATAAAAGTTGAATTAAAATCTAGATATTTATCAGATTTCATAACAAATGTAGACATTAATTACCCGTAGGTCCATATGTAGGTCCATCAATGACTTCAATAAGCACTAAACGAATACTTATATTATAGTTTACTAAGTGGGTTGCGAAAGGGATTTTTATTTATTAAAATAAATGTGCTTGTCTAAATATTATACTTACCTACATACGAGTAGGCTAATAAATCCGAAAGTATTAAATTATGTAGTACCTAAACACCAAACCATTAGATTGTTTTAAGTCGTAAGAAAGTGTTATTAATATTTACTAATCGTTGGATGTAAATATGATTCATCATATTACCATCACCTTAAGGTGGCATTTAGTTAAACTTGTATTTATTAGATACTTCAGCAAACAATCTTGCAGGATGTAGGTAACTATTTTTAAATGAAAGTTCATTTAAAGTAAATTTAATTTAAAGTAGGTATCGGTGCAACACGCAACAATGTTGGTTGGTGGTTTCATTAAATGTATGTTAAAGTAGTTATGTGCAAGCTGTTACGTTTTGTAACTGTTAACGAGTAAACCTTACAAATTCCACCAATCTCCATAGTTTCGATGTTAACTCGACCCGAACCGTGGCCTACTTTCATTGCCGTCGTCGGCTTATCGCCGATTTGTGATTTGCTCAAAGGGATTATGAGTACAACACAGTCATTAATTTCTTTCCAAAGACTGGTCGGTTTCGCTCCACTAGTCTACTCAGTTTGCGAAATTCAAATTCCTGAAGGTTATAACCGGTAGTATTCGCATTAGACAACAAATATTTGTAATCAGACAGTCCGAAACCATTTAACCAACTGTAATTCCTGTACCTAGCCAAATGTTACCTAATATCGAACAACAGCGGTAAGTATTGCAATTTTAGGTATGTGTATAATTATCAACATCCGACTGAAAAAGGTTGTTGAATTATGCGATTTCGATTATGTAAAATTATGATATCAGACGTTGAATGATGTTGACGTCATACGGAACGTTCGCGTGTCTAATAGTGAGAAAGAAGCAATTTTTTCACGCTAGGCTTTGTCGCGTGCGCAGACACAGGCAGTCGTCGGGCGCCCCGAGCAAGCAGCCGAGCCGTGGCCGGACAGGTCTTCTCATGGCCCACATATCCGACAACTTTCGATAACACTTTCCTCACAGTATACCTTTTGGCGTTGACGTTTTGTGACGGCAGACTCCGCGACGCTAGCGTGGCCCTTCCGAAATAAATTTACTTTCATTACATTCTTACACGTTGGTAAATGTTTCACAAAAAGTAACTTTCGTTCAAGGGTCTGAATGGAGGACGATATTCTACAAATGGAATGTTACTTTAATATCATACATGACATAAAAATGTATTTCATACATTATCACTACCTATACACAAATAAAAAAACAGGTATTTGGGCATTTACCTTATTTAAATAAAAAGAGTCGAAGATTAAAGTTTTAGGAGAAAAATGTTTTGGTTTTCAGTTTTAAAAATTCCGATTGATTTATGACTACTTGTGTAGGAATGTTGTGAGATTAATCGCGTTCAGGGTAGCAGTGGCATTATGTCAAGTATTTTTGCAGCTGTGTATATTAAATGATTCACACACTATACACCTACAATATTGATAAAACTTTGTTTTTATATTTAAAAAAACAATATGTAAATTACTCACTCAGCCATTTTTACAAATATTTCATTTCTTTTTTAACTCGAAAATTAAAGGAAATCTTACTTTCTCTGAAAAACTTAAGTAAAAATAATTAATTTCACGCAAATAATTGTCACGGTAATTACGACAGTAAATACCTACATTTCTTCGCTAGGGCATAATTCAATATCTACCCTACCATTAACTTTCTAAAAAAATTGATAGAAAAAAATACCGAAAATTACATTTTATGTATCATTAAAAATTAATATTTTATACCTTACTTTTACTCTTAAGAACGTTTGTTGATGTGTAAGTTTTTAGTTTATATATTTTTAGCACATTTAAAAACATTATGTTATTTTGAGACAATATTGAAGTGAGCGCATTGATACGAGAGCTGTAGTAAGTAGAAAGTCTCGATCATTGGAGGAAGTAATTGTAAGCGTCGATTGCTGGACACGTGCGAAGTACCACCTCACGGTCACAGGAGAACGGAATTCTTCTAAATTATCCTGTAATTACCACTTCCTGCACTTAGAATGCAGCAGCAAAGTACGGGGTTTGACACCTTTTCCCTCTTACATTATAATTAAACGAGTTTCACCTCCTGTTAAGTTTCTCTTATTTTCAAAATAAGAAATTGCTTAAGAAAACTGAAGTAATCGAGAAAAATACATCCGTCGACCGCATGTGTATTAAATAGGTAGGTACCTACGCAAGCTCGCAAATGTTTTCAATGGAAAATGTAACTCGTGCTTGGCGTCAGTCACGATTTGGACCAATCTTTAGAATACATTGTTCAAATTTTTATCAACACCTGTCGAAACTAGGTCTGCAATGAGGAAAGATTACCGACACAATGCCTATGACCTACCGATTTAGTAACATTAGGGTTTAAAGGTAAGCATGTAAATAATTCATAAAGATGCAATGATGTAGTTTCTACGACTCAATTTGTTTACATTTCTCAGGATTCTCTGGTGCGATTGTCTTCATTGTTTGTTAATAAAAACAACGGATGCAACATGTAGGTATATACTTCTCGTGAATTTTCGTAACTGCTTTGTTAAGGAAGTAATCGTGTGAAATTATAAGCAGAAACATTCGCAATTATTCGATTATGTGCGCATTCTTTTGAGTATAACTATCTTATTACAACCGACTATGGTCAAACTTTGATCATAAAAACATTCTCATCAACATGTATGTGCATGTGAAAGATTTCACTTAAATAGTTTCACCAGTTGGAGGCAAAAGTTTTATCATATCCATTAAAATATTATCTTTCTACCAAGTTTAAGATTAAACTAAACGCAAAATCAAAAACGTGACTTTAAACATAATAAGCATTGTTAAAATATCTTGAAATATAGATGATGGGTTATAAAATTACATTACAAATGTTACCTATCCATAGAATCACCAGGTAACAATAACGCAACAAATAATGAAGAAGGTATAATAACTAGATCGTTATGTACAAGTTGTTCAACAGATAGAACGATCATCAAGTACCTAGTAGCCAAGATTAATGAGTTTTCCAAAGGAAGCTTGGCGATTCATTACGTGAACACTTGAAAGAATAGAATGCTTGCGACAACTCAACCTCGGATGTAGGTAATTGTGCAGTAGCTAACTACAAGCAGGCCAATGAGTTAATTGTGACCAGCTGTGGGATACCATGGCCCGTGGGAATGAGCTCCGAATATAAAAACTGTCAACTAATAAGATTCAATCTTCCCTTACAACCGTTCGTACGTAGGTACTACATCTAAACAATGAAATAATTCAACATTGCTCAATGACCGTACAAAAACTGTGTTTAAAACACAGCCACACAAGAGCTCGTGTAATTCTTGTAATTTCAATGGATGTTTTAAAACTTTTTTTTACTATTTACCAATGAGTCAGAGATATGCACTTTAAATAACTGTTCAGTTCATAAAAATATCAAATGGACTAACCTTGAGGCCTTGGAAATGGGCTTCCGAGTTTAATTCGACTTTGGAGACGAAGAATCCCGTAGCATACTCTTTGCCCCCTCGCAGCGAGAAACCGAAGGCGGGCGCCGCTCTGCGGGGCCGGAGGAGCCTAACTACCCGGACTCTCCGATCATCGGCCGCCACGCTCGCTAACCGCGAGCCGGACGTCGTAGAACCTGTCGATGCTGCGTACATTGCTAAGGAGAAAAAAAAACTGAATTAATAAAAAAGTCAATGTAATTAAATTGGGTCCACCCATAAGGTACCCTTTCAAAAAAAGGATCATAAATTGGTTCATAAACAAAAACGAAGATATACCCTAACACTAACACTGTACAGTCGAATTTAGATTATTTCCATTTTGAAAGATAAAAGATCAGTCGAAATAAAAATATCGCGATACTCAGGCTAAAAATCTAAAAATCAGTTCAGTTTTCAGTATAATGCACCCATCGAGTTCTAGTGTGAGAATTATTGCAAGAGCAAAGTTGGACTTCATGGGCAGCATTGGCGAGAGGCTTGAAGCGGCGCCTACTGGTCACTCGCCAAAGATGCTAAAAGCAACTTTTGTCTATCCTGTCCACCAAGTCTACCTGAGTTACACGAGCCTGTACCTGGAGTTGCTGTCTCTTGATTTTCTTAATTCGTATGGGACAGATGGCGTTCCGGCAGTGGTTTTAATACAGTGTGCTTCAGAGTTATGCCCTGTTCTGACGCGCGTTTTGCACTTTTCACGTTTTGTTGGAAGACTATCCACGTGGACACTGTGCCTAAAATAGCCAATAGATTGGACCCATCGAATTAAAGGCCAATCGTATTACCTCCTAAAACTTATGGAGCTCTTAAAACTTGCTAAGCGTGTAAATAAATGTCCAGCTGCTTTAATCTTGCTGATTGCTAAAGCTGATTTTATCAGCCAATACGACTTCGCCACAGTCTGGTGATCTTCTAGTGCACCTCACAAACTGGTAGGCTCTAGCGGTAAAGAGTCAAGGTGGAGCTTTGGCTGTCAGCCTAGATAGGTATAGCGAATGCATTCGACAGGGTTTGGCATCGAATTCATCTGGAAAAACTACCATCATACGGAATTCCCAAGAACTATAGTCTCCGATTGGGGTGACTAAGTTAGTCCACTTTAACCCCATCAAAACTCAAAACTGCAATTGCTGTGGTACAACAGTTCCAGTACATTCCCCGAACTATCGTTATATCCAGCGATATTGAGTTCCATAATTAATTAGAAGACAAGGCCACACTGGCTTCCGAAAAAGCTCAGTGTGCTCAAGGCAAAGCGTCACTTCAGGACAGGGCAAAGGCTTCTTCTGTATAAAGCACAAGTACGGGCAGGAGGACCGAAAACTGACTAGCTCAAGCCTTTGAATCGGTTCTGAAACAGGCTATGAGGAATATCAATGATTTTTAGCTACATTTGTAGATAATATATGTTATTATTTTTTTGTAACATTTTACACTATAGTTAAGATTGTAAAGAAAGATTATAATGATATTGAAAAGAACTACGGAGGTTTTTTACCGAATTCTTCCCCGTAGATAGGCATTCCGAACCGGTGGTAGTTTAAAAATAATTTTGACGATTTAAAAGTACTTATTTTAAGTCCATATGAATAAAAGGTATTTGATTTTTTTTGTTTGATTAAAGTCAGAGATGAAGTTCGCTTCTCTGTGTGTTTTCTACGGCTTGTATAATTGTTTGAAATGCTTTTTACAATAGCACCCTTCGTCATCATCAGGGAAATCATCGTTACTCCTTATTATCAAATTGAACGAGGACTGTTTGATTTTAAAGAAGCTTCCTCCCACGAATGTTCCGGGACCAGGTAGGCCGAATGCCAACTTATAAAAACCTTCACATTTTATATTTCTCATCTGAATCAGATTTCATTCTGGTTTCTATTAATAAGATAAAAGTTGCCCCATAAAATGAATTATCTGGCAGTGAAAGGCCAGTCAAAATCTGTTCAGCGGACGGAAGGGCAGATAGACAGATTTTTTGACAGAAATAAATTACTTGCCCCCCTTCTCTGGGTTAGAAGCTGGGTATGCCCATGATACCTACATAGATTTTTTTGTACCACAAACAAAATCTCCTGATTTCATCAATTTCAAGATTTGATTTGTATTAAAGAACATAATCTTAATTAATTTGATGATTGATTTATGTTCGAATGAAAGCAATAACCAAACTGTGAGTACACGTTATTGTGATTAAATAAAAACTGGATTATTTATTTTTGTATGAAAACTAAACGAAAGAATTTGATAAATTCCAACTAAAGTCAAAACGATGTATTTTCAGATATTCATTTTGGTAATAGTACTTTTATGCCAATAGAAAGGTGCCTACTTAACAAGCAATAAATTATAAATTATAAGCCTCTAACCTCTCGGAGTAATCATCACAAGAATTCGATCAATCGAAAAAATCTTCGTCGAAGCTCTAAGAATGTCTTGACTCCCGAGAAGACGCAAAAGAAAACACTAAGACACCTATGCAATCAATTTATGTCAGTTGTGAGAATTTTTTTGTAACCTTTGTGTATTTTGCAAAAGGTGCAAGGAGCAAGGATGCGGGTCGCGGGGCGAAGGAATCGTGCGGCGTGCAGGGCAACGACCTCGGCTAGCGCAGCCTCCGGAATACTCCGGATCAGCTATAATAAGCCGTGAACACATCTACTATAAACTAAATCAAAGTAGGGCCAGTTTTATATTCACCAGCTACCTATTTATTTTTTGTAACAGAAACAAATTGTTATAAACCATTAACGAATATTTCTAGTTTAAGCGATTAGCGACTTCGATCTAGTCTTCTTATATTTAAACATAACATTTAAATAAAGTAATACCTAACATTTAAAGAAAGTCTCATTAATATATTTTTGTTTCTAGTCTATGGATTTAAGACGGGAAACATTTTTTTTACCTAAGTCTGATTGAATTTTTAAGTACCTACCTGACAAAATTCCTGACATTTCGAGTCGCGAACAGTTGGGTTGCTGCGCAAAGTTTCAAAAGAAGCATAGAACAGGGGTTTATGTGTTTAAATCTAGGTATTAAAGTAAATAATATTGCATATTATTAAAATAATATTGAAATTTTCGTTCTGCGGCCGCATTCCTAACAAGTAGCCAAAAGTCCTAGCATATATAATAATAATTCCTGAGGTCTGGTTAACGTATATGTATGTTTATGATATCCTACATTTTAATCTTGACGGTAAGTTCGAGTTTGAGTAAGGAATCAAGAAATAAGCATGGAAATAGGATTATGGAACCAGGTATAACACAAGATGCATAGATAGGTACCAATTTACCAATAAAGGCATACATTTTCTCTTATTGTTTTTTATTATTTAAGATTTGTATATCTAACCTAGGTATTTTAACATTGGAAAAAATCAAGTGAAGCTTGATCGCTTACTGACATTTAAATACATAGATCTACCCACTGAATAGGATAATAAAATTATCCAGAACGTAAAATGTAGTAAGTACATTATTTATAAACCATTTTGTATTGAAATGGCGTTTGCCGTTTCACCGACTGTTCTAAGAATAGTTTAACCTTAATTAACTTGCATTGCACGTAAACACCATCTCCTGCGTTTACTTACCTAATTAACCAACTGTGCATAGGTGAACTCAACAACATGTACTTGTATAGATGACTAAGCCCACAAAAACGAAGTATTTCTTGTGGAGACTATTTACCTAAATATGTTTGCATTTCCATATTAATATTTCCATTGTTACGTTATGAAAAGATCTACTCAAAACTACGTGATGTAAGATTTTAAAACTTCATGCAAATATTATTATTTAACAAAACAAACTAAAATCTCCCTCGAGCAATGGCATTACTTACATAAAAACTCGTAAGTACAAACTATTTAAAGAAAAATGACAAAATAGTGGAAGTGAAAGTTTAATTTATACTTGAGTTTGACAAGTTAAAACTATAAATTAAACACAAACACTAAATAGAGGCAAATCTTAGGTTTAGGTTACAGAACTGGTTTAGGCTACACAAATAATGTAACGAACTTCCATTTCCACATTCATAAATACGCACAAAAAAAAAACCCTCCTTCTGGGACTGTCAGGCACTTGTGATCAAAACGTTATAAACTAATGAGTAAAAAATACGGAACCATTAACTTGCGAGAACGCGTTTGCTTTGATTGTTATACCTAACTAAAAACGCCAGCAGCGCTTGACGTGTCTCAATTCTTCAAATAAGTAGCTATTAGAGACATTTTGCGTAACTTATATAATTTACCTTTATTTATAACTAACCTTTTGTTTTCTGTTATTAAATTATTGTAAAATACTTCCGCCTATCAAGAGTAATCACCGAAGGGCTAAACCGATTTTAACCGAAGTTATAATGAAATGTAGTGTTAAAAAAAGTACATAATACATGTAATATTAAATAAACTTGAAAAATGTATGTTTAAAAACAAAGCAAGTCATCAAATCAAGTATCTATATTTTATTGGTTAAAGACGACTTCTAAAACTGAACTCTAATTCCGAATGTCGTCTATAAAACACACAGATACATTCTAAAAATAAACATGTAATAAATATTAATTTCTGAAATGATGTAAAATACACAAGTATTTGATACAATAGTTTTCATTACGAATCTGAACGACCTGTATTCATTTTACCTGAGTTTATCTATGTATTTTCAAATCAATAAACTTTGAACAACAATAAAAGAAGAAAAAATTATATTTTCCACGATCGCTAGAAGTTGAACAACGTGCCCTAATATGTAGTTGGTGATACAATAATACGTATATTTCTAGAGGCAGTGATTTTACATAAGACATCTCAATCAAATATCATCATGTAATCAATTGATTTTAGTTGTTAAATTTTAGTTTAAGCCTAATTTCATTCATTCAGTTATTGGTGGTATAATAAATTGTATGTGAAATAATCAATTCCTTTGTTGATAAAGTAACTCTTTCAGGCTTGACCACCGCAAAAAGAATCGCAAGAAATAATTACCTAGCTATAGTGTAAGAAAGTTCCACATCGACTGTTCATATTACCTATCATATAGCGGAAGTCATAGAAATATTGTGCTTTAATCAGATGATTGAGAATATTGCACCGATTTTAATAGCATTTTTATGATGTCGATAATATTCAATGCTTCACTTGTATAAATAGGCAAACAATAGCAATAAGTAACAGTCATCCATTGTGTTTTCCAAATTACGGCAGTTGATGTGCGATATCGGGCTGTAGTTGCGGGTGGCGTACCGTGGCGCAGGCGCAGGTGGCAAACGCTCTCGACCGTGAATCCCCGCTACCACAGCTCTACCAACGAAAAAATGTTCTATTTTTTTATTCTTATTGTTAGTCATTCTAAGAGCATTGGCCTCGCTCATCTAAATCGCTATTCAAGGCACTAAGACAATAGGAATCTCATTTTTTCCACAAAAATGGTAACCCTGATTTCAAAAGGCTGAAGCCCGTTTCTTACATTGGAACGTTTGACTGATGTTTAAACATTATCAAGATAAGCGTGACACGTGCATTTACTTGAGAATGTACCTACTTTAATTTGATTGCCATGTTGTGAAACATAGATCAATATTGCTAGGAAACCAACAAAAAACTAAAGGGGAGCCGAGTTTACATCGACTAGTCCATGAGGGGATTCTTAATTTCCTGACAGCGAGCACGGCGTATCGGACGGGAAACCTGGCACCACGCAAATTTTTACGAGGATAATTTTACTTCAGTATTAAGTTACTAAATAAATCAATAACTAAACAGAAACCATAGTTTTAAAGAAGAAAAAATTAGCACACTACTTTCTTTTATCGACTATGCATTTTACTTGAGTTTCTAAAATTAGCGTCGTAAACAGGGTAATACGGTCTAAAAGAAAACTCAAAGTAATGACATTTAATATTTTTTATATTTAATGGCAAAATATTTAAAAATTTATTGAGCGGCAAAAGGTTTAAAATTAGCAAAGGAAGGATTACTCTTAAAAGAAAACAAAGCTACTAAAGTAGAAAACGAAGTTGTAAAGTAATGCGTGCGTGCTGGACAAACCGGATTTGGCGATTCTTCGCCAATTAAGCTGCTCCGACCTCTAGGCCGCATGCCTGAGCTATTCATAGTTAATCTTCTCTTCTGTTACAAACACCTGGATATTTGCAATGGTTGACATGCAATATGAAAATAATTTATATGCTTTGCTGGCAATGTCAAAAACCTTCCAAACTGTAAAAAAAAAGCACTTTGCAAACCGTAATTTAATCGGAAAATATCTCCAATGTAAGGCAATGTAGGAACGATATATTTTAGAATCTTTGGGTTAGTAAGTAGTATATAACAAACAATTTTTATCGTAATTGAAATCAACCATTACTCTATCATCGAATAGATAAGAGCTATAGAAACCCTTTAGTAATAGGAGGTCGATGGGAAGATCCGAAGGTAGTAGAAGGTGGGGACTGTGTCGTGCTAGTTACGTAATCTGACGAATCTCGAAGCACCTGCGGCGGCAAAGCTCGTCTTCCATTTATACGACCGCAATCTCTTGCAACCTCGACTTGTAAAGTTCATTTCGTGTTTAGTAGAACTTACTTTGTTTTCAAACCAAAGATGTAGGCAAACAAACCATCTGACTACAAATGATACTACTTACAATTAATAATATGATATTTTTAATGAAATAATTGCCAACTGATTATTTCATCATCAATCGTAACCTTTAGATTCCATTAGGAAAATAGAAATTAAAACTAACATCTAAAACGTGAATTATTTTCACACAAATTGAAAGGCATAAATAAAGTCGGTTAACAAAGACGAAAGCTGGTTATAATTAAACGAGTGTCATGTAAAGCATTGGGAAGATTGAAAGAAATCGCTAGAAAAAGTTGAGCGGTCCATGAATGGCTGGAAAGTAAGCTGGTCGAGAATCGAGACAGTTTCTACTGTTCACACGTTCCCATATCTCACAGCAGAATGTATCTTATTATACATACTAAACAAGACGTTTTTACTTCATTCGTAATCAACTTAAGAGGGTAGTAATGCAAACAACTGCATTGGTGCAGGCAAGTCATCTATAGTGTGAAAATGGTGATATGAAAGTTACCAATACGTATGTACTTAACATCTAATTCATTTAGGTACTGATTTCTAAAAAATCTTGTTTATAATTTTTAGAAAACTTTTATTTTATAACTTGATATGTTTTAAACCAAGATCAATATTTCTGATGTCAAAAATGAAGAAACTATTAACAAAATTAGTCCGGTTTTAATTACAGTGATCTAAGAAGTAAAGAGTAAATCCGTGACAGGATACAAGACGGGTTTTGTGTTGTAGAACCTGTAATGGCATGGTAAGTAACTGTCATTATCCTTTCAAAGAAGATATCTCAGGTTCAACTGCAGCCAGTTTAGCAGCGGAATTTAACTCAATCACAGAACTACCGCTACGGTTAGAAAAGGTTTGAGAACCTTGAATTCTACAAAAATACACTGAAGTCAAAAATATAAAAACGAACAAACCTTCTTTTTTTCTACTTAAACAAGTATCGATCTATGTTGATACTAATAAGGTATACCTGCATAACTGTTATAGTTAGTTTAGATAATGTATCAATGTTATCTAACTTTATCTGGAATATGTTTGTTAGATTTTAGTATATTTTATATCATATTATTTATCCGAAAAGAACACGCAAGCAATCCTATTGGTTTAACTTCTTAATTGCCTTTACTAATCAAATGTTAAGTTTAATAATAAAAATCGAAAAATTCTGATTTATAGCGATATTGTATGTAATTGTATTTTTACATAATAATAAAACAAAAAATTGTAAGCATTATGCAAAGTTACGCCTTGAACGGAATCTAAAATGTATTAAGGATCATTTCAAATTTACTTTAAACTACATCTAAAAACACTTATATTATGGGAACATTTTTATGACTAAGTTTCATATTTTCTTTACTTACGACTGTGACGGACTAATGTTTTGCAATTTGGCTACGGAACCTCAAAACGAAAGTTGAAATAATCAATTTTGTATCTGTTGCCATAGAAATTGCTTGTTATTTAACAACCAGAACGGCTTAACTTACCGGTAACTCACATATATTTTCAACAAAACGAGTAGAAATCTCTCCGACTTGAATTACAAAGCATCCTTGATGTTGGCGCTAATCACTGCAACTTTTAAAATCAACGGTTCTCCATCACAATGTTATGGCACTGTCTCAAATGTGTTAACTAGTTATTTCTTACTAGTTTATTCGAATAGTTCAAACTTTATTCACGGCTGGTTTGACACTTGGTGCGCGCAGACAGCTGGTGGCTGGATACAAGACTGGTTAGTAAATGCGGGTGTTACCCCCACCGGCACGTCCGTTCGCCACTACAAACCGACTCGAACAACGGAGAAAAGCCAGCGAAGAAAGTTCGACGTCATCATCAAAGCCTTCATTGGCTCTGCGTAGCGATTATTCAAACCATAACTCATGTTGAAGTAAACTAGCACCTTACTATTTGGAATCCGTATAAAGTGTATTTCATTTAATTTCTGTGAAGTTATTTAAAAATAAATGAGTTAACAAAATTGTACATACCTAACAGTAGATACGTCGAGAATAAATAAAATAAATGGGGTATTTTCTTGGGAGTAGAAGTATATAGTAAAGAAAATATGTAACCATTGACACATTTGAACATATTTTATTAATAGCACAACAACACTAAAACTAAAATCATCAGCGTTTATCACATCATTTATTAACATTTCTTTAATTTCATTCTGACCCAAATCCATCGTGTGGTTTCCGATATTTTTATCAAAGATATGCTGGTATGCACGCGCATCTAAAATATCACCCAAAAATACAGTCGACTAATAACGCTCTATAATTGTCATACTTTTGGCTTCGATTTAATATCTAATATTTACAATAAACATCTATGTAACATCGATTTTTAATCAATAATTCTCTAAAATACATCAATATAACAACAATATTTTCTATGCAATTAGGCTTTTCATTTCGTAGAACATACGTATCTCTGAGATAGACATTCTAACTAGGTACATACTAACTTTTCATTGCCTGTGATCTCCTCTTCACACTCTTTTCCTTCTTATTTTACAATCTTTTGATTTGACTGGGATCGACACAACTATCGTTTAAAACGCACCTACATAATGACTGTATGCTTACTGCCTAGGCATCTAACCGACGACGACGTGAAGAGTGGAATATGTTCCTGACTCCATTACTTTAACATTACGGGATTTAATAGGATTTAACATGATACATTTCAGATAAATTAAGTCATATAGGTCAAGACCCATCATGTTGGAAATCCCATTTAGGATTATATTAATAAAGTAGGTTATATGTTCAAGAATTGTCATTAAGATTACTAAAATATTAGGTACAATAATCAAATATGATGGTTATCAAAATAAACCCATCAAAAACAATCTTAACTTAATCCAAATACAACAATCATCTTAAAGTCCTAATAATCTATAATTTGAGTAAAACTTCTAAACGACAACTTCTAATTCTAAATTTACTTGATATACATATTTTGTTAGAGTACTTTGATATCATTACCTTAACAAATTGAATTGATTTCTCTTAGAACAATAACTGTGTTAGTAATGCCTGATATGGGTACTTACTCTTTTACATTCTGAATCAACTCTCGTAGTTCATCAAATGATTTTAAATCTACTTACTTATCTACTTTAAAATTGAAAGTGTACAGATAATATCAATTTATATATTCTTGTTTGTTAACACTTCAAGAAATTCTTTTTGTTCCTTGGCAACGATAAAAAAATGCAACATCAAAAAAAGAAACCAAACATAAATGTTAAATATACATATTACCTTTGGTATTTACAATATGAAGGTAAACTTTTCTATAAATTATGTTTATTTCAATTACTTAATTTTAAAAATACAAATTAAAATAAATTCACATAAACTTTTTTCTGTTTTCTCAAAACTTTATACAGATTTTGACTTATGTAATTTAATTAATATAAAATATTGCTTCTGGAAATACTTTAAAATAAAATAATGGCTTCTGCAAATGGTTTCAGCAGTACCACCTTGTAAATATAGTGTTTTTATGTATTTTGACGTTTAAGACGGAATTTAATTGTTATTATACTAAACAACGCCAACTATTTCTTTTTATATTTTAATGGACATTTTCACAAATATCTAAGCTGGGGTTTAAAGTTTAAGTGATAAGTCTATTAAAATAATTAGGTTTACAAAGTAAGTTCCTACTTAAAAGCCAACAAACTTGCATGTTAACGTTCTATAGTACCTATACCTATACACAAAGCATACCCTGCTCTTAAAATTAAAAAGTTACATAGGTAAGATAAGGTCATGAGGTGTTCGGTTTGTATTAATTCCAATGGGTAAAAGATGCCAAATAACCAAAGTTTGAACAATTAATAATGTTTTAAATTATGTAAACAAGCTTTGACCAAAACCTACTAGAAGATTAATACGGTTTGCGCTTTGCACACCTTGTTTAGACCGTGTTGACTAAGACATTGTCTTATATTTAATTTTGGAAAACCACAACATTACAGTAGGTAGTAATAAAGATATTTGTTTAAAATAAAAGTTCTTAATAATAATGTGTTTTTCCCAAATACATTTCAAAACTTTTAATTTCTAATAATGTAATAAATAGAGCTCCAGGACCGTGCTTATGTAATAGCTTTATAAATAATTCTCATATTATCTGTTACTACCCTGCGTTATTGATTTGTCTCTCGTCATTTTTATGAATAGTAAAATTACATAAATTTCCACAAAATCAGAAATAAAAAGGGTCGGTCATCCCTAATCATTTGGTTAATTATTGGGTTATGTTGGACATATATATTGTATATTATTAAAAATTATACAAATTGACAATGTGAGACGAAATAAACATCTCTAAATTTAGTCGAAAATATAAGAATATTGTCTATGAAAAATATTGTATTTCCTTAGCACCACTAACCTACCTCTTCGAAACCATAATCCATTTTAACTTTAATCCAATTCGGAAAGTGTTTTATATGGAAGGTTCAAAGCAACAGTAATAAGTATCTAATTCTACATCTGTAAATATTTTTCAATTCCATGCAATGTGAGCAAAATCCAACTGGAAACCGATTTTTGAGTTTCGAGTTAAAGTTCGAGGATCGAAAGTTTAGCTCGTGTTAAATATCCAAGATACTGCGACGGTGATTCCCAAAGTCGAGAAATTGTTATAGCATTTGATTAACATTATAGTAACCTTCACGATAGAATGTTATAAATTATGGTATATATGTGACCACAGATGAGACAGATTGATACAGGTTCTTTATAATACAAGGCAATATAAATATTCAATATTTTTTTTATCTCACTTCAAACTCAAATATCGTTTCCAGATATTTCATTAATAGGTGATGATCTTCATACAATTTTGAATTTATCTTAACTTAACGAATAAATTTCGTTTTGTTCTTTAATTAAACCTTCATTGGATTATTATATTTTTTTAAATCCCAGACAGTTTGTAAGGACGTTTAAAAAAGGAATAGCTGATAGGAATTTTAAAAGTGGATTATATGGGAACACTAGTGGGTACGGGGGTAGATAGGGGATCAAACCACTAAATTCCTCGGACTTATACAACTTTTTTTTGTTAAAACCCAACATTAGCAAAGTCAAGCCCTCCCCAAAAACATTTCTAAAAAGGACGTCAGTTAAGTAAGCGCCCCCCCCCTCAAGTGACAAGCCTGGATCCGCCACTGTATGAGAATACTTTTCTCTGCCTGGATTTAAAACTGAACATACATAAATATTTCCAAAATTCATATTTTAAAAGTATCCGAATTCAGTCTTGGTTTTTGAGAAACAAAACATTTTTAACATAGCGTTTCATAACATAACGTTTTATAGCTTTTGTATTATTGCGTTTATGTTAAAATTAAGGGAAACTTGATTATTCGTGTAATGACAGCATTTACAGTAAAACTAAAAAAAAAATATCACCTTAGATTGAGCGATAAAATGTTTCCAAATTGATTACTTATAAAATAATGTTAAGCTTTAAAAGATTTCCCATTGGGATTAGGATCGCTAGAAACAGATTTGATTTCTTTCTTTTGTGAATTTGGTTTAACTACTAAATTTGTTGTAGAAGTTATTGTTGTAGCCGATTTGTTATCAGCTGTAGTCAATTCAATTTTATTTGTGGATGATAGTGTTACAGAACTTGGTATCGCACAATCAGTTGTATTTGTAGGAGATTTGTTTAATGTTAGCGAACTGGTTTTTTTAATCCCAGGAACCGATGTAGCAATAGAAGATTTTGAACTTGGAGTTGTCATTGTTTTAACATCATTTTTTGACTGTAAACTACCTCGAGATTTATTTGTTGTGACTACATTTACCGTTTTTACTTGCGTTTCAGGTGGAGTAATAGTTTTATGCACGTTCATCACACTTTTGTTTGTGTTTGTGTCGGAATGTGTTGCTACAATGGACTGAGTGTTATTTGTGCTATAAGCATTACCATACTTACTTTTATTGAAACTCGACTTAGATAGTTTTGGTTCCGAAGGTAATTTCGTTTCTTTAAACGTATCTGGCTGTGCTGTTAAAGGGTTAGCGCAATGTGAAGAAGTATTAGCAATATTAAAATCTTTCAAATCAAATTCTGTCGACGTAATGCTTGATTCTTTAGTAACAGTGGTTTTTACCTGCGAATCTACTAGGTCTGATTTTATTTCTTTCTGCACTTTTTTACTTTCATTCTTGTGACCTAAATTCTGGGTTTCATCGATTGTTTTTTTTTCACTTTGTATTACTTTCATACTGTTAATTAAGTCTACACTTGTTGGAACATCCTTACTGGTGAATTCTTTATCTTTGTACTTATTTTCAATTTGAGATTTTACATTTTGAGGCAGCTTTATGTTCTCAGGAGCAAAAGCAGATGTTTTTGTTTCTTTACCGTACCCATTTTTATCGCAGGTTCTAATATTTTTTACAATCGGTGTTTCGTAATTGACTTTTGCAGATAATTCTTCTTTTTGTTTACTCTCGTTATTTAAAGAATCAATCGGTTTTGCTGGTCTACCACTAGAAGTCGGGAGATGTTTTATATCAAAAATGTTATTAACTATTGCGTTGGAAGCTTCCGACTTTTCACTAGATTTTGTCAGAATCATAGTTTTGTCTGTCACTTCATTGCACTCATTATTTGTTTCTTTATTATTTGGAATAATGATAACAGAGTTTAGCTCATCCTTTGTTGGTTTGCTTTCATTACGAGCTGGTAAATTTGACTGCCCGGATACTAATTCAATAGTCGATATTATGGGTGCCGGGGTCACTTGAACTGGTTCCATTATTTTTGTTTTACCGTCGGCATGAATTTTGGCTGTTGTAAAAATCAATGGACTCGTTTTATAAATATTTTGTTTACTTGTATCTATATCTACTAGTAAAGAATTTATGGGAGGAATTTTGCCTGATGATTCTTCGACACTAGTAGATTTTGAAAACAAAACGATATTAGTTTTTGAAAATTGAGGATCCCTAACACCATTACCCAACTTTGAACTTTCGGAAATACAAACTCTATTTTTGTCGGTCACATGATCATTACTATCCGCAAGCAGTCTTTCCTTGTCACATACTTTTTCGCTTACAGAATCAGTCTTTGTCTTTGACAACAAAAATTTGGCACTTGCATTTAAATTTTCTGGTTTCTCTTTATCTTTTTGCAAAAGAGGTTCAATCACGGCATCGTCAGAGTCATGGCTGAAATTCTGAACTTTTCTTTTAATCGAATTTCTTGTAGATTTCATCAAATTGTTGCTGGCTTTTTTCAATTCGTTTTCCACTCCGCTCGTAATGGATGAATTGTCCCCACAATCTTGTGATGTCTGAAACGTAATATGTAAGTAGATTAGGTTATTTAATGTACAGATATTGAATCGTTTCTTGATTTTATATTTCCCTGAATGATTAAGGTGTAATGAATATTATCGGCAAACAAGTAATTCACC
This sequence comes from Choreutis nemorana, assembly GCA_949316135.1. Classification (NCBI taxonomy): domain Eukaryota; kingdom Metazoa; phylum Arthropoda; class Insecta; order Lepidoptera; family Choreutidae; genus Choreutis; species Choreutis nemorana. Next base: position 4,623,877 of record OX438601.1, on the reverse strand, counting down.
GTGGCCTATATAATGTAAAAATTAAGGTTTAACATACTTTGCGCAAAGGCCTGAGCGGATGTGCGTGCGGGGGTCAAGCTCCTCGCTCACGAAGCACAGGACGACCATGTAGCAGAAGCACTGGCGGTGACAGCTCTGGTTCACGCAATGCGCAAGGAATCGCAGAAGGTAGCGACCCTGGTGGACCCCACTCTTCCGTTGGACGTGCTAGCACTCGAGCTTTCTATAAAAACATAAAAATGTGTTGAGAATAAAATGTATCCAAAAAAACTTATAATTGAAAATTGTATATAAATAACAATTTAAATTATGATATTAAAAACACATCACTCACTTCCATGATTGTAAGATCATCCGGGCCACTGCAAATCTGGTCTACGGCCATGAGTACAACAACGACAACCGGAAGAACTCCAAGAGTCCAGCCAACTGCGTCAGCCCACATCGGATAGACGTAGTGACCATAAGAAGCGGGCTTATACTCTATCCAATTGAATGCTAATATAAACTAACAAGAAAACTTTGGTTAAAATCATTCTAATCTCAGTTAACAACAGATATAGAGATCTAACAAACATACCACTAACGCTGCGGGTGTTATAACTCTCCACATGGCGCTCCAAAATATAACCCAGAGTTTGGATTGACGTCCGATCATCCTTTGAATATCACCACAAAACTTCTCTGCTCCATAAATCCAGGCAATTAAAATACACTCCCCAATAGCAATGATTAGTACTGACCAATTGGCAGCATATTTATCCATCAGCTGAAGCCAGTACATTCCACTCTAAAAAATAACAACGGTTGTGAAGTAGATACATACTTACTGGCTTTAAAAGGTATATGTATTATTTCGCAGGATAACTCAGGTGTTTTCTTACGTTGGTTGTAAAAATAAGACCTCCGATGTAACCGAATACAGCGACCGTCAATACAACCCAAACTTTCTTATGCCTCAGGTTGGGGAATCTATCCAAGATTGCTGTTGTAACTGTTTCCATTAGTGCAAACTGAAACAATTTGTATCTATATCTATAAACAAACTAATAAATTTGGAATATCTGTTTGTAATGTCGAAATAACAGCTTTTCACTTAATGCGTAAAGATAGTATATACGCAACCAAAGACAAAAAATCAATTTTAACATTTTTGTCTGTCTGTCTGTCCATCTGCTTGTTTCGTTTAATCTCCAAAACGGGTGGACCGATTTTGAAAGGACTTTCAATGAAGGATTTTAGAGCAAATTATAAGCTCCTTTGATTAAAAAATAATTGGGATCCTTACCAAAAAAAAAAAAATATAAAATCTATTCCAGATATAAAATGTGTGTTTTGAAATAAAAGTAATAACGATGGATATAAATTAATATATTTTCAAATTTGCAGTTGGCAAAACGGAGGTTGACTTTTTCTAAGGGAGTATCGAGTTGGTTTAAAAGATTTTCAATGCTCAATTTTCATTAACTTTATGAATTGTTGTTTTTGAATATGAAAATTTTAGGGGATAAATAGGTGTTAAAATTTTGTAGGTGTTATAATATATAGTTTTTAATAAGATCTCCAAAATTGGAACTATGTACTTTTTATTACTATTATTTGATTATTGGATATTATTGGATTTCCAGGTTTAAAGGGGACAAAACCGAGGAGTTCATATGATCAATCGCGCGCAGAGCCGCGGGTCAACGCCTAGTAAATGAATATTATACTAAATAAAAAACCTACGTCCAATTAAAATTATATTTGATACAAAAATCCTTGGGTATTTGAAATGCCTTAATACTTTTTGCAATTAAGGGTTTTCTTTACTGTTTAATGTTTAACCATAAGTAAACCGTTAATACAAGTACGAGTATCATAATAAAAGTCAAGATATTAATTAGAACAGTGGAATTTGAATATTTTATTAATATAGATTGGTATATTTTCGTCAAAGGATGATTAAACTTAGCTTAGCTGACTACTCTAGTGCGTTTTTCAAATACAAGTAGTATTATACTATGTTTAAACAAAGGTAATATTTTACTACACATACCTGTGAATCCAATCCAAGAGTCAACAGCATAACGAAGAAGAGTATCGACCAAAGTGGAGATACTGGTAGTCTGGTCACGACTTCAGGATACACTATGAACGCGAGACCAGCACCCTGATCGACCACCTTATCCACCTCAACTTCCAATTCATGCGCCAGAAAACCTATCACTGAGAAGATTACCAATCCGGCGAAAAACGATGTTGCTATGTTAGAAACCGCCACAATCAGTGAATCTCTGTAAAAAACATTTAGGAATAAAATTTTATTGTTTACATTTTCTGAATGAAAAAATAAAATCTTTTAAAACTTACATATAGCAGTTATTGGAAAACTTGTTGTATGAAGACAGTGTTATGAGACCTCCCCAAGCAGGACTCAAGGCGAAGAATATCTGGACAGCTGCATCACCCCAAACCTACGATAAAAACGAAACTGTTAAAAAATCTCCGATCAATCACGCGTTCATTTTATAAACACTTAACTAACTTAAGTACCTGAGCATTGGCAAGTTGGCTAAAGTCTGGAGTCAAATAGAACAGTATCCCAGTAGAAGCACCCGGCAAGGTTACCCCTCGGAAAAATAATATCACCAAAACAACATACGGAAACAATGCCGTAAAGTATACAACCTAAAAAAAATGTTAAGCTTTAAATTTCATTGTATAAAATATATACGAAATTATTCAAATTATTTTATTAATAGGTAGGTAGGTACCCAATTATAAACGAAAATTCTCATTTTATTGTCTTTTGTTTAAATTATATTTTTGTTTAAATGAAGCTTACCTTCCCCGAAGACTGAACTCCTTTACACAGACACAGAAATACAATAAGCCAGGCAGCAAACAGGCAGGCTGCCATTTCTAAGCGTATTTGACCAGTTTCTTCAATCCCAGATGATAATCCAAGCACTTGATTTCTGCGAAAAAAAATCACTTATAGCAAAATTCCTGCTTGTTGTTTCCTATTATACAACGAAGATTTATTTCTTATAGAAGTATTTTTAATCTTACGTGAAATATTCCTCAGCAGGGGGTTTCCTAACAGCAACATCAGCGAGTGCTGCTATATTGTTCAATATAGAATATGTTTGATTAAAACATTGTCTCAAATAATATGTTCCATTTTGCGCTTCACATTCATCCGCTTCTTCATAAGAGTAACAATCTACAACGTCAAGAAAATGTTCTAACTAACTTCTGTATTCACGAATTTAGGGGGCATTAAGTAAAAACCTTTGATTTGCTTGAAAGTAAAATACAATAATATCATGGTAACTGATTATACTTACTTTGGGTACTCCAGTCAGCATTGCAATTCTGCCATGGCAATTGATAGAATATGCTTGCGAACGATACAACCATGTAGTATATAGTCCAGGCAATAATAAGATTGTAGTATAGCATTACAATACACGAAACAATAACCATTCCATAGCCCAGACCTCGGAATAGTGGACAGAATCTGTTATATACTGCAACTGGACCCAAAGCTGCATATTGTCCAAACGATAATTCCATAAACATAAGCGGTAGACCCGCTATAATTAGCATCACGGTGAACGGTATAAGAAAAGCACCTGAAAAGAGAAAAACAATATTTGCTTTAGAATATTCACTAAATAGTTTGGAAAATATTATGTATGTCGATGTAAAATTAAACGAATTAGTCAGTTATTTCAACTAGCTAGTTTACTAACCACCTATTAATAATAATTTGACAAAACGCGAATAAATTTGGACTTTAACTTTTTAAGCGCACTTATATATTATTGAGGTAAAATACATCATCAATCATAACAGGAGTCAATATAAAAGAGTAGGTATTGATTCCAATTATGATTGCATACAATTATATTACAAAACATCGCATCTTGTTAATAAACTTTTACGAAATCCAGAACGATTATATTAACAGCTGAACACATTATCTCACCACACCTCTGCCTACCCCTCTCGAGGGATTAATTACGGCGTGAGAGATGTTTATGTGTTTATGAACTCATTCTACTTAAAATCAAGAAATATTATAAACTAATTTTTTGATTACTTATATACATACATTACATACTTAAACTCATCTAAATAAATTTATTTAATATGAAAACTTGCCTTATCATTGGTTCAGTAAGGATCAAATTGCAAATTGATTTGTCAAAAGTCAAAGAAATTTGTACACTTGAGAGAAGAAGGTGACGAAACCTAGACTTATTATTCTCACCGTCTGTGTTCTTGATTGGCATTCAAATGGAAGCCACTTTGATTTGGTGTCATTAAGCATGACTAGGTGAGTACCGTTCGGAAGGTAACGCATCAAAAAATTCTATATTGGTTCAATGGTTCTAATTAAAAAATTGCTAAAAACAGACATTCTCAAATTAATCGAATCGAAAATCATAAGTAGGATGACTAAATAATTTTTTTTTATTAAAAGTCATCGATCTCAAATTTTTGTTTGTAGTCTCTAGTTACATAAAAATCCTATAGGTAGGTTTAGGTATGGCTCAGAAAGTTATCACTTAAACACTAAAGTTCACACTACGCTGTTAAGAGGTTACTTTAATATGCAAGTTGAGTTTCACTTGCACTTCAAGGGTATCATGAACAATGCCCATGAATTTATAAAATTATCAGGCTTTGTCCTAATAACTAAAAAGAGGTCTCAATTAAAGGTTTACAAAAAGATGGATTAAGATATTTATATTAATGATTGGTCACCGCTGCCGCGACTACCAATAATGAATCATTGGTACATACTTACCTTTATTAAGTTTCGATTTATTTCGATTACGATCCATGTTCTATATTAATTTCAAACCTATCCTAACAATCGGGAGTTAGAAGAGCAAAGAACTATGATACTTGTAGGTTTGATAATTAATTAATATTACTCAGGACAATTTACACAAATTTCCAGAACCCCAAACTACTAAAAACCATAGGATTTTACTAAAAATAAATCATAACACTAAATATGTTATGTTATACATATGTTATTAAATGTAAAAACAACCATGGCCAATCACATAAACGTAAAAGGCATTCAAACACGGGACACCAGGCTTCGCAGTTAGAGTTACCAGCAACTAGGCTGTCACCTCAATAGTATTGTTCTAAACTTACCTCCTCCGTTATTGTAACACAGATATGGGAATCTCCAGACATTCCCGAGGCCGACGCTATATCCGAGGAGAGAGAGGAGGAAGTCAAACCTCCCCGTCCAGTTTCCCCGCTCAGGCTCAGCCTCTTCCGCCTGTGTCCCTGATGACTCCTCATTGTTCTACATTACAGAGAATAAATATTGACAAGTGGTATCATTTAAATTTCTGTTATTTTCAGCTAAAGCATGGTTCAATTGAACTCATATTTTGGCAAGCGTTCAAAAGGCTCTCTTTGCCAAAGTTTTGCAACAAGTAATTTATGTAGAAGAACCTTAAATGATCAACCGCAATCAAAGAGTTGCTGTGTGATTTATATGTTAATTAGGTCACCCATGCACATTTAATGTTTGGAAAACTGCGGTGTAAGGCACACCAGCTTCTGGAATTATTCAAAGTTGTTTGTCTTCGGTGGCAACTGAATACCATCAGACAGACCATATATGCTTGTTTTCTATCTAAGTCACTTGGTTACCTTTTTTTAATGGTACAAATATATTTCTGAATAAACAACTCAAGTTGGTAAAATCGATATTTTAGATTTTAGACTATTTATTAATCACTTTTCAGACATTTAGATTCGATGAGGATTCACACTCAGTTTAAGTAGGTCGATAGAAAAGACAAGTACAAGGTACTCACATCTGAATATCTGACATCCAAAGCTGAAACTGATGCCATTTTAAAAACTGACGGAGTAGATACCTTATTTGATAAGAAAGTTAATTATTTCAATTCAAAATGGTGTTTCGACATAGCGGGAACCTCGATTAATTCCCAGACAATTGGAACATAAAACATGGCACGGCACATCACACTCGCGGATCTTCAGCTAAACATACTAAGGGTGTTAGCTGATTTTTATAGCTTACTGTTTCGGACTTCATTTACCATAGTATTGAATTGAACGATTTATAGAGTAAGGATCTTACTAAAGGAGGCAAGCGCGTTTAATGTATAATAAATCGAAAAATACAAAACGCAGGAACGCGCAGATGTCAAGTTTCGCATCGACCGAACTCTGAATGAACATCTAGGTCAATATCAAACCTCCGCCGCCCCGCCCGCCGCCCTCCAGGGCTGCACTGAATTTTCTTCACTCGACGAATATCATGTGGAAATTGCCCTGCTCGACGAATCTCGAGTCTCGAGATGGTGTTGATGCACACAATACTTTATGTTAACCGAGGCCGTTTCAATGAATACGTTCAGTACAGATAGCTGCTAACAACACAGCTTTCTTTTCAAAACTTTAACAAAAGGAAACTTTGTGAAAATTTAACTGTTCTAGTTATAGTTCAGTAGCTAATATAATATATTCTCAGAAGTTCTATTGTATGAAAATAAATATCGCAACGCAAATAAATAAAAATATAGCTGCATTTTCAATTCAAAGGGAAGCCTTATCACTATAAAGTGCTTTCCTCCAGACAACCCGACTTTATTAAGAAAAATATAACAGAACTACTACTAAGAAATGGTAAATCGTCACATGTTATTTTGCTTTAATAAGAACAGGCAAAGAACCCTCTGAGCAAACAGATGACTGCATCCAACATTTCATCGTATTCCTGCGTGTTAATAAGTCAGCCAGTGCTCCCTGGGGGTTTCGCTAGTGAGGTTGCCATCGCACCAGCGACACCTCTCTACGTAATTAAATCATAGAACAATCTTACGTAGCCTTGTGGCAATAACAATAACCAACTACACTTGTCTCCTTACCCCGCTCCTTATGAAACATATTGTAGGTATATTAATAGGAACAGTAAGTGTTTTTGGGCCTTTGTTAAAACCAAAAAAACTAAACCCGACCTACCTGATACCTTATTTCTTAGAGATACTTCCTCGTCGGACGGCCTCGAGATCACCAATATGTTTAATGGCTATTTTCAATCGGTGTTTGAACCAGCCCAAGACTATTATGTGGCTATTTGTACAGGAGGGTCTACTTTATTAACTACCGTAGACATTACTCGGGACATGGTTGAGAAATATATGAAATGTTTATGTGTCAATAAGGGAGGAGGTCCTGATGGGATTCCTCCCTATTTTTGGCAACAATGTCATAAAAGCTTAGCGTTGCCAATATACTTATTATTTTGTTTGTCTCTTCGTAGCGGAAAATGGCCTCTCATTTGGAAACGTTCCTTTGTTATTCCCATTCACAAATCGGATGACAAATATAATATACTCAACTACAGGCCTATATCCAAACTATGTACTCTTGCAAAGCTTATGGAAAAGATAGTGTATGATTTAATTTTCCCCATTTTGAGACCGACTATAATATAGCAACAACACGGGTTTGTTAATAATAAAAGTACTGAAACGAACCTTTGTGAATTTGTTCATGTTGTGTCTCAAGATATGGATAAAGGTTTACAGATTGATGCAGTGTACACTGATTATTCGAAGGCCTTTGACAAGGTTTCCCACTTCCATCTTATTCGAAAGCTGGGTGAGATCTTTTGCGCTGGTTTGAGTCCTATCTTCGTGATAGGAGTCAAGCTGTAACTATAAAAGGGCACTGCTCCTCCTTTATTCCAGTCACCTCCGGTGTACTCCAGGGTTCACATTTAGGGCCTCTTTTATTTAATATCTTTATCAACGACATTGCTTCAGTTTTTGAACATTCTAATTTTTCTCTGTATGCCGATGATAATAAGATATTCAAGACTATTTACTCAATTTCTGACTGCATAAAGCTGCAGAATGATCTAAGCCAGCTTCAACAATACTGCATAAAAATTCCTTACAGCTTAACTTTGAAAAGTGTAATGTAATATCGTTTACCCGAAAAACAAAACCCCTAATTTTTTAGTATTAATTTGGAGATTTTCTTATTTCACGAACAAACGAGGTAAAGGATCTCGGAGTGACACTTGACTATAAACTATCTTATAACACTCACATGGATAAAATTATTAGTCGGGGTTATCGGATGCTGGGTTTCATTCGGCGTATTAGTAAAGATTTTAACTTTCCATCTACGTAAATTCTTTTGTTTAATAGTTTTGTCCGTCCTATTTTAGAGTACTGTTAATGTGTCTGGAACCCCTTCTGTGATATTCACATTAAAAATATAGATAGGATCCTTCAGAAATTTTTAGACATGTTAAATATCGTTGGCCTCTCGTTGATCTGGACAGCAGCTCTTTGCAATCGCGGCGGTCTATACGAGATGTACTTTTTGTGTTTCATTTCGTTGTCCTCGTCCTAACTCTAGAAATAATAAACATTTATTTTCAATTCCTTGTTGCAGAACCAATCTTGCCGCCAACTCGTTTGTCCCGAGATCATGTAAACTTTTTAATTAGCTTTGTACTGATCTTGATATATGTAGCTCAGCACAAAGTAAGTTTAAGCGTGATTTCAGTTTCCTCATTAAATATTTTATTTAATGTTTTTTGTTATTTTAGATTTCGAATCTCTTATTTTAATTTAATTGTGATTTTAATTTATTTACTTTTTAAGCCATTTAACTGTTTTATTTTCAAATATATATATTTTTTATTAATGAATTTTCAAAGTAACTTGTTATGTCTATTGAATTTGTATGATATTTTATAATTATTCTAAACTTATTTTTTGTGCCATGTACTTTTTTATTTATTTTATCTGTGGAAACTTTATTGGTTTATGATTTATTTATGTGATTATTTTTTAATTGATATTGTTTTATACTGTTTGTTTCCCAAATATTAGTAAAAATAAAACATATTTTTAATAGATAAATGTATTCAATAGGAAAGTTCATATTTATATAATACTTGCATAATATAGCAGACAAACGCTGATAATTTTAGAGTTTTCTGATGTGATGTAAATTAACACTTTTTTTGCGCTTACATTGCAAACGCTGACTAAATCCTTCGAAAGAGATCGAAATGATGTACTACATACAGTATTGTACACCTTAAAAAGGTATATAAAATGTCTATGATGGTGTATGTTTATCTTCTACGGATAACCCAAAATAACCTTTTTATCCTTTACATTTTACGAGAAATAGGGAATATGCATGACTGTTTTTTCTTTCATTAATATAATTCGATACCACTTATATATGCAAAGCGGTTACATTTTCTCGAATAACTGACTTATAACTATGTTATAAAGCTTCAAAGTCGTTGGTTAGACAGAGAGATCCAATATGTGCAATGACGTTAAAGTATACGGACGCCATGCAACTTCCATAAAAAGGTTGTTCTGATGAGCGAGATAGATATATGCCCCCTTTTTTATTACACAATTCTAATTCTGTTCTCACTTTAAATATACACAGTCAGATCATAAGTATTGTCACACAGTAAAAACTTTTCTTTTAAAATGCTGGCCACAAAAAAGTTTATTGAATTCGAATTTCATTGTTCATGAAAATAAAAATGTATACTTTTTAGAATTTTACTCATTTTTAAGTATGAAGTGGACGCTTAAAGAAGACCGTGTTGCAGTTATTGCGTTGCATCGTTGCGGTTACGCGCCAATTCAAATTTTTGACATGCTGAAAAATTTTAATATAACCAAAAGATTCGTTTATCGTACAATCAAACGATACAATGTAGACTCTAGCGTAGATGACAGGTCAAGAAATGGTCGCCCACGGTCTGTTAGGACTCCAGCAGTGATAAAAGCTGTGAAGGTGCGAATTCAAAGAAATCCCAAACCTAAGCAGAAACTGTTGGCCCTTCAGATGGGGTTAAGCAGAACCACGGTGAAAAGGGTGTTAAATGAAGACTTAGGGCTTCGGGCATATCGAAGAAAAACAGGACATCGTTTGAATGCTCGTCTAATGGACCTGAGACTGAAGAGATGCCGCGCTTTGTTGAAGCGGGACGCGGGAAAAAATATCGGGAAATTCTTTTTTCGGTTGAAAATTTTTTTACCGTAGAAGAGAGCTACAACAAACAAAAGGATAAGGTGTACGCACACAGTAGTGAAGAAGCGAGCAACCGTATTCCGCGTGTCCAACGAGGTCATTTTCCATCCTCGCTCATGGTATGGTTGGGAGTTTCTTATTGGGGCTTAACAGAGGTACATTTTTGTGAGAAAGGTGTAAAAACGAATGCAGTTGTGTATCAAAATACAGTCCTGACGAACCTTGTGGAACCTGTTTCTCATACCATGTTCAACAACAAGATTCGGCGCCAGCTCATAGAGCGAAGAGCATACAAGACTGGCTGGCGGCGCGTGAAATCGACTTCATCCGGCACGAAGACTGGCCTTCCTCCAGTCCAGATTTGAATCCGTTAGACTACAAGATATGGCAACACTTGGAGGAAAAGGCGTGCTCAAAGCCTCATCCCGATTTGGAGTCACTTAAGACACCCTTGATTAAGGCAGCCGCCGATATTGACATGGACCTCGTTCGTGCTGCGATAGACGACTGGCCGCGCAGATTGAAGGCCTGTATTCAAAATCACGGAAGTCATTATGAATAAACTTTAGTGTCATAAGAATCTATGTTTTGTTAAGTTCATTTTGGTATATAAATGGTTAGATAATGAATAAACTTGTTTCAATTATTTTATATTAAACATGTGACAGAATTTATAACCTGACTAGGTACTATTTCCGCATACTTTACGATAATCTGATTGAGCAATCAAATTAAATTTAATACATATTCCCTACTTATATTATAGTATTTGCATTTAATATAGATCAATATGGCCATATATCATTTAGTTAAAATTAATATTTTCGAAGATATCGATTTTAAAGACAGAGACATAACGGTTGCGGCGGCACCGGGCAGGGGAGCATTTTGATTGTCGAGTTTTTTTGACATTATAAGTTGCTCTTTTAAGAGTAATACCTAAAGAAAACATTTTTGTATTATCTAATGACAAAAAAGCTGTAAACTTTGTATGTAAAAACATTCCGTAGCATATTTAGTATTAGAATTACACCCGTGCGAAGCCGGAACGGGTCGGTAGTAAGAAACAAATTATACCAAAGCTAGCTGTTGCTACGGACTCGTGGGATACGTTATTTATTTTGAAGGCATACATTTATGAAAAATGGTTGAGTAAGTAAACTTAGAAGGTATCTCCTATCAAAGGCGTTGTCTGCCTTTGGCTTGTGGGGGTGGGGGACAAATTAAGTATCAAAAATAATTAATTTTAATTCGAGTCTTTAAAAATGTTACATATGTTTGGTACAATCTAATGTGCAAACCTAATCCGCAATCATACTATTACCAATTTTTAATCTCTAGCGATCAGCTGCCCCCTCGTCCCACTTTTGAGACTTCCATGCAACCTAATATATAGAGTGTTTGGTAAAACTTTTTAGGGTTGTTAGAGCAATGGTTGTCATAGACGAAGTTGCCTAATTTTTAAATTTCCATTTAGATTTTTTTTCGAAAAACCCTAAATCTTACCTTTAATTGAAATTAATGATCAATTTGCAACCATTTTTTGTTTTTTTGTTAGAATAAAGAATGTGTAAGCAATGTAAAACATATTTTATGACTCTGTGTCAACCAACATTAAAGTCAAAGAAAAGAAAAAGGTCATTTACGAAATTAAAAAAAGTAGTAGTAGTATACTCGATAAAACCTCTTTAAAAATATGTCCGCTTATTGTTCTTTCTTTTAATTATCATTTAAAAAGATATCTTATTAGAAACAAAAATTATGAAGTGACAAAGAATTTGAAGGAAAATTTTCAAAAATTTGGTGAGCCCATGAAACGGGTCAAGGTGAAATCATGTATTTATTCGTGTTTAAAAGAACTACCATGATTTCTAATGACCAAAAACTTTGACAAAACTTGACCAAAAACAAGACTGAAAACTTTGTCGGAATTTAGTTGTAGTTATTTTATATTTTTAACATCATTTCCTGATTCGTTCCAAACGCAATGACAATAAAAAATGAAGGAGGTACAACTATTTTAAAGCTAGTTATAAAAAACCTAAACTATAATAAAAATACATAGAACTTAATTAAAATATTTATTGTAAAGTGTATAGAATAGGATGTATAACAATATTTCACTCGCATAAACATGATTTCCTTTTGTCTGATGTTATATGATTAAACATTTGCAAAGTATCATTAGTAACACCATTTGTTTGAAAAATATAATTAAATAAATAGCTTTAGTTTAAATTAAACTAAGAAAAATTTATTAGCAAAAAAAACATCTATTGTCCCCCACTATTAAAAATAATGCCGTTTGCTAGTAAAACGTGGCATTGCAAAAGTTTCGCAAAAAATTCGTCGTCATCTTTCGTAATTTATAATTTCCCACTCCTACTGACCTCTGAAATTCGGTCCTAGTTCGCAAGTCAATGAAATTACAAGTTGATGATTTATGCTGTACCCAACCAAAGGTGTAGCTATCAACCAACAACTGATCTTCGCTACTATACTACCATATTTTTAATGGTTAAATTCAAAATGAATTTTTAAAATTTGAATGAAGTGTAATATTCTTTAATCACAATCCCAGGAGTTTTACTGTTTCATACTTCATTTGAAACAACTAATAAACAAAAAAATGTGGAGGCTTGAGGACCTACATTATAAAAGCAAAAAAAAAATAACTGTGAGATATTGAGATAAGCTGTATGCACTGACGAAATAACCTATTATGTAATTATAATAGGATATTTTGTCTGTGGCTGCATGTTTTACAAAATTTCACGATTACTTTTGTAAGACATATAAAACAAACAGGTAATATTTCTTTACAATTACATACTAATTTGTCAGGCTGGATGGCTCATTTTGAACTGTGATTTTATAAAATAGGAAAGTGTTTTGCGAATATAATTTTAGATTTTATGTCATTTTGACGTTAACCCTTTTTATAAATTGCACAGCTTATCCTATGAGTCCAAGTTTTCAATCCATAACTCGCTTAAATTATTTTTAAAAATCAGATCATAGTCCCACAATTCTCTTATATCGGGTGCCAGGAAGGGGGTTTAAGGGGCGCATTTAAACCCCTCTCTCGGAAAAGAACAAACATAAAAATTACAGATTCTTTACCCGATGACACCAACATGCAGTTTCCTAGGGGGTAGCATAGCAGCAAAAGGCCCCAGCCAGATACTAATAATAAGGGTTCCCCGCCGTGAGCAATATAGAGCTCCCTTGGAATGGAGACTTAAAAAGCTAGCTAGTTTTTTTCATTTTTAAATGCCACGTGCTTAGTATGGTACGCTGGCTTTTTACTTGAAATAAAGACCTAAAAAAAAAGGTCACCAGTTTCCAGGTCACCAAAAGACCCAATTCTATTTAGACAGGACTCCGACGTAACATTTATTGCTGTAATACTTATGCTATAATATATAATATTTATGCTTTCCTATATTATATAAGAATATTATTTATTGAGAATTTGTGAGTAGGTTTACAAAAACAAACTTGTTGTATAAATGCATAGGTTTAATAAAAAACCTTAACGGTTTTCTAAGGGCCCGTTTTTTTGCAGTAGGGCCTTTGCGTACCTAGTTACGTCTCTGAACACACCTTACACTAAGGTTTGATAGATGTTAAATAAAACTGCGCAAATATATTAATATTCTATACATGTACTACGTACTTATCTACATTGTACGTGCCTTGGTTAACCGACCGACCCCAGCCAACTGATCGAGGGTTCGAGTCTCGGGGTACCGTAAGTTGTAGCTGCCATGTTTCTCAATGTGATAGTGGCGACAGATTCGCAACCTGTCACACTGGGACTCAACATAAACATTCGAAAAGCGGTGTGTAGCACCTATGCCTACACCTCTCGAGGGATAAAGGCGTGAGTTCAAATTCAAATTCAAATTATGTATTTTTTAGGCTTTGGTCGATATGTACATAGGTCTTAATTTAAGTTAGTGTTCCTAAAACCTGCAACTAAGGGCGTACAAAATTACAGTGAAATGTTAAATTAAATGTCAAAAAAAAAAAAGAAACTAATGTCAACAATTTAAAGAAATCAATAAATACAATGTCCACTAATGTCAGGTTACAAAAAATAAAATAAAAATTAGAAAATAAATGTTAAATGTCCAACTTCAAATTAGGGAATGTCATCATTATTTTATTGAATTTGACGCCATGTCAGATATTCCTTAATATTATAATAATCTCTCTCTAGAAGCTAGTTGTGAAGTCTGGACTTTAAGAGCGGCATGGTTAAGTCCTTTAAGTCCTTCGGTAATGCATTATAAATTCTAATGCACATACAGAAACAAATATTTTTGTAGAGTGCGTTACATTTTGGCATTAACAATAGGTTTTTATGTCTGGATTGCCTTTCTAGGACCTGTCCGTGTGTTCGGAAGTAGCTAGGATGCTCTTTTACAAAAACTCACACATCCTTTATGTACATGGATGGCAGGGTGACTTTGAGAAATTTAAATAGTGGCCTACAGCTATCTAAATACCAAGCTACGCATACTGCTCGGATGAACTTTTTTGCATTATAAAAGCTCTGTTTAAATCGACAGTTTCCCCATAGCAGCAAACCGTACGATAAGACCGACGAAACATAACAGTAATATGCACTTAAGGCTGCGTCAATCGATACAATTTGGGAGTCTTCTTAAAGCAAACATAAATCAACCTAGTCTACTACATTACTTCTTGGATATGGTCTTTCCAGTTTCAATTTTTATCAATTATTATCGCCAAGATTTTTGTTTTCCACTTCTTTAATTATATTGCTGTTGTGAGTAATATTAATATTATTAATTTTGCTTTGGTACGTTTTAAATTATATAATTTTTGTTTTGTTCTAGTTAAAGTGAAGACTGTTCTTAATAAGCCATTTTATAATATTGTCCACTGTCATATTTGTCATTTTCGTACCTAATTATATTTTTAGATTTTATGAGCAATGTGGTATCATCAGCGAATTTATGTTTTGTTGAGTCAAGCAGATCATTTATGTAAGTCAAAAATAGGAAAGGAATTAACGAGATAGAGTTTATGTATGTATGTATGTGTACCTAGCTTTAAAATAGTTGTACCTTCTTCAAAACAATATTATTTCGAAACAAAGATACACCCGCAACATTGACGTCAAGATGGTGGGTGTACCATATTATTTTATTAAATGTATCGGGTGTATCTTTATTTCGAAATTATATTGTTTTAAAGGACGTAAAACTAATTTAAATCTAGGAACAAATAACAACATTTAATGTGCATAGTTTTAGAAATATGTACAAATTAATTCGCTCTGGTACCATTGGTGGGTACCATTTTTATTCTCACGTAAAACAAGTAGATCCTGACATATTTACTTAGTTTTAATTGAAGGAATATAAAATAAACGTAAAATGTAAGAAAACACGAATATTTATTTCATCAAAAAATGAAAGCACCACTTCCATAAAAAAAGGAACATAGAAATGTTTTACAAACTATGGTCCCCAAAAAACATATAAAAGCATCTAATGCTTTATAAGTATAACAACGAACTCTATATAATTATGAACCTAATTTATTTTTGTACAATTGACAACTTCATTATAACTGTTATCAAAGCAACACTGATTCCATTTGACACCATCACTTTTACAACATTAACAGAAAAAAAATGGCACACAGGCAGACATGAGTTACAGACATCGGTTACAAGGATACAAGGATTCAAAGAAATTGTTTTAGAAAGTAGGTTGAATTCAACAAAAATATTTTATTAGCTAAAACATCCACCACCGCATTAATCCTACAGGAATGAATTTGGCAAGAAACCTATGTAGTTTCTCTTTTTTTATAATAATTATACTGACACAGTTCATTTGGTCCTAAAATGTATTTATTATCACATTAACCATTGAAAAGTAAAAGAAAATCTGCCTGTGATTACGTTAAACTTAATCTATTTCTTAGCGAGCAATGCCTTGATTAGGGACTCCAGTTTTCTGGTGTCCGCTGCGAATTTTCTGATTCCATCTGACAGTTTGTCAGTGGCCATTTGATCTTCGTTCATGTGCCAACGGAACTGGGATTCGTTAAGAGATATTTTTTCAATGTCACACTGTGCAGCCACCTTTGGATCAAGCACCTACAAAGATATTAAGTTAAAAAATTTAAATCTTGAAGTTTATGTAATTCAGAATAAATTTAAGTTAGAAACCAACTAGCTAATCACATGATAACAATCAATTAAATTCAAGAAAGTAAAAGAAAAGATAAGTTCATATTTAATTGGCAAGGACGCGGTAGCTGAGTTACATGCACGTCATGTTTAACAGACCAACCCAACCAGACAGATCGAGATTTCAAATCTCAGGTTGTCGTAAGTTGTAGCTACCATGGCCCTCATTATGCCTAGATAGTGGCGAACGTTTCGCAACCTGTCGCACTGGGACTCAACATGAACATGCGAAATACGTTGTTCACCCATTCACCCGTTCATATTTTTGAATGTATGTGGATTTTTGTCAAATAATACATGAATTTCTTTGTAAATTTCCATTACCTTTTTGAGTGGTTGGTCACTGTTGGCCAACTCTTGCAGGAGTTTAGGGCTGATAGTAAGGAGATCGCATCCAGCTAGCTCTCTAATCTCCCCCGTGTTTCTGAATGAAGCTCCCATCACCTGCGTGTTGTATCCAAACTTCTTGTAGTAGTTGAATACACGCGTAACGGATAATACACCGGGGTCTTCCTTAGCCTCGTAAGTCTTTTTCGTGTGTTCTACATACCTGAAAAACATTGTAGTTCTAACATATTGGACCATATCTTTTTGTGGAGACTAGTTTATATCAAGATATGTTTAGCTGCATTATCTTTCAAAGCAATAGTTTCCTTCCCTACATACAAATCTCTTTTTAATCATCC
The DNA here is from genome assembly GCA_949316135.1 of Choreutis nemorana. Taxonomy (NCBI): domain Eukaryota; kingdom Metazoa; phylum Arthropoda; class Insecta; order Lepidoptera; family Choreutidae; genus Choreutis; species Choreutis nemorana. The sequence goes on along the minus strand of OX438601.1, from coordinate 4,606,879 downwards.
CGGGAAGAATACAATTGATTATTTTTTTTTCCTTTAAACCATATATTTTAGAAATATATATGTACATCAATATACATATATTTTTCGCGGATTTTGATTTGTTGTCATGAATACACTTAAAACTAAAAAATAAATGTCATCTCACCAATCCAAAATACGTCCAACAAATGGAGAAATAAGTGTTACATTAGCTTCTGCACATGCAATGGCTTGATATATAGAAAACAGCAGGGTCAAGTTACAGTGGATACCATGTTTCTTTTCCAATTCCCTGAAAATAAGTTAATTAATAATTCTGAGGTACAGATACAATTTATTAGTAACTTAAAACATAAACTTTATATTATTTAATAGTTTATAAACCAATCTATATAATTCTTTCATTTTCTCAAGATATTTTTTGTTTGAAGCAGGTGCCCTCTTCATTTGATTTGAATTGAACCATTCACTTGAAGTCACACTAATAAAGTTGTTTTTTTATATATCTGTAGTATGATCACAGCAACATACTTGGCAGCTTGAATCCCTTCCCAAGTAGATGCCAGTTTAATAAGGATCCTTTCCTTCTTGATTCCATATTCAGAGAACATTCCAATAAACTTGAGTGCCTTTGCTATACTTGCTTCCTTATTAAATGATAACCTTCAACAATAACAGCAGAGATTAATTAAATTTAAATATTAAAAAGATTGTTGGATTTGCTTAAGTAAAATCATAAGCATGTTCATTATTAAGATTAAAGAGTTAGTGCATACACCATGTTTTTGTAATACCTAATGGATATGTGAGTAGCATGCATGAGAAAGTTGTATGAGAAGGTAGTAGATAAAGTAAATTATTTGTTTAGTTCTATCCAAGTATAGTTATTTTTTATTTTTATTTTTTAGAGTATATATGAAGAGTATGTATGTTTGTGCGTACAAATTCATAGGATAAGTAGTGTTTTTGATTTAGTATTAATTAGTAAAATAAAAATTCATCTTTGTTAAAAGATTGCTTACCTTGCATCAACTTCAACTGAAACTCTTCCAGGGATAATTTTAAGTATTTCACATCCAAAGAGCACACTGAGCATGTCCAAAGTTTCAGCAACCTGCTCCTCTACTGTACTATAATGTAAGTTTTCACATTATATTATATTAAAAATAAAATCAAAATCAACACATAGAAATAGAATATTAGTTAAAGTCAAAGTCCAAATATTTTTTATTCAAATAGACTTAAAATAAGTTCTTTTGATGAATTACAAAGGATAAAATGAATGTTACTTGTGAAATATGCGATCAAAAGATTCACTAATAGAAATACTGTAAATAGTAAGTTCATTTTTACCGCAGATCTTCATTGCAACCTTTGCACTTTAACTGACTATGAGATAAACCTGTATTCTATTAGTACTAGAGAATCTCAAATATTTTCGTACCATTAAAATATAATCTTATGTTTATCATCAAAGAACAATGGTGAACTCTCCTAAATCATTTTGTGCATTATAAAATGGAAATGTCCTTAGATAAAAAGTATTGAATTTAACTGACTATTATTTGTTGATATGGTACAATTTTTATTCAACTTTTAAGTTTTTAAAAAGAAAGAAGCAGAGCGACTATTATATCAATGAAGAAAAAATTACTCTCAAGAGAGAGAAGAAATGAGTCAAGAATATGACATCTCATGATCACAGAGTTGCCTTAAAGAAGTGAAAAGGACATTGTACCATAGCGTCACTAATACCAGGAGTGGAGGCAATATTAACAATATTGATCTGATACCTTGATATCATATGTATCGCCATCAACGATAAAAACATCCACCAATGGTCAATAAAATTTAAGAGGAAGCATTCAATTAGAAGGGTTTTAAAGGCACTTTAAATGTGCATCAGGTTGCAGCTTCACTCTCAGCCTTTTAACTAAATGTAAAACACAATGAAAAGTCTCAGCTGGCTTTGCAACAGCAGATCTTGTTGATGCTTACCAGTATCAACTTTGCTCTAAACCCTAGATGGGTAAATAGTATTTACAGAGTCCAAACCAGAAGGTCTTGAATGTGAATTGACACCTACAGTCCTAAGTCCCCTCAAAGATTGGATGATGATGTAGCAGGAAAGAGTTGAATTCGGAATTCATGGTACAATACTGGAGATTGTTACTGTGATATTTCCAAGTCAAAATGTAGATTATCGTTTTGCTGGTGTAAGTAATGAGATTAATGATGATGAAAACGACTTACATGTTACTTTCCTCAAGATTTGTGACCATAAAGTGCCGACCTTTAGAATAAATACAATCAGACATGTCATTAGATCAAGTTGTTGAAAAGTTGGATAATCCTAACTCAAGTGGACATCTTTGATCGCAATAATTTTTTAAAGTTCATTGTGATTTAACTTTATTATGTGCCTTATTCAATAAAGAAAAGTCCTTAGGATTTGATTAGAGACCTCACTTGAATCATATATTTGAGAGATAAGACTGAATTTTAACTGTTTTATTTATAATAGTTTTTCAATGAAGACTGCATAAAGCATTCACAGATTGATAGTATAGTAATAAGATAATGATGATCTCAGTAAGTACAGAATGTTTCTAGCACTTAAGGTTAATTATTATATGAGTGTTTAAATATTTATGATTTCTGTTGATTTTTTAAAAGAAACTTGCTGATTGTTGATGTGCAAATATGTCATAAAAGTAATAAATGACTAAAGTAAAACGATTTTTTCTAAGTACAACAATCCTTAATTGTAACATTCAAAACTGTCCCCTAATGCCTGGAACAGCTATATCATGATGATTTGGGAAATCGCTACTAACTTCGAAAATACGAATAAATTGAGTGGGTCTCTTAATCAAACAAAATAATATTTCATTTTCTTTTTTGGAAAATGTAAAAAAATGCCAGGACAGCATTTGTATGGGACCTTTACGAGGTTACAGAGAAATAGCCATATACCAACATACCTGCCAGATTCTTTTCCAAACTTGATGGCCTTGTCCAGAATATGTTGGTACTGGTCCATGCCAGCAGCAGATAACATCAGACTTGGGTTTGTAGTAGCATCAGTTGGTTTGTAAGCTTTCATTGCTAAAATTATATCAAAAATATAATTGCAAAAATCAACACTAAGTAATTCTTGAAATTTACTTCTCTGTTTTTCCATCTCACCTTCAAAATCCCCAGTGTCGGCCACGACAGTGGAATGTTGCTTCAGTTGTTCTAGAGCCGACATTTTAGTCCGTTTAGATTGAGGTTCTCCGCTCATACTGTCTAGTTCTTAAGTCTCCAATATTTTAATAACACTCTGTAAGTAGAGCATGAACAGAAAATTTAATAATATAATTTAAATTAGTTCGAAACCAGTCACGAAACGTAAAGCTTGAAGGTGACCTCTATAATCGTCATTAACTTAATGTAGGTACTGTATTGATACTTCACTTGAGGGTGATGTTGATACAAGAGTGACAAAATAGATAACCTTAGAAACTTATAAACATAAATTAAAAATTAGATCAACATCTTCAGATTCCCAACAAAATATTGTTTTTACCTCCGAAGAGTCGACTTTCAAATTTCACGCTAAAGGTACCTAACCAAAGAGTTTAAAAAATCTACTTGCCTCTGATATAGCGATACTTGATTAACTTAATTATAAAGCAGTGCTGCCAGACGATTCGCTTTTCCTCCAAATCTTCCAAAAAACTTTTTTTTTCCTAACTCGTGTTTTATCCCGGAACTCTTATATTTTTTGCGTCAAATGGAATCGAACAAATGTTTTACCGGATGAAAAGTGATTTCGCCGCCTATTGACAAAACTTTTGATATCTTAAAGTGCCTAGAGCACCGCCAATGCTTTACCTATGACGAAGCATAAATCCTATAAATTTCATGACAGTAACTTATTAATTAGTAAGATAAAGAGTAAATCAGGAAATAAATTTGATAAATAACACACTAGCAGAAGTACAACAGACTGACATAAGCTGATATTTCAATTAATAAGTGGTTCCTAAATATTCTTAATTTTCAACCTCAATTCATTTTCAACATTCAATATTAAATAAATTATAATTGATAATTCACGGCTAAAATTTATCCCTCTTAAATTTCTCCCCGAAATTTTAGCCTCCCGATTGTCCCCAAAACTAAAAAAACACCCCTAATTTGGGGAAATTCCACCCATCTGGCAACAGTGAGGCTCTGAAGACTTTTTTTACTTGGCGGGAACAGGAAGTGTCAGATAGAATTTTCTAATTTTATTATCTTTTCTTATATATCAGCAGAATTTAATGTGTAAAATGCTAATGTTTTAACCAGTAAATATCTGTAGTGCTTTACAAGGGTGGACAACGTGAAATACGTCGATTTAGGTGTGCTTTTCGTCATCTCCCAAGTAACTCCTTAGAGCCTACAGTAACCGTACTAACATGTTACTGTAGGCAGATTCATCATTTTCATTGTTCATCTTATCATCTTCATCTTATTTATCATCTTTATCTCATTTATCATCATATCTTTATCTCATGTATCATCTTCAAGAATGAATTATACCGATAGGGCTCAAAAGGACTCGTATCCAGAGCCGTAACACAACATTTAAAAAAAAGAAGACTCAATTTATGATCCTGTCTGTCACTGTCACAAAATTGTTTAATTTTTACTCCATTGTTAAAACATCAAACAGCGTTAGAACATCAAGTCAAGTAAGTAGTCGATGAGTCAATTTCTAAGGATCTATGGAAGCTCCTTAGCTATCATATTATATTCAGTTTCAGTATGTCAATTATTACTTAATATCAATGGTATTGACGGTATTACCTTCCTCAATGCCTACAACCTCCTCCTTCAATGCCTTCATGTGTGGTGAAAAGCTGCAAAAACCATAATAAATTCCAAGGGATCACTTTTCATAGCTAAAATAGTATTTTTTCTAGTTATCTGCTTTTTTTACTTTTAAAATTGATCAAAACAAAATACCGACCGGTGTTGCCATGATTCCTATTTCCAAATTGACCTTAAGGCGGGGGATATTTTTGTTCCCTCGTGTTTCTTGCTGAGTGTTACGTAATTTTGTTAACTTAAACATCTACAATACTTTAGGAGTGTATGTAAGGGTTTGCAAGGCACCAGGCGACCATCATTTGTTACGTTATTTTTTCTCTGCAATCAGTAGTTTTTGTGTCAGGGGTAAAAAATTGCGATTTCGGTCTTGGATAAATTTCGGACACATTTATCATAAATCATCGATTCCGGAAAAAAACATCAGCTATTCGTAAAAATGTTACTAAATATGTTTATTTGATGATGATAATTTTTGATAGTACGTGGGTAACACTGAAAATGTTTAGAACTGGCTAATTAAAACTTTTTTGAATTTCAATTTTAGAACTCTTAGGTAACCTAATGTAGTATATTGCATTCATTTGTCATTTGTTTTTGTGAATTGGCGGCAAATCTAAAATTCTTGTTACATGTAAAAACTGGTATCGCCAAATGATAGATAAGTTCAACGGCGGTGACTCAAATGCTGTAATTGACATCGTCACAGGTGATGAAAGCTGTATATATTGCTACAAACCCGAAACCAAAAGACAATCAGCTCAGTGGGTGTTTCCTTTCAAGGATCGGCCAACTAAGGTAAAGAAAGGAAGACGTCAAGGAAAAAAGATGATTGCCTCATTCTTTGGTCGGAAAGATCATTTTGCGACAGTTGTACTAGAAGATGGAAGGACAGTTACTGCAGACTAGTATGTCAATCGCTGTTTGCCTGTTGTCTTGGAAAAAAATCAACAGCAGCGCCCTCGAGGCAGGATCCTCCTTCACCACGACAATGCTTTAGCGCACTCCGCAAAACGGACTGTTGAATATTTGACTATGGCAGGTGTCGAGATAATGAGTCATCCGCCATACAGTCCAGACCTTGTGCCCTGCGACTTTTATTTATTCCCAAAAACTAAAGATAAAATTCGAGGTATTCGCTTTACAAGCCCTGAAGATGCGGTGAAAGTGTACGAAAATGCCATAGAAGAGACCATAAGAAAGAATGGGCCTTCTTTGGCGACGAACAAAGCTGTCAGTCTCTAGGTACCTCCGATAGACATTTTGGACCGCAGATCGACTTAAATTAAGTTGAGCACTCATATTTCTTTGGCTGTGTTCGGCCTGGATAAGTTTCACAGCTTGGGCGGTGACTTCAGGCAAAGTATCCATAGATTATTGATAGAACTTCACCTTAATGTTAAGAATAAGTAATGTTTGTTGCAAAACCAAAGAGAAAAATCACACTTTCAAGAATTAAATCCAAGTAAACCAATAAAATCGAGTTTTCTTAGTATTCGATTGTTTGATATCAACGAACAGGCTCCCGATTGTCTAATGTTTTTAAATTCTGTGTTCGAAATTCAAAAAAAGACTATTGAATTAAATTATGAATGTGCCAGGTTCAAAACTGCATAAATTCTTTTTTCTCGACTTAATATAAATTTATAGCTAGGACCAAACGAAACTGAAAATGCAAGGCCTATAGATGTGGCCAGAAGTGTAATTACTTCGACATTTTTAAAGGTAGAAAATGAATAAAACACATTCATCTTCCATCAAAAAACTCTGGGTTTCTGGAGTGTTCTCTATCTTAAACCTAAAACGCTTATTTATCACTTTTCCGGTTTTCGCTAGCCTCAAAGGTCTTCTAAAGTTTCCGATGCGAATTTTTACATTTCGAAACAAATGTCCAATTTATCCGAACCGCGAATATGAATAGCGTTCCCTTCAAAAAGTAGTCGATTCCGCTTTCTGACTCAATTGTGAATAGACCTTCTGAAACCCTCCCTGCGACTGTTACCGTCATCTGGCGGCGATTCATGACGTCATGACGTCCCAAAGGCACTGCGGCTGTGTACTGCCAGTTTAATTTTTGATTTTTTGTCTGCTGTGACCACTGCGCAATACTCGCAGTGCATACCGGAACACAACCTAAATCAGACATATTCGCAAAGTTAGCTGCTTTTAGTTGAACGCTATTGAAAAAAATAAAATGTCTCATTAACCAATTTTGAATGTAAAAATTAAATAAAATACAGAAAATATGTTTCTTTCACCAGATTATAGATCAAAAAATCAACTAATCAAAATGATCAAAAACTCATTTTAGGAAAATATGGCTTTGGTCGATTTTTGTTTCACTACGGTTAATGAAGTATTTATAGCGTTAACTAATAACAACAGCTGGTCGTTTTCCCAAAATATTTCGTTAAGGTGATTAGATCTAGCTGTAAGTGTGGTATTATTACCGTTTACCCTCATTATTACCGTTTGTGATATTAATGTCAAGTTATGGGAGTCTCAAACTATCAATACAGTATCTAGTGTATCTTTTACTAACTTCATTGTATTCGAAATTGCTTGAAAAATAGAACTGTCTCGTTTTTATATTGTCGGTTTTTGCCACTGAGATCATGGACTTATGATATTGGATCACAAAACCACAATGTGATAATATTCATAGATATGAGGTCTCTTAAAATGCTTACATATACCAGAATCACTGTGCGGTATTGATAGTAAGACTGTCCTTCGGAATTTTGAATCATAATTTTGGACAACTACTAGATTGTACCTATTTAAATAAATATTTTTTGTATCAAAATTATTTATAAAAAATTATATTGGTAGACAAAATTCTCAATGAAATTTAAAATAGCAGATTTTGATCGATTTTTATTTTCGCTTCTTTTGACAAATCTCTAATTCCATGTCATGTGGTATACATTTTTGTCTATGGTTACTGTCACTTCTAGAAAATTCGGGCACCATCCATCAGTAGACTGTGGGTACTTACGACAAACCGGCAATTCATACAAGATTTGCTTACGATTGTCAACCTCAAGAACAACGTGTTCTGTGTTCTGAAATAACAAAACTATATTTATTTTCTTTACAGTGAAATAATTACTATTTTCATAAACAATGGCTGCAATGTCTGTCATAGGTATTGATTTCGGAAACGAATCGTGTTATATTGCTGTGGCAAAGGCAGGTGGCATCGAGACAATAGCTAATGATTATAGTCTGAGATCTACTCCGTAAGTTAATTTATAGTTTCTGTTGTTACCTTTTTATAAGACATGAATTTTGTCTAGTAATATATGAAATAGTTATCTTCTATACTTGTGTGTTTTAGCTCATGTCATGGACATGTCAATCCATAAAAGGAATTCGAATCACATAAGCATTTGATAAAATAAACTTTTATTTGAACAAGTATTGATTTAAATCAATACAGTTTGCTGTATAACCTTAGTCGCTTAATTTACTTATTAATTTCAACATTAACCTGTTAATTCTTATCTGATCATTTTGATTAAATTACTATATTACCTTATAGGTCATGTGTCGCCTTTTCACAAAAGAATCGAATATTAGGTGTAGCTGCAAAAAACCAAATGGTTACCAATATGAAGAATACTGTGTTTGGTTTCAAAAGGCTCCTTGGGCGGAAATTTTCAGATCCATTTGTCCAAAAAGAAATCAAACATCTTCCTTACAAAGTGGAACAGAAAGCTGATGGTAGTATTGGTATCAGGGTCAACTATCTTGGTGAAGACAATTTATTTAGCCCAGAACAGGTAAAGTAAAATTTTATTTAATACCTTAATTTGATTCCAGTTAACTACTTAATTAACTGAAAACAAATTCAATGATAAGTATAGTAAGTTTGAGGTGAGTTATCCTCAAATTCTAAAAAAAAAAATGAAAATTCTAATCATTGAATACAATGATTAGAATGACCAATATGATAATTTTTAGTTAGTAGCAGTAAAATTGGCAACTTGATTGATTGAACAAGTAATGTAAAATATTGTAATTTGCAAATTGTTTGAAGTTTAACAATATGGTTTCAGATAACTGCAATGCTCTTTACAAAACTTAAAGACTCTGCAACCATAGCACTACAAACACCTATTAATGACTGTGTGATATCTGTACCTAGTTATTTCACAAATGCTGAGAGAAATGCTCTGCTTGATGCAGCTGCTATTGCTGGTAAGAATGTATTTTACATTAAATATTATTTTAGCCTATTATTATTGTCTGTTAAGCCCTATTTCTTGTTTTATAAGGACAAACACTAATAAAGTTTTTTTTTTGCAATAGTGAGTGATTTGATCATAAAAACGATTGTGATAGGACTTCAAATTTAGGGTCAGAGTGTAGCAAAGGGTGTGCAAGACGTCAGGGACTTATTTTTTTCTACAATGAACATATTAATTGTTTTCATTTAGAATACATTAAAATAAACATGGCATTATAATTTATAGGATTGTTTTTCTTAGAATTGAAATATTTTAAAGTACTTGACTCCTTGTACTCCCTTTGCTATACTCCAACCAACTTAAAGAAATAATTTTGAAAGTTTAAGAATAAAGGTACTTTTTAAAATTATGAAGTAAAAAATCACTTCATTCTGAAACAACATGTAAACTTTGATGGGCCTTGATTTGAATGCTATAGTTTTGATCAATAAATGGTTTACTTATTTATTACGTTTGTTTGAAAAAAAAGTACCATTCTATTATATAAGATATTTCTATTGGTGTTATGTTCTTGTCTCAAAATGGTTATTTTTATAAAGGTCACAGGATAGATTGTGGTGTTTAAGTATGTTTGTATCACCATTAAATTGAACTTAGGAACAAAATAAACAGTTGGTTGCATTATACTGGTATAAGTGTTATTTTATTGCATAAATATTGATTTTTTACGATAATAGCGTAGGAAGTTTTGTTCTAATTACATTTTATTTTACCTTAAAACAATTATAAATAGTTTTAACCTCAATATGGTTTCTTATAAATAATTTATGAAAATAATATCAAACCAAAATTAAAAGAACTGTAACCAAAATTTCACCTCAGGAACATTGTTATAGGACTCAATGTACTGCGTCTTATGAATGAAACTACTGCTACTGCTTTAGCTTATGGTATTTACAAACAAGACTTGCCAGCTCCTGAAGAAAAACCAAGGAATGTTGTTTTTGTTGATTTTGGACATGCTTCCCTGCAGGTATGTAAATTTTTAAAGCTTTAACTAAATACAAGTTGAAGCTATTTACTATTTACATTTATTTTGTAAAAAATAACACTATTCAACATAAAACAGAAGAGTAAGTTTTATGTTTATCACTTCAATAATATTAATTTTTGTATTTTAGGTTGCAGCTTGTGCCTTTAACAAAGGTAAACTTAGAATTTTGGCCACTGCTACAGACCCCAATTGTGGAGGAAGAGACATTGATATGACATTAGCAGATTATTTCTGTCAAGATTTCCAAACCAGGCTCAAACTTGATGCAACTAAAAATCAAAGGTATTTAAAAAAGTCTAACAATATATGCCCTATCCAACCACTATCTTATCGTTTTAACCTCTTTTGTAACCTAAAAAATTAGGTGATGATTATGAATATAAAATTACTTCTTTAAATACACTGGTCATCACAAAAATCGACCCACCCTGGTTTTGCACGATTGCTCTTTATAATTTCAAAGGTAAGCATTTAGAAGTATGTTTTGTTTATATCTAGGGTTGGATGTTTGTCACTTGATTCCCATTAATCTTAACACTCATGAGAGAACTTAACAAACTTTTTTAAAGTAAACACTGCTCAGCTGGTTTGATGAATGTGTCAGTATTCACTTTGGCCCTGTTTAATTTGCAAGCAGGTTTCGCAATAATATCATTGTTATTGAGGATTCATACTTTATTGGTTTATCACTGTAATTCGGATTAAATTAGCCTGGAATTATGGATACTACTGAAGCTGAGTCGGCTCAAGTTGTGGCTTTGCTGTGAGAGGTTTTCAGTCAATGTGTAGTCACTAGAAGGTTACATCTCAGTCGATCTGCGGTCCGGAGAGTTTACCAGAGACTGGTTTAATAAGAGACTGGGCAGTATCATAGAAGAGCAGGATCTGGAAGACAAAGGTTCACTACTCAAAGAGAAGCTTTATTTTGTCAAAAGCCGCTTTATTTTGTCATCAGATCTACGAAATCGGCATCTTTCTGGTATAGATCTCCATCGACGGCTGTGTGAAGTGCGGGGTGTGGCTATAAGTGACAGTACAGTGTGAACAGAACTTAAGACCTCACAAGCCAGCAAAAGGACCACAACTAGGGAATGCAATCCCGACTCGAGATTGCAATTTTCGGGATCCCGTCTAATTTAAAAAAAAAAAAGTTGAATTCAGATGACTGAAAAAGCTAATAACTGTTTGTTTGTGATAGTGAGGTTAACTAAAATAACATATTACTCGAAAGAAAATAAAAAAATTTATTCTTTAATCTTACCAACTAAATAATAATCAGGTTGTAAGGAAATTAACGTAGGTAAATTAGGTAATCAAAACAATAAGCTTATTTCAAGGGAATTAGGAAAAAGAGTGATTTTGAAAATGACTCCTTAAAAAACAAAGGGTATTAATAGTTTCATCTGCTAAACGGCATCTAATGTCCGTTGCAATGTACCCCGCTGCTGAGAATGCCCTCTCCGACTCAACGCTGGTTGGCAACAGCGTGGCGAAGCAATTATATGCAAACTGCAAAAATCGCCCCCTTGTTCCTCCACACTCAAACAAATCCATTTCTTTTTTAATGGTAGATTCTAATATGTCTAAGCTCGTGGACGTGGTTATACGTGCAAAAGGACTTTTAGAAGCTCGCAGAGTTTCTTCTAATTCCTCTTGAAGCGATTTATTAGTTTGTGCAGCACGTAAATTCAAATCTTCTGCAATCATTGAAAGAGGCAAGTCATCTTCGATTAGTAATATCGTTCGTAGTTTCGTAGTTCGTATTAATATCTGCTTGGTTTGGTTCTTTACGATATAATCGTGTGATTATATTTTTTATCTCTTTTCTTATAAGATACTTGCTTGGTTGGAAAAATGCTTGCGCCCCGAGTGGTTGTGTTGCGTCGCTGACCACTGCCGCCCAATCCCGTCAATCTCGAACGGGATCTCGTCATATGATGCGTCGGGATTGATCCCGAAAAATTACACGAGATCTCGCGGGATCGGGATTGCATTCCCTAACCACAACTGACCGTAGCTCATCGCCTTAAGAAGACGCCAGACTTCTTGAATGAACTAGAACAATGGGCGTCAGTTCTATTCTCTGATGAGAGTCGAATGACCTTATACGGCTCTGATGGGCGCCGTAATGTCGTGAGAACGTTACACTCAGAACTGTGCTGTATAAGAGAAACTGTCTGTTTTGGTGGAGGCTCTATAAAATTCTTTGACAGCATGTACAGAGCTGGTGTTCATCAGAAGGGGTTTTCTAACTGCTCCACGTTACAAAATGGAGATCCTAGAAGATCATGTCGTGCAGTATGCGGGCTATATCGGAGAAAACTTCGAGATAATGCACGGCCACACGTAGTGCGCATTGTTACCCAGTACTTGGAAGAGGTCGGCATTCGTGTTATGGTGGCCAGTAAGGAGTCCGGATTTAAAGAGTGTTGAACACAAACCTAAACATATTGTTTTTCGTTTCTTTTTGTTGAAATGTTAAAATTTGATCATTTAGTTAAACAATTTAGTGACTAATTAGTCGAAAAATTACATAGTTATAAAACAATGCGATTGTAATAGAATTTGTTTCATTCAAAATATTAAATCTTGACTTTTCCTGTAAAATGTAGGTGGGCCGATTTTTGACCAGTATTTGGCTGTTAATAATCAGTTTTAATTAATTTAATTTAATTGAAATATAACAGATAATAATATACATAAAAATACAATGGACTCAACAATTGGTATTCATGATGGTATTTGACCTGTAACCTCAGCTACTAGGTAGAGAGGACATATAACAAAGAAAATAACTATGTGCCTTTATACCTTCATAAACTAAATAATGAGTGCCAAAGAAAGCAGTTCTAGTATATTATCTTAATAAAAATATATGTATTATCATTAAAGAGCTTTCCTGCGCCTTCTGCAAGAAATAGAGAAGATTAAGAAGCAGATGTCAGCCAACAGTACTAAGTTGCCACTTAACATTGAATGCTTCATGGAAGAAAGGGATGTGACAGGAGAAATGCAGCGCTCAGTCATGGAACAACTGTGTGCTGACACTTTTACTAAAGTTGAGAGGACATTAAGAGCTTTACTTCATAATGCTAGTAAGATTTTTACAATTTTTTTACTTTAACATACAGTGTACCTTACCTTATTACAATAATATTGTATGGGGTAGACACATGAACATCATTAAAAACTGTTTGTGGTGTACTTTTTTTAAATATTTAGCTAATAATGTTGTGTTAAATTATCATAGAACTTAGACCGGAAGACATCAGTGCAATAGAGATTGTTGGAGGTTCTACAAGAATCCCAGCTGTGAAAAGTTTAATTGAACAGGTGTTTGGGAAAACTGCATCAACTACACTGAACCAGGTATAAGCTAGTAATTTTCGTGGATTTTTAGCAAATCTATATATCAAGTATTTATGGTTGTACAAGTTAAAAAGTCACTGATCTTAACATTAAAAAATTAAAAGTCCTCTAAATACATTTAATACATACTTATTATAATTTTATAAAAGTATGTAGCTTTACATATACAGAGATACAATTAATAAATTGAATAACCTTTTAAATCTTTCTCAAGAATGAAGTACCTATCTTGTGAATATTAAGGGGGGAGCCTGATTTAGAAGCTTCGAAAAATCGATTTTTTGAAGGATTTTTTTGGGAAGGAAAAAAATATACGATTGGAATGAAACTTTCAGGTTTTATTGTTGTATATTTCAACAGTCTTCTCAAATTTTTTCATGAAGATTTAAGCAATATTATGCCCGGGACAAGAATTTCGCCGAGGCGTCTCGCGAGCGCTTTTGTTGTGCGGCGGGAATGATGCAGGTCGCAATTTTCATCTGAAACAAAAAACCCAAAAATATTTTTATTCCTGAATAGTATAGCTTCTAGTTAAACCAAGAAAATTGATGAAAACGTTCAAATTTCAATAATTTTTAGTGAATTGAAAAAAAAGTTCATTAAAAAAAAAAAAAAAATTGACTTTAGATTGTTTAAAAAATATGTTAATCTTAACTTTTTCAAGGTTTTTTAGGTTCAACTAGAAGAGAATTTCATCCCGAATAAAATGCATTTTGTTTTATTTCGATAGGACGTTTAGTTTTTTCCCTATCTTTCCCGCCAATTAGGAAAAATCGTAAAAATGAAAACTCGAGAAAACGTGCGTCAAAGTTTTCGTATATGAAAAATCGTAATTTTCTTAAACTTACCGCGTTATTATGCTAATCAGCGATTCCTGGTCCATAAAGTAAACCTTCACACTCTTCAAAAACCTGGTTTGTGCCCTGTTGTTCGAGTCTGCGGGCTGTTCTGGCCTCTTTACTACACAATGAATCGCGCCTGTTTTGTCGGGTGACGCGCTCCTCGTCGGCTCTCTTGGCGAAATTGTTACATTGCTGTCCAATTTTTAAATCCATCAACTGCATGGTTTTCAATGCTGCACTGTAGCCTTCGTTGAACATTCCTCCAGCGATGTAAGCAGCAATTTCGATGATTTTAATGCCTGAGTGAAGGTGTTTAGGTGTCATGCACCACACAGTGGAATTGAACGACTCGTTCGCATTTTGTGTGTGTCCACCCAAACACCTCGTAAGCAGCTCGTCCTTGGATAAGTCCTCGTACACAGGACGAATGTGCTGCTCGACATGTTCGTCAATTAGACGTGGTGGATGTTTAAAAGCCGCCATTATGAAACTGATTGCCGTGGAATTTACGTTTCCGTGGCTTTCCACTGCGTTCACTTGAAGATTTGCTCACTTTTGGATAGCTCTGCATGATTTGAAGACGTTCACGTGCCGAAAGACAAATCGAAACTGAACCCAAATGCTAAATGTAGCTTTGCTCGAACCGACGCTGCCAGGTCACATATACCGTTATAATACATACTTTTATCCCTACATAGCTCTACAATGACCTTCTGCGAACAGTCAACAGTCCCTCGAAGGACCGTTATTCTGTTTGGATCATAACACGAACAATAGATCGAGGGGCGGAGCGCGCGCGCTCCGAGCGATCCGGCCGCTCGTATATACCTGCTCGACGCTTGCCGACTCTTTCTTCTATAACTCCGAAAATATTGCGAATTTCCGTCTGAAATTTTGAGGACACATTCTTAGATAGTTTAGGAAGACATTTATGCAAAAAAAAAAAAATCGATTTTTTGAAGCTTCTAAATCAGGCTCCCCCCTTAAGGTGTTACTGTATATGCATAAAGTTGCTTACCATGTAATCTATTGCCACAGGACGAGGCTGTTTCCCGCGGTTGCGCCTTACAATGCGCCATGCTATCACCTGCAGTTCGGGTTCGCGAGTTTAGCGTCGCTGACGTGCAGCCGTATGCAGTGCGGCTTGTATGGGACGACCACGGCGAGATGGAGGTATCAAATTACGATTTAATAAGCTTTTGCCCGCGAGTTTTTTAGTATGGGTTACCAATATGTACTTGCTGAACTATTAAGTTCAATATGTACTTGCTGAACTATTAAGTTATTGGTACATACAGCATTAGCTGATGAAATAAAACATTTTAAAATTTATTACAAAAACACAAAAATCTATATTATAGATTGTATTATAGTAAAGTTCTCAATGGCCTTATGGAAACAATACATTTTAATTGTATTTTTATCATACAATTTTTCTGCTACATAACATATTATTTTATTAGGTATTCCCAGCATTCCACACTGCTCCATTCTCCAAAATGCTGACATTCTACCGAAAGGAGCCGTTCTCAGTTAGTGCTTACTACTCTGATCAGGTTCCCTTCCCAGATTCCTTCATTGGTAAGTATTTTACTTCTAAAATACCATTTAACTTAAAGGTTGGTCCAGGTTGATTTTAGTATAAATTTTAACTATTAGGTCAGTGGAACATCAAAGACATTCAGCCTACTCCTGAAGGCGAATCTCAGAAAGTGAAACTAAAAGTGAGAGTGAACATCCACGGTATCATTACCGTCGCGTCCGCATCTCTGGTCGAGAAGAAACAGGATGCTACTCAAAACGAAAATGTTGAGATGGAGAACTCCAGTGAAAATATTCAGACCAGTCAAGAGACACCGATGGATACCAACGGTAGTCAAGAGCAGCAACAGAATGGTGCTGAGAACCAAGAGGTGAGGGAGGATGAAATGGAGCCGCAACAAAAACAGTCGTGGACACAGAGAGTAGGACAGTGGTTCACCGGGGTACGTGTAGCGTGTGACCGCTATATCTGTGCTGTTTGCTGTCACAACACACTCTTAACCTTGTTATCGTCTAGTTCACATGACAAAAAAAAACTCATGATTTAATGTAAAAATTATACAAATATATATACAAAACGCGGTTTATCATATCTTTACTATTGTAATAATGTTAGGTACGTTTATATTGTATGAGTTTTATAAAACTTAATGGTTAGGCTCAACCAAAGACAATAAAAATAACTTTTATTTGATCGCGAGAAATGCTTGATCAAAAGATGCGGCAGCAAACACCACGTCGTTTTCTTCCCCACCCTCACTTGAGGTCCCATTTGCACATCATTTTTGTTTTGTGATTTTATATCGCCTATTTTGGAGAAACAATTACTTGCTAAACCGTGGAGTCATCAGTTACAAAACTCTGTGTCCACGCATGTTTTGCCCTGCAGCTAGAATTTTTCTGTTTTTTTTGTTCCAACAGTGATTTTTTGAGGTAAAGCTTTTATAGTTATATTTTTTACTAGTATTAACATGGTTGTTGTTGCTTATATTGTATTATTGTGTTTAATGCAAATGGGTCACTGCACTGCTTGGAATAATTGGGCCTATATACATTTTACAAAATATATATTTGGTTCCAAGCAGAGGTGGTGGTGGGGACTCAATTAATATTTAAAGTTATGAACTCTTTGCTCTTAATTCCAGGAGAATGATGATAAAAAGGATAAATCTAAGGATAAAACCAAGAAAGTTCTCGTCAAAACCATTGAATTGCCGATTGAGTGCAGAACTCACGGGTTTTCAACACATGACTTGAATGGATATATGGAACAAGAGGTAATTGCAAAAGTTATATGAAGTTTGGTTCAGTATATAAGTCATAAAGGGTTAGAATCTTTATGACTTCCTCTCGGTAAGACTAGATAGCAGATACGACTAGTTCGTTAGGACTAAATCGCGATATGACTAGATCACGTTAGGACTAAATTGCAATAAGGCCAGATAGCGTAATGACATTATCGAGATCATAAGAACATCATGGTACCCAGTACCTATAATAAAATAACCTCTTAAATTGATTTTTTTTAAACTTATTTATTTACTTATATGTACGTTTCAAATTGCTAATATTAAAAAAAAGGGATGGGCGTTGTTAGAAGCTTTATGAGTCATCGAGAGGAAGTCTTAAAGCTTTTAACCCATCATAAAGATACAATATTTTTACTTGTATTAACATTGTAGGGTAAGATGCAAGCCCAGGACCGACAAGAGAAGGAAAGAGCAGATGCTCGCAATGCTCTCGAAGAGTATGTGTATGAACTAAGAGGGAAACTGTCTGAAGGTGAGACCCTTCACGACTTCGTTGCGGAAGACCAACGTCAAAGACTAGTGAATCATCTGGATTCGCTTGAACAGTGGCTGTATGAAGAGGGAGAAGATGAAAACAGACAGGTAAGACATACATACATTAATTCAAAAACATCACTTTTTTATGTTTTTTATTTTGTTTCTGTCTAAACCATACATCTGTTATTTTATAGATACACAATCCGATATAATAAAATTTCATTTAAAGGTTTGGCAATGATACATTACGAAATTTAACCAATATGTTTTAGACAAATTTTAATTAAGAAGGCTTACTATAAAATTCAAAATTATGTTGATAGAGACATATGGAACTAATTTACTTACGTGCATACACAGGTTTATCCACAGACAAAATAACCTAAAGACACCACTTTTGTGAAAACAAAACTGGCAAAATTTGTCGGGGTACGGGTGATGTCATTGAGGGGGCTCCTTCTCGTTTGGACACTTTTCCGTTTCGTAGCCCTCATTTAATTATTTTTAAATACCGACAAGTGGCGTTACATAACCTTTTTATGAATCATTCGTTTGTGGCGACCACTTTTAATTCTCACGTGTGTTTGGTGTCTTATCGGAAACTTTCCGCACGAGTAGTACAGTCGCATAGAAAATCGCATGAAGAATTAAATAATCACAGCTTTCCAGTCATCGTGTCAAGGTTTAATGATTTTAGCGCTGCCTTATAAGTTTTCTAAGAGGAATGTAATTTCGATCTCGCGGTTTTTGTAAGTTCATATAGGTTAGGGTCACTCAAAGAATGCGGTGGATTTAATGAGTATGGGGGGAGCAACGAATAGTTTTTATAGATTCTGGGTTTTTACAATGCATACCGACACGTAAGATGCTGTTTCTATTGCTATTTCCAAAACTACCCATTGAAAAATAATAACTATAGGTAGGGTAAACTACCCAATTATTGATAGTTTAAGGCATTCTATAAAAAACTTTGTTTACATATATTTAAGAAAAAATTAAATTTAACCTAAAACCCCCCGACTACGTCAAAAAAGGGATCTAAAATGACGATACTAGAAAAAAAACTCACGATAAGAATGCATAATTGGTACAAAAATGGTCAAGGTAGAGCCGTGGTCGCCCCCACTGTATATCCACCATGATTTTTAATCCTGGCGCCCGTTAAACGTTAATGCGTTTCAGAATATTTAACAAAAATTGATGTCTTTGAATTCGTCATCTTCTTGACTAAACTCATGACCTAAATAGTATGGCTGTTGTGTTATTTAAAAATACCCAGCACAATAACTATTAACAGCCTTAAACAATGTTGACGGAAGTTAAAGTAAGTAAGTGATTAACGTAAAGTGCGCATATAATATATCTCCAAATAAAACCAATGAAACCATCAACTGGACATACTACTGCACCCTTCTACGCCGACTTCGCGAAGAAATGACCAGGATTACTAAGAACAAAGGTGTTGTTCCATCAAGACAATGCTTGCCTTCACACGTCTATTGAAACTATGGCTCATATTCGCGATTGTGTTTTTGAATAGCTGCTCTGTCCGGATTATTTACCTGACTTACCCCCTCGGACTTTCAACTATTTCTTAACCTAAAGAATCGCCTCGGAGGCGATTTCATCAACTCTGCAGGAACTCAATATTTTGAGGATCTTGAAAAATCTTTTTTCAATGTATACATAATACATGCTTTTGAAATCAGATGGAACAAATGAATCGTGTTAATGGGGTGTGCGTCAAAAAATAAAAATATTTTTTATGCATTTTCTGTATTTTCTTGACTGGGCTGAGAACTGATCAATCCACCCTCGTATTTTGAAAAATACAAATATTCACTATATTTTGCTGTAATTATTCCTTTATTTACCTTTATAATTATAATATAGTTATTATTATATCTTTTTGATGAAATTAAACGAAATACTGAACTGATAAAAATAATTTTCCCTGTAATCAGGTAAAACTGTAAAATTTGACAGCATTATCCTTACTTACACAAGCATCGTTGCGAACAGTCAATACAAAATAAAAATGTAAAATATAATGTCAAAAACAAATTGGCGCATCGATTGAGCTAATTGTAGAATGGAGGGCGGCATAAAGTCGGAGCGCAGCGATGACTAATCTTTGTCTTATCGTTGAACTATACTACTTAAAACAAAATAAGGGCCACGAGGTATTTTTTCATTTTGGTATAAATGCTTACACGGCAAAACTGAGCTCGCTATTTTAAATGAGGGTACTGTTACTGCACCGCGGTATATTGAGGAAGTTGTCAGACCACATGTGATCCCATTTGCCCAGCGAGCGAGTCCTGGATTCATCTTGATGCAAGACAATGCTCGTGCACACACGGCTCAAGCGACTCGGTTTGTACTGAAAGCGTCTCAAATTCAAGTCTTGCCGTGGCCGGCGAACAGTCCGGACTTAAATCCAATAGAGCACATGTGGGATCAGTTGAAACGAAGAGTTAGAGACGGTGATCAGGAAATCCACAACCAACAGCAACTCATCAACGCTGTTAAAAGGGCCTGGGAAGAGATTCCAATGGAAAATGTCAGGCATTTGATTGATAGCATGCACTCCAGGCTTCAGGAGTGCGTAGCGCAACGAGGAGGGCATACTCGTTACTAAAAGATGAGCATGGAGTATTTTCTTTTGTTTTCAGTAACTTTACATTGTTTTTATTTTTAACCTTAAATGTGATTTTTTCTTTCAAAAGCAAATAAACTTTTAATCATTATTATTGGGATAAGTTTATTGGTCTACACGGTAAAAACAACATTAGTTTTCGTTATGGAGACAAAAAAATATATATTGGTTTTATTATTTTCGTGGTACAGACAAAATACCTCGTGGCCCTTATTTTGTTTTGAGTAGTATATAATTAGGCAATTTACTATGAAAGTATTAAATGAAACGAAGCTGTGTGTGAAAATCTCAATTTCAATATTTCTCAGGTGTACAGTGACAAGCTCACTGAATTAAGAACGGAAGGCGAACCGATCAAACAGCGCCGTCTTGAGTTTGAACTTCGTCCCGGCGCATTGGATGACTTTGCCCTATCCATACAACTAGCAAGCAAAGCTGTGGACCAATTCAAGTAAGCCATTAATTAAAAAATAAGATGAATTGAACTGTTATAAATAACAAGCATTTACCCACAAATTGTTTCGCGTATAGTTAATATTTAACAATCATTTTATTTGATTTGTCATCGATTAAATCGGGTTTCACGATTGATGTTAATTGATTGTGTAAATATATATATATATTTGTGCAAAGAAACAGTTAAGAGTGTGTTTATAGTTAATGTTAATTTATGTATATGTATAGGTCTGGCGAGGCGAAGTACAGCCACATCCCGGAGGCGGAGATGCAGAAGGTGTCGGAGGCGGCTGGAGGCGCGCTGGCGTGGCTGGAGGCGGCGCGCCAGGCGCTGGCCGTGGCGCCGCGCCATGTGCCGCCGCCGCACACCACCATGCAGATACGCCAACAGAGACAGGTGAAGAAACCACTAACTTTACACTGCTGCTCGACAAAAAGATTAAGACGGTAGCAAAGGTGGAATTACATATTTCCTACCTGACAAAATCCACGTTTTCTTTATAACTCTGCGATGCAATTTAACCGTATCACTGCTCAATGTTGTCAGAAAGTCGCTTACAACGCCCTTATTTATTTCCGCTAGAGAAAGTAATTATAAATCTTTGCTATCTGCTAGCTACAGGCATACCGGTTTAACAAAGAATTAAATCGCTAGTACAAATCACTGTAGTAAACTATTGTATGTGTCGTGTAGAAAAGTTATCTTCAGTAGACACAAGACACAGCAAGTAATTTTTCATATCTTTTTATATTTATATTTATTCAATAGGATCCTCAACAGGAGATACAATATTTAATTTATGACAGTATTTCCATTATAATACAAGTTAATTGTTCTCCCAATTACAGAGGAACACAACATTCTCATGACATTGCTCAAATTATTATACAGTAAAATTAAATCCCTTAATTTAAATATAAATAATTTCAAAATAATAATACTAGTTACATGCATAATTAAAACTACAAAAAAATCACATAAAAAATAAATAAAGATTAAAATGAAAATTACTATATAAATTAAGAATAAACATAACCAATACAAATACGGACAACCAAGATTAAGATTTTTTCAAGATCTTTAAAAAGAAACATCAGTCCAAAAAGCAATGCGATAGTAACATTTTTAATCGATTGCGTCAAAGTTAAAATTCCGAATATGTATCGTTAATATATACTACTCAAAACAAAATAAGGGCCACGAGGTATTTTTTCATTTTCGTGTAAATGATTAAACATTTACATATTGAAAGTAGTAAAATATTGAGTATGCAAACTCTTTGATACCTAAACTTTTTAATATTGTAGTATTCATCTAATGCTGGCAACAATTTTAAATAAAATTTGATTTAAAATATTTTTGAAAATTTTGATTCCATTTTCTTTGTCGTTTTGCTTTCCTTAGTTTCTTGGTTTATTAGAAATTATCAGAGTTCATTGATATCTCGAGTCAGAAACATCTTTTGCAACATGCCACAAGCACGCAGGAATCATATGGACTCGCTGACAGGAACCAGAGCCGTTACAATGATTGAAGAAGGTCATTCGCAGCGATCTGTGGGTTTGCAATTGGGATTTTCTCGAAGAGCTATTCAAAATCTATGGAATCGTTTCCAAGAGACCGGCAGTGTTAGAAGAAGACCTGGTTCGGGCAGAGTTCGCATTACAACAGCTCAAGAGGATCGTTACATTCGATTAAATGCGCGCCGAGATCGCACAACGACGGCCCGCAAGCTGCAAAATCGTTTACGGCTCACAACGGGTACTCGTGTCAGTGACCAAACTATTCGTAATCGATTGCATGATGGTCTTCATGCAATCGATTACGCAGGCATCAAGAAGGCGAGTTGTCCGTGTTCCATTAACCAGAAATCATCGTGCAAATCGTTTAAGATTTACCCGTCAACATTTGGACTGGGACATAAACCAATGGGGCAAGGTGCTCTTCACAGACGAATGCAAAGTTAAATTTTTTAACGAAGATCGGCGTATTAGAGTATGGAGAAAACGCGGCGAGAGATTTTCAGAAGCCTTTATCCATGAAGTCGATCGTTTTGGTGGTCCAAGTGTAATGATTTGGGGCGGCATAAGCTAGCACGGCAAAACTGAGCTAGCTATTTTAAATGACTGTACTGTTACTGCTCAGCGGTATATTGAGGGAGTTGTCAGACCACATGTGATCCCATTTGCCCAGCGAGCGGGTCCTGGATTCATCTTAATGCAAGACAATGCTCGTGCACACACGGCTCAAGCGACTCGGTTTGTACTGGAAGCGTCTCAAATTCAAGCCTTGCCGTGGCCGGCGAACAGTCCGGACTTAAATCCAATAGAGCACATGTGGGATCAGTTGAAACGAAGAGTTAGAGACAGTGATCAGGAAATCCACAACCAACAGCAACTCATCAACGCTGTTAAAAGGGCCTGGGAAGAGATTCCAATGGAAAATGTCAGGCATTTGATTGAGAGCATGCACTCCAGGCTTCAGGAGTGCGTAGCGAAACGAGGAGGGCATACTCGTTACTAAAAGATGAGCATGGAGTATTTTCTTTTGTTTTCAGTAACTTTACATTGTTTTTATTTTTAACCTTAAATGTGATTTTTCTTTCAAAAGCAAATAAACTTTTTAATCATTATTATTGGAATAAGTTTATTGGTCTACACGATAAAAACAACATTAGTTTTCGTTATGGAGACAAAAAAATATATTGGTTTTATTATTTTCATGGTACAGACAAAATACCTCGTGGCCCTTATTTTGTTTTGAGTAGTATATATATAAAAATGAATTTAATGATGTGCTTAAAGCCTCGTATCCACTCGGTAACAATTGACGTGCAACATGTGACGCTCAATATGATCGGCAGCATTGCAAAATAACGCGCGAACTTGCCAAAATGACACATGGTTTATCATGATGCGCATCAATGGAAAAGTTTCACAATTTTTAAATAAAAAAATCATTGAAATATCTGTAGAAATGTAAAAATTATGGGACTTAAAAGTTGCGCTTCACTAAAATTAGTTTATGGGTATTTTTAAATACAAATCCTAGTCATCACACGCAAGTCTGACTGTACTGAGTTAAAATATGTAAACTTTAATCATCTGTTTAATTCAGTCATTTATTGGTGGATTTAAAAAATTATATCACCATTAGTTTTGTTAAATATTTAATGTGATTACGTTAAATATAACAATATCAACATCTTTCTTACTAATCGACGATCGAACATTCAAAAACTAGTGAAAAAAGTTTATTCCCGTTTTTATTTTGAAGTCTTGATAATAAATGAATGTAATTTACTGATTCAATGTAAATCCGCCTTTACGTCACGATTATCTTTTTTCTTCATTTATTTATGCACAAAAACTATCCTCTCATTTTCTTTAATCTAGTTTTTTGCGCTACCGCACTCGGTTGCACAACAATTCACTAATTTAGTGTCACTACAGTAAATTCGTGTATGCAAGCAAGCTTGTATTAGTAGATAGTATATAAATATTTTTTAATTACTTTGTAGATGATAAATTAACTTTTTTTTTAAATATATTTGTTAAATCTACTTGAAACTTGCCAACCAAATAAGTTTCTAGAATGCTAACGGGATTGTAACGAAAAAATAATTTAACTTCAGAGCTTCGAAAGCACGGTGAATCCGATCTTGAACAAGCCAAAGCCGAAAGAGAAGACTCCACCACCTGCGACTACCAACCCAACATCCGGTGACGGCGCCCCGCCTGCCTCCGACCACATGGACGTTGAGTGATTTACCATGTCACTTATGATTTCCCTTTTCGCGACGCTCCATTTCTATGGCGCTAGATCCCTTGTGAAGTGGTGTCACTTTTTTATTGTTAATTAATACATTCGAAGATTCAATGCAATATGTTCTCCTATAAAATGTTTTGTGTATATTTATGTGTCAGTACTTGTCCTTTTTTTAATATTGGTAAATTAATATGTTGATTTTTAGCTGCAAATAAAAAAAAGTTCGTATTATTTCACTTTGCATTTTGAAGTACTGGCAGCATTTAAAAAAGTTTCTCATTTGTTTTAATGGTACACAACACTGGAAAACTAGTTTTAGTTTAATGAAATTAACACTGTTTTATGTTAATAATAGTCTGTACTTTAAAAGTGGCAAATATAACAGAAAAAACTTAGAAAAATATATAATTCTTTTAATTTACTTTAAGTAATACTACATTTAAGAATCAAGATTGATAATATAAAGTACTGACCTCAAATGTTTGAGTAACTTTAAAAAAATTAAGTTTGTGGTTTAGCTAGATGGGGCCCGCGAGTATTATACACTTTTAAGCCTTTAAACATATATTTTAATTAAAGAAATGCTTTAAATCAACGCTGTAATAAAATATGAAAATATTTTTTTCAAGCAAGGTAGTTTTGTGCACATTTTGTGTGGCTTTCAGATATGTAGGTAACACACAAAAGCATTTATTAACTTAATAGATTTTCTACTTTCTAAAAATGAACTTTGTTCACAATTAACACTAATATAACAAAAAAATAATGCATTCAGTGGTGTTTTAGTCTATCTGTGGATGATAAGCTTATATACATTTAACATAATTAAACAAAAGTGTATAGGTTCGGCCTTGATATGTTGT
Source organism: Choreutis nemorana (assembly GCA_949316135.1). Classification (NCBI taxonomy): domain Eukaryota; kingdom Metazoa; phylum Arthropoda; class Insecta; order Lepidoptera; family Choreutidae; genus Choreutis; species Choreutis nemorana. The sequence continues at coordinate 4,581,506 of OX438601.1, read as the reverse complement.
ACATTTAATTCCATGAATAAATTGTTCAACAATATTTGATGTTTCATTCAACATTTTTTCTTCTTCTTTTCTTCTTTAACTGGTTCCTCTTCACTTGCATTTGGATCTACTTCATTCTTGTAATCCATGGGATTTTTACGTTTCGAAGCTTTATGCATAGCTTCTACTGTTGTATAGGTCAAATATCCAATAATGAACGCTGAAACATTGAAGGGAAAAATTCCTAAGATCTTTCCAAATTAAATCAAGAAATTTAAGTTAACTGACATCGTTGACATTTCATTAAATCAAAAAATCGTATTCTACAAGTTAGGCCTCTATAAATCCTGAAGTAATAAAGTTATCTAAGCCATTATTGTTTTCCTTAAAAGTTTATCGTAACTGAACTACCATTATAAATTTTACAGATTTTTCGAGCCAGCCATTTAGCTTTTAGAGAGGGGGGGAGGAAGTAACAACAAAAAATGCGCTTTAAAGTTGAATATCTCGCAAGGAAAATATATTTTTGTACGAAATTTTCCAAGCAAGCGCATTTTACAAGTTAGGCCTCTATAACTCCTGAATAAATTGGTGTCGACGTGGTATAGCCGTTTAACTCCTGAAGTAACAAAGTTATCTAAGCCGTTATAGCATTCCTCCAAAGTTCTTCACATGGACTAACATTAATCTTAGGCGATTCTGTTAAAGCGATGATATCTGGGTGCGCAAACAACGCCTAGGTTACCCCCACGCAGCCGTTTAGCTTTTAAAGGGGTGTTAAAAAACCCTATGTTAACAAAAAAAAGTGCTTTAAAATTGTGTATCTTGCGAAACGGAGACCCAAATCAAAAAATCGTCTAAACAAAATCTCATTTTTTTTAAATTCCATTCAAATGATATGACTTGTGTTTGACGCGAGAGAAAAAAATCATGTATCCCAAAAAATTATGGTGATTTTAGTTTTAGCACGCTGTCGGCGTGGTAAATACACATATCCAAGTTTCATAATTCTAGCAAAAAGCGTTTGGAAAATAAGTCGAGGACAGACGGACGGACATGACGAATCTATAAGGGTTTCAGACGTAAACTACAGAACCCTAAAAACCAGCTAAGTGCGTCACGTATTGCGTGTCAAAGGTACATACGTTGAAAGTTTTTTTTCATAGGTTTTTAAAATGATATCTTGAAGATGATGTCGGTTTCATTGGGAGAATCGAAAATCAAAATTTTATGTTTTGCTTTAATTACTCCAGCATATGTAAAAAATATTAAATTGTATCTTCAATGCTTTTATTTTATGATTTTTTCAAGTGGGAAGTTTTCGCGCCACTCCCTGTATTACACTGCAGTGGTGGGTCTACAATATCTACGTATTGCTGTCCATTAGATACAACCTGCTGACAAAAAGACAAACAGACGGACAGCAGGACCGTTCATTTTAATTGGGCATGAAATCATAAATAGTGAAGCACCGCAGTGTTTACTGTAAGGTACAGTAACTACAGTCAACAAAGCACGGCGCCGCTTTAAAAGTCTCAACGCTAACCTGGGACGTGCAGAACTTACTTGGTAGCCAGTACAAAATAGTTGCAGAGGTTCTATTAATGATATTTGGAATTCCTACAGATACTGCTTTAGCAAACGGCTTTTGTTCGTGATGAGACAATTTGTAATATACGATTCCTCTTAAATGAAAAAGTTCACCAAAATGCTTTCCCATTTCAGCTTCTGAAAATATTTTTGTAGATATTAATTGAAAATAACTCTGACATGAATAACATCAAATGGAAACCGTTGACATCAAGAAGTTACAATTTAGTCCAAGTAGTTCTAATATTTGTCCTATGATCAAACTACCTACTTCGACTAGTAACACGTTATTGAACTATACTAAATAAAATAAAATTCAATAAAACCTACAATTTTTCCAAAAGTTACAAATTTTTTATCTTTTTTAGAAGTGCTGTTTAATAAAACCTACAAACATGTAAGTGTATGCAAACGTCTTACAAATATGTAGGTAAAATGTAAATTATGCTCAATAAAACTTTACAATTGTAGAAAACGCCTGTAGATTTCGATGACAAATTAACTCTACAGACTGGACATAAATGGTAAGTTTTATGTCATTACACAGGGTGTACCTGACTGTAATTTTTTTTCTACAAATTTGTAGAATTTAAAATTGCATTTAATAAAGCAGTTTTCCCTAAAAATATAAAATCGCCTGTTAGTTTATTGAGCCTAAGTTAAAATGTTTATGGAACATAAGAATATTCGTACGCATCTTTATATTAAATAGCGATTTTCCGTACATATCATACATTTTATAAAATGGATTATAATTGTTCATCCGGTCAAAGCTATGAGTATAATAGTACACATGAAAAGTAGAAACTTTAAATCTAACAAATGTTATAAATGTGAAAGTTCAGATGTTTGCTACTCAATCACGCCCGAACTGCTGAACGGATATAAATGTAAAGACAGTATAGTAATAGATTTTAGTCTGGAATAACACAGGCTGAAAGTGGAGTCACTAGACTGTCCTGGTCCGTGGCAAATGAAAACCACCATACGAGGCCCTAAACCAATGCCTTATTCATTTTATGCGGAGATGAGGCCTTTCGTATAAAAATTTGCGAGCATTATTAAATTTTCAGAGACGTATGTGCAAGTTCTACTTACACCTCGCAGTTTTTATTTGAATAGTTATTATCTGTTTACGTTTTTTTTACTCCTCCAACTGTTGGCAGCAGTGCAATAATGTTAAGTTTATTGAATGTCATGTGTCATGTCAGTGCTAACAACATGTCATAATTTGTCAAGTCTACCTGCTGAGTGAGTGTGAATTACTAAAGTAATTTAAGTTTGTTTACTGACAGGACAGTACAATGGATTAACATAAAACGCCCGTAGTTTTATTCTTCTCGGTTCCTTAGATAGTTGCGTTTATGATCTTAAATAAAAGGTAATTGGTTGAGTAACCTTGGTTTAAAAAATATTTGTTAGGTAGTTTAGATAATAGTTGGTAAGTAGGTATTTGTTATCACAATACTGAATACGTTTTTATCTTGTCATTTCAATTGGAGACGTTAACAATAAGAAAAGAGTGACGCATTTAAGCGTGAATTGTGGCTAGTATATTACTGTAACCAATAGATGTAACTGGTCATTCAGACATTAGCTTAAACTTAATTTTATTTTCAAGAAAAATGTCTGCTTCATGCTTGGCTGCTGAAGATATTTACATTCCTGTAACAATTGAAGAAAATGACATTTATGAAGGAATAAAGAAAATTCTTCAAGCCATAAGGAGCTCATGGTCCTTGGAAAATGTTAAATTTAAAGTAAGTTTTTACTTTTTAAAACACTTCAATTTGTATATATATTTATTTAATATGACATAATACATTACAAGTATAACCATATTTTCTATAGAAATTTACAGATGGGATAACAAACAAGTTGGTAGCTTGTCAATTGAACAACAATACAAACAGTAATGATATTGTACTGGTAAGGATATATGGCAATAAAACTGATTTACTGATAGACAGAAAAGCTGAACTGAGGTTTGTTATCAGATTAAGAAAATATTAAATTTTTAGGATATTATAAGTTAAATCCTAATCACTTCTTGTAATCTCCTTTACAACTACTAGTACTTAGGCTTAAAGGGGCTAAAGTTATATTATTCTGAGATTATCTCAACTAGTATTGATTGATCTGCTTTACTTAGACTCAAGTGCTTATTTATCCTAAATGAAAAGTTTATGAAAATACCTAATGTGTGTAAGGTTGGTCCTACAAATTGGAATTAAAACATAAAGAAACATAGAATCACAATAGGGGTATCATTAAGATCTATTTTCTGTGAAGTATTTTTTTTCTTAGCAATACAATCCAACTCCTTTCTGTATGATATTTATAATTCCTTAAATTTATAATTATTTCTAGAAACATCAAGATCCTCAATAAGTTGGGGTTAGCTCCTCAAATATATGGTGTGTTCGAGAATGGACTTGCTTATGAATATTTTCCTGGAAAAACTCTTTCTGTAGAATCAGTTAGGGACCAAAAAATATGGCCATTAGTTGCACAGCAGATGGCCAAAATGCACAAAGTTGAACTTGGTTCTGAGGTTTGCTAAGTTATATATATATATATATATATACATTTAATGAAGTATTACATGTTTTAATATGATAATTTTTTTTTTTTTTTTAGGTGAAGAAAGAACCAATGCTTTGGGATAAAACAGAACAGTTTTTAGCATTGTTGCCTACTCCATTTTCAGATGAAAAGAAACAGCATAGGTAACTATGTTAACACTTGTATGCTATTTTTCTTTCAGAAATAACATTGCTTCATAAGTTTATATTACTTGTGACTTTTCTTTTTTCTTAATATTAACTTATAAATACAATTACATATTTTAAGTACAAGTAAGCATCTATCTACATTTGGCCTAATGGCTCATAAATGACTTCGTAATATTTTCTCTTTTTTATCTGCTTCTAACAAGTTATTTAATTTTGGATAATAATTAATTTACAACAATACTTCATCACTTTCTGTTGTAGATTTGCAAATAGTTTTGGCTCAATAACAAAACTGAGGATAGAGTTTGAAAGGCTTAAGTCACATTTAACTAAAACTGAAAGCCAAATTGTGTTTGCTCACAATGATTTGCTTCTAGGAAACGTGATCTACAACGAGGATGATGAAAGTATTTCCTTTATTGATTATGAATATGCTACATACAATTATCAAGCTTTTGATATAGCAAATCACTTTAATGAATTTGCAGGTGAGTTTTCCTTGGGTCATTCATAGATACAGAAATTAAGTTAAGATGAGATTACATAAATTACATTTTTATCTTACTGGAACTGTTCATTCGGACAAATCTGATGAGCCCGACCAGCAAACCATGCTCAAAAAATTTACTACCTTCAGAATGTAAATAATGTAGGTCTAGATCTTAAGTGCGGTTGTTGAAAATATCCTTGTTGAAAATATGCTTAGGTTTTAGTTAATTTTGTAATCAAATTTTGAGACAGTCTTTTAAGTGACAGTGAAAAGTTCTCACATGGGATTGATGGCCTACTAGAACCTTGATGAAACCCACAGTTGTTTGTTGTTTGGTCAGATATCGGAGACTGAATATTCGGTGGGATTTTAGGCAGGATGGCTGAATATCAGGATATCTATTTTTAGTTAACTGTAATGATTATTATGGCTTGCAATTATTTTTACTAGAATTTTCGAGTATATTTGAGGTTTTTGAAACTTTCGTAAGCTTACAACTTTTTGAAACTTATTTTTTATCATTAAGACGTAGTCGTAGTAGTTTTACGTTATTTAAATTGTTGCTTGTTTTTGACCTTTTAACAAAAGCAATCATAGTAACAATCTTACTTTAATATTATTTACCTCACAGAGATTCATTAAATTATAATATACGTCGACCGATTTGTTGCCGCTTATCTGGTGCACCTCTACTCTTTAGAGTAATTCTTGAGGTATATCAAAATGAAAGTAAAAGTTAAAGAAAATTTGTGAAACCAACAACTGTGCTCAAATCCCCATAGCTTTAAATAATAAATTTTTGTTAGTCAAAAAGTGGGCCCTCAGTCCCTATTCTACTTTTTGTTTTATTAAATTATTGATCAAAACATAAAAGGTTAGGACTGAATAATAATGATATTGTGAAAAAAAAAAACTACTTGATAGCAAAAACTTTACGAATACCGAAATCGCCTATTCGTATTCGATGCTAGTTTATTGATACTGGTTAACTTAAAATAGAAGGCGCGACGCGAAAATTTCCTTATTTAATAAAATCATAAAACAAGAAGTAATCAAACAATTTCAATATTTTATCTACATTGTACTACATTTTTTCATTGCTTTTTGAAAATGGTATTTATGGTTCGTCATAGTCTGGTACTTCTCTCTCTGGTCTGGTCTAGTTCTTTTCTCGTCTGGTCTGGTGAACTTTTAAGTTTTACTCATTTGTTTTGCCAGCGCTTCAGCATCGATCGTGTGCTCTAAAGAAAAAAGTTTGATAAAATATTCACAGTTTATTTAGGACACCATTTCTTTTGTACCACTGCCGTTGGTTACTTAAGTATGTCTCTGGGTGGCCAATGTATTTATAAAACTAATTTAAACGGGTTTCCCCGTTTTTACTTGACACTGGCAAAAAACCAAGTTGTTGCCATAATAAAAAAAAAACGTATATGGGGATCTATTTACCTTTTATGATATAAAAAGTACAGTTAGCTTTGTATGAGTTTTAATAGTTTATAAAAAGTTTAAAGTGGAAATCGCCTATGGGTTATCGTAGTTGCTCTACTACTATAAAGTATAAAAGCTTGTCTTTGTTTTAGGTATTACGATTGAAGATATGGATATTGCTAACTGCCCAACAAAAGAGTTCCAGCTGTCATGGATCAAAGTTTATTTATCAGAGTATTTAAACAAGGAGGTAACTGATAAAGAAGTTTTGTCAGTTTATAAAGAAGTAAATAGATTGTCCCTAGCTTCGAACTTTTTCTGGGGTATATGGGCATTAGTTCAGTTTGAACATTCTCATATAGACTTCGATTTCGAAAGGTATGTAAGAACATTAAATAAACTTATATTTTAATGATCTTTTCATTTAGCAAAAACCGTGATGGTTCTAGTAAAATTTATTAAACTAGAAGCCCTCTTTTGAAATCATATCATTACACTGGTCGATAATTCAGTAACTTTAATTAAGGCACCATACTTTTTTACCATGAGATTGAACTGCCATAAACGGAACAATAAATGTATAGTTGACGAGTACGTTACTCCAGCAGGAAAGTGGCTCCTAGAGAAAAATGAGTGGAATAGATAATTAGTGCGTAAATGTGCGCCGCGTAAAAAAAATTGTGCGTCTTGTCGTTTAGGGAAAAAACGATTCCTGCTGGAGTAACGTTGTTCCAGCAGGAAAATTCTAAACGAATGATCGGAGAGAGAAATATTGTGCATGGGCAGAAAGCTTATATTTGTGCATAAATGTGCACCAAAAATATAATTTGTGCATCTTTAGGTTTTCAAGATATTGCATTTGCTGCTGGAGTAACGTTTTGCAGAATCGTGTATCTCTGAAAATACTGTATGTGCGCCTGTAGTTTAAACTTACACAAATAGCTCTTAATGTGTGCGTATTTGTGACAGAAGATTTAAGAAAAAGTTTATTAGAAATAGAAAATAATAATCTATTCCACTCATATTTCTCTAGGAGCCATTTTCCTGCTGGAGTAACTTACTCATAGTTGACATGTGACCTAAACATACATAAGCTAATAAACTATCGACGAATAATGAGTTATAGCAGTTCATAATTATCCTCAGCTTTCAATGTTCACAATCTTACGATAATAATACATACACAAGATTTTAATATTCAGACAGACAGTATGTCCTTCCGATGCGGTATTGTACCTAACATAAAATTTTCCTTTCCGGATTCTGATAGAAAAATCGCGCTATCCTGATTGGAAGAAAACCTCAAGTATGAATATCATTAATTAACATTTTTGTTTTCAGATATGCTGAAATTAGACTGAAATGGTATTTTGATAAAAAAGATGAGGTCCTTAAAGAGTTATGTTAAGTTTAATAGTTAGAAAAAAAACAACCAAATTAGGGGGATTACTGAAGAAAAGTTTTATTAATTGTACCTAGTAGCTATCGGTTTCACTGATCTTTTATTTTTTTATCAGCTTATCTGAGTCCTAACTAGATTCTCTACACACTTCGTCTTAAAAATAAAATGGGTTCGCAACTTCTGATGTCAAGGACCTTATCCACTAGGTCTGATTTAAAATCTTGCTACAGGTATGTTGACGCAATACGTTATTCTAAGTCAACAGATTGTAAAGAATTTGTATACCACCAACTACGTATGTATAATATTAGAAAATTTAAAGATAAGATGTTTAACATAATTAAAATTGTATATATTAAAACTATTAAACGTACTATTTTGTTTTTTTCTGATTTTGTGCTTCATACTACAGCAAATTAATGTAAACTTTTAAGTTTGGTTGGAAAAAAAACCGGGGCGTTTTAAATAGTAAATTACAAACACTTAAACAAACTTAATTACAGTACGGCCGTTGAGAAAATGCGATCCTGATAAAATATATGACATGGTGAAAAGAAGTGTTATACAAAATTGTTCAGTGAATGGTTATTAACGTCATCGTAAAACAGATGGGCCGCGACCCCGGCTTATAAAGGTTCTTAGTATAAAAGTTCTTACAGTACGTTTTTATCTGGCTATACAACAAGGGCGTACCTAGGGGGGCACCTGCCCTCGCCCCTAACCTATAGTTATTTTTATTGTAAATATTAAACAAAAAAGCCAAAAAACATATAAGTCAATAACACTGTACAAAACACCTCGCGATACTCTGGCTTAACCTACCTACCTCCTTATAAATGATGAATGGACAGAATGCCTTAGAAATTTCTTGATTTAAAAAAACTGATAAACAAAATATCACAATTTATACATTAAGCCGGTACGATTCAAATGTATGAAAATCCAAAAATCTGAAATACTTTATTATTATAATATCCCTTCAAGTACTAGTAAGAGAACCATTGCATGCAACCAGGGCAACTTTTGTGTATTGTGACTACTAAGTCTACCTGAGTAACTGGAGTTTCTGCTTACCGGCAATGGTTTAAACCAGTTTGCTCCAGAAGTATGCCCTGTTCTGGCTCATTTTATTTATTACAATCAATATGTTCCGTCTTGCAGGAAGGCCAACCACGTGCATTTTTTGCTAATCGAATTATGTATAGGCCAATCGCTGTTACCTCCCAAAATTTATGGAGCTCTCAAAACTTATGAAGCGTGTCATCAATTTCCAGCTACTGCTCACACTTAGATGACCAACGACTTAATCAGCAACGGAATTACAGCTTTCACCACAGTCGCTCGACTGGTGATTTTCTAGTGTGTTTCACTCACCGGTAGGCTCTAGCCGTCAAGAGTTAAGATGAGACTTTTGGTGTCAACTTAGATATGGAGAAGTCAACTGTAAAAACTACCATCATACGATCTTTCCAAGAACTATAGTCTCCGATTGGGGAGACTTAACTTTGGTCCACTTTAACCCCAAGCCAAAAGTCACAATTTGGCCACTAAGAAAACTCCATTTGTTGTGGCACCACAGTTCCAGTACCCGCACAATCGTCATTCAGTTCCATAATCACATCCAAAAAAGCTCGGTGTGCTTTAAGTAAAGCGGTATTCTAAGGAGGGGAAAAGCCACAAATATGGCCCCACATACACGAAATGCTGCTAATGCGAAGTTATTACCTATTGGTTCAGGTCAGTCAGGTTTAATCGTAGCTTTGGGTAGGAGGACCTGAAAACCAACTCAAGCCTTTTATTCGATGCTGAAACGAGTTGTGAAGATTATCAATGATCCCGAGCCTACGTAGTATTGACTAAAGAAAGATGAAACTTCGCTTTTCTCAGTATTTTCTATCGCCTGTATAATGAAGGGGTTCCGAAGAACTGTTTAATATTTTGCCCACGGCCACTTTAACCATTCATCATCATCATCATCATCACCACTAAGTGCCTAATTTGTCGGGGCAAGCATGCTTTCAAAGAAGCTTTCGCACCCGAACGCTCAGATCGGCTTGAGATTCTGTAAAAAGGTTCTTGGAGGGTCGGCAACGCGTGTGTGATAACCCATATATTTTAAACATTCATTAACTACTGTGACCATGGGGTTATCCACCAGGCAGGTCATATGCTTAAAACATTCGTTTTTCTAACTTTTTATCTAAATTAGTTTTTATTCAAATTTCATAGGTTTTATTTTAAAATAAAAGTAGGAAGCCCATATTGCGCTCCATAATATCATACCTATGTGCATATCTATGTGTGAATGTCCCGTCAAAATCAGTTCAGCCGTTCATGGCAGACAGACTGACGGATAGATTGAAAAAAAAGCCCTGCCCCCCCCTGCTCTACGAGTAATTGTAAGTACCAACTTTACAGACTCCGGCTTAATTCCCTCCGATGTAAGCGAGCTCGTCAATGTCATAACTGTGGAACCCTACAGGCTGTTGTCACATCCGATGAGACTAGCCGGTGTTACCAGTCGGTTAGGACGACTTGGCGTGGAAGGACCGGCCCAAGCCACACCAAGCGTCTCTCTCAGTGGTCAGAATAGATTCACTCGTACAAAACAGCGCCACCTAAGCGAGGTCCGAGCCCACTATGGGTGCCCTTAGGATGAGCCTGTAGTCTAGATCTGCACTTTGCACCTGTTGAGGGATGTAGCACCTTTTGTGCTACATCCAAAATTAAAATAACCCCGTTGGGGCTACAAGTTTTGAGGCCTCCCAGCTTTAAGGCTTGTAGCACTCGCTGCGCGGTTAGTCCGGTTACGCTGCGAAGGCCAATAGGGCCGCAGTTAGGGTCCAAAAAAAAAAAAAAAGTCATTACTGTCAGTGTTACAGATGACAACTTTGCAGTGTCGTGGCGCTTGATATCTAAGGTTCAAAGAAGAAATGTTTCAATGAATTTATTTTATTAAAGAAACTTACATGATTAATCATTATATTAACTTAAAGCCCTAGTTTACCGTACTTATAACCGTATCTACAAGTTTTCTAGCCTTAACGGTGAGTTATTTAATAGAATTTCTATGTAAATAAATATTTATTCGTGCAGGGACGTTAAATTTTTATGAGTTACTGTTAATTTTAATTCTTTTTAATGGGTTACTTACTAACTGTATATTTGGTTTTGTAAAGATCTCAATGTTCCATTAATGCCATTTTGCTAACATATAAAAAAACTTTAGATAGCAGATTTGTTTCATTAAAGTTTCCATTCTAGAAAGTACATATTATGCCTAATAGCTTGTTTATCAAACCTGGGTGCTTACTAATACTTCTATGAAGTCATCATATGAACCTGATCAGCAGGCTGAAGAAGTCTGTAAAGATACTGAAGAGGTGGAACCACAAGCAGAAACATCACTCACAAATATGGAGGTAGATAAAAAGTCTGATGTCTATCCGGCAAGGAGACAAAATTATGGTAAAAAAAAATATTTTCCTATTTCATTTTATCTTTTTAATATTTTGAATACTTAACTACAAGCTAACTAAAATCAATACATATTTCAGCTGGCTATTATGTTAAATATGCAAGTTTAGTTATTTTAACTATACAAAATGCTGCCCTAGGACTTAGTATGAGATATGCTCGAACTAGAGATGTCAAAGACATGTTTTCCCCAGCTGCAGGTTTGTATCTTTTTAAACCCTTGAATTTTCTAAGAATGTTTAAATAACTTTACTTCTCACTATTTTTTGTTTGCTTCCAGCTGTACTTATGGCAGAAGTTGTTAAGTTACTAATATGTACTTGCTTGGTAATGCAAGAGTCTGGAAGTATAAAAAAGGGGGCACATTCCATGTATGCTACAGTTATATTAAACATAAAGGATACTCTACGTGTCTGTGTGCCATCATTTCTGTACATAGTACAAAATAATTTATTATATGTCTCTGCATCTAATTTAGATGCAGCAACTTATCAGGTTTGATGTTTGCCTATTGTAATTGGAGTAAAAACATGGGTTTATAGTTCTATAGACTTGTTAAATATAACTTTCAACACAAATACCCCATACTTATGTGATAGGCATCACCAAGCCATTTATTTGCAAAGGTTGGGCTTTAATTAATACATGTATAAATGCATAAAATTATCTAATTGGTGTAGAAAATTAAAGAAAATAACAAGTTTGAAAAATTGGCTTATCTTTTTCTGGTAAAGTTGCATAAGTTGAGTTAGCTTAGGTTGAGTATTATGGTTCTTTGTTTTGTTCTTATCTATCTTCCACTTCTAAGTCTGTTATAAGTTGCAGAAAGTTTAATGATAATTAAATATAAAACAAAAATTAATAACATTTTATAATTTCAGGTTACATACCAACTAAAGTTACTAACTACAGCATTCTTTGCTGTGATAGTTCTTAAGAAAAAGTTGAAGAAATGGCAATGGTGTGCTTTAGGGTTATTAGCAAGTGGAGTTGCTATGGTCCAACTTTCCTCTGTTAGTAGTAAAGCACCAGTTAATGGAGAGTCTACACATTCAGAATCTAAAGTTTTAGGGTTTAGTGCTGCATTAGCAGCTTGTTTTATATCTGGATTTGCTGGCATATACTTTGAAAAAGTGCTTAAAGAATCTGATGTATCCGTAAGTCTACATTTTACTTCAAATAAAAAAGAATAACATTCATTCAAATATTTATAGAAAATAAAAAAAACATATTATTTTAAAAAAGAAAACAGAATGTGCCCTACATAATTTTTGTAATTTCAGGTATGGATGAGAAATGTTCAATTAAGTTTACTATCATTGCCTTTTGGAACTGTAACTTATGTGATAAATGAAAAAACTTTGTCAAACATATTGAAAGGATTTGATGGTTTTGTCTGGTACTTAGTTATATTGCAAGCTGGAGGAGGTCTCATTGTGGCTGTTGTTGTTAAATATGCTGATAACATTCTGAAAGGCTTTGCAACTTCTGTTGCAATTTTAATATCCTGCGTAGTGTCAATGTACCTATTTGACTTCCATCTTACTATACAATTTGCATTAGGAACTATGTTTGTAATAGGATCAATATTTTTATATGGCTATGTTCCCAAGAAACCTGACCCAAGGACCTCATTAAGTGTATGACAGCTTCTATGTTTATTATATTAATAGAGGTGTACTGTACTCACTGTGGTCACTAATATAATAAAATTTACTATGCCTAGTTTAGCTTTAATATCCACTTTTGGTACTGCTTTTTAAAGTATTATTACATCACAACATATTTAAATTTAATTGGTGTAAAATGATTTTGATCATTATCAAATAACCATTAATTTTATGACCTTATATTTTTTTTAAATCAAAACAGTATTATATCATTTAAAAAATATATGAGATTACTATGTAGTAATAACTCATTTTATTATACTAACTATTCAGAAACCCTTTTTGTATATGTTTATGAAAGAGTTTATGCAGGGTATATATTCATGCTTTCGTTTTATTTTTGCTGGTAACTATTTTAACTTGTAATTACCTTATATGTAATTACATCACCTTTATGTTGCAGTCAAGATCCAGTGAATGACAATACTTCACAACTACATTTTTATCTGGACACTTAATTTGTTGTCTCGAAGCAGATTTTTTAAATGTATATAAAGACCATTTTAACTTAGGTTCTTAAGTATATTTGTCCATCAAATGTGAAACTATAAAAACAATTTATGTTTAATAGAATAACAATAATTTTGTAGTAGTAATAAGGTTAAAATTATTTTTTACCTTTTTAAATGGTGTAAAATTCAGGGAAGGTATAGAAAAGAATTGTAGTAAATAATTTGATGTTCATTTTATTATTTAACGTTATTTTCTATTTGTAACATTTCCTAGAAGAAAAGAATACAAATTTAATAAGAGTTAACAATTTTTCTTTTCCTCATTTGATCCAACCATTTGTCAAGTTGTTGTTGTGGAGTCAAAAGGTTATATTTGTAGTAATCTGTTGGTGGTTTCCCTTCCTCTAATCTTACAAAATAGTGACTATATTTGTATCTAACTTCACCCATTCTCCCTCGAGCATGTCGTCTCATGCCTTTAAGACACATGCCTTTAGAAGAAAAAGATTCAGCTGAAAAGTACAAATTATTTCATTATCATCTATCCCAGTTTTGCAAAATTTGAAGTAGGTCTTCTATACTTTTTGCCTATAACTAAGCGTTAAAATCAGCAAGTGTGAAGGATGTTAATTTTGTTCTATATTAACTCAGCAAATAGGTATGCTGACAAGGCACTTTCAAACCTGTTACTAACCCTGTTAACAAAGTTAATTTGAAAGGTAAGGAAGGATTAGCTAAAGTCTGTAAGCTACAATATTTTATAATATTAAAGGAAGGCTGCATTCTTATTTTACATTATAAGCATAAATATATTCAGCCAAACATTATAATGCCACCATAGGATGTGTCCATATTTTTTATTCATATTAACAATAAAGCTCTAGACTTACCAACCCACAAGTTACTTTTGAATTCAACATTGTGTTTAGTAATAGCAAGTTCTTGGGCCTCAAGAATAGTATCCCTTACATATAGAGCTCCTTTTTTATTTACAAAACTCAATTGTTTCAGAGCTTCATCTACTGACATTCCTCTTACAAATGATGCTATGTACCATAACTTATCAGGACTGTATTTAACATTAGTTTTTTGATGACAGACATACTGGAAAAAGAGATAATTATTAGATAAATTGAAATGTATCAAATTATTTATTTGATCAAATATTCTTACAGCTGGTCTCGGTTCTTCCCCAATCTCTTGAACGGGGAAAATGGTCTTGTTATGATTCAAAAATTTCCTTGGAGTATTCGATTTTTGCCATGCATAGGCAGAGCCGCTTGAATGAAAGCTATTGCATAAAACATTAAACAAAGCAGATGGTCGAATATTGGTTAAAATGTTATTCATTTTATTGTGTAATTCTTACACATCAATTGTACTTCAGCGCTGTAAAATCACAAGTTAATTATTATAGACACCCAATTACATCAAACAAATCCTCCTATAGAGAGGGGTTTATAGGTTATTTTTATTGATATGTTACTATGTCCATATTAACCTAATTCGGAGAAAACAGAATCCACTTTATTTTGGTGGTCTATGTAATTTAAATGCAGAAACATTAATTTTACAGATGCAATTGCACACAACTCCTGAACTTTTTCCACAAACTACTATCCACCCATGGCCATCATAAATCAAACGAAAGATTTTTAAAAATAGTTACATCCTTTTTTTTTGTGATGGCATCATCACTTTACTAGTGTCAAGTAATATTTATTTTCAATTTAATTGATTTAAATTACCTAGGTACTTTCATTGAAAGCCTCAAAATATTGTTGTAACATTTCTAGTGATCCATAGTCATTAATATAACCAACAAGTTTACTGAGATAAAAAGGAGGATTCATCACATTACGATGTGAAATTTCTTCTCTTTATTCTTTTTAATTTACGCTTACGCTGGAAAAAACGCGGGCACCTTTCAATTAAGGCGTACTTGTTTGAAAACTTTTAATAATTAAAAATACTTTTTAGGTGTAAAAGACAGTTCATAAAAAGTGTTACGGACAATGGTGCAGAGGGTAAGAAATTTGACTTTTCGCCATATTTTAAACCAAGTGATAAAAGACTATATCCGGAAAATTCTATCAGTTTAGAATTTAAAGTGTTTGTCCAGTCAAAAAATGAAAAAGAACGACTCGGCAATAAAAGTCCAGTCTATTAAATCATATATTTGTTGTAGTTAAAGGTGTAGTCGGCATACTCAGAGTCAGTGTGAATAAAATTGCCATAACATTAAAGCAATATAATACTGCAAATAATTTTTTAAATTACTGTATCTTTTTGGAGAAATATGATCTCAAAGCTTTTATCCCAGCCAGAGAGATAGAGAAAACCGGAGTAATAAGATTTGTCCCAACGAACATATCCAATAAAGAACTATATACCAGGTTATCATCTAAATATGACATCATTTCTGTAAGAAGATTTAACAAAAAAGATCGGAAAAGACATTATTCCACAAGAGACTGTGTGAAGTGTTCTGCCACAAAACGTTAATTACGACCTTTACTCAGAGTTTTTGAATATGTAGCTCCTTTGCAGCAATGCTACAAATGTTTTAAATTCAATCATTCAACCAAAATATGTAATAATAAACAGGTATGCTCTATTTGTACTCAAGAACATCACTTTAAAGAGTGTAATAATGCAGAAAACATTATGTGTGTTAACTGTCAGGGACCTCACTTGGCAATATCAAAGCTATGTCCAGTCAAACAACGTAAGATAGTTGAGAAAGAAAAAAAAAACTTTTGCCACTACTTTAAATTAAAAAATAATGTTACTGATTTTCCCTATTACATATAAACAATTTACTATGTTAAAGAAAGATACAGTAAAAAGTATAAAAAAAAGATACAAAAATTTTAAATGAAAAATCGAATATTGACTCTACCACATTAAGAAAGAATATTCTTGACAGCTCTGAACTAATTGATGTTTTAGTTCGAGCTCTCATAGAATCAGGAAATAAGGAGGATGAAAAACCTATTAACACAGATTTTATAAGAAACATACTCATTAAGCAGCTATCAACATCAATTTAATGAACAGTAAAAATCAAATAAATTCTTACCTTAGCATTGCACAATTTAATATTCAAAGTATAAAAACAGAATTACCCTCTTAAATTTATTTCTAAATAAAATAACATAGATATTTGTCTTTTGAATGAAACCTGGCTTAAAGATACTGATACAGTAAATAAATATGGTTATAATTTTTATTTTAAAAATGCCATGAACAGACATGGTGGAGTAGGAATATTGATAAAACACTCGATAAAATATTAATTACTTGATACACCTTTTCATCAAGATGTACAAAATATAGCTATGTGAATTCTAACTTAAAGTATATCATTTACTGTTCTATGTGTTTACTGTCCCCCAAGTGGAAATGCTAGAATGCAAAAATGAAAAGTATTTTTAAATTTGCCCAAACCAATATTCGTTGCTGGCGACTTTAACGCACATCATATTGCTTTTGGTTGTGTTAGTAGTAAATCTAGAGGACATGAATTTTACGACATTTTAGATGAATTAGATCTTTGTACATTAAATAATGGTAATCCAACCACTGTAACTTATCCCAATCGTAATCCTTCTGCTATAGATGTAACTTTTACGAGTGGCGTTATAGCGCCACTGTGTGAGTGGCATATTGATGACGACCTAATGGAGAGTTATCACTACCCTATTATAACTACGAGGGCGGGTCAATAAGTCCGTGACTTTTTGAATTTCTGACCTCTTTACTGAAAAAGCAACACTACTCCTGTCAACAGGCATCTGTCAGTTGACTCCTATCAAAATTTGAACTTGCTGCGTCAGTTGGTTAGTGTTTGACAGCTATCTTTATCCACCATCGATTTCAATGGTAAAAAAGTGGTTTACTGAATTTCGTTGTGGCCGTACAAGCATTGAAGATGCCGAACGTCCTGGACGCCCAGTTGAGGTCTCTACCCCCGAAGCAATCGAAAAAATTCACAATATGGTGTTGGCCGACCGAAGATTGAAAGTGCAAGAGATTGTGGAAGCCGTAGGGATCTCTCGGTGGTTTCAATTTTGAATGATCACTTGGGCATGAGATAGCTTTTCGCAAGATGGGTGCCGGGTTTGCTCACAGTCGACCACAACTTCACAGGAAGGTTTGTCGTTATTTAATCGCAGGAGTTAATCCTGCTTCCAAAAGATCTGCAAATGTAAATTCCTAAAATCTGAGGTCGACTATTTTATCAAATCGGGCGAAGTAACACCAAATCCCCGAAAAGTAAAAGCCCAAGTAGATGCACCGACACCAAAAACAGCGACTCAAGTAAGACAATTTTTAGGTCTCGCTTCTTACTTTAGGCGCTTTATACCTGGATTTACCCGTATTGTGGGACCTCTATATCCTCTTACTAAACTCAAAGGCCCCATTCGGTGGACAGATACTCATAATGAGATACATAAGAAAATAGTAAAAAAATTAACGTCAGAACCCGTTTTGGTAATTTTTGAACCGAAAGTCCCCGTAGAGCTTCATACAGACGTGAGCTCAGAGGGATACGGAGTCATACTAATACAGAGGAAGGATGGCGTGCCCCATGTTGTCTCCTATTTCAGCCGCCGGACGACCGACACGGAATCGCGGTATCATTTCTATGAGTTAGAAACTATGGTGGTTGTTCGGGCGGTGGAAAATTTCCGTCATTATTTATATTGACAACACTTCACAGTTTTTACAGACTGTAACTCTCTAAAAGCCTCTAAGTCTAAAATTGATTAAACCCCGCGAGTTCAAAGGTGGTGGGCCTTTTTACAGGCATACGATTTTGATATCGTTCATAAACAGGGTAGTAATATGGAATACGCCGACTTTCTCTCTAGGAATCCTCTATCTGGACCAGTGACAAATGATCTTTGCTTGAAAACAATTGAAAAGAAGCAGACACATAAAATAGTATATTTTGTAGAGCTTCATCAAGGTTGGCTTAGCGTCGAGCAAAAATGGGACCATGAGATCCAGGATTTAATTACTAAACACAACAACAATGAACTTCCAGAGGCTATATCTCACACTTATGATGTGCGTAACGGCATTCTGTACAGGAAGATTGAACGTAATAAATCTAGTTTCTGGCTTTCGGTCGTACCGCGTTCATTAATTTGGACTTTAATTAACCATGTGCATACGGAAATTAATCACTTAGGTGCAGATAAAACTTTAGACAAAATATATGAACAATACTAGTTCCCACTGATGTCAAAGCAGTTCCGCAGGTTTATCGATTCTTGCATAGTTTGTAAAGCATCCAAAGGATGTTCTGGAGCCCAGCAAGTCAGGCTACATCCAATCCCCAAAGCATCCACATACTGGGACACCATTCACATAGACATAACAGGAAAACTGAGTTGTAAAAGCGACAAAAAAGAATAAGCTTCAGTAATTATCGATGCTTTTACTAAATTTGTTTTACTCGAGTACACCTCCTTGCTAGATACCGTCAGCGCGATAAAGGCCTTGAAGTCCGTTTGTCTTTTTGGAGCACCTGAAAGAATTATCGCTGACCAAGATCGATGCTATGCTATTACAGAATTTAGAGAGTTTTGCACCAAGTACAACATCGAACTACATTTCATTGCAACGGGTTCGAGTAGGGCTAATGGGCAGGTAGAACGCGTCATGCGTACACTAAAGAGCTTACGATAGTTGAAAACGACCCGAACAGAGTGTGGCGGGAAGAGCTCCCAGAAGTGCAATTAGCTCTTAACAGTACTAGGTCTAGGGTTACAGGATATTCTCCATCTGAATTGATGCTAGGTATACGTTCGCGATCTTTAGGTTTATCACAAATATCGCGCAATTCTAATAATAATAATGTTTATTTCATTTAAAGGCACATTACAAAAAATGACAGTGGCCGGAGACTCCTTTTAAGCTTAAAAAGCCTGTGTTAGGAGGCACCGCTCTTCCAGTTTAGACAATATATAAATAATAGTACCTAGGGAGTAAATATGAAATACATATCAAATACAAAGTAATCCAGTCAAGAGAGAATCAGAAATTACAAAGAGAAACAAAAACAAAATAACAAAATAAAGAAATAAGATTGACAAAAGCAAAAACAAAAGTAAAACTTAATGTGTTTTAATAGGAAATTAAAAGAGTTGTATTGGGTGAATGTGAGTATGTATGGATAGAGTGCGTATATGTGTAACCTTGAATGCTAGTGTGTGAGCGTGTGTGTATGCAGAACATGTATGTGTGTGTGTGTGTGCATGTATGTGTGTGTGTGTGTGTGTGTGTGCGAGTGTGTGTGCGTGTAAGCAAAGTTGTCATCATATCTATGTAGATACTAGGAAAGAACCTCCAATAGCTTTTCGGTCTCATCATAGTTTTTTTGCTGCAGCCATTCACATACAGCTTTCTTGCAGTCAAAATAAAGTTTACTGTAAATATTAAGGCGTCTATTAAGACTGTTGTATAATAATACAGATCTACCCGGAGGCTATGAGGGTTTAGTAGAAGTAAGTACTAGCTTAGGTGGCGCGGAGGATGCCGAGACGGCGGTTCACTGTCGGAGGGATAAGGGGGTCTTATCTGAAGACGATAGTAAAAGTGACACAGTGTCAGTAGCTACCTCTCGGACAAAGACTGCCAGCTCAGCAACCCTCTCCGCGTCTGAAATTGACGAACCAGAGTAGTTGTAAGTAAAATTGAATTTATGAATTAATCTTATCATCAGATGTGTTAATGTGTGTAGGTGAGCCCCAAGGGACTGGCCCATGAGAGTCGATGTCTTGGAGGCAAGTGTGTCATTATTTTGCTTGTGTATGTTGTAAGTCGTAGGGGCACCAATGAGTGGTTGCCCGGTCCGATCGAACACAAGTTCACAGAGCCGCTGACACATATAAGTTTAGAATTATTTATAAACATTTCAACTTTATTTCAAAAACACTTTTTTTCAATTGTACCTTCCATTGTCTCTGTATAATTTCGTACATAGTGAAACTTTTTTTCTAGGTATTTTACGAGTCGATCATAGCGGGACTAGAGCTTAAAGGGACTAACCGAATAAATGTTCTTTAAATTATTAAATATTTATAATTTAAAGCGTATATTACACGTGAATAAACTCTTACCTATTACAAGAAGTAAATAAAGTTAAAATTTATGTAAAATATTTGATAAAAGGTGAATACAGAAAACAGAAATATCTTAAGGTCTGTTGGTGTTTGGGTGGGTAGCTCATCCATTTACACAAAAAAATATAATGCTATAATTCAAAGCATTCTTGATAATAGTTATTTTACTTTAGGCCCGGTTTCAATGGTGTCCACAAAAATACTTGAATTCAAAAGTCTCAGAATTACCCATACTTGGGACAATAAATAGCACCTAACAAACGCCTTACAAGTTGAGGGTGCAGAGCTACCTTTTCATAACAGTAGACAATTTTATCAGATCTTTACGATTGCCAATAGTACCCATAATAGTTATCATAAGTTTACCATATAGTCATACCATATGTCAATATTAAACTATCACCTGTCAAAAAGATTAGAGAAATTAAACGTTGGTATTCAAATAAAATGTAGGTATTCCATACATGATAAACATGAGATCCGTTTAACAGTTTAGGGAGAGTTGTCATATTGAGTCTCTTTCTTTGATTTACAATAATATGAGATAGTTTAATCTTTAGCTTTCAATTTGTCTATAAGTATCACAAGATTCTGCTGATCCATAGACTCTTCTTTCTTCAAATATCGAAAAGGAAGCACCTGACTTAGGAGTTTTATACAGATGCATCCAAATCATCATTTGATATCTTGGTAAGCGTGGGATCTGCTTTTTTATTGTCATCCTCTGGTTTCTTTAAGAAAAGTTAAAATGTTCAGATAACGATCTAGATATTTTTTTGTCCTGGTAAAGGGTAATCTCTGGTCATACAGGGATAAAGGGCAATGAAGCTGTCCATGGTTTGGTAAGCTTGACGTCTTCTCATGATGATTAAATACTTTCAGAAATGTATCAAGAACAATAAAAAATCTTGTAAAATTCTTGAAACAATGACATGTAATGGTAAGATCTAGTCGTTCACTGTCAGGCGTAATAACGTGATTCTAAATATTGTAGCCGAGGATGTTAATAGAGTTCAGAGTAAATTTAGCAGCATCAAGGAATTTTTGAAGATTTAAAGCATGTTCCTGTTTAGTACGTCCACAGATTGTAATGTCATCGAGATATGCAAAGGTATCCCTGACCTTTTCTTTCCTTATAATCCAATCCTTATAATCAAATGTTCTCTGAAAACTCGAGACACCGTTAGTGTCTCCAAACGGGATTCGTCTAAATTGATATAAGTTCCCAAGTGCTTCAAAGGCGGTGAATTGTTTTTCCTCGGCTAAAATTAGAACTTGATGGTAAGCGCTCTTCAGGTCAATAGCACTAAAGTAACTGTTTGTAGCTATTTTTGATACTAAATCTTCAATGTTAGGTAATGGGTAAGCATCTAATTATGAGTAACGGTTGATTGTTTGGGAATAGTCTATAACTAAGCGTTTTCTATGAGTATCACTTTTAGTTATAAGAACTTGTAGCCTCCAGGGTGATTTACTTTCTTCGATCACGCCGTCAGCTAAAGTTGAATCAATTTCTGCTTTGATAAACTTCTCGTCCTCTAAGATGTGTTTTTGTGACAGCGATAGGTTTACAATTGGACGTAAAATAGGCAAACAGTGGTACAGCTGGAACTAAAGCAGCAGCTACGTTACATCCATGCAGAGGCTAATTCTAGGCTGGAATGCTCTCGGAGGACATCGTGCCCTATTATTAGGTCTGCACATAGGTTCTCAACAATAAGAAGACTTACATTCTTGTAATAATGTTTACCGATCGTAATATTTTGGAGAGTCTGACCAGAAACTGTTGAAGTATGAGATAAAGAAGCCATCGATATAGTTTGTTCGCAGGGCATTCTTTTCAGTTTACGTTAGTTAGAAAACTGTCATTTATAAAACTCACTGAACTGCCCATATCGAGAAGTGCTTCTGCTCAAACTCCTCGAATGCAGGTACAAAGCAGCTTCATGTAAAGATGAAGGCGCAGCAACTGTTATACTTGATGAAGTATTTCTGTCTGAAGTTTTAGAGGACGATCAGCAAACGTTTGCGTAATGTTCCTTTTTATTACACAATTGGCAAGTCTCGTCTGAAGCCAGGCAATACTTGCGAGTATGCACTTGACCTCCACAGTAGAAACATTTACGGCGTCGTTGGTACACAGAAGTAGATGTATCATCTTGTGTTGTTTCTTTGGTATTTACTGCAGTTTTTAGCTATTCATTATTTGCTGGATTTACAGAGAACAGGGCTCTTTCTAGCCCTGTGAATTTAATTGAGCTGTTTCCAATGATAAGGCTTGGTTATATGCTTGATCAAGACTGAAAGTCAAGTCTCTGTCGAACACTGTTGGATGCCAGGCCTGCTATAAAGACGTCGCGAATGTTGTCATTTTTATTTGTTTCTGCATCAACTTCGCCAAATTCACAATCTTTTGTTAAAGATTTTAGAGCTTGAAGATAGCTGTCAATATTTTCGTTTGCATGCTGTTTTCTTAAGCAAGAATATGCTTAGCAAATTTTATATTCTTAGGCTTTACATACAATTTGTCCAGTAATAATATTGCTTCCTTCTGTGATTTTGCTTCATTTACTTAAGCCTACGTCAGGTGAAATATGATTTATAAGTAGTTGCAATTTCAAACGTTGCCAATCTTCAGTTTCAATCACGGATTCTGGTTGAGCTGCGAGGAAACTTTCAAATTTTCTCCGCCAGTGCTCCCAGGCGCGAGTTGCTGTTCTGTCGACCGGTATAACGTCGAATCATTCTGGGCGTAAATATTTTTCAATATTCCACGCTTTTATTTGCTTAATAAATTGAAGAAAACCATTTGAGAAAATTGGTTTATTAAGCAAAAATCTGACAGTATGAAATAAATGTTAACATGTCAAATCATAAAGAATTAAAATGTAAAAGACGTTTATATCAACTTGACACTGGCATCTTCATCGCTTAGGAAAAAGAAGAGCTTTTGCCTTAAATAAGAAAAAAAAATAGACTGACAGAGATTGACAGACAGAGAGCATGACTAAGGAGACAGGAAGACATTGCATTGATCACCTTGGTCATTCGTTGAATTTATAGGCTAAATCAGGGGTGTTATATAATCTCGATATACTTGGTACAGACATGGGAAAGCACTTTGGAGAGCTCTTTAAAATTCGTGGATTGATTTCCTACAAATTGTCTCCTCATGAGCAAAGAGCTTTTGCTGGAGCCATATCAAATGGTCTCCCTAACATTTTCCGCAGATTCCGCGAAAATGTATTTAGAGTAGTCCCACGTAAGTATTAAACAATATATTCATATTTTAGTCAATATTTAATCTCAACCATAATTAGGCCAACCAAAAAATTTCGAAAATAAGTTATATAATAAAAATCTTAAATTGTAAGAACATTTCCAGTCTTGAGAAGTTGACACTTCGCCTAACATAAACATGGGCATTTGAGCCTTTACATTTATAATTTTTGGTTTTTAACATCATGAAATAAAGCAGGCCAATTTCGACAAGTCTATTTAAATCTGTTTCTAAACACTAATATTACAGTAACACACCTTCACAGCTTTGCAATATAATTTATGAATCCTTTTGCCGCCTAATTTTGTGATTACGAGGATTTTTAATAGTTTCAAATTAATCTGTTATTATTTTTGGAACCTTTTGATCGATAAAAGAGATTAAAAATTAAATTCGTTCTGTGAATAAACAGTAAAAGGACTTAATATATAATATTTTTATGGTCAAGTCATTTTTAAGAAAACATTAAATAAATTTTATGATTCTAAGTACTTTTTAATTTAAAGGAATAAAGAATGGAATTATTTAGATTTCTAATTTATTAGATTTCAAAATTATGATAATTTATTTTATACAAAATTACTAATAAATTATTTAATATGTACATAAAGTAAAACATGTATCTTTAGATATTATTGTCTATTAAAATTTAAATGAACAATATATACTATCTTTATATCTTATTTTACAAGAGATTGAACCTATGAGAATATTGAATTTTATTTGATTAATATTTGTTTTCAATACAACAGGGCTCAGACATTTGTCTGCCTTAAAAATGGTAACTGTTACTGTATAAATAGGTAAAGAGATTCATAGGTACATACACCATTTGAGACAATAATAATTATATTGCTTATTTCTTAATGCTTAACTATCTTATTTTCATTAGGGATATGTATATCAGTTAACTAATAATTACAAATGTATATTTTTCAGCTTTTGTTGTTGGCTATTTGATCTTTGAAGGAGTTGAAAGGGAACATGCTAGACTTCTTCGTAAAAACCCTGCTGATTTTGAAAATGATCAATAGGCAATTCTAATCATACATTTTTAATTACTTATTTAAAGAGAAGTCATGTAAATTAAAAACTTTGTTTCAATAAACAAATCTTTTATTTATAAAATATACTTAGACATGGTTACAAGTTATTTTAGCTCCATATATGTATGAGTTTGATTAGCCCAAGTGACTTAAATATGTTAGGCAATATATTTCGCGGAGTCAATTAGTGAATAGGTAATATTAGAAAAGTGAAAATATGACTAGCGCCATCAATTACGTAAATAAACATGTATAATAAAATTATAAATCCATACTGTTACATATATTTTGTAGCCCTATCTCGCCTTTTATTATTTTTAGTCTAGTGTCTTTTTCATTGGCTGTATGTCGCGACGCTCTTTGCCGCTTGGTAATTAAAACCGTCATACCTGGTCAATATTTGACCTACTGGTGGTTTCCAGACCGTCCTAAGCCTGCTGCCACTTTATAATTTTGTTTACTGCGTTAACCTGGTCGCGGTTCATTCAAGGCCGCCTGCCCTTATTGTGATCTTTCCCTGCTTAATTGAGACCATTCAGCAAGGATCAACGTGGGACACATGCTGACACACCACATTCGGCCGACATTACCTTCAAAAGGAGGTTCTTGGTAAGGGTTCAGCTTCGGGTGAGAGCATCGCAGACACGGCCTTCAACTTCTACTCGCAACCCGGCACACTTACTTCGGGCTTGGTTCATCGTGTCTCCGACCTGTATCCGACAACGTGCTCATCCTTCCACTTCCTTACTTCAGTTTCAGTTCCCTTGACCAATATCGAGGGTGGCGCCCTTTCATTTCATTTTAAATAATAAATCTAAATTTTTCAAATACCAGTCCACCTTGGAAACCCACCCCCTCTCGTGTACTAGCTGGCACCTAGTTAATTTTTTAAGGGTTTACATTTACTTAAGTTCTAGTTTTTATTAAAAATTGTTAAAGCTGTGGCAGCACCAAATAAAGTCTGGAAACCGACATAGAGTTTTTTTTTTTAGTAACATTGCTAAGATTTGAATATTTCGTTTATTCTCCGAATCCAATTAAAAGAAATTACGAAATATATTCGAACATATAACCCGACTCACATTAACTCGTACATCTAGAATCTCGTACATCGTCATCTCGTACCCTATTTCCATAGCAGTTACAGAGGCTCTACTCTGTAACTGTTTCTAACTATGTAAGTTATGCAGGTAGATTAATTAATTTTCTATCATTTATTTTGACACACACATATCTCTTGATCTATCTGTAAAGAAAAGGGCACTTGACTTTTGCTTTAAGCTCTTATGATCTTTGGCTCTTCTATCCCGACAAAAAAAAAAGCCCGCTTTGTACAAAGTAACCTAAAAAAGGATATAACAATTAATTATCCGTAGTTTGTTTAGTGACAAAAGTAAAGGGATAAACCGCACAGAATTAACAGGGTATTGGTATCTCAATAAATATATTCAGTACAGGAGGAGAACTACCAATTACATAGCAGAAATATTGAGATGTAGAATCGATTGTCTACCATAACATTTTTCTTGTTAATTATTTGCACATAAGCTATTTTACACTAATTTTGAATCATGTTACAAGTATTGCGGTTAACTGTGAAAAGAAGCACTTCCTTTAAAAATATTAAGCAGAGGACATTCTTGACAAATGAATATAAATGCTTGGATGCCTGGAGCCAGCAAACGTCTACTTTACCAAATAAAGTTAACCTTAACGATTTTTATAATGTTATAAGTCAAAACTTTACCTCTAAAGGTGTAATCAGTGCTATCGATGTAGACATTTTTGCGAATGCCATCGATGATTCGGTATATCTAGAGGAATTAAAAGATCTTTTACATAAACTACGGTCTTCTGCTGAAACTGGTAGTATGCTTGAGTCAACCCAACATGCCACAATTAGAAAATTTATTGAATTTGGAAACATTCAAGGACTTGTGGAAATTCTAAAAGATCCAATTCACTTTGGGGTTTTCCTTGACAACTATGTTGCTAACATTCTATTAGATAAGTTGATCATGTCTCAAGATTTTCAAAATGCAGCAGATGTTGCATCAATGATAATGTTACAAGAAGAATATACAAATGAGATTACAAATGCCTTGTGTCAGTATGCTTGCTTTAAGTATATAGAAAACTACTCACAACCAGAAGTTGAAGTAGTTGAAGACAAAAAACAAAAAGTTGAAGAAATAAAAATTAGAGTAAAATATCTAAGAAATCCATATTTTGATGACCATTTTGATATAAAAGATACATACAAACTATGTAGTAAAACATTAGCATGGATATCTGAAACAGGAAATGATGTGTTGGATAATAATTTAAAAACTATTGGTTGGTTAATTTATAAAAAGTTGGATAAATTTGAAGGAGCAGTTAATAAAATAATTAAATCTGGCAAAATTTACCAGGAAGTATTGAATGTAATAAAGAAAGAAATTGAAAAAAATGATGAAGAAACCATGAAATTACTATCTAATTGTCTTATTAAATTAGAATCTGTGAATTCATCTGAAACATCATTAGAGGATGATTTAAAAAAAAAAATAGAGAATGCAATCAA
Source organism: Choreutis nemorana (assembly GCA_949316135.1). Taxonomy (NCBI): domain Eukaryota; kingdom Metazoa; phylum Arthropoda; class Insecta; order Lepidoptera; family Choreutidae; genus Choreutis; species Choreutis nemorana. The sequence continues at coordinate 4,554,252 of OX438601.1, read as the reverse complement.
TAGAAGTCAACCAAAGGATATAAATGAACAAAAAAAGGTAATAGTAGTTTTAGGTAAAGGTGTGTAGGTGTATGGGATGGGCCCTACTAAATATATAATGTATTCTTGGAGCCTAGGATTTGATTCAAATTTTGCAATATTTTATGTTTGTTATTTAGTTTTTCTGGGTACATTTCGTTGTATATGTTCCCTATTTGAGCCATCTGAAACTTGACCAACCAATGGGAGTATGTGTAGTTTAGAGAGGATATGTTCTTGGTGACTGTGGTTTTGAAGGTGAGACCTATAGAACCTTTGGCTGCGCGTGGACTGCGAAAGTCTGCAGAAATGCCAATGCCGAAACTGACCAGCTCATTGGCTGCAAACTCCATACTTGATCTCCGCCGCAGGTGTGTGGTGTGATGGTGTTTTCGGGGACTTAAACGCCCGCCACGCTGATTGGCTCGATTCGCGTACCACCGATCATGCGGGAAGGTCTGTTCACGACTTTGCATTGGCATATGATCTTACACAGCTGATGTGGAGGATAATACACCTTCCCTGTTGGACCTTTTGCTGACCTCCCAATAGGAGAGTTACAAGGTTTCCGTCAAAGCTCCTCTTGGTTCGTCGGACCATGCCCTGATCCGGAGTTTGGTCTCAATCACGCGCGTATTACGGCGACGTGTTGTTGCCGTCGTATATGGCACTACAGGTCCGCGAATTGGGATGGGATGCGGTCTTTTTTTGTGTCCTACCCGTGGAGTCAAATTCGCTTCTTACTGAATGGTCCAAAAATTGTTGGAACACTTTATTCCTTTCTCTGCAGTGCCCACTGGCAGCAAGTCTCAGCCTCGGTTTGGTCGCCCTTTCAAGTTAGCGTCACGCCGTAAGCAGGGCTAATACTTCAATTTCACTGTTTATAGAAACCAGCGCATTAAAAAAAGGAGTATAATTCAAAGTGTCCATAGGCGTTGGTATCACTTACCATCAGGTCAGCTGCCTGCCCGTTTGCCCTTTTGAAATAAAAAAAATCGTGGTTAACCGTGTTCTGGGCCACCACACGACTGATCCGTACGTGATTATAGGTCTGATAACTGCAGTGTACAACCAGTGTGATCGTGGGTTCGGACCCCATCTCTATCCTACTAGTCTCTTGCAATGCCATTCTCTCGCGTTCCCCAGTTTAGCTTGCTGTTGAGAGTAATGATATTTTTCTTGCTTAGACAGTTGAAGCCTGGTATTGAATAGTCTTAGTAGATGTAATTCCGGTGGTTTCCTTTTGTTGGCAAAAGTTATTCACTTCTATTTTCTTCGGGTTTACTGAGAGTTGCTTTTGGTACCATTGTACCACTATTTGGAGGGCCGAAAGTAGTACTTTGCACAGTATATTTTCCGCCGTGCCGCTTATGAGTATTGCTAGGTCATCTACATAGCCAATAGTACTGTAGCCTCTATCATTCAAACGTGTACTACTATGATCCACAGTAACGGTGATAGGATGGCCCCTTGAGGACATCCTTTAGCTACCGTTACCTGAACCACCCTTTTGTTACTACCATTTCGTTGTTCCAGCCTATGATTACTGGCTCAACCTTATGTTTAAGGAGGGCGTGATTTATGATGTTGTGTGTGGTTCTATCAAAAGCTCCTTCTGTGTCTATGAAGTGTTGATGCTTTATTGTTTAGGGCCGTTTCTATTTTGTGAACATCTTGGTGTAGAGCCTACTCTATTGATCTGCATTGCATGTATGTTGTTGCGGGTGTTCATAGTAGTTCTTAAATGGCCCATTTTAAAAATTAATATTTTATGTTATTGAAGCGACTACTTTGTCAATGACTAGCAATAATTGTTTTGTTTCTTAGCTAGATTAAAACAAATGTTTCTCTGTTATATTTAATTTAAATCTTTTTTTTAGTTATTCAAATTGTGGGAAAAAATAAGAGAAGATAAACTTCAAGAACAAACTATGAGATTGGACAGAGCAAAACGCATTGAACTTATTCAGAAAAAACAGGATGAGCTTAAGTCTGAGGAGCAAAAATTGTGGTTTTTCGAAAAAGAAGAAGAAATTGATTTACAAATTGAAGAAAAAGAAAAACTTGTTGAAACTCCTAAGGGAAAAACAAAATCAACTAAAGAATCTGATGATAACTACATCCCTCCTGAAATATTACCTAAAAGGAGATAAGATTATGTAGACTTGAAAGTAAAGAATAAATGTTTTGTAATAATTTATTTCTAAACACAAATAAAATAACTTTAGGAATGTATTTGGATTATTTAATATGGCACTTTTTGTGATTCTTGTTGCATTTGAGTCAAGTCTTGCTTAATTTTGGCAAGAGTGTCTTCAGTTTTTTTTGACATCTCAGTCTTTATATTGTCCTCTAGGTCAACTATGTCTCTTGCTAATACACTAGTTTCATTGACTAATGATACTATTGTGTTGCACTCTGAATGAAGTAGGGCAAGTAATTTATAAGCTTTTTTGGCTTGGTCATCTTTTTTTGCATCCTAGAAACAGAGGAAATATAATAAAGTAAAGATTCTATTAAATATTCTTAACACAAACCATTTATTGTAACAATAGATGGATTGTGCAATTCTGATTAAATTTAGTTCACAAAGTTTTAAATTAATTTGGTCAATGCTTATATGATATACACTGAAAATTTAAACATATTCTACATATTTATAAAAAAATATATGTATCAATATTTTGTATCTTGCTTGAGCAATTACAAATTCTATGTATCAATATTTTTAATGGTTGAAAACATAATAGAGCCTACATTATTATTAAATTAGTTGTAGTTATAAAACTACAACTTAAGCAACACCAAATTCTTATAACACAATAGTTTGATATATAAAAGTATTGTCATCCCCATAATAGTATAGTAAATCAATAATTTAATCATAGTAGTAAGCACTATTTTGGCGTCTTGATTTTGGTTATTAGTAGAATCTCCAATAATATTGCAAATAATTAACATACCCTGAAAAGAGTTTCATCAGCAATTGTAAAGCAGCGGTCTAGCTGACCCTCAAGGTTATTAATTTCTTTTTGTAGCTGCCTTGTATCAACTAGTATTTTTTTTATTTCCATATTTTGCTTGTCCACATTACTTATTATTTCCATAATACGTTTAGTATATATAGATCTGAAACAAAACAGACATTATGTAAGGAAATAATAAAAACCACATCAATACACACACATTAACTCAGCCCTGCACTAATAGTGTACAAAGTAAAATACGAAGTATGAGGTAAAATGAAACATTTCCACTGACAATTCAAAAGCTTAGGTACCTTTTGTTCCCTCGTTTTAACTTGTCGAAAGTATGTTTATGTTGGTTCTTCATCAATTCTTTTTTATCATACTCCTCTTTCAATGCCTTAGCTGCTTCTTTTAGTCCAATTAGAATTTTCTTGCACTTGGTCCTTTCTGACTAATTATATAAAGATAAAGATTAAGCCTCACCAGATAATGTAATTAATTTTTGTAATGTGCTGCAAATACCTACCTGCCTTGAAACTGTTTCATATTATATTGGTATGTGTGATTCTAGTAGGTACTTAAGAAAAAACACATGAATGAAGTCAAAACAGTGCATATTAAAATTGGAATTTACAACAATCCTGGACAGTAAATGAGTTACGACTATTGTTATGTAATAAAAATTGTGATAAATCAACCCTTAAAAAATTAACCAATAACTGTGATAACACCATGGTGACCAGTTAAATAAATTTATAAAGATGTAAATACCTCAGAAGATGCAAGTGTTGCTTTTAACTTGTTAATTTCAAGTTTCAATGATAAATTATTTGAAGTCAGTGATTCACTCTTAATATGTAAAGTGTTTATGTTATGCTGCTCATTTTCTAAAATATTGCCATTTGTATTTTTTTCTGAATCCAAATTTGACATTCCAATGCTGACCAAAATATTTGTAACATTCTTTACATCCAATTCAACTTTTTCACAAGATTTTTGAGCCTGAAAGTGGAGGGAAATATTTTCTTAAATCTTTATAACTTCAAAAATTCAAAACATAATTTACAAATTAAAGTTAAGAACCTGAGAATATTCTACATCCATAACATATTTCTCACTCTCAAGAGAATCTAATTGCTGTCGTAAAACAATAGACATCTCCTGGAGCTCTAAAATTGTTTTAGTATTATCTTCAAAATACTTTTCTCTATTGGTATCATCCAAATCTAGAACTGTTTCATGTGAACTGACTTTTGTAGTTTTATCTTGTGCTATATTAGGTTTATTTATGATTTGTAGGTTTATATTTCTTTGTATTAATTCTTCTTCACTGAGGTCTGTTTGGTCCACCTTTTGCTTCTCTGAAAATTACAATATAAAAATTTGACCACATATATACTTTACAGTACAAATAAAATAAAGAGGTAAAGTCAGGATATCATAGTAACTACTCATTGAATTTTTAAGATTCTTTCATCTATATTTATAATTTCTTTTAGGGTTAGTCAGTATATGAGTAAAGAAATGGTAGACAAAGCTTCATGCAAGTGAGCTAAGACAGGTAAACCAGTACAAGAGTAAGGTAGGAGTTTGTGTGATCACTGGGAGGTGGTCACATACAAAGCTAAACCGGTTTATACAAGCTCAACTAGTGTACTAAGTGAATGTGTGCGATTTGATTCCAATAGTAACTATTGGACACAAAATCACTAACTTGTCATTCAGATTTTTTTTATTCAATTAAAGTATGTAAATATTTTTCTATTCTAATCTAAATTAATTTTTAAATGGTTTCATAGTATCAATCAAACAGGGAGGTCCTACCTAATAAACATTTATATCCACCCTGGGAGGATATAAATGTTTATTGAAATATGTAGTTTTAAAGTACAAATGTAAATATGATTAAGTTTGATTTTGAATGCTTCTTAGAAGATTTGTCTCTGTATCCTATCTTTACTCATGTATTACATAGTTAGTTATTAGATATCAGTTTAAGAATAAATTTAGTTTAAAACACAAGTTTATTGTAGGTAAAGTTGCAGGGAAAAACTTGTTATTGCTAGATGATAAAATACCATGGCCCTCAAATCTTTTAAAAATGATTATTCTTAACTAGTAAATCAAGTTAATGCATCTTTTTGGATTGTTATTTTAATTTATAAATTACCTTGATCTATGACATCACCAACAGTTCTTTTATGGCAAGTATTGCAGCAGGGAGGTATCCATAAATTATTAAGTTCTTCATGTATTTTATTCCTAATATTCTGTTTAAGAAGAGAATTTTGATAAATTGTTGAAACTGATGTTTGTTTGCCTTCATTTGGAAGCCTCTCTATGAGAAACATAAATACTTGACGCAAATCTGCCTCATTGTGGTAAAGAAAAGTTTGGTAACCAACATCATTTTGGTATCCTAAGTCCTGTAAAAATTAAGAATGTGAAGTAAAAAATATATTATAATATCAAATAATTCATTAGTTTTTAAGATTCATTTATTGTTTATTTAATTACTAACCTTACATAAAGAAGCAATATGTGACGCAACTTCTATTCTATGTGATATTCCAGTGGGTAATTTTATTGGCACCTTCAGTGCTGGATTAATAGCATTAAGGCATTTTGCAGATGATTCAATTATAGTTTCAATTGATAGGTCACAGATATTCTTTGTAGTTTCATCAAAGTTTCTAAAACATAACAATATTTTTTTTATATTAAACAGCTATATATTTGAAAATGATAAAATACTTTTTATCTAATAAATTACATTTGTAGTTGTTGTAAAAAGTGAAGGATTATGGAATCGACCTCTTCCATTGCAAATTATCCCAGCAATTAAAGAAGGAAAGAGGTGTTGTATCCTTCTTTATTAACTTAAGGGACAGTATGTGCCATTTTATGGAACTGTTAGTGTTGGTTGTGAATTATTTTACGTCAGAAAAAGTCGTCGCGTCGCGCGAAGGCAATGAAAATTAATTTCACAGTCTATTAAAAGATAGACACTGCAGTGATGTTTGAAAATAATTCATTCGATAAGACGAAATTAATAATTAAATTAACATTTAGGTGTCAGACAGAACACCCGGTCGCTCATCTCGTAGGATTTTTATCCTTGACGGATCATATTTTGAATATTAGGTCCTTACATATGAAATTGGCGTTTTGTCGTACTGGCCACTTTGATCTCAAATATCTCCTCTTTGGTTAGAAATTCTAATTTCAAATTTATACAGCTATTTACTCATGCATTTGTTTTCCTAAAACCGTAATCCGTATGTTTTTTCCATCTTTAGTTTTTATTTGCGTCACTCAGATAACAAAATGGAAAACTTAAAATATCGCGTTATTTACAGTTCGAGATCCGCCGTGGCACCAGTGCTGTAGAAACAACTCGAAGGATTAATGATGTGTATGGCGGTGGTGTCGCATAAGAAAAACAGTACGTTTTTGGTTCCAACGTCTTCGTTATTTCGACCTGCAAAACAAGCCCCGTGGGCGGCCGGAGTCCAAGGTTGATAATGAAGAATTGAAGGCTATTGTGGAAGCGGATCCATCGCAAACCACGTCCGAGTTAGCTGCACACTGCGGTGTTAGTGACAAAACTGTTTTAATCTACCTGAAGCAAATTGGGAATGTGAAAAAGCTTGAAAAGTTGGTCCCTCATGAATTGAGTAAAGCAAATCTACAAACGCGCGTAAACTGCTGCGTTACATTAGTCAACCGGCATCATGATGAAGGGATTTTGAATCGAATCATTACCTTTGATGAAAAGTGGATCTTGTACGATAATCTGAAAAGCTCATCGCAATGGCTGAACCCTGGCGAACCAGCCAAATCCTACCCCAAGCGAAAGCTGACTCAAAAAAGTTACTTGTGAACGTTTGGTGGACTAGTGCCGGTGTTGTTCACTTCAGCTTTCTTAAATCTGGACAGACGATTACAGCAGACGTGTTTTGTCAGCAATTGCAAACCATGATGGAAAAGCGAGCTGCTAAACAACCGAGGCTGGTCAATCGCTGTAGGCCACTGCTGCTTCAGGACAACGCTAGACTACACACTGCACATCAGACAGTTACCAAATAAGAAGAGCTTCAAGTGAAATGTCTAAGACATCCGCCGTACTCCCCGGAACTTGCTCAAACAGATGACAATTTGTTTGACAATCAAATTTGGATAACTTCTTGCAAGGGAAAAAATTCAACTCCTGCGAGGCAGTCCAAAGCGTTTTCTAAGATTGTATTGATTCCCTTCCGAATGGTTTTTATTAGTAAAGGGATCAATGAACTACCTATGAGATGGCAAAAGTGCATAAATAGCAATGGTATATATGTACTTTGATTAAATAAAAATATTATATTTTGAAAAAAAAATACTTTAGGGTTAATCCCTTACAAAACGCCAATTTCATATTTTAGGACTTAATACAACCCTAACAAATTGGCATAGCGCTTGATTTAATTATTTTTAAAACATTTATCAAATAAATAAATCAGTATTTAATTGCAACTAATTTATTCAACACTTGAACCACTTTTTTTTTTCGGCGCTACTATATTCAACTGACACGTCCTGTTTCTGCCATGCAACTTCACAGGATTTTTACGTGACTTCCAACACTCTGCTTTCATGTAAATGTATTTGTTTAACGGCTTTGTTTTAGTACCATACTGCAAAATCTTCAGTAATTACAATTTCTTAATTCTTGAAGATAATGAGATGACGATTATAGCATAAACAATGAAAATGATGAATCTGTCAATAGTAACATGCTAGTACGGTTACTGTTGGCACTAAGGACTTACTTAGGAGATGACGAAAAAGACGGCTAATTCGTCGTACTTCACTTTATCCATACTTGTACAGTACTACAGATATTCACTGGTAAAAAAATAGCATTTTACATTAAATTCTACTGATATATAAGAAAAGACAATAAAAATAAGAAAGTTTTAAGACACTACCCGTTCCCACCAAGCAACCACTGTTTTCCCCCTTTTAACAAAAAATATAAAGAGCCTTATCAGCTATAGTAGATAGGTAACAACAAGACAAGTAATTTTTCTGATATTATAAATTAATACATTGAGAAGTATTTATAGTCGTAATATTGATAAATGACTTCATGAATCTACCTAGATTAGAAGACGGCTCCTGTGCTACATGAGAAGTGAGTTACAAAGTTAACGACAAAAAATATAATTTAATAATAGTAAATTTTATAAATAGCTTTTGGTTTTTTTTTTGTTGTCAAATGTTGTAGCTTAAAGGATTTGTATCCAGGGCCGTTAAATAAATAATAAACTGGTATTTAACTTCACACTTTCATCACTAGAAAATTTAGGTATGAATTAAAAAGAAGATAGTACCTATTTATCTAGTACATAAATAAGAATAACGATAGAAGTTAGTTGACACAAACAAATTAAAAAATATCACCTCATTTACCCGCCAAGTAACCGGTGAGTCGGTCAGTTCGGTAACCTTTAATCTTTGGTTGGATTTTAAAGAACGATAACGACACATTGTAGTTACTTGGGAAGAAGTGGCGGTTTTATGGTTCTTATTTAATTGTCTTTTCTTGTATATCAGCAGAAATTAATGAGTAAAATGCTAGTGTTTTAACCAGTGAATATATGTAGTGCTGTATATATGTGGAGAACGTTACATAATACGATCTGGCTCCGCTGTTCGTCATTTCCCAAGTAACTCAATAAAGCCTACAGTAACAGTACTAGCATGTAACTGTAGGCAGATTCATCATTTTCATCCTTCCATTATTCATCTCATCATCATTTCATCCCTCATCTAAACTTGATAAAAATACCAACACAAAGTTGCCATTTAAAAAAAACGACACATTGCGTTTTGAGGTTTCTTATATTTACCATATCACTTACTCACAAAAACGGGTTAATATTCCACCGTCCAACGATTGATTCCTTTGGTACTTAACTTTGTTTTTATTAGAAAGTTCACCAGAAGCGAAAGAAACAAAATATTGTAAGACATTTATACCAGCATATACTTTAAATATGAAGTAAATACTTTTTACAAATAAACGAAATTTTTATTTTCAGAACAAGATGGCAAGTCAGTGGGGACAAAAAGCTGAAGAATTGGAGATTTCTAATAAAGTTGCAGGACTAGGATTGAATAAAAAAAACAATTTAAATCAGACAACAGAACCTGAAGAATGTCCTGAAAATGCAAACCCAGCAGAAGCTTCTTTGTTGATGAAAATTATTAGACAAGGACTAGTGGAATCAAAGTTAGATATTGAAGTTCAAAGAAAGGATCCTAATTCGCCTTTATATTCAGTCAAAACCTTCGAAGCACTGCATTTAAAGCCTAATCTACTAAAAGGAGTTTATGCAATGGGTTTTAATGCTCCTTCCAAAATTCAAGAGACTGCTTTGCCTACACTCCTTGCAGATCCTCCTCAAAACATGATTGCTCAATCACAGTCAGGTACTGGTAAAACAGCAGCATTTGTATTAGCTATGCTGAGTCGTGTTGATACCAACAAAAATTATCCACAAGTGCTATGTTTGAGCCCTACTTATGAATTAGCAATTCAAACTGGAGAAGTTGCAGCTAAAATGGCCAAATTTTGTCCAGAAATTAAACTGAAGTATGCTGTGAGAGGTGAAGAAGTTCCAAAAGGAACTAAAATATCAGATCACATAATTATTGGGACTCCAGGAAAGATGTTAGATTGGGGAGTAAAATTTGGAATGTTTGATCTAAGTAAGATAAAAGTTTTTGTTTTGGATGAAGCAGATGTTATGATTGACAGACAAGGACATCAAGATCAGTGTATACGGATTCATAAATGTTTACCATCAACTTGTCAGATGATGTTCTTTTCTGCTACATATGATACTGCTGTCATGGAATTTGCAGAGATTATAGTACCAAACCCTATTATAATAAGATTACTTCGGGAAGAAGAATCCTTGGACAACATCAAACAATATTATGTCAAATGTAAAAACGCTGAGGAAAAGTATAGAGCTATTTGCAGTATATATGGAGTCATTACAATTGGTCAGGCTATAATTTTTTGTCACACACGCAAAACTGCCAGCTGGCTGTCTGAAAAAATGTCAAAAGATGGTCATTCTGTAGCAGTTCTTTCAGGAGAGCTTACTGTTGAACAAAGAATAGCTGTGCTAGATCGTTTCAGAGGAGGCTTGGAGAAGGTACTCATTACTACTAATGTCCTATCTCGTGGGATAGATGTTGAGCAAGTTACTCTAGTTGTCAACTTTGACATGCCCATGGATATGGATAAAAAAGCTGATTGTGAAACATACTTACATAGGATTGGGAGAACTGGAAGATTTGGCAAGGCTGGAATAGCTATTAATTTGGTTGATTCACCTCAATCAATGGAAATATGCTTAGAAATTGAATCACATTTTGGAAAGAAAATAAGTCTTCTTGATATTGAAGATGCTGAAGAAATTGAGAAAATTGGTGCATAAATAATGATTCAAGATGATTCATGCTTCATCATATTCAGGCAAGGTTAGGGGTTGTAAATTTTAAACAAACAAATTTTTGCTGAGTATTTAAGCTCCAATAAATGCATTTAACTATTTATAAAACTCACAACATGAACAACTTTAAGGACAACAACCATGAGTGTTCTAATTTGTGTTTTTCCTATGGGTTGAAAAAGGCGATTAAAGTGGTTGTCATATATGACTGATGCCATAAATTTTATTGGAATTAGATAAAGGCAATTTAAGTTTGATTTAGTGATTAAGATGCACACTAACAGTACTGAAATAATAATACATATGTCTTAACAATTGTTTATAATGCTAATTAAGCATCGAAATAATTGATTAATCTTGTTAAAATGTGAAATGGAGAAAAGTGCAGAAAAATATAATTTTGTAAAATATGCTCAATAAATACATGCTGATGTTCTGAAAACAGAAACCATGATTTTTGTCAACTCAAGTTATAAAATTGTATTATATGGGGAATATTACCTATATGTTGTAACATGAATCATTCATAAAACTCAAACTTTTATTTAACTTGAGAGAAATTTGAATATGTACTGTTGTATTAACTATAAGCATAATTAAAAGGGTATTTTAAATATCTTATTTTATTTACTTCTCATAAATACGATTAACAGAGGCCAAAGGCTCGGAATCAGTAACAAACTCATAGAACTTTAATTTAGATTGGTATTATACATTATACATCAATACTTTTTTTGTTTTGTTCATAATTAACGGGAAGCTTGAGCTGCAGCTTCTGGGTTAGTGGCGCCTGATATCATCACGAAAAGTGCAATTGGTACAATGTACATCCACTGGAAAAGAAAATTTAGAATAAAAATAATTATGCAAAAATCAATGTAATTTTTAAAGCTAAATTGTTAATTAATGAAAAGTTGTGGTTTATCTTTCTTACTACCAAGGAAAAAGTCAAGCATTAGTTATCAGAACTGTTTCTTTCATTTAAAGGTTAAAAAATATGAATTTTGGAGCATAGTGCATTGTACAATACTTACATATTTGGCTAAAAAGGATCTATTATCCTTGAGATCTCCCTTTTCTCTCGCTTCTCTTTCTCTCTCTAGTTTTTGTATATAAGATGCAGTATCAGGTCTAAATCAAACATTTTTAACAGGAATCAAACATCAAATTTTGATTAATTACTTGTTGAGATAGAAGAAAACAACCAAAGCCAAACCTACATTATTAAAACAAATATCTTAAGTAAAGCCCCCTGACATAAAAAATCATTGGATAAAATCTCTAGTCATTTCTGTTTTAGTGTAAAACTACAAATTGAAATTCTGGCTGATATGGAGTTTGAGAGGAACATAACATATTTAAGCCCTAGCTGACTTGCTTGGTGATGCCACTAGTCAAATATAGAGTAGGCAATTATATGTTCAGTAGGAATACTTACACCGGTGCTTGTTCCACATGTCGTAAAAAGAAATTAGAATTAAGTAAATACTCATTTTTGCCAGCAAGTACTTGTTCAGTTGTGTTCCCAACTTGAAAGTTAACAGCCATCACAGCTCCATTGGGAAGTACCCATGTATTTATTACATCTGAGAGCCCACTTTCTAAAAATGTTCTAGCTTTAACTGAAGACAGAAATTCAGTTTCTTGGTTATCTGCAGATGTTACTATTGTTTTTATTGAGTAAAATTTATCTTGCTCTGCTAATTCCTGAAAATATCAAGGAATTTTAGTCTATTCCCTAATTGGGAGTTATTTACATGTAAGTAAAATAATTTTAAATTTGTTGTTAAATATCCGAAAAGCAAGTCTTAAAACCTTTCATAAATACCTTCAATTCCAAAATGTGCTCATTACCAAAATTTTTCTGCTCAATTACAGCAGTGCCTGCTCTAAGACTTTTTAAAGCAATGTTCCCTCGAGAACAATATTTTTCATTATTACAATTTATTGAATGTTCCAATTTAATTTTTAACCAGCCATCATAATCAAGGGTTATCTGAAAATTACATAGGCAGTGAGTTCAATTCAAACTTCTAGATTTGGAGAACAAACCTGTAATGTTACACATTTTCTTACCAATTTTTTTAGACAGTTGCTAGTCTAGTTCTAAATATATATTTTTTTGTCTGTCCATTGTAATAATTGTTATTTGTTTTTGGGCCAATGTAGGCAGTGTTTGTTTGAAACAGTTTGTATAGGATCATCATTAAAATAATAATTGAAACAAGGTTTAGTAAAGGGGTAAATAATGGAATTATAATTTTCAATTTAATTGGAATTGTTTTATGGTTGAACTGGTGTAAGCATCGGTAGGATTGAATTATAATTTTCAAAGTTCTTCCATTTTATCAATTATCAAAAACCAAGAGGAATCCTGCGATATAGGTTCTAGAGTCGTGCTATTTGTTTGGATTATTGAACTAAACTAATATAACCCCTTTCCTTAAAGAGGAAAGGTTTGGGTCTTAATATGAAGGAATAATGTGAATTGTTCGTGTGATGCTAAATTTACTATCGTAATCGACACTCACCCCTAAATCCAGAAACGATAACAAATAGATAGCAGGGATCAAGAACTTCATTTTTAAAAGTTTGTGAAATATTAATCGAAATCGAAAGGAAACTGGGAGAAGCCGATGGTCAATGTTTTGATTTTTTCTTTTTAAATTTTTGGACGACCATGGATACCTAAAAAAAGTAAGAAGCCAACAAAGGAAAAAAACCAAAACAATTGATTTGAATATGTGATTATGTTTTTTCAAATAAATATTTTGTTATACTGGGACTAAACTTACGAGAAACGTCGATGCCTCTACAGATAGATATATGGAGTATTATCTACCATTAGTAGGCCTCCATTACAATACAGCTATAACACCTCTTTTGTCGTTCAAAACGCTTCCTTTAAAAAACGGCTCCTCTTATTATTCATTGAAAATACAAAATATGATCGCAAAACTGTATGGTATGTTTTGTTTTTGTTTGATATTAAAATGTTTTCAGAAAAACCGAAGTATCACTGAATAAGATTTTCAAACTTTATAATACAGATGTCGCTAGAATTGTCATTTGGACTTTTTCATCTCCTAAAATTGGAGTGGATAAATGTTTAGAGTTTTAATTTGTAATAACATTTCCGGATTTACAAATTAATGCCAATATGCTATTAAATTTTTGTCAGCACCTACTGTCCTTTGAAATTCGTTCAAGTATGTCTAATTTAGAAGACTGCTTTTGACAGTTCAAATTAAACACTGGAAAATTGCATCGGCGGCCACAAAATATTTAAGATTTTTTCAATAATACAACTGTACAATACTACTTTAATTAATTATTAAATGTATATTAAGAGTCATAATTAATGAGCTAAGAGAAAAGACAATGTTTTTCAAAACAAATTGGTAATTGTAAGCCAGCAGTGTAGCCAATGACAGCGCTACTAATAATTCGTTTAGTTGTACTAAATTACTTCTGATTATTTGTCCGATTCCGTATTTACTCCATTTTTTTCATAGAATAAGGATATTTTATAAAAATGGAATAAAGATTTTGCTGGGAAAAGTTAAAATTAAAACGTTGTAGTAACAATAGCTTTTCTGAAGATAAAATCATTATTTTTCCTAAAACTTTTAATTCGATTTTCAAAACAAAAGCAAAAGAAAGCTGGAGAGGATGACGAAATGTAAGGTGACGATTGCAGATGAAGTAGTGGAGCAAGTGAGTGAGTTTGTCTACTTGGGAAGTTTGTTTACGAGAGATAGGACGTGTGAGGGTGATATTGAGAGAAGGGTTAATATAGGTAATCAGGCGAATGGAGCGTTGCACTCTATCAGGAATAGCTAATACGTGTCCAAAGAGGCGCAGATGGCTATTCGTGATGGCGTGCTAGTTCCTTCGTATGGCAATGAGTGTTGGGTGTAGAATAAACGAATTATTATTATTAAGAAGCATGAAAGTAGGATTAATGCTGTAGAGATTCGTGCGTTGCGGAGTATGTGCGGTGTCCCGTTGTATGATAGAGTGAGGAATAATGTGATAACTCCGTACAAATCATCTGGAGATACTCATATGGCCTTATAAACCAAAATTCCTGAAACACTCAAATACCCAGTACAGTCAAGTACCCGGACCTAGGCTACACTGGTTTCCAAAAAAGCTTAAGGCAAACCGGTACTTTAGGGAAAGGCTTCTGACATACAAAGCACAAGTACGGCCCCACATGGATTATTTCTATCACTCCTGGGCAGGAGGTCCTGAAAACCAGCTTAAGCCTTTTGAATTGATTCTGAAACGAGCTGTGAGGATTATCAATGATCCCAAGCCTAAAAGCAGCATTGACATAAAGTCAGAGATAAACGTTTTTCTCTGTATTTTCCTGCTTGTATAGGGAGGTATCCGAGCAATTGTTTAAGTTGATGCCCACGGGCAATTTTTACCTTAGAACTTTTTGTCACCATCAGGGAAACCATCCACTAGGCAGGCTGAATGTATTTCCGCCACCTTTGTATCATATTTTTTTCGGGGCACACCCGGCACTCTGTCCCACCACTGCAACTCCTGTTCACCAGGATCAACAGTGGCGTCCTTTGATCGAATAATCAACAAATAATGCGACCGTGGAATGACGCACAGGCTGTGCCCGGACACCCTACCGGCTGTCTTGGGACCCGCAACGAAATTAATCAGAAGAAATAGGAGGAACTGATAAGATAAGAAACCGATTTCAGACTTCCCTCCCAGCAAAGCGGAGACAGCAATTGAAATGGGCCAGAGGCCAAAAACTAAGGGGGGAGACAGTCAGGAGTCGCCTGACCGTCAAAACACCACGGAATGCCACTAACTAGCAGGGGATTAATTAGATACTAACCTAAATCATACACCAGTAATATTGGTGACAAAACTTTTTAGAGGCACGGCTTTGTGTTATATAAAATCTTCACTTTTCATATTTCTTATTGAGGTTTTCAGATTTTATTCAGGTTTCTATCTCAAAAATAATAGGAGCGTATATTACGCCCCAAAACATAAGTTTTCTGCTTGTGAAATTCCTGTCGAAATCGGTTCAACCGTTTCTGAGAAAACTCAGAACAAAAAGACGGACGCACGGGCAGATAGATAAGACAGAAAAAATGAGTTGTCCCTCTAGCTCAGAAGCTGGGTGCGCCCATGTTCTATCCATTCCCTCCATTATAGCTCTTCTAAGTATGGATTCCTGTAAATTTCTTAGGAGCGATGTACTAAAACATATCTCCATTATAACACTTCTTATGGACTGAAAAGTTAAGCAATTGTCACAATCACGATTGAGGGCCCACTTGTTATAAATAAACTGTTCACTATTCGGAAAAGAAGTTACGTTACAAGAAGGTCAATCTTAAAAATAAAGACACAATTTTTCGAAAAAAGCTTCTCTATTTTGTTCACACACACATTTCAGTATTGGCCCCATATACTCACAAATCAAAATATTATTAGGGTGCTAGCTAATTTTATCTGTGTGAAAAAGTTACTTTGGCCAGCATTTAGATTTTTTTATGGAAACTAATTTTGCAAATCATATAGAAGTTCAAACAATTATGGTTTTAATGTAAATATTATTAGCTTATTTTAATAGATAAAGACATTCGATTTTTACACTTAGGTTGATTATGAAAAAACATTGACATTTTTATTAATCTAATGCCCAGATAAAAATCATGGTTTCATCTGCCATAAAGGCGAACTCCTATATAAATTTTCATTCCAAATTTCAACACCTTCTTGCCATTTGTACAAAAGGTAGCATATGTCCTTTACCAAGGTGAAATCGTGTCTTTGTTTTGACGTCAATGCGTTCTTTCACTCCCTATTTAATTTCCACGTGGGTCGATATTTCAAAAACGCTATAACAAATATTTTAAATACAAAATATCATGATTTTCTTCTATCATGACGAAGTTTTATACAAACTTTCATATTCCTATTTCCACCCCTTAAAGTCTTGTGTCCTTTCCCGGATTTAGTCTATCTCTGTACCAAATTTCATCAAAATCAGTTAAGTGGTATAGGTGTGAAAGCGTCACAGAAAACAGTTAGTACTAGTAGCAAGGATTACAAAAAATATTTACTTGCAGAAATTATTTGTGTAATTTTGCTTCTTTAAAATTCCATTTATTTGAATTTAACAAAATACTGGAATCGCTTTCTTTTTATTTTGTGGTTTGCCAATAGAGTGACATACCTTTAGTATGTTTTACCCTTATTTTACATATGATGATTTAGCTTTTCCTTCGAACTGAAATGACTAAACAATTTTGGTTTCAAACCATGGTAATGAAAAACATTAATTTAAAAGTGGAATTTGCTGATCTTCCCGACAATCAAAGAAAATTGGAGTCACCATTTTTTATTTTATGACGTATAATTTTAAATACATTTCGATCAAAATCAAAAGTAATAAATCGCAATTCTAAATAAGTCTTGATATGATATTCAGGCTTAATTTTTATGCAAGATGCTATATGCTTTCACATTTCATTCTTTATTTAACAACACAAGAAACAAAAAAAATTGGTGAATTGTCAAAATTTTCAAAAGCCTAAAATTTTATTTTACTAAATTTGTAAACTATATCGTGCTATACTTTTTACATTATAGCAGCCGTGGGTGAAGCGAAGTTAAGTAAAAATAACAATTTTTATATTGAAACGTTATTGAAATATTTAAAAATTAATGGAATGCATAATAAAAATGCATTTAAATCATTTTAATTTCCAATTCTTCATTTTTAGTTTGTTTTCCTTCCTCCAATAGATAAACAGACACGAGGGATCTTTTAAGCAAACATTCGCCATGAGTATGTGCCATATATTGCGAATGAAACATTAAATGAGTTGGTTCTATTCTATCTACCAATATGTAGCAACGGATCTACAATACTTTGAACGAAATTGGGCTACCGACTGACTAGTTAGGAATAGGTACCTACTTACGTAGTTCATGCAATTGTAATCAGAGTGCCCTAAGTGACTAAGAACAATTAATAGGGCCCTATTACTCAATTCCCTACAAACTTATTTTGAACTATCAGAGTTCCCGGTTCCGTACACAAAGGGATACGGATGATAACGAGAATTATTAAGCCTCCGCTGACCATCCGTCCATCCGTCCGTCTGACATAAGTGGTCTATCTCATCAAGCCTGTAGTATTTGACAGTTGAGATTTCTACACTGTGTGCACCCGTATTTATTTAAAAACGTTTGAAAAAAAACTTTAATCCGAAAAGAATCACCTCTTTTTCTGCCTCTACCTTGTTACTTTTTTCCATAATGTTAACTGCACCATAAATTTGAATCGATTGATTCCAAAATTATTAAAAACGGTTCATTACTTTTGAAGCTACAGTGGAATGCACAATGGAATTTGAGACTAAAACTAAAAGGGGGCTACCATACAAAAAGGTAATTTCCCATCCAATATGGTGGTTTTATGGCGGTTTTTGTTCTGAATAACGATTTTTTACCATGTGTAACGTAAAGTGTTTCAAACAAACCAGCCCAAATCATAGGCGAGTTAGGTTACCAAAGGCCTGGGTGCGAAATAAAGTTTTATTTCGCACCCGGGACCCAACTATTTTTTAGGTCTTTATGAAGCTTATACCATTTGGTGATATGTTTAATTTTGTGTGCCACTCAAGTAAAAATATTATTTAACTTCAACTTCACGCATGGTTTCATTATTACATTATTGTAAACTCTTAAATTAAAGCATTAGATATTGTGTGCCTGCGTTCAGGTTACTACCTTTATCCAAAAGAAAAGTACAGATGTATGGGAAATCCTAAAGGCTTAGAGAAAAGCATGGTTCAACCGTGCCTTTCTTTTTTCGTGATGTGCCGAGCCTCCTTATTTAATCTAATCAATCAGAAAACTACATTTTGTTGTTAACTTGTCATCTGACTGTATAATTATTGGCACATCGTCTTACATTAAATTAACGTGATAAGATACCTTCATTAACGAGTATATAAACAGGGCTGATCTTTTCTATGTTTATTAGTCGGTTGTTGTGCAATTTAAACATACTACTAGTTACTAGTTAGACTACTAGTTCTCTATAGGAACATTTTTGTGCTTTCAAGGTGAGTCCATAAATGTTTTTTAAAAAACTTGATATAAATTACCAAGTAATTCATTCATTGATTTTCACTTTTTGTCTGACAAAATATTAATATTAATGATTAAATAATAAGGCCCTACCTATATTTTAAAATAATAATTGAGGATTAAAGATTAAGTGGGTCCGCAAAAGTAACAGAAAACTTCGTAATGTATGCTTCGTATGTTTTACATAGGCTTCACCCACGTAAAATTAATAATTTTGTTTCTTTGGAATAAATTATAGACTACCTACTTACATATAGATATAGGAGAGTTAGTACCACTATTCAAATAAAACGTGTATTTCACAGAACTCAATAAAACAATGGCTACAAAGAAGTTTGCCGGTTCTTCTCCCTACACGTTCAAAGACACCTATCCCAAAGAGGATTATCTACATACAACGTGAGTTTTCTTAGATTAAAATGATATTATAAGTGACTATTAAATCAGTATATTTATTAAATATTATTTTGGTAAATTGAAAATCCACCTCCATAATTCTTATTATATGTTGAATAGATGAATTTCAGATGTTTTCAAAACTTTTACATGCTTAAAAATGATTACGTATTTAATAAGCATTTATTTCACATTAGTTAAACGTTTAATGAGTAATCCTACGGGCTATTATTAACTATTATATATTTTTAGCTATCTGGATAATGTACACGCGAATCAACAGTCAAAAACTATGAAAGCACCGGTAGTGGCTGCCATATTTGGATTGGGCCGTGCTGGATCGATCCATCTTAGCAGCATCGTAAACAACAATAGGACGATTGTCAAATATATAGTTGATGATCGCACAGACAAATTTAACGATCTCAAGAAATATTGGAAATTGGACGATAGTTGTGTATTTCTTGCTTCTAAGGACTCTGACCGCGTTTACAAGGATAAATCGTAAGTTTACCATCGAATTATTAATAATAAAATTAAAAAATATACGGTCGAATTGAGAAACCTCCTTCTTTTTTTGAAGTCGGTTAAAAATAATAATTATACATAAGTATCCTTTATTTTGTACCTTATTTGTTGTAGAGAAAGAAGTATAAGTAATTTGTTTTGACTTACTTTTTAGTTGCATTAAATGTAATATAATGTCCCATATAAGTTCAAGTCCACGGCTGAGGGGCCCGTAAGTATATGTTTGGGAACATGTAACAAATTAAATAAAGGCTACAAAAATATTGTTTTCGCGATTCTTGAACATATTGACGTCCTCGGTGGCGCAGTGGTGTAAAAGCCGACTGCTATGCTAGAGGTTCCGGGTTCGAATCCCGGCGGGGGCGGGGCTTTGTGTTGTTAGTAAGAAGCATTGTTTCGCTTACCGGTATTGGATATTGTATTCTTATCTATGTAGTTTATACCATATCGTTGCTTTGTGACTGCGATGCAAGGTTATTTCTTAGTGCAGGGCTGAGTCAATATGTGTGTCGTGATTCAATAAGTATATTAAAATTTTAATAATAAGTGCATCAATTTCAGAGTAAATGTAGTATTCGTCGCTTCTCCGACTTACACGCATCACGATATTGTTGTCAAGTCTATTGCCAATGATAAGGATGTGTTTTGTGAGAAGCCCATCGCCGAAAACATCGAGGACACTAAGAAATGCTACGAAGCTGCAAAGGCTAAAGGCAAAACGTTATTTGCTGCGTTTAACCGTCGCTTTGATCCCGCATACAGGGGCCTTAGAGAAAGAGTAGGGAAAGGAGAAATCGGACATGTACAAATCCTTAAAGTCACTGCGAGAGACTCTCCCCTACCATCAATTGACTACTTGAAGACATCAGGTACGATATTCAATCACTTTCTGATCATCTAAGTCTAAAAATGGTGTGTGGCGGTTTCCAGGATTTTCATTTTGGGGGAGGGGGAGACACTAAGCAGTCAAATCCTTTACAACTTCTTACAAAAATGAAAATCTGTTTTTTAGAAACGATGTTACGCGGGTTGACCTCACCGACTCTGGGTTTCATCTAACAAATTTGGGGGGGTGGATTTATGTTATATATATGTTTAAAAGCAATTTTACAGGCGGAGTGTTCCACGATTGTTTGGTCCATGACTTCGACATGGCATGTTGGGTTCTTGGTGAATTGCCATGCCGAGTCCAAGCTTCTGCCACAGCACTGATTCCTGAGGTCAAAGCTATTGATGATTTCGATACTGTCGCCTTCCTCCTGACATTCCCGTCAGGCACCGTTGTTTTAGGCGACAACAGCCGTTACTCTGCTTATGGATACGATCAGAGATTAGAAGTTTTTGGACAAAAAGGTGAAACTCTAGCAGTAATTGAATATAACCAATATTGCATATCTGTTTTTATTTTTAATTTGTTTTTCTTTTAACAATACCTTCAGTGGGTGTATCAAAAAATGTATCAATGTATAGAATATATATAGGAGACCGTATCATTAATCTACTACTTTTTAAAATAGGAATGATAAAAGTGGAAAATGAGCGACCCTGCCACTCGACAGAGACCATGATAGGCCACGAGGGTCTCAAGCAGACACCAATTTACTACTCATTCCCGTCACGGTTTAAACTGGGATACCAGCGGGAGCTTGAACACTTCTTAGACATTGTGCAGGGTAAGATAACATGCTATTAAGAAGTACCGTAACTAGGTGTAGCATGGCGGCAAAATGCCAGGGGCCACGAGCCTAAAGGGCCCCAGAAGCCCCCTTGGAATGGAGACCTAAAAAACAGACCGCATGTTTTTTAATTTTTGAACGCCATTAGTATGGTACGTGGGCACTTTAACTTGAAATGGATACATAAAAATAAAAGTTGCCAGTTTTTTTACAGGTTTTTATTTGCCAGGGGTCATGAAGGTCTAGTTATGCCACTGCTATTAAGGTAAGTTTAGACTATGACAAAAATTGTGACATAAATTTCTTTACCGTTCACACTTTTTTTTGTTTTCTTTATTTTCACCGATTTGAAACTATTTTGATGCCACAACTAGACACTACTGCTCACACGAAGACACCTGGGGTATAGGGTTGTATAGGGTCCCAGTCTAATATTACCTTGATAGTTTGACCGTAACCGCTGCACCCGCGCCATAAGCACTCACATACGGCCGCTGTACTATAGCGGGATTTATTATTCCGATACATCTTTACATTTAAGTTGTCAAGAGACCATTTACGGCTACTATAATTTTTATCTTCTTGTCTCTCCGTGACGATTTCTATGGAAAGATGAGAAAACTTAGGGACAGATTAGGGAGATAAAATAATAAAAAACAGCGGACCACGATAATTAATGAAAACTATTCACACTTTAATTACTTAAATATAATGTTTTTCTTATTTGTCAATAATTTCCCGATAAGGAAGTAAAATCTTCTAATTTCAGCCATATTTTCCAATCCATAAAACTGTTACAAATGTAAACAACAAATGTTGTAGTTATGCTACGGTTTCTTTAAGCTTGATAACTTCTTCGACCTTGCTATTGCAGATAACACGAGACTTTCTAGCTAATTAGTCTTGTTACCATTACAAATATCCTATTTTGAACTATTAACTTATGTACCTATCGTTTAAACGTGGACTTTAATTGGACTATTATTTACTATATTGTAAAAAATAGTTTGAAACCAAACACCGCGATAGTTCAGTCAGTTGGTAGAGAAAAGAGAGAGACCCTGTCTATGAGGCCAAGCGTTCTAGGTTCGAATCCTAGCTCAGAGGCAGATATTTTAAAAAGATAAGATTATTTGCACAAAGGTTTACGATTGTTTTCTATCTACGAGTATAAAAAATGTACAAATGTAACCATTATAGAAATTAGATTAGGACTTAGAGATTCTTATTAATTAATAACATGCATTTTGGTAATGTGCAGAGGGAGTACCAATGGATGTGACAAGTTGGCAGACTCTTGCTGTGAGTAAGCTTGCCACGGCAGCAGAGAGGAGTGCTCGTACAGGCCAGAGTATCGAACTCGATTGGAGCAAAGATGGTATACCCGCTGTCTACTCATAAGTGGACCACTGAATGCACCGCACGTTGCACGCGCTTATAAAACTGTAAATAAGACACACAGTATGTATGACAGTCAGCGCAAGGCAGCAGTTGGGGACTAATTATCCATATTGGTTTGCAAGTGCCTTTTTGTTCTTTTTAAATATATATATTTTTTATTATTTATAAAAGTATGAATATAATCACTTACTAGAACATTTTGTTTCAATAGTTTCATAAGTTTGACATTATAAGCTCCGTAACAAATGCATGTTTTGAAAGAATGTAATAATCTTGGCGCAAGATCACAAGAATAATTCTTTCTTAGGAATTTGGGTCCAGATAAAAGACTTGACGGGTTTGTATGGGGCTGGGGCGATATTAAACATGAATACTTGCTCTTACCTCGAGCAGTGTTCCACTTCAATACGTCTACTTTGAACACAAGGGAGCTGCAGGTAATTGCCTTTACTAACATATCCTTAACCATCCATTGAGATAAATGACTAAAATGACCCCACTTTTATTAGAATTCTTTTACCTGCACACCTACCTCGAATATAGCAAACACACTTCTTGCTTTTATAAAACCTAATATCTTAGTAGGTACAAAGTTTGAAATCCAAAAAAGCTTAGTCAAGTACATAAACAAGAAAAAAGCTGAACTGATTTTGGTGCTATTAGAATAATATTGTAACAACGTAGGTTAATTTTCGAAATATGTTGAAAAACTGGCCAGAAATATAAGAGGTAGCACCAAAAAATCTGCTTTTTCGCTTCATATTAAAAGCCATTTAAAAGTGCCGGAATGGGTAGGTTGCTGTCGTGGCGTGCTGGATAGACAGCGAGAGCGCGACAAACTTAATTTAGTTGTAGTTGAAGTGGATAAGCGCGGGTAGAATTATTTATACAATGCTGCTACGGCATTGGGTATGGGCTTACTAAGCGCTTTCTCAACTTAATGTATTTCTACATTATAAAATAAACTAAATTTTACTACGACTACGAGTTGAACCACCCTAACCAAATTAAATAAAATGTAACAAAAGATCATTTTAAACGATCATTCAGCAAAGTTTTAAAAACTCACACAGTTGGTTCATATTTTAGGTAAATACCCCAGAATTGTGTTAATAAAACATGTCTTAGAAACCAATAGCAAATTTAATGGCGGTATCGTTGCAACAAACAAGTTTCCAAAATTTTAACAAATAGGTACTCGTACATTTAAATGATTTGTACCTACTCAGTTCGGTACACCAGTTTCGAAAACGAACTGATGGGAAAATGGTAATGCAAGAGGTGTTGCCGTTGGCTTCGTTCTGGCTGGTTGGATACACAAAGATGTACAAACACGTCGTATAGTTACAATATGTACAGGAAGTTTCCTCTTTACTTGCAACTATTACTAGAAATTCGTATCAATGTACACAGTCAGGTTATAAGTATTGTCACACAGTAAAAACTTTTCTTTTAGAATGCTGGCCACAAAAAAGTTTATTGAATTCGAATTTCGGCTCCAGCAGTGATAAATGCTGTGAAGGTGCGAATTCAAAGAAATCCCAAACCTAAGCAGAAACTGTTGGCCCTTCAGATGGGGTTAAGCCGAACCAAGGTGAAAAGGGTGTTAAATGAAGACTTAGGGCTTCGGGCATATCGAAGAAAAACAGGACATCGTTTGAATGCGCGTCTAATGGACCTGAGACTGAAGAGATGCCGCGCTTTGTTGAAGCGGTACGCGGGAAAAAATATCGCGAAATTCTTTTTTCGGATGAAACAATTTTTACCGTAGAAGAGAGCTACAACAAACAAAATAAGGTGTATGCACACAGTAGTGAAGAAGCGAGCAACCGTATTCCACTTTGCCAACGAGGTAATTTTCCATCCTCGCTCATGGTATGGTTGGGAGTTTCTTATTGGGGCTTAACAGAGGTACATTTTTGTGAGAAAGGTGTAAAAACTAATGCAGTTGTGTATCAAAATACAGTCCTGACGAACCTTGTGGAACCTGTTTCTCATACCATGTTCAATAACAGGCACTGGGTATTCCAACAAGATTCGGCGCCAGCTCATAGAGCGAAGAGCAGACAAGACTGGCTGGCGGCGCGTGAAATCGACTTCATCCGGCACGAAGACTGGCTCTCCTCCAGTCCAGATTTATATCCGTTAGATTACAAGATATGACAACACTTGGAGGAAAAGGCGTGCTCAAATCCCTATCCCAATTTGGAGTCACTCAAGACATCCTTGATTAAGGCAGCCGCCGATATTGACATGGACCTCGTTCCTGCTGCGATAGACGACTGGCCGCGCAGATTGAAGGCCTGTATTCAAAATCACGGAGGTCATTATGAATAAACTTTAGTGTCATAAGAATCTATGTTTTGTTAAGTTCATTTTGGTAAATAAATGGTTACATAATGAATAAACTTGTTTCAACTATTTTATATTAAACATGTGACAGAATTTATGAGCTGACTAGGTATAAAGAGCTGGTTCAGATAAAATAGACTAGATAATAGGGAATATGAACTTATTTTTAAATTATGTACTCAATACTCATACTTCATTCAATATAATATATATTTTTAGTTTTTGGGAATGACTATTGTTATAAGAGAAAAACTTAAGTTGACTCTGGACGTTGAACACGGAATTGCCTAGAAAATTTGCCTAGGATCCTGAATGGTAAAAATTTCCTGAAGATTTTCATTCTCCATCTGAAGATCAGAGAGTTGATTGGTGCACTCCACCAGTTGGAGATTGAGCTGAGTGTTTCGCTTCATAATCTTCTTGACTTCAGCTTGACTGTCATTGCTCTCCTGGAGTAGCTTATCACAAAGCTCTTTGGTCTTCTACAGCTCCTCCTGCGTCAAACGCAGCTGGTCCTGGTCCCCCTTGGGGACCCAGTTCATATTGAGGACTGGATCTCTGAAAGACACGGGGAGGGCAGATAAACTTTTTGGCAGAAAAACAAGGAAATTAAGATGGAAATGAGATACTTAGATGTTAATAAGTAAGGATATAAAGATTACAGCAGGAAATTAGAAAAAATATATTTATGGTAGTATTAGTTGTTAGTTAAAGTGAAATTGAAAGAGTTATAGTTTGAATAACAGAAAAAATGACGAAAATGTTACTTAAATATGATGTTTTAACAAGTAAACTATGATGTAACTTATGATATCGAGTATTTTTATTGTGTTTAATTTATTGAACAGGATTGTTATTCAAACACAAAAGTGTTATTATAGGTTTATGCATGTATTTCCAATGAACTATTGATGTTATTATATTTCTATATCTTCTTATGAATAAATTTGATCTTGTCTAAATATTTAATATCAAATACAACTGTTAAGTGTACTAGTAAGTAATATCTAATGTCAAGCCAAGCAAGCCAGCAACGGAGCCTTTGTGTGTTGCTGGACGTTACTCAGTGAGAATAGTACAGTAATGATATGTAATACACTTAATATTTAAGATAAGAACTAACAAATTTGTTAAAAACAGAAGATATAAAGATACTAAAATTAACAATCTATTCGATGTTTAAGTTTAAGAATTAAACT
Source organism: Choreutis nemorana (assembly GCA_949316135.1). Lineage (NCBI taxonomy): Eukaryota > Metazoa > Arthropoda > Insecta > Lepidoptera > Choreutidae > Choreutis > Choreutis nemorana. The sequence goes on along the minus strand of OX438601.1, from coordinate 4,528,060 downwards.
AATAAGTAGAAGGTACTCGCCTGATTTCTTTGTGTTTTTCAAACACGGAGTCGTTCAACTGCTGTCAGCTGAACGGCGAACAAAGATGTCTGCCTCTTTGTGGAAAGTATGCACTATAAATATTGTATGAGAATTAATTCGATACTTTGTCACTAATTAGCTTTCTTTTTCACTGTATTTATAAGAAATATTATTTATTTAAATTTATTGAATAATAAAATATTTTGGGACACCGAATTTGACGTTTACACTCGGCAAGTGCCTAAGATGGGAATCCAACATGTTTCTCTCAAAACCAAACCCCATCATGTATCACAAAAAGTATGTTTGTAAAAATAATTATACGATTTAGGATTAGGTACTTTACAATTTTAGATGAAAACATTTTCTTATTTCTTGCTTCAGAGCGTGATTTTACAGTAGACGGTTTTAGATTTTTAAACTTATATTTTATCGCAGTTGAACTCAACGCCAAGGTAGTAGGTCTCCATCAATCTGAGGTGCTTCCGAACAAACTTAAACATTTATACCCTTGGATAGCTCCAATTAAAACTCTACTAACTCTCCTATCACCTACTTTGAAATAGACGTATTTTTTGTTAGTGAAACTTGAATTATTTGTGATTCACACTCTCGCACAACTCTATTCAAACTCAACTTTATTTCGTAACAACTGAAATTATTGGAAAGCACTTCCAATAATTTCAGTTGGTACGAAATAAAATTAACAACAGGCGAGAAAGAGATCAATTAAATTTCACTTGCTGTTTAGGTATGTGATTTTTTGTATATTTTTCATATGATTCTTAAGGACGGATTTGTAATGTTATCTTCTTTTTCTTCTTCGTCGTTACACTCTTGGCCGAGTGGTCGTGGTTGTCATGACATTATCAGCAACCGTGAGGACTCGCCGCATTATTTTTAGCCACCTCTGCCTTTCTTAAATGTAGGTTAAATAAAGTAATTAGGTTAATTATACGTGTTATGTAATACAATTGATTTCATTTCTTTACTTTCTGGATACTTTTAATGTTTAGGTCGCATTTTTATGGTAATGGTTGATACGTATTTGAAAGCTGTTAAAGTTTATTTTTGTGGTTACAATTTTTCTGGTATGCGATAATTGTTACTTTAGCCTGTATGCTAATTTAAATAAGCCGCGCGAAGCTGGGGCGAGTCGCTAGTTGTTACATAACATAGTTTAATATTTATCACACATCTGATAATTAAGTGCAGGGTCACAGGAATAGGTATGTGTTTATAAAATATATTGCTGCTCAGGTTTATCGTCATATCGCAATTATGAACGTTATTTATTATGTTTTATATCTCTAAATTATTTTAGAATATATAAATCATATGCTAACGATATATGAATAAATATGGACACTAAAAAGGACCTTTGATAGGCATGTGGGTAGTGTTTTTTTCCCCGTTTATACCGTATTTAACCATTGCTAATATCATCGATCTTGTGTTTATAAAGAGCATCAACAATTAACTGATCGGTTTTGCTGACTCTAGCTCGATAGCTAAAAATAAAAAATATAAAACAGTAATTACCTCTATGTCACTACAAAGAGGTAATTTCATTTTTCAATCCTCAATTTTTCATAATCAAATCCTCATTCATTCAATAAGTTAATTTTTTCAATAAAACATGTTATTTAAGTATTCATTATACAAAAGGTGACACAAGGCTCACCTGCACCTACCTTTCTCTAATAATAAATCTACTTACCTTAATTAGGTAAATAATATAAATTTTAATGTTTAAAATGTGTCATTTATTTTTCAATTTTCGTGCTTGTGGTCTGTAATTCTGTGTAGTATTGGATGCACGGGACCGGAAAATTAAACAACGCGTTGCCAACATTTTAATATTTATCCAATACACTCTTTTAAATATTATCACATCACTCATCACACTAGCTTTTGATTATTATGAATAAAATTAATGTTAACTACCTACTTGAACGAATATGCAGTGCTTATTTAGGTATCTACCAAATGTGAAAAGTTTTGCATAAAATAGCCTCAATAATAATACCCTTTCCCCATTCACATTATTCCATAGTTTAAAAATTCGGCCAAGTGTGAGTCGGACTCGCAGATGAGGGGTTCCGTATTATCTTACAAGTTTAAACAGTATGCATTTTAAGATGATTTCGTAAAAGAAACAAGGACAAGCAATTCATGTCAAAATCACTTTTCTTTTAAATTCATAAAAAAATCATTCCTCAGTTTTAATTTTTTGATAGTTGTTGTTATAGCACCACCAGAAATAGACATTATCTGGAAATTTCAAGAGTATAGCTATAATGGTTCATGAGACTGACTGTCAGACAAACAGACGGAGTGACAACGGAGGTTTAGTTTTAGGGTCCCTTTTTACTGTTTGGGTACGGAACCCTCAAAATGACATTTCAAAAGAACTTATTTCGAATCTTTATGTACCAGCAGTCTGTATATATCCGGTATTCTATACAATACCTTAGTAATTTATAGATTACCTAAAATGTAGATATTGTGTGGAATATTATTTTTAAATTTTTACTTTACCTCGGTATTGTATGTCGAATGCGCAATATGTGATGTAAATATTTTTGTATCTGTGGGACGTTGGAACCCCTAAATTCGTGTGGCTGCTTCCAAAAAGTATTGTCATTATTTCTTTAGTATTAGTTATAGTAAAAACTTAAAGTAACATTTATTTTTGAGCTCTCTCAACCCCAAAGTGCATCTGTGAAATAGAAAAATGACAACAAATCCGGTTAACTCGATCAAATTCCATATTTGATGGAGTTTACCAAAGACGATAATGTTTAGAGACCTTACCAGTAGTGGAGTGGAGGTTTAAAAATATTAGTAACTTCGACAATCGTTTATTTACTATTCAGTATTCATATAAATACATTTTCAGCGTAAGCTAAACAGCGTTTATTTATCATGGTAACGTAAGTAAGCAAATGAGAGTACATATTTAGAATTAGATATCTAATATGGTTGATCGCAGATTCTTAAACAATTTTGGTACTACCTATTTGAAATCAAACATCTCTATTCGGGGAGTTATTTTCTAAAGTAGTATTTTTTTTTAATTTATAATGTTTAATTAAATACAAAAATGTATGTTATACCTACATATATGTAGTTAAATATTTTTTAAGAACCTACTTTAATTATAATTGCCAAATTGTATTGCATATAGTGGGACGACTAAGTCCGAAGTGGAGCGAAAATTTCATTAACATGGCACATGTCCAATTACTGCATAATATCGGCTGCGAGCGGCTGATATCAGTAGCATGCTACAAGCTATTGATTACCTGCTGACAAGATAACCAACCGCAGATCAAACTGCCCATTTACTACATAACACACACTTTATGTCTCATCAATATAAACTTCACCTGATATAAAATCCACTAAGGAATAATTTTAGATCTGCTGATAGGTACTTAGTAAATAAAATTTTGTATACATATAAAATTAAAGGTGTCATGTCAGTCTGTATCTTTTCATTTTCGCAGCAGAAAAAAGTATAAACTTTAAAAGTTAGCAAGTAAATATTCGTAAAGATTGTTTTGTAGTATACAAGCTTCACATTTTAGAAAAACCTATTTCATGTCATAGGCACTAACGAGACTTTATATTGATAATTTTCTAGACAACTGCATACCTATTTACGGACTTCACATATTTTAAATCAAGTTTTTCGCTTAAAAATCTCTTTTTTCTTCTTATAAAAAGTGAACCTTGAAGGGGTTGGATGTATCCCTAAGAGTTAATCTTGCGGAAGGACTTGAAAAAGAAGCGATTTTCATTAACCACGTGATTTGGCAGGAACAAGATGATAAGGCACTACCTATTCTTCCTAAACAAATTAAGCTTTACCCCTTAAGTATAAACATTATTTATATAAAAATTACAAAACAATTAATGGTTCAATATGTTGTTTGTATTCTGCTTATTATTATTTTATTACTAAAACTGGTACAACAGCTGTTTTACTAACGTATTTTAAGCTTTTACAAAAATTATTTCGTTTTCTTTGCCGTTTTATTTTATAGTAAGCATACAATTGAACTACGTATTTTATTTTACCCTTCTAATTTCAATGGCTTTTTCTGATAAGGTTAAAGTAAGGTTCTCAAGAAATAAGAGACATATGGTCTCTCATATCACCCAAATGTGTTCGTAGTAATCAGGCATTTATATAGATAGTAAGAGTTTTTTGGCACAATAGTTGCACCTATGCCCTTTTTTAGTAGTGTATTCCAGTTTTCATGAAAAGGTTAATCGTTCGTATTAAAGCGGAACAATAAAGAATCCCATTCGCGAGGCGTACAATCAAACATCTCACGTTATTATACTCGTAAAGTTTGCCCTTTGCTTGCATAATGACATGACGAATTGCTTTCGCGATATTTTGCTTCTTTATGCGATGAGGCCATTACGCGTCTGTTATGACGTAGGTAGAGGAGGTTGGAAAAATATTATATCAGACTTGGAAAATGTCTGCAATAAAGTAGCCTTTTGTACGGTATTCAATTAACAAAACTGAATATATCGTTTTATTTTATCTAAAAGATATCAAAAGCAAAACGGTTGGCTCCATTAACTTTTAATGGTTGTTTATAAAGTTATTTATTTTGTTTGAAAACTTTTCTTTCAACTCAACTCAGTTAAACACAACGCCAGCCACCGGGTGAGCATTTTCGGTGTTTTTTCTCTGAAAATACGATTAAACTGATAATGGAGTGCTCGCCAGTTTGTTTGGGATATGTGTGGATGGCAAAAAAGTCAAAACTTTTAATTTATCAACTTTCAAAAAAAATTCAACTGAAAAAATTACTTTCAGTTCAAATGAATAAACTACTTACAAACAATTCACTAGGTATAAAGATTTAAAATTGAGTTATGAAATAGGGAAAAGACCAGTTTAAATACTTAAGTTTCCCAACATCGGTACCTATTCATAAAGTTAATAGTTCTATTATGTAACTCACTTCAAACTTTTGCCAGACTACTCAATTCTTATTCTTAATTCCTTATAAGAATTCTTAATGCTATTCTTGAATAAAAAAAGTATCTTCTCTGTCAGGTACTTGTATGAAATTAAGTGAAACTGCATATTTTAAGTTTATCAAATATCGACAGCTAATATATTTAAGGATATCACATCAATTAGGTTACCATAAAGCTGTAACAAGTTTTTAAAGCGCTTCCAGAAATTCCATTGAATAATTTCATAAAAATAATGGAGAATCTCGTTATTGGAGAAGGAGAGCGGTTCGTGCTTGGAATAAATTTCTTGTAAGGGATCGTTTTCAATTTCATGGCTCAATCTTGGGAATCTCGGCGGAATATGTTAAGGGGCATTTGTAGGTGTCAACACCGCCGCGCCCGCCGCCGCCACTGTGTACCTAATGAACCCACCAATTTACGTGCACCGCCGGAAAAGTACTCTAATGTGTGTTTTGTGCAGATTATAATTATTACGACGGTTCACCAATGATAAACATTTATCAGCAATATCAGACGAACAGAAAGTATTAGTTTGTAATTTAAAATATAGTTACAGATTTTGTGTATGTTTGGCAATGCACACATGATTCCTTTGGCGTTACAAGTTACACATTATATTATGAAGCTACTTTGAACTTTGTATTTCTTAATAAAATAGGTAGAAAATAATGGACTAAGAAAAACACAGAGCTAATCTAGTTTTACTAACATTTCATTATGGTCTTGCACCTTTTTGATATTTATATTCTTATTTTATTTTTAATTAAGTTTTTTATTTAGGACTGTGATGAGTAAGGTATATTCGTGAAACGTTTTAATTGAAAACTTTGTAGTAAAGTAAATATTTCTCAAGAAGCGATCTACCAAATGAGCGGGTGTAATGTTTTGGTTTTAGTGTGGACCATTGCCATCGCACTTATATGTAATTTGATGAACCCAGTCGTTTTATAAAATTGTATATATTGAATTTCTAGGAATTTTACGAAACAAGAAAAACGTTTTCAGTAAAGATTCAAAACTCTACCAAACATAAGGTACCATTACTCGTTTTAACTCTAGCAGTTTATTTTATGCAAATAACAATGATTCTTATATCTTACCCACCTCTTTATCTATTATAAAACCATAACATATGAAATATATTACTACCGTGGGTATGGCTGATTATTTAAAGGTTATGATATTTATGCTACATGTAGAATAGGGTGGAGTCGTCAAAGAAACATTTGAAATCTTAATTACGGCTGGCGGCTGAATACTACACCGCCGTGCCAGAGCTATCTAGCCCCTTTCTCATTTGCGATACTTTTTAAATTCGCTTTATTACATAATAATGAAACACAGGTTAGAGATATCAAAGCAGCCTTGTAATTTTATTTAGATATATTAAAAACGGAAATAAAATTACCTACATTGAAAAGTTATGAATTAGTTTTTCTGTTTACAAGCAATCAAGTAGTTGCCAACAACAATGTTAACGTTTTATTTTCAATAAAATTATTCAAAGTAGCCAAACAAGGTTTGTCGAAGTTTTGAGTATTGTGAAAGTATTTTCACGAGGTGCCGCTAGTCACCTACGTGTTAGATGTGAACAGTGTGTAAGTTCGTGCAAAGCGTGTGTGCGCGATCATACACTTCAGTTCTACTGTATGATAATTGTTAATCACTAAACTTAATGTCCAAAAAATTTACTGAATTGATTTTTATGCCATCATTTTGTTTTTACACTTAAAATAAAACTAGAAAGTAACCAGTCATTTTCTCTTTTTATTATGTATTTTTAACAAGAGACATTCTAATTGGAAATTAAAGCCATCAGAATTTTTTATAAAGCTAACTTTATGAGAAAAAGACCAATTATAACACAGGGCACGACAAAAAAGAAAAGGATTTAAAAAGCCTTTTTAATATTATAGTTTGGAGTCTTATTGCATTGTTCTTTTGAAAGGTTCTAAAAGCATTGAAACGAGGATTCAAGGAACCTATTGTTGAAGACTGGATCAAGTGCCATTTGTGTCAGGTGTAGTTACACGAATTACTTAAAGTTTAGCCATTTTAAATCCTATTTGTGTGTAATCTTACAAATTCTAACGTCCAGTCTTACCCACACAGAAGACGGACTATGTTTTGATTGGAACAGGTTTTCTATTCGAAAAATCTTAAATGTTATTTAAAATGTTACAACATAATCCACATAGATGAGCGCTTTTTTAATACTGCACTACGTTTTTCTTAAATCTGAATTGTAACCGTGCGAAACAGAGACAGGCCACTAGTTTCTGCCTGCCTAGTACGTGTCAGACCACGCATAGAATATGATTCCGTAGTCACCCATAATTGTTTTTACATTTTATATTTTACATGTTTATTTACGTCATTGTAAGTTTATTTAAGTGAGGCCTCTATTACTATCTACTCCTAAACTAACAAAGTTATCTAAGCCGTTATAGTTCTCCTTCAAAGTTCATCACATGGACTACTGTTATAACTTTTTTACATTCGATCTCGCCGTAACAAAAAAATGCGCTTTAAGTTTAATATCTCGCAAAAGGATACCTAAAAAAACGTCTTAAAAACCTCTTAATGATGTGATAAGACCTATCAATGATACCGTACACTATGTGGCAGATGATAGGAAAAAATACATCTCCACTTTACGCGTAGGGGAGTTGTCCCAAATAATATTTTTCGTGATTTGTTCTAGCACTTTGTCGACGTGGTAAATATACATATCCAAGAAAAGTTTCAACTTTGTAGCACAAACCGTTTGGAAGGTAAGACGAGGACGGACGGACGGAGGGACATGGCGAAACTATCAGGGTTCCGTTCTACGTAAAACAAGACCTTAAATACCAAGTGAAATCAAAATTTTAACCCCACAAAATTTATTAAATTACAATACTAATAAGTAAACAAAATGAACATTTTTTTTTTCATGTGTTTTTGTGACTGAATTCATTGTTTGTTATGACTATATAACTATAACTGAATAATAAAGTTTATTATAAATATAATATGTAAATGTTGTTATTAATAAATGAAATAAATCTGTATGTACACTTGATTTAATTTGTATTATACCATCTAAAATAAATGACATGATGTAAACATCAAAAATCTTCAGGATTTTTGATATGTAAAGATTTTATCAAAGGGTCATAAAATTTGAGGAAATCGAAACGTAACAATGAGCGAAATGAGCCCTTGTTGATGAAGCCGTGTTCACATGGTGGCTGAGATTGCGACCCTTTTGATTACAAACAGGCCCGTATGTAGAAAAAGGGGCTCACAACTCATGTCTCCCGTGTGTAAAATTCAAATAAAGTTTATTTTGTTTTAAGCCTAAAAAAAGAACTAAAGTAAATATGTATCACAAAGAGGTGTTGACAAAATCTTTATTGAAAAACGAATTTAGTCATTTTAAGAAACTTTAACTCCCCTCTTAGCATGTAATGTTGTATACGTGCCTGATTACGGCCTTTTCATTCATCCCTTGTGCGGAAGTCTTTTGTGATTTGACTTCAGTTATTGTGGTACGGCATTCTAATATGCGAAACAAAGCTAAGGTGGGGCATGACGCATTTGACGACAGGCTGCAAAAGATAAGCCCAAATAATGGACATGTAATGTAAGATGTTAATGAGGCATTTTTAAAAAGTCAATCATTTGTCGTTACCTATCACACTAACTCTTATCGAAATCTGGAAATTTAAACTTTAGTTTTAAATCCTACATACATTACATTAAATGGAAAATACATTCCAAACTTTTTTGTAAAACCACTCTTACATCTTCGGATAAAGGATTTAAGTCAGTATGTCAAAAGCTTTTGCCAAGTGTGTTTCTATTCTGATAAGAATACGTAAGAGCATAAAAATAAAAGTTCACATTGAAGGAAGAGGGAAAATGTCGCAGAATAATATTTGGGATCCGCATTTTATTTGAACGCAGACCCTCTGCGAATGGAGACAGAGATTTCCCGAGATGGTCCTATCAAACATTTATGGAGTACCTACATAAAAGGACAACACTTAAGAACACTTTCAATAAGTGTTCAGTGTTACAACTCAAGCGAGTCAAATCGGAATATTTTGAGTAAAGACATTTTACTGCTAATAACGGATCTGCTTCACTTTTTTAAAACATCTTCTTGCACTGAAAGAGTTTTTTTCTTATTTAAATCGTTACACTGACACATATTTAAAATATTCACTCAGATAAACCGTATGAAGGGAAACCACATTTTGGCGCATTTTGATATTTAGATAGAAAGGGGTGCCTACGACTCGTATAAATGCAAATGAGTCGATTGTAGTTTTCAATTGAATAGATACTCTACAACATTATTAAAACGATCTCTCTCTACATTTTCCACGTTGGTTCACTTTCATCGTTATTTGGTTTAACTGGGGATCCATTAATTACCTGAGGTGATTTTGACAATTTTTCGCCCCCCCCTCCCTTGTCTCCCTCCATCCCAAAAAATCGTGTGAGATTTTCAAAATGCGTATTTTTGGTGCAAATACCCTAATCTGCTTCTTTAACGTAATTTTCATAATTATATATTTTATTTCTTAAGACATCTGATGTAGTCTATAATCGTGGCGAGGAAATGAATTAATAAAACACTTATATGGGAACAAATAAAATTTGTAAAAGAATACTCATTCTAATTAAGAGTGATTCCTGGAACCAACGTGTCCATTAAATTACAAAAAATACGTGATATTTGCTTAGATTTATTTATCACCCTCTCCCCCACATTTGAGATTGGGTAAGATTTAGGTTGACCCCATCCCCCCTCTAAAAGTCTTACGAAATTAATGGAAGCCTTAAAGGTGTTGTTAGATCCTCTTAGTTTATTCTATTAGTTCTTAATAAAAACGATGAAGTGCAAATTGACAACCTGCGAGATTTTTCGATATTGTAACAATAGTCTTTGCATAAGTAAAAACTACTTTCGTTACATATTTCTCATTTATTTATCATCAAGTATAAACGCAGGATTAATCAAGTTAGTAAATAATTTTCCGTGCTTAGAGTCAGTAACCGTTGAAAAGACACTGGGACTCTTCAGATATATTTTTATAATTGGTATGGAACCCTCGTTTTGGTAACTAGACTCGCTCTTTTTAACAGATCTAAGAATAAGGTTGAAACATATTTTTAATTGACAAAAAGACAGTTTACAATTTTGGTTTGTAAAAACAACTAAGTTGTCTGAGGATTATAATTCTTAATGTATCTATATAATAATAACCACATCACGACACATACATTGACTCAGCCCTGCACTAAGTATCGTAAGAACTTGTGTCAAAGGAACTAAGCAACGATATGGTATATACTACATAGATAAGAATACAACATCAAAGACCGGTAAGCGAAACAATGCGTTTTACAAATAACACAATGTCCCGCACCCGCCGGGGTTCGAACCCGGAACCTCTAGCGTAGCAGTCGGCTGTTTACACCACTGCGCCACCGAGGTCGTATATAAAAATTTTCAAGGATTTTTTACTAAAGCTCTGCATTATCAGCATTTTACCAAAAACTAAAATTTTATAAAACATTTTCGTAGGTTATGATTAAAAGTGTTGAATATTGACTGCACTTTGTGACCAAAAAACGTAAATATTCGCATAGTAGGTATTTTCGTTTGTACTTTATTCGACAGACGAGCGTTCGAGCGACATAGATTTACATTCAATATTTAATGTTCATATAAAATGTTGCCTTTTGACTTCTTTGTCACATCGTTCATGTAATATTTATTTATCGTTCGTGTAACAAAGAAATTCCATTTTGGGGCAAATGCGCAAATAGTTCGACGTTTGAATTTCCCTTGTGTAAATGTTATTACAGAGCGCTCCGTTAGTATTGCAGGTGAAACATTCCGCAATAACAGGCAAGTCGCTAGTCGGAGCGAAGTGGGATTGGCATATAATGCCAACAAAGGAAACTCTTCACCAATCCTACAATAACACCTTGTCATTTATCAGCGAGCTCTTCATTTAATAACAGATACCGACTAAAACAACTGGTTGTCATTAAATAACGTACCACTGACTTAAACAAAACAAATTTAAAAAGTACGCGTTTTAGGTAGAAAAAACGTATCTCTATGTTCATTGTTTTTGTTAAGACTTAGATCGCGAGATAATTAAATCAGGTTTTCAAATAAAATAAAAGCCTGATAATAATAATCGATCCAATGAACTTTAAACGGTAAAGTGAATTGAAATGGTATCGCGTTTATCAACGTCAAGCCTGTCACCTGTGTCGTCCAGCAAAATTTGTGCAAACAAAATTTACGAAGTTACTTCCCTAAGTAAGACTGATAGACATTTTTGGGTGTACCAGCAAGGAAATATTGGTTTGATTGACGTATTTTAATTTTTCGACGTAGTTTAATGATCGGGAAATTTAAAATGGAAATTTCTTATTGGTACAGTTTGCAAATGTACAACAAAAATCTGGTTTTTATCATGATTATATCAGATTATAATTTAAAAATCTAGAAAAAAATATCATGATCATATTATAATATATCGATCGTAATTTTAGTTTCTCGAAAAATGAAATATTTTGTCAAGTAACAAATAAAACATAGACTCACGCCATATTCCCTCGAGAAGGGTTGGCAGAGGTGTAACACACCGCTTACCTCATGTTATGTTGAGTCCCATTGTGACAGGTTGCGAATCTGTCGTCACTACCCAGGCACGCTGAAAACATGGCAGCTAAAACTTACGGCAACCCGAGACAGGAACCCTCGACCTGTCGGGTCGGATCGGTCGGTTCAAGACACGGAACGAACTGACCTACTACGTCCTCGACACGTCAAATAAACAAAAAATAATAAAAATACTATTCAGGAATGAAGAAGCGGTAAGTTGTACATATTACATTGTAGTTGGTATATTAATATATATATATATGTCATAAAATCAAAATTTTAAATTAAATAAATGTATAAATTCATGATATGTGTTTTAATGTTTTTAAGAAAAAGTTCATACGTCGTAGCGTAGTAACGTTCCCTCTTCCTTGAAAATGATTCACGAAGCATAAAATTACAACAGAAAGATAATCACGTACGATGTTGATTAAGATTAAGTACAGTGTAGAGCGGGGATCGAAAGTAATCTGAATTCAATACACTTTATACGTGACTAAGATAATTCCTCTAAAAAGCTGTTCATGTTTTGTTTCTATATTAAGTTGTAGTAACTCAGCTAAGCAGCAGGTAGAGGCAAACAACAAATAGTGGATGGGGATACATTAAACAAACATTGGTAGACAGGTATGTAGCAACCAGGTGGTTTTAACAACCGTATTTGTCATCCCAAAACTCCAAAATGTTCCAATATTTATCGTTTTACTGATATTTACAGTTTCATACATTAACCGCGCAATCTCAAATACATAGAGGCTTATATTACATTGCCTTTACATTTTACATTAATACAAAACTTAAAACAAAAGCCTCATTTTGATATGTTTTATTTATATTGCAGAAAAACAAAACAATAAAAGAGCAATTTACATTTTAGTATAGTTTATAACACAGTGTTTAGGAAACGTCAATTTGAATAGTTATTCAACTATAGGAGGCAGTTAAGCAATGCTGGGGAAGTTTGTTTCTGAAATAGTGAGGAGTCGTTTGGTTCGACGAAGTTTTTATAAGCCTCTTCGGGGAGGGGTGGAGGGATGGAATGGAACATAACGACCACCTGCGCCCTCATCTGCATAATGTGGACAAGTCGCTGAACTCGCCGGACACTTTCCTTGCTACAACCACCCAGATCAGCTGACTCTAAAATTTTTGGGCTAAATAGTCAAAATTGAGTAGTTTAAACATCTTTATTTCATTAATATTTGCATGGATTCTTAAGTTTATTTGATCTTTGAAGAAAGAAAAATAGAAATACATTTTAAAGAAATGTGTAGTGTTAAATTTGTCATGTCCTTCATACAACCGTGATAGTTTTTTAAAACAATCAAAGATAATGGCAGATAGTGCTTCAGTAAGAAGGATCCATTCCCAACAAAGTGATATCCGAAACCTTTAGTCTATTGCTTTTTTTCTGGCGAAAAAACATATGTATCGTTTTTTGTTTTGAATGAAAAGCAAGACTTAGAACGATAATGTGTTTACGTATATTCACGTTTCTTTCTGTTTACACAATCGTAACTTAAAATTGCTAAAATAAAAAGGAGCAGTTCACAGCTTCTTTTATGTTACAAGGATAACAAGCAAATAAAACTCCCGAGTGTATTTGTTCAAGGATGTCTTGGCATAACGCATGATTCATATAAAAGCAACAATGCTTTTGGTTAAAGCAGATGTTTTTGTTTACGGGCTAACGTGATTACTTAAAAATTACGATTAGAGTAAGATATTTTTTGTATTGCGTTCTTAGTATTTGCTTTTTTTACTTCTTTTGCACTTAAGTATATACCGGTAAATCTAGTTGTAGGTAATACTTTTTCTAGTTAACGACTATGTCGAGAGGAACAAAAACGTTGTCGTTGTGGTTTCAATTAGGGTGGCACTGTTCTAATTACTCGCTACACTAACAATGAAAGAATAGCTCTTTTTAATAGTACAAATTTTGCTTACAAAGCTAAATAACAGACTGTACACTGACATTAACTTACACCTATTTACGATACATACTGGGATTCAAAAACTAAGAAGGTAGTGCTAATTTTACAATCTTATTATTTTTTGTCACGCCATTCGAATTCAGTTTTTTGTGATAGGAAGTATCGATGTAAAATCTGAGTTTTTTTCGAATTTTACTATACTAATACTTTACTATATTAAAATAAACTCCAAGCAATATAGTTTGCTTTTTGTTAAGATGTTATCATAATTAGATATATTCTTTTTTTGGTTACAGATTTACCAAAATACTTCCCGTATTTTGTACCTAATTACATGTTTTTCATCTTTACGAGAATTTGATTTATTCTGGCCTGACTTTTTGAATTCAATACTAAAGGCATTCTGAGTGTCAGTTGAGATAGTTGGATGGCAATTGATTGGCTATCATGCATTTAGATCACTGTATCATACTGACCCGAAGTTTTTGTTTGTAATGAAATTAGAATTGAAGTAAATGGAGTATTGCGACCGCTGTTCTAGTGCAGTATTTGACAAATGCTGACCAACCAGTCGCCACCGCACTCGTTCGTCACAACGCAGCCGCACTGATTGATTACCGTTTGTCTACAAATTAGGTGCCACCAGTTAACTGTTTAAAAATTAACTTTATACTGAAATTTACACTCGTAACAATCTCTTAACTTTAATATAAGTCCCTCTTAACTTGAAAATGTAATATACTTGTTACAGTATAATCTACAGGGATACAGTTTAATTGAATAAAACAAATAACATCTATGTAGTTGATATATTTGCATATACGTATGTTCTTTCGTTCATTGAAATATGATAGAAATTAAAACCGTTCGTATAACTATGCACACAATAATAAACCGTTTTTTAGCTCCAAGGATTTAAACCTCATAAAAATACGAGTAGTACAACGCTATTTTAACACTCATTAAAGCTAAATTGGTCGATGTATAGTTATATATTGGCACTGGCTATCCCTAGATTATAATAATTATATAATACTTAAATCAGAAATAAAAATTTTACACTTATCTACACTAAGAAATTTGAAAATAAAAAAATTATTACAATGCTTTTGGTACAAATTTCACTGCTAAAAATTTTAAACATAGTAATGTTATGAGAACATAAAAAGAGATTTACAATTTAGTTTAATCCAATTTGAAAAAAATCTACCCAAATAGCTTTTAATTAGCGACTACTTGAAAAATAAATAATTGAGTCAAATGTAAGTAATCACCTTTTTACCTGATTACCAGCCCGCAGGGCCGAAAGGAAGGGTAATGATCTCATAAGTCTATGTATAATTTTGTAAAAAAAAATTATCTTAAATTAGTTTGTAGATATCATCGACAAAGTTCCGTGTCGATATCGTTGGCTACACAAGGTGCGTCAGGTGCAGCTAGAAACAGCTTCCCACTTGCGCAGGCGCATAGCTGGTATACTTTGAAGTTTCTAGTATTCAGGTTTTTGCTAGGTTTCTCCGTCACTGGCACTTCTTTTAAATTACTAAAGACAATGTTAGGTGCATCAATTTTTATCTGGAAAGAAAATTAAAATTAAATTATATCTTTTACCTACGTACATTCTAATATGTTATATGGAACCTTTGATGATATTTAAAACAGAAAAAAACAATTCGAAAAAGCATGGTTGTTTTTGAAATATAATTCACAAAGTGTCGAAGTCATATGAGAGTTTTTGATGAGTTAAAGTATGCTAGAGAAACTTACAGCACCAACGAGAGAGTTAAGTTTGATGTGACCATGCGATGTGATGTCGATACTGCCGGCCCTGCTCTCCAGAACTATTGACTGTGGAGCTCGGAGGTCCAGGCTTCGAGTTAAGGATTCCAACCTTAAAAATAAAATGTGTAATTAATATTTCAGTTTCCATACTTAAAATGTGTGTGTGTGTGTGAATAATGTTTTGTTAGGCAATTTGACTTTAAGCATAATTACAGTATGGCAATCACATTAGCATTATCTGTGTTTTGTTACAAGTTCTTGCTCAAGACTTTAATTTTATTGCAGGAAGAATTACACAAAAGATGCTGGACCGGTTGCGGTTACTGTTTATTTGCATAAGTATTTGCAATTAATTTATACCAATTAGTTAAATGGGTAGGATTTATGTTGTTTATTATTAAATAAAACTAAGTAAGTATTCACTTATTTACTATTTTGCTGATGCTCTTGTGACTGGCATTAAATGTACCATCATATTATCTCAAGATCCCAATATCAAGTGTGGCGCGAGTGATTCTCTCCCCTATGGGTTCCAATCGACTCCTATTTTTTTTATTATGAGAGTGAGTATAGATGTGTAAGTACTGACTGTAAGTCTGAGCCTGGCGGTGCTCGCACGAGGGGTGTCTGCAGCGCGCTGTGCACGTTCACGCCCCCTGGCCCGTCCACTGCGAGCGTGTCCGATGCGATGACCACCTCATCACGAGATGCACGGAACACGCTCTGTCCACGACCGTCACGAACCTCAAACGCATTACCGCTACATTCTATATTGTCCCGCTCTAATAACAAGACAGAATAAACAGAGTAAAACTTAAGGGAGCTTAACAACTTCTACCCACTGTTACAAAACTGAGGAGGATTCATACATATTGTATGTTAATGTGCAAACCGGACATAAACCAGTTAATAGATAGAACAATTGTTAAGCTACGCGGTGCATTTAGTCAAAGGAAATCCTTTTAAAGTTGAACAATAGAAAAGGAAAATTTACAACGGAGAACTAATGGGTTTCCTAGGGTTAATATTTCCACTTACTTATCAGTAGCTTTGCGCTTTCTAATTGATTAGGTTCAGACACGAGTACTGTAAAGTTGCGATGCGCGTGCAAGGTGATGGGAGAGGCGGCTCGTGAGCTTATTGTCGAAGCTACTAACGTGTCTGTCACGTATGCTTGACCTTCCAATTGTATACCTCCCTTTACTATTTTGATAGGTCCGATTTTGTTCTGGAAAAGAGGAATAATCTTTAAACATGATCTATAACATGCAGTATAATTGTAACTTAACCTAATCTTACCATGCTGAGCTTCAAAGAACTTATGATCCATAATGTCAATGCTATATTTAGGAATACTAGAGTCATGAGAAACACTATGATCACGTATAGAGCGGTTCTTCTCCAGCCTTTTTGTAATGCAGTTGGCAGACATTTGGTGTGGCTGTTTGCTGCTGTCTGTTGGGGCACCTCCTCGGTCGGCGTGCACTCCCAACCACGGACGACGCCCTCCCCGGCTTCATCTATGCTCATATCTCACGGACACAAGATTAATATGGGACACGGGCTGCTCCTGTAACCACATTGTACTTACAGCATTCTAACAATTAAGCTTGTATCGTCATATTGCGAGTTTATTGCAAATTTATGAGGTCTTTTGTCGCTACACCTGCTTTATTTTCAAGGTAAACTAAACTTAAAACAGTAGGAAGCAAATAAAAAGGAAAGAGCTTGTTGTGAGGGATATTTTATTCCGGTTTAGCGGTATAAACAACAAAGTACGACTTATGCAAAACCGATACTGTAAGAGAAGCTATGGAGCCAAAATATTGTACACTCCGGATGCCGCATAATAAATATCGTTCAGTTTCAGTAAGATATTCTACAATTGTCTAACCATAAAATAAAATTTTCCAACAAAACACAGTGTCTAAAATATTTATCTATAACTATTTTACACTGATCCTGAAAGATATTTTGTTAATTGATCTGTACACTTTTAATAGGAACAAAAAATGTAGACTTATTTATTTTAATGAATCCGCATATAAGTAAATAATTAAATGTGAAAGCAATGTTGCAATAGGACAAAACAGTTGGATAAAGTGCCGTGCAGTTCGTTAATGAATGCCGCTGTGAACTGACTAATGAATCGCAGATTCTCACAAAATACTAGATACAACTCGATATTGTTATAATACTTAGTGTTCATGCTGTTAAGTATCCTTTTGAAAGATTTATCAAAACCTTAGTTGTCTTCAATTATAATAGTTAAGCTGTTTTGTGTCTAATATATTAAATTTAATGTAAATGTGAAACAGATTTCAATTTTTAAATTTAAATTGTAGTAGTAATTTATAATTCGTTGAATGATAAGTCTCTATGCCTTCAATAGTGTTTACGGGGTAAGAGGGCATTAATATTTTTTAAATAAATTTGTTGAAGATGAACATAGAACTTAGGTTCTACCTAGTGTATGACACATTACCCTCATAGGAATAACATACTGAAATATATATAGATTGAATAACATGGTAAATAGGATTTATAATAAAACTATATTACACGTTACAAGTGGCGTTGCAATTGCGCAATACATATAACGTTTCAATGTCAAACCTTATCTAAGCAATTTCTTCCTTTAGGATTTTTTACAAAAATAAGATACATACCTAGATTTAATAGCTCAGCTGGTTAATGACATATAAAAGACGTTATGTGTTTTAACATCAACATTTCAGGATTTTCGGGTTTGGTCATGTCACCAAGCTAGTCAAGCTGTCTATTATAAGCTTTAATTCATAGGAAGTAATGTTTTTAATGACTTTGTTATAAAAACCAATTATAATATATACTCAGATAAGGCGGAAAATGACGCAGTAATCGTTGCTTAGTACTCAACTTTTTAATTGATTAGTGCAACGAACTTTATTTGTGGGCTATTTCTGATTAACCTAAATTAGGTCAGTGAAAGAGTTAACAAATGCGACCGAGATTCGATTCTGTATAGAAACTCACTTCATTTTTAAAAGTTTATTACCTGAAGAGGATATCTTTGGTGGTGTATATGTTCTGTGGATAGCTTTATCACCTTTGTTGAGCAAAGGCTATTCACATCGTTACAATGGGAGTCTCTATAAAGTCGAATAGTTCAGCCTAGATAGCTAAGCTATGCAGTTTACTATGTACTTCTATTTAAGGGTTTGTTGTACTTAAGTTAGCGCGTACAAATGAAATGTTGTTTTGGGATTTCATTGGGATATTTAAAAGGTTGCCATAATAGTCTTACAACCAAGATAAACAAAACAGTAGGTTAGTCATAATGTTATGTTAATACAGACATGTGTATATTTTTACAATTTATTTTCCTAAAATCATGACACAATTTACCAAATTTAACATTAAAAATATGACTGAAAAAAACAATGAACTGAAAATATTATTTAACTAAAAGAAATGCTACCAGTATACAAAAAAAAAGAAACGTTTAGTTTTTGATTTATTATTAAAGCTATTTCTCTAAACTAGCATAGTTGAAGCCACCCTATTGGTTTGCTAAACTCTAAGTATCGATGCCCGAGGACGTGGGTTTGTCAGTTTATACTACGATGGAATTATTATATTGTTTACATGCTTACTGAAGGCAGTCGACGCACCAGTGTTTAAATCCAAAAGCTCGATAATTACTAGCATAATTGGCCTAAAACTGCGAAAGTGAAACTTTTCTAAACCATTTCCAATAGGTTATTAGTCGATGCGGGCGGCTGCATCGCACGGTTAGTGTAACTGAGACTAGGTAAATCCATAGGTGGGAGAAGTAACACTCGAAATATCTGTCCGGAGCGAGGCGAGGTGGCGGCGGCGTGCTCCAGAATATAATATCAGGCAGCGGAGTGGCCTGCGCGACTCCCGCGCGCCCTCGGCTTCACCCGTCCTCAATAATACTCCTTACACTAGTGCCAAAATAGAAACATCCAAACAGAATCACCGCGCTCACGTAAATACGGACACAAAATGCGCGCGGATCTATATCACGTTCCGCGTTCTCTTTCACATAAATAAATATCACTACAATCGACCATGATATTTTAAAACTGTAGCCTAAAATATCTCACGTTCCATAGCAGCTGTTTTGCTTTTGACTAAAATTTATGCTGCCGTAGATAAATCTGTACTACGGGTTCGTTGTGGGCAGCAGAAACAGTTATCTAGTTTTCATCAATTATTAGTAGGCTGAGAAAAAAATGTATTCTTGTTTATAATTAAGTTCTAAAAACAATTTTACTACCAAAGAGGAAACCCACAAACAAAAAATCGGACATAAACTTACATGCAATTAAGAAAGCACAATATTCGCACGGTTGCCTTTCAACAGGCGTTTGACTTTACGCACGGTTTACAATATTTTCCGAAAGGTTGTTTACACTGCACATTTCACATAACTCTATCAACATGAGTTTTCATAAAGGAAGGAGCAGTGTTTGGATGCAATGCCACAATGAGACTGAAGTTGGTTGCGCGAGCGCGGCGATCCAGAGCTCTGTGCCGAATCACCTCGTTTTGAAGTGTTGCATTTTTAATCGAAACCTGTCTCGCGCGGGACATAACTCCCAAATATTCCGCTACAGCTGGGCTACCGTCGATTACACATTCTAGTTAACGTTATCATTAACCGACACCTTCATATAAACCCGTTCATATTTAATGAACGCTACGCTGTCCTGCCGGTGACAGCGAATGAATACGAATACAGAGTCAAACTACTAAAAAATAAAATATGAGCGCAGGATAGTCATTATGTAGATTTAAAAAGGTAATAAAGATTAATGAGTGCTAACCCATATGTTTAAATTATAATTATATTCTTTCTGGTTCATCCCTGAAAAACTGAATTGATAACAAGACGAAAACACAAATAGTCGAATACAAAAGTAATGTTTACTAAAATTTGACACCTGAGTGAAATGGCTTTTAAGCTAATAAATTAATTTAACTATATTTCCGCAACTAAGTTCATTCTACTTGTTCAATAAATAACGTGGTTATTCATAGCAGTCGTTTTCAGTTGTGCACTTAATTAACCCCTTTTCGTTTAAATTTAGTTTTAAATAGTTTTGTAGGATGTAATCTTGTGCAACTGAAAATGAATTTTTAGTATGTGTGAGGTAGCTATATCAAACAGAAACAAGATTAAACTTTTAGGATATGAAGAAAAGTTAAAAACAAAGCCTTATTTTTACCCGAATACGGCTGGCAGAGCCGAAAGGAAGGGTAATAATTTCATGAGTGTATGAAGGATTGATTTTTTTGTGTTCCAACGTAGCTCCTAAACTAATAAACCAATTTTGATAAATAAGGTGTCACTAGGGTACATTTTGTGATAAAATTTCGTGGCGGACGTACCTAACAAAGAAAGTGAGAGAACAGTTTTCTTCTTTATCGAGGGGGGTCTCAAATGAAATAATAGAAAATGCCAAAATTATTTTAATTGCATTTAATATTATCTTAAGTTAGTAACTAGTTGCAGAAAAGTAAAGCATTTTCTTAGCTATTTGAACCTGACTATAAAATGAATATAAAGAGCATATTTCAAAAATATACATTTTGTAATTATTAAAACAAAGAAGCTGCTTTTAATAGGCTAACTTTTATTTATAGGAGTGATAATTGTTACAAGTACAAGAAAATGTCGCTAATAGCTACTAGAGTATTTTTCTTGCATACCAACAGTTAGCTGTTGCTTGCGGCTTTGCTTGCATACAATCTATAATTGGGAATAATTTTTATAAACAACGACTCAAATGTGAAATCTCAAACATATTTGTTCTACAAAAATACAAATACAACAAATACGTGTTTCATTTTGGATATCATCAAAGTATTAATAATACAAAATAAGTTCAAAAACGAAAGCCCGAATACTGAAAAATCGCGCTAAAAAGTGTACCAAAAAGAAGAAAATATTATATTCTGAAATTGTTATGTAGGGACTAACTATTCCATATAGTCCTGTTCGTATGCAATGCAACCTACCCTAACAAAATAATAATATGATCGCCTAGTACTGAAGGTACGATTAGCATCGTAGTCGGGCTTTGGTTTTAAACTTATTTTGATCATAAAATTTTTGGGTTTTATTTATGAAAGGTGTCTAAATCACAGCAATTAATTCAAGCAGCATTTACGCGATTCCCATGAAATTTGTGTAAAAAATTAAATGTAATATTAGCTGATCTGTTTACGCATGTGATGAGTGAATTCACATTAATAACAATAGGATAGAATCATTTATAACGTAAAATGTAGTATAAAAGTATGTTGATTATATAGCCACACAATATGATAAATGTTTTATGAAAGTCATCTTGTAGGCTTTTTAAAACAGCGATGAAATCATATTGGATGTCCCCGGTCGCTTTCATTGAAGTTTTATTGAGCTGATAAATGTTTGCCCAAGGGATGACGAGCCGGCAGTTTTTAGATAACACATGAAGTAGGTATTCAGTTTGGGTTCAGCTATATAAAACGATTCTTATTCTTTAAGTTATTTCTTTGTCATCTAAGACTAAAATAATAGCAGTTTAATAGTAATTATAATGGAATATGTCTGGTCGAAAAATCCTCATTAAAAAATAGGCCCGCCCTCAGGTAAAAGACTACAAAAATATATTATTTTGTCATTGCGCTACATTGGAGTTGACTAATTTAAGATGGTGGTTCGTAGTCCAATATTCGCTTAAGAGGGAATATTTTTGTGAAAGTTTTAATTGAACTCGATAATTAGGTCGATCCCTAATTTAACGTCTGATTAATGTTAGGTTTAAGATTTTCATCCATTGTGGCCTTTCTAAAACCTAACAATTACAGTGGTTGAAGTAGAGACAGTTTTACGTTGTAATACGGATGTCTCCCTCGACGATTGAAAGAGGGATGATTTTAACATATAATACAGCCGTTGTTTTAGGAGACAATCCCGGTGATCCCAGCGTGATGCTGCATAATGTCTCGCTCCCCTCTCACTCGCAGCTTTATTTTTCTTTACTTAGACATTTTCTGTAAAAATTTAAATCGAAATTTGGTCATTGTGAGTTTTCCTTGACCATTGTTTTAAGTGGCTATCAAGTATTTTATGCTCATCGTTAGGAAGTTATAGGTTTTATAATATATACGTATTTATGTTTAAAACAGGTTTTAAAACATAAAAATACAATGATTAAATATTGTATCTTCAAGTTACCTACCTACCAGGGTAAATAATTTCCCCAGTAAGAGTATGACTTCTTCAGAACCTGTTTAAAACAAATGAAGTAGCTGAAAGTCTTCCAATGTTTAGAGTGAAAATACAATGCGGTGTTCTCCAAGTCAACTTTTGAATCATACCTGCGTCACTTGAAAATTGAAAAACTTTAGTGAAACCATTCTTATGGAAATAGTTGGCGTTTACGTTTCACTGAGTTGTCATTGTATGGATTCAGACTGCAGTCTTATTGAAATTATGAGCAACCATCTGCGTCCCGTTTAATTGTTCCAACTTACTGCCAATGAATTAAAAGTTAAAGTAATACTTTTACGGTATTTTAGAAAGCATTACGGAATAGGTTCTATTTAACAAAAGAAGGTTTGGCTGTGTTTTTTATAAATCTATTCCATACACATTTAGTAAAATAATATGAAAATTTATGAGTGTAATTTGAAAGTAAATAGTAGTTGTAGCTACGGGTATATGATAGTACTCGTAGGTATTCCTACCTACTGTAAATCCGAATGAAATATTGATACAGTTGGGTGTAAACGTGTAACAAATGCTGTAATTTGCGCCACCTGGCGGCGGCCGCGGGTCGCGCACAAAACTCGTATGCAACGCTTTTTCATAGAATAAACAGTAATGTGAAAAGGATTTATTCAATGAAAACATTTACTTTTAAAACATTTAACATTTTAAAACCTTATTTGTTCGCTATTGATATCACAATTTTATGTTACACAATACTGTGAATCTCCCACAAGCTTTTCGGTTTACGCTTTAAAAAAATATATTTTGTTATCAGTAGACAAAGGTTTTAAGCCAAAAAATAATAATGTAAGAAAAATGTAAACCAACATTAATGAAACTATTTTCATACTTAATCTTTGCAGCAAAGCTGTTTATGGTGCACTATCATGTAACGTACTTTATTGTTATTTACTACCGATATTTTTATAACAGCAAAAACTGTTCTAGATTCTTGATTTTTTTGGGATTTTAAATGTTAACTATGATTCAAATTCCAGGTAATAAAGATACTTCAAAATAAATAATCTTCACACATCTTTTACACGTACAGCCCTATACAATCATTTGTGTTGACTTAGGATCCACTACGTAATCAAGTGTGAATTTGGAGAGAATAGGCAGACAAGCTTGTTAGTAAGTTACTTATTTAAGATTAGGTTTGTTCCAATCACAAAGACTAAACTGTGATATCTTATAGATTTTAATCTTACTTTACTAAATGAACTTTGGCGGAGTTGAGCGGTTCTAAAACATATAATTGAATTCGATATTATTATAGGGAATGAAGAAAATACTTTAAAATATTTCATTATTAAACGTCTAGGGACAGTCATAGTTACAAGTGAAAAGTTCAAGCAGGAATAAGAAGAAGATCGATGTTATTGTTTTTTGAACAATAATTGTAAATTCTAATTACAAATCAAATAACCTTCTACCAAAAATGTTTCATCCTTATAGTAACTGGCATATTTTTTTGTTAGGGAAATGTTCGTCAACTTCTCTAATAAAGTTAACTGTAAAACTATTGTGATAAAGTTTGACAAATATATAAGTGGGGTGGTTAGCAAAAGTGTAAGTAGTGAGGCGCAATCATCTAATGAATGCTTCCGGGCAGATAAGCTCGATTAAATGGTCTCTTTATTGCCAAAGGAAAGGCGCGCCCCCTTTATGAGAACATTGAGATATCTTTTATCGGTAAAAAGATATCACTAAACCAATATTTATTTGTAGAAAAAGGGTCAGTTCGTATTACATAAATTCCTAGAATACTTTCTGAGATAACCATGCTCCTCAATCCCTATTATGCTCCCAATTAGGTTTTTAAAGCTTTAAATTTTAATTAACACTAATTCAAAGTTTCAATCTAAAAATAAAATTATATTATTCCAATTAAAATACAAAAAGTCTCAAAATACATTAAATGAAACTGTTCCAGTAAAGCCGAAAATAGTATCTAGTTGACGCAGTAATTTTACACTAGTATTTTTATTTCTGTATCTTATTTAAGATTTTTGTGTTCAATAGTCTTACAACAAAGTTATACAATTTCTTTACTTTGGATTTTTTAATTTTCCAAATGTGAATGCAATCGTCATTGTATTCTCATAGTCATGGATCATGGAGAAGTTTGAATGGTAAGTTTCTAACAAAAAAAAATTAAACCTACAAGTCTTAGATTAAATAAAGCTATAAATCAAGAAGCACCTATCCAATATCTTCCGCAATTCAAATTATATCCGCCATAAAGTGTTCCGCAGCGGTAAGATTTCATGATAAGTAGGTACTTTTAGTGCCTATGTAGCCATACAATGTGTATAAGTAGGTAATGCTATACAATTTATCGCTTGCATATCCTTTCAGCGTTAGATAATGACCGCAGTAAAACGTTTAAGCACGAAATAACGGGGCCTTGATTCGGCTCTTATAAGGATTTCTTATTTTTCATAGCGACTGATTTAAAATCTTGCTTTAAATTAGATTTTTAAAAGATTTATGTAGGGGATCAATATTAAATTACTTTATACATGCAGCACTTTTACACTACAGCGGTTTTTCTTTTTCAAACCCAACTGAATGTCAGTGACAATTGAAAAATAAAGCTTTTACATACCTACCGACAAATTGAATGTTCAAACAAAAAGTGATTTAACATCAATTTAGGACAAATTACAGAGTAAGTGCAAACAAGGGGAACAGTGATTATAGGAAAAATGGCAGCTACGTTTTCAAGGTTTCGAGAAACGTTAACTTTGTAGCAAAAGTATTGCGGGGTTTAATGAGGTTTGTTGGAGTAGGTACTATGAATTCAATATTTTTTACTGAGCAGTAAAAATGTTGATATGACATTCATGCGTTGCGGGCTTCCTTTTGTATGATACTGGCAACGGAAGGCGCTCGCTTCGTTCCGCTCGCTTGGCTTGCCAGTAATTAGCATCGCTTTCCTTCCGCTCGCTCGCTGTGCTACTTGTACCACTCATCTCTACTTTGCATGTACAACTAGGAAAATATTCACTTATTCTTTAAGAAATATATTTTTAGATAAGTTGTTGCGAGTGAGTAAGATCGCCAGTGTTTCAGAGGTCGCTCTTTTAAAGCGTTTTAGCAGTCTCAATTAGATTATAATTTATTACTAGGTACGCTGTTTCTAGTAATAAATTAAGTTCTGTCGTACCTGGTACAGCAATCTTAGTAGAAAAAAACATACAAAGGTCTAAGTAGGTACATCCATCGAAAATATTAAATTATCATTTAAAACCATTTCTAAGCTACTAGCATATGAGCTTCATCATAGAAATTACTTCCAAAGAAAGAAGTTTTATTCTTTCTTTATTCCGGTTAGATGAAACAATTTAGTTAAAAGAGAGTTTAGTATAGGGGTGAACTCATCTACTCGTAATTTGAAAGAATACTTTTCTCGTTCATATTCAAATTGTCATCGTTCTTTAAATTCCTCATAATCCGTCCAATTTTGAATGTTAGCGGTGTCGGGTCGGAGTAATCAAGATGGCTTCACTTGGATTTCGGCGTTTAGCCTCTACCATGGATGTGCCGAGTTTATACGTCTCGATATAAGCCCAGATTACAAACAAAAACTCTTTTGTATTTTCTCATTTGCTTGCGCTAAGTGAAATCCTTTGAACAAATGGCTAATAAAATAATTTAAACTTAACTAAGATTGGTTTTGTTAATGTAGAAGCTTAAAATGTTCTTTTCGTTTTGACTTAAAATTACAAAAAAATGAAAATAATTTAAAAAATTTAATTGAATTAACTACATGAGTATTTTTAATACCAAGTGCTAAGTATTTTTAAAAGCAAGGAAAGGTGTCAAGTTTATGTTTACGACTCAAAGAAATAATTTTCAATTCATTTTCCGTAAACGATGTAGCTTTTATAAATTGCAATGGCGTTGCATTAAATTCAGCAAAACTCAACGTGTTATGTGAATGTGTTGCGCATTAAAAAAACTCATTACACGAGGCTTGCGCGGCGGACAAGTACCGTCTTTGAAGGCTCGCGCTACTCTGCGGTATTATTCCAGATTATACGGCTTCCATACAAATGAAAACTCGCTTAAATCCACTGCAATTTCGGAACGAGGAAATAAGGCTCAAAAGTTGTTTTATGCACTAGTACTCGGTACTCTTTAGTGTTCGCTTGCCAGAGTTCAAAGATTAGAACAAAATGACGTCATTAGTTAGGGTCGAGGTTATCTCGGAGATAGGCACGTAACTTTATCTGGTCAGTTCGGAGCGAGGCCTAAGTGTAGCGAGCAGGGCCCGATAACCATTACGAATTTAGTTAGTGTGTCCACCGGGACTGCGCTTGCGGTTACCGCCATTAGTGCGATTGAGCACTCCGCCTCAGATACCACCTGCTTGCTATCTACTGAATCCTCAGACACCTTTTTGCATCAATAAAGTAAACTTATAACGATTCAACGATACTAATCAAGGGAATGCACTCGTGGGTCATATATTACTGGGAAGGAGTCAAAGGTAAAGTATCGATACTTTGTCGGCTTCAAGTCGTATAGATGCAGATGAGTCGGCTATTTGTCTTGCCTGATGGCTGGGGCTTGATTAAACCGGGAAACATTTAGCTTTGTTACAGTTAGGCTTATAGTGTTGTCGGCTCTTAACAAATACTGAATGCAATTTTGTGTGTCATATTATATAGTCTAAATAAATTTAAGTTTAAGTAAGAACTATATTCTGATTACTATATAACAGCTACTAAAATGTAACTGTAACAGTTTCAACAACATAATTGGGAATGTCTCATATTGGGATGCTAATTTGCGAAATTTATTGCATTCCAACATTAAGAAAAGATTAATAAATGAAAACTTTTTTAAGAAGTTTAATTGGCTATAGCGGGGTAAGCCATCGTTTAGTGATTAGGGCAAATAAATGAAGGGCATTACTAGTAATGAATGTTTAGGTGGTCGTAATCGCATCCCACAAAGTGTCTGCGCCATTACTTGCCAGCTGTTGGTGCTTATATATTGCCTCTAACGTTTACCGTTTTGCTGAACATCTATCTTTCCAGCCGTAAAAAATGACAGATTTACAAGTTTTCCGGAAATTATTGTTAATGTGATTTTCATGCAAATGTTTGAAAATTTGTTTGATAAAAGATAAAATTCTTATATGTACATGCTGTAAGTTATGTTTGTGACTACATGGATTTACTTAGTAAAAATATGCATTCTCATAGTAGACAAAATAGTGGAAAGGTATAATTAAGCTGCATATATCAGAAATATATGTATAATAGGGAAAATCTTCGACAGGTGTGCCTGTGAAGGAGTCACAATTTCCTGCACTTAACAACGCAGGAAGCAATTTGACGATTCATCAATCGAGCGACACCGTGTTTAAGCCCGACCCGCATAGTTATTAACTCAAAACGAATGAATATACATCAAACATTATTTAGTTCCCAATTACTTACGTTCAACTTGACAATTCATTCCATGTTGAAAATCAGTTTGAAATAAGAACATTGAGTTTACGAAGTTCTTAACTAACCGTATTAAGAAGTTGAACTTCAAGTAAAATAAGTGACGTCATATTATTCCGAGCAAAGCGCATTTTCCTAATTCCCGACGAACTCTCCAGTGATGAAATTAAAAGGCGCTTTGCGAACTGAGCCTTTTCATGTGGAATGAAAGTGGTAGAACAAAAGTGTACAAACCGGTGGTTGATTCCCGTCTGAGACGCCGTTCGTCATCAAACTTTGTGAATTGTTACCATCTGCCGCGCGTTACTTCACTAGCAGATTACCGCGGGGAGATTCCTTTAATTTCTAGATAATTTATTCACAAAGCTATTTGGCTTTCATGTAATAGTATTTACTTTAAATAATATTTTTACTTGTGTTGTTTTGGTGTTTTATCAAAAAGTGCAGCAAATATTAGCTGACCTAACTCAGGACTATGTCAGGCCAGACAAGTACCTAACAGCCGAGTCCAGAGTTTGCTTGAGTCCGCCAGTTATTAGCCACCGTAAATAATAACTATTAAAACCTCCTTGCCCCGTTTTATTTACAGGCGCAACGTGCACGGCTCACCTTGCAGTTTGCACACATAAATAAGCACCAAAGAATACGGCGATGTAGTT
Organism: Choreutis nemorana; assembly: GCA_949316135.1. Taxonomy (NCBI): domain Eukaryota; kingdom Metazoa; phylum Arthropoda; class Insecta; order Lepidoptera; family Choreutidae; genus Choreutis; species Choreutis nemorana. The sequence goes on along the minus strand of OX438601.1, from coordinate 4,499,240 downwards.
TTATGAATAACGTAGTATATGGAACGTTTAGTAATCTCACTTTAAAAATGACTTTGGAACGGTTTTACAAGGGATTCGTTTTGCACTTTTGAAGAAACATTTGTCAATTTTAAAGACTTTTGCAATTATGTAGTAATTTTCACAATGTTATGAAACCAATAGGTATATGCAAAAGATGGTGATTTTTTAAAGTATTATTTTATAAATAGCTAATACAATGATCAAAACACTGAAATCTAATATCATTGAGGAACTTACGCCCTTTGTAAAAGTAAAATGTGATTGTGCATGTATGGGGTTGGGGATGAACGGCGTGGATATGACAACATGTGATATTGACGCGGTGTCCAGTGCCATTGCTCCTGATTGGATTAGGTTCCAGCGCTGTCGGTGCACCAACGCTCAGCTCAAACGTAAAATTTTACGTGACCACTTTCCGAATGTCGACTTTCTGAAGCGATTGCACGCTATCTCCACTGAGCTTTCATCGTCGTACGCCTCGTAATATGGAAATTTCTTGACGCCTGCAATAGAGATACTGATGTTTCAAACTCATGAACGTAAGCCCTCTGAACCATAGTCCGTTTCAAATTTGTTAATCCTATGCGTTTATTTTGACTCAAGTGTTTTGAATTTTAGTTTAAATTGATTTATTAGATATTGTAGAGTATACCTGAATAAAAGTTAATTCCCTGAGTATAAAAATAAATTGAAAATGTTAAGGTGTAACAGCAATCTCGAAAGTCGAATTGGTCTAATAGATTGGACGTAGCGAACTGCAAAGCATTATTGTCGTGATCCTCTTACCTTGATGGCGCTTGGAATCGAACCCACTTGTTAACAAAATGACTCAACAAATACTATAAATAAGTTGCTTAATTTCAACAAGTCTTGAAAAAATGGTTAAGAAAAATTTAAAAGAATTAAATTCAGTATAATAAAATTGGTAACACAGAACAGACTCAATAAAGATGAAATATAAAACCGAACGCCATAATAAGTGGTTCAGCAATAAATCGAGTGTCACCCAACCACCACGGTACCGGTGTATGAACGTTTTACGTTCAGTACATGTAATCTATATTTTCTTAATGCTCTCGACTTATTCTAAAGAGAAATTTATGCGCCATTTGCCGCTACGTTCCTCTCCCCGCGTGAATTAGATGAAAACCGAGTATAAAATTATCAATTTCACCTATACCTACACCTGTCTTACTTTAATGAAAACGTATTATGTTTTGTATATTAATTACCGCTAAGAAATTGTCGTGTGACAGTGTTTCTGGTCTGATTCAACTCGATAGCATGCTATGAAACAAATAACTCGATATGTCAAAATAAATCACAGGTCTTAAACTGGTTACATGACATCAAAATCTCAGAAGAATCTTATAATATGAACATCTTATCTCATTACAGGTAACTTTGTAGAATTATGACTTGGCAAAGTCCTTTATTGAAAATAGCTTCACGGGCCTGAAATATTGCTATGTCGTGGAGAGCTAAAATTTCTAATTAGAAATTCTTAAGTAAAAGTTAATAAAGTTTTTATTACTTACAGCAGTTAAGAAAATGAGAATACCTTGTCAGTCGACTTACCAAATCTTGGAAAATGATGTCCAGTTTCTTCAAGAACGACTGTTTGTACTTTGTCTTGGAATATTCATAATAACAAATCAAAAAATCGAAACAAATATATTTTTTGGTAACATAAAATTTTACATACAGATGTTGATACATTAGGTAGACAATATGTTCAGCTAGTTACTAGGCATACAAATATCGTGTCAGAAAAATATATAAGTAGTCATTAGGTACATACAAACTATAATAGGGGAACATCTTAGTTATACGATATTAAAAAAAGAGTTTAAAGATTTAAAAAATCAGGAAATTGCAGTGGTATATATGGCTGTGACTACTTCAAGAGCACACCAATGTTTTCCTATCAATTTTATTTATGTCTTTTTGACGTATAGTAGGATTGTTTGTCGGGGAGTGTTTGCGCTGTAGTCGTGGGGTTGTTGTTTTTATGAGTTATGTATAAGGTGGGCCTTGCGCTGTTTGCTGTTTTCATTTCAATTGTTTGCTACTACTGAAATATTGGAGTGGAAAAACCTATAACAGTCTTGATTGGTAACCGTCACAGAATTTTCCGTTTCACTTATCCACCAGTCTACTTCGTTTCCTTATATTTAATAAATAAGGTATTCCAGTTGGGTAAATTTCTTCAAATAGTTTTATGATATGTAATACTATTGCATAAAACTGCACAAAGGACTTTAAAGAAGCTGTAAAGAAGGCAGGCGATACCTTGGTTAGTCGTTAGCGTTGCATTAGAAACAACTAACAATTACACGAAGTCACACAGCCTCGACATGCATAGTTTGGCAACGAACCAAAGGAGCTTTTGCGAGACCGAAGCGACAACATGCAAATATTATGCGTCTTATTATTATTAATTCTACTGTGACTTTACTTACGTTGAGGATTTATGATTTTAAATCCCTTAAAGCTTATTTTTATCTTAGGTTCTTGAATTTTTTCTCATGTTTTCTATCTTCTTTGGAATATGACGCCAAACAAAATAAAAAACCTTACAATACTGTTTTTTCGTTCGTTTGTAACTTTTACTGTTCATAGACTTATTGGTATCAAACGAAAACTTTAGATTCTTGATCTTTATCTTGCTACTGGTATATCGATTTTGCGAGGAGTGAGTTGTGTGTGTGAGTACACAGTACACAGTACAATAGAACACAGTAGAATAGCTTTTTTAATGATACAAATAAGTATTCATAGTTCTCACGGATTTAAAAAAGTTTAAACATTGAAAGCTATATTGTGTTTTAAACAAAGAGAAGTTGAAGAAACGAAAGAAATAAATTAGTTCTTTGTGTTCACGTAATATCAGGCTGGGCGGAGCGGGTGCCCGCGGGAACTACGATATTAATCGAAGCAAGCTGATTATGCGCTATGCAGTTGTCTTTACCTTTATTGCACAGTTTTCTTTCAATATTGTTTTGAAATAAAATGTTGTCAATATTTACCGGCGAACTTTTAAGTGTACAAACTTAAAAGAAGTATAATTAATAAATGTTATGTACCTTATTTTAAATACATTGCATTGAAGCAGAAGCTTTTAAAATCGATATCAATGTTGGTTAATTAAATCTATATAAATGCTTTGTCAGCAGTCACAAAAGTGCTTCAAAGTAATGAAGTCAAATGATTTACTGCTTTAAACAAACATAAATAACCACAAATACATTGGGGCATATCCCTCCCTACGAAATATTTTTAATAAACCATTTTCAGACATTAGCATTTATTGAATTGAAAGCCTTAGTGAGATGTTAATAAAGACTGACGTACATTTAATTAAGCGCAGTTAAAACCTATCTAAAAATAAGCTTTCAGTGACAAAATACACACGTGATATCCATGAGCTTTTATATACCACGTGGAATATACAAATGCGATTGCGACGTAAATGCCAATTGTCGAATTGTGATCCGTGTGTCGGCATTTATTGCATAGCACGTCTGTAATTTGCATACGTTTGAATACTAAGTACCACCAACGTCATGGTTTGAAGCCACTTTAATTGAATAGTTCGATTTATGTTTATTGTTTCAACTTTGTATTTTGACGTTCAATTGCCGAACATATGCTCATTAAGAGTAGTTCATTTAATTAAGTACATAAAACCGGGTCACGTGCATTATAATTTTGAACTTCGCGCGGAAAACAAAAACAAAAAAGATAGCTCATCATTCAGCTGGCTCTATATCCAGCTGAACGTGTTTGAAAAGGCAAAGATACAGAGGAAACACATAAGGTAATAAGTTATTTATAAGTCGCCGTGAAGCGGACTGCAAGACGTGTGCTTTTCGGACGTGCAGAAAGCAAATTGTGGTTTCTCATACAACTTGTCATTT